>JAOWCC010001634.1:74087124-75339027 GCA_030867875.1 Actinernus sp. WN-2022 | reverse complement strand
GCCATTTTTTGTGTCCTGCAATTTCTCGTTGACCTCGGTTATACAATTGGGATTAGCAAGTCTGTGTTCCAACCGACCACCACGGTACAGTATCTGGGTTTTATTGTGGATTCCGTAAAACAGTCTTTTCTTGTACCGAGACGGAAATTGGATTCATGGGCGGCACTAAGGGAGGAAATCCTGCGGTTGAAGAAGACGGTTGACGTGAAAACCCTTCAAAGATTCCAGGGAAAATGCATCGTTCTCGTTGGCTGTTCCAGCAGCGAAGTTATTCATAAGGGAAATGAGTCATGCTATTGCGTCTAGCGGGGCGGATGGTCGAGCATTGCTATCCACGCCTTTAAGGGAAGAGTTATCTTACTGGCGTTTCTTGGACACATGGTCAGATTGTCTACCATGGCGAGATGAGAAACATATTAGTTTGTCATTATCCACGGATGCCTCGGGTTATGGATGGGGGTGTGTCTTGCACTTTGCGTCTGGTGATCAAACATATCACGATTATTGGGCGGAAGAGAGCAAGAACTTGAACATCTCGACCAAGGAAATGCTTGCTTTGGTTAATGCGGTGAAGTCCCTCCCTAATAATATCAGGAATTGCAGGATTGACGCCCATGTCGACAGCCTCGTGGTTATTGGCTGCTGGGAGGGCCAGGGTAGTAAGAAGTCGCCCGAACTGACAACTGCAACTAAGGAGTTGTTCGTTGTGTTGTCTAGCCGGAATTTACAGCTCAGGCTGACGCACGTTCCATCGAAAGAGAATCTAGCAGATGGTCCTTCCCGGCGCCTATCCAGCATCGATTCTCGATTCTCGGAGATGGCGTGGGGAAAGGTTGAATAGGCGTTTGGGGGTGCCACCGGACATTCGTTCGACCTAATGGCCGTGGACTCTAATGTTATGAGGGGACAGAATAATCTTCCACTTCCCTATTTTTCACCTTACCCCTCTCCGTGATTCGGACGGCGTGAACCTGTTCTCTCAACAGCTTTATGACAGGAGGGACATGTCGAATCCGTATGTTTTCTCGCCATTTGGGTTAGTGGGTCCGGTATTGAAGTTTCTGTATAACTTTCGTATCCCTTTTACGATTGTTGTCCCACACTTCCAACCGTGCATGTATTGGTGGCCTGAGTTGATGGCTCGTTCGTCTCGAAAAATCTACCTAGGTGGATATGGTGCCGAGGATGTCCTTCTGGTTCCCACAAAGGGTGGCTACAGGGCAAAGGCTTGTTCACTTCCCCTTTGGGCGTGTAGAGTGTCCCGTTTTTGACTTTGTTAAGAATCATGGGTATTTCTTCTGATTCTGCTTCCAGACGTTGCCGAGAATTCCTAAGTTATTCATTCCCTCCGTTGCATGCCCGTCTTGTTCGTATGCCAATGATGAAACGTTCAGGTTTTGTCAGCAGTGCGGATATATGCGAAAGAGGGCTCCTGGGGTTGATGAAGAGCAGTCGCGTAAGAAAGTCCAAGTCCAAGAGGATGTAATTTGTGAACGATTGGAACAACTGGCGCAACAGCGGGGATCGTCAAGCTATGTTCGTCAGAAGAGTGCACTGGAACGAGAGCTGGCAAGTTTTCTAGCTAGCGTGTCGTCACCAAGATCCCTTGCCACGGCGTTACCAGCAGATGTCATATCATTTCTTGTTTGGAAGGATCGAGGGGGGAGAACTCGAGTTCATGGTCCTGATTGCTCTGCGTCAGGAAATAGGACGACCCGAGTGGTGGCGTGCCATTGTCCTAAGCGTTTGGTTTATGGAACGGTCGATTCTCTTATAGGAAAGTTACGTGCAATTTTTGCCGAGAACGGAAGAGGTTCTGAATGGCATTCCCTTATGGGGGTTGGAAATCCGGCCGCGGATCGGTCAGTTAAACGTTATTTATCAGACATAAGGGAGGAACAGCTTAAGGCTAGAGTAGTTCCGCACCAGGCAGAGCCTCTTCTAGTTGGGGATTTGATCAAACTCTCGCAACTTGTTCATTTGAACTCAAGCAGTGTGCAAATACGGACGCCACGCCGATTTATATATTCGCACGGGATCAAGCTGTGTTTAAGGCAATGTTCTTTGCAGGCGATCGAGGCGCTGATTTGTTGTCTTTAAAGACTGTTGATATTTTGCGCTTTCCAGACAATTCTAGATTATTATTAAATCATATTTGGACTAAATCGCTTAGGTCAGGTGACGCTAATGTGTTTGCGTTTAGAAGAGGTACTATAATTCAGTAGTATGCCCAGTTAAAGGCCTGGACTTGTATTTTGCTATTTGTAAGTCTCTAGGGATCGCCTTAGGGTCGGGTTTTTTGTTTCGCTCTGTTACAAAGCCAGGGGCTGTGTCGGATAAATCTTTAGAGCCACAAGTAGCCCAAGCTAGGCTAAATGTATATATTAGTTCGGATTCGTTGCGAGGCCACTTAACTAGGGAGCGCTATACTCCATGGGTTTCGCAGCGGTGCAGCGATCTCGTTGGCTCTTGCAGGGGTCTCTCTTCATGAAATTATGGACCATGTAGGTTGAAAGAGCAGCAGGACGGCCATGCATTATATCAAGCTTCGGCAAGTAGTAAATCCAGCGGGGGCGGCTGCACAATTAGCAGAATTGGATTATGACATCGGTAAAACATACATGAACTTGAATAACCTGGATGGATTTTTGCCACTCTTCGGAGACTAGCACCGTGATGAATAGTAATGTGTGTTATACTGAAGGAGTAAGATAAGGATTGGGAAGAGAGGGTTGGAGATATCAGGTTTTCATGTCTATTCCCTTCTAGTATAATAAATATATTGTAGGATGGCAATATAAAGTATGTGTTTATGAGTGCAAGTGCAGGGCTTGGGGAAGGCCAGAGCGATTCTCCATACCTTATTTACATGTCATTAATAACAATACCCAGGGCGGAATATTACACTATTTAAAGTCATTTGAATTGTTAATAATAGCCCTCGGGATATGGTAATTAGGATATAAAACAATACACGTGGTTCAATCTATACATTCGACTCGAGGCCGCCGTAGTGCACAGTGCTAGGAACCCGCCCGCCCTCCCATCGAGGAAGACTGGTTTCGACATACGTGACTGCTCCTTCGCTTTGGTTAGGGCTTGTCCCAGGCCAGAGCGATTCTCCATACCTTATTTACATGTCATTAATAACAATACCCAGGGCGGAATATTACACTATTGGATTCAGAAGTCTCTCTCGGGAGGAACGAACCAGAGGAGACGGCTGAAATTCAGGCTATAAATTTTGCATTCCCATCTGGAATTGCTGATTCCACGTTTATAAAGAAGTGTGGAATCCAAGACTAAATAAATTGGCCAAAGTTTCAGTTCGTGAAATCACGAAAATTAAGTGACTAAAGTTACAAAATTTACGCAAAATCACTAACTTAACCTGTTGCCAAAATTTCATGTAATAAGTTATTTAAGATCAAGCCAAAAATGTATTATCATAAGTGCAGTTGTAAAATAATGTACCTTGTCTCCAACAAATTACCTCTCTTTTGACAGTGCTTTTGTTTTGAGGAACAAAGACTCAACCCCCATGAACAAGTCGACATGCCAGTGTTTTTCTACATTGACCCAGAGTTCACTGAAGATCCAGCCATGGCTAAAGTGGATATTATAACCCTGTCTTACACATTCTTTGAGGCGAAAGAAGCCGAGAAGCTTGGCTTATGACATCACAAATTATAGTGTAGATGTGCACAATGCACAAAAGAGAAGAGGGGCTAGTTAACATCTGTTAGTACTGCTACACGTACAGGAAGAGGCAGTTCATTTTGTAATTGTTTAAAATCATATTTTAGCTAAATAAATATGTCAAATCGTGTGCATAATACTTTTTATTCTGTATATCCTTTTTGCTGCGAGCGAAGCGACAGCAATATATTCGCGACGTCTTTTACGGGTTGCCTGTGTTATCAGCGTCTGATATCAGAATTTTTTTCGATTCGATTTGTTACGTTTCTGAAAACTTGTCCACGAACACGTGATCCGCAAACGCGAAAACGAGGGCAATTTTACCCTGAAGGCAAAGCGCGGATCGCCCCGAGCCTTCGACGTTTCCTCGACGTTTGGTTATGTGGGTTGAAAAACGTTTCGTTTCTCCTTCAAAAGGTAAGTTGTTGCTGCTTGTTTTTTTTTAGCGATACGAAAAAAATGTTTGAAGCTTCTTTTCAGAGCATCGGAGAGCTGAGTACTGCTCCAGTTGCGAAGGAATTACAGTCCGAATTTTGGCGTGTTTATGGTCTCAGTACAACCACGTGCGATGAGTTGTCGATCAATTTGGCTTTGTCAAACGAGCAGAACAACATTGGACATTGATGACAACCACACCTCCACAAATGATACTACGCACGGCACTAATCACTCAACCATATGCCGGTACCTATCAATGTAAATTCCTTCTTATGTCAGTACTACAATGACGGACTTTCATACAACTAAACAACACACGTAATGTCCCATTTTTATTGATTACATTTTTATGCGCATGCATGCTCTCATTGCACATTCATTTTCACAGAGTACACTTCCTGACATACCTCTCGCAGCACTTACCTTCCTCATAGGAATTTCTAGTATTTAAAGTAAGCCACAGGAAGTCGGTAGTTTTGATTATGTGGTAGGTATTTCGTCAAAAAAATAATGTGCATTTTCATAGGACCGGAAAACCATCTATTTGTTTTAAAACTGTGACAATTTTTTTACCATTGTAACCAAAACTACGGACTTCCTGTGGTACACTTGTGCCACATTGAAAATATCGGGCTTTCTGTGGTATGCTTGTGCCACATTGAAAATACCCGGCTTCCTGTGGTATACTTGTGTCGCATTGAACATACCGGGCTTCCTGTGGTATGCCTGTTTGCCACGTTGAACATACCGTGCTTCCTGTGGTATGCTTGTGCCACATTGAATTGAAAATACCGGGCTTCCAGTGGTATGCTTGTGCCACATTGAACATACCGGGCTGTCTGTGTTATGCTTGTGCCACATTGAAAATACCGGGCTTCCTGTGGTATGTAGTAACAACGAAGAAAGGCTGATTATACGGTAATGGGTAATTTATATAACCAATATTTCGGGTGGCACGGCCAACCTTCTTCAGGGTTTACAAGTGAACTGGCAAGAAAACGTTAAAAATTCAAAAGTATGGAATCTGACACTGTGGTGTGAAATTACAAACATGGTGATTACATGAGTCATGAGCGTGATGATAGACGGAGGAAAAATACAGGAGCTAAGGAATATGATATACAGTAGATATTTACAGTTCTTCCTTTCTATTAATACCTTTAGGTTCTAGTGTTTGACCTTTATCAATAAGATGTGCTTCGCTAGCTTTGCGTACACTATCTCGATTAGAATGAATTACTGAGTTATAAAGGAATTAATTGCATGTCATGTGTAATTAGTTTGGCCGTTGTTTATGTATTTACAGGTTACGCAATTGTTGCCACAGCAAAATGAGCCACAGGGGTTATTAGGTATGTTAGTGCGGAGTTTAGACCTAACTAAGATGTCGTGTAAGTTATTACTGCGACGGTAAGCTACAAAAGGTGCAGCCGTGAACACGTTAGCACATCGATGAGATGAAGAAAGTATGTTAAAGTGTTTGTGGATGACTGAAGATATGGGTGTTAGAGCAGGGTTATATGTTATGACCAGAGGGACTCGGTGGGGTTGGTTGTTAGTTTGCTTGGGTGTAAGTGCTTCTGTCCTAGAGATGTTGCGAACGCGATCTGTTTCCTTGTCTAGAAAAGAGCGATTATAGCCACGTTTGTTGAGGTAGGATTTGAGTTCGTTAGTGCGAGAATTAAAGGTTTCGTCTGAAGAGCAGATGCGGCGTAATCTGAGAGCAAGACTGAAAGGAATAGCGCGTTTGGTGTGTTTAGGGTGACAAGATGAATGTAAGAGGTACTGGTGTTTGTCAGTGGGCTTAGTATAGAGGTCTGTGTCGATGTTACCATTATTAATAGAAATATTGACGTCTAAAAAGGGTACTGAAGTGACGGAGTGAAATGAAGTAAATTTGATGGTAGGATGAATTTGATTAAGATAAGAGGTGAATGTAAGGAGTTCGTTTTCTGTGTGCGTCCAGATCATGAAAATGTCGTCTATGTAACGCCCGGGGGGGGGGGGGGGGGGGGGGGGGGACTCCCTTATGTGAGGGGTACATGGATGCTTGTCGTACCTTTTAGGGGTCAAAATCAGGAGTTTGGTACCACTTAGGGTATCCACCATCAAACACAGACATTTCTATGTAAAGCGGTACCTTTTAGGGGTCGGGTGTCAATTGAACAAAAAAGCTGTTATCAATTTACATTTTTATTATCTTTTAGGGTTCAAAATAAGCTTGAACCACGCCCATTTTAGTACCTCTTAGGGGTCAAATCGAAAATGTCCGACGAGCATCCCTACCCCTTTTATATCGGAGTCCCCCCCCCCCCCCCCCCCCGGGATGTAATGCCACCAAGTGTGTGGCTGACGTGGGGCGTGAGCGAGTGCATCAGCTTCAAATTTAGCTAGGAACAGGTTGGCGAATGAAGGTGCCATTCTAGTACCCATGGCAGTACCGTGTACTTGTAAGTAGTGTTCGTGGTTAAATTCGAAGTTGTATGGTATGCTTGTGCGACATTGAACATACCGTGCTTCCTGTGGTATGCTTGTGCCACATTGAAAATACCGGGCTTCCAGTGGTATGCTTGTGCCACATTGAAAATACAGGGCTTCCTGTGGTGTGCTTGTGCCACATTGAACATACCGGGATTCCTGTGGTATGCGTGTGCACCACATTGAACATACTGGGCTTCCTGTGGTATGGTTGTGTACCACATTGCAAATGCCGGGCTGTCTGTGTTATGCTTGTGCCACATTCAACATACCGGGCTTTCTGTGGCATGTTTGTGCCACATTTAAAATACCGAGCTCCTGTGGTATGCTTGTGACATTGAAAATGCCGGGCTTCCTGTGGTATGCTTGTGGCTCCGCTGGCCGAAATAACGAAGGCTCTGGTTGCAAATACAAACTTCCGAGGGCTTAAACGTTTTTAGTAGTAAACTCAGTGAATTTCAAATTAAGAAAACTTTAATCTGTTAGTCTTAGCTTTTAAGTACTATTTCAAACACGAATTGAAGTGTTTTATCAGGGTTCCAAATATTGAGAAAAAACAAATGTACGCCTCTCGGGTTTCGTTTCGAAATATTTGGAAACCCCTGATGAAACACGAACAATGAGTGTTTTTTTTTATGATTTCTCATGCGAATGGCTAAACCGAATATTTACATACGCTTCTTTTCAAACATCATTAGAGATGTGGTCCCATTTTTGCTCTTTTTGTTCTGAGATGGGGTATACTTTCCCTGAATTTTCGGAAGGCTAGGCTTCTTCTGGTCTGAGTGAGATGTACCAATTTTCAACATTTAGTCTGAAATGGGATATAAATTTTTAACATTTGGTCTGAGATGGGATAGGGAAAATGCCGTTTTTGGTCTGAACCGGGGTAGGGATTTTGAGCTACCAGCGGACCACCCCACGTAAAACATATTTCCCGGGAAAATGGGGAGATGCGCGCGCGACCGGCTCATCAAAAGCGTATGCATATCGGGTTTCCCGTTGTCAACTCCACAAATGTGGATTAAGCCTACCGTAGGAAGCCCGGTATTTTTGATGATGTGGTTCAACCCGACGTAGCTAATTGATAAACTTGATAATTGTTTCAATTGATAATTGATATCAATTGATATCAACAATTGATGACAATTGATAGCCGAAAACAGAGTGACAAAAATTGATAAGCAATTGATTTTACGTTACGAATATTTTAGGACCAGTTGCCGCAAAAGGGGGGAGTGTGCTGCTTGTGATGAGTATGGAACTAAGGCAGTATTCTGTGTGAATATTGTGGTCACAAAATATTCAGTGTTTGTGTTTCGCAAGATGGAGTCACGGGTTAAAAGATACCGATCTAAGAATTATCGGTTTTACATTTTGTGGTAATAACATCTCATCTCACATTTCAGAATAATTGATACAAATTGATAATTGATATCAATTGCCAAAATCTGAGTGACAATCAATGGTTATCAATTGATATTCAATTAACTAATTGTTATCCATTAGTAATACCACGATCGCCTCGGATTCCTTGTTTGTTCACGCACATTTAATCTCTAAATTCCCCGCCTCATTACAAATGCAAGGAAATTTAGAAATATGCATTGTCTTCAACAGGGGATACTTAAACCATATACGCATGACCTTTAAATATTTAGTCAAGCACACAATTAATTGTTTTACTTCTATTCTTCTTAGGCCATCCCTTTTTTATTTTCCGTTTCTCATCGTCCGACCGACCCATTTTTGTGGCTTTTTGTAGAAATAAAAAAAAAATGGGGGGAGGGGTGGGGGTGAAGAAACCCTAGAGCAGCTCCTGGAAGCTCATGCTCGAGGGTAGGTTACACAATAGTTTTGGTGGTGCATTTGTAATTCCATGTTTGTAGCGTATACGGACGACGACATCGATGGTTTCGTCCTCCATGTTGGTTTGTAACCTCGCCTGTGCAACCGCGCCTTATTAGTTCCAGTCTATCCGCATATTTTTTATTACAATTTTTTTTTTCTCACCCGACCGACCGACCCAATTTTTGAAAACCCCACCGATGAGAAACGGGAAAAAAAATAGGGATGGCGTTAAAAACACTTGTCCCCAGGGGAAGCCAAGGTCATTCAATCGAGCATTAAAACGTTTTCGAAAGCAACTCAACTGCGACGTCTTCTCGTTTCGGCAGAGAAAACTAAACTTCTCAGAGATTTGTTCCGTTCCTTGGTGATCAGAGTATTACAAAGTTATACCATGACAATTCGGGAAATTAGTGATAAATTTCCCCTCAAGCCTCGGGAGAGTTTGTAAAAGTCCCGAGGCCGCTTCCACAAACTCTCCCTCGGCTTGCGGGGAAATTTAATCACAAATTTCACAAATTGTCATGGTATTACTTATAATTGTATTAATTGGTTGGACCAACGAACAAAGTACAAATAGCTATAGCGGATCAACTTAGATGGGATTTAATCTGTAAAATTATACGAATACTAAAGATACAAGTTTGATTAATATACGATTTCGGAAATTTTATTAAAGTCGATATTTCGGTTGAGAGGGAAACTGAACACAAACGTCTCCCACATGCGTTAGACGATTGTACCTCTGGTATATATATATAAACAGGAGACAACTAATATAGACAGTGACGAAGAGGAAACCGGCGATGTAGTCCTTGAAGCCCGAGTGAGCTCGGAGAAATATCGACTGAACGAGACAGATGCAAAGATAGTTGATTTGTTGATTTGCTAACACCATAGCGAGTA
The DNA here is from genome assembly GCA_030867875.1 of Actinernus sp. WN-2022. Classification (NCBI taxonomy): domain Eukaryota; kingdom Metazoa; phylum Cnidaria; class Anthozoa; order Actiniaria; family Actinernidae; genus Actinernus; species Actinernus sp. WN-2022. The sequence goes on along the minus strand of JAOWCC010001634.1, from coordinate 75,329,658 downwards.
AACGAGCGTTTGACACAAATCCCAACCATCCCTTTGATTCGTTTTGCATCCACAAGTTAAACTCCCTTTCAAGCTGTATCATGGTGAGCGACACGCCTTAATGTTCCGGGCCGGAACAAAATTATTTTCAGTAGTTTTCATATAAACTGACGACCCTAACACACGTGTGGGATGGATGAAATCAGTAAATGTGCAAAAATCTGTGGGTAAATCTAGTCTTCAAGGAAAATATTGCATATCCTTTCGATCAAGCATTAATGAAGGGGAATTTAACTGTTTGAAGCCAAATAACAGCCACCAATCGATGACAGCGCCTATAAGTTAGAGCCATATGCCGAGAAGTGTTAATACTCTAAAAATCTTGTCTTTGTGCTCATAATTTCTTGAGACGTACATTTTATCACTTTCTATTTTATTGTATATCTATAATTCTCCAGGTAATTTAATTTAGCTGTAAATTCTTCAAGGGATCCAGCCCAAGTGACTTTTGATCAAATTCTAAATTCTCCCTTAGAAAACAACAAATATGAAGGAGAATTAAGAATAAAATCACTAGTCGCTCTTCTTGCATGGACCCTAAACATTTGGAAAAATACCTCTTGAAATGTTGTAAAGTTTATTTTGCACTGTTTACACAATTATACTAGATTTTCAAAAAGAAAATAAGAAAGAAAGACTGAATTTTTAAAGTGTTCGTGTGCAGTAATCAAAGGAGCAAAAGCTTTCGAGTTGATTACTGCCTACGTTTGTATATTATACACACCGAATTCTTGATTGACCTGAAAAAGTATGGTAAGTTCACTTGCTATGTTTGACTTCCTAAAAGAACGGTTTTATAACGTGTTTTTTTGCAGATATTAATAGAGCTATAATGTTTAATATCAACGTCAACTGTATCCCAAATTTTCAGGTTATTATCAAGGAATGTGATTTTTGTAGATTAACTGATAGTTTGTAAACAGCACAGTAATGGAGAATTAATTTAAACTCTTACAGTAAAGTAAAGCAATTTTATTTGGCGTCCGGCGGTAAACTAGAGGCCGACGTGGGGGTTTGAACCCGCGACCTCCCGCACGACAGACCGGAGCTTTAACCACTGAGCTAACTGGGAGGCGGTCTTACATTCATTAGTGTTTCTAAATGTGTTATGCTATAAAGGGGCTATGTCAAGGTACTGTGCATGTATCGAGTAATCGCTCGTTTAGTGGCTGCTAATTGGATACAAACAGTTAAACTTCCCTCCTTCACGGATGCTTGATTGAAAGGATTTTCAATATTTTCCCTGGAGACTGTTTATATACACTGTTAGTCATTTTTGCATATTTGCTTTGATTTTAAGCATCCCACATGGCCGAGAGGTTCGTTAGTTCATATCAAAATTGGTGGAAATAGCTTTTTCCGAGCCGGAGAAACGAATGTAAAGTCTTACCGTGACACAGCCCCTTTAAGTAATATTCAACTAAGAACTAGCAGAATCCACTGTTCTGCGGCAATGAACCTCCCTCACATTGATACACTGGGCGATAGGGATGAGTATTATGAAATAAAGTTTGTAGAAAGTGCTTGTTTCATTTTATTTTAATGAGAAAATCCTTTTCCAACCAATGGGAATTGCCGAACACAAAAGCTACGAAACTGGCATGTTTGATAAGGTGCCTCACATACGTTTTCCTTTATTAACGACACATGGAATCACCATGTAAATTATTTCATCAAACTTTAATAAAATCAGAGAAAATGATACTTCTCTTACTTTTTAGACAATTTTTTAAAGTTTAAACCACTGCATTCCTTTGTCGTTGGTGCTATCGTTCTTACGTGAAAATGGCCCCTAGTGTTGAGCCTGCAGTACCCGCACGTCATTTCAAGCATACTTGATTCAGTATGTCTTATTTTTACGTATTGTTTTCTATGATTATTATTGTTATTATTATTAGTAATTAATGAACCTTGACAATGGATTTAATTTCCCAAATTCCAAATATTTTTAGATTCAAATTCATGTTTAAATCATTCTTTATTCATACTGATGTATTGACCACTAAGGTATCTATGGAAAGGTATCGTCGTTTTAGTGTTCCATTGTTGTTTTATTCGATTGCTGTTAATGAGCTACATTGTACTAAACTTTAACACTATTTATTTATTTATTTTTTCTCGAAATAAACAAGCACCCACAGTATGACCTGTAATTATTCGATAAAGGAACTTGTACTGGCTCCAGTATTTTCTGAATCAATCTAATAATTTATTTCGACACATATTCTGTGAAATCAACCAAATAAGGATGGCTGGCAACACTTGGTCTGACCAATTGACCAAATGCCCCAGGCCCTTGAGGAGTCTTGCCCACTATTGGTGGAGAAGTATTGGGTACTAAGGTCTCTGTGGTAGCCTTGCTGCGCAGGCGCTTTATTTGCCGTAGCCTTTCAAGCCAGTTGCAGCCATAAGCATCAGTTGTTCTCTTTAGGCCTTCGCGAAGAACAGATGCCATCTGGTATAAAAAGAAGGTCATTATTTGATATGGAACATAAGAAATGTAGTGTGAGCCCCCTAGATAAGCTTTTATTTGCTTTTGGGGCAAACACGTACGAAATATGTTTAAATGATAAAAAAAAGGGGAAAAAGAAATGTAAATGCAAGAATAAAGCATTTAAACTCATTTGTAAGTACATAACGGCACAGCAATTGATCCGGATGCATGGATGCATGTCCTAAAGCTGCTTTTCGAGTTAACTATCGGTACTTGTACTTTGATAGCTATCGTAACATAACGATAGCAAAATAATGTGGATGTTAAGGGGTGGAGGAGAGGGTTCCGACCTTAAAGTGCCTATGAAGTGAACAAATCGACCCCGTTTTTATTTTATCGTGTTAAACGTAATACGTTTCACGTCATTGGACGTTATGCGAGTGCACTATGGATATGGCGAGGGTTCTTAATCCCAAGCTTTCTCATATCTGGTTTATGGAAACGTCTGCACGTTTGGTTGGTTCCGTAACTAATTTATGTCGAGAACTTCATCTACAGGAGCCACGACCGCCATGTTTATTCCATTCTCGTCCCCAAATTTAATTTAGTCTTTAATATCCCTACAGTAACGTCCATACCTCGACCCCCTCCCTAAACGTCCAGTGAACGTTAAAGCGGGGGACAAAGAATATGCCGACCAATACATTAAAATAGACGAGACGTAACTTACATTGATGTGTATCGCGAGCCGTCGTACAAGCATGGCCAAGTTGTTGTCCGAGATAACACGTGGTCCGGTGTCTACAAACATGTTTTTAAGTTCCTCCTTGAAGCGTACTGTAACCACATTACTATCGTTATCAAGAGGCTTGATGACCAATTCAGCGAAGTTGAATTGTCCCTACAATAACGGAATGAAGACATATTGCATTATCCACCTTCTAACATGCAGAAAGCACCAGCACTAGTTCTCAATTTGAAACTTAACTTAGCCAATGGGCTTCTTTTGATATATGCTTCACTTATCACGCACAAAGGTTTCAATAGGAGGCTCGGATACACATTTAATTTATTCCGTTCTCCGAGAAAAGAATATATTTATCTATCTTCCATTACTTGACGCCATCAATAAATGATGATTCTTTCAAGTTTTTCAGCGGTCATAGGAAATAAATATGTAAATAATTAATTAATTGGTTCAAAAGAAAATAGTTGGTCAAGTTTCAATTTAAAGGAAGACGTAGTATTAGCTTGTATTACATCGGAGGGCACCGTATTCCATGCTCGTATTGTTCTTGGGAAGAAAGAGAATTTGTGATAGTCCGTCACTGAAGAAGGAACTCTGTAGGAGTATTCGTTTATGTGGCAGCTTGAACGACCCATAGGCGTTAAATACTTCTTGCATTCAAATTCGACTAGGCCATGTATATTATAAAGCATGATTAGCCTGTTCTTGTCTCTTCTTGTTTCAAGTGATAGATCATATAGATATTTAATTTGTCCCTGAGCCTTATTTGGAAACCTTTGCGCGCGACAAGTGAAGCATATATCGAAAGTCAATTCGACCGAGGAATCCGTAGCTCGAATATTAGACGCGTAATACTAAATAAAGTATTGATAATTCAAAGATATGAGGCACGGATATATTCATGCAGGGCATTTAAGGATAAGTAAACGTTTCTGTTTAACATTTCTCCCTCCAGCAAGCCGTCAAGAGAAAGCTATTGTACAGAGTGTCCACATTCTAGGTAATGGTACAAGAAATATGGCAACACTTCAATACTAAAAAACAACTACTTAAACGTAGTCCTCACGTCTGCCAGAGACAACCTCGTCCCCAGTGTCTCCTCGGTCAGATTCACACGGCGGCCATGTTTAATACCAGTAGAATAAAAACCTTTGTTTCTCCCGTCTGATCATTCTGAAAGTCCTCAGTAGGAGGCTAAGCGTGGGAAATTTATTGTTTCTAGACAACATAAAAACAAATTTCCGGTGTTTTCTTTAGAGACCTGCACAACGGGATAAACTTTTGCATTCAAAAAGTCTCTAAGTCGTTGTCCTGGGACTTAGAAATTGTAATGCAAAACTTTGTCCCGTTAATTGCCTGTGTTATGGGTGGTTATTCCACAGATAATGGACTTATTTTCCAAACTAAATTATATGAATCTGCCGATCTCAAGTCGTGTTACAGCTGACCAGACGATTAAGGGTGCGTTTACCAATTTCGTCGCTAAGCAGCGACGTTGCTATGAAGGGTCGGCCCGCGCGCTCATGCAAATGGTGGGCAAAAACCTACTTCCGGTTTAGTGGGAAAGCTTACATTTTGTAAAAGTTACAATGAAGGTTTTTTTTTTGCTACTTCAACCCGGGTTGTTTTACTTTCCATGCTTCAAGTTTACTTTATAAAAATGCCGAAAAAGAGCGATAAAATCGAGAAAGCCATTCTAGCTGCGGAAGGTCGCTGGACGAGGGAAAATTCCAGGTCGGGTGTCAAGTGCAAACTAATTTTCTTTCGGATTTCGACAAAAGTTTGGAAAGTGATCGGAAAGAGCTTTGTTGATAACGAGGGGAGCCAGAATGTGGTTACAAGTGTCTGTTCAAGTGAGCAGCTAGACGTGAGAGAAGTCTTCGAATAGTTTGGTTTTGAGCCACTTTCACAAGAAATTAGCGAAGAACAATGCAGTGCCTACGATACGAAAGAGAAATCAACTCCGTTTTTACGGCGGCTCGTCACGATACTAGGGACGTGACTGGAAGTAATTGGTGAATAATGACCAAAACGTTTTCATACTGATTCCGATACCAGAGTGTTCTGATACCCTGGACACTATTTCTAACTATAAAGAAGCAATACAACCGATACAACGTAGGACGTAGATTGCCGTTCATGGTTGCTTGCTTAAACAATTCGTCAACTATTTCTAAGGCCGAAAATGTCTGTGAAAAATGCGGAAGTCAAACATAATACGGAAACGAACGATGGCAAGTTCCTAATAACTTGCGATGATTGCAATTGGGTCCGAACCATTCCTTTAGGGCGAACAAAGCCTAAGGCCTAGCTAGCTACTTGCCGAATTTTATTATTATTTCTTTTTGATCAATGGAGAATATTATAAGGATTACGAACATGTGCGAATATTTTCCCTTTTGTGAAAATCGAAAACTGCCGGGCATATAGTAAATTTGAGACCGTTCCGGGCTGCCGGGCATATAGACACAGCGATGATATTACACATTATAGCAAGACATTCCTCTGAAATTGACATATTCAGCAGTGGTTTGATTGCTTTAGGATAGAAAACTGAATCTGATTTTGATGTAGCTTACCGTAAGTTGAATCGGGTTGTTTCTCCTCATCGCGACGTAAAGTATTAAAGTAAAGTAAGTGACTTTATTTAAGTGTCAATTGCAGCTAATTGGGGAGACTAGTCCTAACGAAGTATTATGTAAAGGCAGCACCTTTTACTCAGTTATTTTAAGATCCTGAGTGTTGGTCCGGCCGGGGTTTGAACCTGTGACCTCCCGCTCGACAGACCGGCGCTTATTACAACCGGGAGGCGGTTAGACGTGTGACTGATTATGGTGCAAATGGTCACAAATAGACTTTTTTGCGTGAATAAACCACTGGAATTAGATGTCTGATAATGCAGCTCTGTTTCAATTTCACTGATTTCATTTCCTTGTCCAATGCACATGGAAAATTACAAAGAATTCTTAAAGGTGTCAAGAAAATTGCTTTGTAACCACCCAAACGCGGCCGCGCCTCGTGGGCCCTAGTAACAATATTATACTTCCGGTTTCACATAAAATGAAACTGACTTCGTGAAACAAAGAAAAGTCAATCCTTTTTCACATAAAAATTGTCCTGAAGTCGCATTGCACAGGGCCAAGCATGGGTTTAGCGAAAAAAATAAAAACGCGGAAGTTATGACCATCTAACTGTTAAAATTCACGAAATAAAAAAAAATAAAACAATCAATTTTCGGTATATCGTAAAACGCATGCTACACCTTTTGTGCCTAACCCAGACCAATGTTATATGCTAATATGAAAGCACTATCCCAAAGAAATCATGAGTTGATTGAATTGTTCTGCCTTGATGACGTAATAATGACGTCATACGATGACGTCATCAAACCTGCGTGATTTATTAATTATTTTACTCAATTTGTTGGAATTTTATGGCGTCTTAAATTCTACTTAGCAACGGCCCAAAACAATTGGTAAACGCACCCTTAAGACACTTACAAGAGATAGCACCTCTACCTTGATCGTTCCAAAAGAGACTTTCTCGTCCGAGTCGTTGTAGACGATGGTAACAAAGTCATTGCCAATGTGCATCTTCTTGGAATTACATCCGGGGTCTGCATCTCTGGTGGGCATTAGTGTAGCGACATGGAAGATGACTATAGAAACACCATTACAATAGCATCACATTACAAATGCACAGCAGTACAAATGCACAGATGACGTCACAAGGTCACGTACGCACTATTTTGCTGGAAAAGTTCGCCAGAAATACATAAGGACTTTTGAATTCGCTAATTATTGTTTTAAAGAAATGTACCATTTTGCCGTGCGTCTGTCCTCTTATAGATAACGTCACGTGTCGAGAACGGCATTACGCACTTCTTTGTTCTCTTCACGTTGTGACGTCATCTGTACATCTATAAGAATACAGACCCATTACATCGCAAATAAAATATTCAAAGTTACCGTCTGCCTAAATGAGAAGAACGCGACTGAAAGTTTGAGTTAAAGAATAGAGACTTCTAGCAACGAGGGCAGCGACGTCAAGGGACGTGTTTCCTGTTGAAATATTGTTTATTTTTTCCTTCACAGAATTTCGTTCAGGCCAAACGAGAAAAACAGGGACGTCAAGGGTGACCATCGGGACGTGTTTTCTGTTGAAATCTTGTGTTAATTTTTTCCTTCACAGAATTTCGTTCAGGACAAACGAGAAAAACAGGGAGATTAGTTCCTTACGTTCGTGTTCTCTTCCGAACAGCAAATATAGCATTTTCGCGTTGTGTTTTTGCAGACAACGGACGAAACATGTTCGACTGCATGCACTTTCACGTGCAGTTATTGTGTTTCGTAACAGAGACTACTGTTCCAGTCGTCACTCAAGATGTCAACGTCCCGATTGCTTCACAGTTCCTCTCATACATAAGCCCCTCCCTCTTAGTTGCTGTTGCTATTAGTTCCTCCCTCCTTAGTTACTGTTGCTATTAGTTCCTCCCTCCTTAGTTACTATTGCTATTAGTTCCTCCCTCCTTAATTGCTGTTACCGTTAGCTCCTCCCTCCTTAGTTGCTGTTGCTATTAGCTCCTCCCTCCTTAGTTGCTGTTGCTATTAGTTCCTCTCTCCTTAGTTGCTATTAGTTCTTCCCTCGTTAGTTACTGTTGCTATTAGTTCCTCACACCTTAGTTACTGTTGATATTAGTTCCTCCCTCCTTAGTTACTGTTGATATTAGTTCCTTCCTCCTTAGTTACTGTTGATATTAGTTCCTCCCTCCTTAGTTACTGTTGATATGCCCTCCCCCATAGTTACTGTTTCTATTTCACACAAGCCGTAAACTTTAACCTGAGAAATTTCAAAAGAAACATGGTGGAAAATGCTGAGTTCGGCGACAGTCTATCGTAACATTTTGAATGATTTCCTTCCTTTCGCTGAATTTCTTAAATCTTTGTGAAGAACTCAAGTTTGCGTTTTCGTCTCCATCGAAAGAGTTTGTGGGGCAAGATGGCGGCGTAAATTTGCCGTAGGAACATTGCTGCATTCTGATTGGTCTGAATTATATTTTTAATTGACAAGTGTGGACCTATGAATGCTACCACCTACTGACCCTGACATATGTCATCTTGCCAGCTGTACGCAAACTCTCCATCACCGCCTTCTCGGTCCAGGCCACCAAGGTATATCTCGGCAGGCGGGCAGTCCCGCAGACGTACAAGTCTTCCCAGTCCCCCGAGGAACTTCATGTAACGCGACGTGCCATAGACATTACGTAGGATAGCTGTCTCGTTATCATGCTGACCCGAACCAACGTATATCACGCCTATCTTGTGCGTGTCGTACGGAGGAATACGATCCAGGCATTTGATGGCACGGTCGATTACCTTCAGAGAACAGAATGAATAACACATGGCAGTTGTTAATAAGACAGAAGAAACGTTAGGTACGGACACCTTGTGCGCAACATTGCCGGCAATTGTTTTTAAAAGGGGTTGACACACGCTGCAACATTGTACGCAACAATTTCAGAGGCGAACACACGGAACAATTTCGCTGTTGCGCGCAATATTACACGCTGCACAATATTACACGCTGCAACATTGTACGCAACAATTTCAGAGGCGAACACACGGAACAATTTCGCTGTTGCGCGCAATATTACACGCTGCACAATATTACGCGCTGCACACACGCTGCAACATTGTACGCAACAATTTCAGAGGCCAACACACGGAACAATTTCGCTGTTGCGCGCAATATTACACGCTGCACAATATTACACGCTGCAACATTGTACGCAACAATTTCAGAGGCCAACACACGGAACAATTTCGCTGTTGCACGCAATATTACACGCTGCACAATATTACACGCTTCACACACGCTGCAACATTGTACGCAACAATTTCAGAGGCCAACACACGGAACAATTTCGCTGTTGCGCGCAATATTACACGCTGCACAATATTACACGCTTCACACACGCTGCAACATTGTACGCAACAATTTCAGAGGCCAACACACGGAACAATTTCGCTGTTGCGCGCAATATTACACGCTGCAGACACGCTGCAACATTGTACGCAACAATTTCAGAGGCGAACACACGGAACAATTTCGCTGTTGCGTGCAATATTACAGCGTGTGTCCGCACCTGCACGTAAAAAAAAGCCAAACATATTCTATTTTCAATGTCGTCGTTGTCTGCGCAGAAAACAGGAAACAAATCTTGTAAGGAATGTGTTATGTAAAGAAGACGGGGCACATTCGATTCTACAACAAGTCGATTTTCTATGTTTTGCTTTCCGTTGTCGGAAACGGCTTCTACCGACACAAATATCACTCGCAGTTTTAGGTTTTCCCTTCTATGTTTTATTCCGATATCACAGCTCCATACACATTTCTCGATGGCTCACACTCTCTTAAAAACGCCTACCTTCCGGTATTACATGTGCTTTGTAATTCTATATTTGAACTTGTCAATCACATCCCCTAATTGAATCTACGTGTCCATGGAAGAATATATCACTGTGTACTATTATTAGAAATAAGAAATGGTTGACATAACAAGGTAACAACAGCTTCCGTTAAAAGCCGCCTAAATGTATTTCCCACACCGTTTGTAACTACTGACCAGCTCACTGAAGTAAATCCAAGAGTTGTCTGGATGGCTTGTTATTTGAGTGGCCCTTCTTCGAAAAGTCATTATTTGATATGATATTTTTGTGCGAGGTGGTTTTCAGTAAGATGGGGCAGATTGCAATATCTCTTTGGCAATCACATGAAATAGGACGTTTGCGTTAAGGCACTGATCAATTAAAGTGGCTATGTCATGGTACTGCGCATGTATCGAGTAATCGCTCGGTTGGTGGCTGTTAATTGGCTACCTAACTCCCCTCCCTCAATGCCTTGGAGACTAGATCTTTACACAGTTTGGTGGTCATGTCTGCATATTTCCTTTGATTATAACCATCCCACATGTGCGCGAGGTTCATCAGTTCAAATAAAAATCGCTGAAAATAATTGTAAAATAATTTAAAGGTCTCTCACCATGACACAGCCTAGCCAGCCTACACTCGTCCCCAGGTTTTTTGTCTACGCGCGGCTGGATATTTTGACGTCCCCTCTTCGGTTTAGTCCCACGCTGAGAAGCCTGGCCAAAACCTTTTGAAAGCTTAATTGAGAGGTCTATGGCAGATTTTGAGAGGTCTATGGCAGAATTTGAGAGGTCTATGGCAGATTTTGAGAGGTCTATGGCAGAATTTGAGAGGTCTATGGCAGTATTTGAGAGGTCTATGGCAGATTTTGAGAGGTCTATGGCAGATTTTGAGAGGTCTATGGCAGATTTTGAGAGGTCTATGAAGTATACGTTTGAAACCTAAGTCGAAAAACATAAACCGACTCAAAAATACATATTTCACTTTGCGAGAGTTGACCCAGAAGGTTTTGCCAGGCTTCTTCTATTTTGGAAAAAAACCCGGCACTTTGTGATTGCATGATGGGAAGACCGAGTAGAAGACTGGGGACGAGGCTAACACATCCCCTACTACAATAAGCTTTTTAAACTCCTTTGAGAATACCAAGACAATAGCCTAGATAAGAACAAAAGAAACAGCGCAAGGAGGTAGTTCTGGTAGTTATTGTATGTGACGTCATCATGCAAACGTCCTATTCGCTATGTGACGCATTCAACTCACTATGTCATTTTGGCACCAATAACAAGGGAACACCCCCACCCCCAAGGGATTTCAACATGGCAAGATGCTTGTCTGGGGTCGGTTGTAACGTCTGACGTTTGCAGGTCTAAAGTTTATGAGTCCGGTCAAACTCTCTAATTTGACGTCAGATTAGCGGTTAGGCCCAGCGTTAAACAAGAAGTTCCAGTATAAAGGGTAAGCCCCTCTTCTTTTCACGCATGGTGAACTCGAAATTTGAAATTCAAATTACAGACCTGTGAAGAACGAAGGCGAGTGAATCAGCCTCTTCTGTTAAAATGCAAGATTTTGAGGGTTTAAAATCAAACAAGAGCCCATCTGGGCTTTCACTCGGGCCACATGAGATTGAAGATGAAATACACTTTCATTTGAAATCCTCTTAGTATCAAGTCGTGCTTTAATTCGCCAGTGAGAACGTAAAAAAAAACAGACTGGTCTATTAATCGCTTTTATGGCATGACTATGATAACGCAGGATTCGAACAACAGAATACTGGCAATTCAAGTGTATAAATGCAATACAATGACATATTCAGACTTTGAATTTGATTGAAAATAGATCAAAAACTCGGGGAAATGTCCGGCTAAAACTGTATGAATAAATGTGAAATGAAACATAAATTTCATAGCAAGAAAAAAAATTGTAATTCCTATAAATGAGAAAGCTCTTCTATTAAGCCGCTTCTCATATACACAGACTGTTTCACAAAAAACATTTGCGCTTATCGACACAAGAATTCAGTTGACCTTTCAAATAATTTATTCTGAGGTACGCATACTCTAAATCACAGATGTTAAATAAAGCGATAATTAGAAGAAAAAGTACATTAACAGACAAACTGAGAGGAAATTTATTCAAATCAAAAAGAGTTTACTTACAGAATGAAAGTCGAAGCCTACCTCGAACTTAACTTTCAGCTAACCTGTTTCCTTTCATTCCACAATGAATAATAATCTCATAAAGTAAGCCCGTAGCTTTCAATAAATTTGCCAGTGTCTGAATGAAACAGCTAGATCTTTTCCAATTTCTCTCACGAGTCACGGCAGAAGACAGTCTGAAGCTACAAAACTTGAATTTTGATCCTCTTCACAGTAACGTAATTTAACGTCTCAGATATTATATATATGCCCTATTTCAGCTAGCGCTGTGCATTTCAAATACTTTTTCCTCTCTCTTTGCTGACAGTTCATGCTTCTTGAAAGTGATATCTCCTTGTCTCGCCTTGTCTGAGAGCTTTGAACTTTCTTATCTGAGCGCGCCTGACGAGATCTAACCTTTGATGATAATTCGATACCCGTTGATATCCAAACGTGTTTGGATATTGTATTTCGCTTACGTTTCTAAATGTACATTGGATCTGTCCAAACAGCGCTGATCGAATGTATTACGGCTCCTGGTTGTTCATGTATTTTTATGGTCAACAAGAGCGCCAGTTGAAATATCCTGAGCCTGTTGGAAGGCTTTCGCCCTCGCGGGTCGACCATTTTGATTTACTGTATTAAATTCTGTAAATACATTAACCTGGCGATTGTTGCGTGACCAGCACAGTGCAATCTGATTGGTGTGAATTTGACCTTTAACGCATGCGCAGATCGCGTGCTACACTGAATAAAAAAAAAAAAAACGACTTGCATTTTAAGACTCGGCGCTGCCACAGGCAGCCCGAGTAACAAGCCATCAAACAGTGAACAGAAGGAAGTATTGGAAAATTACCGCTGAATGCGACGACTACAGACGCATGTACGCAGGGTTAGCCTCGTTCTGAAGTTAAACATTCATAAATACCAGCAAGAAGGTGGGCTATTCACAACTCTGCATATTGTTGTAGTTTCGCGTTTTGCACGTATTTATGAATGTTTAACTTAAGAACGAGGCTAACCCTGTATAAATGCGTCTGTAGTCATTGAATTCAGCGGTAATTTCGCAATACGGAACTGGACTATAGACCTTTATCGCGCAGCGGCCATCTTGAATAAAACCATTGTTCATGCCCGTCCAGCCTCGTTCGGAAACGTGTTGAACCGAGGCTGGACGGGCATGAACAATGGTTTTATTCCAAGATGGCCGCCGCGTGTGAAAGGTCTATTGAAGATTTTAGGCGGCATTTCATTACTGTTTACGAATTCTATAGTCCTTACTATGAAATTGCAATTGTTTTAATGTGTTTGATTTGAATTTCGCGCGATAGGTAATCAGTAGAGAGCACTCAAGCGGAGCATCACGCAGATGTGCACTCAACAAAGGCTGAGTAACAACTGAAGATGTCAGTGGCCTGGCCATGGCCATTTTAAGTTCTATACCGGAACGTCCTGTTTAACGTTTATGCAACCGCCCCTGATTGCTTTCTATTTCCTTCCGTTTGAGGTTTTCGCGAAAAGCGCTGAATTACTGTCCTACTAAATTATTGTCCTATTGACCTAACCCTAGCTAGGACAATTGACAGATAGTATAAAATTACAACACAATCCCTGCTCACCTCTCCTTCCGGTAATGGTACGGGCCGCTCTTGAGGTGAGCCTAGGAACGAGGCATGGTACAGCTGTAGGAACACAAAGCTAGGGTCCAGGGGATACCGATATGACTCCGCCGCAGACACCAATTTAGGAGGGTCTCTAATGGAGGGCACATCAGGTACATCTTTCGTGAAGGTGGCTGGTGTATCATAGTGCACTTGGGTACCGGTCCTGTGGAGCTTTTTCTTGCTGTTAGTTTCCAGAAGAGTGAAAGCAGAAGCTGGTGGGTGAAATACAGAACATCGACAAGTGGAAGAGACTGAATAATTGTCATTATTATAGTCCCTTTTCAAAATCACGTGACGTTTGGTAACTGCGGGCCAAATATAGTGAAGGCTCGTATTGGCCCGACATTTGGCTTCAACTGAAAAGGCCGAGGTGCGCTGAAAACGTTTTTTTTTTCAGCTGATTGGCTATTACTCAAATAGTCCCATTTTGATTGGCTCGCGCGTTAACAAAACCTTTTAAGTGTTGAATAAACCTGTGCAAACCTGTTCGTGAACCGTATAAGTTCGCATTTTTGCACTCGTTTTATACCGTATTGCGATTTTTAAAGATCACGTGACATGGCTCGTACTGGAAGGACAGACGTTTCAACATGGCTGTGATCTCGGCGACCAAGTGCTGTAGGATCAGTCATCTTGTCTTTTCATTACAACTGCTGCTTATTCGTACATATTGAAAACTTTGTCCTGAGGTTTCTTCCCTCGAGATAAGTTTCTTCAAACAAAGCTGTATTTTCGTGTTAGCTGTCGTATAATAAACAATTTATTACTGACACGAAAAGTTGTGTAATACGCCTGATAATTTTTACTCTTCAATTCAATTTTTCTCGCCTTTCAGGCTAATAACTCTTTATATAACATAGGAGGTAGTTTGAGCGCATTTATTTGGACGTCAAAAGTGGGTCTGCGACCAAAGCGATTACTCTAATTACTTTTCTAGCTAATTTAGGCACTTTCAGCCACAACTGCTTATCCGTGGTTTAGGACCGTCATTTAGTATCGTGATTTAGTACCCTTCACCTATCGCAAGTGTCTGCCGATACTAAAATATCTCGATCAGCGAGGGCATAAATCTCTGCGAAACTTCAACAAAATTCTTTACGAACGAAACTCATATTTTGAACTGTTGTTACTTTTTGCACTATTACTTCAAAAAAGCTACTTCTGGTTTAATGAGAGTCTTCTCCTGTGCTCTAGTGGTAGAGCAGATTTCGTATGAGTGGGACAAACTACAGCACTGACTACAGCACGGTTACTGTACGGCATGCCGTGACGTGGAAATGGTTTCCCATTGTTTTTGTCCTGCTGATAATAATAATAATAATAATATAATAAATTATTGCTCACCTCTATATAGTGTTGGCGATGATAACTCGGGTGACGAAGAGCTCTTTTTCGCTGGTAAGAAGTATTCATCTCTTTCCCCTCTTTCTCTCAACGTGTGTGAACTCCGTATTGTTCGAGGTCCGTACGCAGACGAGCCTTGGTGTGACATCTCATTGCGAATCTGTTTCGGAGTACTCAAACTGAAGGACTTCTTCAATTTGGACTTTTTCGGGGACTGGGGACTCGATGTCACAGAGCGTGACTCACCAAGAACCCTCTTGAAGTACGAAGGACTCCTAGGTCTCTCCTCGACTTGTGATGTTACAGAAAGCGAGGTTGCGTGACTTCCAGTTGCGTGACCTCCAGTTACGTGACTTTGCTTCGCCTGTAAGTCACGCGCCTGCACAACTGATGTGAACTCTGCTGGAAGTGACTTGGGTCTTGGTGCTTTGGGTTTCAAATGGTCACCTATTGGACGCCGTTTCACTGATTCGACTTGCGGTTGCTCTGTGTTTAACAAAAATAAAGAAATATTACCGAGTTAAAGCTCGCTTTGAAATGGTCGATCATCACTAACAAGCTGACAAGGTTCCCAAAACTAGTTCCCAAAACTAGATACCACAACTGGTTCCTAAAACTAGATACCAAAACTGGTTCCAAAATCTAGACACCAAAACTGGTTCCCAAAACTAGATTCCAAAACTGGTTCCGAAAACTAGCTGGTTCCCAAAACTGGTTCCCAAAACAAGATTCCAAAACCGACCAAACAATTACAACTTCTGGGAGACATCAGAGAAAAGAAAAACCATTATAAGGCCGTACTATAATTCTTATTTTGCCCTCTACTTGGCTCACTAAATCCGATAAGCTTTGCGCGCCTCAAGTGAATTTCGTATGATATGAAATCCACCGAGCTTAAAAGCGTAAAAACAAACAGCGATAACATTTTATATTGTTTTGAGTATTCCCAGAAGGTATATGCAACAATAGCTACGCCCTCGCCATGTATATAACGATCGACATAATCTTTAAACTATGCACTTCTCTTACCTGTTTTATCGTCATAATTGTCTTCGATATTGAACGACTGTATGCTCTCTTCGTCACTTGCAAGCTGCAAACAAGTCCAACAGTTATCTGCTCTGTCTAACCGCTACGTCTTCATTGCATATCTTTAAAAAAATCACGTTATTTACCGCGGCTGGGTGTCCATATAGACAAAATAATTTCCAAGACGTGACATTAACTCCCGGTATGGCAAACATGTTCTCAATACGGACCTACCAAGGAGTAATACAGTAGCGCTCGAAACCTGCATTCTGATTGCACCCATTATGTTTTTGTACTGCACGTTCTAAAGGTTAGGGTGTTTTGTACTGTTGGGTAAGCCAATTCTGTGGCTCGTTTCGAGCGGTACAGGCCGGTACCTAGCGTTATTTAATTTTTTCTTATTTATTCTTTGTTTCACTCAACTCACTGGCAATTTTCTGCAGTTTCCCCCTTTTTCAATGCTTTCAATACAAGGTGTTCGGTGTTAGAGTGCACTGATTAACGTAAGAATCTCGTTAAAAACTTTGATTTCCAATGTTCTTTTAGTTTGATCAGTTCCGCGTGCTTACCCTGTACATTTCAGAGGATGACAGATAATTGGACTCTCTGCGGTAATAGGACTGAATGTCAGGCTGGCTCAATGAAGTGTGTAGGAGTCCACGTTCTGCTGGGGATACTCCAAGCTCGGGCTGCAAGGCAAAAAGGTTACTTAGGGAGCTTGCCATTTTCACATTTGATTGGCCAGTTCTCAAATGGAACGAGTCAGTTCTAAGAACTGGTTCTGGACAGCCTGGCCCTATACTCAGGGAGAACTAGCCAGTTCTATCCCACAATGTATACAATTGACCGATTTAGCTTGAACATTTGTTGTCCCAATAGGACAATTGATTATGACGTCCACTTTCAGTTCTCTAATTGGAAAACAAAGCACTAAATCCTCTGGAGAGCGGTCACACGATCTGAATTGGGACATCAAATGTACAAGCTAAATCGGTCAACTGGCATTTTGAGGAAACAGTCATGTGCTGATATTTCACTTCAATAACCAAAGAATTGAGCTCGCGTTCCCAAGGGAAAGGCTTTAACGGATGGCAAACAAACTTCAAAACACTGTTTAAGGAAGATCCGCAGTCAATAGGCCATTTTGACGATGTTGTCCGTGCAGCTAGAACAATGGCTATCTGTTTTAAATAACAAAAGGCTGGTGAACCAGAACGAGTCTTAGCAGGTCGCGTCTATTGTTCTACTGATGCGTGCGCAACATCGTCAAAAAGGCCTATTGGAGGTGGAAAATAGCAGTAACAAGCAGGTTTTGCTAATATCACTACCGATTTCGTTCAAGTGCGTTTAATTGTTTTTGGCCACCAATGCAGTACAACCACGTGATTGCATTCCTGCAAAAGGCCATTAGGGACTCCTAAGAAACCACGACGGCATAAAACAAATCTTAATTTACAAAATAACTGAACGTGAAAGTGCATGTAGTCCTGATGCAATCGTAAACAATGTGGATGTCATCTGCAAAATCATTAAGTGCCAAAAACGCCGAGTTTCACATTGAAAAAAGAGCGGAGCTTTCCCTTTTTTACAACAAGACCCAGTCCCCCTAGTCCAAATCGGGCCGGTAACTCAGGGTTTTCAATAACATTTGAAGTAAGTAGCAAAACTTGAAGAGTAGGCGGCGAGCATCGAGCGCCATTGGCGCAAATATCAATTTTTGGGGGGAATTTTTCAATCAAAGTAGGCGGCGATTTCATGTAAAATACCCGGCGAGATTCGCCGGCTGCCGGCTTCTATTGAAAACCCTGGTAACTGAATGGAAAGTGCCCTTATATACAGACTAACATACGGAGCTACTTCATTCAGAATGATATCTATATAAACCATTTAGAGAGATTTTAAAACTGGTACACCTCACCTTTTCGAACTGCAAATGTCGCCTGGCCGTGTGCGGGGCATCTGTACAGTAAACCAAAGAAATCACTTGAGGCGTTTACTTTTTATGTAATGCATATTTTGACAGGTATGACAGGGTTGTTACGCTAACATTACCTATAGGGGATCTGGGTGGCTCCACGTGTTCCGAACTCTCAGAGCTTCGAGTCATCTAGAAAATAAACAGCACAGTGAAGGTGACATTACACAATAAATTATCTAAGACGGCAAATACGTATGACTGTGTAAGGATACAGAACGGCACCGAAATAGAATGAACGTCAAATATTCGTCAGAGAGTCGACAAAAACGAGTCAGGATGGTGAAACACCCGCCTCCCATGCGCCTCTGCGGCCTTGGTTCAACCCCTGCAGCTGTAGTCGCATAGCAACGAGTATGAAATCGAGGCTAGAGCTATTTTATTGAATAGAGTGGCTTATGTTTGCCCGAATTCTACAAAAATAGTGGTCATTACTAATCTCAATGTTCTCAGTCGTTGGAACGGATTTTGTTGTAAAATCTATTTCACGTGACGAACCACGTGATTACAAATCTGGAAATTTGATCTCAAAATGGGTCGGTCACAATGCAATTTTTAAAGTAACGATTTCTTGCTTATCTGATTACATTTCTGGTTGTTTATAAAGATGTTTGGAATGGTTGACCCTGATACTATTGTTAAGGTCGAAAATAGAGAAACCAGGTCACGTGACCTGTACTTTGAACCGTTTTTTCCAATTTTCTCACCTACAATGGCAAAATGCCAACCATTCGAAACAGAGCTTTAGAAACAACCAGAAGTGTAATCAGATAAGCCAGAAATCGTTACTTTAAAAATGCTCTGTGACCGGCTCATTTTGATTTCTTTGTTTATCAGCCTTAGGGTCACTTGACCACCAAAACACCAGAATACCCAACTTAAAATTTTAAGACATATCATTACTGCCTAATTACAGATTTCTATGGTATTTCATTTCAAAATGAGTGTTTCAACAGAATTGCTCAATAAACCATGCCTTAACATGCTTAAGAAGGCTTTTTATTCAACCTCGTGCGCTGCTTGTGTTTACTAAAATAAGCGGTGACTTTATTGACTGGAATGATCACATGCACACATAATATTGTTTAACATAACTACTACAGCTAGTAATTTATAAGTTTCAAATCCATCAAATGTTTCAAATCCATCCAACGGCCAAATCATAGTATAGTACTGGGACCAGTTCTTGAAAACTCTATTAAGCTAATCCAAACTAGTGGATTAATGGCTTGGTGTAAGTAAAAACATATTTTTGGATGAGGAACGCGTAGTAACTTTCTATGGTTGTACTTGTAATCCTAGAATAAAGATACCCTTTAGCAAGAGAACCTCAATCCTCAATTAGAATTTAATCCAGAATTAACGGGCTTCGAGATACTCAGGCCTGGAGCCGACCTGTACCGCTAGAAACGAGCCACAGCATTGGCTTACCCAACAATACCAAACACATAACCTTTAGAAAGTGCAGTACAAACACAATAGAGCTACAGTATAATGGTGCAATCAGAATACAGGTTTCGAGCGGTATTGTATTACTCCGAGCAGGCCTGGGGCCAATACGATAAAACTTTTACACGAGTACTTTATAAGTCTGGCCATTGGTTAAGTAATGATTCGTGTAAGAAGTACAGCACCGAACGGCATTCAGATGGGCAAGGTGTTAATTTTGTATTATGAAAAATCTTGATCTGATTGGTTGAAACATGATAATCGTCCTAAAAACTACGATTTGCACTGCGGTCCCAAATGTCGTTTATAAACCAAATCGTATGTTCGGAGCCTTATCAATCGTGCCTGTTTCGTAGCTATTGTTTTTGGCTGTTCCTATTGGTTGGACGAGAATTTGTTCATAAAAATGGAATGAAACTAAGACGTTTTACAATTTTTATTTCAGAATATTCATAATTATCACCCAGTGTTTTCGTAGTCTAAAACACAGACAAATCCCATGTGAGGGAGGCTCAATGCCGCAGAACAATGGATTCTATCGTACTTTTTACACGGATCATTACTTCAATGCCAGACACAATGGGGCAGACTTGTAAAATACACGTGTAAAAGTTGTATGTTGGCCCAAGGTCTAAATATTTTATGCTGAAAGTTGAATATTTACCCGAAAGGCAAAGGGGCCCTGTGGAGGGCTAGCGCTAAGCAACCGTGGCCTTTCTTGTAGAGATTCAGAATCAGTTGAGCCAAAAGGGCCGATGGGAGAAGACCCAGTACTCTCCAGTGGGGTTTGGAGAAGGGTTGGGTCTGAATCTCGATCCAGTCCTTCACGCACTGGTGACTGTCCGTCGTCTGCAGAGTCGGTACCAGGCCAGTCTTCTTTGTCTGTCTCGTCTGCCATTGAAGTAATAGGAACAGAATGAGTGGCCGTGTTATCGGATTTACAAACTCGAGCCGGAGGCGAGTGCGATAAAACACGGACACGAATTCTATACATGGCTAGATGTACAGAGGCGTGCTTTTCAGTTATTTTGGCGATACGACCCATATACAGCTATTTCAATTAATGTTGTCAGGGAGATAGGGAAAAGGGCATTAGGGAAAAGGGCATTAGGGAAAAGGGCATTAGGGAAAAGGGCATGAGGGAAAAGGGCATGAGGGAAAAGGGCATGAGGGAAAAGGGCATGAGGGAAAAGGGCATGAGGGAAAAGGGCATGAGGGAAAAGGGCATGAGGGAAAAGGGCATGAGGGAAAAGGGCATGAGGGAAAAGGGCATGAGGGAAAAGGGCATGAGGGAAAAGGGCATGAGGGAATAGGGCATGAGGGAATAGGGCATGAGGGAATAGGGCATAGGGCATTAGGGCATAGGGCATTAGGGCATAGGGCATTAGGGCATAGGGCATTAGGGAATAGGGCATTAGGGAATAGGGCATTAGGGCATTAGGGAATAGGGCATTAGGGAATAGGGCATTAGGGAATAGGGCATTAGGGAATAGGGCATTAGGGAATAGGGCATTAGGGAATAGGGTATTAGGGAATTAGGGTATTCCCAGGCCGAAATGAATTATGGTTACGAGTTATAGACGATTTAGTCGACTAAGCTTACGGTTTATTTATCCATTTTTAGCCTGTGTTCAGTCGTCCAATATTTTAAAAATGCCTTTTTCCTTAATACCCTATTCCTTAATGCCCTACCTCCCAGACAACATTAATTGAAATAGCTGTATTTCGGCCGAGAAAATCGAAGTTAAAGTTTATGTAAATCAGGACGAAGCTACCATTAAACATTCATTTCCTTTGTTTTTCCTTCATAAATGATTAATAAGTGTGACAAACATGAGTACAATATCATTGTGTTGTTTTAAATCGCTAGGAGAAGGATCACCTAAGACAAAAGATAACAACGCCAGCATGCTGTGGATGTTTTTATCGTAAATTGACTATGATTGTCGGATGCTTGGTCAAAAGCGTCATAAATACACTGGGAAATACATTGGAAATATGCTAGAAAAAGGTTGATATTTCAATTTCCATAGTTTTGTCCAATTCTATAGTAAACTTTGGACAATACAATGGAAACATTCTAGACATTTTCTAGAAATACCGATTCGCATACTGAGGAGACTTTCTTTAAATACTCACTTCAATACAGGTTTTGAAGGAACAGCGTAAGATATAAGCCAAATTTCAAGTACGCAAGATTAAGACGTCAAAAAGATATAGTGATCCGTGCCCCAACGAGCTTCTCTGTGGTTGAACTTCAAGTATGAAGTACCTTTTATTAGTAGAAACCAACTAGTCTTCAATCACGAATCATGTAATCTGATTGGATAAGCTACTCACTATCTACTATACAAATAGACTGTGTCCGTCGAGGAACTATCGGCTGATAATTGCCCGCGGAAATAAAACAAATATAACGCCCCAGAACGCAGTTCGAGGGCTTTAAGAACATCAACTTTCCAAGGGAAACTATGAGCCGATAGTTCCGAGACAAACACTCTATTTGTCGTTATTGCTCATCGCAAAATTAGTCTTACGCTCTCAGCGGGCACGCCTATTATACAAATAGACTGTGTCCGTCGAGGAACTATCGGCTGATAGTTGATGTTCTTAAAACAAATATAAGCCGAGAACGAAGTTCGAGGGCTTATATGCTAGTTTTAAGAACATCAAATTTCCAAGGGAAACTATCAGCCGATAGTTCCGAGACAAACACAGTCTATTTGTCGTTATTGTTCATCACAAAATCGTCTTCCGCTCTCAGCGGGCACTATCGCCTGATAGTTTTCATCCGCGGACGACAACTATCAAGTCACGTGATCGCTTTTAGCCAATGAGCGCGCGCCAAAATTTTGTGGTGAACTATAATCTGTGAGAGACAGTGAGTAGCGAAAAAGCCAGTTTTCAAAAGAAAAACAATGGCCACCAAGTTGTCAAATTACAAAAAGTATTCTTGTTTCAGTTTAAAATTGGACAACCAGTTAGTTTCTACTAAAACGATTAGACTACTCGCTCTCAGTTTCTTAATGGCTAATAGTAGCTACATCTCGCGCCAACTATCAACCGATATAAACTATTGTTTTCACCGAGTTCCCATTCGGTTTTTCACAGTGATGTAAACCTAACATAGCCTTATCCTCTTCACCTGCTTCTTTTACTAAAGATTCACGTGACTTGTTCCTGATGACGTCAATAAGTAGCGTGTCGCTATCTGCACTCGAGCCCAGGACTTCTCGGCTCTTAGTTCGCACCTTCAGCGCCTCGTTTCCTTCTACAGGAACAAGTACATCTGTAGGAAGAAATTCCGAAAAAACGCTGAAAATACAGAGCGCGCTAAAGAGATCAAGTCTGTACTAAGCCGTTAGTAACTAATCGTGCTGTGGTATTTTGATTTCACGTTATACATCTGAACGTCCTACTTACTTCCGGTTGCAAGAGAGGCTCGAACTGGAAATAAATGGGGAAGAGGCGAAAGAAAGAAGAGAGAGAAGAAGAGAGAAAAGAGGAGAGAAAAGAGGAGAGAAAAGAGGAGAGAAAAGAGGAGAGAGAAGGGAAGAGAGAAGAGGAGGGAAAAGAGAGGAGAGAAGAGGAGAGAGAAGGGGAGAAAGAAGAGGAGGGAGAAGAGGAGAGAGAAGGGGAGAGAGAAGGGGAGAGAGAAGGGGAGAGAGAAGGGGAGAAAGAAGAGGAGGGAGAAGAGGAGGGAGAAGAGGAGAGAGAAGGGGAGAGAGAAGAGGAGGGAAAAGAGGAGAGAGAAGAGGAGAGAGAAGGGGAGAGAGAAGAGGAGGGAAAAGAGGAGAGAGAAGAGGAGAGAGAAGAGGAGGGAAAAGAGGAGGGAAAAGAGGAGGGAAAAGAGGAGGGAAAAGAGGAGGGAAAAGAGGAGGGAAAAGAGGAGGGAAAAGAGGAGAGAGAAGGGGAGGGAGAAGAGGAGGGAGAAGAGGAGGGAGAAGAGGAGGGAGAAGACAAGAGAAGAAAAGAGGATAGAGAAGAAAGAAGAGTCTCTGGTGTTATCCATTCAGTATCTCACTTCCATGCGAACATCAGGTTCACAATTTGAACCTCGTCCCTGATTGGATAATCTGCTCATTACCAGGCGCAATCGTGAGTGCTGGATGTGACGGTAATTTTCATTGGCTTACCAGTGACCCAGCAAAACCGGTTTGACGTGTTTTCTTGATTTGAAACTCAGCGCATGGAAGTGAGATTGTCAACGGATAACACCAGAGACTTCTTCTCTCTCTCACCTCTTCGCCTTTTATTTCTTCATGCCTCTGTAACCCAGGGTAACCTACTTCTACAGCTAAATGATTCTTCCTCGTTACGACAGTAAAAACACCTCTTCCTTTCCACATGAAAACCTACTAATATGACACCAAGAGACCGTTCGATTGACCCTATTCCAGAATAAGAATAGATAGAGTAGTCTGTGGAAATCACTGGTTCAGGTGCATTTTGAATTGCACTGTAAGCTACAAACACTTGCTGAGTTATTCGGATACATTTAGTATTCCAGTGGCTACAAATTCCCGATATAAGCAAATTGTAGTGATCATTCTGTCTATTCCTATTCCGGAATAATAATAATAATAATATATGTGAACACCTGTAAACCGAACGCACCCTAGGGCATCATAGCTACTATACTGAACACCTGTACACCAAACGCACCCTAGGGCATCATAGCTACTGTACTGAACACCTACAAACCGAACGCACCCTAGGGCATCATTGCTACTGGAAAGTGAAAAAAATAGGCAGCGTGGGACTGCATGTATCTACGAGGTATAGAATAGGAGTGTTGTAAAAGATAGACATTTCATATAGATTTTGAGTTGAGAGTAATCATTAAAGAGGAAAAGTTAATAGACCTCTTTACCTTCGTGTGCAAATTGCTCATTTCAGACCATATGACATTCCGTTGAAAATTGTTCTTTTATGATGAACATCTAAAATATTTAGATATAAAAGAATCAACTCACAAGAGTGGAATCACGTGGTCTGAAATGGGTCAACAAACAACCAAGGTAGAGGTCTATTACAGTTAATCACTGTAAAAATGGAGTCAAGATGATGAGCAATTAGCTTCAATCATTTTGAGTTAATTGGGACTGTATAAAACGTCCTTTGTTGGAGGTATTTGATTTCGAAAACCATGCCATTTTTTTAATAAACTTTTAATGCAGTTGACTTGAATCTAAACTTACAAATATTAATAATAAATAACTCAATGTCTAATGCAAAATACAATCATGTGGCAAAAATTGACTTATGATTGTCTTTGAACTTTTGATTTAATAACATTTGAATATATTAGTATATGCGTAATTGCACTAACATTGACTGTTTCAAAATCAACGAACCTAGAAGCTGAGACCGAAATGGCTCATGGGTACATTAGCAATCATTTTATTTTCATATGCTTTTTTATGTTTTATCTGATATGTATCTCAGTTGCTGTTTGGACATTATGTGCATGGGTTCATAGCAAAATCATCTAATCAACAGATATCCCGATGGTCATTTTGGTCTCAGCTTCAACGATTTTAAAGGGATCAATGTTGGTGCAATTAGGTATATTTGAAATTACTCGTATACAAGATCAAAAAAACTGGAAAGTTTCAATATAAAGCCATGTTTGTTAGGTAAACGTATGACAAAATTAAATGAGGGTCTTTGAACTTTTGATTGGCAACATTTGAATATATTGTATATTTGAAATTACTTGTGTACAACGTGAAAAAACTGGAACATTTTAATATAAAGCCATGTTTGTTAGGTTTTCTGTCGCATTGCTGCGATTATTTGTTCACCAAAGGGAGAAGGATGTTTTGTGTCGCATTGCTGCGATTATTTGCTCCCCGAAGGAAATTATTGCTCTCTCGAAAGACAAGTGGGGCCATCCCTTCATGTAGGACGACACGAATTGCTACCAAATTGTATTCTATTGTATTCTATTGTGTTGCGTTGTATTGAATTGTATTGTGTTGTATTCTATTGTATTTTTGGTAAAAATTTGTGTCGTCCTACATAAAGGGATTGCCCAAGTTTTGCTCCCCAAAGGGAATTCTTCGACGCTATAAAAGCGTTATTGTTCGCCACACGGTGTGCAATGCGCCATCGCAAGTACTGGGATGCACGAACAATCCAACTGCCATGGACGCTAAACAAACACTTAATGTCAAACATTCGACGTCTAGAATACATCCCAAGAACGTCAAAGAATTAAAAAATACCTGGCGATAAAACACTCGACACATTTCTTGAAAGCTGTGTCTGATTTTTAGAGGAAAAAAGAATAAATAGATGGCAAATAGTGAGTAATAACTTACCTCCAACAAATAGGTGCGAGGCAAAACGAAGAAACCAAAGCGACCCAAAGCACATGGGAGGCTCAACAGACGATGTAGATCACCGAAAAACAGTCGATGATTTATCGATCCTGTCAACGTGTACCGGTAACATCCGAGATATACCGATCGTCGTGCCGATCGTGCCGGATACGAATATCAGATGATATCGGAGAAGACCGAACCGAATACCGACCATTATCCGAAGATTTCTACTGTTACGGACGGACGGACTTACACCTGGATAGCATAGTATCTACGACTTCCACAAGGAAGCCCGTAGATACAACAAAGGAACTACTTAAACCTATACGCTGCGCTATTTAAGTTAGTATTGAAGGGGTTACAATGAAAGGTTTCCCTTACATTCTTTGATGTGCGTATCGTCCATCACTGCTGTGCTGACGTCACTATCCGTTCCCGGCATGCCAAGCAAATGGCCTGTGGGTCTGTTCTGAATGCGCATGATCCAGGAGACATTACCGCTGGGTCGCCTGATCAGGATCTCGGCCCAGCCCTGGCACACACAATAGCAATCCTCTATACCTGGGAAAGAATTGATTGTATGCGAGGTCAAGACTACGTGCTCTTGCTATTCTATAAAGGACAACAGTATTACGGAGAATAGCTTGGGTGGCAATGACAACCAACTTTCAAAATGTACATGTAGGTGCTCGTTTTACGAAGTAGGGATCCAGTGTTATTAATTGGAGGCGGTTTCCTGCCAACCCTTCTACCAATACTTAGCTTGAGGACAGTTTCTCTGAGCCTAAGCGTCAATCAAACGCATTATACGAACACTTGGGTCTTCTCAAGTTTTCTCGGTTCTCTTCTTCCCTAATTATGTTGGTACTTAAAGTGCCTGTGAACAATACATTTTTATTTTAGATATCAATTCTAAATCAAGTGAATAGTAGAATGGTAAAAATATATTTTGCTTTGAATGCTGTGCCGCTGAGGTAAGGAGGTTTTAATATCTAAAATGCTAATTACATGACGTCAGGGGAGGTATCTGCAATCACTTCTTAGTGGTTGTGAATGGGCGTTTCTACTGATATAGGAAAACAAATTTCTAGCATCATTTTATTTCAACCATGGGTATAATACTGATAATTTGAAAAATTTTGTAACAAAAAAAATTGTATAATAATTGATGCCTCCCCTGACGTCATGTAATTAGCATTTTGGATATTAAAACCTCCTTAATTCAGCGGCACAGCATTCAAAGCAAAATATATTTTACCATTCTACTATTCACTTGATTTAGAATTGATATCTAAAATAAAAATGTGTTGTTCATAGGCACTTCAAAGACAGAACATGACAATTTGATAGTATAACGTACTAGAAATGTGCACTCTGGTAAGTGTCCCATCACATCTAACATTACCTTGCCCTTCTAATAATGCCCCACATGTACCCCCGTGAGGCTCTGGAGTTTTTGAGCATTCACTGGAGGTGTGTCGAGTAACCCCTGCCTCGCTGGCTGCCTTCACTCCCTGATCCCCATCAAGCAAGACACTCTCGGTAACACCAGGACTACCAGCGCTATCACTGTGCCTTTCTGGGGCACCCTTTCTCGTATGTTCATCACTCGAGGATTCACTCTTGGGAGTTATAGTCTTTTCTAAAATGTTCTCTCTGGAGCGTCTACGTCTAGTATGTAAGCTGTCTTGAGGTTGTTGATTGGATATTCTGTCTCGAAGCGCGAAGCAGTTTTCGCAGATACCGTCCAATTCGATGTATGTCCCGGATGTGGTAATGCTGACGATGGTGTTTCCGATCGTCCATTTTCTCGTCATTCCGCTGGAGAGTAGGAACTCCATAGCAGCAGTCCTAGAAGGAGTTATTCGTTGGTTAGTAGTTTACACTGTCTAAAAATAAATACAGGAACAGGAACAAATGCATGACTTTGTGCAGTGGGGACGTTAAATAACTTCTCGTAGTATTCGCGAAGGAAGAGGGATGTTATCCGGTGCAACAGTCCGTCCTTGGCTGTATTAAAGGAGCATAAGATTATATAAGTACTCAATGTTTGTAAACTGCGTGACTGCGTGACTGGAAGCGAAGGGAAGAGGATTGTTATCCGATGCGATAGTCCGGCCTTGGCTGTATTAAAGGGGGCATAAGATTATATAAGTACTCAATGTTTGTAAACTGCGTGGCTGTAGTAGCAATCCGAGACAGACCCCCTCACATGTGAATCAAGAGCAATTCAACTTTGTGCTGCACTTCTGGGTAAGTCGGCCATCTATCATCATTTTCATCATATAAAATGGCTGCACAAGAATGTAGCTTGACAGAAACTGAGAATGTCATGTGTTCTGTAAATGCTTGGAAGAGCTAACCTCGCTCTGGTACCACTGTTACCAGTCTTATTTCCACACGGGCAAGAAATATGAATGAGTTCACTGCGGCTCCAACCAGTTCTCATTCCCCTGCCTCCGATACGATACGTGATGTCAAATGCCCCGGGCAATCCCACAAAAAGGGAAGAAAATAAGGTGGAGTTGACTGAGACATTGTAATGTCTCATAACGTACCGTTTAGGCTGGGACAAGCACGGAGCATATGAATATCGTGCCATCATGTCCATGCACACTTCACTCATCTCAGCATGAAATTCGTACGCGGACTCAGTTTCCTTCATCTGAGGCGGGCTCACGGGCGAGGCTGACTGATGGGAAACCTGAGGCGAGGACTGCTGACCAGTGCTACCACTGCGGGCTCGAAGCCCAATAGACGGACTATCAATCCTTGGTTCATGTCGCTCTGGGATAACGATACTCGTTTTCAGGGTCTGGTTTATTGGAGGAAATAGAACATGTTACTATCTGCTATACATGAAGGTGGTCGGTTACGTCCTCAGTCAAATCACTGCATTCCCAACATCAACAAACTACACGGGTTTTTGAAACATGGTCGCTTACTGACGTACGGTGGCCCATAATTATCACGGCAAAAGTTTTAAGTGAACATAAAACAATAAAAAAACGTCAACATTAATTTTGTTTCAGACCAAAACTATTGACCACGGCAAAAGTTTGTTAGCATGCACGGCAAACGTGTGTGAACAGCCACGACATACGTTTCACGGTGTAAGTGAGCCGTAACTACAGAAAGCGTTATTACGGAATGAGACACCTGGTGCTGATATAGCAGAAATGACAATAATCAAATCTAGGCGATGTGCGCACATCCCCCCTCCTCCCCGCGATGCAATGCTGTTTCACAGAACACAAGTACAGTGGAAAAGTGAATTTGACGTTGTATTCACCATGTAATAGGCGCACAAGGTCCTCAAGATCAGAACCGACTAGTTGAGGCGAGCGCTGCATAAGATCGTTCGTCCCAAGCTGGATGATAACTATATCGGGGGAGAACTCCTCCACCACGGAGAGATCGTACTGGATGGTTTTATCCACGGTACGCCCTCCGACGCCATGCCATTTGATAACATGTGGTTCTGAAATGTGCAAATTTATATCGTACTCGGTAGGATTGCGGCTAATGAACTGATGCAGACGGCGTATAAAAGAATGTCCGAGAATCAAAACGCGCGGTGCAGCCATGACTATGTCACACAAACTCAACAGAGGAACAATAAACTACTAATATTAAGTAAAACTAACAATAAGGAGTGGAAAGTAAAACTTGCCTGAAAATATTCGCCTTAGGTATCTAGAAATGATGTTGGCGCAAAGCTGGTCAGAGTAGGAAGGGCCGCCTGTATGGCGGAACATGCTCTTAACCTATAGATGGTAACGCCCCTTTACTCTGATTGGTAACATAATTACACTATCTATCTATCCCTACCCTATCCTGCATACTATCATGTGACACTTCCTTGACATAAAATCACATTACTCTTTTATCGTAATGTTTATTTGTTTCGGGGGAGGGGGGTCAACCAGACTTTATTATAGTAAAATGTATGAATGATCAAAAGACTGAACCAAGTGTTATTTTTTGTAGGGAATCTAATTAGTTTTGGTGCTTACTGTAACCTTCAGTCCTGTCAAGTCTGCTCTAAAGTCAAGATGGCGGAAGTAAGAGATGGCAACGAGTGTTCTGAAAAGGAATTGATTTGTGATTAATTCAACGAAGGATTCAAATATGATGAAATTCGTATATGTTCTTGGAAAAGCACCAGTATGTACAAGTAAGTAATGCAACTTTGAAAAGGCGTGTACTCTAATCCCTTGCATCTATAGAGTATGCCAGACATGCCTGTACCATTCCGTACAGTCGGCATCATCTAGAAGACTTCCGATTTTCCCTCGAACGACATCAATATCGTAATCTATGTTTCGTCTCTTGAGGCCGTATGCTTTTACACGCCTTTTCAAAGTTGCACTACTTGTACATCGTGGTGCTTTTCCAAGAACATACGAATTTCATCATACTTGAATCCCTTGTTGAAGTAATCACAAATCAATTCAAAACACTCGTTGCTATGGTATCTCTTTCTTCCGCCATCTTAACTTTTTAGCAGAGTTTATATGACTGGAGGCTAGTTTCGGCTCTCTTCCGTCATGAAACCCACTTCCGCCGTGAAACGTTTGCCGTTGAAGTTCACACACTTTTGCCGTGGATGTTCACACACATTTGCCGTGGGTGTTCGCACACATTTGCCGTGGGTGTTCACACACTTTTGTCGTAGGTGTTCACACACATTTGCCGTGGGTATTCACACACTCCAGCCGTGGTAGTTTTGGGGCTGAAACAAAATTAATGTTGACATAATTTTTTTAGTGCTTGATGTTCACTTAAAACTTTTGCCGTGATACTTGTGGGCCACCGTACTTACGAGAGGTTCCACTGAATTTGCGCACTATTTAGGGTTAGAGACTGGCGTGTTTTGTACAGGCACGCGCTGACTGTACAATGAACGCCATATAATGAATACTACACGAGGCCAAAGGCAGGCCACTTTGTTTATCTTCCTCCCAAATTCTGATATTATGCGCCATGCTCACCTTGGTAATAAATCCAACAAAGCCCTTGCGGTAAGCGACACGAGCACGTACAAACCACGCGGCAATCACGTGATAAGCCAGGGTTACGGTGTACTGGGAGTACCTATTTATAGAACGTCATTAATAGTGAGCCCGTAGTTCCGATATATGCTTCACTCGTCATGCACGAACGTCTCAACATGAGGCTCCGCATATCCAAGGGAGGGGTGGGTGGGTAGTTTTCCAGAAACCAGGATTGAGCCGAAACCTTTGAGCGTGACAAGTGAAGTATATATCGAAGTGGGCTATTCTTTGCAAAGCCTGTAAAAACTCAAAACCCACTGACAACGTTCACGCTATACCACACCGCGGCAAAACGTCACGCGCATGCGTATTTGCTATTTCTTGTCCGCGCGCGGACGCCCCCAGTTTCCCGCGAAAACTGAAATGAAACAACAGGCACATGCCGTGATTTTAACGTTTCTGCTTAAAAGTATTCATTTGTGAACTGTTTTGTCAAAAACTAAGAAAACTACTTAAAAGCTAAGCCTAAGACTTTAACAGGTTGAAGTTTTCTTAATTTGTAAGTCATTGTGAGTTTAATAAGTTATAAAATTATTTACTAAAAAAGTTGAAACCCTCGGTAATTTGTATTTGATAGCAGAGCCTTCGTTCTTTTGGCCAGCGGAGCATACCGTTTTGCCGCGGTGTGACGCTATACTGACTAAAGTATTTCTTTAATGTGCCAATGAAATGAAAATGTTGACATTAAAAATTACGATCTCATTTGAAAATCCTTTCGAAAGTAGGACAAGTGGCGCTTTCTGTTTGTCGAGACGATATCTCATCTCGTTCCAGAGATATTCAAGTTTTGGAATATGCAAGATTACCGTATATCCTTGCGCGATTATTTTTTTATTAGCCCCAAAAGGGGGCGATTGTTCAAGGAAATACGCTATTTATGACACCAGTTGGACACAGCCTGGAGACAAATCACAAAATGAATATCTAGACGAATATTTGGTAAAAACACACGAAACTTATAGGCGTAACACCATGATTTAAAACCTCGCTTATTTAAGTTGTGCTCATGCTCCCACATGGATAAGGATCGTAAGTGACACGATGTAGTTGTACCGTGCGTTGGGCAAGTCAAAACAAAAATAGGACATTTTCATTATGGCGTTAGTTTACTACAACTAAAAAAGTCCTTTTCAAATTCTCTTTGTCATTCAGATTTTTAAACTCCTTTGAGGATTCCAAGACAATGGTCCATTTAGAGGAACAAAAGGATTCGCGCAGAGTTATGGTAGTTGTAGTACGTCATCATGTAAATGTCCTATTACGTGTTTTGATGGCACCCTACCTTGACGAGTCTGTGTAAGGTAAACAAATAGCAAACACACACTTGTACTGATTCTCTTTGAAACTCGTGTACAGATGAGGCAGATGAACAAGACCTGAAAAACATGCAAGGGTTATCGGCCTGGTGTGAGGGGGTATGGGATTCATTCACCGAGGAGAGAGGGAGTATGGGATTCATTCACCGAGGAGGGAGGGGGTATGAGATTTATTCACCGAGGAGCGAGAGGGTATGGGATTTATTCACCGAGGGTTCCAGAGGGTTCCAGAGGGTTCCTTATTTCTCAATGGCGAGGTTTTCTCGTTGCACGCAATAGAGGGAATCTGCTGACTGTGCTGCTACCCAATTCATATGTGTCGTAAACAAATGCTACTCTGGCTGGGGAATTGTTGCTTTTTCATTCTAATCATAATCTAAGTGACAATAGACCGACTTAGCTTCTACAGTTGTTGTCCCAATTCAAGTCACCTGACTTTTCCTTGAGTAATTTTTTCTTATTTTTCTGTATCCCACGAGGAAATCTACACATTTCTCTAATTGGAAAACACAGCACTGAACCCTATGGAGAGCTGTCACATGATCTGAATTGGGACTACAAATGAACAAGCTAAATGGCATATTCTCCAGAGTAACGTCTGTTTACGTCACATGATCTGAATTGGGTAGC
The DNA here is from genome assembly GCA_030867875.1 of Actinernus sp. WN-2022. Classification (NCBI taxonomy): domain Eukaryota; kingdom Metazoa; phylum Cnidaria; class Anthozoa; order Actiniaria; family Actinernidae; genus Actinernus; species Actinernus sp. WN-2022. The sequence continues at coordinate 75,297,081 of JAOWCC010001634.1, read as the reverse complement.
ACCAGAGTCAGTCGATTCCCTCTGTTACAATATCTATTCTCATAAATCATTAGGAAGCATTGTTTGCCTGGTTCGTTTTTGCATGAAATTACCCGGCATTCATAGGGCTTAGAGCAGATTTCATATGAGTGGGACAAACTACAGCACTGACTACAGCACGGTTACCGTACAGCATGCCGTGACGTTGACATGGTTTCCCATGGTTTTTGTCCTGCTGATCCAATCAAATCACAGAATTACAATACAACACGGTGACAGCACGGTTACGGACATGCGTAGTGTAGTGGATAGGACAGACGACGAGTAACCAAGAGAGCGAGGGATCGATTCTGTTCAGATTCATATTCTCATTAAATATTTACTTCTCCATAGGTAAAGAGTAAGTAGAACTCAGTACCAGGGCAATGTAAGTTGAAACCGCCTCACTGATTAGCTCAGTTGGTTGAGCACGGTCTAGAGTGCGGGAGGTCGGGGTTTGAATCCCGGCCGCGTCCTTGGGCAGGGACGTTTATAAGCCGTTGGCCTTGTCTCCTTCTACTTCTAATCAGTATTTGAAGCAGACGTGAAAGAACCTGTTGTACTACTCGAAAAAGAGAAGGGGATTGTCACCCGGTACAGCAGCCTGGCCATTGCACTAACCACAGTCACACTCAACATTGTAAACTGCGTGGAAGCCATTAGCGCCGTAAAAGTAGCCTGCGTCACATCCGGACTTTTCTCTGGTATAGTCCGTCTGCGAAGCAGCGACACAAACCGTGTTCTAGACCCCAGCAGCGTACCGTGATTTGAGTACACGTTCTGATTGGCTTTTAAAAATGCTCATTTCTTACACGTCTTCTGACTTGCCATTCAACTGTCACCAGCCTGTCACCTGTTAGTCTCCGCAGAATCCAAGAACCACTCGCGCCAGAACACTCGTCTGGCAGGAAATCGTTAGTGGAAATATAGAGGCTAAACTTAAAAATATGGATGTAGAATCGGTTCAAATAGCTTCGTATATATTCTGTTCTTAGCTTTTATCAAGAAATAACAAATATTTTGGAAGAACTCATTTATTTTTAGGCTGAACTAGTGAGCTCGTGTAAAATGCCGACAAAAGCGAGTCGTTGCTTATTTAATTTGTACATTTACGCTGTAATTGGTCTAGACAAATTTGGAATGGAATGTCGTGCTGATGTAACCAGCTGTCGCATGGCGTGACGATCCTAGTCATTTCAAAATAGCCAGTCAGAAGGCGTGTGAGAAAAAGCATTCTTAAAAGACAATCAGAACGCGTACTCAAATCACGGTACGCTGCTGGGGGTCTAGAACAAGCTTTCCGTCGCTGGTTCTCAGACGGACTTAACCGGGGTTCAGTTCGGATGCGACGCAGGCTACGTAAAAGCAGTCCGAAAAAAATCACTGACGGGATATGTCAGTAATATGTAAAGCGCATGCGACTGTGGTGATATGGCGCTATATAAATGGCCATTATCTTATATAATAGTATGCTAAGTATGTAACGCTCCTACCGCGGGCTCATACCACAGGCAGCTCGAGCTGTCGATCTGCGCGCGTAAAATGGGTCCCTGACAGTTATTATTATTATTATATGTTGCGAGATTCCCTCTGCCTTTGGAACTGGCCAGGGGTTTCAGGATAATTTATATTCCCCCGAAATGAACAAAGAAAACCGAACCATGTGAAAAATAAGTAAGGGTTAAAACTCTTGTGTTTTTATGTCTAACTCTATCAAATTCTAAACACAAGAATTTCTCACCTGACAGAAACTCCAGCATTGGTACCGCCATGGTTACTGTCGCTGAGATTTGGGACAAACGAACCAGAATAGCAGGCAATAAACTGGAACGAAAATGGACGAATCATTGACACTGGTAAACCTACCACTATTTCATAATGGGCCGTTTCAAGCAACAATATACCACTGATTTATTTCCATCCCCTATCCACACATTTTACTACTGCAATTGCAATACACCTTATTCCAATATGGCTGCTCTTATTTGCATAATGCCAAAAAACGTACGATATTAGGCGAAGTGAATGCCGTCTTTATTAAAGCACGCAAAAGTAAGTAATACTGAGCAGTTTGAGAGTTTGGTCTTTCATTGTTGCAAAGTTATTGACATTTCAATACAGTGTAAATCACAAAAACCAGGCTAGTAGGAATAACTGGCTCAAACCCATACAAAACTCTATATATTGAAATCTCAGTGACTTAGTACCATTTTATGCTATCACCCCTAACATTCAGAGTATTGCTAATCTTGGAATACTCTTTAACGTGGTAGCATTCAACTGTTATTTACTGCTCTCTATATATACTACTCAAACAAGATTTGCCAACTTGATCACGTTCCTAACATTCCAATTAACGCCTTCTTTTTGGAGGGGGTATACTACACATTTCCACAACACCGTTCGACAGATTATTGACGATAAACCTGCAACTTACCTGGTAATGACAGCTTGCATTTCCATCGTGCATAGCGTCAGCGACGATACACACAGATTAGCGCACTTGGAAATGAATCCTAGCTCCAAGGACTGCACCAGCTCACACTGATAGGAATAGCTGATATTACAGTGGCGTCTACGAACAGCAGTGTTAGCGGTATTGACCCAAACGGCTCACTTCAATTTAATGAAGCGCTATTCAAACTGTATCTAAATTAGTTGCGCTTGTTTAAGAGGGTGTTGGTGTTACACAAGAATGATGATTTGAATAGCGCTTCATTACATCGAAGTGAGACATTTGGGTCAATACCGCTGAAACTGCTGGTCGTAGACGCAACTGTAATATCTCCTGTTGTACAAATAAGATGGTTTGCACTCAATCCCCAGAGATTCAAATGACAAAGAGCATGGCGGCCATATTGGTGTACAGAACAACTAACGAATAATCTATTGTTAACTGTACACCAACATGGCGGGTATGACGTAATGTGCAAACCATCAATACATGTTACGGCATGAATCAACAATGACAATTCGTTAAATTACGAGACAGAAACTAGTCACCCATCGTATCAATCACTCACTTGGTGGGTTCTATCCAGCTTTGAGTGATACGTCGCTAGTACTGTCAATACCTACAAACAATAAACGACAACACATTAGTGGACTTTACCATAGATTTTTAGGCGCAATCCCGGTTTCTGGGAAACTACCCACCCACCCTCCCTTGGATATGCATCGTTTTATTAATGATTAACCATTAAAGGATATTAAGTGAAGTGTGGGGGAGGGGTGGGAGTTTCCCAGAAATTGTGATTGATCCAATTTTTATTACCACCGTATGGTTTTTTTTTTTCGTTTCTTGATAGTGTGCCATATTCACCAAGGATAAACAAGTTTAGTATATACCACACCAGTGAATAGTGCTTTTCGCACGCTCAGATAGGCGATCACCTCGCGCGAGTTTTTGTCCATTTGACAGAAAATACAATAACTATTTGGTGCTGGCTATAATTCACCTGTGTGGTATATACTAAAACTTATTATTAACCTCAGTGTTGGTGAATAATTGTTAGCTATCCAAAAGAAACAACATATTTCTCTCAAAGTAAAACGTAGTAGAATACTCCTTATTCACACATGATTTTGAGATCAGCAAACTGGGATCTCTAATAGCAGGTCCCATAGATATTGGATGTGAGCAAAAAATGGGTATATACTTCATGGTAGTGTTTCGTTCCATAGTCTCTCTGCATAATCATTTTCTCTACTGTTTTACAGTATTATGCAGGGAGACTATATGGAACGAAACACTACCATGAAGTATACCAAAAAATGGCTGACGCGTTTCCCACGCGCCTGAACCCCGACGCACGACGTGCCTGAAAAAGTGATGCAATTGCGTGCGCAATTTTGAAACCAGGCGGCCCTGATCGAAACATTCACCAGTTGCTAGTGATACTTTTTTCTTTCTTTTATTTTCATTTTTCGTTATCTTCTTTTATCTTCTATAACTTTAACACTGATTTCCCTTGATTCTACCAGTTATTTTTGTGTTTCTATCTTTGTTTTCTTTATACAATTTATCGTTTTTTCCCGGATCGTTACCTCAGTTCAGAAAATTGGGAGCTCCGCTTTTAGGCTTGCCCAAGAGCCCATTACCAGGAGCGTCCATATATACTATATAGGAAAATCACATGCCTGACGAGGTAATTCCACGTTAAATTGCACGAGAAAACCGATATAGCGACGAGGGCGATATTTGGTTTTTCGAGTGCAATTTAACGAGGAATTACCGAGTCAGGCATATGATCTTCCTTGAATCGCATAGTCCGATGAATTACTTGAAGATTTAGTACTTTTGTTGATATTTTGCTAAGTTATAAATAGCGCGCGTAGACGGAGTGGTGATTCCACTCTGAATCACCACTCCGTCTCAGCCAATCAGCGTCTGATTTCGCAAATGCACCGTACGATTCAGCTTTGGCTATGCGATTCTACCATAAGTCAGCGTATGACCGGTTTGAGCTATTTTTAGAACCCGGGTAACTGCATTCCGACTCTGCTGCGATCGTGCATATGCTTGCCGTAATTATCGAGATTAAGAATGATCTATTGTTCTTTGAGGTGATTTTACTAACGCTACATTGTCCTGACTATGGTTTGATTGGATTCCCAAAGTTTCCGGTCATACGCTGACTCACAGATCTAGTATGGGAGATGGACGCTCCTGGTAATGGCCTCCTGGCTTGCCTAAATATATATATTATGGATTCGAAATAACCACTTTCATCTCGAAAAGCACATACAAATCAACATTTTTGGAAAGTTTTAATAGCATAGGATGAAATTCCGAAAAGATTAAGGATGGGATTTAATGGACTTTTGTAACAGATTTTGCAGTCATGCGTACACAGCCTCGTTTCGATGTTTGTTTGTTTTCAGATTCAAAAATGTCGATAACTTCGCAGAGAAATGTAATTTTATTTTCAAACTTCTACAGTTTATTTCTCTTTAAAATCTTTAACTTTGACATTATGCATATTAAGTTTGAATAATGTGTATTGTTATATAGCCATAAGTTTTTCAGATATAACGTGTGCCCTCATTGCCGGGTTGATTTATGGTCACCTGACAACTAAGAAAACAAACTGTTGTCCCCAGTTGGTGCCCGCCACGTGATCACATCGTGATTACTGGCAAGCTAAAGGGATCAAAACATTTACCAAACCATCTAGATATTCATCCAAAGGTTACCCTTTTCGTCGAAAGAAAGCGTTTAAAATGGTACCAGCTCCAAAGAAACAATTTACATCTTTATCAAGCATGAGAGAAATTGGTAGCTAAAATAAGATGCAAGAAACAAATAAAACGCTACTGAGAAGACGACAAACCTATATAACAAAAGACTTAATGACTGGTTGCTCGTTTTGTTTCCCGAGACTCTCGATGTTTCTCGAGACGCCAGTCATTACTTCACGTTAGCCTCCTCCGCTGTCAACTCTACTCTCACTCTACGTTTCAGGATTGGGTTGCCTGTGGCGAGTAGGAAGAGAGACTGTATCCCCAGTGCCCTCTCTTCCCCGAGACAGGAAACCCAAACTCCCAAAATGCGGATACTAGTAAAGTTGCCTTCGGCTGAGGGTATTTTCATGCCATGGTTTGTGTCAGATTCGCTAGGATAAATGAGTATATCGCAAAGGAACAACACAACCATGTAACATACCGGGAAAATCAAGGCATGTAATGCAGTTCTTCCTACTAACTGGGGAACTCGCTGTAGTTCTAGGACACAAGCCGGATCAGACACCTGAAAAATAACATTTCAAGTTTTATTTCGAGCGTGTTGCAGTTTATTCCTGGCTGATAGTGGACTGCGAGAGAACAGGAGCGAGAGGGAAAATCAGAGAGAGAAAGTTATCCTTTTCTTTTTAGCTTGATTCGTTTAAAGAGGCACTCTCAGCCAACAATAGGGCAGGTGTCAATTGACTGTAGTAAAACCAAAACCAAAGCAATTGCAACGAACCAATCACGAACTAAAGTGAATACCGATTGGTTTCACTGGTATGAGAAAGCAACCAATCAGGAGGAAAAGTAAACGCAATCGTGAAGTGATGGCGTGACGGACCAAAACCACGATTGGTTTTACTCTGGAATTTGATTCGCTGACGGATTACAAAACATTTTCACAGCCAATAGAAAAGCAAAGTAACCGCAAAACAAAAGCAATCAGCGAAAACTTTCGACACTCAATTGAAACCTGCTCTAATTCTAATAATAATAATTCTAACAATTCCAATTCTAACAATTCCAATTCTAACAATAATAATTCTAACAATAATAATTCTAACAATAATAAGTCTAACAATAATAAGTCTAAACAACAACAACAACAATAATAATAATAACGGATTAATCAGTGGCATTTCCACGAGGTGGCTCTTCATCCACTGATGGGCCTACGATTTAACGTCCTAATACCCGAGAAGACGTGAAGGTCTAACTATTTGCAGCTCGTGAACGAAATTGTTTCACAAAGGCAGCACCTTCTACTCAGTTATTTTAAGACCCTGAGTATTGCTCCGGCCGGGATTTGAACCCGCGACCTCCCGCACAACAGACCGGCGCTTAACCACTGAGCTAACCGGGAACCATGATTCCTAGCGCGCCTCTTATTGTGTACATCTGCTATTTCATCATGCCGCCATGGATCTCTGTGGGACTGCTCATTACGCCCCCATTGTTCTGTGGGATTGCTCATTACACCACCATTGTTCTGTGGGACTGCTCGTTACACCACCATTGTTCTGTGGGACTGCTCGTTACACCACCATTGTTCTGTGGGACTGCTCATTACTCCCCCATTGTTCTGTGGGACTGCTCGTTACACCACCATTGTTCTGTGGGACTGCTCATTACGCCCCCATTGTTCTGTGGGACTGCTCATTACGCCCCCATTGTTCTGTGGGACTGCTCGTTACGCCCCCATTGTTCTGTGGGACTGCTCATTACGCCCCCATTGTTCTGTGGGACTGCTCATTACGCCCCCATTGTTCTGTGGGACTGCTCATTACGCCCCCATTGTTCTGTGGGACTGCTCATTACGCCCCCATTGTTCTGTGGGACTGCTCATTACGCCCCATTGTTCTGTGGGACTGCTCATTACGCTACCATTGTTCTGTGGGACTGCTCATTACGCTCCCAATATTCTGTGGGACTGCTCATTACGCCCCCAGTGTTCTGTGGGACTGCTCATTACGCCCCCATTGTTCTGCGGGACTGTTCATTACACCACCATTGTTCTGTGGAACTGCTTGCTATTCAAAACGCTTGAATCTATATTTTCTGTGAAGGAGAAAATGGCGTACTAGGCGCGCGAAGGATCGCGGTTAAGAGTATGTGAATGAAATGGGAAACCTCAAACAAAATATCACTAAATTAGAAAGATCTTTACAAACCATTTTGCACAGCACAGCCGACATGGTGTTCAGGTTGGGGTCGGCTGCTAACACAAGGGTTTTGTTCTGTAATACTTCAGGTAGATTTCTTAGCACGTCCTGCACAACCATCCAGTCCCACTCCTTTAAAATACAATAAAAAAATCATCTAATAAGCATTCAAAAAATGTCACAAGGACATCACTTAAAGGGGTTGTGTCACGGAGAGTCACGCTGTGTCACGCATCGTAGTCCGCATCAGAGTTATCTTCAGCGATTTTTATATGAACTGACGAACCTCGCGCACATGTGGGATGGTTAAAATCAAACCAAATACGCAAGAATGACTAACAAACTGTGTATAGACCTTTCCCATGCGGTGGCCATCTTGGAATAAACCTATTGTTAATGCTCACCCAGCCTCAGTCTCAAACGTGTTTAACCGAGGCTGGGTAAGTATTAACAATAGGTTTATTCCAAGATGGCTGCCGCGTGGGAAAGGTCTAGACATAGTCTTAAGGAAAATATTTGAATCATTTCTATCAAGCATCGAGGAAAGGGACTTTAACCCTTACTTAGTTCATAGTTAGGTTGGTTATCTTTGATGTGCCGCGGTCATCAATCCAGCTGAATTACCCCGAACATCCAGTGTCTTATAAAATCTACCCATAAATTATATAACATCCAAGGGACGTTATATAATTACAGTTTACTAGTACTCTTGAAATCATAGACGGGAATAAACTACACGTGTAAAAATAAGTATTGCTTTTAAGAGACTCGAACCGTAGACCTCCCGAATTTCTGTCCTTCTCTTTCCCGACTGTTAGTTGGAAAAGTTTGAACTAAGGGACCGGTCACTATTTAAGGGGAGTACCGAGTTGGATAAAAATCGTACGGGGTATGAATTATTTTCCAGGAAAACCTACGGGGTATGGGATGTTTTAATCTCATACTCATTAATTATTCATGATGTAACCAGCCAACCATGTGCCCAGAATTCGATCACATGACGATCCTTGAAACCCCGGAAAGTACACCCAGAACTCCCAGGAGTACATTCAACCAATTTCTTTCCAGTCCAAGGACTGAATTAATTTTGATCCTGACCTTGGACTAGAACAACATTAATTCAGTCCTTGGACTGGAAAAAAATTGGTTGAATGTACTCCTGGGAATTCTGGGAGTACTTTCTCGGGGTTTCAAGGATCGTCATGTGTTCGAATTCGCGACACATCTCAACATCAAGGTTTTCTATGCTTTCTAGCGGTATGTTCAAGCTTGTGGCCTCCAAAGCGGCAACTTTGTTCTCTCTTGTCTGCCTTCATTCTTGAAAAATATTCATTGCCCAGTTGTTGTTGTAACGGGTTGACAAGGGCACAGCATTTGTTAACACTTCTTCTTCTTCCCCGCTGCTTTTCACTTTCCTAAAACGTTTTAGAGGTCGGAAGTCTTCCTCGTCGCTCTAACGACAAGCCATGCTGACTTCCTGGCGTTGTCTTACAACTGTACAAGCTAAATTCTGAAATTTGATGTAATGTTTCAAAGCCGACAATGCGGACTGGACGGATTTCAAGTCCGCGCAATTAGTTCCAGTCTGAGGCTTGAAATCCTGTGCAGTCCGCATTGTCGGCTTTGAAATATTACATCAACTACATGTATGTAACGGGATATGAAAAATTCAGGTCAAAACTCATACAGGGTTTGAATTTTTTTGGAAAAAATATCACATGGGGTTCGAATAAAATCTTAAAAAAAATATGTTTTTATCCAACCCGGTACTCCCCTTAAATAATGACCGGTTCCTAACAACCAAAATTGTTGAGATAAACCATTAACAAACTTTTCAAACAACTGTTATTTTGCATTTTACCAGGAAAATCATGATCAACAATGCTTTGGTTAATAATGGTTGTGACTGAGCTCATTGTATGCATTCCGTATTTTGTCAAGATAACCTTCATAACAATCAACTGTTAGTTAGTGCGCTCTCGGGTATCAAATACCTCTTATTAACCTCGTTTGCTCGGTCCGTACCGTAGGTTATGGACCGTGTTTTCCCCCTTTTTATGGCCCAAGCACAAGCAAACGAGGTTAATAAGACGTTTATTATATGGCTGCTGTACACACAGCCAGCATTGTCTAATTTTCAGGTCCGTACGGGAAGTTATAGACCGCATAGGTCGGGAAATTTCTTAGCCATATAATAGAATCGCTTATACCCTGGCAAAACTATTGAATAATATTAGATTGCAAGATCCAACTATTCTCGATCCAACATTGTTCAATAGTTTGTCATCCCATGTTGGACGATTTTGAACCAAAATGTTTTGCTTGATCAAATGTTGGATGAAGTTTGCTTTTATTCTATCAAATGTTTGACAGTGTTTGGCCACCACTTCAACATCATCATCCAACAAAGTTGGATCGTGAAATCCAACAATATTCCATAGTTTGACCAGGGATTTAGTCACCTCGAAACTAACCCTTATTTACATGGAACATTGACATGCGCAATAGCATGTCATAGCGACAACACTGAATAACTAGAGCGCATGCGCGACCTGATGCATAAATCGGCAGGAATTTTACAGAAAACACTATCTGTTGGCGGTAAATCGTTCGTGTTTGAAGGCAATTTTATCCCAGTGGCAAAAACTTAAACTAGATTGTCCAAAACTTATATTGTTTCTCAGCTTCTGGAGTAAATGGTCTGAGTATTTGAATCTTACCGTTCCAGCAAGACTCATTTTTCGCAGAAAACACGAAGGTATACTCGCTAAATTTAGAATTTTCCGCCATTTTTGTATACGCTACAGTCACCCCTAGTCTACGCGCGTCACGTTTTTCATTAAATGGGGTCTGGGTACGAGATTGTTATTCAGCGCTGCCTGTCATAGCAGGAATTAAGTCACGGTACATACTCACGTATTGTAAACAGCTGAGGATGACGTCAAATGCCTTGGAATACTGAATGATCCCCAGTGGACTGGCATATGCCGTCCTGATGTCGCTTGATTCAATCGCACTTAAATGGAAGCCAAAGGTTACGTAGAGGTTATTAGTCTGCTAACCATGTAAGTTACAGGACATAACTCAGAACGAGGCTACAACACAGGTAGCCCAAATACTACAACTTTTCTACACAAAAAGCCAAGCAGCGACTTTTATAGGTATGTCAAACCAAAGTACCTGTGGGTGCACACGAAGTATGGGCTGAACTTCACTTTGTCTTCTTCATCTCCTGGTATGAATCCTAGACGATGACTGCTGTCACACCGCAGGCTCAGGAAACATTCAAACACCTACAGTTACAACACTAGGTTATGGCAGATTTTGATTAAGTGTCGAAAGTATTAAATGAACCTTTTGCAGGATACAATGATGTGGTTGTACTGGGTCGCAAAAAAATATCTGACTTCATTTATTTAAAGGCACTGAATGGACGAGATCGGTGGTGTTATTAGCAAAACATGTTTGTAAATGCTATTTTCCACCTCCAACGATTGTCGATCTTCCTAAACTGACAGCGTTTTGAAGTTTGCTTGCCGTCCAGTTTCCCATAGGATCACGAGCACAATTAATTGGTGAAGTGATATAATATAGTGTTATATATTATAGTGATATATTAGCACGTAACCGTTTCCAGTAAAGCCTTTCCCATTGGATCACGAGCTCAGTTCATTGGTTATTGAAGTGATATATCAGCACGTGACTGTTTCCAGTAAAGCCTTTCCCATGGGATCTCAATTCATTGGTTATTGAAGTGATATATCAGTACGTGACTGTTTCCAGTAAAGCCTTTCCCATGGGATCTCAATTCATTGGTTATTGAAGTGATATATCAGCACGTGACTGTTTCCAGTAAAGCCTTTCCCATGGGATCATGAGCTCAATTCATTGGTTATTGTAGTGATATATCAGCACGTGACTGTTTCCAGTAAAGCCTTTCCCATGGGATCTCAATTCATTGGTTATTCAAGTGATATATCAGCACGTGACTGTTTCCAGTAAAGCCTTTCCCATGGGATCTCAATTCATTGGTTATTGAAGTGATATATCAGTACGTGACTGCTTCCAGTAAAGCCTTTCCCATGGGATCTCAATTCATTGGTTATTGAAGTGATATATCAGCACGTGACTGTTTCCAGTAAAGCCTTTCCCATGGGATCATGAGCTCAATTCATTGGTTATTGTAGTGATATATCAGCACGTGACTGTTTCCAGTAAAGCCTTTCCCATGGGATCATGAGCTCAATTCATTGGTTATTCAAGTGATATATCAGCACGTGACTGTTTCCAGTAAAGCCTTTCCCATGGGATCATGAGCTCAATTCATTGGTTATTCAAGTGATATATCAGCACGTGACTGTTTCCAGTAAAGCCTTTCCCATGGGATCATGAGCTCAATTCATTGGTTATTCAAGTGATATATCAGCACGTGACTGTTTCCAGTAAAGCCTTTCCCATGGGATCTCAATTCATTGGTTATTGAAGTGATATATCAGTACGTGACTGTTTCCAGTAAAGCCTTTCCCATGGGATCTCAATTCATTGGTTATTGAAGTGATATATCAGCACGTGACTGTTTCCAGTAAAGCCTTTCCCATGGGATCATGAGCTCAATTCATTGGTTATTGTAGTGATATATCAGCACGTGACTGTTTCCAGTAAAGCCTTTCCCATGGGATCTCAATTCATTGGTTATTCAAGTGATATATCAGCACGTGACTGTTTCCAGTAAAGCCTTTCCCATGGGATCTCAATTCATTGGTTATTGAAGTGATATATCAGTACGTGACTGTTTCCAGTAAAGCCTTTCCCATGGGATCTCAATTCATTGGTTATTGAAGTGATATATCAGCAAGTGACTGTTTCCAGTAAAGCCTTTCCCATGGGATCATGAGCTCAATTCATTGGTTATTGTAGTGATATATCAGCACGTGACTGTTTCCAGTAAAGCCTTTCCCATGGGATCATGAGCTCAATTCATTGGTTATTCAAGTGATATATCAGCACGTGACTGTTTCCAGTAAAGCCTTTCCCATGGGATCATGAGCTCAATTCATTGGTTATTCAAGTGATATATCAGCACGTGACTGTTTCCAGTAAAGCCTTTCCCATGGGATCTCAATTCATTGGTTATTCAAGTGATATATCAGCACGTGACTGTTTCCAGTAAAGCCTTTCCCATGGGATCTCAATTCATTGGTTATTGAAGTGATATATCAGTACGTGACTGTTTCCAGTAAAGCCTTTCCCATGGGATCTCAATTCATTGGTTATTGAAGTGATATATCAGCACGTGACTGTTTCCAGTAAAGCCTTTCCCATGGGATCATGAGCTCAATTCATTGGTTATTGTAGTGATATATCAGCACGTGACTGTTTCCAGTAAAGCCTTTCCCATGGGATCATGAGCTCAATTCATTGGTTATTGAAGTGATATATCAGCACGTGACCGTTTCCAGTAAAGCCTTTCCCATGGGATCACGAGCTCAATTCATTGGTTATTGAAGTGATATATCAGTACGTGACTGTTTCCAGTAAAGCCTTTCCCATGGGATCACGAGCTCAATTCATTGGTTATTGAAGTGATATATCAGTACGTGACTGTTTCCAGTAAAGCCTTTCCCATGGGATCACGAGCTCAATTCATTGGTTATTGAAGTGATATATCAGCACGTGACCGTTTCCAGTAAAGCCTTTCCCATGGGATCACGAGTGCAATTCATTGGTTATTGAAGTGATATATCAGCACGTGACTGTTTCCAGTAAAGCCTTTCCCATGGGATCATGAGCTCAATTCATTGGTTATTGAAGTGATATATCAGCACGTGACTGTTTCCAGTAAAGCCTTTCCCATGGGATCACGAGTGCAATTCATTGGTTATTGAAGTGATATATCAGCACGTGACTGTTTCCAGTAAAGCCTTTCCCATGGGATCACGAGTGCAATTCATTGGTTATTGAAGTGATATATCAGCACGTGACTGTTTCCAGTAAAGCCTTTCCCATGGGATCATGAGCTCAATTCATTGGTTATTGAAGTGATATATCAGCACGTGACTGTTTCCAGTAAAGCCTTTCCCATGGGATCACGAGTGCAATTCATTGGTTATTGAAGTGATATATCAGCACGTGACTGTTTCCAGTAAAGCCTTTCCCATGGGATCACGAGTGCAATTCATTGGTTATTCAAGTGATATCAGCACGTGACTGTTTCCTGCCAAAGGCCTATTAGGTGTACATAATCAACCGGCAGCTTTGGCTGGGAAAAGTCTATTGGACCCTTACGATGTTCCTGATGCTGCTGGCGATAATGGTGCTGTATCCATGGTAATAGTGTGCGTGTAGATGTGTCACCAGCAGACCGAACACCTGTTGGGCGTGGCTGTGAGGAAGACGTAACAACTTCACCTAAATAACATGAAGGAACAACCATTACAGTGCGACTATACTGTAACCGGGTCGGCCACTCAGACAATGAGAACTAAACACACTGCAAAATGAAAATAAAGTATATTCCAAAGTATAAATCCTATTATCCTATAAATATTATATTTCAGCCAATCAGAGCTCAGCTTTACTATGAAATACAGGGCGGTATTTCATGGTTTCTCTATGAAATGCAGAGCGGTATTTCATGGCTAGGTCAAGGCCAATCAAAATGCAAGAAATTTCGCGCCATTTCTTTATCAGCCAATAAGAATTCACCATTTTGAATACATAATTAGTCTGCAGACTTGCGCGGCCGGCACTCGAAATTTGTGTTTTCCGGCAAGAAAATGTGCAGTCTATCGTCCGTTAAGTTACTTTGTTTTCGTGATAAATCTTTTTGTAAATTTGTTATTTATAGGCTAATATGGTTATTTCATGGTTTTCTATGAAATACTGGCGAAAATTTAACTCGAATTTGATATTATTTTGGTATACAACTCGCCTAAAGGCTCGTTGTATACTAAATAATACAAATTTCTCGTGAAATATTCGCCCGTATTCCATAGAAAACCATGAAATAACCAGTAAGTATATCCATACAATGTTCTTCATTCGAAAGACTTTGACTTCAGAACTAGTTGACCATATTCGCCTTTTTACCGGATCGAAGCTCGAGCAAGTTGAAATGCTATTGTCTTGTACTCGACACTGATTGGCTCAAGTAACCGTAAGTTGGAATGCTTTGTTTTCGTTTTGCAATGTGATTGGTTCTCGTTGTCTACACTGAGAAGTGCTTCTAAACCTTTGCAATTTTTTATACCTCCGAAAACGTTTGAGTACTTCCGTGAAGACGTTTTGGTTTTCAGAGAATACTCTATATGTTATGCTTGTTTCAAATAGTGATAAATTTACCTTTCCTGACCCATGATTGCGTAAGTAAAAGCCAGCGACTATTCCTGGGTAGACGTCAAAAGGTTTTAATAGTACATTTTTGTATTTGGCAACAGTTCGAGAGATTTGACTGGATGTTTTTGTCGACACTCAGTGCTGAAATTTACATAATAAAACATGCGGCAAGAAACTCTCTGTCCGAAAAAGCATAAAATTGGTACTAATTCAAGCTTATTTATTTAATTAAAATAAATAGCTTACCGTAACTACTATAGTTCTGAAATTGTATTCATGTTATTTTAAGGACAATCGGATTTAAACTTCGCGAGATACGGTCTAAAACATTATGGCTGTAACTATATCTTTACAACCAAAAATGTCACACTTTCAGATTTTGTTACTATTATTTCAAATAAAATCTAAATTATTCACGGTGCGATTGCCAAAACATTAGCATGCCATTAACCCTTTGGCGACGGACCCTGCAAATATCGGTCCAATGTCACCGATATGAAGCATGTACCTGGAAAAATTATTGCATCACATCTAGACATGCTGGAAAGACGATGTTGTGATATTATTTGAAGGGATGAATGACTTCAAAGTTAGAGCTATAACAGGGATCGCTTGGCTCTTCCACTTTGGAGAAATGATCATTTGTTTTGGGGATCGTTTTTCGTTTCTTCGATGTTACGAATTTAAAGGAGCTGAAAATCGGCTCAAAAAATCCTTCCCATTCGCACTTGAAATCAAAAGCAAACACAAAATCAGCACTCAGTCGTTACAGTACCTTCTTTAATCTTTCCACCCACCAGGTTTGTTTGCACAAAACACACCAAGCGACTGTGAACCACGCTATTCCTCTCCACGTTCTCCTGCACCCACCTCCAATTGCATGCTGGGTAATGGACAAAAAATTCACAAGGGGTCCCCCCGCTGGGACTCCTGTATAAATTTTTTAGAAGTATTCCACCCCTACAACCAAGAGCGGTGATTTGGACTCGAGCCGTTGCTTTAAAGTGACATTAACTTGTCAATAAGGATGGAGGGTAGGTGCCATTTGCAATGCGAGTACTAGCAACAGGCAAGCAATGCGCAACTAAGGAGGGAACCATGGCAACCAAGCCACGGGTCAACCCCCAGCACCTGTCACGCTGGTTTACAGTGGAAAAAGATACTTACCTAGGTCTTAGACCTTCCATAGTAGGGACGGGTGGGTGTGCAATCCGGCAAGCAAATGCAAAGCAAGCAAGCTAGAACTGACCACGAGGGCAAACTCGTCACATTTGACGACCTCGTTGCACATGCGCCAAATGAGCATTGTCCGCTGGCCAATGGCGATTGCAAAGCGATCCCAAAATAACTCACCATGGGGGCAAATTCGTCACACAAGACGACCCCATTAAGCATGCAATTATGAGAACAATATGCTGGCCAATCTCCCAGTTAACTATGATTATTAAATCTCATTTAACTTGTCAATAAGGATAGAGGGTAGGTGCCATTTGCAATGCAAGCACTAGCAACAGGCAAGCAATGCGCAACTAAGGAGGGAACCATGGCAACCAAGCCACGGGTCAACCCCCATCACACCCATTGCCACACAAACTGCAAAGTTGTGCTTGGAGATGGAGGACCTGTGGCAAGGAGACTATGGGGGCGACCCTTCAAACTGGACTCCAAGCACTAAAGACACAACCACCCTCTAATCTTGGCTAACTAATGGACGTACCAGTTAAGCAATTTTTTTAGCAGCACTTGCTATGACTTCTCTTGGTATTTGAATGTACCGCTTGTAGCAATCACTCTTCCAACGACCCAGCACTTGGATGAGGTGATCTGGGATGCCTGCCCTCGCTGCCATGATAGCTGCCCCAATCCTGAAACTGTGACTTGAGTAACTGCCAGGAATTCCTGCTGAGCTGACCAGGTTCCGCAACCATGAGGTGACCAAATCACGTGTTAAGGGTTGACCATCCACTAACAGGAACAGTGGTCCAGGTTGATCTCCTCTGAGTGCTAAATATTTTACCATAGCTTGGACTGCACAAATGGGAAGGATACCTTGACCAATGAAAATAGGCATCCCTGACGAAAAGGGTCAGTTTTTGAGGCTTTAATGCAAACTTGGAGGCATGAAGGATTAATGCAAGAATCAACTGCAACATCAGCTACTGTCAAATGAATAGTTGGGTTAAAAGCCAATAAGCTTGACACTGTAAATTCTGCCGACCTCAAAAAACCGAAATATGCCAAATTACATGCAGTCCAAAACATCACATGATTATATGTAGACAAGTCCAAGCCAAAATGTATCACTTTTAAAATATCTGCAGTTACTGGTAGGCGTTGACTACCTGCAGTTAGTCCTTGGAGACGCTTAATGCACCTAATAACCCGCTGGAGTTGTAGACAATTAGCCAATGGATCTGCAAATCCCTGACCAATATGAAGGGAATGAACTGCTGCTAAATAAACCTTGATTGATGAATGGCGTAAAGACTCGGCCAGGAATGTAGCAAATAAACACAATGTCCACGCGTCACTTGGAAGAGGAGACCCACTGGAGATAAGACGACCGCTCATGTAGCAAAAATTAATAAATTTGTCTTGTGCACAAGAGTAACTGCGGCGCGTTGACATAGACAAGCCATGGTATATCAGTGTGTGACAGCGGGACTCTAAAGAACTTGTGATAGATGAGCAAGCAACTGAGGGGGAATCGCGACTGGAGACTTCTTTGCTGATGGGGCTAGCTTGCGAAAGGCCTGCCAATTAAAGCGAGATAACGCGTCAGCTATGCCATTATCCACACCAGGTACATGAACTACTGCAAAAGTGAGGTTTTGACGAGCCGCAAGCAAGAGCAAATTTCTCATCAAATGCATAATGTTGGGATCACGAGAAGTTCTGGAATTCAATATATATACAACTGCTTCGTTATCGACCCGGAATAACACCCTTTTTCGATGCCACCGGGGGCTCCATATATGGGCTGCGACAACCACTGGAAAGAACTCTTTATAAGCAATAGACAATCCACTCTGTTGGGTAAGCCATACACCATTAAACCACTCTGTATCCATAAATGCACCATATCCAATTGCCCCAGCAGCATCAGAACCAACAAAGAACTGAGGCACTGGTTATTGACCAGGTAACAAGAAGAAACTGACTCCGTTCCACTGACAGAAGAACTCACGCCACCAATCCAAGTCTTTCTTGAATTCCAAATTGAGGCGAACAGACTGGGTGACTGTCATTGCGGAAACAGCAGAGGAGGTCTATCATGCGGCGAAGAAAAGTACGACCTGGCCAAACAACCTTACAAGCATGGTGCAGCAAACCAATCAACGATTGTAAGTCCTTCTTACGGCACCACTTGCGATCTGACCATCCCTCCAATAAATCCTGGATGGCAGCAAACTTATCAGATGGGAGGCGTGCAATCTGAGTCAGTGTGTCCAATTCTATTCCCAGAACTACCAAGCATGTTGCTGGTCCAACACATTTCTGTGGATTTAGCGGGAGACCTAGGTCATTGGTGACTTGAACTGCTACATCAAGATTGCGTGCACAAACAGGCGGGTCAGCTGGTCCCACCAGAATGAAGTCGTCCAGATAATGTAAAAGATCACTAACATGGTAATTGTACTTAAGTATCCATTCAACCATATCTGCCACTGAATTGAAGATGCATGGGGCCGAACGCAAACCAAAAGGCAACATAAGATCAACATAATACTTCCCCCGCCATGTCATGCCCAATAGGCGGCGATCAACAGGATTGACT
The DNA here is from genome assembly GCA_030867875.1 of Actinernus sp. WN-2022. Lineage (NCBI taxonomy): Eukaryota > Metazoa > Cnidaria > Anthozoa > Actiniaria > Actinernidae > Actinernus > Actinernus sp. WN-2022. The sequence continues at coordinate 75,278,562 of JAOWCC010001634.1, read as the reverse complement.
GGAATATTTCTGAAGGCACATTCTACATCAAATTTGGCCAACAAACTACCCCTTCCATATTTACAACATCATCGACTTTGATGTACTGGAAGGACTACGAAACAGAATCAATGCCATCGTTTACACTGTATCCTAATGGTGATGATAAATCCACGATAAGACGCCATTTGCCTGGTTGCCCCTTCTTTGGAATGACTCCAACAAAACTGCTAATTTGAAGTAACTGTATTGGGGGGGGGGGGGGGGGGGGGTGGGGACTCAAAGGGGCCCGCAACAGCCGAGAAGTCAGTCAACTTCTCGGCTACTGCAAGCTGACGAAACTCAATGTCGTAATTCAGCCAGCCTTGGTCACTAAACTGACGGAAGGTACGCAGGATAAGCAGTTTGTATTTCAACAAATCTACCCACCGATGTGGAAAATAGGAACATAAATCAACGAAAAAAATGAAAAAGCCTCAAGCCAGGTGGTAATATCGAAGATCTGCCGTTTTGGCTACTTTGCGCCCGTTGTAAAAACCAGTCTCCCTTCAAACAACAACTGCGGCTCCGGGTCTTTAAGAGAGATATTCTCGGCCAGGAGGTCCTCCATATGTACAAACTTTCCAGATACGATCTGAGAAACCACTTTATACGGAATAGGCGAGTAGCCGGGACCAACTACGAATGGCTGTTGCAAGGAGGGGACCATTGTCACTGAATTACGCGTTAGAACCGGCAATGACGGAGCGCTAGCCGAAACGCTAGTACTGGTACTTAAACTAGCGGGAATGGACGAAGACCCGAGGCTTAGAGGAGTACTAGAGCTAATACCGGAGAAAGTTTGCACTCCGTATTTCCCGCCGTTGAAGCCACGTGCGACTCCAAGTAGGGTCTTGGCAATGGGGCGGCATTTGAAGCCCAAGTCGAACTGCTCCCGACTTGGCCCAAAGTAGAGGAATGAGCATCTAAGGGGCTTGATGTTTCCTGGGATGCTGAAGGCTGGGAAACAGCTGAACTGGCGCTTACACTAAAGCGTTCCTCCCGACGCCCTCTGAGGCTAAGGCGGCTTCAACCATGGAGGACAAAGGCGCCTGCATTGCTTGCACCACAGCAGCAATCAGCTCCTGGGACGGGCTGACTGGAGAAGAGGTTAAGGCTGCACCGGAATATTCCATTGGGGGCCTTGAAGACATGGGGCTGGGTGCAGAAGTCGCCGGCAACTGGCTATCGCAGCAATTCCTCGTGGTTCGCGGCATGTTGCTTCGAAGTCAGCTCAGTTAGACTCAAAACCAGCAAAATCACACTCCTAGACAGCCACCAAAATCTAACACCAATGACCGGCTGATAGCAGACGTAGCAAGTAATCACTAGACCCCCAGACTCGGCCAAATCCTGGCTTAAGTGAGCGAAGAAAACCACCAGCAATCCGGCAAGCAAATGCAAAGCAAGCAAGCTAGAACTGAGCACGAGGGCAAACTCCTCACATTTGACGACCTCGTTGCACATGCGCCAAATGAGCACTGTCCACTGGCCAATAGCTATTGCAAAGCGATCCCAAAATAACTCACCATGGGGACAAATTCGTCATACAAGACGTTTAAGCATGCAATTATGAGAACAATTATGAGAACAATTATGAGAACAATCTCCCAGTTAACTATGATTATTAAATCTCATAAAACACATCCTAATGGGGTTCAGTAGGGGTAAAAGATCACCAACTGCAGAATTTCAAGGATTTCATTGAAGAATTTTTTCATGTGTCTTAAAGCAGAAACACAACGGAAAAACCCTGTCAAATCCCCTCACAAGGCCTACTAAAAGCATAGCAAGTACTTTTCAGCCGTCCTCAGAATTAATGATGTCCTCTAGCTCTCTTACAGTAGCTTTTTTGGCCAAAATTAGAGCAGATTTCATTGGAAATCATACAGAAGTTGCAATACCTACCGTCGACAAGTACGTAGAATTCTCCCGAATGGCATTGTGGGGAAAGTTTGCATATGCTGCCCGTTTTAGGATTGTTGTTTTCGGATTTTTTCCTTATTCCCGCGGAACAACGGAACAACATTTCGAACACCGTGAATTTCAGACAAACACCGGCGGAATAAGAGGAATAGGCGTACTAAGCTTTCGAACACCGTGAATTTCAGACAAACACCGGCGGAATAAGCGTACTAAGCTTTCGAACACCGTGAATTTCAGACAAACACCGGCGGAATAAGAGGAATAGGCGTACTAAGCATTCGAACAGCGTGAATTTCAGACAAACACCGTCGGAATAAGAAGAATAGGCGTACTAAGCATTCGAACATCGTGAATGTAAGACAAACACCGTCGGAATAAGAGGAATAGGCGTACTAAGCATTCGAACATCGTGAATTTCAGACAAACACCGGCGGAATAAGAGGAATAGGCGTACTAAGCTTTCGAAGATCGTGAATTTCAGACAAACACCGGCGGAATAAGAGGAATAGGCGTACTAAGCTTTCGAACATCTCAAACACGGTCCGTTGTCAAAGAGTTAAGGCATTTGTGTCTAGAAAACAATTGCCGACTATATAGCTAATAAGATTTGATCGCAGTTATAGTTTTCTATAATGGCGATGAATATGAGAATGACCTGCATATGTATGGCACAAATACTATAAGCAGAAATGTAAGGGTAAAATCAATGTTTGTTCTTCTCAATTGACCGATTTAGGTTGTACATTTGTTGTCCCAATTCAGGTCACCTGACCTTTCCCTTGAGTAATGTTTTTCGTTTTTCTGTATCTCAAGAGGAAATGTGTTACTTAATTGGAAAACAAAGCACTGAATCCTCTGGAGAGCTGTCACATGATCTGAATTGGGACAACAAATGTACAAGCTAAATCTAACTGCAAACAATAATAATTATCAATGATTGAAAAACAGCGTTTATGGACCTTATTCACACGGCGACCATGTTTAATTCCAGGAGTATAAAAACCTTTGTTTTGCACACGTGAACTCGTTCTGAAACTGCTCAGTACGAGGCTACACGTGGGAAATCTATTGTTTCAAGCCAATATGGCCGCCGTGTGACAAAAGCCCATTGTAAGGATTCATTCAGATCAGTGGAGACTGGTTTCCAGGTCCCTCACGGGCGATATATATAACAGTCCATATTTCCAAATAATGAAATTAAAAACGAACGAAAACAACCGATTCTCACTTTTTTTGCTATTATGTTCAACCTAAAGCAAAGAAAACGGCATTTTTCAAAGATCGGTTTAAAACTGATTTTGTGACGCGTTATTCAATTCACTGCGCCCAGTCAACAACATCAATTTATAGAAAATACACACACTTTGCGAGTTGTTAGTAATTAAAAGAAAAAATACCTTTTAGTCAAAATTTTAAGTACCGTATTTCTTCAAATTATTGCAAAGTCGAATTAATTAGATCATTTAGATGACATAAGCATAAGCGCATGCAACATACATTTCTACGCAGACGCAGTAATGTATTGATCATCAGCAGCGCTAATTCTTATCTCACACCTATGAGTATAGCAAGTACCACTAATGATAAATACGGCACTGCGTCTGCGTATGTTGCTTGTGCTTATGTCACTATTGTGAACCAGGCTTAAGCACAAGTAACATACGCAGACGTAGTAATACAATGGTCATTAGAGACGCTGTTGCGTGCCCTAAAGGCAGCCATTATTGTACGAAAGCGCCAAGACAAGTAGTGTTGATACCTTGAAGACCTGAACCAGTCCGTTGATTGCAGTCTTGATATCCTTTAGAACTTTCTCTTCTTGTGATACCTACAAAAGAAATTAGACATTGAGAAGGGCATTTCACCTCAACACGTGTGCAGCCAAATACACTACCACCCAACAAACCAGTACCTCTGCTGCGAACTCCCGCTTTTGGGGTGTTGATACTAACACACCAAGCAAAAGAGAGCACATAAAACAGAATTTGCTTTTAGATTGTGGAACAAAGACGGCAAGGCCTGGCATTTGATTGGCAGACACGAGCAGAAAGGGTGGAAAACCAGTTCAATGTTACGACATGGCCTATCGTAAGAGTATTATATCAAGCTGCATTAATGTCAAAGTGTTATATGAACACGTAGCAACTCTTGTAAAAATACCCTTACATATATTTTGCCGTGCATCTGTACTCTTATAGGATAAACGAATGACTGCTGTTGTCATCACAGTTTTGTTCATCAATAGCGATGTTTCGTGTTTATAAACATTACCATTGTTATGCTAATGTGCCAACCATGATTTGAAGGCCGCTTTGTGCATAGTTAATAAAATGGAATGGTTAGGAAACCCGGCAAACTTCAAAGGGGCTAACAAAGGCGCTGTGATTTAAGGTCGCTACACGCTTCACTTGTCTGAACTAGGAAAAATATTGTCGCGGGACAAATTTTGCCTCCGGGACTTGTCCCTTCAAATCAAACTGGTTTGAATTGAGGGGACAAGTCCCGGAGATAAAATGACAAGACAATTAGTTCACACGAGGGGACTGGTCCCTGGGACTTGTCCTTTCATGTGTACGCAACAAGGGATTTGTCCCCGGGACTTATCCCTGGGACTTGTCCCTTCGCGTGTGCCGACCTTTATGTTGAAAGGGGTAAGACAATATTGTGCACGGTCATAGTTCATTAGCGTCCCCTGAACGACTGAACCCACACGTTTCTATTGGCTGATTGATTAGCATATTGAAATTCCTAGAGCGGATTTCGTATGAGTGGGACAAACTACGGCATGTCCGTAATCGTGCTGTCACCGTGTTGTACTGTAATTCTGTGATTTGATTGGATCAGCAGGAGAAAAACAATGGGAAACCATTTCCACGTCACGGCATGCCATACGGTAACCATGCTGTAGCCAGTGCTGTAGTTTGTCCCACTCATACGAAATCTGCTCTATTGTGTTTTGTGCACGGTCACGGTTGAAAAAAGCGAACAAAGAAGGTCGCATAACCATTCCACTCTATTATTAAACTTTGCTTTGTGTCGGGAACCAATGGCTCTCTGGTTGGCACATTAATGACAATGGATGACGTGGCAGTGAACATCGCTATAAAAGATCATGGCAAAACTGATGACATCTACATGTATTGTTTTATACAATAGAGGTTTTGCACCATCACGTGACTTGCTAGCAACTGTTGCTACGCCGCCATGTTGGATGGCAGGTAGAACCAAAATGGCGTACTGTTTGACTGAGCACGCAACTTCTTCTTCTTAGTAACGAAGACTGTGTGATAGAATCTGGCCAAAATTAAGAGACATGAAAAATATTGCAGAATTTTTACATAAATCGGCTTGTCTGTACTGAGATTGATGTCTTTTAATTGATCTTAGCAATGTTTTAAACTTTTATGAGCTGTGCTCGCTGACGGCTGAACTCTTTGGTCGAGTTCATGGTCAACAGTAACTGCTCCCCTCATCTGATATACATATTGCACCTTTCTGGAAAATCAAAAAAAGCTTTTTACTTATTATTTAGTTATTTAGTTTTAAGATGATCTTTAAAAACATCAAAAAAGTTTTGGTCTGAAATAAGACATGACTTCAATACATGTTCAATGCGGATTAATCTCGGGAAACATCTATTCTGGCCTGTCGCATGCATGCCACGCTTTTTGAGATTTGACAAAGAAAAGCTTTCAGAATCTTCTTTATGCTTGCATTTGCCGATAAACTAAAACTGATGACTGGCACTTTTCTTTGATTATGTCATTGGAGTCTCCGTTTGTTATTATCAAGCAATATGCTAATTTGTCAAGCATTTGGAAATGAACACAAAACAATGGCAGGTCTCGGTGAGAATAACATGAGCACACGTTTCGCCAAGAATAAAACTGAGCCCTTCATTGTTGTCTAGGATTTAGAGGCTTTCAACGAAGTATAAAACAAAATTGGCAATGAAATTAGCTTCACAGTAGACATTTGTTCATTGTCTTGAAGGCAACGGCCGAGAACACTTATTTCTGCCGCAGCGAGCTTGCCTGAAGCGAGCAAGCAAGGCAGCAGTTCTAATCTGATAGCGGTTCCAAATCTCGATTTCTTTTTTTTTTTTACCACAATGCATCACTTCTATATTTTTTTTACCACACTGCTTTGCACGGATCTGATTGTAACGTGAAATTACACGAGGTGGAATCTGCATTGTTTGAGCTAACTACGTTCAACCGTTCTTTAAATGCATTTCTGTGTATGCAATCCTTGTGTAATCATGAATTTGTTGAAGTGTAGACATGTAGGCGAACTCTTTCTAACTCTGTGTGAACTATCAGTTTCCAAAGAGCAAGATCTCTCCTGTTATCAAGATGGTGAGCAGCAAATATTTTTCTTCTATTGGTTTCGATAAAGTCAAGCAGCCGGTTCAAAATACAATTAGCATTTACAATTACATTCTCAACTACAGTTGATTTCCGGTGTTTAAACTTCACCGGGGAGAACAGCAGTTTGTTGTGCCGGGAATCTTAAGAAAATGTTGGGAATTGGTTGATGGGAGATTGTTGATGTGTCGGGACAAAACGAAAATAAATCGCGACAACTTTTGAATTACACACCACAGCTCAAACAGGATTCAGTCTCACGATAGCCCCAAAACTACAAAATATATTCATCTAACACCTTGGCATTTTTATCACCCAGTAATCTATTTTTCCTGCCAAAGTGCTACTGTAGGTTCTCTTCTAATACAATTCCTTAACTGAGCAGAGCAGCATTCACTACCTGTTAGGTATACTAGTAATGGTTCTATTAGAGACACTGAAGAGAACTTATAGTCAGTTTAGTGCCTATACATCGTTTACGATGACTTGCGTGTTTCCGAGAGGATTAATGCTTCACGTTCATATGCATTGTTTGCATGTTTGCATTCTCTAAAAGCACCAGATAGTTACTGAACGCCAACTCAGAACGTTCTGAGCTATATGAAATACACTGTAGTTCGGCGGAAGAGTATAGACCAGTGGAAAGTTATAGTGTAAACTTAAATTACAGGGAAACTTAGTTCAGAAACCATCGTGGTCAAAGTGTTTTTCAATATATTATTGAACTTTGCCCAAATTTAGGCCAGGGCGAATAAAGGTAGTCAATATTTCATCACTCGAACTCCTGCGCTCTGTCAAACAGTACGCCATTTTGGTTCTGCCTGCCATCCAACATGGCGGCGTAGCAACAGTTGCTAGGAAGTTACGCGATGGTGCAAAACCTCTATAGAGTAGTTTTCGATTGAGTATCGAAAGTAATAAGTGATTGCTTTGGTTTTGGTTTGCTTAACTTTTCTATTGGCAGTAAAAAGTGTTTTGTACTAATTATACCTCCTGATTGGCTCGTTGTTTTTCTACTCGCTCCCGTGATTGGCTCTGTAATTACTTAGGTTTTGGTTTTATGACACGTGACGTCATCGGTGCATCCATATTTCATTAGCGTAATGCATGGCTTTTGACCAATCAGAGCAGGCGTTATATTATAAACTCTAATAACGCATGGCTTTTGACCAATCAGAGCAGGGGTTATATTATAAACTCTAATAACGCATGGCCTTTGACCAATCAGAGAACGCGTTTTATCGTGGCTATATTATAAACTCTAACAACGCATGGCTTTTGACCAATAAGAGAACGCATTATATCGTGGCTATATTATAAAGTCTAATAACGCATGGCTTTTGACCAATCAGAGAACGCGTTATATCGTGACTATATTATAAACTCTAATAACGATGGGTTTTGACCAATCAGAGAACGCGTTATATCGTGACTATATTATAAACTCTAATAACGATGGCTTTTGACCAATCAGAGAACGCGTTATATCGTGACTATATTATAAACTCTAATAACGATGGGTTTTGACCAATCAGAGAACGCGTTATATCGTGACTATATTATAAACTCTAATAACGATGGGTTTTGACCAATCAGAGAACGCGTTATATCGTGACTATATTATAAACTCTAATAACGCATGGCTTTTGACCAATCAGAGAACGCGTTATATCATGACTATATTATAAACTCTAATAACGATGGGTTTTGACCAATCAGAGAACGCGTTATATCGTGACTATATTATAAACTCTAATAACGCATGGCTTTTGACCAATCAGAGAACGCGTTATATCATGACTATATTATAAACTCTAATAACGATGGGTTTTGACCAATCAGAGAACGCGTTATATCGTGACTATATTATAAACTCTAATAACGCATGGCTTTTGACCAATCAGAGAACGCGTTATATCGTGACTATATTATAAACTCTAATAACGATGGGTTTTGACCAATCAGAGAACGCGTTATATCATGACTATATTATAAACTCTAATAACGCATGGCTTTTGACCAATCAGAGAACGCGTTATATCGTGACTATATTATAAACTCTAATAACGCATGGCTTTTGACCAATCAGAGAACGCGTTACATCGTGACTATATTATAAACTCTAATAACGCATGGCTTTTGACCAATCAGAGAACGCGTTATATCGTGACTGCATTATGAACTCCAATTAACCGGTAACAAAACGAGCGGGGGACTGGAACCGAGTCAGTAAAACTAATTCAATTAATAACTAGTCAAAGTGAGCATTATTTTTCAAAAGAACAGATCAAACTTAGCTAGTCTGGGAAGTTTGGTGAACTTTGGCTCAATATTGACGATGCTAGAAGGCTTCAAATATGTCAATTTTTCCAAACAAACTCTCTTATGTTTTAACGTTCATTCAATTCAATTCATTGCTTATAATTCAGACAAGATTCACTTGAATCACGTCAAACTTGGCACACATGCTAATTTCAACATGCTCTGTCATGTGATGATCTTCATTTTAGAAATAGAATAATTCTGATAAACTCGGTCCCAGTCCCCTGCTCGTTTTGTTACCGGCCAATAACGCATGGCTTTTGACCAATCAGAGAACGCGTTTTACTGTAAACAAAACCCACCCGATGTTCATGTAGTTCAGTAGGTGACGCCTTGCCTGGTAATTCCACTCGTCTGCTAATAACCTGCGAACGAGAGGAGCTGAAATTTTAAGAAAATCTCTTTGCAGAACGGAACTGGGGCGATGAAAGGTCTAGTTCTATATTGATAAATGACTGGAACAACCTTTCTGATGATATTTGCTTTAACGAATCTGTATTACAGCTTTAAATCTTCCATAAAATATTTTCTTCACAATTAATCAGTCTTTATATCGGTGGTCCCTTCATGTAGGCAACACGTGAATTGCTATCAAAATACAATAGCCCTTAATGGGATCACGAGCTCATGATCAATTCATTGGTTATTGAAGTGATATATCGGCACGTGACTGTTTCCAGTAAAGCCTTTCCCATGGAATCACAAGCGCAATGCATTGGTTATTGAAGTGTTATATCAGCACGTGACTGTTTCCAGTAAAGCCTTTCCCATGGGATCACGAGATCATTTCATTGGTTATTGAAGTGATATATCAGCACGTGACTGTTTCCAGTAAAGCCTTTCCCATGGGATCACGAGCTCAATTCATTGGTTATTGAAGTGATATATCAGCACGTGACTGTTTCCAGTAAAGCCTTTCCCATGGGATCACGAGTGCAATTCATTGGTTATTGAAGTGATATATCAGCACGTGACTGTTTCCAGTAAAGCCTTTCCAATGGGATCACGAGTGCAATTCATTGGTTATTGAAGTGATATATCAGCACGTGACTGTTTCCAGTAAAGCCTTTCCCATGGGATCACGAGTGCAATTCATTGGTAATTGAAGTGATATATCAGCACGTGACTGTATCCTGCAAAGGGCCTATTGAGAGCTCTGTCAGAGAAGGGGTAAAGTTGAGCACTGTCGGCCTCCGATGTTACATGTAAATATAGAACTTTACTTTTATATCCCTTTAAATATGGCAAATAAATTAACAAACAAAGTGTCAATACATTTGTGGTGGCACACGTTTTAAACGCTGCAATTTGACAGAGCTAGGATTACCTTTTCAACAATGTTAAGTATGTCAGTACACTTAGGAGAGTCACACGTCTGGCTCAAGTCAAGGAGAAACTGTACAGCTGATGTTCTGACTGTCACATCCTGATCATCTGCAATGTGACTGAGGTACGGCAGAACAACCAGGTCTAGAAGCTCCTCCTGGAACAGGAAATGCCACGTGGATTCATCATACAATGTAGCTCATCCACAACATATATTAGGGAAGAGATCAAAACAATGGATTTCGAATGGGACCCAATTTTGTCATGGGAGGTGGTGTGTGGCAGGTAATACCCCCTTTATTCGAGGGTGATTTTCTCGCGTTGTAAAATAGGGATACCTGATTTTAACGCTGACACAAGTTCTTCTCTGCCTGTAGAATCTATAAATATAGTTCTTCGATAAGTATTTTAATCAAGAAGATATTTGTGGTCAAAAATCTAGATTTGCCAAAATAGGTGGTGGGTTCCGGGTACAACCCCCCTTCCCTCAAAATTGGGTCCCATAAAAGTACCATTGTTTTGACCTCTTCCTTAAAGAGATTATGTCAAAAGTATTTGTCTGATATTCGGTCAAAACTACCTTATTACACTTATTTTTCGCGACACTTTAATTTCGCGATTTGAGGATGGTCATATTTCGCGACACTTTATTTTCGCGTTTTGGGGAAATCGGTAAAAAACGAGTCACTTTACTTTCGCGATTTTGTCGATAAATCAATAATTAAATACCTTCGCTATTTGACTATTTGACAAAAATAAACCAGACTACGTAAAAGTTTTTGTATTGATTTGTACCTTTTTCCAACTGCAACAAAACGGTAACAATGAAACAATGAATAGAAATAGACTGTCTTCCACAAGAAACTTCAACGTCCATTTACAATTGGTGGTAGAGATTGCTCGCCAGAAACAACGCACTTGATTCCTGCTTTCTCCCATCCTTTATGAATATAGACCTTTCCTTCAGTGCTGGTCAGATAATTGTATAGGTCAACAAGCCATGCAGCATGCACTGGCTTTAGTACTGATAGTCTGAGGTCAACTTCTATGTCTTCAATCCTTGTTCCGTTCTCTATTTGTCGTTGGACGTCTGCTGAATACTGAATACTGAATACTTGATGCAGAGGAGACCGATTGTGAAGACGACGGAGACATTGAATAAGTGGACTCAGAACGTTTATTAAATGGCTTATTTTTCACTTAAAGCTTATATGTGTGGTCACTTAATTTTCGCGCATGCAAACTTTCGCGACACTTAATTTTCGCGACATCAATTTTTCGCGATTTTTTGCAAATCGCGAAATTCGCGAAATTAACATGTCGCGAAATTAAAGTGTAATAAGGTACATGATAAATACTTATCATAAATTTCTCTTAATGCGAAAAATACTCCTGGAACACTAAGATATACATGTATTAATTTTCGACGAGAGACGAAGTTAGAGTAAAAGACTAATACAAAGACACCAGCTTTATATTTGAAAATGTTGGCCCAACTTTTTCAAGTTTTCATATTCGTAACCCATTGCCATCCTTGGTATCTGTTGTCAGATAAGATTTTATTTCCTTTAACTTCACAGATGATGTACCTTTTAATAAAAATACACCATTATTCGTAAGGTTCTATTACGCCCGATTCAAACGTCGAACGTTTCATGCGCCGAAACTAATTAGATCAAAAGAAGCCGCCAAATTATCTGTTGTTTCAATTGCGTACGGTGCATGAAATGTAATTTTGAGCTTTCGAAAGTGATGCTAAAATAGCTGACATAGTCCCTTTAAGTAAAAACAACGGTATTTTCTACTACTCTGATTGGAAAACAACATAAAGCAAGGCCTTTACTGCTGTGAACTATTGACAAGTTTTATAATGTCCACAGGCCTCTTCCTTTGATCACTTGCTACGCAAGACCTTCTACGTATAACTCACATTTGGAACTATACATTTCAGGTACTTACTAAATATATTATAAACTAATTTCAAGGTTTTAAAACATCTATAGGTGTGATCACATTAGACCCCAATTATAATCGGATTATCATTGGCCGTTTTCACACTAGAAGACAAACAAATCGTCTGGACGGATAAGTCATCTGACGACTTGTTTGTCTAATGTGAATTCTAGACGGACAACTCACCTTGAGTTGGTCATCGTAAATTCATATCTTGACGGATGAACAGACGAGTTTGAACGCAAGAGGCCTGGCACTAACACGGCCACTACACTAGCGTGGTTACCTTTGTAGTGTTTGGCGTGGAAAAATGGCTGCCATCAGGTATTTGTCAAGTAGACTTCAAAATACCAAAATACCGGCAAACTTAAGTAGTTCAAGTTCAGACCATGACTTGTTTTTCCGCTTGTTCGTATTCGTCTTCCTCTTACCTCCCGCCATCTTGATTATTATCCATAATCCGTCACTCCCTTTGCTAGTTCCATTCCCCTGAGAGTACCGCGAACAAAATGCAACCATTTGTTCGTCTGGTGTGAATTTAAGTCTGACTTTGGACGTCTTTTCCGTCTAGGCGAACAAATCGACCTCCAAAAATCATCTTTATAGACGGACAAATCGACGGACAAAATCAGATGACTTGTACGTCCAAAATTGTGTCCGTCCCGTTTTCACACCAGACGACTTGTCCGTCCAGACGATTTGTCTGTCTTCTAGTGTGAAAACGGCCATTGAATTGGAATTGGAATGCGTTCACACCTCCTAATAATAGTCGCCGGTTATGATCCGATTATAATTATTGCAAACAACCTTCAGGGGGTTTGAAACGATTACGCAACGTAATTGAACCAAGATGGCTGACAACTAGTGGTTTATGGGGAGATTTAGCACTGAGTTTAGGAGCAACTAAACACAATACATGTAACAAAAAGCATATATGGGAGCAAATTAGTGCAACAATGACTGCAGTAACGTTATCAGTAGTGCCGACTCACAACTAACAACTCAGAAGGAAAAGTACCGGGAAATTTGTGATTTGAATAGAGAAACTGGCGGAAAGACAGACACGAGTGAGCGTATTTCGAGGCTATGGATATAATGCTTGGATGTAAACCATCTTCAAAACCCTTGTTACTGATCCCAATTATAATCGGAAGTTTTAGCAAGTGTGAACGGAAAGATAATCAAACCAAATTGAATGAAGTATGATAACTTCAAATGCATTCTGGAGAGAATGTGCGATAAGTTACCTGCCTCGGTTCTCATTAACGTAAATCAGAATTGTATGGTGCATACAGGTACATAATGATGATATGATGGATGTCAAAGGTCACTGTAACCCTTCTGTGAACTAGCTTGCATGTTGTGCACTCATTTTTTCATGTGAGCATCAAAACCACCACACACATACAGTAACTGTAGATCTGTCATTAACTAGAGAATGGGCAGGTTAAGACGAATGTACATGTATTAATCCTATATAATAATATTGATGATTGCCCTCGGTCTCCGAAGACTAACAACTCTCTAGGGATGAGTATATATTCACCTTTACCTACCTCGTACCAGTGTCTATACGAAGTCAGTACAAAAGACAACACGTCCAACACCTTCACTCGCACACTGGTCCGTATTTCACATCTAAACAAAAACAATTTCTGATAAGAAACTCAACAATGTGGTACATGTGTATTTATCCTTTTGCTCTGTTACCTCCTCGACAACTTACCATATTTTTTTAGATACCTTACTGTAGTGTGAAGAGTGAAGCATTTATCGTAAGTGGGCTATTTCAACTTCCTGCACTGAATTACAACTTTGCACTGAATTAACCGGAAATTGGGCTGCTTTCAGCCAATCAGAATCAGAAATCACTCGCAACCCCCCCCCCCCCCCCCCCATAAAACTCTAATTAATTTATAGAGCGGATTTCAATTGAGTGTCGGAAGTATTTTGGCTTTGCGGCCAATCAGATTCCAAAATAAAACCAAACGCAAATTGGTTTTGCTTTGGTTTCTCATTGGCTCACAGGGAAGCCATTTATGCATTACTTGTGATTACTCGCTTCTGTGATTGGTTGGCTGTAGGTAATTTGCGTTTGGTTTTACTACACTCATCTGAAAACCGCTCTATACGCCAATTACAACAGTATTTGTCTAATTATGGAAATGTACTTGTGTTCTCTATTATCGAACTCATGTGTACCAACAAGTGTACAGAAGTCGTTTGTCAATAAATTCCACTGTTTGGGCGCATAAAACCTCCAAGACTTTAGATCGTATTCAGCACTCTGGAATTTAGGAAGTTTATGAACATGATTAACTCTTAGACTGCACTTAGATTCACGGCATGTAAGACCGCGATGAACAGTCAAAATCGTGTCCTACATGTATTCTACGGTTTTCAATTCAATCTCTCTAGTAACTTCGCATTATCACTTTCTCTAAATTCGATTCCCATACTAATCTTTTTTTCCTAAACCTAAATATTTTAAAGTTTATAGACCTAATAACATTTCAAACTGTCTTTTTCATGTATCAGTTCTATAATGGTCTGCTTCCCCAAGTATTTAATTCATTTTTTTACTTCACTGTGACATACACTCTTACAATACAATATTAGTCAGACTCAAAAGCTTCCTACTATCTTCCACAGATTCGCACGAACTTTGGTAAAATGCTTTCGAAATGAGGAATAATAAAATGTTCCGTATGTCAACATCTCATCTCGTTTCAGAGATATTCAGGTTTTTGTAATATGCAAATGAGATGACCTGTGACGTCATATTGTTTGCACAGCCTGGAGACAAATCACAAAATGAAGAATATCTCTGCAGATATTGAATACAAATTACTGAAACTTTGCACATGTATAACACTATGGAAAGTACACATCATTATGCAAATTATGGTGTTGCCATGGAAACTCTCATGGCCCCAAGCACCTTTCATCTTGAACATAAAATTCCAATTACAAAAAATAAGTTGCTTAAACTACTCACATACAATGCCTACATTGTTCCAAATCTTATTTTGGACCCACACCAAAAAAATTGTGTTTCACAAAGGAGAAATTAGGTAAGATTGTGTTATTTGTAGTGGAAGCCTGGGGCTAGAGTGTTTCCATGGCAACATCATAATTTGCACAGTGATGTGTATTTGCCATAGTACCACACATGTGCAAAGTTTCAATAGTTTTTATCCAATATCTGTAGAGATATTCTTCATTTGTGATTTCTCTCCAAGGCTGTGCAGACAATATGACGTCATAGGTCAGCTCATTTGCATATTACAAAAACCTGAATATGTCTGAAACGAGATGAGATATTGACAAACGGAAAATGTCATTATTCCTCATTTCGAAAGCATTCTAAAATTAGCTCAAGTTAATTTTCGCTTCATATGCACTTTAAATGTTTTCTATCTAGCACTTGAATAAAAGTTGTTGTTGTTGCATTTGGTGTTGATTTATCCTTAACAAACGTAACACAGTGCTCTTTTGTTAACTTTTGATGCCAAACTTGACTACATGCAGTAATAAAAATATAGTAAAATACATAAACAGTATATAGTTTCCTTGCATGGTTTTACAGATATCATATTCTTTAGCCTTTGTTGAGCATTGATTTGATAACTTACTGTTCGACATAATTATGTTGGAAATGTGTAAGTCACATTTTAGCCTGTTATAATACGTCTCAAGGCGCTGCTCTCGCTGTCATGGAAGCTTGCATAGAACATCTTACATGTAGAAGATGGATGATCAAGGACAAGCTCATGATAAACAGTAAAAAGACTGAGTTCCTACTCATCGGAAGAAGGCAGCAATTGGCAAAAGTGAAAATTAAAACTCTCTCAGTTGGAAATTCTGAAGTCTTGCCCTCGGACCTTGTTTGTAATCTTGGCGCATAGTTTGATAGCAATTTATCTATGTCTATTCCAAAATAAACAGAGACAAACTCTATAAAGAGAATTCGTTGTTCCGTGTGATGTGCGTGAGTCTGTTCATGTCTCTAGGATTTGCAAAGCAGCTTATTACGACTTATACAATATCTCCCGGATTCGAAAATATACGATCAGTCGTGATTCCATAGAAACTCTCATCCATTCTTTTGTCACAAATCGCTTAGATCATTGTAACGCATTACTTAATGGACTACCAAACTCACAATTGGGTAAACTGCAACGAGTGCAAAATGCCGCTGCTAGATTAATCTATCGGGCGCCTAGGTTCTGTCATACTTCGCCGTTTCTACTAGAACTACATTGGTTACCTATTAAGTTTCACATAATTTTTTAAATCATATTAATCACTTTTAAAGCCACCACGGACTCGCGCCTAAGTATATTAGCGAATTCATTTCTGTTAAAGAAAAATCTAATTATAGTCTGAGATCGAACAATGGACTCTATTTGACACTTCCCTCCGTAAAGACTCTGGCTACTCTCGGTGACAGGGGATTTTTTTGTTGCTTCTCCGAACCTATGGAATAAGCTGCTATTATATCTTAGGTGTACTGACTCTATTGTAATTTTTAAGAAAGTCCTTAAGACTCATCTTTTTAAAGGAGCTTTTCGATGATGCAGCATGTGTTTTAATAGAGTTAAGGTTAGTTAGTTATTTGATAACTTATTTATTGACGTGTGTATCCTTGTTATGTAAGGCGTATTTGAAAACGCATGTTGAATTTGCGCGGTATAAGTTAATAAATTATTATCAAGTGTTACTCCTAATAACTTGATCTAGTCAGTTGTTGGTATTTCTGTTTTCCCGGCCAGATTTTTAAAGTAATACCCTGACAAATGTTTCCCAGAACCCAGAGTTTGCTCATTCCATTCTCGACTTGAACACTGCGGCTGCGGTTTACCAATATAAATATGTAAAAGTAACCAACAAGTACTTGCAACTGTAACGTAACTACTATGGTATATTACAAATGAAAACATCTTAATACACACCTCGGTAAACTTACTTTATAAATAATTAATAAAAGTCGACATGTGTTGGCATTAATTTTTCGCACACAATTTTTCGCGACTTTCTTTTTTCGTGTCACTAAATTTTCGTCGTGATTCTTTTCAAATCACGGAAACGCGTATACCGGTAATTGGTGTCGCGAAAATTACCTAAAATAAGGTACATTAACGTGTATCACCTCCCCCTCCTCGCTCCCAGTCTCTCTCTCCTTTCTATCGCCTCACTTTTTCTTTCGCCTCCTACTCCCACTATCTGAGCGCCTGAACAGGCTATTATTGTGTTAGAGTGGCTATGTCTTCTCATTTATCACATTTTGCCGCATAAACTACCGTAAAATATATTATTTTACAGCAACAAACGATAAATAGTCAAGCGACAAACAAGGAAAATTATGGAGGAAAAGTGATAAAATTCTAACGCTCACTATCACGCAATCTGTTCCAGTCGCAATAAGCCAATCAGAAAACAAGAAACTAAACAGTCGTTGTAAAATGTTTGTTGCGTGCTGTTTGGAGGTCCCACAGGCAGCCCAAGCTCTATTTTGTGTCATTTAAAAAGCTTTTACAGAAGTTAACAAAATGTACGAAATCAATACAGTACTCAAATAAAGATTATATATCCCTTCAAAGTTGTGTTTTTGATTGTCCTGTGCACTCCAGAGGTGATTGAAACCACTTTCACAAGATTTCCAATTCACCGTCCCAACATTTTCTAATACAGTTGGAACGGTGAATTGGAAATCTTGTGAAAGTGGTTAAAATCACCCCAGGAGTACACAGGACAATCAAAAACACAACTTTGAAGAGGTATATAATCTTTATTTGAGTGCTGTATTGATTTCGTACATGTTATTAACTTCTGTAAAAGCTTTTTAAATGACACAAAAATAAAGCTTGGGCTGCCTGTGGAGGTACCAGCGTGTACGTACAGTCGGAGTATACATAGTATTTTATCTTTTAGTTCTGCAGTTTGTTGGTAATTCTTTACCTGAAGTATTTTTCCATGAGCTCTTGTAGATTATTTAACCAGCCAGCGTGTGCAGGATGAACTGACTGAGCTCTGAATGACACAAGAAGATGGAGAGAACTCTCCTGTGGAGAAACGAGAGATGATTTGAAACCTGTGGACAGTACTTACAGTGTTCTAGTAAGCCCCAAAACGAGAGATTTGCATATCATAAAATTAGTAGTCATTGCATTACGAATTCAAAAAAAATTTGAAGATGGACCCCTTCCTGAGATCTTGCACATCCCAACTGAAAATGGTGTCAGAGTGTGCTATTGCATCCCAGGAAACAACATGATTGTTCATTTCCGTGGCTGTTTTCTTGACTTTTTCAGTGCAAGCTTAGATAAAACTTAGTGACGTCACCCCAGGAATCGATCCAGTCTTTTTCTTTCGCAGTCATGGGTCAGAAAAGGTAAAATTTTCACCATTTCAAACAAGCGTACAACATAGAGTATTCTTTGTAAACCACAAATCTCTTCGCAGAAGTACACAAAACCTTTCAAAGATTCATAGCTATAAAGATTGCAAAAGGGGTTAGGTGCACTTGAGAGGTGCACCAAAAACTATGGAAAAATGAAAGGACACTCAAAAACCACCTCTCGTTTAGGTCTAGCTAAAACACTGCAGCAGTAGGATATGAAATATGTGGCATGGAAAAATGTCACTATCCTTACGAATGATGTAAGAATTGTGTGGCTGAAGAAGGAAAAAAACAAAATACATTCAAATGCCTAAAAATACATCTTACAGGTCTTTGGTTGGCACATCTCTCCACGATGGAGAAAAACCTTTCTTCAGAGCCATTAAACTTTCCTTTCTCAACAAGTTCCTCAATGTAATTAAGTAGTAAGTGAAGATTCTCGACCAGAGCATTCTCTGGTGGTGGGTGGTTCTGAAAATGAAATAATATTATAAATACCATAATTCCATAATGTTCTTAACAGCTAATGAAGAACTTGGAGCAACAGAAACATATGAAACCTACATGTATGATTCAATAGACCCTTCCATGTTTTTTTTAAACTTTTGATATGTATGTACACCTCGAAGTTAGTCAAAATCCCAAATTTGAGAGTTATATCTTGAATAGGAGCAAAGATACAGGCCCGCAAACTCGGAAAATTTTGGAAAATTTTACAGACGTTTGTATGGAAATTTCGACTGGTTAGTGGGGCACAAACTTGCCCCCCCCCCCCCCCCCCCCCCCCCCTAAGTCAAAATTTCCATACAAACGTCTGTAAACTTTTCCGAGTTTGCGGGCCTATAACTTATTTATTTGCTCCTATGCAAGATATAACTCTCAAATACAAAACAAACTGTTGGGCAACAATTTTGAAATCTACGACGTCAGAGGGTAACAATATATCAATTGTTGCCCGTTGGTATCGCGTACGCCACTCAGGCTAGCTAAAAGCGGGAAACATTTGTTTACCAAAATGTCTAGATCTTCATCAAAAGCTGACCTTTTTCGTAGAAAGACAGCATTTACAATGGAACCAGCTCCAAAGAAACAATTTACATATTTATCAAGCGCGAGAGAGAAATCGGTAGCTAAAAAAGGATGCAAGAAAGACACAAAACGATACTAAAAATGCTGTAGCGATGTTGGCAACGTTTTGTGTCGAAAAGCAGCTTCTCGAAGAGAACCTCGCTTGCATCAGGTAAGTCCTGTATTTACGTACAACTTTGCCTCTAGTAAAACGTATGTCTCTATAACAAAACACTTAATTACTGGCCCCTCGGGAAACCAGTAAATTTTGTTTGCCTCGACTCTCAATGTTTCCCTGGGAAACAAAACTGTTTTTTGCCCTCGAGGACAGTCATTAAGTGTTTACTGTATTAGACCAATGCTTCTAATTTGTGTACTGCCAATCGGTCTTGAAAAGCTCAGTTGCTTTTCACCTTCTTTTATAAACCAACTTGAACAGGTCGTAGACAATCAACGATTCACACAAAAACAAACTTAAGTATTTTTTTAAATAATTACTCTAAAGATTATGAGGATTTAAAGAAATAAAAAAATGGGATTATCGGCATTATCATCATCCACCTTCCAGATAGCTCAGTGGTTAAGCTCCGGTCTGATGAGAGGGAGGTCGCAGGTTCAAACCCCGGCCAGACCAACACTCAGGGTCTTAAATAACTGAGTATATAGAAGGTGCTGCGTTTGTGAAACAATCTCGCTATTGAACTGCAAATGGTTAGACCTTCACGTCTTCTCAGATAAGGACAGGAAGCAAGGGGCAGGGATAAGGAAGCAAGGGGCAGGGCTTTGACAGGCACTCCAGGCTACCCCGAAGGTGGGGATTTTGACACATGTTGCCTGCCAAGGGTGGGGTTATTTATAGGAAACATTATGGGCAGATATTTGATATTTTTGACCAAACGTGTTATCTCAAGGGTGGGGAATGACATTTTTTGGGAGAAAATGTCAAATCCCCACCCCTTGCCCCCCCTCCCTCTGGCTTAACATTGATAGATGCATTACATTCAGTTACCTCAACCTGGGCCTGTAGCTTCTCAGTGATATCAATGATTGAGTCCCATGATACAATGTGCACTTCATGACCATACTTTTTGACAAGTCTCTGTATTGACAAGGCTACCTCCACAGCTACAATGGCATGGTGACAGGAGAGAGCCTGAAGAACCAACACAACGATTTTATTAATACTTTAAAACTAACAACAATTTACAATTATTACATGTAAATATAAATTTACCAACTGCAGTTACAGTACATGTAGGATGTGCTATTCAGAAGCTGGAATACTTTGTGGATCTTAGGTTTCATTCTACATAATTATTAGTAAATTGGTTATTTTGGGAATTTCTCAAAAGATTCAATTCACCCCAGGGATCCTGGTATCTTTGTATTGTCAGTGAAGTCATGTTGACAGATTAGGGAATAATTATGAAAATGACATACATGTGACAGTAGTAACTAGATATTTAAAGCAAGTATTCATTTAGATTAGTTAGTGTAGTCCTTGGATGCAGGACCACGTGTTGTAACGTTTTACTTAAATTATAAGTCTAATAATTCTTACTCCTTACCTGCCCACCCAGGTCTGAGTAGATTTATCACTTGCCAAAAGAAGAAATGTGTCTGTGTTTGATCTTAATAATCAGGGGGAATTTAATTGAACATGCTTCATACAAATTCCAGAACTTTTCTTCAAGGACTTCTTCAAGGACTTGTTTTCTACAGGATCCTCATTAATGATCTCAAAATTCTGCACAGTCATATTAAACCCAATGTTAGACCCTTGCAAAATGCTGCTCTAACTATCTTTTGGAGGCAAAAATGGAGATGTTTTACTGTATTCTCAAACATCCAAGGAGGTTTCAACAAAATTCAAGGAGTTGTGGATAAAAATCAAGGTCTTTTCAAGGAAAAACCTAATCTGTCAAAAAGCAAGGACTTAGCTTTTCAAGGACCTGACATCATATCAAGGACTTTTCAAGGCCTGGGCAAACCATGTTGAATATAAGCAGTTTATATGATTGATGCAGAGAGGAAAAATCAATACTTGTATGTGAAGCTCCTAATAAGGTTGAATGTTGTACAGTACATGGTATTAACGAAATCATGAAGTGACAAGATGAACCAATTGAGATCAAGCAAAGCCGGAGAATTACAAATACTAATCCTAAGGCCCGTGTCTGCTCAAAATGGTGAAAACTACAGTACATTTCCCCTCACCTGCAACATGGATGGCAGTACTGTGGAGTGGGAGTGCTTCAGTGTGGTCACTCGCTGTGATCCCCATAAACACATTCCGATAAAAAACACTGCTCCTCTAACCAGCAAGACGTCTGAACTCTGGTCACTACATGAATAGTTAGCAAATAAATCAACCTTTGAACTCATTGAAAATTTTCTCACAAAATTTATGGGATTAAAGTTGTACATTGTGTACATAGGGACACTGTTGGGACCAAAACAAATGACCGTATTGATGGAGTGTCCATATTAATTATTTTAAGTAGATTTGCACGAATGACAGACCTTATAGCACACCCAGAGAGAAAAAGAGACTTCAATGTCAAATTGACTATACCAATTCAGAGACATCAACAAAGAGTACAAGAGGAACACGGCAAAGAAAGGGTGATAAGCACAGTATGTTTTGTACAAAAGTAGATACTTGACAAGTGAACTTAGTATAATTTTAGATAATCCTCATGTAACTCACAGTGAGAGAAGTCTGATTGAATTGCCTAAAGTATCTAGCTGCATTAACAAGGGTGACTTTGTATGATTTTTATTTTCAATTGCGATGGAAAAATGTAAATGTTGTCCATTATTGTTAACTGGTGATAAAATATATAGATCTATTAATAGGCTTTCAGAAAAATGGGACCAAACAACATCTGTAATACAAGATGTCTGTTTAAGGCAAACCAGGGCCCGGTTGTTCGAAGCAAGGTTAAGTACTAACCCAGGGTTAAATTGCTAACCCAGGCCTAGGGTTAAACTGTACAAATTGCAATTAGAGATTTAGTGCTAACCTTGGGTTAAAGTTAACCTTACTTTGAACAACCCGGCCCAGGTGTCCATAAGGCAGAGTTTAAGAGTATTTAACTGTATTTCTATAATGAATAATTATTATTCATTGACAGTATAGTCAGTTACCTGCCAGATTCCATGATGGAGCACATTGTGTATACTCCTCTGTGACCAAGATGAGTCCCAAGAACATTGCGCATGATCTACACATAAATTAAAGTCATGATTGACAATACCATCATGTAACTATAGTTCCTATAGTTCCCTCGAGTACCTGAAATATACCACAGCAATACTTTACAGTGACGGGTCCAGGCCCACAACCTCCACCATTATTATTATTACCACCATCATATCCATAGTTACACACTTCACTTAAGGTATCTGCACTGGCTAAATTTAGGTTCTTTAAAATTCCTCTTTTTCGGGTATATTATAGTTTATTGCATCTAATATCACTTTCAATAGTTTTTTTCCACTTTCTCATAATCTGAACGTTGCAAAACGCTTTTAAAATCATGTCTTTGACCGGAAGTTGCAGCTGATGGACAAGCGGAAGACTGGGTCGGTTACTAGCAAAGACTAATTGAGTGTGGCAAATTGCCCGTATCTCTGACAAAACCAAGAAGACGGTTCTGAGACATTCAACGCTGAATTGATTAGAAGTGTACTTCATTCATAACTTGACCGATATATTTATAAGATCCTTTATAAGTTCTTTAATATACACAAGCTTTGTCAGTTTGTGAGAATAAATTGTCGTGCCTCTATCATACATAGAGGCAAATATTTCAACCGCATAACTAAATATAAAACAACCTTTCAATAAATCTTCTTGCTTAAATTTTATCTTCCTTTCCAGGCTTGGTATGTAGTCAGAAAAACACTCTCCGCTATATGAGGACTCATGATACGACTGTTCAAGACACATTCAAATATCATGCATGTTGTAGCACGTTTCTCTGCGACGAAACAAACGATAGCGACGGAAAGAGGCTGACAATGGCAATTGCATGGCATCTGCTTCCCATTTCTAGGGAAGAACCAATTCCTCTTGTGTCTGTACCTTTTCTTCCTTTCATTTGTTATTCGCTGAGACTTGTTTTTTCTTTACTTTTTCTTATATCCTATTCAGAAGAAATGCCATCAATCGACTTCGACATCGTGTTTACTTGAGGTCTTAGCCCCCATTTGGACAGCGGATTAATTATTGACTATGCGTACAAAGGTACCGGAAGTCACGCTTGAGCTCGTGAGGCACGCCTTGACAACGGATAAACAAAAGCAACTTCCCAAAGGGGGAGGACTAAAATCACGGCTTTTTAGAGTCCTTGGTGGCTCTGATCAGCGGTTTTGAATCCAAGATGGCCGACAACAAGATACAACTCAAGTTATGGAGTTTAAAGCATATTTTGAGGGTTCCAGAGGAAAGTTTGTGAATACTTACGTACGAAAGGACATTTCAAATACATTTTTCTCTGAATGCTTTTATGATATTCCTACGAAACCACTCATGAAGACTTCATAAACTGTAACGAATAATCGTGTGGTTGGAAGTCATGGAAATCATTTTTGTTACGGCGTTGTTAATATTTAACTTTTATTTGTAAGAATACCTGATATCGCGCGTTGTAAAACCAGAAAATGGATTTCCAACCACACGATTTTTTTAAATCCCATTTTCAACAATATTATAAGGTCAAATGGACTCATTTCAACGTGTAAGCTTAATAAAACGCAAAATATAAAATACTGAGGCACCAGGGGGTCTAGTGATAATTCAATTAGCAAAAAGGGATACCTTAAGTACTTACTTAGAGTACTTACGTAGGGGACCAAGCCCCTAACATCCATACTAAGTAATATAATTATGCATGTACATGTATATGTAACTGATGTGAAATACATCCAGGATGAATAAATACACTTGAATATATAACTGGACTTGCCTAGTTATTTATATAGTAAATTGTCATAAAATTAAACACTTAACTGCTTGTGAGCCAGAACCACAATGAACTACATGTAACTAGCTGTCTCTTGACAGCTTATACAATGTATAACCCTAATTATCATAACACTGACTCTCCAGGCCCTCTCGTCCACATAGGAACTTATTTCTCTTTGCACTACCAATTCATTGCATTCCTTGTCCGTTACAAGAGAAATACATTTATGTAATTTAAAAAAAAACCATGTGCAAGCAGGCAGTAACCTACAATTTCCTGCAATCTGATTGGTTCCAGGAGCAGGCAGTTTTTTTCTATCTCTGACCATGGTCATGGTGACCACTACATCTCAATTCATTGGAGTTTGCTCAATAATTTGTCACTCAAGTCAACAGAGGACAGAGAAAAAACTTCATTTACCAGTTTAGGATCGGCCAGAGAATTTAGAAAATTTAGAGTTCCTGGGTCTTGAAAGTACTGATCTGAGGTGACCGTCACCTCAGCCTGCTGAGCAGCCTTGGTCAGTACATTTCAAGACCTCTGTGAGGCACAGTTTTTCTATAAATTATACATGTACATGTATGGACCTCTCAGCTGGTAAATAACTCATAATTACATGTATATATTATTAATTTATAATAATAATTGATACTGACAATAACAATTACCAGTTAATCATCATTATGAACCCTAATCTAAGTTGAAATGCTATTGTCTTGCACTTGACACTGATTGGATCAAATAACTGTATTATTTTTTTATTTAAACAATATTAAAGCAATTTCCCCAAAAGCCGAAGGCCTATCATGGGGGCTCTTGCAGTAAAACTGTAAATTGGAATACTTTGCTTTCATTCTGCAATATGTCATTGGTTTTCGTTCTCTAAGTGGCCCTGATTACAGTAGTGAGACTGTAATAGTTACTTTCCAACTGTGTTGGCAGAACTTCTCCTGATTAACAGTGCAACATACTCCAGCAATGAATTCATAGAGAGAGCTCACAGGGAGACAGCTGTATCTAATGACACTGTACATGTATGGTTAACGCTTACCTTCCAACTGTGTTGGCAGAACTTCTCTTGATTAACAGTGCAACATACCCCAGCAATGAATTCATAGAGAGAGCTCACAGGGAGGCAGCTGTATCTGACAATGGCATCCAGCAGACAGAGCGATAACTGAAACAAATAATCTCCATTTATAATACACGTACATGTAACTAGTACGTAATTATATAGAAAAAAAGATTATTAAGTACATGTATATGGTAAAAATAATAAGTAACATACAATGTACAGTCATGTAAGTACCAGGAGGTTTTCACAACTAAAGATAAAAATAAGTTAATTAATAAGTTAAAGAATGTTAAACTTTGCACACCTCAACATTCTGCTTATCTTTGGTTGTTCTTGATAGCTGGCAGGTTTCTCTGTTGTAAACAATTTCATTAATATAATTCTAATGAATTATAAGACTAAATTTATACAATTTAGGCATGGTTAAATCAAGTAATCCAGCATTTGGTGGGTATTTTTTTCATGTGTGCACTGGGTCAACATCTTAAACTAGATATTTGGCTGGCCCTAGCTTGTACACAGTCATGTATGCATTTGATCTGATCTGGTTGTTGGCTCGTCAGTTGTATTTGCTGCAATTGGTTAAATGTTTCTTTCCCCTCCTTCCCCTCCTTCTCCTCCCTCCCCTCCCCTTTCTATCCACATGTGTGTGTGACCCTGTGAGTACCCTTGGTTGACTGGTTGACTGGTTGCCAATGAGGTTTGCTTGCCAATCAACTGTCCCAAAGTCCCACCTGTCACTGAACTCCTTATAAAGATCACATATCATTTCTATTTCAGCTGGCCTGAGTTCCTCAAAGCCCGATTAATGAGCATTATGACTAAATTTTAACCAAGGATTTGGGTTCTCTTGGTAGAAAGGTGTCTTTCTTTATTCTAGGATTACAAGTAGAAATTTATGTACTGCACCTGCCTCATCAAACAACAAGTTGTTAATTTGAAATCATTAGTCCGCGAATTAGCAAATCAAACTAAAGATTACCCTTAATCCTGATTAGCTTAATCTGGCTTGGAGGAACTGGACCACAGTGAAATTTAATTCAGCATTTTGGCAAAAATATTACCATAATTAATATTTACTAGAATAATATTATACTAGGTATTTACATGGGAAAAACATTTCTTGCTACCAAACACATGACCACAGGTAGCCCAATGCCTGATACCATAAATGTTGTGTTATCCCTTGAAACAAATGCAAATACATGCAATTATATGAAAATATGGATGTATTTACACATGTACCGTACAAAATGTACCTTACAATTCCTGCAACCACATCTTCATCCAGGTAACTTGAATGGTAGTGTATAACATTAATCATAAGAGGCATAAACAGGTCTAATCTGTTAATCAAAAAATTATTTATCAAACTCATTAATATTTCATTAAGCAAAAACAAAGAAAATTACTGTGCAACATAAAGTGATCTGTAAATCTGATTCACATAAACTTTAATTTGCTTCGATTTTCTCTGCCAAAATACATGTAAGTCGTATTGCCAAAATAACTGAAAACATGACTATACATTGTATACATGTACAACCAGATGTTTGGTAAGTCAGATACAGACTTTGTCTGTGCTTTATGGGATTTACAAACTCTTGCTTTCAGCTTGTAAATCCCATAAAGCATGGCCACTCATTCTGTATCTATTACATATAAATGTTCTGTAAGTGGGGTCTTTGAACTTCAAGAGGGATAATCAGGATAGGTGAAACTAGGAAACAAAAACCTTACAGCTGGGTAGCCTCCAATATAGGGCTACAATGTATGTCAATCAAATTGAACCTTCAAGTTTCTTTAAAACAAAACTACAAAAATACCACCTGAGATATTCTTTTCAAACTTTTTTGTCTCAATTTTTTATGCTAATCTGAGTAGATATTTTTGTCTTTTGTCATGTACATGTATGAGAAAGTTTTAATATCATTTAAATAAATAAATGAATGTTTTATTTGTTATAGCAGGCTAGTATTTACAGCTTACAGCTGGTGGGGGCCTGCTTTTACTCTACACACACTCCCCACTACATTCATATATTCTGTACATACTACTCTCGACTCACCAGTTGATTTTTACGGAGGGAGGAAACCGGAGAACCCGGAGAAAACCCTCGGAGCATGGGAGAGAAACAACCACAAACTCAACTCACATGTGGCGCCGCGTCCGGGAATCGAACCCAGGCCACAGTGGTGAGAGGCGATCGCTAACACGCTGCACCACCCAGCTAATTAGGGGTTGGTATAGTCCTTTTGAACACTTTTTAGGGCTAACAAGAAAATCTGGAATACATACATGTATATTACATTTCAGTATCGCAGTATGCAGCTTCAGTAAAAGTCGTTGTGTTAACAAACCTTCCATTTTGTATCACTTCAGGCATCCATGTCAGGAGAAAGGTACCTGAATGTATTTCAAAAATATTAGATAATTTATGTCAACTCTACCTTCAATCACAGTTACTTAAAATTATTTTAGCAATAGTACATTTGCATTCATGAATTAATGGTGTTGTTTGACTCCTTTGAGAATACCAAGCCAATGGTCTTGATAAGAGGAACAAAAGTAACATGCAAACGATTCTGGTAGATATAGGCAAATGATGTCAAATGTTGTCAAATATCCTGTATATTACATGTAAAATTAATACAAAATGTATTTATAAATGCATTTGAAACTATAAAGGAATATAACGGTGCACTAGATAAAGAAATGTTCATGTTACACTAATGGTCATGCCTACAATATTATGTTCATGTTTAACAATTTTGATTAACACACATTATGCATTTTATTTTGTATTATTAATAATAAAATTGAATACTGAAAGATATAATTCAATTTTTTTTACACAGGTTCTAAGCAATAATTATAGGTATTTCCTACATGTACAAACTATTATTTCTTCATTACTGGCTGCTAACAGTAATAAATTTTATTCCCCACCTATCTGCTCCTCAAAATAAAGAATATCTTTTCCATTGTCACTGAGTGCTTTAAGAAGCTCAAATCTGCAAAGCAAAACATGAATAAGTTAAAAGTTAAAGCAGACAATAGAAAGTTACTGATAATCAAACTAAAGCATAAAGGGACCATCATATGAATAAAGTCAATAATTAATTAATTATGTAATTAAAAAAATAATTACCATGAAATTAATAAATATTAAATTAATAAATAAATCCATTCAGGAAATTAAGTTTTTCCTACCTGGGAATGAGGTCATCAGGAATTTTGTGTAGTGCAATCACTTTGAAGAAATGAGCTCTCAATATCCTCAATCTATCGTACTGTGAAAGAGGTTAGCAAGTTCTGTCACATACATGTACATGTACATGTACATGTACAATATGTTACATATTATTTTATGAATGTAATTAATATATACAAGTCATGTACTGATAAAACAACATAACAATGGTTTAAAATCCAAAGCAAGTTTAGCTATTCAAACCAAATCTTCATTTTGGCAGCTCTTTTCCTATTGGGGGGAGGGGTATTGGGGGAAGGGAAGCTTGTGTTCATTAGTTTGTGCTTACATTATATTATTATTATTTAGTACTTATGGAGTAAGTGTCTGCAAGGCTATTCTTTTGAGCAGCTACAAATTACAAAATTCATAACTACAGTACTAGTTAGTTTATTATTTTAATAGCTGTTTAATATTTACATGTAGTTACAAGTTCAATCATTAATATCAATAAAAGTGAGATACTTGTACCTGACTGGATACTAAAACAGATAAGAACTGCAGGGTGACATGTCTGGCTTCCTGAGGTTGATTGGACTGTAGTAAATCTTGCACTGCTGACCAGGATGCTTCTACAGCATGCTAATGAGAAATAAGTTATGGTACATGTTATGTTATTTTTCAGGCCTGTAATCCACTGACCCCATCCAGTTTTTTCTCATCTGGACTGTCTAATCCCAAAGTTTTTCAAATCAAATTTTTGACGAGATTCTTGTGTAAATGTACATGTACCCTAGCCTTGTCAGAACATTTTGTATTGAAAGTCTTAGAAAAAGGGGGAAAATTGCCAGTAATTTAAGTGAAACAAAAAGGGCATGGTCAAGACTGGCAAATGTATTGCTTCTGTATGAGTTAATGATCATGACTATAAAAGAAAAGAAAATAAATTGATAAGGAAAAAATACCAACAAAGCTGTTTTCAAAACCTCTCCATATGGACTTCCAGCTGATTGGTAAAAGATACATATTAACTACATGTATGTGCTTTGTTTGAGTAATAGCCCACTTCCATGATATGCTTTACATGTACCGGTACTTATCACACACAAAGGTTTCAATATGAGGCCCGAACTAAATAAAATTTATTATTTTCTCAGAGAAAAGAATAAATTAAATTTAGCATGGGCCTCGTATTGAAACCTTTGTGCGTGACAAGTAAAGTATATTGTGGAAATGGGCTATTTACTCAGACTACTACATTGACTATCTTTGCCATTTCTATAGAAGGTATCACCTTTAGTTATAAAGAGTATGTGTACTGTAGTATATTTTTGTCTCCAACTTACATCTTCTAGCTTTCTGTTGTTTAAAAACTCACAAAGTTCTTTCAGAACTTTTATTCTGCTTGCCACTGAGGTATCGGAACCAATTTCCTGCAACACATTCATGAACAAAAAATGTGTTTAATATGCAAAATGCACAGATTGGTTGATAGCAACAGGTTAGCAAAATGTGTGCATGTCCAGTCAGTGGTAGAAATTGCGGGAGCAGTTCTAAATGGTTTCTGTTCAGGAAATCTTCAGAAACTCGACACATTGCAAAAAAGACCAGGGACTAAGGGGAAATTGCAGAGTTAAAGGAGAACTGAACACTAAATTCAACCAACAACTATACAAAGATGTATTAAAAAGAAATAGGTTCTGCTATTTTATTTCTGTGTTGTGTGTCTAGGAAGAGAAAATCTGAAAACCTTGTTCACAACCTCCACTATGTACAGACGGGTCAAGTCTTGTAATTTGTGATGTCAGGTACGGGGAATAAATTAGTTTTGCCATGTGGTCCCCAACATTGAAAAGCGGGATTAATGGCTTCTAATTGCGGACCCTTGTGTTTTCTTTGTGCTTGAGGTGTGATCGTTTTTTCTTTGGTATGTGTGACATACATGTACATGTACAATATGGGGAAATTTGCCACACAAGCTAGAACTTGAAGACCAATTTTCTCTTCACAAATGCACAAGTAACTTACACAGAAAAATAAAATAGCAGAACTTATTTCTTTTAAATAAATACATCTTTGTATAGATGTTGGGCTTCAGTTCTTCTTTAAGAGTTTTATTAGTTTAGTCATCAAGCCAATTAAATTTGGGACTGGTCCATGAAAGATGAAGCTCACACTTTTCTGTAACAGTGCTTTGAAGTCCAAATTTTGAGTGAAAATTCAACCCAAATGATGTGCATGCTGATTTCCCAGATGAAATGAATGCATGTGCAAGCATTTTGCAGACCTGTCATCGATAGCCATATGTTATCAGAGTTCTGATACACAGATCAAGTCACGTTTTGCATGAAATCCAGTTGTATCCTCCTTTTTTGCTGATTATTGTACATGTACGACATGTACATGTATGTATAAACCTGCAGATGATGTCAAAACATGACAAGAACACTGAGTCACACCACTCTAGATACTGCACAGGGGCAGATCCAGGAAATGCAGAAATAGGGGGCCGTAAAAGTGTGGCGTAAGCTGAACCTTGTGCTGTATAGGCATGATTGGCTAGGGGAGTGCAGGGGCATGTATCCCAGCCAATGACCCTTCCCCCTAAATCTGCCCCTGCTGCATCTCATATAGTTCTTTGTTCTCGTCACATACAATGTACATGTATTGACATCATATATGCATCTGTATCTGGTTATAGACCCATGGCAGAATGACATCTACAATACAATGTATGTGTTAAAAAAGTCGTAAATCCAGAAGAGGTTGTCAGCTGGGACTATTATATATAATTTACACACTATTACAGTATGACATGCAAATGTACAACCACTTTT
Organism: Actinernus sp. WN-2022; assembly: GCA_030867875.1. Taxonomy (NCBI): domain Eukaryota; kingdom Metazoa; phylum Cnidaria; class Anthozoa; order Actiniaria; family Actinernidae; genus Actinernus; species Actinernus sp. WN-2022. Next base: position 75,247,101 of record JAOWCC010001634.1, on the reverse strand, counting down.
AATAATGTATTTGTATACTTCTGTGCATGTGCCATGTGCAAGATTATCCAATCACATAATTTATACATTAATTTTGTAAAAGCAGCTCATCAAATAAACAAACGAAACCATAAATGACAAGCCGCTTGTACGTGATTGGATAATCTCAGACATGGCACATTCATGAAAGTATGCAAATACATTAAGAGCGGTCAATTACATTTGCACGTCGCACCGTAAATATACAATTTAATAAAATTTATACAGGTACTTGTACTTTCAGTTCTAAACAGGGTTTATGGAATTATGCGCGGATGCGGACCCGCATAATTTGGCTTGCTCCGCATAATCCGCATAATCTGCCAATTCCCGCATAATCCCGCATAATTTGGAGAAATTTATAGAAAATCATAAAACGGGTATCTATTTTCGCTATTTCTCAAAGACTCTTACCCAATCTATCCGAAGTTAACAGTAGATTTCCTTCCCAAATCGTCGAACATTGAGCAATCGAAACGACGATTCACAACGGGAATAACAAGGCGTTGTATGTTGAAAACCGTGGGGGCCTGTTGTCTAAATTTCGATAGAACGTGTCTCATTATTGGTGGAAAATCTAGAGACAAGGTTTCCTAAGTGGCGAATCACAATTTGGAATAGAAAAAAACTCTGTTTTTACGTTTTCAGCGGGAAAACGTGAATTCTTTTCAGATCAAGTTCCTCCATAGCATTTTGCGAGTTTAATTATGGTTTAAAAACATGGATAATTTGTTGTAAGAGAATCAACAGAGGAAATTAAACGGAAACGTCACGAAGCGACAAATGTTTCAGCTCTAAAACTGTTAGTGCAGACAGCTGTCTATGTGGACATGATCGTCGAAGACTATAGCTAGGCCTAGACAGAATAAATGTAAAGGAAATATCAACTTGCGTTTATTAGTCTATGCTCATACGGTACGTCGAACGGCGTTTTCGCGTATGCTGCGTAAGCTCTAGTAACGACCGCTACTATTAATTCTTGTTTTGGGTCAGTTAAATTCTGTACAGTATTTAAAAATTGATTCAAAAAGCGATGGCACCCCCATCAGTTAAACCTTATTTCCCTTAGTCCCTTACCGCTAAATTGGTTAGCGGTCTGTCAAAGTAACGTGTCGATTTCCGCATCTGCAATAAGGCGACAACTACAACAGCATTTCAAAAACCTGCTTGGTTTTTGTTTCCTGGTTTTCTTACTGAAATGATAATTACGTCTTTTGAAGACATTTCTACAAAGTAGATAACATTTTCATACTAACCTGAAATAAAACCTATGACCATAACGCTAGTAAACTAGGCTTGATAATCTTGCTGCATCAAGAATTTTACGAATACTTAGGATCAGTTGACGTTTAACATAGACTTTCTAGTACATAGATTTGAACACAAAGGGATACTAGTTAAACTGGATTTGAAACAATTAACCATCTCTCTTATTCAACTTGCGGCATTTTTGAAGTGAAACACGATAAAATAAATTTGTGCTAAAAAATGTATGACGTCATCCCGCATAATTTTTCACATAATTTGCGATGTTTCCCGCATAATTCGCCAAAAAATCCCGCATAATTTTGATTTTTTTTCCCGCATCCTACCATAAGCACTGTCTAAACCTGTATGCAAAATAATGCTAAAAAGTTTATTAAAGATGTTGTCACAATATTTTTTTTTAACAGGCCTGACAACAACAACAACAAAAATATTTACATGCATTTCACTCACACAATTACAACTATTACTTAATATACATGTAGGCAGGAGTATATTACACAGGAGTGTTCCTAGGCCCTTGTGTTGGCCCCTAACACAGTAGATGGTGTGTCTATTTATAGTTGCAAAGTTCTGGTAAATAAATGCGATTATGTTGTCTTTTGTTCTCTTGCACTTTAGTATTTTTAACAGTTTGAACAGTGTTAATTACAATTTTTCAGTGTATCCTGATTGGTTAAAAGTGACGGCCTTTGTTTCTTCTTGTGGGAGTTAGAGGACCCGAAAAAAATTACGGAGCAATTGCAGAATCCCCCCACTCAAGTACGTTAGGTGGAGATGCCAACATGTCAACGCATTAGTCTGTATATGGTTATCTCTCTAAATAAGAGATATGTCTGGGTGTGAACGAGTCTCTCTGTTCACAGTAGTAGAATGAAGCAACATGTATCATATCAACACGTCAATGCACTAGAGAGATGTGGTATCAAATGAGTTGGAATAATTTATATAAGTCCAATAAAAAAATTACATTCTTAATAAATTTAGTCCCAACCCATTAATTAAAAATGTGAGGAGCTCAGATGCCAAATGAGTGGTGTTGAAATGTCCCAAAACAATCTAGAAATACTGGTAGACTGACTGAAACCATGTGTTGACACGTCTAGAAGTATAAAGCTAGAAATACTGGAAGACTGACTCAAATCACGTGTTACCATGAACTTATAGTGGACTTTGAGGTACTAGCCTGCAAAAAGCAGCTGCTTCTAGGTTCCTAGGGGATGAAGTCACAATGAGGTACGTCGTGCAATGGGGTTATTTTAAGATATTTATTCATTCTTATACTTTTAATAACCATATATGGCCTAATGCATTGACATGTTGGCATCTCCACCTAATGTACTCGATATTCTGCAATCTAGCCAAAATTATGTCTCTATCAATTCCAAGCACGCCCATCTCCCCCCGGGCAAGATGGGGCATTTGACAACCTATCTGTCTCTGGGGTGGGGCATTTGTTTTGTGTCAGCCCGGGCCCGGGGTATTTGTCAAAAAATAACCCCACCCCTCCCCTGTATTTGTTTTGCTCAACTGATCAACATGTGCTTGCTTCATCAATCAACATGGTGGTGGAAAAGTCATCCATGAACATGGCATTAGGAATTTCCCAGTTTTGGGGTGAAGTGTATGGTTTGTTGGGAACTGGCTAGTGAGTATGGGGGATTGGGGGCATTTACAAAAGTGTTTAAGGTGAGTACATAGTGCATTACTTTAATAAAGAAAAGCGGTGAAATGTGGCTCTGAAACGGCAAAGAAATTTGGTGCGTTCACTATGTACTTGCCTCGGGGTGGGGTATTTGACAGCTAAGCATTTGCGGTGTTCTTGGAAAGAAATAACAAAATCCCGGGGGGGGGGGGGGGGGGGGGGGGTGAGCTTGGGATTGATAGAGACATTACAGCTATATATTATATATTATACATTATATATATATACATTATAGCTTACATACAGATAGATACTTCAGTACATATATGTACTGATCTGCCCAGTTCAAAGTGTGGTTTAGCTTATTTCGTTTGAGCCACACTTTTTAATAAGTGAATAATTAACTGCCTCCGACTTGAGATAGGATGTAAGTCACCTGACACGTAAAAGCTCCACTACATGTACGGTGCGCGCAGTGCAGTAGTTCAAATATAGCAATATAACTTATCTAATATTTCTATTTGAAGAAAGTTGAAGACGCTCGAATTTCTAAAAGAGCTCTACTCTATTCTATGACTATGATCTCACCTGGAGCAGTTCATTGGTGAATGTCAGTTCTTCAGCCTTCGGTCCTTCGTGAATACTTGTAGTAATTGCATGGCCTTTATTGATCCCTAAAAACTGCTTGAACCTCTGGCGGAAGCCTTCATTTCCATGAGACTTGGACATAACTACGATGAAAGTCCTTATTACTTTGTGTTATGGGGATGTTTGTAACTTGTTTTCATCGCGCTCCATTTTGTAATCACTGAAACCGCAATTTTATGACCAGCGGTTATAAGAACTCGTCCCAGGTTTCTTCGGGTAGCAGCGTTCTCCTGCAACGCCTGGTAGTTATCAAACAAAATGGCATAGAGAGTAGTTTTAACTTTCAGCTGCAGATGGCGGGTTAATATGCTGGAGACATTTGTTGGCTTTAGAAGATATGGATGCTATAAATGATCTGTTCAAGATTGGAAAACAGCCCAAGACAGAAAAAGAGATAGTGCGGGCTTACATTAAAGTCATGTAAGTCGCAGGTTCAAAACAAACTTCGAAAAACAAAGATTTGCACAGTTATTGAAGTAGAATTGTCTCTTTTGTAGGGCCCTTGAAGCATGTGAAGACAAGCACGCAGAGTTAATGACATGCTACCAAACACGGTGGTTTCCTGATTGTCATTACCAACAGGCAGGATTTTGGAACTGTTACAAGGAGACTAGTGTAAGCTAAAAATAATTTACTGCATGTTTTACTACTGTAACTGATGCCACTTAGACAAAGAGAACACATCATATTGCAGAACGAAAACAAAACATTCCAACTTACAAGTCCTAACATATGCACACAATTTTCTTCATTCAAAAGACTGACTTCAAAACTATATAGTCAAATAAATATGCCAACTCTGCCAAGTTGAAATGCTATTGTCTAGTACTCAAAATTGATTGGCTCAAATAACAATAAGTTGGAATGATTTGTTTTTGTTCTGCAATGTGATTGGTTCTCTTAATGTTAAAGTTGCCTGGTTACATTAGTCACACAGTAAATGATGATGATGATCATGCTAGTATAATAATTAATCAAAACCTAATGAACCAGTCAATAGACCAGTTTGCGGTCAATTCAGTGGTGCAAACATGGCACGAAATACAGTGTTTGTATGGGAATCGATGGGAATCCGATGCCAAATAAAATCTGTAAAATCAAATTTCTGAAATATTCTTTAAAATACAAACTTAAGATACCAGGTAAAAGATTAACATATCGAAATTTGAGGGATGTAGCTGTGCTGGGAAGCATGCAATAGTTGTCTGTAAAAACGAGTCAAATAGTCCAGTTTCGTATTCGAAAATTACCGCTGAATGCAATGACTACAAACCGCATTCAGCGGTAATTTCGAATACGAAACTGGACTATTCTGTGTGACAATTTACGCACGCTTCCCAGCACAGCTACATCCCTCAAATTTTGATATGTTAATCTTTTACCTGGTATATTAAGGTTACCGTATACCTTCGTGGCATGTTTTCTTTAAAAAATTTTTTTTTTCATTCTTTTGAAATTGATGGATTGATCTTCATCTTTCCGAAAAAATTTTTTTTAAACATGCAAAAGTTTGTGAGATATTAGAAAAAAACGTAATTTGAAGGAAAGTAAATAAATCACTTAGGCGTGATAAATCCCTCTGATCCCATTACGTGCCACAGGCACCCCGCTGAATTTTTGCGGGAAACTACATCCGGAGCTTCAGACTCACAGTGAGCCGTGACTTGTGAGTTCAGTGATTTTATAGCGTTTCATTTACCGGTATATCGATCGTGGATATGTCCAGAAGAGAAAAGAATAATCCTTGGATAAAAGGTAAAAAAAGAAGACAGGCCCCAAGAAGATTCAAGAGAATGAGCTCGAGAAGGAGCAAAGTTTCAATACGGAGAAGAAAGTGAGATAAAAAATATTAACTTTATTCCAAGACACCAGTATTGGTACATAGGAGATACATAAATATATATCTAATCACAACGTACAATTATTAAAGATAATAGTTATATCATATAGTATTTTGCTGTAAGCTTCACAATAGAATCATCTGATGCTCGCGGAAAGCGACAAAGGCTCGTGGTTCGAACAGCCTTCATGTTCGACGACTCCCACTTTGAGTTCTATTAGTACTGCTACAACTCCAACGGAAAGCTGCTCAGCTAGTAGGCTTAAACTTTTGCCAGGTACAAGAAAAGAGATGGAAGATTCAGAGAGTCACGCAGCGAGTCCGCATTCGACTCCGATTCTAACTGATGTCTTCGGTGACTCGCAGTTTCCAACCTGGGCCGTGGTCAATCCAGGAGTTCTAAATCGTGAACTTGAGCGAAGTTCAGCCGGTCGATTTTGCGGAACTGAAGGAATCATCGCAGCTAACATAGCAGGTTTAGGATCAACATCAACGTTCGTAGCACGAGGTTGCCTGCCACTCGCTTTTCCCTTCGCTCTTGTTTTCGGCGTTGCCTTTCGACGCGATTTAGTTTTCGATATCCGGCCCTCTCCCTTCTTGGTACAACCCGTTGATTTACCTTTCTTTTTCCCCTTTTGCGCATTATCTCTAGTTTTGGCCATAACACAACGCTCTTTTGAATGTTTGTGACACGACACTAGTATGTATGTTTCTTATGCTATTTGAGCCACGTACTAATTTCCCGCAAATTCATAAGCTCCGGGGATCCTTACATATAATTGGCTGGTTGGTTTAAGTGTTGACGTTTGCTTTGATGAGGTGTGACGTGTTTCCTAACCTTCAGAAGCCAAAAACGCCGATAGATTTTTATGCGTATTCACTGTCTTTGGGTGAATTTATAAGGTATGAAGACTTGTCAGATCTTGATGAAACTTGGCCTAGTGTTAGAGGAGCTACATATGAACCAAAGTGTGTGAGCGTTTAGCGATATTTTAATTATTTTTCTTATAAGAGTACTTGCTGTGATGAAACACAGAAACTATTTAGATTGAAACTTTCAAGATGAATTGCATTTGAACAAAGTAAAATATTAAAAAACGCTCACACACTTTGACAGGCCATCATGTGCTGATTGACATTATGCAGCGGAATCGTCCGTAGGCACGAACGCGGAGGGACATAAATTCACTTCTGTGAGACTCGTCTTTTTTGCGTTTGTTGCCTTAGCATTTACTGAAAATGTAATAGTTGTGCAAAAAAAAACATTTCAGCGCATTCTACATTATATAACCTTTCCAGTGATATATAGGTTTCTATACTTTCCTTTAAAATGATGCGCATGCGATTTTATTTGCGAGAGACACCCGCAAAGGTATACGGTAACCTTAAGTTTGTATCTGAAGAATATTTCAGAAATTCGATTTTACGGATTTTATTTGGCATCGGATTCCCATCGATTCCCATACAAACACTGTATTTCGTGCCATGTTTGCACCCCTTTCAAAATGTTGGAATTTACCGCAAACTGGTCTATTCCAGCAGTGCCCCCCTCCCCACTTTTTCCAATAAAGGCTTCCATGTCTGGTTTGCTGCCCTGGATTTTCTGCAAGTACGAAGCAGCTACCAAAGGAAAAACACAAGGCCAACCTCCTTCCCAGGGGTCTTTGCATGCCTAACCCAAGATGCCGTCATTGCCATGAGGTCTAATGCCCAACCCCCAGGCCGATATAAAATAAAAAATGCCCTACTCCTGGGATCTCAAACTGTGCAAGGGCCCCGCCATGTCTGGGGGGGGGGGGGGGGGGGGGGATGGGCGCCACTGGAATTGACTGGTGCATAAGCTGTATATTAAAATTAGTTTTCTTTAAAAAACATTTTATTTTTATTTTGGAAAGAACAAATTATAAATCATAGCCTCTCTTTATTATTTTGCAGATAAAATTAAGAAAAGAGCATGGTGCATACTTTTAACCACAACACTATCACTTCTCCTGAAATGAGTCGAGACTGTTCTTGGTTACAGTACAGATCTAGTTCCAGGCCAGGTGTCCAAGGATGTGATTTTACTGTTTGCACAGAATTATGCAGTTCAATTTCATTTTCTTTAGGGGGTGGCAATAGACCTTTAATATGCAAAAATGGCGATTTCATCCTAAAAATTAAATGTAGTGCTGTTGTTCAATTTGAATTCTTTCATATTAAAGAGTACACCGAGAGTTAAGTGATACTGAGAAGTTTGGTAACTTGTGATAATGTAAAATAATGTTAAGATATTTACAGAGGTTTATATGGGATTGGGCAGACCTATTAAATGTCAACTGACTAGCCTCATTTTCAATTTTTTTCTTGTTTTTAACCCTTTCAGCCCGAGTTTTTGAAACCAATTTTTAGCTATTTCTAAACCGAAAAGAACCCTCCCCTCTAAGTAAACTGCAGTCATTGTTACCATGGAATTTTCAACTGCGCGAGTGAACTATAATACTGGGGCCTCAAAGTTTTTAGACAGCCATTTTGAAAGCAGTTGTGGATTAATTACTATGGAGCTGGCAGAATACAGAGAATTTAAGGCTTTTTAAAGCCTTTTTCACCATTTATAGAGTGCTGGAGGACATCATTAAGTCTGATGAGAGCTTGAATCAGCACTTTCTCGAAGAACAGAGTCTGTGCAATGTTATTGTGATGGAGAACGAGCTTCATTTCACACTCATAGAATGGGATAGGACGTCTTCTGTCACTTTAATTTAGCATGCATGGGCTTTATAAATGGGGGTCTGGAGCCACCTATCATAGCTTTTTTTGAATATTGGACAACATTTACTTGCCATTGATTCCAATATGAAGCTATTAGATTGAAATGGCTTTAGACTTAGTATATTATATTTTGAAGAATGAAGATGGGGGAAGTGCCATGTCACTGTTTGGTAGGATTTCCCGGCATGTTTTGCGGTCATTATGGATGAATTTAGCTTGCTGTGAAGTGCTTATGGACAGAATGGCTTGGTGCTGGGCAAGTTTAGTTGTTGGGAGACAGAAAGTGAGGTTAGTGCAAACATGAAACTCTAAATGTTATGTGAAATATGCATTTTTGAGAGAAAATTTAGAATCTGAGGAGAAATAATTATTTTTGGCAGTGCTATTCTAGTCTTTTTTTCTGAAGTGTAGTTAACTTATGCAAAGAAAGGAGGATTTAGATGAAATTATTCTTTGTTAACATGCCCAATGCAGTTCACTAGGATCACTTGTCTAGACTGTCTATACATCGTGATTATGGTTTGTGGGAATCTCAGGGCCTAGCTCTTTAAACTTTGTCAGACTGAAACTCCCAAATCAAGCAATCAGTAAAATATGGAAATTCTGTATGTGGGCATGAAAGGGTTAAATGCTAATATATTTTCAGTAATTTAATTCCATGCTATCAAACTTCTCACTATTTCATACTATGGCCTGTTATAAGAAATGGTGATATTCGTTTTACCAAATAAGCTAAATGTGGACTGACTAACCTCGTTCTCATGATAAAGGCAGCCATTTTTGCATACAGTGTATTCCCAAAAAAAAATTGCAAGGAAAAATACAAAAAAATTAATGCAAGAGAACATAAGTGGGATCAAGGAAAATTATAGTGTGAAAAAAGGGCGGAAAAATATAAGTGACAATAACTGATTTTCCCATGAAGTACTTACCGGTCCCCTATTGCTTTGAAATTCAAAATGGCGGATGGCGTTGCAACAAGGAACAGGAAACGCCGATATAACCGGCGAGAAAACGTTGAAAGCAACGATGATTGCGCTTTTTCTGATGTTAAAAAAGAACTTCATAGCCAGTATTTTCCCTCGAGGACTAACCACTGTCTATCGTCCAAATTAAACTCTAAATTAAAGAGACAAAAGATAGAAGCTTTGGTCGACGAAGAGTTGGTTTTGGAGTTGGAAGGAAAGCCAGAGGCAGTATCACCAACCTTAAAGTTAAAGCTTACTAGAACGTTTTATGATACTCCTACTATAGACTTAGCAAAGAAATTACTTGGTAAACACATTTTCCGCATACAAGATGATGGCGAAGTCTTGGTCGGTCGAATCGTTGAAACGGAGGGGTACCTTGGGGAGAGCGACAAGGCGTGTCACTCTTACGGCGGCAAGAGAACAAGTCGTAACGAACCGATGTTCATGATACCAGGGACGGCATATGTGTACTTCATCTACGGCATGTATTATTGCTTGAACATTTCTAGTGAGGAACCAGGGGCGTGTGTATTGATTCGAGCCTTGGAACCGATCAAAGGTATATGGAATAAAAATTGGGGTTGGGGGGGGGGGGGGGCTGTGTCAAACTGATTATTTAACTTAATTATCTACTAACCAATAGACTGCCTTGCAACTTCCTTTGAAGGTCTTGACACTATGAAAAAGCTCCGTGGAGCGAAGCATAAAGATAAAGGAGCAAGCCTCAAAGATTTTCAACTTTGTAATGGACCATCAAAACTCTGTCAAGCTTTATCCATCAATAAATCAAATCTGAACAAAGAAGACATGGCTATATCATCACAATTCTGGCTTGAAGGGAGTTCAGAGAGAGAAGAAAATATACACATTGTTACGTCAACTAGGATTGGAATTGATTCTTATGGTCAGGACTCTGCATCACAACCTCTAAGGTTTTATATTCTTGGGAGTAAAAGTGTTAGTGTAAAGGACAAAAAAGCAGAGGCAGCTTTGGATGGTTAATAATACTATTATTATAGATATAAGAACCAGTCCAGTAGCCTGTATTCAGCCGTCCGTCTCCCCTAAAAACTCGGGAAGGGACGTCTGTGCTACACTGTCGTTAATCGTGTTCCGGCATAATTTTGCATAAATTACATCTCGATTTCTATTGGCCGAGAACGGTACACATTGTAGATTTCAGATTGTTCATTTCCTATTGTTAACGGCAAGAGGGAGGACGAGCTGGGAAGCGGGGGAAATAAAATAAATTCCCTTCTTCGATAGCCTATATACAGACCTCCGTAATCCCTTCAAAGGAAGGGATTTGGAGATCTTTCTTTCCTTGAGGAAGTGGAAGATATTGATATTGCTTCTGGTTGATCGTCTCCCACAGCCATTCGCTTTGTAAAAAGAGCTCTTGAACATGGACTTTCTTTTCGTTTTGAAGAACTAGACGATATCTGAAGAAGAATTTCGTTTGTTTCCTGCAAATTCTTTCAAACTTCCTAGGCACTTTCTGCATTTATGTTGAGGCCGACTCGAGAGAAATAATTTCTTCCCAGACTTGAAATGCAGCACTGAGTTCCATGAATGATATTCTTATCATTTTTTCTCGATATTAACCGAGAACAGGACACAAAATGACATAGCACATAACCGCTAAGCCAATCAGCACCTGCTGAGGCACCAGCCAATCAGCGACTGGTTACAACATTCCTGTAACTATCCACGTGACCTAGAACACGATTAACTCATCCGTAGTACAGACCTCCTTTTCCTTCCTTTGAAGGGATTACGGAGGTCTGTGTACAGGCTACCAGTCCAGTAATTATGTCAACAATTCTGGGTGGTGACAGAGGGGTGTACATATGTTTGAGGGGTAAAACAATAAGGGCTGTTTTGATCAACAAAATATGTAACTTCAATAATTAAATCAGTATAAAAATAAATTTTATTTATTCAATTCAATTCAATTTTCATTTTGCTCTTTGATTTTTTATTTTACAATAATAATACACACAAAAACGGACTGTGGATTCCTATCCTTGATCTATATTTGTTTTATGTAAATAGGCATTATAATAATATCAAATATATGTTTGCCTTGAAGTTTATACATTGGTTTACTATGCAAGTGAACTAGATGGGTGTGTTAATCCAAATAATATTATGGTCTAGAGTCACTCCAATGTCGGTGTTGACAATTTACATAAAATTAACTAAATTACTTAACTATTAGGTTGACATCACCTAAATTAGTGTAGGGGGGCTGAAAGTGAACTGCAGTTTGAAAATAAAATGGTTGATTCATACAAATGTACACTAGCTACCATATGACTAGACTTTTCCTCCTCCCCATTTTCCCCAATCCCCCTATTCTTCTCATTGCTACTGGAAGCTTAACATAGAGATGTCTGCAGAGGAGGCTATTAATAAGTAAAAGGTAGATTATATAGTTACTTGAATCAATAATTCATGTACAATACTTTAAGTTAATCAGTTACTAACACTGATGCGACAAAATGTGCTCTTTGCTTTTTTTTTCAACAAATGTAACTGTTATTCAAGTGATAAATTGAAATAAACTACTTTTTACAAAGGTACTAATAAAATATATGTTTAGAGGTAACATGTTAAGAGCACCTTTTGGGGACACATTCTGAGAAAGGAATTGATTAAATTTGTGTTAGTATTCACATAAAAACTTCCAAAACAAATAACTCAAAATAATTGTTTTCTATCAGAACAATTAATATTCTGTTGTGTGCTTATTTTGCTGCAATGAGTCCCAAAAACCTGTGCCCTTAGATAAATGTTATTAAGATAACAATGTGTACTAAGTGGCCACACTATTAATTTTGAAAAGTTTTCAATAATTGTTTTAATTTGTGACATATATACCCAAATAATTCCTTTTTAAAGTGCTCCTTACCCCGGCCCTTTTGCAATTTTTCTACCTATGAACCTTTGAAAGGTTTTGAGTACTTCTGCGAAGAAATGTTTGGTTTACAGAGAATACTCTGTTCTATGCTTGTTTGAAATCATTGGTAAACCATTGATCTTTCCTGACCCATGTACAAGACTGGATCAATCCCTGGGTATTAAGATATCATCTCATTAATTCAACTTGAATAAAATTAATACTTAGCATTTTGTCTAAAATGACTTTCCTTTACTGTCTAACAACTCTGACTGGCAGTGTATAATCTATAATTTTATAATTGATGTTGTTGTGATAGAAAAGTGGCATGGAGAATAATGCATTAACAAGGTTGTCACACCAGGAATCAACAAAGGTCATGGGTCAGGAAAGGTAAATTTCAAACAAGCATAGAACATGAGTATTCTCTATAAACCAATTTTTTTTTGCAATCAAAACCTTGCAAAAGGGCCGGGGTTTGGAACACTTTAAGGTTATAAACAACTTAGTCCATACAAAAACACCATTAAGACACTAACATGAAAGAATGTGTTCAAATTAATTTATCTTTTTCAAACAAAATATAATGTAATAAGAATGTTTGAGTGTTGATAAAAAGTGGTTAAAGATGTTGTCTTTCTTTGTTTATTTTGAAACTAATTAAAAACAGTCAAAACCATTTTAACATACATTTTAAAGATCTACTGTCAACCATTAATTGCTCTGTGCATGAGGGTGCAGCAATAATTATTGTGAACATCTAGAAATATAAACCGCTACAGGTCAAGCTCTGTATTATTGTAACCGGCTTCATGAGAAAGCCCAGCTTTTCTGTTTCAGCACATTTTGGAATGTTTTGAATGCATTGTACATGTAGACCATTTCCATTGTACTGGCATTGAAATGTCTTGAAGCATTATTACAACACTTCCGTATGCGTACTGTTGTGAATAATTTAAAAACCGATGATGATCATTCTAAATGAGTCGTAAAACGTTGTCAATTGCTTGAAAATCGTCGTAAAAAGCATTGGTACACTGACTCATAGTTAATAGAGTGGAATGGTTATGAAACCCAGTGACCCTCTTGATATGTCTTCGTTCGCTTTTTTTCAACCTGGACCGTGCACTAAACACTGAATAGAAATTCCAACATGATAATCAATCAGCCAATAGAAATGTGGGTTCAGTCAGTCAATGCCAATGAACTATGACCGTGCACTAAACACAATAGAAATTCCAATATGTTAATATATCAGCCAATAGAAATGTGTGGGTTCAGTCGTTCAGGGGACACTTATGAATTATGATCTTGTCTTACCCCCTTCCAACATAAATAGCATGCCTTTGTTAGCCTGTTTGAAGTTAAATGCCAGGTTTCCTAACCATTACACCTCATTAACTATGACCGACTCAATAATATTCTTCACTATTTTATGATTGAGTAAGAAAATATTAAATCTCATCTAACTGCACGACTTTATGAGGTTGCAAACCCTTTGTTTAGCATCAGTTCCTAGGATTTTCATATCAACTCGCTATGCGATTCCAGACATTTCCTTTTTTATGTAAAATGTATACATATACGTAGAGAAGGTGTAGTAGTGGAAAACACTTAAGAATAACTTTACATTTCGTACATGAATTTTCTTTGAAGTATGGCATGTCATATGTCGAGTATTGATTTTGATCCTGCCCGTGTCTCTCCCTTTTCTCGAATTACAAGCTTCATGTTAACCTGAAAACACAGGTAAAACTCAAGTTTAGTACATCAGTATACTGGAACCATAGTTAATAGAGTGGAATGGTTATGATCTTTGTTATATGTCTTTGTTAACTTTTTTCATCCATTACCATGCACAAAACAATAGAAATTCCAAATATGTTAATCAATCAGCCAATAGAAATGTGTGGGTTCAGGGGACGCTAATGAACTACATGTATGACCATGCACAATCTTTCGTCTTACCCCCTTCCAACATAAATCACAGTGCCTTTGTTAGCCCCTTTGAAGTTTGCTGGGTTTCCTAACCATTCCACTCTATTAACTATATGCTGGAACTGACATGGTATAATTAATGAGAATTGTTGAGAAAAATACTTATTTTGTAAAACATATGTAATAGCATGTTTTCCCAGCACTCTGAAATAAAATATCAACGTATCTCATAAACGGACTTGGAGAAAGTCTAGTAATAGCATTATATATGCATGCGCATATCTATCTGACATAACTAATGACTGTCAAAAGGAAATGTTATAGTCTTAGTCTGTAATAGGTGGTTATAATACAAGAACAGTTTCACTAAGACATACCCTGTATTTTCCCCACGCCCCAACAACTTCTCCTAATCTGGCATCTTGTGGAAGTTGTCGATGTACTGCAATAAAATAGTAATCATTGCCTTATATCCCCACTTCAAATACATTATTTTACTTGTTTTTTGTCATTTATTTTTAGTTATTCCTTCCTTCATTTCTATTTATTTATTTCCCATCATTAATTTATATTTATTACACTTTATTTATTCATTCATTTTTATTTATTTTCTATCATTCCTATTTATTTATTTTCATTCATTCTTTTTTAGTTATTTATTCATTCATTTAGTACACTTTGCCACTTGAATGTCAACAGGCTGAAGAACAATCATTGTGCAATAATTTATATACCTTATTGTAACTAATTTTCGCGGTTACTTAATTTCGCGAGACTTTATTTTCGCGATTTCGCAAAAAAGTTGAGTTAAAGGGAACTAAATTTCGCGAAAATGAAGATCCACATTTTAATTTTTTCACTACTTTATGTTACATTTCAATTTTAAAATCGCCTACCCTTAACAGAACAGGGCAATACTGGAAAGGTATAAGCAGATCGTGATTGCCAAATACAAGGAGCCAGGTCAAGATTGGCATGTTTGATGACTGCACAAAGGAGGTGCTTAAGGAACTTCTAGATGAAGACAGCGATAGCGATCCTGAGCTGGCAGTTGACGAAGAGGATGAAGGGAGTGTCGTTTCTTAGCTGATACCATGCTGATTTTTCGGACTCTGGACTCTTAGACACGTTTTAGTTTATGCATACTCGTGTAAACGTTTGTTAAAGTTGATAAAAGACAAAAGGGTTTTACCGAAAGGCATTAAATTTCGCGTCGTTAATTTTCGCGGTATCTTTTATTCGCGGGACTTTAAGGGGCCGTCGACATATTCGAAATGCCCCGCTTAACGCACAACGGACGTTAAGGTCAGACCCCCTCCCCCTTAACGTCCACCCATTGTTTTATGCTTTTATAAGGTCAGGAAAAACAGTAATGAAATACACGGGAGTTCACTTATAAACAAAGTATAAAACAAGCTTTCAGTACCTCGAATTCCCGTACGAGCTCATTTCGGATCTTGACTAAAATACTCATTATCCACACGACTATAAAACTGAATTTTACTACCTGGAGGTTTGAGGTATTTCATGATACTTGTAATCAAAAGACCTTGTTGAAATTTCCG
Source organism: Actinernus sp. WN-2022 (assembly GCA_030867875.1). Taxonomy (NCBI): domain Eukaryota; kingdom Metazoa; phylum Cnidaria; class Anthozoa; order Actiniaria; family Actinernidae; genus Actinernus; species Actinernus sp. WN-2022. The sequence goes on along the minus strand of JAOWCC010001634.1, from coordinate 75,231,557 downwards.
AGAAATTCAACAGAAATTGCGCTCTAATGTAAATTTACCTGACTGGAAACGTTTGATTTAAAAGTGTACTTCTATTGATGAAAAAGTGTTTGTTCTAAATGCCCCACACTAACGTCCATGCCCTTACCCCCTCCCCCCTAAACGTCCGCTGTGCGTTAAGCGGGGCATTTCGAATATGTCGACGGCCCCTAAGTTCGCGATTTTTTTTAAATCGCGAAAATCGCGAAATTTAAGTCTCGCGAAAATTAGTTACAATAAGGTAGTCATTTTCATAGTTCTTGAAAAGTAACCAAGTCTTAGCCTCACATGGAGGCTGGAGTTGACCATACACTGATACAAACCCTCTTTCTATAAATATGGATATAGATTTTGATTATCATGCTAACTAGATACAAGCCTCTAACTAAGCTGTCTCAACTCCAGTCTCGATATTACCAAAGACTTGATTTATACTTTCAAAATGGCAGTCCAGAACTACGAATTGGACTATTGAAATTGCATGAGAGCACTGCTAGTGTAAACATGCTCACCTGAGCCATCTAGGGACTCTTCCCACAGGTCCAGGTTATTGGTGTCTATCTCAGCCCCACAGAAACACTTGTGCTTGGTGTACTGGCTAAAAGAGAAAAGAAAGCCCCAAGGGATCAATAACTAAACTTAACATAATGTCAATACTAGGAAACGGTGCCAGTTACAGAGTGCAAACAGAAACAATTAGGGTGCTTTCTATTTCTCTGGCCGGTTTGACTGGGCAGACTGCTTCTTGTAAAAATCAACCGTGAGTCGAGTGTAGTGTGTCTAAAACAGTTAATGTAGTGGGGAGTGTGTGAGGAGTGAAAGCAGGCCCCCACCAGCTTTAAGCTGTAATACTCGGCATAATAAAATATATTTTTTCTTGTTGTACAAAAGGATTTAGGGCCTCTCTTTAAAATATAAAACACAGTATTTTCGCAGACACCTGGTAAATTGTTTGCAACTGCATTCATTTTCACGTGCAGCTATTGTATTTTGTAATTACAACTACTTGTGAGGTTATGTGTATGGCCATTTGCCTTACAATCACCTAGGCTGCTCACTGATGTGCCAAACGTAATACCGTTAGGTTTGTTGTTGGAGCATGCAATTGTTGCTTCATTAGACCTCTTTAGCTTAGATCAATGTTGTCCCATTTCAAATCTTTTGGGAATAATATTCTTTCTTTGGAGTATTTCTATATCAATGTATTTTCTTTATGCATTTTCAAGAAATAAAAGAACCTGCCCAAGGGGATACAGTCAAGACTGATCTGAAATGGAACAACATTGAGGCATAATTTGTAGCAATCGGAAAATCTGGTTAGCTAAATTTCAAGATGGCATAATTCATGCATTTAGTTTGGCACATGAGAAGAGCAGCATTTAAACAAGGACCTGCATTATAAAAGGGCCTCAACCAGGTTGAAGACACATTCAGTTGTCAATCAGCCTTTGTCAAGTGAACAATAATTCAGCTGAGTCTGTTCAAAACTCTGCAACAATTTTGTGATGCTCCGCTTGAGTGATCTCTGACATTATTGGTAATATTGCATGAAATTCAAATTGAAAACTTGAATGTCTAAAAATACACTAAAGATCGAGTTTGTAAACAAATCAACAGGCATAACTGAGCAACTATATAGCTTCCTACTTTTTACTTTTTCTTGGCTTATTTTAATTTTGCCTTCAGCAATTTAGTATTCTAACAGGAGAGCCTGCCTGCCGACTTATTACTTGCTTTAATAAGCGTGAGAAGGGGGTTGGTCTTTAGCCTGAATTTCAGCAGTCTTCTCTGGTTCGTTCCTCCCGAGAGAGACGTCTGAATCCAATAGCCGCTAATGCCGTCCAGTGACGTTAAGGCGGATTAACAATTTAATTTAAGCAAATATAATAAAACTGTCACGGCGGTAGTAAGAGTTCGTGAGAAATATTTATTTGAGATTATGCCGACCAAAATAAAAGCCTTACCTATATTATAAATCTCCATCCCATTTGCTTCTCAAGTGCCTCTTATGTTGTGAAAGCCTTTCCGAAGCAACAAATCGTTATATTATATTTGGAGGCAAAGTACCGTTGATCTTAGTCTTTCCGTTGATCTTTGTGTCTTCTCGGCTGATAATTATGATAATTATGCGAAATTATAGAATATGAACCAATCAAAAATCACTACCAGGTTTTCTGGTAGTGACGTCACTGGACGGCATTATCGGCTATTGGATGAGGAGACGGCTGAAATTCAGGCTAGTTGGTCTTTCCCTTTTATTAAGCTCTTTAAGTCGTTGTTTAAGTCAACAGCTCTACTTCAGTGTTGCAATGTGCAACAGCATCTGCCACACCAAATTCAAACTTGTTGCACCAAATTAATTAATATCTCTCTCTTCTGCCATACTTTGATTCATCTACAGTATTTAATAGTTGGCACAATTACATGTGGAGTGCAGCATCTGAAACGCACTGACATTAATTTTGAAAGTGCACTTACTATACTGTAAGGTCATTAATGCAGTGATATTGAAATGGATTTCTAGCTATATTGTTTGTTCATCTGCTTCAGTCAAATTGCATCTTGGAAATTTCAGCATAATTATTAGTAACTAGCGGAGCTACCACAAAATCTGTTGTCTATGAGAAACTAGGCAGTGATAAACTTACAGTCAGAATTAAACTTACAGACCTGTAATCTTAGACTTTAAATACTTACCATAGCACATCAGATACCAGGAATTCACTTTCTACTTTGCATGTCTAAAAAAAATTAAATTCTATGTCACTTAAAAGAAGAAATGATTCTTTTCAGGCATCAAGACATATTTAGTATCCCCAAGGCAGAGTTGTTTTGCATCTTTTATAATGATTGACCAAACATGTAATCTGACCATACATAGGTTCTTCTGAACTACAGTGTATATGTATATGTATATGTATATGATACGATAAACATGTAGGCTCTGGTTTTATTTTATTTTCAATTTTAGCTCGCTCGCACTGCTTACACAGCCATTTTCAATCTGAGTGCACGTGCCCCTTCTTTCTAGATTCAACCAATCATATTGGAGCACTTGTCCCATTCGTTCACGAACAGGAATAAAAAAAACAGGGTCTACCAGGCTCTATTTTCTTTTTCTCCCCCTTCCTCCTCCTCTCTCCCACCACAGGAATCCCAAATCCAAAACCAGAGCCTCTGTCTACGTACATACATGTAGCCTGCTTGAATAAAAAAAATATAACTGGGGCATCTTCAAATAAAAATTATATAAAAAAGTAAAGTGTATCTATTAGCTATTTAACATTGGTAACCCTTTCAGTCTGACAGATTGTTCTCCCCAGTGGTGCATTCAACCAACCTAACCCCCTTCCACATCAGAGCTCCTGATTAAGGTAATTCAAAGCTAATAATAATAATTTATACCAGCTACTTGGATCATTATAGAAGAGTCTGATGGTACAGATGTGCCAGTCCACAGCAGGAATCAACTCGGGACTGTATTCTCAATGTGTCATACCAGCCGACCCACCCACCTTAAACGTCTTGTCTGGCCGATAAACTTTGACGACCTTGACACTCTGTGCAGGTACTGGCCGACTTCCTGTCTGTTTTGAGGAACAAAAACAGATTGTAAATTTAGCAATAAACTTTACAACCTGAAAAAGCAGTTGGTAAACATCACTGGAGAAAAACGAGGTTTAGAGGTCACGCTGTTCTTGACTCGGTAAAAAGGAACTGTTTCGCTTGATATTTAAATCAACAGTCTTGATGCTTTATGCAATCCGTGAATCCTGTAAAACGAGAAGTACCTCACATGATTCGCCACATTAAGATGCCACATTAAGTCAACCACTTTTTTCCCGAGCGACGACGAATGATGGGAGCATTTATACACTTTTCGAAATCACGAATTGTCATTCAATGCCAACCCAAATCGCAAAAAAAAATGGGTAGAGGACTTTAAGAAATAAAGTCTCACACGTGGCCCAAGCAGTGTGAGTCTTGCGGTAATTTAAACTATCATATTTAAACGACAGTTACAGTACAGAATACCTACCCACAAAATCATCATGTTTTTTATTTGATTAAGACCTACAGCCGTTGGAATTGGATGAATCTGAGAAGGAAAATATGTAAAAACATTACATGATATTGAGGGGGTAATACTACTAGCAACTCTTTTAACTCCAATGATTGTATATTGAAATATTATTTGAGGCTCACCTCTTCCTCCGACATGGAAAAAGAAGTCGTTTCTGGTCCAGTGACGCATTGTACTATTAAAAAATAATTAGAAAATGTAAATCAGACAATACATTAATTCCGATCGAGATTCAGCAGAAATTATATAAATAATTGTGAACTTAAACAAAAAAAGCCAGCAAACTTTACCTGGAAACCAACCAAATTTTCCTTTTTGGATCCCTGGCCACCTGCCGCCAATGTTAAGAAACAAGTTGTTAAAAGTTGCTTACAAGTGAGTTACAATTTACAGGTACGTAAAGACCGATTACAACGCGATCAGTTAAGCTTATTACGTCTTTCGCATGCGACCCGACAAACTTATGACAACTACGATAACCATTTTCTTCGGCCGTCTTGAGGTTTGAAAATATGATTTTAAACTTCAGAACTTAAATATTATGTCGCACGCGACAGACGTAGCCAAGTCGTAAGTTGACTAACACGTAGCGTATCGTGTCGTGAGCGGGTTGCGTGCAGTCTTCTTCAACTGCAAATGGTTAGACCCGTTCACGTCTTCTCGGATAAGGACGTTAAATCGTAGGTCTCCCGTGGGCCTCAAGTTTATCCGGCAGTCTTTCAAGACTGTTACGAGTTACCAACGTTAAATAAGGTCGTTTTACCTTTAAGCTGAAATACCAAGTGAAACTCGCCCTATTAAAAGGCTGGTTTCCATACTATCACTGATAAAAATACTCAGTCATCGTAACAATCATGCCGGAATCCGGTCTATATTACGATAGTTTACGGGGTCCTGTTATTTACCACGTTTTGCGTCAACACATGATCAATCTTTGTTGTGGATTAACGAGGCGCTAGCTGTAAATTTGTTAATCTTACCGCAACAAACTAAAACTAGTTAAGCTGTAGTGTCTAGACTTTTCAAAGCAAATTGCTGGATCTATCGTGGTCTGTCGTCTTTACAACAACTGGCCTGAGTTTCTTGTTTTCTGCCGGATTGGTTTATTATATATTGCCACTGGAAATAATAGGTACTTATATACGAATCCACTCTATATAATACATTTTCTGTACAACGAAGTGAAAAAAAATAGTGAATATAGCGAGGAACGATTTTTGTTATTCAAATGCAGGTTTTTCTCGTGTGTAGTGACTGCATCTTTCTTGGAATCCTGCGAGCAGAGTCTTCCGAGTTCAACTCCACGAAAAGCGAGAAGAAAGATTGGCACGTTGACTTACCACTCCATCGTAACGTCGAGTACTCCATCTTCGTAAAGACCCTAAAAGCGAGGAAAAAGAAATTTAGAGATCCTGTGAGTCACACGAAATTTTGCATGAAATCTTTACAATAGAAAATCATTCAGTGCAAGTTGCTGTGTGGTGTTGGACGTTCGCTACTTTGTTTGCAACTTGCAATGTGATCGAATATTTGCCTGCGTATAGCGTTCACTTGTGAAAAGTAGCAGATGGTCCTACTTTCGTTGACTGAAACCTCTCTCGCAGTTTTTCGTTGCGAGATGAGTTGCAAAGAAAGGGTGTTTACAATCTCTTCTACAACTTGTCTCGCAATGGCGTTACGTTGCAAGTTACAAGAAAAAATGCCTGGTATAAAAGGACCTTGACATATAAGATGCAGTACAAATACTATAGCCCGATTGACGGACGGTATACTGGAGGAATAACAGGGCATGCAATAACAGTATTCAAAGATATTGGTAATGATGGTTTATATGAGAGATCTGGGCGGGTAGTCAAAATACACCTGGAAGGTAATTAGACAAACACTTAAAAATTCGGATTTTCATAGTATACATGTATCTGCATGTACTAGTAAATATACACTAATCTTCGAAGTTACAATTTTCAGCATTTTCCATGGTATTTCCATGATATGTTCATACTTCCATGTTTTCTAAAGTATGGAAATATCATGGGAAAATCATGGAAACACCATGGAAACAGCTGTAAATGTGCTGTAAATTGGAATTTCCAAGATTATTCACCTACGGGCGAAGCAGCGATCACCTCGCGCGTGTTTTTGTCCATTTGACAGAAAATAAAATAACTATTTGGTGCTGGCTATTCACTTGTGTGGTATATACTAAAACAATTATTCACCTTCGCTTCGGTGAATAATTGTTAAATATTAACATAGTATGGATATACCATGAAAATCCGAATTTCCAAGTTTTTTTCTACTATGTAAATTAATTGTTTTAGATGAAATATCTGCAGGGAAGGGGGAAAATATAGAGAGATGGGAAACGCGACAGCTTACAGGATGCCACCGGTCTCGAATCTTGAATCCTATCACCAACACTTCTTCTCCTTGTTTGACGTTGAGTTCTAGAAAGGAAGGACAGTAATGCAATGTCTAAAGGCTCAGTATCAACAATGAAAACCGTCTTGGTCATAAATGGGTGGTTACGATGTGCTGCGGGTGGTGGTTGCGATGTGCGGCGGGTGGTGGTTGCGATGTGCGGCGGGTGGTGGTTGCGATGTGCGGTGGGTGGTGGGTGCGATGTGCGGCGGGTGGTGGATGCGATGTGCGGCGGGTCGTGGATGCGATGTGCGGCGGGTGGTGGATGCGATGTGCGGCGGGTGGTGGTTGCGATGTGCGGCGGGTGGTGGTTGCGATGTGCGGCGGGTGGTGGGTGCGATGTGGGTGGTGGGTGCGATGTGCGGCGGGTCGTGGATGCGATGTGCGGCGGGTCGTGGATGCGATGTGCGGCGGGTGGTGGATGCGATGTGCGGCGGGTGGTGGATGCGATGTGCGGCGGGTGGTGGATGCGATGTGCGGCGGGTGGTGGATGCGATGTGCGGCGGGTCGTGGTTACGATGTGCGGCCGGTGGTCAATGCGACGGGTGGCGGATGCGATGTGCGGCGGGTCGTGGTTACGATGTGCGGCCGGTGGTCAATGCGACGGGTGGCGGATGCGATGTGCGGCGGGTGGTGGTTGCGATGTGCGGCGGGTGGTGGTTGCGATATGTGGGTGGTGGATGCGATGTGCGGCGGGTGGTGGTTGCGATGTGCGGTGGGTGGTGGATGCGATATGCAGCGGGTGGTGGTTGCGATATGCGGGTGGTGGATGCGATGTGCGGCGGGTGGTGGTTGCGATATGCGGCGGGTGGTGGTTGCGATATGCGGCGGGTGCTGGATGCGGCGGGTGGTGGTTGTGATGTGCGGCGGGTGGTGGTTGCGATGTGCGGCGGGTGCGATGTGCGGCGGGTGGTGGTTGCGATATGCGGGTGGTGGATGCGATGTGCGGCGGGTGGTGGTTGCGTTGTGCGGCAGTCCACTCCTGTTTATGGTGCTCCTCTACGGAAATTATTATCAAAACTGTAAGAATCATATCAAAGCTCCATGATATTAGTCGAATGGTCACACATGAAGATCGAATATGGAAAAAATGATATCAAATCCTGATAAATAAATCGAACCCTTCCAAACAAATGTCAAATCCGGATACATCAATCGAACCGCTGATAAATAAATTGTTGTCATGCCAGGATCAGGAAACGAGCAATTCGTTATGGCTTCCACAGTAAGCAACCAGCTCAGTGACTCTGATGCATACAAAAGTTGTCCAAATGGGGACCACATATGATTTGATAGCATAATCTCTTTAGACGCCTTGATTCTCACGAGAGCACATATTGACATCACGAATTCGTGAAGCATTTCCGTCGGAGGAGCAACTACTGACGGATTTGGAACTTTTATTCCGACTTAATGTCATGTTAGAAGATCAACTGAGTACGGAGTGGTTGCTCAGTAAGTATTTGCTCCTCCGAAGAAAATGCTTCACGCCTCGTAAGGTCGATATATGTAAAGTTATCTCGTGAGCATCAAGGCGTCTTGAGAGATTTCGTTCTGGCCCTGGCATGAGAATGAGGTTTTCGGAAGTTGAACTGATAACTTCCGGTCTCTTACACTTCCGGTTATATACGCACGACTTCCGCTTCCTTTCAATTTATTTTTCAGCTGATCCGGATTTGACATTTGTTTCGAAGGGTTCGATTTCTTCACCAGGATTTGATATTAATTCCGAAGGAATCAATTTATTTACCAGGATTTGATAATCATTTTTTGAGCATTCGATCTTCACGCGAGACCATTCGATTAATAATATCTTGGAGCTTTGATATGATTCAGTTTTGATAATAATGTCGGTAAAGGAGCGCCATACCTGTTAGAATGCTACATTGCTAAATTTCAAAGGTTTACAAGTCATCAAAACTTAACAAAGGGAAGATAGCTGTTCATTAATGACTGCCAATGGTACTTTATGCCTGTTTATGAACTCTGTAGCCCTACTTTGAAGTTAACATTTTTGTGTTTGATAAGCAATCAATAGGAAGCACTCAAGTGGAGTATCATGCAGATGTTCACTCCACAAAGGCTGAGTGACAACTGAAGGTGTCAATGGCGTGGCCATCGCCCTATTAAACTTCCTGTTTAATAGACATACTCGTCTTCTTGATGGGGCATCCAATCGCTGGTTTTCAGATCAGAAATCGGTTGTTCAAAAGGTGGATTACGCTATCCACCAGATAAATCCCTATCCAGTGGATAAAATAATCTAGTTAGGTTCATACTTATCCACTGGATAGAGATTTATCCAGTGATAACGTTGTCCACCTTTTGAACAACCTGGGCCAGGCGAACAGGAGTCCGATTGCTTTATATCGTTTTAGAAATAGAACTAGAAACGGTGAAAATGTGGTCGTACTATTCTCTTTTTCCTTTTTTTGTAGAGAACAACAGCCCACGCCAGAATCTCGGATAGCCATACTTCGTTTTCCGTGATTTTGCAGGAGAGTTAAAGGAGCTGTGTCACGATGAGAGCCCTTTATATCAGTCTAGACCGGACATAGTTATTTTCAGCGAGTTTCATATGAACTGACCAACCTCGTGCACATGTGGGATGTTAGAAATCGAAGTAAAAATGACTTGCAAACGGTGTTTAGACAGTCTTCAAGGAGAATATTGCAAATCATTTCAATCAAACATTTAGGGGGGGGGGGGGATTTAACTCAGTGTTTGTAGCCAATTAACAGCCACCAATCGAACGATGATTCCATACCTGTGCAATATTAATAACCATGACATTCACATAGCTCCTTTAAAACTCGAACGTTTTTAATGATTTTAAAGACTTACCAACATCGACCGTTTTCTGGTAATCTATTTTTGCTTCTACGGTCACAGCTGTGAACTGTTGATCTGGCAATGGGAGACCATGGAAGCTCTGGGGAAGAAAGAGAAATACGCAATACCATTAAAGTGAGCCACCATTGAAAAACTATGGTTACTCTCAATCGTTTATTGTGTATGCCTAAATCTACTGATGTGTTTGTTTCCTGTAAATTGTACACTAGATGTCAGTTATGGACCGATAAACTCATTTGAATTTCCGGGGCACCGCCATCTTGGATCGTATGACGTCACGCGGTTGCCTTTATTGTCAGAAAATAATAACTCTTTTCATTAGATAACTTTCGAAGTTTTGATCAAAACTAATTATGGTTTGATTTCAAAGAAAATCGTATGTGAGGAAAGTTCTCAAATTTGTGATTCAAAGATCTTGTGTCTTCCCCTTCTCCTATTGGCTGGCCATGGATGGTGCTACAACAGCATATTTTCTGCTTGTTTATACGTTGACTGTAGACATGTCACACAGCAATTAGGGCATATTCAAGCGAAATCGTATGTGGGGATATGCTCATTGCCGCATCCATGTGAGGAAATTATTACTTCATTACTTCAGTAACAATTAACAATTATTCACCGAAGTGGAGGTGAATAGTGGTGGATAGTTACCGAGCCGCTTTTTTTAGTATATACCACACTCCAGGTGAATAGTCAGCACCAAATAGTTATTTTATTTTCTGTCAAATGGACAAAAACTCGCGCGAGGTGATCGCTGCTTCGCTCGGAGGTGAATATGAAATCATATTCACTGTTTGAGTAGCCAATCAGAGCGCGCGAAAAGTGATATTCACTGGTGTGGTATTTAGCAAATTTCTTCTGGTTTTCCGTGGTGTGGAGTCTTATTTACCACGATTTACGTCATCACATGGTCAAAGTTTGTTGTGGACTCGCGAGGCGGAGATATTAGAAAACGTACAAGGAAGTTTACCACCGTACATCGACCAATCAGATCGCGAGATTACCGGCAGTTGTGGTAAAAATACTAATAGCCACACGGTCAGAATTCACGCACGCGCAGTAAGGAATTTCACTGAGGAAAGCCGCAAACTGTTTTTCAGGACCGGTTGTTCGAAGCAAGGTTAAGCGCTACCCCGGGGTTAAATCACTAACCCGAGGTTAAACTGTACATATTACAATTACAGATTTAGCGCTAACCTAGGGATAGTCGTTGATAACACAGGCAGCCCAATCTATTTGTTGTGTTATTAAAATAAAGAATTAAATAAAAATGTACGAAATCAATACAGTACTCAAATAAAGATTATCTACCTCTTCAAAGTTGTGTTTTTGATTGTCCTGTGCACTCCTGAAGTGATTTTATCGAATTTTACAAGATTTCCAATTCACCGTCCCAACTGTATAGAAAATGTTCTAATATTATACAGTTGGGATGTAGCCTCCTCCGCAGGCAACTAACTATGCATCCTCGAAAAAATCGAAAACTTTGTTTGGGCTTCCTGTGGATGAGGAGAGAGAGAGAGAGGGGGGAGGGACTGGGAGAGAAAGGGGAAGTCTTTCCTTTCTCCAGTCCCTCTCACTTCACAACAGGAATCCCGATCCACCAAAGTCTCTCTGTCCCAAGTAAGAGAGAGAGAGAGAGAGAGTTACTCGACTGAATCACTAGTGCTGTCTCGTGTCGCTAACCTGTGTGAGTAGATCCTTCTCTTTGTTGATCGAGTTCTTCAACTCTCGTTCCCAAGCCTCTTTTTCTTTAACAGACGCAGCTAAGAGTTTGTACACATGCACAGGGGTCCCAAGAAGAAACACTGTATAAAGAAAAACAATCCATTGTTGCGGAAACATTTATCAATTAATTTTCAGTGTTTCCCAAAATGTTACTTCGTTTGCCCGCGCGCGAAACATTTATCGCGGAAGTAAATTTTCCTTCCGCAACAATTGTTTCCCGTTTGCTCACAGAAGCAACAGTGAAATTCGTAAATGTTTCCGCAACAGTTTCCTCGTTTCCCCAGGGCCCGGTTGTTCGAAGCAAGAGTAACTTTATCCCCAGGATAGCGCCAAATCTGTAATTGTATTCTGTATAGTTCACTCGGGGTAGTGATTTAACCCCGGGGTAGTGATTTAACCCCGGGGTAGTGCTTACCCTTGCTTCGAACAACCGGGCCCAGGGCTTTAGCCAGTAATAATCGCGAGACACTGAAGGACGTCCATTCTCCCCGTTGAACTAACAATTATCCTTAAATGGCAAACACGCTTGGAATAATGATAATCGTTAATTCTACGATAAATCCTAACCCGAACCACAAACCAAACCCTAACCATCGGACGAGTTCACGGGAAAACGACGGGTTCTCACTCACCTAGAGCTAGGGTTCACAAGTAAACAAGAAGAGAATTAAGGTAAAGAGTGGAAAAATAATTTTTGAGCGCTCCTACTCGGACTCGGACTCATAGCCCTTTGCGTGTACTGCAGTGTAGTGCAGACGTCATCACTACTACACTAAGCCGGCCTACCGCCGTTCGGTAGGTCTTTCAAATTTTTTTTTTTTTTCAATATGTAACAAATGTTTATCTTTATCCTTGACTGGTTTTCAGAATGTCATTAGAATTACGATTATCAGTATTTCAAGCGTGTTTTCCATTTAAGGATAGTTGTTAATTCAACGGGGAGGATGTGTTGGGCTGAGGCCATTCTCGACCCCAGACCTTTCTCATTTCGTACTGCGCATGCTCAAAGGAAATGAGAAAGGTCTGGGTTAAAGAATGCAGCGAGGAAGAACAACGGAGCATGCGCAAAGAATATGATTCCCAGTCTTACTGTTTTCGGGTGGATTACTGTAGTACACATGCGCACTGGTGACCCAGCACTGACACAGGGGGATGGTCGTCTTCAGTTTGTGGGTTCTCTTCCCTGTGATGAGGTTGTCCGAGGCCTGCAACAGACAATGGACAAATATGTCAACCCATAATATGTTTACTTTGGACCAATAGGCGATTTGCATGATGACGTCATGTAACTAGAACTACCAGTCAATGTCTCGTGTTTGTTGTCAATAATATTATATCGCAGCGTTCAGAACTTAAAGGAGCAGTGTCACGATTCTGATTGGTCGTTATAGACAATGGCAAAATCACGCTATGTCACGCGCCGCTGCAAATTTCCCTTTCGTTTGAAATAAATAAAATGCTGCTTTATGAAAATATAACATCAAACCTGAAGTATAGTTTTAAAGCAATTTCGGCTCGAGATATCGTGCAAATACGCCGATGCAAGCGGATTACTCTTTCAAAACTTTGGGCATGAATACTAATCGTGACACTGCTCCTTTAAGTAATGATCCGTGTAAAATGTACGATAAAATCCATTGTTCTGCGGTATTGAGCCTCCCTCACTTGGGATTTGTCTGTGTTTTAGACTACGAAAACAGTGGGTGATCATTATGAATATTCTGAAATAAAAGTAGTAAAAGTCTTAGTTTCATTCCGTTTTGATGAACAAATTCTCTTCCAACCAATAGGAACAGCCAAAAACAATAGCTACGAAACACGCACAATTGATAAGGTTCCGAACATACGATTTGCTTTATAAACGACATTTGGAACCGCAGTGCAAAATTTTGAAATATTGGAGGGTGCATGGTCCCTTCATGTAGACAACACATGAATTGCTATCAAAATACAATAGAATTAACACAATACAATACATGTCTGCCTTCATGAAGGGAGAACCAATTGGAGGAAATTAGACGTCTTCCTGACCTTTAGGGCGATTTTCATGTTTCAACCAATGATAACTTGAAAGAATCATCATTTATATTGATGGAGTCAAGTAATGGAAGATAGATAGATATCAAAATTTTCACAATACAAAATTAACACCTTTCTCCATCTGAATGCCGCTCGGTGCCGTACTTCTTACACGAATCATTACTTAAACTACACTGTTCAAAATATGTTTTTTCTTAGTTTCTGAAGGAAACAGTCAGAGTATTTGAAGCTTAAGTTTTCTTTTAAAAGATTACTCAAAATATTACTTATTGAACATCGAACTGAAAATTAAACTCTTCGTCTATTAATCTTTACAAATCATCTTGTGTAAGGAGGAACCCTAAAATACCATAAGCTCTTATAGTTTCTTTTAGGCTTCCTCGCCACAGAGTACCTAATTACATGAAATTTTCGCGACACTTTAATTTCGCGATTTCAAAAAAATCGCGAAATTAAAGTGTCGCGAAATATGGACACTTCAAAATCGCGAAATTAAAGTGTCGCGAAATATGGACACTTCAAAATCGCGAAATTAACGTGTCGCGAAATATGGACACTTCAAAATCGCGAAATTAAAGTGTCGCGAGATATGGACACTTCAAAATCGCGAAATTAACGTGTCGCGAAATATGGACACTTCAAAATAAGTGTCGCGAGATATGGACACTTCAAAATCGCGAAATTAACGTGTCGCGAAATATGGACACTTCAAAATCGCGAAATTAAAGTGTCGCGAAATATGGACACTTCAAAATCGCGAAATTAACGTGTCGCGAAATATGGACACTTCAAAATCGCGAAATTAAAGTGTCGCGAGATATGGACACTTCAAAATCGCGAAATTAACGTGTCGCGAAATATGGACACTTCAAAATAAGTGTCGCGAGATATGGACACTTCAAAATCGCGAAATTAACGTGTCGCGAAATATGGACACTTCAAAATCGCGAAATTAAAGTGTCGCGAGATATGGACACTTCAAAATCGCGAAATTAACGTGTCGCGAAATATGGACACTTCAAAATCGCGAAATTAAAGTGTCGCGAGATATGGACACTTCAAAATCGCGAAATTAAAGTGTCGCGAGATATGGACACTTCAAAATCGCGAAATTAACGTGTCGCGAAATATGGACACTTCAAAATCGCGAAATTAAAGTGTCGCGAGATATGGACACTTCAAAATCGCGAAATTAAAGTGTCGCGAGATATGGACACTTCAAAATCGCGAAATTAACGTGTCGCGAAATATGGACACTTCAAAATCGCGAAATTAAAGTGTCGCGAAATATGGACACTTCAAAATCGCGACATTAACGTGTCGCGTAATAAGGTAATTGTAAAGTAATGAACTTGTAATTTGTATATCTTTACATTCTTCCTATTTACTTATTGTAAATTATTTGTACGTCCGTGACAAACAATAAACTATAACAAAACTCGCAAATGTTGTTTAAAATGTCCGCCATATTTATAACGTTGCTGTCGTCCTCAGTCCCCACGCATCACATTATTCAGCTCTATCGGCTCCACCAGCTTGAAGCGAAAATACTTAGCCGTGTATAAAAAAAGTACATTTATTTATTATTTTATGTTTGTTTGATATTATCGTCATAGTTATCAAGCCAATATTAGTTACTTACCATGGAAACCAGAAGCACGTCGTTGAAAAGAAAGAGATACCTGGTAGCGAAAATACATTGTTATGAAAATATGATATTTGATACATGTCACAATGCACTTTCTACTGGCTGGTGATCAATCACGTGACTGGTGTGTGTATTTCTACTGGCTGGTGATCAATCACGTGACTGGTGTGTGTATTTCTACTGGCTGGTGATCAATCACGTGACTGGTGTGTGTATTTCTACTGGCTGGTGATCAATCACGTGACTGGTGTGTGTATTTCTACTGGCTGGTAATCAATCACGTGACTGGTGTGTATTTCTACTGGCTGGTAATCAATCACGTAACTGGTGTGTATTTCTATTCACTGATGATCAGTTACGTAGTGTACAATTTTTATTGGCTGGTTATCAATCAAATGACGAGTGACAACTAGGGGGGGGGGGGGGGGGGGGGGGTGGGGGTGGAGGGCACTCTTGTTCATGACATAGTATATTAAATGTGCGGCGGTACCGAGACCAGGTTTGAACCTAATTTCGATTTCCGGACTGGTTTTTTCGTAACAATATCTTGAATTCCGCAGGATTGTAGACGATTCAGAATCATCAAACGGAGAAAATCCTGGTTCGTTTTCACAGTAACTTGGAAATCCGGGTTTTTGGAGCTATTTTTTCTCGTAAATCAGGTAATAATAATAATAACAATTCTGGACCCTGGACCCCATGGCCGAACATACCTACCTAGTTATCATACAATTCCCCCTCCCCCACCCCGAATTATTTATACTATATAGAGCTGAATACTGAGGCAGCTTACCATAATTTTGAGGTGAATACGACATAATTAAAGCAAGGAATCTTAATAACAAAACAAGGCATCTTTCAGTTAGCAAGAAATACTCACCTTTCCACTGTTTCATGAACCATGCCTCCTTCACTGGAGCCCGTCGCCTTGCGAGTGACTCTTTCTACTGCACCCTCGTACACAAAAACACTAAACATAACAACGGAAACAAATGAGTTTGTCACATAGCCATAAGTTTTCCAGATACGACGCACGCGCTCATTGGTTGGTGCGAGGTCACGTGACAATCGTCAAAATCCAATGTATCCCACGCAGGATACAATTCAAACGTATCCCGCCACGTGATCACATCGTGACAGAAGATGGTGTGATGTGTCACGCGCGCCACTGTATAGCTAAAGGCGGTGTCCCGCCACGTGATCACATCGTGACAGAAGATGGTGTGATGTGTCACGCGCACCACTGTATAGCTAAAGGCGGTGTCCCGCCACGTGATCACATCGTGACAGAAGATGGTGTGATGTGTCACGCGCGCTTAAAAGCGAGAAAATAATCATTTGTGTACCAAAAATCAGGGAAAAGGAATTTTATAATTATTGCTATATAACAAATCACTTCATGACTGTCCCCTCAGGAATCCGTGAATTTTGTTTCCCCGAGATCATCGATGTTCCCCTCGACTCCATGTCGGGGAACATCGAGGATCTCGGGGAAACATAACTCACTGTTTCCCTCGGGGCTAGTCATTAAGCGTTTATTGTTTCATCCAATATATACAAAGTTAAATGTAGCTTAGTCGTTGGTCTGACAGAAATTTATTGAGCACACGAACACCCTTTCCACTACACCCTCGTACACAAAAAATACTATCCATCAATCATAAAAAGAGCAGTTTGTTTTAAACAAGACATAGGTGGCTTGACCACGGTCTGACACAAATTTCTCAGTTGATAACACGATCACAGACTGATAGGACCAAGTAGAAAAAAATGCGATGAAAAACTACAGTTCATTTACCCACCTTGTAATAAACGTATCTCCTAATGCAGGAGGCTCTGAGTCACTATCGCTGTCACTGCTATCGGGTAGTCGAATACCCGGTATCGGGGAAGAAGAAGCTGACCGGGGCATGTGGGGGGACGTCTCTATTGTATTCGCTAATGGTAATGACATCCTATAATTAAAGGACGACAAAGGTAAGTAACAGCAATGAAGGTCAACCGATGCAGCACTTGGGTGTCGCATACATCAAATTTCATGTACTGTCTCCCTTTTCCCTTCTTACGGACCTATTAATTATTTGTAATCAGCTAGTTATTTTACGGAGCGGAGAAGAACGGGCAGTGAAATCTCCCTCCTCTCTATTTGTTTCGATTTAATTGTTCTCCCTCCACCCTATTGAGTTTTACACATTTCTCCCTAGACCATGAATGTAGATCCCATTTACTCCCTCCTCTCTAGTTTTTCTTAACAATTCTCCCGCCTCCCAAGTTATTTTTAGCCGTTTGTCCCGTTCCTCTCACTCCGCCGTCATTATGTAAGCCCCAATAAAATGTTTCGTTTACCATCGCCCTCTTGCTCGTGATGGTCGGTTGGTAAAAACAAACGCTACGGGATCTGGAACCAAGTCGGCTTGAAGACTCGAGTAAAAATGTTCATGTATTCCTCGAGTACTTTTTCCTCTACTAGTTGTGGATTGGCAATTTGCACGAGAAAGGCAAGAACTAATATGTAAAGAGCTCGTAAAAGAGGTGTAGTTTAAAAAAATATTCTTCGATCTTTTTTTTTACTTTTTCCCAAAAATGGGTCGGTCTTAAAGCTTGCATTTTTTTTTCAAAAAAAAAAAAAAATGGACCGGACGGGCGATGGTTAGCCTGCGAACAGCATCCCCCTCTTGATGGGAGACCGGCAATTTCATCGTTTCCGTTTCTCTCCAAGAAGGGTCTGCAACTCAGAGCCCAAATCCATGTCCGTGACGTCACTTCCAAATGATTACCCAAAAATTTGGAAGTGACGTCACGGACACGGTTTTGGGCTCTGAGTCGCAGACCCTACATGGGGAGAAACGGAAACGATGAAATCGCCGATCTCCTATCAAGAGGGGGATGCTGTTCACAGGCTAGGCGATGGTAAACGAAACATTTTATCGGGATGGCCTTGGGGTTAATGTAAAGGAAAATACCGTTTAAATAAAAACAAAACTGATGGACGCACCTTTTTAACTTCTTGGAGAGTGTGTTCATCTGCTCCCGCTCTTGCTTTCTGTTAAGACAACAAAAATACATATTTGTTACAATAATTTCTGGAGGGCTTTTAATTCAAAATGCTGATAACTTCTCAATGAAATGATTGTACTTACTTTAATCTCCCAGAGCCGAATGTCCTCGCTGCAAAGAAAAAAAACACGTATTTATGTCTTAGTTTTACTTGTGACCAAATTAATTACCCTTCCCTTTCCTCTTTGCGAAGAATCAGAAAGACTAGTCTCGCTTTGTTTTACTGCAGGGTTCCAGAAGCTCGACGAAATAAGAGGCCAGAGAGAGGAGAGAAGAGGAGAGAGAAGAAAAAGAAGAGTCTCTGGTGTTATCCGTTGAGAATCTCACCTCCATGCGCCGAGTTTCAAATCAATAAAACACGTCAAACCCGTTTTCCTCGGCCACTGGTAAGCCAATGAAAATTACCGTTACATCCAGCACTCACGGTTGCGTCTGGTAATGAAACGATTATCCAATCAGGGACGAGGCGTAACTTGTGAACCTTGTGTTCGGATGGAAGTGAGATTCTCAACGGATAACACGAGAAGCTCTTCTTTTTCTTCTCTTTCCTCTTCTCTATGTCGCGTATTATTTCTTCGAGCCTATGGCACCCAGGGTATCTACGATGAGCTATCCAACATGTTACTTACTAAGAGAGCCTTTACTTGCAGCGTGGATGAGATTCTGTGGAATAAAAAGGTAGAGCTCACCAGGGATTTGATTGACAGAAAGAGCTTGAGGAAAGATGGCGTGCAGGTAGCAAGCGGTATAATAGGGACTTTAAGATACCACGACGGCAACGTCGACGGCAACGCGGTGAAACAATGGACTTAATTACAAAATACAATAACTGCACGTGAAAATGCATGTAGCTGCATTCATTTTAGCGGTTGTCTGTAAAAACACGAAGTGAAAACACTGAGTTTTACGTTCCGTAGAGAACGAGAACCTGAAAACGTAAATGGCACTGCTATTCGTTCGGCCTAAACGGACTTTGTGCACACTCTATTTTTCGAAAACGTGGATGAGAAATGCAACAAAAGTCGAAGAAAAGAAACGATAATAAACAAATTATCGATAACACTATTTTTCACATCACGTTGTCGCAGCCGTCGCCGTCGTAGTATCTTAAAGTCCCTATTTACTGAAATGGCTGCACCGTAAAAAAAAATGGTCGGTATGTAGTCGGTTAGTAGTCGGTAAGTGGTCGGTAAGTGGTCGGTAAGTGGTCGATTCGAAGGCCGGGTAACCTGCTAGTGGCTCTTATGCGTAGTTTTCGAATTGGGCTACCTGTGGCAAGAGCCGCTAGCAGGCTAGCTAAGGGCCGGGCTAACAAACTTACCAATTCATCATTAGGAAAACTCTTCATAACTTCGATAACTTTGGTTTCATTTTCTATTCGTCGTATGTGTTCGTTCAGCTCTGCAGCAGCCTAAGTACAGATTGGAAAATCGTTATAACAGTGACTGATATCGTGTGGTTTGGACAAATATTGGTCAGACCCATGCCTGACTGACTGGTCTTAACCGCCTCCTCGGACTTGTTATATATTCAGTCCCTTATCGAAGATGGCATATCTTTCATTGACCGAATGCAATGGAAGACTGCGGTGGCAAGTCATTGGTAATAAAAGTCCATTTTATAAGCTGATCAAATCTAGTGGAGGTTTAATACGTTAAAGGGAACCTTCAAGTTTCTTTAAAACAAAACTACAAAAATAACACTCTGAGATAGAAGAGAAATATCATGCGAATGTCCTGATATGCTTTTTAAACTTTTTCGATAGAGGATGGCAAAGATTAAAGTGGATTACAAAAGCTTATTCTAGAAACTTGATTTCCGATTACAAGGTTGCTCTTAAAAGCAGTATTTTTCATCCACTCAAATCTTTGCCATCCTTCATGTAGCTAGTCTCGCATGTTCTCCACTATTCCTGGAAAGCATACTCTGCTAATCTAAGTAGTTATTTTTGTCTTTCTTCATGAGAAAGTTTATCATTTGAGAGCTGACAGTGCTCCTTTAAAGTAGCAAACAGACAAAGGAACACATCTAGTTCAGAATGTTTTACCTTTTGTGCCCTTGACTGGGCCTCTTTTAAGTTCTCGTAGTCGGGGTGCTTCTGCGGAAATAACAAGGAATAAGATCTCTCTGAATTTCTAATGAGACCTGAAACAACCATGGAGGCTGACCAAAGCCAGGTCCCGGCTAATTTAATCCACAGATCGAAGTAGAATTTAAGCGAATTGGATTTACCGACTGCTACTCTCTATGCCACTACCTGTACAAGTTTATGGAATTTATGAAGAACACAATTTTTACAAGAAAGTTCCATCCATGAAAAATATTCAAATCAAAAGACTTTTCCTGAAGGCCGCCCCTCCTTACTTAGTACACAATATTAAAACTGAGGTAAATAAGTACAAAAACCTTTTTAAATACATGTATAGACCCATTCGAAAAATGGCGTCCAATTTATAAAGCTATTGTCCTGGTAACATGAACACGAGGCTAGTCAGTCCACACAAAAGCTTTTGAACGTGCAAGCGAGGCTAGTCAGTCCTAAACAATAGTTAAATAAATTGGACGCCATTTTTCGAATGGGTCTATACCTTAGTATATAATATAACCAACACACAACGCGTGCTTTGATTGGCTAAAAATCGTGTTTAAGGAGAATAGAGCATTCATTGTATAGCATTGGACATAAAATAAAAGTTGTCGGTTGTTTTAGCGTAGCTCCTGCACGGGCGCTTACACATAGCAAGCGATCGACCGACCGCCATGCGCCATCCTTAGCCTGCCCGAGAACTTTTTCACCGAACGAAATCGATTTATGTCGCGATAGCTCAGCCGATAACGCGCGCTCTCATTTTAAGACTTCCCAGTTCACAAGATCGTGAGTTCGAGGCCACGAGCGAGACAGTTTTTGTTCTTCATTTGTTACCCCGGATATCATTTTATTTAGCTCTTCTTTCCTCATTCTGGAATTTTCTCCAAAAATAAAAATAAATTAAGTCTGATCTCGGACTTGAGTCAGTTGCTTGTACCAGATGACCGACGTTTCATTGTAACCATTAAGCCTGGTTCACACGAGCGACATGCTGACCATAAGCACAAGCAACATACGCAGACGCAGGAATGCATTGATCATTAGCGGCGCTTGTTCTTATCTCACAATAACGCACTGCGTCTGGCCATAGTTCCACTCTATTAACTATGGTCTGGCTTGCCATATATTATAACACCGAGACTTCTCTCTGCTAATAACATTATCCCAGGATATGGTAGACGAGTACCTACCTCGTCAGTTCGCTTTACGAGTTCTTTCAAGAGTAGTTCATATCTAGGAATTCTCTGTGGATGTAGAAATTCATGAATATTAATTTTGGTATTTCTCTTCATCAAGGTACTACCGACACCCGTAAACGCAAAGAACAGAACTTTATTTTCAAATTAGGCACTCTAGATCTGGCACATCACGGTATTAATAAACGCTTTTCGTTCATTTAATTTCAGAATTCAAGTATTCACTTAATTAGATCACCATGTTCCATCTGTTTATTCATCAACACTCTTTACTGTTCCTGTTACAGCTATAGCATTTTTATTATTGGCGCAATTTCATTTGATCCTAATTGATCCAAGCACATGTTTCCTCAGCGGAAATCATGCACTCAACACTTTATAAACCGTCTCCCCACCCACAATTCCCTCTTTGCTCTGAAAAAGGGCTAGTGCTCAAAACGTCAGCTGCTATTCGCTTTCCATGACGCTTAGCATACCTTATCGACTTTTACAGTTGATTATACCAGTGTTTCTCCTACAAGAGGACTGAATATTCTGGACTTGGTATTATCGACTGACAATATTTTGATCGATTCTACTGATGAGATTCCCTCAGATCACAAGTGTTTTAGTTTCAACTTGCTCCGTTCACCTTAGTTATGTAATTCACCTACAACTGAAGTTATGCACGTTTATGATTACAGTAACGCTGACTTCTTTAAATCTGGTTTACACTAGCAACAGAAGCAAAAACAGCATACAGTCAGACGCAGTGAATGCATTGATCATTCAACATATCATCGCTCTACAATTACCAATAATCAGTAATTGGCTTTTGCTCTTCAATTATCAATAATCGCTAATTCTGGAACGCAAATTAAACAATGACATTCTTAAAACCAGTCAAGGATAAAGATAAACAATTGTCCAAATCCGAACGGCGGTAGACGCGCTTAGTGTAGTGGGCGCGACGCCTACACTACGAAGCACAACAAGCAAACGATTAGGAGTTCGAGCCCGAGTAGGAGCGCTCAAAAAAGTGTTTCCTCTCGTTCACCTTCTCTTCTTGTTTACCTGTGAACCCTAGCTCTAGGTGAGTGAGAACCCGTCGTTTACACGCGAACTCGTCCGATGGTTAGGGTTCGGGTTAGGATTTGTCGTAGAATTACCAATAATCGGTATTTCAAGCGCGTTTGCCATTTATTGATTATAGGTAATTGTAGAGCGAGGATGCGTTGGATCATTAGGCCCGATTCAAGCGTCGAACTTTTCATGCGCCACACGCAATTGAAACAAAATATAATTTGGCGGCTTTTTTAAATCTAATTAGGTTTGGCGCATGAAAAGTTCGACGTTTGAATCGGGCCTTAGCAGCACCAGTTCTTCTCACATATATAATTAGTGCATCTGCGTATATTGCTTGCGCTTCTGTGAACCAGACTTCAGCAATCATTTATCTTCGAACTCATTATCACTCCTTCAGGGTCATAGTATTGCGCTGTTTTAGAAACTTGGAAGTCAAATCAAAAAAGCATGCGACGTATTCTGACCCTGATATTTTTGATAAATTTCGTAGGATACGCCAGAATATCAAAACTGGATTAGATCGATCCAGACGCAGAGCCTTTTTGGCTTTATTACTTCTGAATTATAAATCAACGCCATCTGCTCTTTTGTTTTTAGACTAAAGCCTGGTGTACATGACAAGCATTTTAGGCACGGCACTCCTAACTTGGGCACGGCACTCCTAACTTGGGCACGGCACTCCTAACTTGGGCACGGCACTCCTAACTTGGGCACGGCACTCCTAACTTGGGCACGGCACTCCTAACTTGGGCACGGCACTCCTAACTTGGACACGGCACTCCTAACTTGGGCACGGCACTCCTAACTTGGGCACGGCACTCCTAACTTGGGCACGGCACTCCTAACTTGGGCACGGCACTCCTAACTTGGGCACGGCACTCCTAACTTGGGCACGGCACTCCTAACTTGGGCACGGCACTCCTAACTTGGGCACGGCACTCCTAACTTGGGCACGGCACTCCTAACTTGGGCACGGCACTCCTAACTTGGGCACGGCACTCCTAACTTGGGCACGGCACTCCTAACTTGGGCACGGCACTCCTAACTTGGGCACGGCACTCCTAACTTGGGCACGGCACTCCTAACTTGGGCACGGCACTCCTAACTTGGGCACGGCACTCCTAACTTGGGCACGGCACTCCTAACTTGGGCACGGCACTCCTAACTTGGGCACGGCACTCCTAACTTGGGCACGGCACTCCTAACTTGGGCACGGCACTCCTAACTTGGGCACGGCACTCCTAATTTGGGCACGGTACTCCTAACTTGGGCACGGCACTCCAATCAGGCGGGCCGAGACTACCTTTTCACAGGGTTTCAGCACCGTAGATATTCTGGCACACGTACCCGAAACATTTCCATTTACACGACAAAAATAAGGGGTGTGGTGACGAAAAATATTTGGCACGCGTACCACAATTTAGGAGAGCCGTGCCCAGAATACTTGTCGTGTAAACCGGGCTTTACTGTAGATGTAGCTCGTTTCCCGAAACTCTACTCTTAGCAGACAATCCAACAAACTCTTTTATTTATACCAATATGTAAAGATAATACAGATAAGAAAAAAGATAATATGACTGTTTTCACTGATCATAGTCTTTGTTCTCCACTTTGTTCTCCACTTTGTCAAAGCGATATTTTACACGGTAGTGCCAGTTTTTATAGTTAGACTTTTGCTAAGCGAAATTAAAAATCGCCATATTTGAATTCGGTCTTATACTGGATGTAAAAAGACTACAAGAAAAGCATTACCTGAATCGGTATTAGAAGGAGAGAGTTTAATGTCTGGCCGTTGATGGTCTGAAAAAGAACAAGCAACAAAGTATGATGATTATGAACATTACAAGAGCTTTTTTAATTCGGCCAAAAACTGAGTAAACTCATCTTGACTTTCTACTTTTAAAGGAGCTGTGTCACGGTGAGGGACCTGCGTTTCTGTTCCGGGCCGAAACAAAAATATTTTAGTGATTTTCTGATAAACTGACGACCCCAGCACATGTGTGGGATGGTTGAAATCAAAGTAAATGTGCAAAACTGACTTAAACAAACTGTGCGTAGATCTATTCTTCAAGCAAAATATTGCATATATCCTTTCAAACAAGCATTAAGGGAGGAGACTTTAGCTGTTTATAGCCAGTTAACAGCCACTAATCGAACATTGATTCCATACATCCACAACACCATGACAGCTCCTTTAAGAGATGAAAGTAATTTCAGCCAAAATAAAAGTTCCACGGGTGTAGAGCTCTACGTTAACTATTTGAAATGATATCAGTCTCTTACCTCTGGTTAGGACGACTTATACAGCTATTTCAATTCATGTTATCTGTGAGATAGGGAATAGGGTATAGGGCATTATGGAATAGGGAATTAGGGTGTTCCCAGACCGAAATGAATTATTGTTACGAGTTACACGACCTGGACGACTTAGCTTACGGTTTATTTATCCATTTTTAGCCTGTGTACAACCGTTCGACATTTTTTAAATGCCTTATTCTCTAATGCCATATTCCCTAATACCTATTCCCTATCTCCCAGACAATATTAATTGAAATAGCTCTATTCAAGAGAATTCTAGTTGTAATATCAAACTGTATGGGCACCTACTTGATCAGCTTTGGATGTCTTTGGATGTCTACTCAAAAAGTTCACCTAACGTTTATTTTGTTATAACAAATACCGATTCTACATCAAGTGAATCGTAGAATATTTCTTGGTTTGAGTGTTGCATCTACGAGTTAGTGTTAGAGTGTTGCGTGTGTGAGATATAGAGGTTTATATCTGCAAAATGCTAACGAATGTGACGTCAACCCAGGAATCATTTATTGTACAAAAACATACAAAGACATACATATTATAGTTTGTATCAGTGATTTTACCAAAAACATACAAAGACATACATATTATAGTTTGTATCAGTGATTTTACCAAAAACATACAAAGACATACATATTATAGTTTGTATCAGTGATTTTACCAAATATTTTGACTAAACCAGAGAATAGTTTCATTCCCAAGGAGAAAGATAGAACAGTAAATGTCTGGGTTGACATCACATTACAACCGATTTCAGTGTTACGTTACGTACATCAGTATATATATATAGAGCAATTATTCGACGTGGCCATTCAACATGGTCATTCGACATGGCCATTCGACACATTCCGACATGTTTTGTGACCATGCAGGATCACTTGTTTATCGTAGTATTGAGGTATTGAATCCAATAATTTAGGTGTTTTGTTTTTACATTCGAGTACTCTTATAATACATGCTCGAGCATTTCGTTCCGCGTAGATCGAGTTTTATATTATAAAACAAAGATGGTTCTCCTATATGTATGTCCTATATAACAAAATAATACACTTTTGAGGTCTTGAAAACTGCTAAATGCACTCGCGTTCCGCTCAAGCATCCGCAGTTTTTCAAGACCTCGAGCGTGCATTATTTTGTTACTCATAGACACAACACTCAAAACAATAAATATTCTACCATTCAACTATTCATTTGATGTAGAATCGATGTTTGTGATGACAAAGTAAACGTTCGATGCACTTTAATGAAACCCCTGATTACCTTGCATGCTATTGTCTTGAATTTGTCATTACTTTTCTCTAGCTTCGCCATCACCTAAAAGGGTTTATAAAGAAACCATAATAGCATTAGCCCGCGTGAACTGCAAAATAACTTGTTTACTTTACTTTACTTATGAATAAGACTCGCATGTGAATCTGCTACACCATACCTCATTGCCTTTGTTTCTTGAATTGAAATATGGTTCAAACATCTTGAGATATGAAAACTGGAAAATAAAAAGCAAAATTAATCCAAAGCCCGTACTCGTAACCACACTCCATAGACTGTTTCATAATGGGAATTCACATGAACTCTGTTAACGTAAAATATCCTTATGATTGGTAATTTGTAATAGCTTAAAGGAGCTATGGTGTTGTGGATGTATGGAATCGATGTTCGATTGGTATATGTTAATTGGCTACAAACAGTAAAAGTCTCCTCTTGATTGAATGGATATGCAATATCTTCCTTGAAGACTTGATCTACGCACAAGTTGTTGGTCATTTTTGCATATTTACTTTGATTTCATCCATCCCACACGTGTGCTAGGGTCGTCAGTTTATCTGAAAATCACTAAAAATAATTTTGTTCCGGCGCGGAATATAAAGGCGTGTCCCTCACCGAGACACAGCTCCTTTAACAGTGACCTTTCATTTCTTAAAAGTGCGTTCCCTATTATGAGAATGTCTTATAGTGGAGATTCAATAACATGTTCGTTTACCATTGCCCTCTGGCTCGTGATGGTGGGTCGCGCTTAAAACACGACGTTAGGGGTCTGGAACCAAGTAAAGCCTGGTTACTAAGTCAGCTTGAAGACTAGCGTAAAATGTATGGCTCGACTAGTTTTTTCCTCTACTAGTTGTGGATTGACAATTCGCATGAGAAAAGCAAGAAACTAAAATGTAGAGAGCTTGGAAAAGAGGTGTTATGAAATTATTCTTCAATCTTTTTTTTTTACTTTTTTACTTTTTTAGGTAAACCATAGTTAATAGAGTGGAATGGTTAGGAAACCCGGCAAACTTCAAAAGGGCTAACAAAGGCGCTGCGATTTATGTAGAAAGGGGGTAAGACAAAAGATTGTGCACGGACATAGTTCATTAGCGTTCCCTGAACGACTGAACTCACACGTTTCTATTGGCTGATTGATTAACATGTTGGAATTTCTATTGTGTTTTGTGCACGGTAGTGGTTGAAAAAAGTTAACAAAGACATAATTTTTATAACAAAGAAGGTCCCTGAGTTTCATAACCATTCCACTCTATTAACTATGGGTAAACGAAACATTTTATTGGGATAGCCTAACGTAACATATGCTTATGATTGGTAGTTTGCAATAGCTTACGCTTGACCTACCATTTCTAGAAGTGCGTCTCCTATTATTGTAGAGTTGACATCCCACTTGGCGAGACGAGATTGCAGCTTGCTAACCATTTCTTTGCTGATGGACGCGAGTGACTAAAAAAGAAATTTATTTTTTCTTTGGATGGGTAAACAAGCGTAGCGAAGTACACGAAGGAAAAGAGAAATATACCTCAGTTTTGCAGGAAACAGTCACATGCTGACATATTACTTCAATAACCAATAAATTGCACTCGTGATCCCATGGGAAAGGCTTTACTGGATGGCAAACAAACTTCAAAACGCTGTTTTAGAAAGATCGGCAATCGATTGGAGGTGGAAAATAGCATTTAAAAACAGGTTTTGCTAATAACCCCACCGATCTCGTACAAGTGCGTTTAAATAAGCGAAATCAGAATTTTGCCATCCATGCAGTACAACACGTGATTGCATTCCTGCAAAACGCCCATTAGTTCCTAATCAATAGGAAATACTGTCTATTGTATTGTGCTGTCAAGTACCAGCCAATCAAATGAGCGTCTTGTTTATAAGTAAACGCACGAAGATCATTCAGTTATCATGGTTCTGATAGGAGTCACAATAATGTTATTTTTTAAGGAATCTGGAGTATCGGAGCGCAGCGAGCGGAGATTAGGGTGATTGGGGCGAGGGAAAAAAGAGAGGGGGGAGGGGGTGGGGGAGGAGAAGAAGAGAGGCCTGCCGGCAACCCATGGTTATTTTGATATCCACCCACTAATTAAAATGCATAAAATTAGTAAGTCATTCGACCGATTCATCTAATCATCATGCGGCGGAAGTCAAAACCATGTTTAATATCTGTCAAACTCACGCGTGGAATATCAAGGAATCTCAACTCGAGCGTAAAATTCAAAACAAAAAATATACGAACTTAGAGAATGTCAGCTGAAACTCCGAAAAAACATGTGAAGACAGGGCCTTAACCCAAACCTGTAAATGTCAACGACTTTTGCAGGATATGTAATGTATGTTTTAAGCTAGCGTTTGGGAATTCAAATATTTCCACGGCGAGAATCTGTTCAAGACTTCAGAAAGAAAAGAGAGCCGAAGCTTTAAATAATTCTAGCTGGTGCCTGCAAAAGTATTGGTCATCGTATTCCGAAATCTGCTGCTCTATCAGAGCGAGTCTGTCGTTCCTGAGGAAGGAAGATTCGAAATGCAGTAGAGAACTACACCTATGTTCGTGAAGGTTTGCAGGATAAAGATAACT
Source organism: Actinernus sp. WN-2022 (assembly GCA_030867875.1). Classification (NCBI taxonomy): domain Eukaryota; kingdom Metazoa; phylum Cnidaria; class Anthozoa; order Actiniaria; family Actinernidae; genus Actinernus; species Actinernus sp. WN-2022. The sequence continues at coordinate 75,203,195 of JAOWCC010001634.1, read as the reverse complement.
AATATAAAGAGAACTTGTTGCCGCTGAATATAAAGTCGCCACCAAATCAGTAAAGAACACTGCCGACACAATAACATCGGAACGAAGTTCTGCCAAAAGAAGCGCTAAAAACCATCCATGCAGCGGTACGAAATCATCAAAGCAGCTCGTATTTTCGGAAGCACAAGCCTGTTCCTCGAACACACCGGCCACGTTTCAACCGTGTGCGTTTCGTCGAGCAAGACGCTTGTGGAGTTCCGATACAGGGTTCTTCAGCTCATCGTGAAATTCGATCTCATTACAAAAGATCTGTAATTCTTTCTTTAAATTCATCGCTGAAGGAATTCTCGGTATGTTTGTCGCCATACTAATTGTTTCTGCTTTTATCGCATGCCAATGATTTCTGTCAATCACGCATTTTAGCCAATAGCAATACGCGGCCTTCTGAGGCCGAAAGTTATCAAAATAACCATGGGTTGCCGGCAGGCTCTCTCTTCCTCTCCTCTCCTCCCCCTCTCTTTTTGTCCTCGCCCCAATACCCCTTATCTCCGCTCGCTGCGCTCCGATACTCCAGAGCCGCAACGCAGGCTAGATTTAGAGTGAAACTAGTTGATTAGAACCACTCCATCACATATGTGATTATGTGTTGATCTGAACATCAGTTTCCCTCATTAGAATAAACCTCTTCCTATTTCCTTCCTTTCTTCTTCCCAGTTCTCCCTTTCCTCCCCATCCTTTACATCCTTTTTGAGCTTGATAATATCCGCCTCACTCAGGTTATAAGTTAGACTTTCTCAAAGTCTCCCGCCCGCCTTTTTTCCAATTTGCCTAGCCAATCAAGACAGCTTTAGTGCAGACCTGTCAATCATTAATTGTCAAGTATTTGCAGATTCGCGCGAAGACTTGACTACCTGTCTGGCCCCGGTGTTTTTTGGCGCGAAACACGAATTGAATCCCTCAAGGGAAACAAGTCGACCACTCGCGACAAAGTCGCTCGAAAACGGAGGTCTCGTTTTAGTGTGAACGGCAAGCACGAGGGTTTTAGAGAACGCTACGCTAGTCTCGACAGCGTTTTCACATGAAAGCGATTTATGCGGACGGGCGAAAACGATATGAAAACGGCAGTGTGGACGTAAAACTTTTACAACGTTTTCAGTGAAATGAAAACGGAGATTTGTTTTATGTTTTGGTGTAAACGTAGCCTAAGTTGTGTGTTCCAGCACCGTGACTGTAGTAAAATAGATAGACCTGCCGCAAGTAGACTTGCTACAAATCGACCCAAAATAATTTCCGGTGAGCGAAGCGAGTTCTTTTTTATCCTTCACTTTGGGAAGCGTTTTCAAAAACCTCCGATTTTGATGGAAAACGTAGGTTTTCGAAAACATATTAATGTGGACGGAAGGCCAAAATTCATTGAAAAAGATGCTTTTTCTAACAAGGGGAGGGGTTTTGGGGGTTGCAACCCCCACTATGATTCCTGTAAAGCACTGTAAATACAATTTTAAAATCCCTAGATTTAAAATAAAATCCTTTGCACACCACCCTTTCACAAAATCCTGGATCCGCCCCTGGGACGGGACCTTAATTGTTATAGACCTATTCGAAAAATGGCGTCCAATTTTTTTTTACGTGAAACGCTTTTATGCAGCAACGTCCGAACGAGCGGCTAGTCAGTCCAGGACGATTCGTATTTAAATTGGACGCCACGTTTCAAATGGGTCCATTCGTGAACTGAACAAACTCACCTCTACATTTGAAAATATTCTCTTTAGATCCTCATTAGAAATAACATGCCGGTCTCTAAGCGGTGATAGATAATTCTAAAATGAAAAAGGAAAACTAAATGTTAGTCATATCACAAGGTTCAAGGTTCTTCATTTAATACTATTTACTAAATTAATAAATCGAAAGAAAATTAGAATGATTGGATTTACAAGTGTGGTGGTGTGGCAATCAGTTTGCATTGTACAAAAAATAACGTTCAGGAAAACCTGCCTGCTTTTATAACATACCACGACTACATAACTCAGTTAGCTACCATAAGGACATACCGATATTAGAGTAGTCAATCCACTAAAGTATGATATTTCGGATGTTAGAAGTTCCTGGGAAATTAGAAAAGAAACATTAATATTGAGAAAGGTTAAACTATTCCTCACAACTATTACCCTGGTCCCAGAGGTTTTCTCCGTGACATGACTTCGTGAGAGAAGAGCGGCGAAGCGGCGATAAGCGAGCCGCGGAGCGGTGAGGAGAAAAGAGAGCTGGCGACAATTGACTGATCTTACCGCGCCAATAGTTTGAACTAGGGACAAGATATGCCCCTTCCCCCTGATCGGAGGAATATTTAATTACCTTTAGCGTTCTCCGATTGGCTGTTATTTACTGCTAGGGGAGAGGGGTTGAGTTAGAAAATACAATTAACGGGAGTGGGATAAGTAGAAAAGTGAAGCTCAAAAGCTTAATAATTTTGCATGCAGGAATGAGTAAATGTGAAGGATCTCCTAATATCTCATCTCAGATAAAGCCCGTAAAATTGAATCGAAATCAGTATTGTACAATAAGTAGAGTCCAAATAAAAGCTTGCACAAGATCGTCTGTGAATATCTTCTACTTCTACTTTATTGAGTGATAAAATGGCAAGCCACATCACATCGGTATACAATAATAATGACACAAATAATATAAGGCTTAAGTTATAGTTCTAAATTGATTCAGAGCACTTATAAGATACTAAATTGATGATTAAAATAAATATACATATATAAATAACTAAATAAGTAAGTTTTACAAGTAAGTAAATAAATAAACCTTAAAACCATTCTGACTCCTAACTGACAGTGTATATCAGGTCAAACATTTTAATCAGATATGTAGATTCTGTGTCAAGTGAATAGTTGTATAGTAGAATATTTCTCGATCCGAGTGTTATATCCATGGACTATAGAGGTTTACATTTATAATATATTCAAGCCGGTGATGTAAATCAGGAAATTGTTTATTATACAAAAACATTCTGGTAGAGATAATGGGCTAAAGTAAACAATCTGCACCGAAAAAAAGTGGTCGGTAAGTGGTCGGTAAGTGGTCGGTAAGTGTTGTATTCGAAGTTTATATCAGTGATTTTACCGAATATTTTGTCAAAATCAGAATACGGTTTCATTCACAAGGAAAATTAATGAAAGTAAATTCCTGAATTTACGTCACATCATTAGCATATTGGAAATAGAAACTCATAGACGCAACACTTAAATCAAGAAATATTCTACCATTCAAATATTCACTTGATACAGAATCGATATAATGATAAAACATTTTGACCTGATATATACTTTTAAAAATGTCAGAGCGCAACTTATTTATATCTGGAATATTTACAATGCTACCTGGTCCTGGGAGCATATTCCATTGCCTTATTGTCCACGGAAATAAACTACATTGGAGCCGGAGAAAAGTGTCCGTATTAAACAGTATTTAATAGTGCTTATTTATGATCGAAAAGGCGTAAAATATCATCCAAAATCATCTGTTTGCAGATTAACTTGATGTCTAATACAGTATGTACGTTTACAGCACTGTGTACATTTCGTATTTCTGTTTTTCTAATCATCAACATCTTACAAGAGCTCTGTAAATTACACTGTCCGTAATAAAGAGGTAGAATTTGTATGAATTTTGTTACCTGGGGCCGAGATTAGGTGTCCGTAATAGGGAGGGTCCGTAATATAGAGGTTTTTTAAACAAAGAATATATGGGATTTTGCCGGGACCTAGAGATCTGTCCGTAATATGGTGTCCGTACGGAGAGGTTCCACTGTATTGGCATGCTGATTGCAATTTGAGTGAGGTCTTTGGTATGACTTGGAATGGCAATGCCTTGTTATACGAAGCACGAATTAAACATATTTGGGCCAAAGAGCAGAAATGAAGCATTTTGAAGCGCTTGGTCGTCGTTGTTGGTGTTGAAGAAGTAGTTTCTGTTCTGCAACGCACGTATTCAAAATATTTCCTTTCTACTCCCTGGTTAAGTACTATTTTACGACTACCACTTTTCCTTTCCTACTAGCCCAAGACCAAAACACCACGTGGTGTGTTGTGATTGGTTATTTGTTAATTGATCTTGTGATGTTAATTGACACCTATCGTGAGCATGATAGTGAGATTCGTGGCGCCCGCTATCAGAAGTTTTCTCTCTCTTCTCTCCTCTCTCTAAGAAACGGAGAAAACCTCTGGAACCAGGGTACATGTAGCTATAAACTAAAACAATATATATTTTTAAAGAGGCTATGTCAATCGAATGGAAACTTCAAGTTTCTTTAAATATTATTAAACACCCTGAGATAGAAGAGAGATATCATGCGAGAATGTCTTGATATCATAATATTGCTTTTCAACTTTTTCGAAAGAGGATGGCAAAGATTAATACAAAGTTTATTCTAGAAACTTGATTTCGGTTTACAGTGAACCGATTTCAAGTTACCTTAAATGCCTCTAAAAGCAGTATTTTTTTCATCCACTCGAATCGTTGCCATCCTTCATCAAAATTGTCTCAAAGTTTCTCCAGTATCTTCATCCAATACCTGGAAAGCATACTAGCTAGTTTTGTGCTTTATCATTAGAAAATTTGTCATTTGGGGGTTCAGGCAGTGCCCCTTTCTTAGTTAAAGAAAATCAATGAAGTAATAAAATAAGTCCAAATAAGGAAACCAGTTACTTTATAGTAATACCTCTGCTGCCCTTGTCCGATTTCTTTCATCACTGTCTAAAGAGACAAATATTAAAACGAACTGTTTTAGCACATATACAGTATCGATTTAGCAGTTTCACTCTTTGGGATATGGACCCTAACCATGATGATGGAACGGTGTTAGATCGAGTGTCGTAAAACCAAAACCAAAGTAATCACAAAGCCAATCACGGTAGCAAGTATAGAGCGGATTTCAATTGAGTGTCGGAAGTGTTTTGGTTTTGCGTTTACTAAGCTCTCCTATTGGCTGAGAAAGTAAACCAACCAATCAGAATCCAAAGTAAAACCAAACACAAATTGTCATTGGCTCACAGGGAAGCCATTTATGGGTTACTTGTGATTACTCGCTCCTATGATTGGCCGGCTGTGGGTAATTTGCGTTTGGTTTTACTACACTCAACTGAAAACCGCTCTAAAACACGTAATACTTTCAGGGGGTCATTACGTTCGGGTAGCTGAGCCAATCAGGAACTAAGTAATGGCAAACTAATGCTACCACATGGAAGATCATCAATCTAATTCAACGATAATTGTGTTCAGTTTTTTTATATTCCAAAATTGCTGTTGAGTTGTGGCATTTCAAATGTAGAGGGGAAAAACATGAAAGTTACATTTTAGGGACTGTTGGTTATTTGTACATAATTATGGGGAGAGGTGATTATGGCATGGGGGGAGGGGGTGGGTAAATGAGAACTGTACCCTAAAATTGACCTATTTTTAAATAAATCTTAAAGTATGGATAATTGATTTTCAAAGTTATTTTTCTCATGTATGTATTGCCCTTTGTTATTAAAAAAATATTTTATGAGGAAATTTGGGCTTCAGCACAGTGGTATAGAATTGGGATGTCAGTGGTTGTTTTCTGAATACGAGGACGATTTAGAAAGAACTGGACACAAAGTCAAAGATTGTGTATTGTCAATCAAAAAATTATAACTGGTGCAAGTTTCATCCCCATATCTTTAAAATTAAAGCCAGCAGAAAACATGAAATCTCGAAATTTAACAGAGTTTATGAGGCTCGAGGGCTTGTATAATTCCTTGTATGCCAATGTCATAAATTCCAAAGATATCCGCTGACACACCAAATCTATGTAGTGGTTATGATAATTAAGAGGAGCTGTCATTGAGATCAACAATGAAATTTGTATGAAGACTTCACTGTAACAGTTAAAATTCCCAGCCACATACATGTGTATGTACATGTATATCACACAAATTCTCTGCATATATAATAATCAACCTTTAATACTAAATCGTAAAGCAATAACAATAATAATAGTGTCTTTATTCACATGATAAAATACATACATGTATCAATTAAATGTTACAAAAAGTCATAGTGTAGTAAAAGTTGATAAAAACGGTATGTACAATGATAATGTCATTAAAATGAGTGCTAAAAACTAATGTATTACTAAATTATATCTAAATGCTAATATAATCTATTAATAAAACTATTTTTAAAACGCTCATGCAGTGTTTACTTTAGGTGACTGACTACTGCATAATCTAAGTCGTAGCAATGCTCGTTTAATGGTAAAAGTCGTTTAACGGTAAAGCGGGTGACAACTGTTGGCAATTACCTGATCATGGTACCTAATAATATTCCAATTACATACTTACCAACATTGCAAGCTTTCCAATGTGAGACAGTACAAAAAGAAAATGGCTCCTAGTGAAAACCACTTATTTCACATCCATCTGTATTATTTTGCACTTGAAAATGTCAAGTCATACAATAAAATCTGTATATTTATATTTGGTAACAATAATTGAAGGGGTCCGTGCAAGAACAACGTAAGTCACTTTTGATCAAGTTCTAAATTCTCTCTTAGAAAACAAAGAATATCAAGAAGAATTTGGAATTTGATCAGAAGTCACTTACATTGTTCTTGCACGGACCCCTTCAATTATAAACCTTCAGTAATAGTTATTAATATTATAATTCATACCTTCTCCATACTTTATTGCATCTTTTTCCTGAAGCATTTTTAAACCCATAAATGATGATGTTGAAGCTGTACTATTGCGATGAATATTGTCCCTGGCAAAGCTGTGTCCATTTTCATTACATTCTCGCACATCCTTTACCGATTCCTTATCAGCTGAAATATCACCACTGCTATTGTGATTCAAATCTGTAACAGATTGCATATCAGAACTCCATTGACTTTTATTTTTCACTGGAAGTTCAGGAGGTACATGTAGTTCCTGTTCAAGCGATAGCAGTTTGGATGCAGATTGTGTATTGTCTATGTATGTATCAGGTCCTTCTTCACTAATGTCAATCAGCAGTCCTGTCCTGACTTGCTTTGCTGGAAGTGGGGGAGGGACTTCAATATCAAATGAGAATGGAGTCCTTGAACAAAGAATAGCAAATTACAGAAATATTCAACATATATATAATATACGAGACATGGATATGTTGTAGTTCAAATTTCATCTCAGTTAAAAACAATTTTGAACTACGAATTTTTGTTGAACTAGGAAATTTTTGTTGAACTAGGAATTTTTTGTTGAACTAGGAAAATGTTTTTGAACAAGGAATTTCTTTGGATTCACTTAGTATTTTTTTACCAAGAGTAATCGTAGTCCAAGAACAAATTCCCTACAATTGTACCATATAGTTCTAAAACAATTGACAGTAGCTCACTCGACCGGTAATAGTGAACAATCACGTACCAAAGTTGTTGTCGGTAGGTTGTCGGTAGATTGTCGGCCGACTACATGCCGACAACCTACCGACAACTATGTAAATTCCACCGACACCCTACCAACAACCACATGAAATCGGCCGACAATCTACCAACAACCTACTGACAACCTGCTGACAGGTTTTGCGGCAACAATCCGCCAACAACCTACCGACAATCTACCAACAACCTGCCAACAACCTACCAACAGCCTACCGACAGCCTACCGACAATCTACCAACAATCTACCAACAACCTACCAACAGCCTACCGACAACCTACCAACAACCTAACGACCAAAAATTTTGTACGTGATTGTTTGACACTATTACCAGCTCGACCTTACCAATATTCCAGGTAGGGAGGAGTATTTTAGACAGTAGAATTCAAGTATACTACTTACCTGCTAGAGACATTAGAAGATGAGTCTATGACAACAAAGCTACCAGGAAAACAACCAACCTGTAACATCAATACATATAATGCAATCAACCATCACCAATACATGACATACTGTAATTTCAAATACCATAGACTATTTCAATTTATCATAACCATATGCCACCGACTATCATCAAACTTGCAATCTAATTGGCTACATGGACACTGTCTATTGATCGATAGAGGGCAATTTCGAAGAAGTTTGAGCAGGCACAGACAAAAAATCAACTAGAAAATTGCTTATTTTCCAATGTTTTTCACAGATTTTCCCAATATTGACAGCTACCTTAGCAGGAACCATAGCTTGGTTATAATGCTAAAACAATAGACTTCTTACTCATAGTTTCTATATTGACTTTACTTCAGCCGATTATTAAGTATAACTTTGAGCTCACAGTCTAATAATTAACGGGCCTCTTCTACTAAGCGATCTGTGACCTTGTCAATCACAAAATGGTGCTTAAGTACAATATGGATGCCAGAAATGGAAAGAGTGAGCAAAAATTTGTAACCATGCGAGGCAAGTTTTTGGTTCATATCTTTAAAACTGAAGTAAAGACAAATGTTTGAATCAGTCCAAATTTAAAAGAGTTTATGAGGCTGAGAATGGCTTGCCCTCCAACCTCATAAACTCTGTTAATTTTGGAGATTAAAAAAATTGTGCTTTTCAATTGTTGCCTATAAAATCATCTTTCTGATCTAAAAGATTGTTTCAATTTGTATTCTGCCCAATACAAATTTGTTGTCATTTCTAGCACTAAATTTGTAGTTATTAAGCTGGAAGCAAAGAATATTTTGAATTTTTAACATATGTAATGATTAAATAAGTTATTGGATTCAGCTTTCGTATGATATCCAAAACTATCAAGACTATCAGCCTCGGGCTTTGGCTATAAAATTGGCTGATGACACTGACTTTGGTCTTGAAAATTTTGGATATCATGCTAATGCACCTGTACCCTCATCCAATACATAAATTGTTTCTTCTCAATTACAATATACACATATTTTTGGGGATCCTCTGTAGACGTATCACATACTTGATAGCCCCGACATCTGACACCTCTAAACCAGCCATCTTTATACTTCTTGACAACCAACACAATGTCGCCCTGTAAAAAATATTGTCTTTTCTCAGTATATAAGCATATCAGGTGCTAATAGCTCTATCAAAAATATCAAGATTCAACTCTAATAATCAAGATTTTTGTGGTTGAAAGCTAATGGCCGGCTTACCACTGATTAGGTACAATGTATATTCATGTATAGATCAATTGAAAGGAATGCAGGAAGTTTTAGCATGGGAATCACTTTCATTTTTTTAATCGAATCAACCTCCTATTACTTTTTCTATTATTATTATATATTTTGGATTACACTCTTTAGTTCATAAGTTAAGACAGTAAATAAATCACAATTATTAGGTCCAAATAAATCTCCAGACAAATATGTATAAGCTTAAAGGCTAACTAAATTATTTCTAATATTATTTAGTAGACTGTGCTATACATTATATAATTATATTTGCACAATATTGTGCATGACTGGCGACCATCCATACCAGTTTATAAATCAATTAAATTCCTCTTTAATTTACCATGGATCAAAATAATGTATAATCAGTCACGAAAGTTAATTATCATAAATGCATTATGTCAAGGTAGCTTATTATAAACTGTATTTTATTTGAAAGACTGTACACAATAATTCAACACAAACAAAAATGTAACTCCTTACACAGGCATAAGAAATATAAATTAAATAACAGAATAGATATAATTATTTAATAACTGCAAACCCTACATCAACAGATGATTTTAAGGTAGTATTTGTACATGTGGTTTTTGTTTCATATCAAGCTTCAACAAGAAGCTTCAGCTTGTCAGATGATAGAAGGGATTTAATAAGACAAGATTATAACCATTAATATGTTCATTTTATTCAATATAAACCCTTTACTAGTTACACCATACTTTACTACATGTAGTAACACCATTATTTAAGACAGAAATATCATAGACATAGGAACTATTCTCAGTTTTGACCATTATTTAAGAGATAACCTCAAATAATCATGAGCCCATTGACACAGGCCATACAATCTTATTTTATTAAATACTACATAAATCCTTTTATTACTAATATAAAAACAGAAATATCATAGACATAGAAACAGTTCTCACTTTTGATCATTATTTAAGAGATACCTCATCAAATCTTAAAGGTAATGTTCACATTGACAAACTCATGGGCTCATGCAATTGTTCAAGACTAAATTGGGACTAAAATACCAAAAAACCAAGCTTTGCTAAATACATTAAGATTACAATTTAAGGATTTACCATATATATCATGATAATAATCAAATAAGTGATCAACATACCTCTCGTAGATCTATCTCATCATCTCTTGATGATTTAAAGTAATGTACAGCAACATATCGTTCAGGACTCTTCAAGCTTAAACCAAAATCAAAAAAACTTAATTATGACCCATAACTGTCATCTGTGATTCATATTAAATAGTTAACCACGATAACCACAAAATTGTCATATTAAGCTGAGAAGATTTGTAATGTATATACCAGTATATGCATGTATAGTTACATATTGTTTCTTGGGTCAAATGATTCTTTCCAGCACCTTACAAGATGTACATGTACATAAGGGCTTACTTTATTATGCAGGTCTCAGAGTGAGACAAAACTCATGAAAAGTTAATAAATAAATACACTCATTAACATGCATACAATTTTGTGTATAAATTATGCTCAGCCATACATTTCATTGTTGTGTCTCTGCATATAATGAATACTAATTATGGTAAGATTACTGGAGAAGTTAATCTATTTTGAATGGAATGACCAATAGGATTGACCAAATAAAAACCCACAACTCAGGTTTTCAACTAAAGTTCTAAACAGTAGTTCACAGGAGGCTAGCACTTAAGCACACAAACATTATAGTATATGGCTTGTCTATGTGTACATGTATTTAGTAGAAACCAACTAGTGTTCTATCACAAATCCTGCAATCTGATTGGCTAAGCTATAATATACTCACTATATCTATTATGTGATAGATAGTGAGTTACTAGCGAAAAAGCCGGTTTTCAAAAGCAAAACAATTCATGGCTGCCAAGTCGTCAAAATGTTTCAGTTTAAGATTGAACTACTTAAGTTGGTTTCTACTAACAATTAGACTACTCGCTCTCAGTTTCTATTGGCTGATAGTTGAAAAGGAGCATTATTAAAGCTCCGAGTTAACTATTAGCCGATAGAAACTTCGAGCTCATAGTCTTACAAATTATTGTTAAATAAAAATGTTTTTCATTATAATGTTAGTATATATATAGTTGTACAAGTCTATCGTCTTGAAATATATATATTATACATGTTTTCATTGTAATGTTTTGATTTTGGGCCAGGATTGCGGATTGACAAGACTAGATCAGGAATCATATTTTGGGCTTTAATAGAGAAAATAGTTTGGTTGTGGAAAGCTAGATGGTTACACGTTTGCATCTTAATGGTGGTAAACCTCTACAGTAACAAGCTGATATGAATACACTGCCAATGGAAGGGCTGTGTGCAAAAAGGGCGTAAGTGACTCTTGATCACATTCTAAATTCTCCCTTGGAAAACAAAGAAATTGAAGGAGAATTTAGAATGCGATCAGGAGTCACTTACGCCCTTTTTGCACACATCCCTTCATTATGGTAGACTGATGGCATATCTACCCTCTAATGAAACCATTTGCTACCTTCAATAATTATTTATCATTAAAGCACATATATATGTACAGGCTCTCATAAAAAAGAAAATTTATTTTTATTATAATAATTAAATAAGCTTTGCCTGAAGAAATAAATACATTATAACAGAAACAATACCACAAATGATAGTATTCAAAAATTACAATGATCACTGTATAAACAAAATCATAAAAGGCAGCTAGGTGATCGACCACAACAGCTAATTTATGGCCAATTACTGCGGTACATGAGACTAAATAAATAGTCAATGCAAAGCAAGATAAATAAATATCCCTCAGACAAATTTATGTGGCATATTACAACAAGGTGTGCATAAATTTATATATTATGTAATCATGTTTTAATTATTCTTCAAACACATAAATTTATGTGGCATATTACAGCAAGGCCCAGTAAATAAATTTATGTAACCATGTTAAATATACATGGTTACATAAATTTATGGACTATAATCCTTGCTGTAATAATTTATGCCACCTAAATTTATGTGTTTGAATAATGTTTCAAGGCCGACGATGAGGACTGGGCAGGATTTCAAAGGCCACGCAATTAGTTCCAGTCCAAGGCAAACTGGAACTAATTGCGAGGACTTTGAAACCCTGTCCAGTCCGAATTGGAGGCCTTGAAACAACAGCAAACACTACTTAATAATTTCATGCTTGTTTGGTGGTTGTGGGATAAACAACAAAATGGTTTTAAAACTTCATGCATTTAGAGTTTTGATGTTTCAGGCTTGTAGGTTGTACTTGCGTATTTACATATCGTTGCTTTGTTTGACTTAAGTAATCAAACATCCATTGTTAAAGTAAAGATGGGATGTTAACAATTATACGCTTGTTCTCGTGGGAGTAGGTGTTTACAACCTGGTGCAAAATTTGATGAAAACATAGTTTGGCACGTACTATATATAATTGGCAACACAGGCATGCGCAGTGTCGTGGCAGTGTGCAAAAAAAACAGGTCCCACATTGGAGAGACAGCCTGTATGCATCAAGACAGATATTGTACCTTGACATTTTTTACCGCTTGGGGAAGTCTGTGATCAATCGTGAGACCTCCCTTTGTTCAAGGTATTTGCTTACAGTACTTTGAAATTCTTTTCTAAGTACAATGACTTTGAACTGTGAATATTCATAGTTCAAATTCCTTGGACTTTGAAAAGGATTTCAAAGTACTGTACAGAGTACTTTGACAGGTTTCAAAGTTAACTGCACGTGGTACAAATCAAGACCTCTGGTTGGCTATACTTACCTCATGAATTATTAAGTAGTGTTTGATGGATATTTAAAACATGGTTACATAAATTTATGCACACCTCGTTGTAATATGCCACATAAATTTATGTCTGAGGGATATTTAAAACATGGTTACATAAATTTATGCACTCCTTCCTGTAATATGCCACATAAATTTGTCTTTGAAGGATATTTAAAACATTGTTACATAAATTTATGCACACCTTGTTGTAATATGACACTATTTTGCAACCTGGATCATCACATGCAATCATGCATGCATTGCACTACTTCATCTGGTGTCCGACACAAACAGTCCAGCTGATTTTATTGAGCATTAAGCCTGATGCTGGAGCTTTGATGGTCCAGTTGCTGAACAAAAATACTGGTTTTCTCCATCGTATATGGCAATTTTGTTCAGAAACAGAAAAAATGGCTAAAATCTTACCTGACAATTGCCACTACAGATGAACTGGTCTCCAATCAAATCCCTACGCCTCCCACAAACTTTGAAAGTACATGTACTTGGAGCAAATCAAGTAAAATCCCAACCCACTGGGGCCACAAAAACTGGTCAATCACCATCAAATCCTCCACATATCGGGAGGACGGGGTTTCAATTGATAAGTGCATTTAAAGCCCTGATCCCCCTCCCCCTTCCCCCTCCCTGTAATTTAGCACATACACATTTAAATGCATGAGCCTCTGGCTCGATCACTCTGTAAAACATAATTAAATTAAATACTTACTGGTTATTTCATGGTTTTCTATGGAATACCAGCGAATATTTCACGAGAAATTCATATTATTTGGTATACCAAAATAATATGAATTTCGAGTGAAATTTTCGACAGTATTCCATAGAAAACCATGAAATAACCATATTATCCTATAAATAGCAAATTTACAGGAAGATTGATCACGAAAACAAAGTAACTTAACCGACAATGGACTGCAAATTTTCTCGCCGGAAAACAAAAGTTTAAAGTGGCGGATGCATCTGCAGACTAACGTTTTCGAAATCTTGAATTCTTATTGGCTGATAAAGAAATGGCGCAAAATTTCCTGCATTTCTATTGGCCTGATTTAGCCATGAAATACCGCTCTGTATTTCACAGAAAAACCATGAAATACCGCTCTGAATTGCATAGTAAAGCTGAGCTCTGATTGGCTGAAATATAATGTTTATAGGATAATCTAAATACTACTAGTACAATTCAATTATTCAGTATCTTTAAACATTTTTTGTTGATCACACGGTTAAGCTAATTCACTTATTCAGTAATTAATTTTCTAATCAAGTCATTGAAAAATGTACGTGACTTCACGATCCAAGTTTTTTTTAGAAAAGCTCTAGCTTTCTTAGTTTCTGTCATCTGTTAATTCTTGTTTGGTCCTTGCTGAGAGTAAATAAAGAAAACATATCGACCTTCAAGAAACAATTAACGAACGACAACATAACACAAAACACTTCACTTCTAGTCGTGAATGAACAGAATGTACATTCACTTCAGAAGCTCATCAATTATTTCGGTAAACATACCCTGTTGGAGTGAGAATGAAACCTGTATCCATCCTAAGGAGTACGAGACTTGAACGATTCAGTAAGTGTAGCAAAGCCAAAAGATTAGTATCGTCCTAACTGACAAAATCACGTTTGGGCGGCATCACAAGAGAAAACAGTGCAAGTGGCACAGCGTTTCGAAGCCCGGGTTTCTTGGATGATAGTTTTTGTGTAGTTTGCTGTTCTTGATCGCATTGTTTATGAAAAAAATCCTATTGAGAAAAGACACAGATCTGCATGATATATTGAGTTACTATTGACATAATTCTGGTCAGTAATAGAAAATAAAAGGAAGCTGCGTTCGTGACGTAAAACCATTCAAACAAAGACAAATTACCACATCATTGAATCTTATACATACCACAGGTTAATTAGTAATAATTAAAGAATCCAGTGGGAATCTTTCTCAGTAATTCAGGAAGTACAGAACGATTTGCAACCAGGAATTTGGTGACAGGACGAGACTGGATGCAAACATTCGCACGCACCGGAAATTCGATCATCCTTATCTATGCCTTGCTATGTGGGGGGTGGGGTAGGGGTACGAGCTAACTTTGATCTGCTTCATCGCGTTTTCCGTTCGCGTCAAAGCGACAAGCAGAAAATAATGAAAACAGTATGCTGTTGGCCAATTTGACTGTGAAAACCTAAATAAAATACTATCCAACCAATAGGAAAGTGATAAGACAAACGATATAATCTTTGATTTCTTCTATTTATGTACTTAAATGTATACTATATGTAAGCAATGACCAACTCGAAAGCTTCACGGCTACTTTGGTCACTTTATATTGTCTCTTATCCATGTATTCCTGAATCAGTGTGAAATAAAATGAAACTTGAAAAACTTGAAAACTTTGAATCACAAATTTGAGAACTTTCCTCACACCATAGTTACCTTAATTAATCAGAACTTATTAAATTAGAGTTCAAAAGTTAACAAATATAAACATATATAATTAACATATATACATATATACACACACACATATACATAAATACACACATATATATATATATATTTATTATGTTTTTTTTATTTTATTATTACTATTTATTTTTATTATTATTGTTATTGTTGTTGTTATTAGTATTATTTTTAAATCATTATTTTACATCTGTAGTGATGGGAAACCTTTACAGATACGATTAAATATTTAGATTAGATTTAAAGATTTAGATAGAAATGAAAATATAATAGTTTGCCGGTTGATTTTCTAGTATTTATGAGAAGCAAGCAATGAAATTTCGAGAGAGAAGAATATAATTATTTACTCAGCTGGGAATATTTACAATGGCCATAACTCTGGAGCCCATTGCAACTAAATATTCAGGTTGATGGAACTGGTTTAATTGAAACGAGCCTATTTAATTTCTAACTTACCGTAGAATCTCACGTATAGTCTCCCCTGTAGTAACCACACCCCTTTCTACTCGATGCCATTACCCCCACGTATAATCTCCCCCCCCCCCCCCCCCCCCCCCCCCACCCCCCAGGCGCTGATCCAGACCCGTTTACACCGATTTACGGAAATCGGTCGAATTTTAAGCAATTTGCAAGGCCCCATCCAAGGAAAATTGTTCTTAGCAATATCCTGTCCGACGATTGACTCGATATATAAAGGGAGAGATCTAAAACGGTCAGCTTTTTGTCTGGATCCGCGCCTGCCCCCCCAGTAGATAGTCCCCCCTTATGGATAGAAATAAATCTGCCCTGTTATTTAAATGAGCATGGTAGGTTTTTAACAGTTTGTTCAGTTTTAAACTAATCAGTGTCGTTATTAAAATGTCGTGCATGGACTTCTGACTCTAGCAAAGAGTGTTGCCTGGTTATTTTTTCAGTCGCGACATACAGCCCGTGTATGACCACATGTGCATAATCCCCCCGTGTATAACACCCCGTCCCCTCCCCGTAAAGGCTCTTTATGATGGATAGTTGATTATACATAAACTCTGTACAAAACCTCCTATTTACATCAGTCAAACTACTAGATTGGGCTCCCCGTGGTCTTTTCGAGAGAAACTGAAACAAAGTTTGCGCAAGCAGCTTTGGAAACCGGAAGAACACGAATGCGTCGGGTTGGTGAATAAAATTATAAAATTAATTTGAAATCGATTCCTGAAGCGTAGAAGTTTCCGTTTTGCTCTCAAAGTTGTGGCATTTGTGGGGAATTTGACAAATCAGACTGATTGCAAATGCCCCACCGTGGGGTCAGCTAAGCTATGCAAATGTCCCTCTCCCCTCTTACGACCATTCGCTATTTTGACTCTTTTTTACCAATAATTCCCCACCCCCCCCCCCCCCCCCAACTTTTCTTTGCTGGCAAATGCCCTACGTATGCCCGAAGGGGGAGAGGGGGGGGGAGGTGGGCAGGTTTGGAATTGATATAGCCATTAAGGCCCTTCCGGTAAATACAAACACAAAAAGAAGTAACCCACAAAGTCATTGTATTATTATCCATATGTGATGTCTTTGTCTGTGGCAGTGAAGCATTATTTCCTGGGTGTAACCGGCCGCTTGACGGCTAACAAAAACATATTATATCGCGGGTTTCTAGAAAGTGCGGATGCATGTTCAGCGACCGGAACTACATATACAGTGAAGCTACTTCGTGAGTCGCGTTTCCTGATTCATTTGCTTCCACAGATCACAGGTAGCCCAAGCAGCGATTACAAGAGAATGTAAGGAAATTTCACTATTATCGCTGTGATGCTCTTAAATCTAATAAAATGTTTCAAAAACCTTCGCTTTCATTTGTAATTATTACCTTCAATGTCGATATGTCTATGCCGATTCCTGGACATGTACAGTTTAGCCTGTGAGTGATCTGTCGCTAACTTGAATACAGTCAACTCGCCTTGCGGACACCCCGCTATTACGGACGAGAGCCAGGCCCCTGGCGAAAATTACAAAGGCTTGACTGAAAATGACTCCCGCTATTGCATACTCTCGCTATTACGGAATTTAATATGGACACTTCATGTGGTCCCAACAGAACAATTTAATTGTTCAATTAACTCTTGATAAAGCGGACACCTTTGATATATTGTATGACCGTATCAATACATTGAAAGTATTCTGTTGTTCCTCATGTGTTATTTGTATAAATACACATCCGGAATATTTATTTTCGCATCCATTTATTAGAATTTCCTTGTTGTCCATTTTCGATTTGTTTTCGCTTTTTCCTTGCAGGCCGGCTACAGAGTCGATACATGAGTCAGTTCCTCCTCTTTCATTCTGACTACTCCCTTAGCAGTTTCACTTACCTCCCAAGCAGGAATCTCTTCGTTTGAAAATTTTACGGCGCAACGGCCAAAAATCTAAATTTTAGCTCGCAAGCAAGCAGGAAACATTTTAGGGCGCAAGTACTGCTATTGATGAGTTCATCCAGTCTTTCCAGATATAAATATACATCTCATGATATGCTTGAATCGCGTTTTTCTCTGGCACACCGCTATTGCGGACTCTCGCTATTACGGACACCAAATTACCGTCCCGAGGGTGTCCGCTATATAAACGAGAGTTGATTGTATATAAATTCTATATAGTTAAGGTTAGAAAACCACAGCAAAAACCATGTACAATCAATCCTGCCAGACGTTGGATCAAAAAACAGATCTTGATCAGCAAGAAGAAGAAAATATAATGATAGAGTGTCCGAAGACTACTGCAATGCTGATCAAATACAACGCTTGTCGAGGTTTATACGATATTTCGGCTGGCCAGTACCAACCTTCTTCAGGTTTATTTTACAGTGGAAAATAAACCAATAGCCACTGTCGCGTTAGAAGTTCATATTTTAAACCCCGAGATGCAACGTTATTAAAGTGCATATAAGCCCTGGCTAATTATATTTCTTACGAAGAAACTAGAGGCCATTGCCAAAGGATTCCGGAATAAAAAGTTGATTTGATTTATTTGTCGCCGGTCGTGGTGCATTGGCCGTTCAAAGTTGCCCAAAAACGTGTCTTGGGCTGCCTGTGGACCGAAATCAACTTTACAAAATTGGCACTAGGTCTAGTTTGACGTCATCACCAGAACACACTCGATCCGCCACTGCATAATAATAATAATAAAGGTTTATTGAATTGCCTTATATTTTACAAGTAATAAAGAAAACTAAGAGTATAAAAATGGGAAACTGGCACTTACAATCATATCTATAACTTATACCGGGGGACTGCCGGATCCGGTTTACAAATGATATATTACTGTGTCCTACAAGCTAAGTTTAAAATATATTTACAATAAGTTAAGCTAAGATTATTATTATACAATTGTATATGAACAAATTAGTTAGTAGACTTATTAAAACACATCGCAGTGAAAAAACTTCTCTTGTACCTTTCGGTGCGACACTTAGGCAAACTAGGGTTTTGGCTATTGCGCAACTCTCGGCCGTGCGCGCTTACCAGTCGAGTGTCAGGCAGAAGGTGGTGGAGACATGAACTAGGGATTTATATAGCTTCCTGAATACTTTAGAACATATTTCATGCCTCCTGGTATCAAGGCGAGAGCAGTTACATAGAGTGAGTGCTTCAGAGTAACGTAGTATGGATGGATGATTCGTAAGGCTCTCTTTTGGACAAGCGGTTCGATTTTGTCAGTTAGTAGCACCTGACGGTAGGCCAAACAGTACAACTATATTCAAGAATGGATCGCACCAACGAAAAGTAAATCAGAACAAGATCGGAAGGAGGAACACCACTGCGGTGGAGGACTCTTAGAATAAGAAGCCGTTTAGATGTCTTTTTCAACATATTATTGATATTGTCGACCCACTTTAGATTATGTTGAAGCGTTAAACCGAGGACCTTATAAGATGAAGCACGTTCAAGCGGTTGATCATTAATACTTGAGATAAATGGCGTCAGGTTGCTGACGGAGGAAACTAATGGACATCTCTTTACATTTCTTAGGATTAAGTTTCATATCAGTACATTTCGCCCAACGAGATATTTCGACCAGGTCAGATTGAAGACTGGAATTACCGTTCGCTGTTAAAGATTCCGAGATCGTAATGTCGTCAACATATTTACCATTACTGGTGTGCGGCGATTTTAACGAAAGATCGTTGACCATAATCAAGAAAAGAATTGGTCCAAGTTTGGTGCCAATTTGACACTGCCAAACAGATTGCCGGCGGTCACAAAGAAAGTTGCAGACCATGGAATTAAGCATAGAATCCAAGTGTGATGAGCTTCGGGACAAGTACATTGTGATTTATACGGTCAAAGGCCTTACTAAAATCGAGGAAACAAACTCTAAGGAACTGTGAGGGTGTATTAAGGGCCAGCAGCCAATTATTGAGCATGTCCAGAAGGCAGAAAGTAGTCGAAGAGCTAGAGAACCGAACTGCTGAGGATCTATTTTATCACTAACGTCGTCTATCATCCACTACACAACGAAGTCCTCGAGTATCTTAGACAGACAAAGTACGGTGTTAAAGCAATTGGACGTAGTTGGTCTTCCACAAGTTACGGGCTTAGACTTTGGTATACAGGGATGATATAAGCGTCTTTCCACCCCTGAAGATAATGAGAGATTAAAAATGTGATTTAAATGCCGTGTGATTTAAGAGGGTCCACAATAGGGTCCTCAGATCCCGCTTTCCCACCTCATTTTTTCTCTTAATCCCACCATCCCACCCTTCTTTAGACTTCTTTACGTTGAAATCCCGATCCCACCCTTATTTTTTTAACTACAATTTTTTTTCTGCGTTAATTATTACAATAATGATAACATGAAATACCCACCTTCATTAAAATCCGGATAGCTGCCAAGTAAACAGACTAAACACGATTTGATGATGTTTCTGACCCTTGGACGAACACGCAAAGTCACACAAACGGTACGCGACATGCTGTTGACATATGGAAGACGAAGATTGTTCGTCTTGAAGAGTTAATCTGCATTAAACACACGGTCACGTGAAAATTATAATCCCGTATCCCGCTTCCCGCCCCCTCAAAAACATGAAATCCCGCTTCCCGCTCGTACCTGAAATCCCGCGTCCCACTCCTGTTTTTAGCTCGCATCCCGAATCCCACCCTCGAAATAAGCCCGATCCCGCCATCCCGCCAAACCTATTGTGGACCCTCATTTAAACGGGCTAGTTTTAAGCATTTTGGCACAAACTTCCACTGGTTGTAATGTTGGTACCTGCTCCGGGGCCGGTAAGTAAGCTGGCAAAGTGGAGAGGTCTAAACAAGGGAGGTCAGCGCTGACAGAGAGGAACAACGACTCAGCAAGATCAACACCTGATAACATAACCCCATCTTTAACAAGACTAATTGGGGATGCAGAACTAATTAGCCTTACCTGATAATTGATTAACAAGGCTCCACCATTTTCTAGGGTCACTAGATTTAAGATGTTGGACTTTCTGGGTGTAGAATGATCTTTTCCTAGACAAAATGTCATTCTGTACTTTGTTCCTGTAGTACCGCCAGAGTATACCGTCACCACTATAGAAAGCACATTGGCTCTCGATAATCCAGGGCTTGTCAGTATTGTGAAGTTTAAGGACTTTGGTTGGAAAAAATAAGTCAATAGCCGAATGAAGGTCGGAGTAAAAAGAGTCAGCCATAGCATGAACGTCCAAAATTGGTCCAGGGAAGCCAGAAAAACGCCTCACAAGCATACTGAGTAAAACGACGCACGTTGCAATTAGTTACGCACTTCCTAACTGGGTTAGAGCTACAAGAATTTGGATTCTCATAACTATATTGTGATCAGATGTACCGAGGGATGCGGTAATAATCGGCTTAGCATGTAAGTGAAATAGATTGGCTATAATTAAATCTAAGATGGCTTGGCCTCTAGTAGAATAACGAACGGTTTGCTTAAGATTATGGTGCAAACGGTAAGTCAGTAATATTAAGGCAGTTAAAACACCTAACATAACAATACCACAATCCGGGTGTGCCGAACGAACTAAATCCAAGGTGTCTACGAGATATTGAGCGAGTTCCCTCTGTTCTTGAAGAGATTTGTCCGGAGGACTATAGTTATTAATTATTTAGTTAATTATGCCAGATAGCGGGCGTGGGAGGCGACGGGGACGAAGCCACAACCACATACATTCAAAGTTCGGATTCTCAAGATCAGATCGCCGATTACAGGGTATAGCTTCAGACACAAACGAACAAACACCTCCACCGCGGTCTGTCTCTACGATGGAGGTTAAAACCAGGGATGTTAATGAGATCACTGTCAATGTTGTCCGCTTGGATCCAAGACTCAATTATTGCAGCAACATGCAACATCTAAACGATCACGGTCTAACATCAGCGACAGCTCGTCGATCTTTGCAGGTAATGAGCGCACATTAGCTAGGAGGAAGTTCGGAAGCTGTATTTTATTTCTGCTGATACGATAGAACCAGTGGGATTCACCCTCATATAATAGGGTGCGACGAATTACTTCTGCTAAAGTTTCCTTTGAATGGAGGTATAACACGCTGCGTAATTCTCACAGGAATACTGTGAACACAGTTTATTCGTCGACGTGTGGGCCATGAATGAAAGGCCTTGCTCTCCGAAAAGTTGATCGTGATATTATCATCTTTGTCAGTTATTGCGTTCGACGAAGGAGAACGCATACTAATCAGATTGCATTGGGCTCCCTGTGCGTTTCCGGTCAACCTCGTTCCCAGAGGTCTTTACGCGCCAAACTCTTTGTTTAGCAATTGGAACTGATAACTTACATACTCAATGTTGCAATCCAAAATGTTTTCTTTATCTCAGTCATTTGATAACCTACAGTGTATTTAACCGAACATATCCATCCCCTTGTATAAATTATAAGTCGAGACGTTCAAAACTTTTCACATTTATTTTTTAAAGACATATTTTGGATCAGGATATTTTACACCTACAGTAGACTCTCAGAAGGGTGATGTCTCAGAAGGGTGTGTATTTGTGACTACCACAACTGTTCATTTATTTTGTTTTAACTCGGGAACAGGGAGGGTTGATCATTCTGGTCTAAAAAACCAGAGTGTTTGATGATATATATAGATTTACGCGCGCGATGAAAGGAAACCGCCAGTTGAAAACAATAAAACACGGCAAACCATGTTATATACTCTGATAAAACATGGCTTTTTAGCCAATCAGAGCGCGCTTACTATCGTATCTATATTATAAATGATAATACAGCTCGATGTGTGATTGGCTCGTACATTGCCACACCTCCTAATGCTATCTCTCCATCACACCACGATTTGCTTGTTATTTATACATGTTATCATAATGGCCAATCTCCGATACTTTTATAAGCGCAATTTATGTGCGTAGACAGTGGAAATCCACCTTTACGCGAGCACGTATCAGTAAAAACCTGCAGTTTAGCTTGTTCATCAGTCAAATCACCAATCTCGTTCCCAGAGCCCGCGCGTTTTTCTGCCAGCGGTGGCCAAACGCCTGACGCTGGTCAAAGGATCGCGGGCTCTGGGATCACTACATGCAAATAAGCTTCTGAGCATGCGCACTAATTTTCTGAGCATGCGCTACGTTTTGTAAACATTGACAAAGGCATCAAAGCGAGGCTAGTTGTCTCAGCTTGTCACAGAAATAGAATAATCTACAGTCGATGGCGGAAAATAACCTTAATTTCCATACGACACAAAATAACACAACAGTGCGCGGTATTACAGAAAAGATATTTCTGACGGACTCCATTTTTTGCGATCTTTCGGACAACTGCATATGGCCTCGCTCTGATACCATTGTTACCAGACTTCTTCCCGGTAGGGGAATGACATATAAATAAGGTGCAGGGCATGATTGCGTTTACTTTTCCTCGTGATTGGTTGAATTAAAACAAATCATAAATTACTTCAGTTCATGATTGGTTCATTGGGTTTTGACTTGCTCCTGTGATTGGTTCATGGATGTTTTTACTTGCTCGTGATTGGTTCATTGGGTTTTGACTTGCTCGTGATTGGTTCATTGTGTTTTTACTTGCTCGTGATTGGCTCATTGTGTTTTACTTGCTCCTGTGATTGGCTCAGGTTTTGGTTTTACGACACTCAATCGGAAAACCGCTCTATGCAACAGCTAAAGGCACGATGCCGCACAAGACAAATGTTTGGAAATCCATACTTTTTTTTAAATCTATGGTTTATCACAGTAAGTCTTATATATCAAGTAGTTCCTCATTTTAAGTGGAATTGGCAATAAGTGGATCTTATTGGAGGGAACTGCCTCATTGATGGTCAGTCGACACAAATGTTGTAAGTTGATATTGACGGGTAGCTGCCAGATGCGTATGTAGCCATCGCTATAGCTCGCTGCCAACTGCCCTCGACCGCGAGAAAACGCCAAGTGATAAATCCCGGCTGTGCTCCAAAACATCTGCGGCTGCGCACTGGTGTTAAGTTCGAACAAGGTTTCACCATCATCGGGATTAAGACAAGAGATCATCCCTTCGCTACCAGCGACAGCAAGTAAAGCCCCATCGGGAGAATACTTGATCATGTTGAGCGCCCTGCTGAATTCAACCTCGCAGATACTTCGCACGCTGTTTTTCTCCCACTCGCGTATCTGCCATATCTTCACCAAACCTCTGTAGAAGGAACATGTCGCAAAGACATGATGCGGCAGCCGAGGGTCGAAGTCGCAAACACATGGCTCACTTCTTGCTTCATCAAATCTCTCTAGGGATTCCAGGTCCTTCGCGGTGTCTAGAAAGTGGATTACTTTAAGTCCCGCTGAGCGGAGTATGAAGATTTGTCCGCGGGAAGAAATAATAGCAATATATGCACTATCGGTAGAGAAGACACAGCTGACTATTGTCCCCTCAAATCCTTTACACTGTTTTCTAATCTTAACAGAGTGCATTACATTGAGTGATCCAGGCTGAATGATTAGCAATAGGAGCCCTGTGTTATTTTCGAAGGCGCTTGCGATCATGGTTCCGTCCGGAGAAAAAGGACACGCTTGTGGGTAAAGTCTGCGGCGCTCGGTCATAACCCCTGAAAATTCACAGGTAATACACTGCTGACAACCTGCATCGCAGCTGGAAAAGAAAATATCATCCTCGCGATAATCTCTGGCTGCCTGACAACAGAGAGACCGTCCGTTTGGCGAGACGCTCCATGGACCGGAAGTGACAGTGAAGACACGGGTGGTTGTAGTCGTTTCGGAAGTGGATAGGTTCCATACGCGCAGGTAGCTGCCAAATTGAGGCTTCCTTTGGAAAGGAAATGTCATGTTTATCTGGTTCACCACCGCTCCTACAAGGTAAGTAATGTCGTATTTATGACAAGGCCACAAATTTATGTTGAACAAATCATTGTGCAGGTGTGGCTATGGCCTCGAACACGAGCTACAAATCTGAAATCAATTAAGTCTTCACGTCCTCCGAGATAATGACGCTAAATTGTAGGTTCCTTGTAGGCCTCGTGTTTTACAGTGTTACTCTTTTACGATACTGTGATGAGTTATCGACGTTAGAGGACATGTGAGCCCAAATATTTTATCATTAAAATCGATTCTACAGTCAAGTAAATAGTTGAATCTTTCTTGATTTCAGTGTTGCGTCTGTTTGTATTTCGAATATTCTTCTGATTTAGAGAAAACATTTGGTAAAAGCACTGATATAATAACCTACACACATAACAGGGACGTTTATGAAATCTCATTTATCTCTACCAGTACATTTTTTGTATAAAACATTATTCCCTGTTTGACGTCATGCATTAGCAAATGCGATATATTTAACAATTATTCACCGAAGTGGAGGTGAATAATTGTGTTAGTATATACCACACTCCAGGTGAATAGCCAGCACCAAATAGTTATTTTATTTTCTGTCAAATGGGCAAAAACTCGCGCGAGGTGATCGCTGCTTTGCTCGGAGGTGAATATGAAATCATATTCACTGTTTGAGTAGCCAATCAGAGCGCGCGAAAAGTTATATTCACTGGTGTGGTATATACTAAAAATCTTTATTAACTCAGACGCAACATTCAAATCAATCAATATTTTACTATTCAACTATTTACTTGATATATAATCGATTATGATAACAAAATTTGGGCTGATGGGCATGTTATTAAATAAGGTTGTATTGTACTTATTTTCAGTCATCGTGCCTATTAGAACAGTGTCCCAAAAACTGCTTGTGGTAGCTTACTTCAAATGGGAGGACGCGGGTAAGGAATAGTACTATGTTCATTATTTTTTATCGGTGAATACTTAATCATTTACACTTCTGGGTTATTATTCGATCTTTTAAGCGTAATAATATTGACTACATGCATGTCACGACTGAAGTAATGATAGTTAAAACGTTTCAGTGGCTATTCTATTGGAACAAATATATCCATCCCCACGTCGATATTAAAACAAGGAACTCACCGTATATGAGGCTGGAGTCGTCGTTAGGAGCAAACATACATTGGTATTGATAATGATAACGAATAGACACGTGCTGATCGTCACGAAAAGCATAAAAAGACGACTCACTGACATCAACCAAACCTTCGCCAGTTAACTGCATTATAACTTGACACTGAGGTACACTGTGCTTAGAGGGGAACCGCGTGTAACTCGTGTTAGCAAGACGAGCACTGTGCTCCCTCCGTCTCTGATAACAGGCTCCAGAACAACCTGCTCCCATCGTCGCTAGTGAAAAAGGAAAGATCTACTGCAGAATAGAACCACAACTACTGGTGCTCGAAGTGTCCGCGAAATATATTTTTCTTTCGGGTCGGCACATCCAAGGCCGCGGAATCTTGGCGTTGTCATGGAAACCGCCAAAGGTGACATTTGAACGTCAGGGTAACAAAACCACAGGGAACCAAAATCCTTATACAGATTTGTATAATCACTAGAAAGGTTCGAACCATTTACAGACTAAAAACCTATGTTACAGACATTTCAGTTTCAAACATTTTTAGATTAGACTCTCTAAAACGCTTTCCTGCGTTCTTGAAACTGAAAATCGCCCTTTGCAGGTAACAAATCACGTGGTTGTAATGGGAAGCAAAAAATATCTGACTTTATTTATCAGGCCTTGTACAATAAAGGTATTGTTGTTACCAAACCCTGTTTGTAAATGTTATTTCCCACTTCCAATCGATTGCCGATCTTTCTAAAACTTGGTTTTTGAAGTATTATATCAGCACGTGACTGTTAGCTGCGGAGGGCCTATCCAGGTATGAACGGCAAAAGTTAATAATTATTGGGGGAGGGGGCTAAATTTGTACATTCAGACATTTTGCAAACATTTTAGTCTTTTTACATAGTTCTTCAAAGTCTGAAAATGGTTCGTTTTTTTTCCAGTGAAGATTATTTGTATGCCATAAAATAGCTCCTAACCTGCCAAACACTATGTAGTAGATCATGTTACAGGAACATCACGTATATAGTACGAGGGATCTGGTCTTTAATTGATTCAGAGTAAGTTGTGGACGTTGGGTAGTTGTGGCTTGGGTACTCAACTCTATTATTTAATTTATGCTGTGAGTTGGCAAGCACTTGTTCACATGGTCCAAAAGGACAGAACCAAGTCGTGTTTTGGAAATGGTTAAAGTGCAAGTATCATGCGAAAAACTTGCAGATTTTGTAAAAAAAATGACATTTAATCCCCAATTGTGGTTATTTGTCGTGGATGATGCGACGTCATAAAATGAATCCAACTATCTTCCAAGAGAAACTACTACAATAAAATCCCGTAGCTTTCAATTGTGACATCACAAGATGAATTAATCCCGCAATTCGGGTAACTTTTATTCTAGTTGAATTGCTGCTCCAGTCTCTCGAAGAAAGTAATTTAGACAAGCTAGTATATTAGAAATAGAATTTGGGGTAAAAAGAGTTGTTGTTTTATGGCGCTATACTTGCACTTTAAGCCTGGTTTCGATATAGCCTTATATCCGATATAGCCTTATTATCCTTTTCCCGTGTTTTTTCCTGGTTTTTCTAAACCCCGGAAAACCAGCGACATATGGAGGTAGAATGGAAAGACCTAGAAAAACAACGACGATCCTATGAAAGGCAATTGTCGTTACTTGTTTTTCAGATCTCCGAAACAAAAAACGCTCAAGATCGGTAAAGACACTCGAAAAACACACAAAAACAATTAAAGACTAGGTTGGAAAAACGACAAAAGACCCGGGGAAAACAAGACAAGGTTTTATGGAAACCGTTATTAGGGTAAGTTTCATCGTTAGAGTTACATTTAAATGCGAATTGTATTTTGTCCTTTTGTACTGTGGGAACGAGTGCACGAATGACGCCACAATGTGAAGCCGAGAACAAAGAAGTGCGCCACGAGGCGCAGTCGAGGGGCGTAACTAATGTTCTCTTTACGTTTTGATAATGGCAAAATGACATTTGGTTTATACAATAATTATCGAACTTTCCCAACAAAATAGAGCGTACGCGTGACGTCATCTGTGCATCTGTTTAGCAAATTTCCTCTGGAACATTGTTTTTTACAACAATATTAGAAAGGGACAGCTTTGAAAGAGCCAGCGTTGTCTAACTTTCTCGCGTCAGCACCGTTGTCTGGACTCTCATTTACCACCACACATCGACCAATCAGATCGCGAGATTACCGGCAATCCTTGATAGTCGTGATCAATTAGTTTTTAGCACCAATTCGAGCGCGCGTTTCCCCGTTTATTGTATGAAAAACAAAATTTACATGTACGCTCGAGGTCTTGAAAACGTGCGAGTGGATGTACGAGCAGACCACGAGTGCATTCAACAGCTTTTCAAGACCGAAAAAGTGCATTATATTTTTATTATCAGTTCCTCGCGGTTTCCTCGTCACTGACGCCATTAGACTATAAAAACGTTTTCTTCTTCTGTATACTTGTGGCGAACAAACAATATCATCATCGTGGTAAAACCATCTTCTAGTTTGTTTGATAATATAAAATTTAATATACGTGAAAAGAAACTCATTCCATTGAAGTCAGCGTCATTTAACTGTTACCTTTTGCATTCTATTCCAGGTCTACCGTTGATAAAAATAATTCACCGCATACATATTATTCTAATTATATTTATTAGAGTGCTCATCATACATTATATTATAATTTTATCAGGTACGGCGGAATGAAACACGGCCTCAAGTGAGGTCTCTCTCTAAAGTAAGTCATGAAAATGTTTTCATTGTAATACTGACAAAACACGATGCTCCCGCATTTTGAATCTTTCGTAAAATACCTTTTGAGGCAGCCCTGAAATTACGTACTGTTCTCTCTCCATCAAGACCATCAAATCTAAAGTTATAGTTTGTTTTCACGTGACGTCGTCAAACTTTTAAAATCTATAAGATCAAGAAAGCTGTTCTTTTTATATGATTGAGAGGTCGGTATACTCTTATAATTTCAAGTCAATACGGTGGTTCTCGTTAAAGATTTTTGAATTTTGAGACAGTCCAATTTATAAAGAAACTTAATAAATTTGGCCGATTTTAAAAGTTTAAATTGTTTTGAATAGAAAGCCAATCATTTTGATGGAAAACTCAGCTTTATTTGTACTATACTTTATCTTGATGTACCAACATGGCGGCGCATGCAAATTTCTTTTTTCCCAATATCAATTTGTCCAACAACTCGGTTGCAAAGTACTCTATTGCCCCAAAATTCTATAATGATTATATATTCTAAAGGAATTTGTTTCGTGTGACGTCATGAAAACACACTATAAGCTTAATTATTTACGGTTGCCATTGTTCAGTGTCATTCCTTCAATTTCCTGACATTGATTTTTCAGTTTCGTTGAATCTCGTGTGGGATCAAAGATAGTATAGAAAAAATCAATCCTGGAATCCGGCGGCGGTTTTCCACCATCAATCATCTGAGGAATTATCCGTTTTGGGCCTTTTTATTTAGGTATTTATTGTTGACTAATATTGCTAACATTTTTATTACACTGGATGTATACATGATCAGAATGCTACTGCAAATGAAATAACCTTTCTTTCACAAAATTTATATTTCACAGTCCTCTAGATGAATAACGAAATTCCAAATCTATTTGAAATAGCAACGACATACAAAACCTATATTTTTGTTAAAACTAGTAGAGGTTTCCATTTCCGAATATGTTCTGCGGATCAATGGATCTTTTCACCGCTTGCAGCATTTCCATCCCAACATCCGACACTGTTTTACGTAACCACTTCTTCCTCAGTTTCCCCACGCCATGATGGTGTGATAAGCTACCGCCATTGGCCAAGATCTCGTCACGTGCTATGTTCTCAATTACGTCATACACATGTAACGGGTTAGCAATGCCGTAATAGTTGAACCCAAAGTAGAAGTACACACACGCGCCGGTGTCGTAGGTTTGGGTCACGCGGCAAGTAGCATGTGGAGGGTGCTTGACCCCAAGCTCTGCGCATTTTCTGATGATGCACTCCTTCACGTTGACGCACAAACTCAGCACTCGATCCCAGGGAACCGAGGTCTCAAAGGACTCCGCCAGGAAGTAGTAATCCAAGCCTAAGTCCCGCAGGTATGCAATGACGAAGGTCATCATGTATCCTCGTTTGCCATTTTCCTCTCCAGCGGGGATGCCGCTAAATTGAGCAGCGATTTCGTAGATTCGCCTTTGTTGCATCGCGACGTCATCGTGAGTGCCTTCAAAGAGAAGTGTTGCTACGCATAGAGAGGACGGATCAAAGCCCTTGAACTTTGTCAGGTAAATTGCCTTGAGCCCATCAACGAGTGACCTAAAGAATGACCCTTCCTCTCCCTTCAGCGCTTGACCAAATCGAAACTGCTCATTATCCATAAGCCGCACGGAAGCCGGCGCACAACGCTGATGTGCAATCTCTCGCATGCACCCTACACCCATCTCAAACGTTGGAAACACAACTGAGCCATAGACCTTGGTTTCAGGGACAGGACGGATGCGAAGAGTTACTTCTGTTACAACCCCTAGGGTGCCCTCTGAGCCAAGGATAAAGTGATGGATGTCTGGTCCTGTGGACATGCGCGGTACTTGACAACTTTTCTCAACTGTGCCCTGTGGTGTTACCATTCTGATTCTCACAATGATGTCTTCAATGTTGCCGTAGACGTTTTTCTTCATTCCCGACGCCCGGGTTGCCACCCATCCACCGAGGGAACTGAATTCCATGGAGTCCGGTTCATGCCCAACGCACAGGCCCTTCTCCTGCAGCTGAAATATGATGGATACACGCTTCAGTCAGTCAACAGTGGCATATACATAGGTGACTCCAAAAGGCAGTAAAGTCAACTTAAAAAACAATGCGGCGGTGCAGGACATTCGCATGATGACGTCACATACTACAACTACCAGAACTCTTTGCGCGAATCCTTTTGTTTCTCTAATTTGGACCAATGTCTTGGAATTCCCAAAGGAGTTCAAAAATCTGAACGATTAAAAGAATTTGAAAAGGATTCTGGTAGTTGTAGTAAAATGACGACATAATGAAAATGTCCTATTGTGAAAGGGCTCTTTTATTTTTATTGGGGGGGGGGGGAGGGGGGGGAGGGGGGAGGGGGGGGTGGGAGGGGGGGGGGTCTCAGCAATGAACTACCCCCATTCACACCAACTAAACCTCTTAATTATATACCATAGCCCCTATCTTGGACGAGTTTAGTTACACAGGGTTAAAACTACTTCAAACAGGTTGTTTAGTTAAGAAAGGTCAGTTTGAAACTAGTTTAGCACCAGCGAGCATGCAGTGTGAACAGGTATTATTTTAAACTTGTTTTAAGCTTTGGTGTGAAATACGTATTTAGTAAGTTATCAATAATTATTGTGGCTTGGGAAACTACAAATATGTTGTCTATTATCCAGTCAAACAAACGACAATCATTTTGATGTAGCAGCGACTCCACTACACCAGCATATCCCAGTTTTTACCAATAAAATTTCGAACTTTACAGGAAAAAACCGACTGCTGTTTTTTTTCATGCTATTCTGTACCGAAAATATATTTTGTACCTGCACAGAGTACTGGCTGAAAGAAGAGGCTAGTGAATCCTCTGTGTACATGTGGTTGAATGAGGAAGTGAATTTCAGTCTGCTCTTTTTAATTTTGGTCACATCAAATCAGATATTGTTTATATTCTAAACATGTCAATAATTGTGCTGTCACATTGCAATCATTGGGTTCTGTTGTTTGCATGCATGATGATGGACATTCAGTTCAATACAAAATGGCAAGAGTTGAGTGGATGTACTACTAGATCAGTTTTTGATTGAGTGTAGTATCGTATCAGGTGTGTAGTATCGTATCATAGGCGTGAGTGTAGTATCGTATCAGGTATGTAGTATCGTATCATAGGCGTGAGTGTGGTATCGTATCAGGTGTGTAGTATCGTATCATAGGCGTGAGTGTGGTATCGTATCAGGTGTGTAGTATCGTATCAAAGGCGTGAGTGTAGTATCGTATCAGGTGTGTAGTATCGTATCATAGGCGTGAGTGTAGTATCGTATCAGGTATGTAGTATCGTATCATAGGCGTGAGTGTGGTATCGTATCAGGTGTGTAGTATCGTATCATAGGCGTGAGTGTAGTATCGTATCAGGTGTGTAGTATCGTATCATAGGCGTGAGTGTAGTATCGTATCAGGTGTGTAGTATCGTATCATAGGCGTGAGTGTAGTATCGTATCAGGTATGTAGTATCGTATCATAGGCGTGAGTGTAGTATCGTATCAGGTGTGTAGTATCGTATCATAGGCGTGAGTGTTGTATCGTATTAGGTATCAGGCGGTTTTTACCAATTGATGTTATTGCTGAATTTGTATAGGGCCTTTATTTTACCTCACCTAGAATACTGTAGCCCACTCCTGATGGGTATGGGCAAAGTACAGAACAGTCCATTGGAAGACGCTCACTAATACATTTTAAGGTCTATTCTCGGGCATGCAAAGTCTGTTCCTTACGAACAACTCCTACGTCTTGTTAGTATGAAGACACTTGAGCACAGAAGAAACTGTCAATCTCTGAATTTACTATTCAAATGTTTGTATAGCAATGGCCCCTTATATATTCGTAACTTTTTTAACTTTAGGAACTCTTCTTATAATCTTGGAGGCATAGGAACCACACTTAGTCAGCCTAATTTTAACCTCAAATGGATGAATAATTCCTTTACCTACAGTGTAAGTAAACTCCAACAAGCTCCCGACTGAAGTGAAACAAGCCGCAAATGTTGTAGAATTTAAAACTAAACTTAGTAAGGTTGAATTTTAGTATCTTTAGAATTATTATTATTATTTTTACCTTTGATCATGTCTTTGTAATTAACCTAGATATATTTTACGTGTCGTTTTAGCCTTTTTATATACAATTTAATTAGTAGAGTTAACACGTACGTCAGTTGAACGAGCTTGATCTGAAGCTCCTTGGCGCTTCGTGTCTAAATAAACTATTATATTGTATATTTTATTGTAAAACAAAAGTAATTACAGAGCTAATTACGGGAGCAAGTAAAAACGCAACAAGGCAGACGTAAAAACATAGACCTTTTACGCTTGCCTCAATGTTGTTCCATTTCATGCAAATCTTTCGGGAATAATATTCTTTGTCCGAAGTATTTCCATATCAATGCATCTCCTCATGCGTTAACCAGAAATAAAAGAACAATACACAATAACTATTAGCTGCGGTAACAGTAGACCAGCTTTACTAGGTATATTGGAAATTTACACGGGTAAATTCGTGTTTTCGTGTCTAACCGATTTCCCCAGGAGAAAACGTATATTTCCATAGTTACGAAAGAAAGAACAATGGAACTTTCCCTTGATAGCACCCCAGATAGTTCAGCCAATGAAAGTTCCAGGATCTGACAGTACAACAGGCCTTCGCGCCACAAAGTTACTGCGGCGTGATATTCAACGGTCTTCGTGTAACTGCTGTACCCAGGTAAATTCAAACCCCAGATGGATTTTATTGGGGCCAGTTTTACTGGGTAAACGACTTTATCTGGGGTAGTGTAACCGCAGCTATTGTCTAATGTCTATTCGAATTTGGTTTTACTTGAATCAATCATGAGGAAAAGTTTTTTTAAACGAAAATTGATTGCGCGATGGACCAAAACAATGTTTGGTTTTAGTTTAGAACTTGATTGGCTGATAATTACAAAACACTTTTCACAGCCAGTAGAAAAGCTTAGCAAATGCAAAACCAAAACAAGCACTTATTACTTTTGATACATAACCACTCTATAGAGTGGTATTCAGTTGAGTGCAGTAAAACCAAACGCAAATTATCCACAGCCAGCCAATCCTAGGAGCGAGTAATCACAAGTAACTCATAAATGGCTTCCCTGTGAGCCAATGACAAACCAAAGCAAAACCAAAACCAATTTGCGTTTGGTTTTACTTTGGATTCTGATTGGTTGGTTTACTTTCTCAGCCAACAGGAGAGCTTAGTAAACGCAAAACCAAAACACTTCCAACACTCAATTTGAAATCCGCTCTACAATGAACTGATCATGAACTAACTTAACATGCCCTCTCCCGTGGTGACAATCATCCTCAGATACCCAGGGGCAGTTAGTGAATGACCCCTATTCCTTCTCCCTTCCCCCTTCCCCCTTCTCCCTTCTCCCTTCCCCCTTCCCCCTTCCCCTTCCCC
This sequence comes from Actinernus sp. WN-2022, assembly GCA_030867875.1. Classification (NCBI taxonomy): domain Eukaryota; kingdom Metazoa; phylum Cnidaria; class Anthozoa; order Actiniaria; family Actinernidae; genus Actinernus; species Actinernus sp. WN-2022. The sequence continues at coordinate 75,169,173 of JAOWCC010001634.1, read as the reverse complement.
CTCCCCCTCCATCCGTTTTTTTGCCAGTCGCTCACTAACTGCCCCTAGGCCCTGGGTCTCCAAGGATGGTGGTCACTTACCAGAGAAAGAAAATAAATAAAAATCGAAAACACAACACCTCAAAGGTACAGTTGTAGTCAAGTTCGTTTATGCAGGTGGGCAATTTTACAAGAGGTTTCAAACATAGTGATTTGACTGTGAATTGTTTTTTTAAGAAACAATGGATAACTAGTTCCTGTAAAAACTTGTTTATAGGTATGCATCGCCCGGCAGGTAAGATAAACACTGGTATAATCAACTACAAATTGATTACAGTATGCTTTAAAGTGCCTATCACCCTTTTGCAATTTTGATAGCTTATGAACCTCCGAAAAGTTTTGAGTACTTCTGTGAAGAAAGTTTTGGATTAAAGTGAATACTTTACAGGTATGTTCTATGCTTGTTTGAAATTGTGTAAATGTGACCTTTCCTGACCCATAACCGCATAAGTAAAAGCCTGGGTCGAAACCTGGGTAGATGTCATCTCATTAATGCATTATTCTCCATGGCACCTTTTTATCACAACAACATTGATGCATAGAAAATATACACAGTTTGCGAGTTGTTAGCAAAGAAAAAAGTCATTTTAGTCAACATGTTAAGTATTTCTTCAAATGATTGCAAAGCCAAATTAATTATATGACGTCAAGATGACGTCTATACAGGTATCAACCCAGGCTTTTACTTACGCGGTCATGGGTCAGGAAAGGTTACATTTACAAGATTTCAAACAAGCGTAGAAGAACTATGTCAAACACGAATTGGAGTCTTTTATCAGGGGTTCCAAATATTGAGAAAACAAATGAAACCCGAGAGGCGTAGCCTCAAGGGTTTTATTGTTTTCGAAATATTTGGGATCCCCTGATGAAAGACGAACAATGAGTGTTTGACATGTCTTCTCATGCGAATGCAAAACCGACAATTTACATACATTTCTTTTCGAACTTCATTAGCAAGTATTGTTTACCATTTGACTGTTGTATCTAATTATTCAATAGATGGCTTATTATTCTTTTTTGATGGCAGTGATTTCAACTAGCGTACTAGTAGAGTAGTGGGACAAGAGTTAGTACAAGCAGTCGGAAGGGTTGTGGTTCGTACTCCTGTGGAGGCAGACTTTTTCTTTCTAAGTAATTTTTTTATTTCTTTACTTCTTCGCTCCTTACTTGTAGTTTATCAGTATGTAATTAGTTAGTGGTTCATGAATATGATGATTAAGAAATATTGATCACTAGGGTTGGAAATATGATCAAACACTAGTGCGTTTGGAACTAGTGTTTCATTGGATGTCAAGATGCATCCACCTGACGAAGCTTCGAACAAGGGTTTCACCCGGTATCAAGACCCATGCATGTGACCAAATACAGTTCCTCCATTGGATGACTATCTCATGAATTATTAATGAGTTTGAGAACATAAAGTATTCACTCAAAACCAAAACTTTCTTCACAGAAGTACATGTACTCAAAACGTTTTGGAGGTTCATAAGCTATAAAAATTGGAAAAGGGTTATAGGCACTTTAACTGCAGTGGAAAACAAGTTGTAGCAGCCAACGTTTCAGTACGACTTCATCAGAGCGAAGAGCTAATGCTTAAAATGTCAGCTACTACTTGCTTTCCACAGTGGGTTTTTAGAAACATTGTCGCTTATGAGATGGTTGTCAGAGGTTCCACTACCATTATTACCTGTCTTTCAAGCTCTTCTCCAATAATTCCTGCCTCAACGTGTGCCACTAGATTCCCTTCATCAATCCACAGTATTCGCTTCATCTCTGTCATGACCAAGGACACAATCATTCTTGTCTCATCAGCAGGGCACTCCAGAGCACTTGATACACTTGTTCCACCACCAAATGGAATGAGACATACGTTACACTTCACTGCTGCCTTAACCACTGCCTCAACATCTGCATGGCAGCGTGGCCAGACTACAGCATCAGGAATTCTCTCCATCTTGCTGTTCCGCAAAATAAAGATTTCATGGCCAGTATGACCATGTCCATGAAACAACCTCATGTGAGGGTCTAATGTCAATTGAACACCAGTTTGCTGTATTTCCTTGAGGAACTCTTCATTGATGATTGCCCGGGGAAGTGTAGAAGGATCAGGAAGAGGATTTGATGGCGACATTTTGGTGATATCAGCATGACATTCCTTCTGAAACCACTCAATAAGTTTAGGAAATGTATGCCCACTTATAAGGTACCGTGATCCAGTAAAACTTGCTTTACCACCTTCACTAAGCTGAAACTTTGAGTCAGAGTAACCCCAACCATTCCATTTAAGGACATCATGTCGACCAGGAAACCCTTTGCTACTGGAATTATCAGACTTGTCACCTTTGTTTGCACAGTTTTGTGTGACAGGTAATACAGGAGTTGGCTTGAGATGGTTGGAAAATACCTGTAATCTCTTTTGGCTGCTCATGGTGGATAGTCAGATGAATCACTGTAAAAGCTAGAATAAAAAGCAATCAAAAGTTTGGTAATTAAGAGGGTTAGCATATTCAAAAAGGTATGCTGTGTTATAATAATAATAATAATCTTTATTTATATAGCACTGTTTCCACAGAGAATAAGTGCCCAATAGCGCTTAACAAATAAATAAGGCTGCGCGCAACAATAAAATGGTGCTCACAACAACATTGAATAAATAACTATCAATAATGTCAGTAATAAAAATTAACCTACAACTACATTTTTGTACCTAATTAACAACATTATAGAAATGAGAAACTAAAAACTAAGCTAGCCTAACCGATAAGTAAAATTATAATCATAACAATCTGTGTTTTACATGGTACAAAGTAAACAAAGATATGTATAAAATCTAACTAACTGGAGTTAATAAAATGCCTTCTTGAACAAATAGGTCTTGCGTTGCTTCTTGAAGCTCATAAGTGAGTCACAGACCCTTATATCCTGTGGCAGGGAATTCTACAGAGAAGGCGCAGGACAAGAAAAATGCCCTATAGCCATAGGAGCGCAAGTTGTATTGTGGGACCACAAGCCGGTTGCTGAAAGACGATCTAAGATTACGCTTAGGAACATAGGCAGTAATTAAGTCGGCAATATATGACGGTGCTGTTCTGTGGAGAGCCTTAAAGTAATTAATAATATCTTAAATATAATCTGTTCTTCGGAAGCCAGTGTAAATTGAACAAAACAGGTGTTACATGTATGTATATGGTCGCACTTACGGGTTAATGTCACCACCCGAGCTGCGGTCATGGGGTTTGTTTCACTATCACTTACTCCAGAGGAACTGCTTACACTAGCTGGTATGTCAGTAGCCTGCGAACAAGCTCATGGGAAGGAGAGAAGATGGGTGAAGGAGAGCCTGCACAGACACAATACAAATTTGAATATCTACATATTTGACCCAAACTCCTATTGATCCATTCTACAATGAAATCTATCCACATGTAAATTAGATTTGATATCTTAATTAGGCCCATTTCAGATGCAGCTGCACTCATGTGCCGAATCTAATTACATAAACAAAGCCACCCAATTATTATCCTTAAAAATGTTTCAATTGCATTTGGCACAATTGGACATGGAGTGGCATCTGAACTGAGTATAACGATAGATCAATGTAGATTGGGTGTAATTCACATTTGTATAGCATCCATGCAGGCTCTTCTTCCCCCTCCTCTTCCCTATTCCCATGAGCTTGTTTGTAGTCTAATGATAGATCAATGTAGGGGTGTAATTCACATTTGTATAGCGTCCATGCAGGCTCTTCTTCCCCCTCCTCTTCCCTATTCCCATGAGCCTGTTTGTAGTCTAATGATAGATCAATGTAGAGGTGTAATTCACATTTGTATAGCATCCATGCAGGCTCTTCTTCCCCCTCCTCTTCCCTATTCCCATGAGCCTGTTTGTAGTCTAATGATAGATCAATGTAGAGATGTAATTCACATTTGTATAGCATCCATGCAGGCTCTTCTTTCCCTCTCCTATCCCTATTCCCATGCATGACCCTGTTTTCAGGCTAGTATGTCAGAGAGGGCTTGCTCTTTCAAGGGGGTCAAATTGAATCAGTGATTGTTAAATGGGGCAGATCGATATACTCGCAGGAAAAGTATTTTGGACAAGATCCCTTGACAATTCAAAATTGAGCCAGCTCCACCCAGAAGAGTCTTACTAACTGCAGGTTGGTAAATTATTGTAATTCTATAGGACTCGTATGCATATTTATAAGTAAAGTTGAAATTGAAGTTACTATAAGTTGAAGTTGAATTTGTTTCAATAAGCTTTAAGTACTGTCTGAGATGTCCACAGTCAAAGTTAGAAGCACAAAATAAAGGAAACTGTATGCTGTAGGCCACTTTACGAATGAAAACTTAATAAACAAACCATACATGTATTATAGAGCGAATAGAAACGGGGGGAAACAAAAGATATTTGAATCACAAATTTCAGAACTTTCCTTGTATCTTATAAATTTTCCTTGTATACTACATACATGTACCGGTAATAGATTCCAAAAATATCTGCTGAGAGCCCAATTCTGCACTGTGTTGCTGGACAAAATAATATTCTTTTTAATAACACAGTGCAACATGAGAAAATAACTTTGAAAATCGATTATCCACATCTTAAAGATATATTTTAAAAATAGGTCAATTTTAGGATACAGTTCTCCTTTAAGCAAGCTTGGGCTGCACGTGGTTGGACAATGGAAAAAGATAGTGGTTATATGTTTCTGCATTAATAATGCTTGTATAAGTATAAAAGAGCTACATGAAGAAGCCTCCTTCATTGGAAAAAATATCCTTGCCGTTACTGGTAGTGGAAAAGCTAAGGTACATGTACCTCATGCAAACTTTTTAAACACTGTTTAATACAACAGCTGCGAAGGTAAAACTATAATAGCACAGTATACACCTTATTCCAAAATGGCAAATCTTGTTTGAGTAGTATTATATATTAGAGAGCAGTAAATAACAGTTGAATGCTACCACGTTAAAGAGTATGCCAAGATTAGCAATACTCTGAATGTTAGGGGTGATAGAATAAAATGGTACTAAGTCACTGAGATTTCAATATACATTGTATTATAGAGTTTTGTATGGGTTCGAGCCAGTTATACCTACTAGCCTCATTTTTGTGATTTACACTGTATTTAAATGTCAATAACTTTGCAACAATGAAAGACCAAACTCTCAAACTGCTCAGTATTACTTACTTTTGCATGCTTTATGGCATTCACTTCGCCTAATAATATCCTAAGTTTTTTGGCATTATGCAAATAAGAGCAGCCATATTGGAATAAGGTGTATGACCAGCAGAAATTATGATGCAACTTAAGTCAAAATAAGTTTAAGCAGCTAGGAGGCTTCTGGTTTAAAGGAGCCAGACTGTACCGCTCGAAAAGAGCCACAGTAATGGCTTACCCAACAATACAAAACACCCTAACCTTCAAAACGATCAGTACAAAAACAGTAGAGCTACAGTATCATGGGTCCAATCAGAATACAGTACAAGTCTCGAGCGACTGTATTACTTGTTTAATGGGGCACTGTCAACCCAATAAATTATAACCTCTTTTATGACGAAAGACAAAAATAACTACGGTACACAGATTAGCAGAGTATGCTTTTCAGATATACTGGAGAAATTTGAAACAATTTTGATGAAGGATGGCAAAGATTCGAGTGGATGAAAAAAATGCTTTTAAGAGAAATTTAGAGAGCAATTTGAAATCGGTTCACTGCAACCAAAATCAAGTTTCTAAAATAAGCTTTTGTAATCCACTTTAATATTTGCCATCCTCTATCGAAAAAGGTATTCACATGGTATTTCTCTTCTATCTCATGGTGTTATAGTTTTGTTTTGAAGAAACTTGAAGGTTCAAATATTTGGTTGATATAAGTGTCCCTTTAAGCTTATGTTTTGGAAAACAAGAATGTAAAATTAGACTGTGGGTGGTCCATGAGAGTACTCCATAGACCAGGTAATGGATAGCAACAAAACACTGACCCCTAGGCCTACATATGGAAACATCTGTGACTGTGTATATTATAAACTATTAATAGCAGAAGTAGTATGTGACAAGCTGTAAAGTCCGGTCTTCACTAGCGACATAAGCATAAGAACATACGCATGCATATTAAACATCTCTGGCTAAATTTTGTCCACCACTGTGAAATAAGTCTAAACACAAGTTGACCCGGAGGTGTTTACTATACATTTGTATGTTCTTATGTTTATGTCGCTACTGTCCTAATCACCTTATGCTTATGCTGCTGCTGCTGTCCTAATCACCTTATGCTTATGCTGCTGCTGCTGCTGCTGTCCTCACTACCTCATGCTTATACTTCCCGGCCTGATTAATCGATATTTCCGATAATCGATGCTAATCGATATTGATCAATACTAATCGATATTAATCAATCGATTAATATTGGAAATCGATGATTAATCGATGACCAAGGCCGTTGTGACCTTTTATCGATTAGTAATCGATCATCGATTATCATCGATCATTAATATCGATTAATAACGATTAATATCGATTAATATCGATTAACATCGATTAACATCGATTAACATTGATTAGCATCGATTGACATCGATTTTAAAGGAGAATCATTGCAGGTAATAATAGAGCACAATTTGAAAATAATATCGAATGTCAGGTTTAAATGAACGGGAAATAAAAAAATTATACCAGTTTAATGAACATCACGATCAAATAAATAAAGCATGGTGAGTTTTATTAGATTTTATTTAACGTTAACATTCTAAATCTAACATTCTATATCTTTGTACATGTACCTTATTCGTACTAATTTTCGCGAGTCTTTGATTTCGCGATTTGTAAAAAATCGTGAAAATTAATGCCCGCGAAAATTAGTACGAATAAGGTCAATCGATACTAATCGATGTAATTAGTGGCCCAACTTCGTGTGACTATCGATTAATCATCGATTAACCGATACTAATCGATATTAATCTGGTAATTTCATCGATTAATATCGATTTATCGATTAGTTTTCGATCATCGATCGTCATCGATTAATCAGGCCGGGTTATACTTATGTCGCTAGTGAGGCCGGGCTTAAGAGATCAATATTATTCACGTTTCGATAACACTTTCATATATTACTTATACTTTTCTAAGGTTTATGCAATTATAACAGTAAACAACCCGCATCTCCGCAGTTGTTTATGTATTTTAAAATATGAGTAGTTTCGCTTGATTGAGTTTATAGCGCTGACTCATCAGCGATCAACTGAAACGTAGAAAATTATAATTCACAAAATAATATTATATTTAAACCTTTTCCTAGCTTACTTTTTCTACATTTTAAATCAACTTAATAGAGATACGAAAACAAAGAATTCATCAGGGAAGTCTTTTGTATTCCCAGAATTAAGAAATATATGGAATAAGTAATAATTGTGCAATGCGTAAAGTGTTACACATGTATAAATACTTTGTAGGTAAAAGCCTAAAGGCCAAGGGTGCTTGTTGCAAAATCTCATAAACAAATGCAATGATATCCACGCACACCTCGTCATGCAACTTTAAAGGTTACAGGTTTTACACAAAACGACATAAATCTGCTTTACTCCTTTACCTGAGAACGAATTTCTTGGAGCATTGACTCCACCACCAGTTCTGTGTAGGTCCTGCGATGCTAATGCATTATGGGTTTTCGATCAAGTAGTACTATCTGTCAGTGGAGGGGTGGGGATGGGGACATAGTGCACTGCATGGTTGGACTACTTGGACAGACTAAAGGTATTACAATAAACACAGTCTACAACAAACAGAAAAGTCAACAACAAACCTTTCAACTTTTCGTCAGTCTTATATGATCCATGGTCTTATATATTTGTTCCCTTTTGTGTTTTCATTCGTTCATATTGAACCCGGAGATTGTGCACAGCGGAAACTCCCACAGAAAACCAAGATGGCGGACGTCAACGTGCAACATAATCAATGAACGTGGCAGCTGTGAGTAAACTATTACTACGGACTACTTCACTTATCTATTACTCAACTTTTAGAGCATAATTTGATAGGCATCATTGTTTGACAAAACTGTTCTTATGTAAAGATCACATGTCCGCTACAGATTTTTCCTCGTAACTGTGACTCGTTCCCGTTTCTCGGAAGTCACTGAGTATTAAAGAGTCAGACTCATAGTCAGAGGCCGGCGTTGCAGGTTCGTTCATTGTGTTGTGTTGTATAGTAAATTAACATGTAAATCACTACTTGATAAACCAAACAATTCACATTTATAAGACGGATCGTGGTCAGATCAGAAAAGCTATTCAAAGTGCCACAATAAATCAATCCGATCTCCGAAGCCGAACACTGGTTCCGCTAAACAGTACATGGGATTTTTTAACGAAACGTATTGGTGAACTTAAGAGCAGTTTCCTAATTATATTTAACTGGATATGTTTTTTTTTCTAGGTTGAGCAACCAAATGGCAAGTTGTGTCCCGTTTTCCGCGAAACCGGTGTTGCGTTACTCACCGATTTCTTGGTAGTTTTTCGTGGAAATTGATTTCCGGTAACAACGTTTTTCGAAAGCTGCGTAGTTATACCAATAACTTGATTATCAATGCATTGCTCTTCTGAGAATTCGTGTTATACTGTACTGATGTCCGAAAAGGTAAGAACTGCTCAAGACTCATTCCTAAATCTTTTTGGATTCTTCACAAATGTGCGTGGAAACGATGCAACGGGGGCCGCATGTTCCTCCTGCTAACACAAACTCATCAACGATCATTGGAACTGTCTTGGAAAGCCTTTATCAAAGTGGATTTTATTGGACTGGTATAACCAAGGACCGAGCTGAATTTCTGCTTCAGAGAGCTTCTGTGGGAACCTTTATGATTCGCGATAGCTCTCACCCGCAATTCTTATTTACGTTGACTCTGAAAACGTCTTTTGGAGTGACTAATATCAGAATAGTAATGAACCGAGGCCGATTTAGTCTTGAATCGCACGGCCAGGAAACAAACTCCGAAGCACCGAGTTTTGAATGTGTGGTACGGCTTGTGTTATATTATATAATGCTCTCAAGGCGGACCGAGGCCGGCAGGAGCCCGAAAAGAACAGCAGAAACTGTCAGCAAAAGACTTTACCTTTGCAAACCAATTTATGGAGTTGTACCCAAACTACAACATTTGTGCAGACGAAATATTAACAGGCTCCTGAAAGGTGATGGGATACACTCCCTTCCGATTCCCGCAAATATGAAAATCTACATGTCTAAATATCCGTTCCCAATTTGAATGTATTCTTCAAGTGTGATTGCATATTTATATAAACATTACGCTACTTTACACATACGCAATGCTAAATATTCTAGAAAATTAATATTTTTTTATTACTTTCGAGGCTGTCAGTGAAGTATTACCTCGCTTGGTAATATTTTTGTTTTGTACGAAAGCTTATTAAATGTAAGTTCTAGCTTTTTCTGTAGTGAAGATTTTCAAGTGTAATCATACTGTAGTATTTTCATCGCATGCAAAAATAATGATATACTTTTTGGCTATTATTTAGATGGCACTGCCACTAAACTGTTTCTTGGCGACTGCAAGGAACTGCCGATACTATTAAATCGTGAAAAGTTGTGTAGACAATGAAGCAACATTGAGCGCAACTTATTGCAAATATTTATTTTAAGAACTTTCTGAAAAAGTAACTTTCTTTTTCAGATTTCTTAAATAAAACAAAGAGGTTTATACTAGTAAATGTCGTAATCGTTTACCCGTTCTTAACTTTCACTTTCTTTGTTTTTTCTTGGATCCATTGAAAAACTTTCGGTCATATGAAAGCCTGTTAGCATTCCGCATACCCGAGCTCAAACGTACTGTCTTAGAAAATGAACCTAGACTTTACATGAAAGGCTGATTTTTTTTATAGTCGGCGAAGACTAGTGAAGAGGTTGCATCACTAAACAACATGTTAAGAAAACGCTTGGATTCAGTTCTCAAACTCCGGTGAGTCTGACAAGTTACCGCAACGTTTATTTTGCTTTCTTTTCTCTCAAAAAAGACAACGAATACGGAAAACAACTCATACTGCTTGCACCAGTTACTACGCGCTTCATATCAGTCATAGTAAGTGGTCTGGTTTCTATTTTCTAAGAACTCGCGGTTCTAAGTAATGTTTCTGGGGGAATTCCCTTTTCACGGTTGGACGCTCAAGGTTAAAAGACGTATTGATCAAACACTAACTTCTCCTTTATGAAATGATCATAACTCTACCATACATGTACAAATAGGGGTATAGAATGGTCCCTCGCGAGTCTCGGCAAAATTCAAGCAAGTCTCGAAATCTAGGCGTTTCAAAAAAGAGTCTCGGATTGTGAAACAAGGGTCTCGGCGAGTCTCGGATTTGACCATTCTATACCCCTACAAATTAATACACGTTGGGAGAAAACCTATTTCGAAGCAGTGACCTTCATAGGAAAGTGCCAGTGGGCAACATTTTTTCCAAGAACATCTATATAATCTTATATGTGCATACCATTAGCGGGGCAATTAGACCGCAATGGAACGTCTTGTTGGCGTTGTACAATCAAATTACACTAAAAGAAATTAAAGAAATGATATCCAATTAGTTGCTGTAGGTATAAAATAAAAATTGTCAATAGTCAGTGCTTGCGTGCATCAAACAAGAAGTTAGGGACTGCAATTCATTGCCACCGATTGAATAAACTGAACAAGTTCGCCCTATTCGGCTTTTTGCACGCTAAATTCCAATTCGATCTGTGGATTAGCCGGGACCTGGCTTTGATCAGCCCCCATGGTTGTTTCAGGTCTCTTGAAATTCAGAGTTTTTTTTTTTTCACCTTCGATGTCCAAGCCAGGTTTGCTATTCACTGAGCCCACGTATGGGGAGTTTGGCTGAAGCAAACCTGTTCATTGTTCATTGATTGAAAATTGAAAGGATCTCCGTGCAACTGAGACGTTTGCACAAGGCATCATGCAGACATAGGCAAGGCGTGTGCCAGATCAAACCACCGATGCCAACTGCTAGACCTTACCTGAACCATTTAAGCTTTGCGCGTGTCTAGTTCTATCTATCTATATATTAGATACTGCGTTATTAATACGCATGAATTGACGAGTAACAGTAAGTAGTGGTAAATATGTACCTAGGTATATGACAGACATTACACAGGCAAGAGTTCATCTACCAAACCAACGTATACTGAGAACGTTGTTTAACGCTGTTTTGGAACGTTTTTGTGACAATTGTGCGTTGAGGCTGGTTAATTCACACTTGCAACGTAAGCATAGGAAAAAGAAGTGTGAACCGGCGTGACATAAGCAAAGCAGGAGGAAGGATCTTGCGTGTGAACCGGGTGACGTAAACCGGCCACAAGCATAAGGATTCCCAGACAGCTGTGATGACTAATTGAGCACGTAGTGCGGCTGCGTATGTTGCTTTTGTTATGCTTATCTCACAAGTGTGAACATTCATTGTTATGCTTATCAGTTTATGCTTATGTCACAAGTGTGAACCAGCCTTTAGTCTCAGCTAAATGGTTTCTATCGGTGGTGGTGCTGCTTTGAATTGTTCTTGTACTTAATTCGCGATCGGCGTTAATTCCTTATATGAGGTATTTTACTGAGCTTCTTGGATTAAGAAAAAGTCTACTATGACATAAAACTACAGCAAGTAACAGCCACTTTTATTACTAGTTTAGTTGTAAATATACGGTACACTTTCTAGATTACTAAACGCCGAAATAACTTGCCAGATTGTAAAAAAAAAACCAGCCCAAACTAAACTATGGATTAGACGGTTAATTCTTGACGAAAACAAGCTGAGGACACATTTTCCAGGAAGAATAATTCTTGGAATTTCCCAGGACACCGACTCCGCAGGCTTAATATATGTTCAGTATATTGTTACGTTTTCTGAGAAGAGTCTATCCACACAAGCTCACAAGTGTACCGGTAAACAGCTGAGAAACGGCAGTGCTACTACCCACAGCACTGTAAAAAGATGATGAATTTGGTTGTTAGGGGCTCCTACTGATTGAGTAAAAGGAAGAGGCGGGATGTTAAGAAGCCGGCTCTGAGAAACACCGGTAAATTATTGACAATAAACTGATAGACGCGGCGTCCTGGGGATCCTGATCGTGAATATGAATTGAGAAACAGCATGTCATATTACTAGTAAATTGCTCTAGGTTCATTTCTCAGAAGTAATCATTTCAGTGTCATTTCTGAGAAACACGTATTTTTGGAGAAAATATCATGCAAATTGTAGATTTATCTAAGCATATAATTCTATATAGTCATGCTGTCACGAATTGTCGTTTACTCGGAAAGTTCCCCCCTCAAATTTAGGGGGAGAAAGAGATTTCGTACGGAGGGGGACGGAAAAGGGACAGAAAGATAACATCTTTGTTTCTTGAAATTGTATCTAGTATCTTCGTCTACGGTTTTAAGGCGTGTTCGACAGTATTCCGGAACTGCATGGTAAGACTACATGCAATGATCACTACATATCGCTTATATTGGCAATTTTTAGTGAATATTAATATTAACCTTGAAAATCATATATCAGGAGGTCGTTGTACTTTATGATGTAACATGTGCCTGAACCAGTGATTTCGAGACGTTGTGTCATCTGGCAGTCTCGTATCCAGACCCCATCTGTTTGTTACTGAGGATATGAGATTGGCCGCTTGGCATTCCGTCAAATGATTAGATGCGCGCGCAGGTTAAGTTTCAGCGAGACTTAATACGCAAATGAATTCTGAGAATTCAGCAACTTACTTTTGTAAACTACCAATCTCTCTTTGTGTTTCTACACCTATGCATCGCGGAGATTTGAAAAGAAGCTTTTAAAAAACTTCTCTTTCTATAAGAAACACGTGACAAACAAGTATTTATCCCGACGATCCCGACTCATCTCATCCCAATTTCGTCTCCAGAGCCTTCAGATTTGGTCAGCGGGGACCGTCACACAGCGGTCAAACGTCTGCGCGTGCGTATTACCGTCAGTCTGGTGGGTGGCCGCGCGAATTTCCCGCGCAAAATTGACCTTAAAACATATTACAGTGAACTTCTACCCCCAAAAGTTAAGAAAAATACGTGAAAGTTAAGCTTTTTATTTTCACAGTCGACGGGAAATTGAACAAATTTCAAACTGTGAGTTTACCAAATTTTTCCGTAATTTACCAAAACGTTCTCAAGGTTTGAAAACGGGTGTGTGAACAGTGACGCATGCGCAGACGTTTGACCGCTGTGTGGGGGTAGGTACTTCATTTATGGTCTATTATTATTATTATGTCCTCTATATAGTATTATACGTCCAATATCAATATTAGAACGAGGCTGAAGACACATGAAAGAAAATTCAGAACTTAGCAATTTTTTTAAGTAATATTTTGTAGGCCAGTATTTGCGGGGTATCGGCTGCAGTTTAGCCTAGACCATATATGACGACGGTCCCCGCTGACCAACTCTGAAGGCTCTGGGCCGGGAACGAGATTGAACTCGTCCTAGTCGTGCGGGAGTTTCAGCTAGACAGTGAGTTTAGACTCGCGGAAACTCGCTGATAGCGGACACGCTCGGGATCAGCGTCAACTGTTTGCTGTGCAGAGTAGACTGCTAGCGGCTCTTCCTGGTGGTTTTTTTTAGCTCATGTATTTTCGGATTGGGCTACCTGTTGTCAAGCACGTTGCATGGCACTACCCAACACACACTATGACGTAGCTAGCGTCTAATACGCATGCTCACATCTTATTACCCGTAGAGTGGCAACCATGCCACCACGCTAACACGTGTGGGAGCTGGAGATGTGAGCAAGCGCTATAGCGATGTGGATCTCTCCGAAGAGGATCTGGTAGTGCAAAATGGAAATGGCACGGCCAAATCCGAAATTAAACAAACACGTTGCCGCTCCATTTTGGCCGCGCGCCACAGGTAGCCCAATCCGAAAACAAATGACCGAAAAAAACACTAGCAGGCTATGTGGAAGAAAATCAGGAGACGACCGGGCTCCCTGTGTTACGAAGCGACGAGCGCGAGGAGCTGAGATCGAGCGCGGAGCGCGAGAAGAGAATTGCGTTCCGCGCTCGATCGCCTCAGCTCGTCGCGCTTCGCGCTCGTCGCTTCGTAACACAGGAAACCCAGGTTTCTTCGTAGTTGCCGGCGAAGGAGGCTAATGTGGAGAGGAGTCCGCTTTAGATGGAGATGACGTAATCATACACCACGAATAACAAGGAACAATGGTACTCTGTTGAATATTCACTTTATAGTTATCATTCTCGACCCCAGACGCTTCATATGTCTTACTGCCTTTCACTGGGAACGTGAGTAATTCATAACAACTGGACTTGTTGACTTGTTGACAAAGGACTAAGCTATAGAATGCCCGTCCGTCTACTCCATGTAGGTCATAGAATCACCGCCACCGCAGTCACGGTCATCAGGTAGTTACTGCATTACTTTTATGCTCCTTATCGATACCGTCCATGTTATGCTGTGCAGTTGTCCGCTATAGACTGAGCAGACTGAGGACTTTTTAACCACTAAATCAGCAAACGCTGTCCGTTGTCTGCTTTATAGAGATTTACATAATTTCAGGCGTCCGTCGTAGAGAGGTGTATGCTATATAAATGTGCCCCCTCATCTAGGCTCTATTTTCTAAGTCAACTGAAGTGCGCAAAAGTTCCCAGCAACGAGCTGGTTCAGTTTTATGCCACTTATAATATAACATTATAATAATAAATATCGTTTATTAAACTCTCTTGCAGCCCAAGACTGGATTATCGAGCATAATATTTACATAATAAGAATCAATAGTACCATATCCTCACTGCATGCTCATTATCCCAGAAATCGCGAAGCGCAGTTTTTATTATCATGGATGTATAACTATAATGGATTTCGATCTTAATTTTTAATAGATTTTGACGATTTAAATGATTTTTAGATATGTTAGTTTTATATAAAGTCATATTTAGTGTTCAATTAGCACATATGAGTAGTTAATAGTTTGTATTATATCTTAGTATTAACATTAGTTCTATCTACCATTTTAATATTTTAAAACGGCTCCTATTGATAACAGTAACATTTTGTAACTGAAAGGATTACCCTGTTGAAATAAAGGTGTTTATCTATCTATCTATCATCGCGCAAAGTTAAGTTATGGGAAGAGTTCGCTCTTGCCATCACCACCTGTGCCATGCATGATTAGGCAAACTGGCTGCTAAAACGAAATCACAGCGCACCACATTATTACTCAGACTTTATTCCTTCCCAACACTCAATTCCTTCACTAAATCATACTAACAAACTTACCCCCAACGAATACCTGAAATTTTCAAACATAAAGAAATGTGACCACCCGAAGGTTGGGCCTAGAATATGCACTGAAGATTGCTAGGGTGAGAAACTGGTGTGTGGTCGAGGTAATCGTCATTCGACTGGGCTCTCTCTCTAATAGAAGTGGTACTAGCCATACATGACACCCTAGTGTAGTGCTTTACCGTACTGCTACTACGCCATCCTAGATGGCGGGATATCTCCTCGTGTGAGCAACCTATAGCATGTTAAGGGTGTTGGACAGACCCACCCTGAAACTATGAGGTGTCTCTCTACAGTTGATTTTCGCCTCTGTAAGATGTTTCCTTAAACGATTATTAACCGCAGAGCCCAAAAAGGGTCTCTGGCTGACGGCTTTGCCTCGATCCGTGGCTAGATTTATACCCAAGAACTGACATACCGTCAAGTAATATTCCAACCAAGCAACTGGGCAAACACCGTGGTCCCTGAACGGCTCCAAGACAAAAGGGCGTGGTGCCTCGCCTCGTGAGGTCTTAGTCAAAGTTAACCTAAGCAAAAAACCTTTACGATCTTTTAGCCTGTACACTTGGCTAGACAAAAGCCGGCCCAAATCCGAAGCACGGTCCCCCGTGAAAACGTCAACTACAAAAAACACAGGGTCTCTCACCAGAATATATCTATTCACAGAAGAAAGGTGGGTGCTGTCCTGTATAGAAGTTCTGAGCAGGCTTAAAAGTTTTGCAAATTTTGTAAAAACAAAGGAATCTCTTGCGATGGAGTTATTGCTCTGGCAGCCTGCTCCTCCCGTACGAACTTGAGATAATCTCGGGGGTGTGCCATCGGATTGGAGTCGTTTAAACGACCTAGATTATTGAAAATAGCCCTAAGTTTTCCTATAAGTGAATCTACTGAACCTGAAGCCAGACGAGTCGGGCAACTACACATCGCACGCATCGCACGCATCTGTAGAATATATTAAGAATGTAGATTTGTTTTATAAACACTACCCCGATTATAATACAAATTAATTAAGATTTTACGATTGAGAAATTTACGACATCTGTAAATAACACCAACTGATTTGGCACAACGGTCCATGCCGGCTCTGAAAGAAGAAACCGCTGACCAACTCCTTGCAAATCCCGCGGGTCGGTACCCGCGAGTATCCTCGAGGAAAGTGCAAAAGGCATCCAGTCCCCCAGTCCCGGGATAAAAAACTGGCTATACAAAAGTGAACGAATCCCCTGGGATGCTCGCATCGTCAGCTTTACCGCCTCCCGGTTAGCTCAGTTGTTCAGTGAGCTACGGTCTGTTGAGCGGGAATGTCGCGGGTTCAAACCCCCGCCGGACCAACGCTCAGGGTCTTAAAATAACTGAGTAGAAGGTGCTGCCTTTGTGAAACAACTGCAAATGGTTAGACCTTCACGTCTTCTCGGATAAGGACGTAAAATCGTAGGACTCCCGTCGGCCTCAAGTTTATCAGTCTCATCAGACTGTCACGAGTTACCAAAGTTAAATAGAGTTGCTTTACTTTTATATACTTTACTTTACTTTACTTTACTTTACTTTACTTTACTTTTACAACTCACTTGGGTGTTTTGTTGAATTACAAAATTCTCAAGTGAGTTGTCTAATATACGCAGACGATGTAGTTATATTATCTAAGACAGCACAAGGTCTTCATCAATACCTGCGAAACTAGTAGAAGAATACTGTAATCTCTCAAAACTTACAGTTAATATCGAGAAAACTAAAGTGATGATATTTAATAACTGCGGGAGAAGATTAAATAATTATACATTTTACTATAAAGAGGAAAAACTAGAAAATGTCAAGCATATACGAATATCTCGGCCTAATATTTAGCACATACGGAAATTTTAGTATTGCGAAACACGAACTTAAAAAGGTAGCTCTGAAGGCACTTTTTACAACGAAAAGAAAATAATGGGTGACAATTTCAAATCGAACGTCAAGCTCACACTCAAACTCTTTGACGCACTTATAAAACCGATCTAACTTGCTATACGGAAGTGAAATATGGGGAACTGATCAGAACAAAACCAAAATAGATAATGACCCATTAGAGTTGGTACAAGTCAAATTTTGTAAGATGTCACTCGGAGTATCGAAATGCAACAAACAATGCCGGAGCAAGTGAAAGTTCGAGAAATCATGTCTCCTGAAGACGCTGGTGTCATAACGGTCACTCTATTCAGTATCGTTTACGATTTACTGGTTTCTGTTCCTCTACTTCCAAAGCTCAACATAATTGTTTATGACTATCGCAAAGCTGACTTTGATGGCCTTTGCTCAACTCTTCAGTCTTTAAACTTGTCTAACTTCATATCCGTTGAAGGTGACGTCGATTACGATTGGCTATGCTGGCAAAGACACTTTTCTCGCTGCCGTGAAAGACCATGTTCCAACTAAGAAGCTGAAAGGTAGAAATTATCATAGTATTCCCTGGATGATCATGAACAGCGAGATTATTCACGCGATCAAGAAAAACTGCCAGTAAGCCTACTGCTCCTTGACTATCCAGTGAATTCTTATTATGGCAGGACGAATAATTAATTTCCCCTCCGGACTTACCGTGATTCGGTCAATAGCCATAAATTATTACAGGACTCGGGACATAATCCGAACATTCGGTCCTACGCTTTCTGGAAGGTTATGGCTAAATTACAACTTTATAAGACAGCTATCCTCCCTCATCTCACCTATATACTGTCATCTGGTATGGCATTTCTGTAGAGCCAGTGATACTCGAAAGTTGGAAAGATTACAGGAAAGAGGATTAAGAGCTGTTTTTAGGGACAAACAGTCCAGTTACCAGTTATTGTTAGAAAAAGCGAACTTACCCACATTACTGAATAGACGGCTACAAGATATATGCATTTTAATGTACAAAGTTAGGTATAACTTATGCCCTAAGTCAATATGTAGCTTATTTAAGGCTAACAACAGCTCGTATAACTTAAGGCAATCGGATTTCTCCTTACCTAGTTTTAATACAGTAACATACGGCAAACACACAATTAGATATTTAGGCCCAAAACTATGGAGCAAACTATCCAGTAAGGAGAGATGCTCCGTCAAACTTAATGAATTTAAAGCATGTATATACGGAAGCGTGACCTAAGTAATTTACTAGGCGGTTGTAGTGGCTGCCATTTATGCAACACATAATTATTTTAGAATGTATTTTAACTTTAACTGCATTATTTCTTCTGTTAGTTTTTTAACTTGTAAATAGTCACCATTAATTATTATTATAGATATTGTTATTCAAGTTTTTAGATTTTTAGATTTTTTTAACATCTTATTAGTTGTAGGTGTCCCCTATTAGCGGTGGGTTTTTCCCCTCTGCTAGAGTGTATTTGACACGTAAATAAAGTTATTATTATTATTATTATTATTATTATTATTATGTTATCAACAACCGTGCACTATTGTCGTCCTGGACGTATATCCTCGAAAGTATTGGTAGCCACTTTTGAGACACAGATCGGTGAAGGCATGTAAGGTGGCTGTGAAAGGCGACCCTGACGCCTTACTGTTTCCATCCAAGAAAGGTTGGATACCACATTGCTCTTTCCCTGGTGACTTGTGGGCTTTTGACGTACAATCAGTTAAATGGTGTTCCACAGATAGTCATATGAGGCTTGGCTGCTTCTCTTCACGGGAACTACCTGTTATGGCCAAGCTGTTCGTGAAGTCGGTAAGGTGTCCAGTATGCTGTCAGCGTTGTGGTTATGTGCGAAAATTGATCAAGGCCACTCAGTCCTACAAAGGACTTACAGATTGATGTGGATGCCATAGATAAACGTCTACAACAATTAATTAACTATGATCAAGCTACGATCTATTCCAAACAGAAAGATTCGCAACAAGGGGGAACTGGAAGATGTTTTAATGACTTTCCCGGGGCATGCTACTCTAGCAACCGTGACCCCTTGGGACGTATGTCGTTTCCTTATCCTCTATAAGGACAAGAATGGCAAAACACAAGTACAACATAGAACATTAGTTGTAAGTTGACGAATTGGCAAGATTTCAATGAACTCAAGCGATTCCTATGCACCTTCCCATGTGAAAACCCACTGAAACGAACGCTCACAACCCTTATCAACATGAGGCTCTGAACAACTCTTTCGTTATTAGTCCATGATTATTCTATATCGTTATATTTAAGTAATATAACACGCTTTCCATGTCTTTGTTCTCTTATATAAACACGCGGGATATGTTGGGAGAACAAAGAAAAACTTGAAAATCACGAGCCGCTAGGCGAGTGATTTTCAAGTTTTTCTGCGTTCTCCCAACATATCCCAAGTGTTTATATAAGAGAACAAAGACATGGAAAGCGTGTTATATTACTTTTATAAAATAACGAACAGGAAAAACACGAGAGATAAATCTTACGCACGCACGATCAGAAGATCAATTCTCCTAACTGTAACAGTCGTCAGAAATCGACCGGCGACGGTGAGTTTGCACAGCGCGGGAAATCCCCCGATACAGAACTGAGAAAAACGAAGGAATGCTCTGTGTCAATGTGTGGCTCTATTTTAAAAACATCTGCTTCAACATTCCCCGAAAAGAATAAGTCGGAATTCAATACATGCTTTCCCGTAAGGCATTCAAGGAGTGGTGGACTTGAACTGGATGTTTTTGTCGCTGAATGACAGAATGTACACGAGGAAACAGGATTCCCCTGTTGAACTTTGAAGCAGGTTTTAGTTGAATGAACTTTTATTTTCCCCAAACTCAATGGAATGATCTAGCTGTTGGAACCTTCCTTCCAATGAGATGAGGCTAAGAGTGCAAGGTAAGAGGGAAAAGCTCATTTTGTTCTGCGAAAAAAATCAACAAAATACCAACTTCACAACTGTCGCACGTGGTCGAGTTTGCAAAATTCATGTAGTTCACTAGTTGTTCATAAAATGGCAAGAAAGCTAAAAACCTTATCTGAATTATCTAAGACCAAGCAGGGTGAATGAAAACAATTGGCCTTATTATTTCGTGACTTCGTCGCCGATAACATGTCGGACTTGAAGTTGAACCGTACGCGTATTAGTTTAAATTTAGTTTGGGATAAAAAATGACATAGACAAAAATTGAAAGAATGTTGCCTTGCTTTTCCCTCTCGTCTACTCTAGTCTCTAGCTCGATTCCTCACTCTATTCGTCTATAAGGAGGTTGTTTAAAAACTAGACTTGTTAGCCGTTTGTGTGTTTTAGTTTTACCGTACAAAATAAGTTAAACGAAAAGTGGTTTTGACTTTTGTTTGTTGGATCCGCGAATAGAAATATCTTGGCCGGGATGGTTAGCAAATTTGATAACTTCGTCGTTTGACTGTATTTTTGTTAAATATATCTATCGCTTTTGCTGATTACAATCATATTGAAAGCCAACGTTTGGTGAAGACATTCTACCTCGTCGTTTGCCATTTTGATTTCATTCACAATCGCGTGCGAGCGAATTTCCATGTCTTTGGACTCTCATATAAACACGGCTTTCAGCCAATCAGCACGCGAGTTTCCTCTGGGTTATTTTATAATGAATGTTAGTTAACAAATAAAGAAGCCTTAGCCATGTTTTATACTATCATAAAACACGATGGGCATTTGAGAACATGAGAGAAATGTTAAAGCACAAGCCGAAGGCGCGTGCTTTCAACATTTCTCGAGTGTTCTCAAATGACCAGAGTGTTTTATGATAGTATAAAACATGGATTTAAGGCTTCTTTATCTGTTTTATAATATAGATTTACGCGCGCGATGAAAGGAAACCGCCAGTTGAAAACTATATAACACGGCTAACCATGTTATATACTCTGATAAAACATGGCTTCTTAGCCAATCAGAGCGCGCGTACTATCGTATCTATATTATAATATATGATAGGGCGTTAGATAACGAGATAACGAGCTTGCTTATACGCTAGAATATTATATAGACTGTTGGAAAGTTGGTGTGTAATCAGAATAACTATATATCTCGTTTGAAACCGGCCATCAGTAGACCTCACCTTTAGGATCTGTTTGGAGTGTTGGAACTTGAGGGTTGGGGATTGGATGAGGTTGGGGGTAGACATGTAGATATTTGGAGTAGTATAAGGTCTCGGGATCATTGAATAACATATAGGAACAGAAATAGATTAAGTTAGCGTGGATCGATATTTTATCCCATACTTAATTCAACTGGGCATGAATAGATTACTGCATGTTCCAACTGTAGAAACAAAGATTTTGCTCGAATTAATATCGGTTTAATCACTGACGACAGCGTCTCGGAATGTCATTTTTTGTTTTCAGCCATAACCAGTTTGTCGGAGTCTTAGTCTCCTTCGCAGCCGTTATTTGGAGAAGCGTTGCGTGACGACACAAATAACGGCTGCGAAGAAGACTATCGGAGTCTCGGATTTCACTTTTTTAAACAATGGTTCTGACCCGACATTGAATCTCGGATTGTAGTTGCCAGGAACTTATCTTCAAACTCGCAAACAACTCATGGTTTATATCATTTCAGTATGCATCAGTCACAGCTTCAAAAAGCGCCGTTTTACAGACGCGGCGCTGTGGTAAAATTGTTGGTGGGGCAGAGAAGTTGACGGCCGTACGAAAGTTGGTGGGGCCAATGCACCATTCTGGTATTTTAAGGGAACGATGTTTGCTTTTTTCTCAAAAGTTGGTGGAACAAATAATACCTCACCTGCCCCACACGGCACGTAGCGCCGCCTCTGTTTTATGCATGCAGTGCATCAGTGCACTCTGCGCTCATCATTGCTGACGGAGGAACAGGCAGCCCAAGCTATGGATTTGTGAAAATATGACTGTGAGAAGATATGTGTGGGGTTTTATAAATCCTTTCAAATTGTGTATAATGTATAAATAAACATCCCTTTTCGCTTTCATGTTGTTTCCTTTGTGGTTTTTCTTCTCTTGGAACCATTTTAGGGTGTTTTTAGAAGTTTTTCATCCACCTCGGCTCACCACCTAAGAAAGAGAGAAGACAGGAATCTTCTGAAAACTTCTGCCACAATCACCTGTACACAATCTTCACCTCCAAAATCTCACTTTTCGTCATCAAAATGTTACGAAACTAGAACGATAAATGAACTAAGCATTCTGGAAAAAATCGAATTAGTATACTATTTTACGACTTTCGACCAACTTCAAGGCTCCCGGCATACTAACGAAGTCGGCACCGAGCGCCAACCGTCACGAGAGCCTGAGTTAGTTGTCTTCACCATAACGAGTATTCGATCAGAACTAGTTTTTAGCTTCAGTAATTAGTCAGACGCTAGCGAGTTTGCGTTTGGCGGTTATTTAGCTCAGTACCATTATACCATGATGGTCAGATCCAGTGCGCGGTATGTTTGAGAGTGTGAGGTAAACACCAGTTTCACTTATCGCGAGCTTAGGCGGTGTACCATGTCCATAATATGAGAGCTTCTCGTATTTTGTCAGTCTGAATTTCCAAACCACACATCTCCAGAGCATTGCTGTTGATACACTTATTAACCTACGCCTAGAATGTGACATTTCGCTTACAGTTCATGCAGTTGCACCCACATCAGTGAAGAATCTATATTTGGCAGATTTATGGATAAGAACGACTGATATTTGTATCCGGAGGTTTTTTCAGTTTCTAGAAGTAAAATGGAGAGTCCATTCAGTTGATCGATTAACCATAAATATTGTTCCGTAGGATACGGTGCGGTAAACCCGTTAGCACAGGATTGGAGCCCTGATAATAACTGGATAATAACTCTCGTTTATCTCATTGTTGTTTCTGTGAATCAAGTGCGCAGCTGTAAGGGCGTTCTTCTGGCCTTTCCTGCTTGTTAGCCTAGCTAAGTTTGTATATTTTATAAGTGGTTATTATTATACCAGGATTACCTATTGTTATTCAAGGTCCTTATCGCAAGGCAATTTAGGGGAAGTACAAGTGATCCCTGTTTTCAGGTTGCCCATCATTAAACGTGCCGGCCCCGCTTCTCGTGCGTTGATCATTTCAGTCAAGGGTAATAAGTTCTATTATACATTATATATACTCACATCTCCACTCTGATTGGCTGAGAACACGCAACTAATTCTCGATAGCAAGCTATAGCAATAAGTGCGCATGCGTACAATATTATATATCTGAGGAGCTGTGCTCAAGCATGTTAAGGCCTGGTTCATTTAACGGAAAATAGATGTACGTTAAAAAATGTTTTCTGACAGAAATAACACTTTAAACAAAAACTAATTACACCATAATACTAATATCAACTTACTTAAATTTGTTAAGTGGGTGGTTGTCGTATCACGTGATCGATGACGTCATAATTATATAAAATCGTTTAAGTGAAATGCGGCTACGACGATAACATATGAATATAAAGTAACCCTGCTAAAACATTACTCCTCACGCAGTGTTTCAGATCACGCTTAGAAAACATGACTACCATGTAAAGATAAGGAGATATTAAGGGTACAAAAAGTCACGTGACCTATTTTGCATATGTTCGCCTTAATTACTCGTTAACGAAACATTGTAGTCATATTTTCTAAGTTGATTTAGGTAAAAGGCTTCAACCTTAACTAAACGTATCCACTCATCATCCAAGCTGTTTTAAACTCGGAGCCGCGTTTTTGATTTACTTATTTCGTGTTCTAAGTCACGTGACAGACCACGTGACACGTTTTACTACACACAAACCACTTAAGGTAGTCAAGAATAGCGATACCTATTATCGTAAGAAACTTGACTTACTTACCATACTCGGCTGTGCTGAAATAAGGAAAACAGTTTTTACCCGAAATTTGACCCCTGAACATGCTTGAGTGGCCCTGGCCCATGCAGTTCGATTCCCAATGTGAGTTGAGTTTGTTGGTATCTCGTTCTTGCTCCGTGGGTTTTTCTCCGGGTTCTCCGATTTTCCTCCCTCCGCACAAACCAACTCAAGCATGTTAAGGCATGGTTTCTGAGCAGTTCTGATAAAACATTCAAAATTCGCTATCTCTGTCATTTATGTATGAAATACCCTGTAACTTTGGAAT
Organism: Actinernus sp. WN-2022; assembly: GCA_030867875.1. Taxonomy (NCBI): domain Eukaryota; kingdom Metazoa; phylum Cnidaria; class Anthozoa; order Actiniaria; family Actinernidae; genus Actinernus; species Actinernus sp. WN-2022. The sequence continues at coordinate 75,144,790 of JAOWCC010001634.1, read as the reverse complement.
AATACTGTAATCGTGTGTCTTAACATTTAAGGATCGGTATTTTGGTGTTTTGAAGGTCACGTGACCTTAAGGCTGATAAAACAAAGAAATCAAAATGGGGTGGCGGAAGTTATTGTTTTGTTTCAGATTTTCGGTTCGAAATGCTAAGCTTGTTATGGGAAATGAGACTGTGTCCGGAATGGTTGACTTTTTATCACTGAAGAGGATATAAATGGCGATAAATGGTTCCAAGAATAGGTCACGTGACCTGTTTTGTATATTTTCGCCTTAACAGTCTATCAGGGTAAACCATTCCGAACTGATCTTTAAAGTCAACCACAAGTGTAATCAGATAAACACAGAATCGTTACTTAAAATATACAATGTACCACCCCGTTTTTAGATTAATTTTCAACTTTTTGTGATCACGTGGTTGGTCACGTGATAGACATTTAACCAAAATTTTATATTAGGACGACTAAAAACGCCGAGATTAGTTATAACCACCACTATTCTAGGATTTGAGCAAATTCAAGTGACTCTATTCAACAAAATAGCTGTAGCCTCATTTTCATGTTCAAACCATGCCTTAACATGCTTGAGAACACGCTAAATTCCAATTTGATCTGTGGATTAGCCGGGATCTGGCTTTGATCAGCCCCCATGGTTGTTTGAGATCTCGCCAGTAAAAAATCAGAGTGTTTTTTTCCTGCTAGCAGATAATAGTATTACTGCTAGCAGATAATACTTAGCGCTCGATGATAAGCAAATACGACAATTTTACGCTAGAAAGCAGGGCAATTATTTCGTTATTTTGAGCCATTTTACTATTTTAAGCGCTCAGCTATGTTTCTAGTCATTCCTTTCTCCTAAACTCGTAAAATAAATGCAATTTTTAGCTCGAATAAGGAATAAAACATCAGTTGAATCAGAAATTCAATTGGTAAACAAACGAATCTTATACGGCGTTCCATGTATAGCTTCGTTTTCGATAGTTTTTTGTTTTGCTAAAACTTGAGCTTAAAAATGTATATTATTGAATTCGGTTTTTGCATGCATGATTCAGACTCGCAGCCTAGTCCCTAAACCACAGGGATCCCATTAACACACTCAGACAAAATACCAAGCCAGAAGGCCTAGGGACTAGGGTGGGTCTATGTTATTAGCCTCAGCCTTCGGCTGATAACACAGATCTCTGTTTTGATAATTTTCGCTATCATGCGGCTCAACCTCATCCAATAATTGCTTATTATCAGGTTTCACGTGAATCCTCCCAGTTTAGTCGAATTGAAGCGTAATTCATTCTTTCGATCTGGTGGCCATCTTGGATTCAAAGCGAGGCAATCCCGTTTGTTTTTGCCAGGTTAGCTTCGTTTTGACTATCCCTTACTACGAGGCTAACCTGGCAAAAACAAAGGATTGCCTTGCTTTGAATCCAAGATGGCCACCAGGTGAAAAGAGAGAATAGTTCACAAGACGTGTAGTCGTTTTTATCCTGAGATAAAACAAGGGCATCCAACGAGTGCTTTTTGAAATTCGTTTGAAACCAGTTGTCTGCAGCGTATCTCGCCATTTTAAGGCGCCTACTATGTCTTTTGACGTATTCTAGAAAGCTATCAGCTGTTCGGATCTTCTAGATGGAAATCGCGTCAACCGAAAATACTATGACAAAATATTCCCGGCCTACGAATTTGTTAGTAGTCTAGAACAAAACAATAATTTTCTAGCCCAAGTAACTTCATGTTGCAAAGTTTTGTGGAGGTACGAATTTTTTAGGGATTCTTTTTTCCTTTAGGCAATTCTTAGGGAATGAAATTGTGTTGTTCTGACTCTATTGATCAGACGAATTGGGACGTACAAATATTTTAGGGGAAACCATTTAGTCTCCCTTTTCTTCTGTAATTTTCTAGGGATTGAAAACAAATTTTCTAGCCAGTATTTCATAAAACAATTTTCTAGGGAAATTATTTTCAAATCCGAAAGTTTTAGGCTAACTTACTCTCCCGAACAGCTTTTTAACCGAAAACTTCGTTGGGTGCCCTTGATAAAATCATCCTGATTTCTCCATGTGCGTTGAGGAGATGAGTGTCTCATTTCGTGTACTCGGTTATCGGCACTACATTATTTTTTGAAATATATATATATCTATAAACATTATTTTCAAGTTAAACACATAATGATTCAATAGGGACTTTAATAAGAAACCAGGACGGCGACGGCAGTGACGACGGGACACAGAAAAGTGTTTTCTCCTAAAATTTGTTTTTCCTTTTTCCTTCATTCCCTTTAATTATTTTTCACATCGAAATTTTCGAAAAATATGACAAGCATAAAGTTCCCTTCACGCCGAACGAAAGACGGAGTGATTTACTTTTTGACGTTCGCGTTCTCTATGAAACGTAAAACGTATGGTTTTCACGTTGTGTTTTTGCAGACAACGGTTGAAATTAGCCTCCTCCGCAGGCAACTCCTAAATAATAAGAAACAAGAAATTTGAATCACCGGGATTCCTGTGGTGGAAGGATCATCTGAGCGGGCTTCCTGTGGAAGGTTCAGATGAGGGGGAGGGGGTGGGGCAGAGAAAAAATAAGAGTTGCCTGCGGAGGAGGCTAGGTTGAAATGTAGGCGACTGCGTGTATTTTCACGTCAGTGCAGTTATTGTATTTTGTAATTAAGGCTATTGTTTTATGCCGTTACACTAGACCGCAAGCTCACCTTCAAGTCACACATCTCGGAACAGCTGAGGAAAGCTTATGCTAAGGCGGCAGCATTGAGACGATTACGTCGATTTATCCCAGAAGAAGTTATGATACGCCTCTACAAGGCATATATACTGCCCCACCTGGAGTACTGTAGTCCTATCCTACTGGGAATTGGTAAAGGACAAACCAAACGATTGGAGGATGCCAATCATTACATTCTGAGGACTATTTTAGGCCTATCTAAGTCATTATCGTATTACTTTATTCTAAAGTACGTAAATACGAAAACCTTGGCCCAGCGTAGATGTTTTCAGTCGTTATCCCTACTTTATAAATGTATGCATGATCAAGGTCCTTCATACATTAATAATTTTTTTAAACTTAAAATTGTGAAGTACAACCTACGAGGTAGTGGCACTAGGCTGGTACAACCACGCTTTAAATATGAATGGAGGCATAGATCCTTCTCATATATTGTTAGTAGACTTTGGAACAATTTACCACCTAAGATCCGCGAATGTAAAGATATTAAGACCTTCAAAAATGCCATAGAATCTATTGATTTTAACTTAGCTTAATATGGCATAGTGCTACTTCATGGTTCGTTTTTAGTTTTATAGATTTTGTTAATTTCAGATTAAGAACTGATAGTTTTTTTTTTCTTTGCTTTTACTTTTTACTAACAGACACGTCACAGGAGAAAATACTTTTTATAGGGGTACGGTAGGGATAGTATTTTTACGTTAGGGGTTAGGGTAAATTATTGGGGTAATTGTCTATGGAGGAGGGTGTTGGTCTTATTTTCCCTGGGAAGGGGGGGGGGGGGGGGGGGCTGCCATCGGGGTGTTTCTTTTCTTGTGGGAAGGGGTTGGTTGCAATGTGGGAGGGGATACTTTTCACATTATTATTAATAAAGGGGTGAAATACATTTTATTAGATTTTATTATATATTTTAATAGAATATTTATACACATATATATATTGTAATTTATTTATTATTTTTAAGTTCACGTTCAAGTTTTAACGAGTTATATAGCTCCTAGTTGACACGTGGGTAAATAAAGTATTGTATTGTATTGTATTGTATTGTCGTCCGAGACGTTGCCGTCGTGGTTTCTTAAACTCCCTAATAGGGACCTTAAGCGGCCAGGACGGCGACGGCAGTGACGACGGGACGTAGAAAACATTTTCTCCCGAAATTTGGTGTTTACTATTTCCCATGTTCGCCTTTAATTGTTTTTCGCAACCAGATTTTCGAAAAATATAATGACTATAGAGTTCCGTTCACGCCGAACGAAAAATGATTTGATTTACTTTCTTACGTTCGCGTTGTCTTTAAAACGTACAATTTGGGGTTTTCACGTTGTGTTTTTGCAGAGAACGGTGGAAATGTAGGCGACTGCGTTCATTTTCACGTGCAGTTATTGTATTTTGTAATTATAGCTATTGTTTTATGCCGTCGTCCTAGATGTTGCCGTCGTGGTTTCTTAAACTCCCTAATATCTTTGTTAGGCGACGTCTGTATGTACGACATGCAATATTATTTTTTACCTAATTCCAATTTCACCAGTCAGGATCGACGATCCTGACTGGTGAAATCCCATCTCAGTGCAAAGAGGCAAAAGTAACTCCCATCTTTAAAGCAGGGAAGAAGAGCGATGAAAACAACTACCGCCCGATTTCGGTTCTCCCACTTGTTTCAAAGGTCATGGAATGTTCAGTACAAGTTCAATTGCTGGGATTTCTGAAGGAAAATAAAATTATTTCGATGTATCAGTCCGGGTTCCGAAAGAAACACTCAACCGCGAAACCGCGATTGCTTACTTGGTTGATCATATATTAGAACACATGGACAAACAAAACTTGACTGGCGCAGCCTTCATTGACCTAAAAAAGGCTTTTGACCTTGTAAATCACAAATGTCTCCTCCGTAAACTAGAACATTATGGAGTCAGGGGTCAAAGTCTTGAATGGTTTAGAAACTATCTAACCACGCGTTCACAAAGAGTACAGTATGAAAATGACCTGTGCTAAGGACATATTTTGTTCAATAACATACATACTTTATTATTAACTAATGTTATATCTATATAAACTATATACAATTACTATGTGCGCATAATACTGCAAGGGTAATATATCTGTAAAATGAATAATCAAGGAATTGCTGAGGTCGAGAGGTAAAATTTCAACAGAATTCGCTGAAATTGCATATAGAGCCCAATGAAGAACAGATAAAGACTTCAGGGGAGTTTTCATTGATTTTATTTCAGTATTTCTGGCCTAACGGATACAAACAAATACTCGTTAAAAATTTCATACAAGCCCTTATAATTTAAAACACAAACAGAGCTTGGGTTTCCTGTGGTCTCTCTCGGGAGGAACGAACGAACCAGAGTCAGGCTGATTCAAACATAATCTAATCCCCCTGGGTATGGGGCAGAGGAATTCCGACAAATCCTCACCCCATGGGGGCAAATAAGAAGGACTCCTGAATACGTCACCAAACTGATCAGCTATTTCACCTAGAGCCATCCTTCGCATGCTATAACTGCAAAGATAATTGTTCTGCCCTCTTCTGGCTAATCCTTACACAAGGGCCATGGTATGGCAACGGCCAAACAGGAAAAAAGCGCATTGAGTTTTAGATCACTGGTTGAGAAATATCGAGCACCCCGGCCTTGAGAAATATCGATAACTCCTTGAAAAATATCGATCACTCCTTGATAAATATCGATCACCCCTTGAGCAATATCGACCACCTCTTGAGAAATATCGATCACCCCGTGAGAAATATGAGAAATATCGACCACCCCGTGAGAAATATCGTTCACCCCTTCATGATAAATATCGATCACCCCTTGAGAAATATCGATCACCATATCGTCACCCCTTGAAAAATATCGATCACCCAGTGAGAAATATCGATCACCCCGTGAGAAAGCAAGAAAGAAAGACGTCCAAACACAGGCTTACCATCCTCTAGCTAGAATTGATTTTGGGTTCCCTGCGGTTACGAATTGAAAGATTACCGAGATAGATTTTCACTCCTGGAATAAATATTTAGCGATACTGTGCTCTAAATCTACTCAACAAATAAAGATTAGTAGTCATTGGAGTGTTGTATGGTGTCTTTTTCGGGAAAAGTTTTCTACTTAGCGAGTTTACAGAGTTTTCGGGTAGACTGATCAGAGGGCTGCCTCCCTCCCTACCCCCCCCCCCCCCCCCCCTACCCAAAAAGAGTACACACGTGACAACTCGTGCTTATCGGACTTCGTAACTTGCTACGGTACTTCGAAATTTTACTTCGATTTTTACTGCCTGTGCACGTATTCCATTTGGTAATTCCAGCAAAAAGGTAAGTTGGCAAATGTGTTATTTTCTATTCGCAGGTCATTTGTGACGTGTGCGAGCATTAGCTGTATGTAATAACTTATCAAAAACCTAAATTTAGGCTTAGCTGTTACTTTTTGCTCATGTCCTTGGTCGATAGGACTTCCACGCACGTGTTAATGAACATGTTCTGACATAACTAAATATATTAAAAGTATGTTTAGAAGTTAGGTTTAATGAGTCTCTTATGGGGGCTAAAGTATAGAATACCCGTCCACTCCAACTAAGTATCAGAAACACTGCCACCGCCGTCCGCAGTCAGCTTGAATAATTTAGCAGTAATTATTATTCAGTCACTTCGGACCGCGGTAGTATTAGCAAAATTATTATTCAGCACTTCCGGACCGCGGAGCGCGGTGGCACTCAGTTACATGGCTTAATTGGAGTATTTGTCGTTCTTAAATCCACTCGGGCGATCTATCAATATTCAACAATCGACTGCGGGACTGCGGACCGCGGTGGCACTTAGTTATATGTCTTGCAGTCATTAATATTCATGATTCGACTGCGGGACTGCGGACCACGGTGGCACTTAGTTATATGTCTTAGAGGCATTCATATTCATGATTCGACTATTAATATTCAACAGCCGACTGCGGGTCTGCGGACCGCGGTGGCAGTCACTCTTATGCTTTCCAAGAGCAGACTGCCATTCAGTGTTTCGTCGTTCTAGGGTCTTGTTTTCAACTGCTTATTAGTCTATTGGGTTACCTGTAGTTTATCGATTAGTTTCATAACGTCTCAGAAGAGTTTATATAACCACAGGTACCCCAGGCTCATTATGCGTAAAACCGTTATTTCCCGGATATTTGAAATTACAGTAAATGTATGGAGTTTTAGTTCGAACGCCCGTTTGCTCTAAAATAAAATTCAGTAAATCGTCAAAATAGTCTTACCTGTCTCTTGTGTGTTCCTTTCAGTTTCTGTGAAGTTTCAAGCCATTCCGTTCAACATTGAGTGAGTTACAGGAATTTTTCTTCCCTTAGTATAATTATTGGGAAGGTAGCAAACTCGAGGCCGATCAGGCGCCGATCAGCTGCAGGTCCTTCACCACACTCAGCTTCACTTTCACTGGTTTACTTTAACGGGAGAAAAGTGCCACGTAGTTTGCAGTTTTCAGGTTTCGCGGATGTTCTTGTCCATCTGACCGACAACGAGGCGACAAACAGTAGACCGTCCCCTACCACGTCAATTCGATCTTGCTAGCAACGAGGCGACAAAAAGTAGACCGTCCCTACCCAGTGAATTTGACACTCCGTTGTGCCATTGTTTCATCTACCAATCGGAATCGATGTAAAAAAAACGGTTTGTTACCCAAAAGTTCACAGGCTCAGACCTAATACATATATACCTTATTTTGAAAGTGTTCTTTCAACAATCGGTTCTATGGTGTAGTGGTTGACATTTTGGGCTTTTGATCCAACGACCGGAGTTCGAGTCTACGCCGGGCACTAAAAATATATTTTTTTACTTCTTTTTCTCCTTTCTCAGTTTTATTTTTATCCTTTTCCTCTATTTTAAGCTATTAGAGGTGCCTTCTACGCTACTATAAAATCGAGGTCGTGACCGTGTTGGGATGAGAGCCAATACACAACAATGTTTTATTTATAGTAGCGTAGAAGGCGCCTCTAATAGCTTAAAATAGAGGAAAAGGATAAAAATAAAACTGAGAAAGGAGAAAAAGAAGTAAAAAAATATATTTTTAGTGCCCGGCGTAGACTCGAACTCCGGTCGTTGGATCAAAAGCCCAAAATGTAAACCACTACACCATAGAACCGATTGTTGAAAGAACACTTTCAAAATAAGGTATATATGTATTAGGTCTGAGCCTGTGAACTTTTGGGTAACAAACCGTTTTTTTTACATCGATTCCGATTGGTAGATGAAACAATGGCACAACGGAGTGTCAAATTCACTGGGTAGGGACGGTCTACTTTTTGTCGCCTCGTTGCTAGCAAGATCGAATTGACGTGGTAGGGGACGGTCTACTGTTTGTCGCCTCGTTGTCGGTCAGATGGACAAGAACATCCGCGAAACCTGAAAACTGCAAACTACGTGGCACTTTTCTCCCGTTAAAGTAAACCAGTGAAAGTGAAGCTGAGTATGGTGAAGGACCTGTGTTTGGGCAACCGTTATTTGAAGGAATTTTGGCGATGTACATGATTTTTGTGGGAATTCGAGGCGATTTTCTGCAGCTGATCGGCGGCTGATCGGCCTCGAGTTTGCTACCTTCCCAATAATTATACTAAGGGAAGAAAAATTCCTGTAACTCACTCAATGTTGAACGGAATGGCTTGAAACTTCACAGAAACTGAAAGGAACACACAAGAGACAGGTAAGACTATTTTGACGATTTACTGAATTTTATTTTAGAGCAAACAGGCGTTCGAACTAAAACTCCATACATTTACTGTAATTTCAAATATCCGGGAAATAACGGTTTTACGCATAATGAGCCTGGGGTACCTGAGATATAACTGCTCGTGTGAATTCTCTTTTCCGATTCCTACGAAACAAATCTTAAATAATAAAATATTGATACTTAATGAAGTTGTGTGAGTTTTTTTTGGCGATTTGGGGCCTTCTAAACAGTTTATTTATAATTCGAAATTTTCACCGTTGGCCGTAGCCTCCCCCGCAGTCGTTTTTAGACTGCGGGGGAGGCTACGTTGGCCGACCGCGTGCGCTTTCTCAGTGTAAGCATATTAATAATTCATTTTGTCGAATTTTCATACAAACCTTCTAAAACCTAACCCCCAAATTTGAAAAAAACCTAACCATTTTGAATCCAAATCATTAATAGAACGAGTCTAAATACACCTGAAATTAATGGAGAATTTAGCGAAGTTTTCAAGTGTTTTCAAGTGCACTTTTGCTTTAACAATTTCAGGACATGCTTACACTGAGAAACCCCCTGGCCTGGCCGTGGCTCTAAAAAAATTACAAGGTAGGCAACTCGACCTCGCTAAAGCACAGACTTAACTCAAAGATCACCCAAAAATTGGCACTTTTCTACTTCACTCACTTAATTCAGCTTTCGGTACAGGAGGGAATAGTTATCAAGCAATATCTGACCAGAGTTTTAGGAAAATCCATCAAATTTATCACCGCCAAACGGCCTCCTCAAGACCCCAAAAGCGCGACCTTCCAATGGTCTGTAAAAACCAGACAGACCAAAGCGGTCCAAAATGTTCCCGCCCCTACCAAAACGATGCAAATCACCTTTTTTCATGGGGGGACCCCCAAGCATGAAATTATACTTCCGTTCGAGGAATGGAAACAAATATATCGCCAATCAGAGGATCATTACTAGGCTTTTAACGAAACTGGCGGTTTATAATACTGACTAATTTTAAATTTGGAACTCGCCAAAATTCTTCACGTGGAACTGTCAAAACACTCGGGGAAGACCCCGGCCTACTGTCTTGGTCCTCTGATTGGCAATATATTTGTTTCCGTTCCTCGAACGGAAGTATAATTTCACGCTTGGGGGTCCCCCCATGAAAAAGGCAATTTGCATCGTTTTGGGTAGGGGCTGGAAAATTTTGGACCGCTTTGGTCGGTCTGGTTCTTACAGATCATTGGAAGGTCACGCTTTTTGGGTTAGCCTGAATTTCAGCCGTCTCCTCTGGTTCGTTCCTCCCGAGAGAGACGTCTGAATCCAATAGCCGATAATGCTGTCCAGTGACGTCAAGGCGGATTAACAATTTAATTTATGCAAATAAAACTGTCACGGCGGTAGTAAGAGTTCGTGAGAAATATTTATTTGAGATTATGCCGACCAAAATAAAAGCCTTACCTATATTATATATCTCCATCCCATTTGCTTCTCAAGTGCCTCTTATGTTGTGAAAGCCTTTCCGAAGCAACATATCGTTAAATTATATTTGGAGGCAAAGTACAGTTGATCTTTGTCTTTCCGTTGACCTTTGTACATGTCTCGCGATCTGCTGTTCGAATCGACACAGCTATGAGATATTACCTATGTAAATGATGCAACAGAAAAGTAGAAAAACATGAAAGGATAATGGAGAATTTTCGAAGAAATACGAAGACTCTTTTACGGGAAAGAACAGTTCCTTGAAGAGAGTAGCGACATTCTTTACCACTGCGAGTGTGAACAAATAATAGATTGTCAACAACCCTGCGGACACGATGCGATAAAATGTACATGTTTACAGGTTAGTCGGCCGATTATTGTGCAGGACACTTTCAATCCATTTCCAGAATGTTTTCCTTACTTAAATTCTTTGCCAAAGACAATTACTCCACTGAAACTCAACGATCAAGAATCGCGGGTCCAAAGTGAATCCTGCCGTCTTCTCGGCTGATATTTATGATAATTATGCAAAATTATAGAATATGAACCAATCAAAAATCACTAAGAGGTTTTCTGGTAGTGACGTCACTGGACGGCATAATCAGCTATTGGATACAGATGTCTCTCTTGGGAGGAACGAACCAAAGGAGACGGTTGAAATTCAGGCTATTTTTGGGTCTTGAGGAGGGCCGTTTGGCGGTGATAAATTTGATGGATTTTCCTAAAACTCTGGTCAGATGTTGCTTGATAACTATTCCCTCCTGCACCGAAAGCTGAATAGTGAGTGACGAAGAAAAGTGCTGATTTTTGGATGATCTTTGAGGTAAGTCTGTGCTTTGGCGAGGTCGAGTTGCCTACCTTGTAATTTTTTTTGAGCCGCGGCCAACGGTCAAAATTTCGAATCCTAATAAACAGTCTGCTTTAGAAGGCCCCAAATCGCCAAAAAACCACTCATACAACTTCATTAAGTATTAATCTTTTATTATTGAAGATTTGTTTCGTAGGAATCAGAAAAGAGAATTCACACCGAGCAATCATACAAACTCTTCTGAGATCGTTATGTAACTAATCGATAAACCACAGGTAACCCAACAGACTAATAAGCGGGAAATATACGTTGAGTCTGGGAAGCCTGTGACCAGATCTGATTCTACAAGGAGCTTGTAGCTGTAGCTTGTTGGGGTTCCTCAAGGTTCCATCCTTGGCCCCTTATTGTTTTCTATTTACATTAATGATTTGCCCAATTGTCTTAGGCATACTTCGGTAACATTATTTGCCGACGATACAGCCATGTACTGTTCTTCGAATTCAGTTAAGGACTTAGAGTCTATGCTTAATGAAGACCTAAAGAACGTAGCACAGTGGCTTTACAATCACAAGCTAACTTTGAACACCGCAAAATCTAAGTTTATGCTTATTGGAAGTTCACAGAGGTTGAAATCCCTTGACACGATTAGTGTACAAATCTACGACAAAGATCTTGATAGAGTAGATTCATTCAAGTACTTGGGCGTCGTCATAAATGAAACCCTTACCTGGAATGACCATGTCGACTACGCCAACAGCAAGGTTAAACAAAGATTAGGGATACTAACCAGGATCAAGTACTTACTTCCCGCTTCTGTTAGAGAACTTTTTAGCAACACAATGATCTTACCAATCTTAGATTATGGCGACATTGTTTGGGAGACAAAAGCAATACTACTCTAATGAAATCCCTTCAACTTCTTCAAAACAGAGCAGCAAAGCTAATTTTAAATAAGTCCAAGCACTCTTCTGCTTCAGAGGCCTTGGAAGAACTTGGCTGGGATTCCTTATCAGAGAGACGCAGAAAGCACCGTATCTTATTTGTTTTTAAATGCTTAAATGGTTTTATAGACTGGATTTTACTTTTACTTTTAAGAGAGACATGCACGACTACAATACCAGAAGTAAGAACGACATCTATAAGCTTAAATCTCGTAGCTCGTTTGGCCAACGTCGCCTTTGTTTTCACGCCATTCAGGACTGGAATTTGCTATCTGAGAGCACGAGAAACATTCTAAATCTAGATCAATTTAAACGATTTATGTAGTTACTTATATATAGTAGTACGTTATTGTTGTTATTATGTTTATAGCTATTTTTTAATTAATACCTTATATTACTAGATTTTAACCTTTTATAGATTCATAGACATTTTTATATTTTTATGTTTTTACACTAATACAGGACCTTCCTGAAAATCACCTTTGGGTGAGGTTTGCTTCCTGTATAAATATTTAAATTATTATTATTATTATTATACAGACTGTATTAGAATTTAAAAACTTTGCTTTTTATACCATTTTAAAATTGGTATTTTTTGTTTCCCCTTCATAATGTTTGTTTGTATAGACCACAAGAACTATATAAGAATACAAAGTAACTTAATTCGCCCACCTCCAATCGATTGGCAATCTTTATAACAGCATTTGGAAGTAATGTATACAACACTGTCAGCCGTGTTTTATCACATATCCAAACACTGAGAACTGAACGAAGTTTTTTAAACTCAGTTCGAGGTGTTTGGATATGTGATAAAACACGGCTGACAGTGTTGTATATTGCTTCTCCAACAAATTTACCATTTAAGAGAAAACAGAGAAGAAAGTTTGGATAATTTATGCAAGTGTTTCATCACATATCCAAACTCCTTCATGCTTGTGATTTTCTTTGTAATTTTCTCATTAATTATTCATGAGTTTGAGAAGTTTGTTTGCCATCCAGTATTAAGCCTTTCCATAGGAACACAAGTGCAATTCATTGGTTATTGAAGTGATATATCAGCATGTGACTGTTTCCTGTAAAAGGCCCATTATTATCAATTGATACCAATTATCAATTTGATCACTTGCCTGTGCATGGTATACAGGCGTACAATCACAAGCTTACCACAGGCTTTAAACAGTCTTCAACATTGGTTTTGAGCTTCCTGTGGTTTATGACAACTCAAATTTGCAGGTTGAATATATAGCATTTAATTAATATTTAAACTTGAGTCAAAATAAAGTTTGCTTATTGTATTTACCAGTTCTGTGTGTCTTTCTGTCCTCAATTATACTGAGTGATACATCTTCAGGATTTGCATTCAAATGCATCCTAATACAGGTGGCACATCTGGGAGGGGTATTCTGCAGTTATGCCAGCTACGGTGGGGGTGTTTTGCAGAATGCTGAATGCAAATTAGAACATCTGGTCAGCGGAAATACATGAGCAATTGGGTTGACTGAGGTTAGATTTTTTTTATGTTGAGTTTAATAGGTGTGAAGCTCCAACGTGAAATCCTGTTCGCCATTCTGCACCGGACTCCTTGGGACAGAAGAAGGATTACACATACAGTCTGTGTTGTCGATTTAATGGTTCTGTGAACTAATCCAAACCCCAACCCAACATTTAGGGTGCATTCGATTGACCGTATTCCGGAATAGGAATACACAGAATTGTAACTTCAAATCGCTTATATCGGGAATTTGTAGTCACTGGAATGCTACATGTAAATGTCTCCTGAATATCACGTTTCAGCAAATGTTAGTAGCTTATAGTGCAAAATGTGCCTGAACCAGTGATTTCCAGAGATTATTCCATCTATTCTTATTCCGGAATACGGTCAATCGAACGCACCCTTAGAAAACCTAAACCCAGTTGCGCTTCACTAATTTTAGGTGTATAGGGCTATAGTCACTAGAGCATATGGTTCGTGGATCATGGTACATGTATTTCCACTGACCAGATAATTTTCTAATTTGCTTTATCATTTGGCATTCTTCAAAACACTATATTTTGATATTCCGAACCTTATATTTGCAGTATGGCTGCAGTGAGTGACGATTTCGAGAATGACTTTTCTCGGCTCAAGCAACCCCTTGCCGAAAATGATCCAGCGATTTACGAAATTCTGAAGAAAGAAAAAAGTCGCCAAATTCATGGTCTGGAGCTTATTGCTTCTGAGAACTTCACCAGCAAAGCTGTCATGGATGCCACAGGTTCCTGTATGACAAATAAGTATTCTGAGGGACAAGTTGGGCAGAGATATTATGGAGGAAATATCTATGTTGACGAAATGGAGGCATTATGCAAGAAGCGAGCATTAGAAGTGTACAGGTAAATATACATGTATAACCTACAAATGTACAGTGAGGTCATGTATTTTCAATGTAGCTGGGACATACGTGTACATGTAGGTGGGGATTGTTCTGGATAGCATGCAGATATACTGACCATGTAGGGGAATGATATGACTCAAAAGCACAGTCGACTAACTTTAGTTGTAGTGATTAATTGATTGATTGAAGTTAAACCAAAATAATCATTCATTAGACAGTCAAACATAAATAAATTGATGGATTCATTTTAATATGGAGTGGTCATATTTAAATACCTTGTTGTCAATATTGCTCAGAAAGGAAGCCAGGGGCTTACTTACATGTGTATATAATTGACTGGTGCATTATGAAGACATTTATAAACTACATGTACTACAGCTTTAAAGTAGTTTATTGCATTCAATAATCTAGAATTACCCTTTCTGCTTACTTCTGAACTTTCTCGTGAATATGTTTAATAAGCTGTTCTTTGGAACAGTTACATGTACATGCATGTACTCCAGATTACTATACCATATTAAACAATACCTATATATATGGGCATAAAGTGGTAAGAAAAACATTTGATTCTTCTAAAAAGAGCAAGTTTAGATTTAACTATTGTTCAAGTGCATGGATGTCCCAGTTAATATAAGTGATTGATCTACAATGTTATTTAGTCCTGACCTGGCTTCTCTTTTGGCCACTCCATTACATCTTCTGGAAGGTACATGTACGTGGCAGGAAACAGAGGCCAGTAGATATTGCAAGCATGCTCAAAACTGTCCAATCAGGAATTAAAGATCGAATTCGTGGGAATATTTGCAGTGTTTACATATAAAAGGTTTAAAATGGCAGATTCTCAGTGCAAAATTTGTTGAGACATTGTGAGTGAGTAATCCCTCCAGCAAGGTGTTAGAAAGTGGATATTTTACTCCTGCTGCAAGACTTTTCTTCCAAGCATCCATAGTAATAGATACAGAATGACTAGCCATGCTTTGGATTTACAAACTTGAGCCAGAGGCGAGAATTTGTAAATGCCATAAAGTACAGACAAAAATTCAGACTGTATAATTATATGGCTTAATTATCAAAATGTCTTTAGAGATGTACAGTTGTATAGAGTTACAGTTTTCAGTTATTTTGGCGATACAACCTAATTCGGCCAAGAAAATCAAAGCAAAAGTTTATGCACATAATAATGATAACAGGAAATAACATACACCAGCAACTCGCAAAACCCAGTGCTGAAGATGTTGAAGATATATTTCCTTAATTTGACATAGATTACAATAATAATCCATCTGATTGCCTTGAAATTGGGCTGAGTTATTGGTGAATATGTTGTTTCCTTTCTGTCTAAAGATGAATGGTAGGCAACAAAGAGAAGTGCTGATTATTGGCCAGTTTATAATAAGCCTTGGTTGGCAGCCTCAGTAGGAAACGTTGCCTACCTTGTGAATTTTCTAGTACAGGAGCAAAAGACTGAGAAGCCTGTGTGTTGAAACTAACCATATTATTGGAATTGAGAACTATAAAATTAGAGATCTTGAATGCAGGTACATGTAGCACTTGGCGTATGTTGTAAAACCTTTTTCCTCAAAACCTCTAGGCTTGATCCTGAAAAGTGGGGTGTGAATGTTCAGACGTACTCTGGCTCTCCTGCCAACTTTGCTGTGTATACAGCCCTCCTGAACCCACATGACAGAATCATGGGACTGGATCTTCCAGATGGAGGGCACTTGACGCATGGCTTCATGACGGATAAGAAGAGGATCTCTGCCACTTCTATCTTCTTTGAATCAATGCCATACAAGGTAGACCCTAAAACAGGGTACATTGATTATGAGAGGCTTGCCGAGAATGCCCGACTCTACCGCCCAAAACTGATCGTTGCTGGTATTAGCGCATATCCTCGACATTTGGACTATGCAAAGTTTAGAGAAATTTGTGATGACGTTGGTGCATATTTGATGGCTGACATGGCCCATATCAGTGGGCTTGTTGCTGGCAATGTTGTTCCAGGGCCATTTGAGCATTCAGATGTTGTTTCAACAACAACACACAAGTCTCTTCGTGGTCCTAGGGCAGGAATGATCTTTTACCGTAAGGGCATCAAAGGATATAAGAAGAATGGGGATCCAATTAAGTATGACCTTGGAAGTAAGATAGATTTTGCAGTATTTCCTGGTCTTCAAGGAGGACCCCATAATCACCAGATCGCAGCACTTGCTGTGGCCTTGCGGCAGGCAAACACCCCAGAATTTAAAGCCTATGCACAGCAAACACTTGATAATGCCAAGGCTGTTGCAAAAGTTCTGCTTGACAGAGGGTACACCCTGGTGACAAGTGGGACAGAAAATCATCTCATCTTGCTAGATCTGCGTCCTTCTGGAATTGGTGGGGCTCAAGGAGAGAAAATTCTAGAAGAGATTTCTATCACAGGTTAGTCTATGAAGCTTTTTCATTTTACAATACTATGTATTGACCATGTGCAAAACCTACTGCAGTCAGTCCTGGGGTCAAATCATGAAAGAGAGGTCAGCTGGTCTAGCTGTTGTAATCTTTGACAAAGTTAAAAATATTGAAGCTTTTGACATAAGTTCCCTCTTGCCATTTGTTTTAAGAAATGTTTCTAAACTTTAAAATGACTGGAATAGCACGAAAGCACACAGGGATTTTAAACTAATATTTCATTTTTTGTGAGAAGATGCACAGGGCGACAGGACACATTTTCACAAGAAATAATACATGCAGGACTTGGGCCTAGTCACTGCGCAGGACTTGGGGACTCTGAGGGACCGGTTGACCATGCACGAGAATTTATAAGAACTCCTATAAGAAGTA
Source organism: Actinernus sp. WN-2022 (assembly GCA_030867875.1). Taxonomy (NCBI): domain Eukaryota; kingdom Metazoa; phylum Cnidaria; class Anthozoa; order Actiniaria; family Actinernidae; genus Actinernus; species Actinernus sp. WN-2022. Next base: position 75,127,946 of record JAOWCC010001634.1, on the reverse strand, counting down.
AAATATTTTCTGACTACATGTACAGTAGTTACCATGCAGGGTCTGAGGCCGAGTCCCTCTGCCTGCACAGAGTCTTAAGCCCGAGTTTAGGGATGGTTAGTACACATTGTTCACAGATTCCCTCGGTAGGTACAGGATTCTGAAAGCTTCTGTGTTCAAAAGGACAGCATATAACGGTATGTGTATTAAGTTAGAACTCCCTGTGGAAAGCAGATAAGTTTGCCATCCTGGACTGATCAATCTTGCCTTCATTACCATAATCCTATAGTACTGCTGCACTGGGTTTTACATGTGATCTGTAAAATAATACTCCGATGTGCTTTTTCCAATTTTTTAAGAAATTCCCTGGGCCCGGTTGTTTTAAAGGGTGGATAACACTATCCACCGAATAAATCCTTATCTGTGGATAAGTATTACCCAAACTAAAATCCTCTGCAAAAATGTTGAGACAGTCTAGAAAAATATGTAATATACGATAAGAAAAAATGCTGGGCACAAAGCTTAAAGGCAGTTGAAGCTTCCAAACCCTCTCCCCCCCCCCCCCCCCCCCCCCTCCCCTATTTCAATGTTGGTTGTGAATGAATTCTAAATTGAAAGTGCCCCTACATGTAACACAACATTGAAGAGGGGGAGAGGGGATTAATTTAAAGAATGGTCTCTAAAAGTAAGCTGTGTTCAAATTATTTTGCAGACAATTGTATCTTATTTTATCCATGGATAAGGATTTATCCAGTGGATAGCGTTATCCACCCTTTGAACAACCAGACCCAGGTCCTTTATATGCATTTTACAAGAACAAAACTTGTCAAACAATCATCATCATGTTCGGGTGGTGATGTTTTAAATGCATTGCATGCCAACTTTACTATCATCATGATCAGGTGATAATATTTTGAATGCATTGCATGCCAACTTTACAATCATCATGGTGATAATATTTTGAATGCATTGCATGCCAACTTTACAATCATCATGATCAGGTGTGATGTTTTGAATGCATTGCATGCCAACTTTACATGCACATGCATCGGGATTCAGATTGTTGACTGACAGCGGACTATGACCAATCATCTTGCAAAAATGCCTGATAAATTTTCACTATGGCAGGTCATACTGGTCGGATTGCTTTCTGTTTCCTTCATTAAAGGTTTTTGCGAAAAACACAAATTACTGCCCTTACTATCCTACTAAATTATTGTGATGTTGACCTAATAACCCTAGGTAGGACAAGTGACAGGTATTATAAAATTCCACCAAAATCTGTTACATGTATGTATGTTTGCCTAGAGTTTCCTTAACTTTAGTGCACTGAGCCTTCGTGCAATTTTCATAGCTATGAACCTCAGAAAAGTTTTGAGTACTCCTGCAAATAAATGTTTGGTTTACTCTGTCATTTAATTAATTCAACTTTGCAATAATTTGATTATGACTTACAGTTTTCACTAATATGACTTTTTTTCCTTTACTAACAGCTCATAAACTGTGTATATTATCTAAAAATCGATGTTTTGTGATAGAAAGGTGCATTGAGAACACTGCATTAATGAGATGACGTCGACCAAGGTATCAACCCAGGCTTTTACTTACGCGGTCATGGGTCAGGAATGGTCACGTTTCCACGATCTCAAACAAGCGTAGAATATAGAGTATTGTCTTTAAACCGAATATTTCTTCGCAGGAGTATGCAAAACCTTTCTGAGGTTCATAGCTATGAAAATTGCACGAAGGCTCAAACATGTATGCACTTTAAGTTTGCCATCTGGCATCATCCATAGGCCTGACATCCAGTTCTATTTGTACCACAATTTATTTATTTTTGTTTGAATTTCTTTTATCTCTAGTGAACAAGAATACTTGCCCAGGAGACAAGAGTGCACTTAAACCTGGTGGCTTGCGCATTGGTGCTCCTGCCCTCACCTCTCGCAAACTTAAAGCCAAAGATTTTGAGCGGGTTGGGGATTTCATTGACCAGGGAATCAAACTTGGTCTGGAAATACAGGCAGTTTGCGGTCCAGACTACAAGAAATATGTAGAAGCCATAGGCAGTGAGCAGTTCAAGGGAAAAGTTGAGGCTCTCAGAAAGGAGGTGGAAGAGTTTGCTGGTAAATTCCCCATGCCAGGGAATGACATCATTTAGAAACTGGAACTTGTATGGCTCAGGCTGAATTCTCGTTTATAACATAACAGCATTTTTTTGTCTTGACTTTGAGGCATTAACATGCTCAAAGTATTTGTTGTAGTAAGATGATCCTTATAAACACGATTAATAGCTCACTTTCGATATCATTTATATACTTCATTTGTTGTTGGGAGCCGGGGTGGCGCAGTGGTTAAGCGCTTCGCCTCTCACCTCTGTGGCCCAGATTCGATTCCCGGACGCAGCGCCATATGTGAGTTGAGTTTGTTGGTATCTTGCTCTTGCTTCAAGGGTTTTTCTCCGGGTTCTCTGGTTTTCCTCCCTCCGCAAAAACCAACACGCTAAATTCCAATCCCGCGATCTGTGGATTTTGGGTCGGGTTGCACATATGACAAGTCCGTACTTTCTAACATTTCTAAAGTTTCTAACAGAAACAACAGTTTAAATAAAATCTAATCACACCATAATACTAATATCCACTTACTTAAATTTCTGAAGTGGATGATCACATCACGTGATGGATGACGTCATAATTAGAGAAAATCATTATATTTAAGTAAAATGCGGTTGCGACGATAACATAAAAATAGAAAGTAACCCTGCTAAAACATTCCTCCTCTAGCAGTGTTTAAGACTCATGTAAACATAAGGAAATATTAAGGGTACAAAAAGTCATGTGATCTATTTTGCATATTTTGGCCTTAATAACTCGTTAGCGAAACATTGTAGTCATCTTTTCTAAGCTGAACTAGGTAAATGGCTTTAATCTTGCCATATCCACTCATTATCCTCACTGTTTCTGTTAAAATGTTTAGACCATGTGACACATTTTACTCCACACAAACCACTTTAAGGGAGTCGAGAATGACGATATCAATTATCGGGAGAAACTTTGCGCACTTACGGTACTCGGCTGTGTTGAAATAAGCAAACACTTTTTACCCGAAATTTAATCCCTGAGCCGGTGTACGTTGGCAGCCGATTGTGAACGTAATGTAAATGGTCAAAATGGTATAGCAAGGAAGAATGAATGAATGTTGACTTTGAATGTATTTTCAATCTGCAGAAACTCTCAAAAGATATCTTGAGTACACAACGCCTTCATGACCCTAACAAATTTATCTAATTTGCCAACAAAACATGGGTCGAGTTAATTTATTGGTAAATTGAATGAAAGGAAACAAAATCACTTCTGTTATTTATAAGGAATGAATAATAAGTCTAATTTTCAAACAATAAATCTCTCTATACTTAACAGTGACCTTTGAATAATTATTATTTTGTATGTTTGTTTTATCTGAATGTAAAATTCAAAATACTCTATTTCCACAATTCTGACAGTTTTGTAAGTCTCTGTAAGACAGTCGTAAAATAATTAGGCTATTTGTTTTCATTCGATCCCTCCTGAGTTGCTGTCAGGCTGCATATTTATGTATACCACAAGGGGAAAGGTTATTTTTAGGGGGGATCCCAACATTTTTTAAATAGAAGCAAGGTGGAATCTTAAAACTTATTAAAGAAGGTTGAGGGATATTTCTTACGATATTTGGAATCTTGGAAATCCTAGATAATCTGCCTTGAGCTAATAATAATGTAATGTGAGTTTATTGACTGCAAGCCACATGGATTTTGCTCAGATCGAAATTCAAATGTTCATTTATATCTTAAATGTCGTTGCTAGCATAAGTTATACTAGTATATCATCGGCAAACATCGTAGTTTGGAGTGAGAAAGACAATTTGACAGATCATTTATACATAACAAAAATAATAAAGGGCCCAAGATTGTTCCATGAGGGACTCCACTCCTAATAAGAGGATACAAAATGGATTGCTATGCCCCACTTACGAACTGCAAACCCGCCGTGGGAAGAAAGCCGCCATGTTGGTTCAGCTCGACTTCGTGGCAAAGGCTACTTCACCTCCAGAGTTAACCGCTATTCTAACTCTACTTCTAGCTTCCAACTAATACGGCTAGTAATTAGCGGAGATGTCTGTATGAATCCTGGACCTGAAAAATGTGCAGTTTGTGCCAAAACAGTTGCTCGTAATCACCGGTTTGTAAGCTGCAACTCGTGTGACCTCCGGTGCCACATCAAATGTGGTAAAGTCAAGCCCAACGAATACAAACAAGTGCAACTGGCAGACAACGTACTCTGGACCTGTCCTGTCTGTATATTATCGAGACCTGCCTGCTTACTATCGGAGTTACCCTTCTATGATACTAGCATTTCAGATTCAGAGACAATGCTAAATAACAGTTCAACTGACCTAGATATGACATACTATAAACCCGGAGGTTGTGGAGGCCAGAAAGAAAACTTCAGAGATCTACTACTCCTTCACCTGAATATAAATGGATCCAGAACAAGTTTGAGGAACTCAAATCCACAATCACTGAAGATCTGAAAGCACATGTTGCATTTGTAACTGAGACAAAGATAGACTCCTATCCAAATAGCCAATTTAAAATAGACGGGTATAAAATCTACCGGAATGATCGGCGTAAAGGCGGTGGAGGCGTCATGGCCTTCATAGAGTCCTCCCTACCATCCAAGAAGCTAAAACTCCCAACCACCTACAAAACCCTGGAGCCCTTAGCTGTTGAGAGTAGAATCGGCAGCCATGATGTATTATTCCTGGGTATATATAGATCTCCCAAGGGTAAAGCACAAGACTACCTTCTCAAAGTTGAACAAGAACTAAATTCTATTTGTACTTGGGCAACTCTCCAGAAACAGTTTGTAATAGTCCTAGGTGACCTTGACAGACTCAAACCAAATGAAAGAGAAGGGAAAATACTAATAGATTTGGAAGAAATACATGGATTTGAATGTGTTATAACTGAACCAACAAGAATCACCAACCATTCTAGCACTCTTAGATGTGATACTCACAAACAAACCCGAGGTGTTCAAGAAATGCGGTGCATACGATCCAGGAATTAGTGATCATAAATTAATTTACGGAATTATGAGACTGAAAGCTATTCAATACAGGAGTAAAACAATTAACTTTAGAAGTTACAAGAATGTAAATATGAATGATCTCAAGAGGGATCTTGTGACAGCCCCTTGGCATGTTGGAGATATATTTGATACACTAGATGATCAATACCACTACTGGAATTGTCTGTTGAATACTGTATTAGATGACCATGTTCCCTTAAAGAAGATGAGGGTGAGAGCAAAAGATGTAGCATATATGACCACAGAATGGAAAAATGCCATCAGAGCTAAGCGTAAATATGCTAGGAGATTTAATAAGGAACCAACACACGAGAATCGTGAGCTGAAGAATAAATGGAGAAATGAGGCAACAAGACTCAGACGTAAAGCCATAAAACAGTACTGGAATGAGATAGCTGATGCATTAAAGTCGAAACCAAGGGAATTCTATAAAACTTTTAAGCCATTCCTTAATACAAAGGGTAAAGGAACTGATAATAGTATAATAAATCTTAATCTAAATGATAGGATTGAGAAGGATCAACGGAAGGTTGCAGAACATTTTGCTAATTATTTTGCAAATATGGCAAAGGATATTGGAGTAGAAGAAGTGCAAAACCAAACAGAAAACAACTATGATAAGCATACAAGCGTACAAGGCATACGTTCCAACGTAAACAAAGTATAGATATTAACCCATTCGAATTTAAAGATGTAACACCAGAGGAGGTTCGAACAGCTCTCATGAAGCTTAATCCTTATAAAAGTACTGGACATGATCAGATTCCTAACAAAATTCTAAAAGAAGCAGCTGACGAACTCGCACCATCATTGACAAAGATCTACAATGAAAGCATAAGGCGAAGCTACTGGCCTTCTGAGTGGAAGAAAGGTGACTGGACACCAGTATTTAAAAAAGACGATCATCTGGAAGATAAGAATTACGTATACAGACCCATAACAGTCCTAATTACAGTCGACAAGATCTATGAACAGTTACTTAGTACTCAACTCACAGAACAGCTTGATCCTGATCTAAGTCATAATTTAACGGCTTATCGTAAACAACATAGTTGTGAGACAAGTCTATTGAAACTTGTTGAAAACTGGAAATGGGCTGTTGATAAGAAGAAATTTGTTGGCGTACTATCAACTGATATGAGTAAAGCGTTCGATTCACTCCATCCACCATTATTAATTAGAAAGCTGAAGGCTTATGGATTATCAGATAATACACTGGAACTCTTTCGATCATATTTCAATCAACGTTTGAATAGAGTGAGGCTAGGATCATCTATCACCAGTACGTGGAAAGAAGTCAAACGAGGTTGTCCACAAGGTTCTACCCTAGGTCCCTTGATGTGGAACATCTTCCAGAATGATCTATCATATAACGTTAAAATTGCAACCTCACTATGTATGCTGACGACCATCGGCTATACACAATAAACAATTCTATACAAGAGGTTGAAATAACACTTAATAGGGAAAGTGAGGACATATCTAGGTGGTACCAGGATAATTTATTGATGGGAAACTTTGATAAGTACCAGGCTCTAACTATTGGACCATCAAATAAGAACAAGGATATTGAAGTTGTTATCATGGATAGGAAAGTTAACACCTCGTCCGAACTTAAATTATTGGGCGTAATCATAGATGATCAGTTAAATTTTAAAACCCATATTAGTAATGTTTGTAAGAAATCTAGCAAACAAGTACCCACACAGGCTAAGCTACGATTATACATTTCAGCCATTCTCCCACACCTCACTTATTGTCATACTGTCTGGCATTTTTGCCGGGCATCAGACCGCAGAAAACTAGAGAGAGTGCAGGAACGAGCACTGCGTGCTGTCTACTGCAATAAGACAATGGACTACTTCACATTATTACAAACTGCTGGTCTTCCTACTCTTTATAATAGGAGATTACAAGACATTGGAATTTTAATGTCTAAAGTCAAGAACAATTTATGTCCTAAGTATATTCAGGATTTATTCACAACTAGCAATAGTAACTATAGCCTAAGAAATGCAGATTTTACAATTCCCAGATTCAACACTGTATCATATGGTAAACATACCATAAGCTACTTAGGAACTATGTTATGGTCAAAACTTAGCACCAGTGTCAGGACATTACCTAGACTTAAGAACTTTCGTAAATGTATTAGGAAAATTGACATCGCTGACCTCCTGACAGATAACTGTGACAATTGCTTTCTATGTTCAAACTAGATTGGTAATATACATTTAGTACATATTAATTATCCCATTTTAGCACATATTAATTATTCCATTACTCCGTACATTTTATATAATATATATGTTTAACTTAGAGTTACAGACGTTTTCTTGCTTACATTGAATTCTTTATTATCGTATATAGGATCATAGCATTTTTAATTAGTATAGCATATTTTACAATTTATATGATAATAGTTAGGATATTACATTATTCATTATTCTTATAGGTATAAATAGTGTCCCCAATTAGTAGACTGTATAGTCAGCTATGTTCATATTGACACTTAAATAAAGTTTATTATTATTATTAAGTCTCGGCCGACTTACAGCTATTTACCATGTATGTTTGCATACGATCGCTCAAGTAGGAATTAAACCAGTCTTGTTTGCCCGGTAATTCCATAGTATTATAATTTTGATAGCAGAATGGTATGGTCCACTGTATCAAACGCCTTTTTGAGATCAAGAAAAACAACTGTATTGATATTGCCGTGATCAATATTCAATGACCAACTATATCGGTCGGCGCTTCCAGTAGTGCAGTTACAGTTGAGTGAATTGAACGAAAACCAGATTGATAAGGTGATAACAGGTTGTTAAGTTAAGTATTTGTAAAGCTGATCATAGATTATTCGCTCAAACACTTTTGCAACTACCGGAATTATTGATATTGGACGGTAGTTAGTCTGTCGGTACGTTGGGAGACTATAAGGAAGGAAACCCTACCATGAAGTATATACCGTCAATTGAGATTAATTAGGGAGGGTCAGTAAGTTTCCATAACTCTAGGTCCAAATTTAAAAAAATGAGACCCTCCCTCAATAATGGTCTTTAAAATATGGGTCCTCCCCTACACGTGCGCTCAAAAAATTGTGACCCCTCCTTTAAAAAAAAATATAACATTCGTGAAAGTAATGATCACCATGGTGATCAATACGAGGCTCCGTGCTAAATGAAATTTATTATTTTCTCTGTGAAAAGAATAAATTCAATTTAGCACGGGACCTCGTACTGAAACCTTTGTGCGTGACAAGTAAAGCATATCGCGGAAGTGGGCTATTAAAACTCACTTAATTTTATTATATATATAACTTTGCTCGGCCTGCGTGGGTCGAGCACCATGTATGCATACAGCGAGCGGTCGAAAGCATCGCGTGTCCGCCCGCCCGTCCCAGCTCTACTAATAGTTGTAACCCTTTTTTCCAAACTTAATTGACTATGGACCGTTATTTTTTTACTGGCGGGGGTGGACTGGTGGGATTTGGTACTTCACTTGAACAAAATGACATGCCTCCCTCCCTATGATACGTTTACATTTCCCCTCCATGTAGATGTTTGTGTGACTCCTTCCCCAATATTATAATGAAAACGATAGTTATCGAGCAGCTAGATACAGATACATACCATGTACGCACCATTTTCTTATTTAAAAGTAGAAGAAATCTGTCTGCATTCTCCTGACTGTTCTAACATAACTAGATGTTTGAATATTGTCATCCTCGTGAGGGGTATGGCTAGACAGTTTTGCACTGTAAGAGGGGGACATTGGGGGCTCTCAATACCGCAACACCGCAAAAAAAATTTTGAAAGCACCGCATGTAACGTTCACAAAATACCGACACTGCAATGACGCAATATTTTTTTAAGAGTCCCGTGATTTACATGGATTTCACTTTGAAAATAAACGTTTCACTAAACACCGCAGATTTGAAAACACAAATAACGCACACCGCAGGATTTTAGATCACCGCAATATAGGATTTAATTCACCGAAATACCGCACTAAAAACTCACCCACACCGCAAACCCCAATGTCCCCCTCTTGTAATTAGAGTGCATGATTGTTGTGCGCGCTAGTGCGGGAGGCCCCCTTGCCGCCTGAATGGTGTTTTTCCTGCATTTTGAGATGAAAATTAAAGGCAGAGACTAGTAAAGAGAACGACTTGCAATGTCTCATTCCTTAAGATCATTCCATAAACGCATAGATGATGAGCGAACCACACGAGCGTTGTATAGGCACGAATTAGTCCTAGGAAGTCCGGGGGAATGCTTCCCCGGGAAATTTTGAAAGGCATTCCCTACATTTTGAGGCCACTTTGGAGCAAAGCTAAAAGTTTCAAAACAAATAAATAATTAAGACTGAGGCATGAGATTGCTGTCCATCCGAAATTGATTCCTCAGCTAGTCAATAAACCATATTGCTAGCTGAAAATCACCCTACATTATGGCCGACAGAAAGAAAAACAGGAGTCCAAATGGCATGTTTGTTCAGATAAAAGAAATGAAGGAAGTTCAACGGACAGTCCAAACTATTAACTCATCAGGTATTTGGCGCGATCGGAGACTTTTTAGCCTCATCTCTCGCTCTCCCGCTTTGAGTCCCAAAATCTCCCGCTTTTTCGCAAATGAGACTTAAATAAATAAAGAAAACATTGTATAGCGTGGAATTTTGAGATGAGGACAATTAGGGGGCGGTGGGCACATAATAGTTACCCTCTGAAAAAAAATCTCCCGCTTTTAGAACTCCAGGGGTTGGCATCTTTACATCCGTCTGTCTAGCTATATTATATTTTTATCGTTGGATTTCTTGTTCCTAGAGATCGATTTAGACAAATATCTTTTCCATAAAAATAACATGTTTGGAAAGTTTGAATAATTGTAGCATTTTTCCACCGAACGTTAATATCTCTATAGCTCAGCCTGTAGCGTGCATTCTTTTAAAGTGCCTGTAACCCTTCTTGCAATTTTTATAGCTATGGACCTCCGAAACGTTTTGAGTACTTCTGTGAAGAAAGTTTTGGTTTACAGTGCGGAATACGTTATGTTCTACGCTTGTTTGAAATCGTGTAAATTTGACGTTTCCTGATCATCCAAGACCGCGTAAGTTAATAGTTAAGACCGCGTGAGTTAATAGTTAAGACCGCCTGGGTCGATTCCTGAAAGACTTCGCAATAATTTGAAGAAATACTTAAAATGTTGACTAAAATGACATGAAAATGTTGTCTTTACTAACAATTCGCAAACTGTGTATATTCTCTATATATCGATGTTGTGATAGAAATACGCCATTGAGAACAATGCATTATGAGATGACATCTACTCAGGAATCGACCCAGGCCCATAGAGATGTGAGTGAGATAGTATGGACTCGCTTCCGTGAAACGAGGAATCTTCTCAAGTCCACCATAAAGAAAACAAAGAGATAATTTTATCAAAGTGCACTGTCTTCAAAGAAGCTCAAGGAAGTATGGAGAGTTATACACAGAATCATGCATTCCAATCCACAGCCTTTAAGATCTGACCCTGATGACCTCAATGAACACCTCGCCTCTGACTGCCGAGCGCGTCACCGGCGCATCTCCTCATTCTGTTGCTGATTTGTGGAAGCTGATCGACACTTTACCTGATGACAAGGACGGCGTATTCATGCTAAGACACGTGCTACATCATGCATATGAGGTCTTAAATGAGCTGAATAAGTTGAGGTCTGACTGCTCATGCGGTCCAGATAATATTCCAGTTAAATTCATCAAGATGGTGGCCGAACAGCTGGCGTCTCCGCTGACACATGTTCTCAACAACTGTATTTCCAAACAGATGTTCCCTACAGCCTGGAATATAGCTCGTATTAGCTCAATACCCAAAGTCAAAGTCTCCGCCCAATATCCATTTTGCCGATGCCCTCCAAGGTATACGAACGTCTAGTGTTACGCCAAATGGCAAGCTTCCTATCTGATGAAAATGTGTTAAAGGACTCACTCAGTGCATATTCGTAAAGGCCACACAACTACCACTGCTATGCTTGCCATGAGAGATGACATTATACATGCTATGAAACGCGGGGAGGTCATGCACCATGGCGATACTTGCAGACTTTTCAAAGGCATTCGACACCGTTGCCTATGAAACCGTACTGGTGAAACTACACAAACAAGGCTTTTCGAAGTCCTATTTGAGATGGGTGGACGCACACAGTATGTCCAGATTGATGATAGGACATTTCGAAGAATTAAAGTTACGTTCGGGGTACCGCAAGGGTCAATTCTTGGACCAGTCTTATTTAACTTGTATGTTAATGACCTATCTGATCGTATGAAGTTGGTTACATCATATCAATATGCCGATGATACTACAATATACACTCACGGCAAGCCCATGAAAGTTAAAGAGTGCGAGGACCAGCTACAATATGTCCTTGACCAATTAACATCATGGTCCGTCGCTTTTAACTTCGGGCTTAATCCCAAAAAAAACGAAAGTCATGCTGTTCTCCACTGCTCAGCTCTTCCGGGTTCATAATCTGGATGACTATACTATTCGTCTCTCTGTGGGTGGCAAGCAGCTTGAAAGAGTGACTTCTGCTCGCCTTCTCGGAACACAAATTCAACAGCACTTAAAGTGGAATGATGATGTATAAACTCTACTATATCATCTTGTTATTCTGTTTTATCCATTATTAGAAAACTGAAACATTTAGCACCTTTCATGCTTATGCTATGTACACCCAATTCCTGGCTATCTTGTGAAACGAAAGTCATGCTGTTCTCCACTGCTCAGCTCTTCCGGGTTCATAATCTGGATGACTATACTATTCGTCTCTCTGTGGGTGACAAGCAGCTTGAAAGAGTGACTTTTGCTCGCCTTCTCGGAACACAAATTCAACAGCACTTAAAGTGGAATGATGATGTATAAACTCTACTATATCATCTTGTTATTCTGTTTTATCCATTATTAGAAAACTGAAACATTTAGCACCTTTCATGCTTATGCTATGTACACCCAATTCCTGGCTATCTTGTGAAACGCTTACAGCGTGTCCAACTTGCTGCTGCTAGAGTAGAACTGGTATCTTAAAACTTTGTTGGCTACCTGTCTTAGAACGCAGAAAATTTCACTTGTTAAAGCTTGTATACTAAGGCCCTTCATTATAGTGACTGGCCACTTTATCTTCCATTAGAATTGTACATACCCAATAGAACACTACGGTCAGCCAGCAGTAAACAGTTAAAGGTCCCACCTGAAAATGGCACCTTCCAGGATACCAGTTCATCCGTGTTCAATAATTTACCTGTAAATATTAGGAACTCTGCAACCTTTGCTGATTTTTGTCGGTTATCGAAAGGATATCTAAAGAACTGCGCCATGCTGCCGACAGACTCCATTGATTAATTTTACAATAGCTACGTATAGCCATATTTTAATCCTTAGTAGTGTTATGATCATTACATCTCAGTTATATCTTAGTCATATTTTATCAACATTTTATATTTTACATTATTTAGATTAACAGGCGAAGAGCCACCCAGTGGAACTACTGTTGATAAACCATTATTATTATTATTATTATTATTATTATTATTATTATTACAAGTGGATACCGCTAACGATAAACCAACACGCAAAATACAGTAGCTGCTTGATTTTTAAGACAAAAACACAAGTTCAAACGTGTTCTGATCAATCTAGTTATAACATAGGATAAAACGAAAATGAATAGCGAAGCCGTCCATAAGCAAAATGAACCCCCCCATCTCTGCTCCCCCCCTACCCCCCTCACGGGCGCTGTAGGTTTTGGGAGCAGAGTCTCTGCAGAGTCCCGCCCATACCGGTCCACCCGTATGAGGTTCTCATATTATATAACCTTCACCGGCGCTATTTATAGCTCCAATTGGAGGCTTCAATCTTCCATGTGGGAGACATTAATCGATGGGATATGTAAGAAATCAAGGTTTCAAGGTAATAGATGGACACCTAAGGTGTTTGCTATCAACCCGATACGATCTCAAGTGGATATCCAAGTGATTGAGTGCGTATTAAGGTGTGTGCTATCCACCCGATACGATCTCAAGTGGATATCCAAGTGATTGAGTGCGTATTAAGGTGTTTACTATCAAGCCGATATGATGTCAAGTGGTATGATCTCAAGTGGATATCAAAGTCATTGAGTGCGTATTAAGGTGTTTACTATCAAGCCGATATAATCTCAAGTGGATATCGAAGTTATACTGAAAATGTAACACAATTTCATGAAAATAGTGCTAGGAAATAGGACGCTTCACCCCCCTGGATTTCATTTTTCACTAAAATCATGTCCAAATTCGTGCTCTACGTCAAAAACTACTTTGGATAACATCAATTATGATTCATTAACCGCTGTTATTATTCATTTTATTATATCTATTATATTACACAAGTGGATACCGCTAACGATAATCAGACAATGGTTTCCACCCCTCTTCCCCCCCCCCCCCTCAGTTTTGAAATGTTTGCAGATCTTACTCAAAATTCGCAAACAATATGTTGTGTTCGTCGTGTTTAGTACCAAAACTATGATTTTTAAGCTTCAACTTCATTCAACCCACTTCTAAATGGGGAGGGTACCATTATTAACAGGAAAGGCATACTATTTTCCACCCCTCCCCCCTCAGTTTTGCAAGGTTCGCAATCTTACCCCAAATTTGCAAACGATATGTTGTGTTCATGGTGTTTGGTACCCAAACTATGATTTTAAAGCTGCAACTTCATTCAACCCACTTCTAATGGGGGAGGGTACCGTTATTAACAGGAAATGCATACGCTTTTCCACCCCTCCCCCCTCAGTTTTGCAAGGTTCGTATTTCTTACCACAAATTTGAAACCAATATGTTGTGTTCGTCGTGTTTAGTAGCGAAACTATGATTTTTAAGCTTCAACTTCATTCAACCCACTTCTAAATGGGGAGGGTACCATTATTAACAGGAAAGGCATACGATTTTCCACCCCTCCCCCCTCAGTTTTGCAAGGTTCGCATTTCTTACCCCAAATTTGGAACGAATATGTTGTGTTCGCCGTGTTTACTACCAAAGCTATGATTTTTAAGCTGCAACTTTATTTAATGCAGTTCTGGACTCGAAAATAGCAAATGAAACTTTCCCAGCATGCTTTGCGGGCAAAACGAAAAGGGCGCCGGATTTTTACGGACAGAAAGCAACGTCGTAGAGACATGGGGTTTTCACCAAAATGTTACCCATAGAAAACTGCAGGGTTTCCTCGTAATATGGTTGATATTAAAGTTCAGGGGGGGAAAATGATAGCCAAAACAAAAATTCAAAATGGCTTAACCCCCCCTGAACTTCATTTGCGCGAGTAATAACGCAAAGATTTCAGCTCGGTGGTCGATATTACATACGATAGACTAGTTTTGAATCCTTTAACTATTTGCTACATATGAAACATAAGCTCTCAATTACAATTATTCCCTACCCCACCCCCCCTGGAAATGGTATACCCATTTGTGTTAGCAAAATATGTTGGGAATGTTATTCATGGCAAAACTGAATGGTTTCTAAGTTTTCAAGTTCAACACCGAAATACAGAATTGACGTTAACCAGTTGCCCAGGCCCCGCTCGGCCAAGCAAAAAGCGAGAAAAACCGCCTTAACCCCCCCTGAACTTCATTTGCGCGAGCGTTAACGCAAAAATTTCATCTAGTTGGGTGAAACTACATAGGATAGGCTGGTTTTCATTCCCTTACCTATGCGCTAGATACCGAACATTAATTATTTAATTAATTAATTAATTAATTAATTAATTATTTAATGATCGTATTATTTCTATGATTATCGTTAGGAACAAGTGGATACCGCTAACGATAATCATACAATGGTTTTGACCCCCAATTTTTGGAAGCTTCGCAGATCTTGCAGAAAATTAACGAAAATATGTTGTATTCGTCGTGTTTAGTTGCAAAACTATGATTTTTAAGCTGCAACTTCATTCAACCCACTTTTAAATGGGGAGGGTACCGTTATTAATAGGAAATGCATAGGATTTTCTACCCCTCCCCCCTCAGTTCTGCAAGGTTCGCATTTCTTACCCCAAATTTGGAAACAAAATATTGTATTCATCGTGTTTAGCACCAAAACTATGATGTTAACGCTGTAACCTCATTCAAACCATTTGTAAGGGGGAGGGTACCTTTTTAATGGTAAATGCAATATGATTTTCCACCCCTCCCCCCTCAGTTTGGCAAGGATCGATAATCTTACCCTAAATTTGGAACCAATAAGTTGTGTTTGTCGTATTTAGTACAAAACTAAGATTTTAACGCTGAAACTTCATTCATTCCAGTCGTAGACTACGAAAAAGTCAATGAAACCGTCCCAACATGCTTTGCGGGCAAAACGAAAAGGGCGATCGATTTTTACGGACAGAAAACAACGTCGTAGAGACATGGGGTTTTCACCAAAATGTTACCCATAGAAAACTGCAGGGTTTCCTCGTAATGTTGTTGACATTAAATTTCAGGGGGGGAAATGCTAGCCAAAACAAAAATTCAAAACGGCTTAACCCCCCCTGAACTTCATTTTCGCGAGTAATAACGCAAAGATTTCAGCTAGGTGGTCGATATTACATACGATAGACTAGTTTTGAATCCTTTAACTATTTGCTACATATGAAACATAAGCTCTCAATTACAATTATTCCCTACCCCACCCCCCCTGGAAATGGTATACCCATTTGTGTTAGCAAAATATGTTGGGAATGTTATTCATGGCAAAACTGAATGGTTTCTAAGTTTTCAAGTTCAACACCGAAATACAGAATTGACGTTAACCAGTTGCCCAGGCCCCGCTCGGCCAAGCAAAAAGCGAGAAAAACCGCCTTAACCCCCCCTGAACTTCATTTGCGCGAGCGTTAACGCAAAAATTTCATCTAGTTGGGTGAAACTACATAGGATAGGCTGGTTTTCATCCCCTTACCTATGCGCTAGATACCGAACATTAATTATTTAATTAATTAATTAATTAATTATTTAATGATCGTATTATTTCTATGATTATCGTTAGGAATTATTATTATTATCTAAGTAATTAAAGTCCTTTGATACATTGTTCGCCCCAGTTTGTTTTAGGCTTTGGCAGATGTAAGTTTGACTTGGTTCTGGTATTATAACCATGAATTTCACTGTTCTGTGTAAGATTAAAATCAAATTCTATAAGATTGTTCAAACATTTAAAAATAAAAATACAACGATGGGCTTGACGCCGTTGATGGAGTGTTCTCCAACCCAGGACCTCTAGTGCTTCAGTAGCAGACGAGTCTGATGGAACGCCTAATATCAGCTTGGCTGCCTTATTCTTTCTTTTTAAATTATATATATTTATTTATTTAATTATTACTACAGTAAGTACTTTAAATTTACAACATACGTCATCTACGAAACTAAAACTAAAACTTACTATCAGGAAGTACTAAAGGTATAATATATATGTATACCTGCTAAGGAAAACTTACGCAAAGGAAAAACTGAAACAAAAATGTGATTCAGTTACACCGATTATGTTTAATGCGCATTGCCTTGTTCTGGTATTTATTTCTTACCTGATAATAACACAAAAACTAGCATTAGCCCTGCAACGATAACTGGAGCTCCGCCCATATAGCCTTGTCTCGTGATGGTTTTTCAAACGACTATAACTTTGCATCAAGGAATTATAGTTTCGTTTTCAAACTTAATTCTGCACTTTACTAACATAAGCATCTTTATATGAAAGAGTTTATTCTCCTTAAAACATTAAATTTTGATATTATGCAAATTAGTTGTGGCCATTTATGATTGTGGTGTATACTGGTGTTACTGTAATTTTGGAAGACTACTTTTGGCTAAAATATTGCTAAACTTCACATCGTTTTCGCGATAGTTCCCAGTCCGATGCGCGGAAGACCCTGGGAACGAGGTTGAGAGCGGCCTTCTCCGTGTAGTTAAAAATGGCGACCAGAATTATGCAAGAAACAGAAAGCGAAAGTGATAGGGATGTCGTCACGCAGGATATGATTGATAACGTTCTGGCTGTCTGTCCAGACGTGTACACAGTGGATGTCAGACGTGACTTGCAATTTACGTCGTCCGTTTCGACAACTATCAACCGCATTTTGGATGGCGAGGTAGGGCTTTATATTTTATAGTGCGTTTATAAATATACTTATATAGTTTAAGTTATGTCTTATGAGGGTTCGTTACTCGAGAGATTTTGATTCCCGAGGGTGCAGTGGATATGTGATGCAATTTAATATGCTCTTGGTCCCCCTATGAGTCTATTAAAATGAGGAGGCTAACGTGGATAATATTTTCTCTAGCTCTTGACATATATTTCTCGCTTTTTGGGTTACCTGTGGTATGTTTCATAAGCGATCTCGGAATATATAATTGCTCCTTGTGAATTCTCTTTTCCGATTCCTACGAAATAAATCTTCAATAATAAAAGATTGATACTTAATGAAGTTGTGTGAGTGATTTTGGGGCGATTTTGGGACTTCTAAAGCAGTTTATTAGGCCTCGAAGTTTTGACGGTTGGTCGCGTGTCTACCCACAGGCAGCCCAAGCTCAAAGTTGAATTTATTTGACAGTTGAACACATCCAGAATATCTGGTATTTTATTGCACTAAATGGCAAGTGAATAACACAATAAACTTGCTTTGATGAAGATTAAGTTGTTGTGTCTTGAATTTGGGGGTTTGGGGGCCGATTTAACGAGTTTCTAGGAAACATGGATTCACTCTACGATCTACCTCTATTTACGTGTAGGTAGAGTGAATCCATGTTTCCTAGAAACTCGTTAAATCGGCCCCCAAACCCCAAATTCAAGACACAACAACTTAATCTTCATCAAAGCAAGTTTATTGTGTTATTCATTTGCCATTTAGTGCGATAAAATACCAGATATTCTGGATGTTTGAACCTTCGTAGTTCAACTGTCAAATAAATTCAAACTTTGAGCTTGGGCTGCCTGTGATCTACCTCAAAGACACAAATATGGATATTTTGATGCGCTTTGCAAAATAGCAGCAAAATGATGTTCACAAGGTCATTATACTCAGAGCCATTCGGTTGGCTCTTATGTAATGAGTTGTTGTTTTAGTAGCGATGATCGCTCAACCATTGCATGCATGCATATAAATGGTTGTTTGTTAGGAATTGGGCAATCTAGGCAAAGCTGAGCACTGCATAATTCACATCGTATTTTTTGTTTTATTTTATTCTCTTTATGTATTAAGGTTTAAGTTAAATGCCAATTGTTGGTTAATTCACTATAAGTTTAGTCAAGAGACCATTACTAACGGTCTCTTGGCCCATGGTTTAGTTAATTAGTTGTACCGGTCCTTCTCCTCCAGGACAATGCCTGTATTGCATTAGGGGAGGTACAGGTTTCCCCTGATTCAGGGGTTTTTCCTGGCTGGCACCAGGCTACGGTACGTTTTCGGCACTAACTTAATTGTGCTTTAGCTTTGTTAAATAGACTGTGGCCATGCTGCTTTTGCAGCAGCCAGCCAAGCCTTAGTTTGTTTTGGTCATTATTATCAGGATCTAACGATAGTGTGAACTACACAAGGTATGCAGCTTTCAGGCGCTTTTCATCGATGTGACCTCACTCGCCACCGAATTCGACAAGAAATTCAAATCGATTTCGCCTCTGCTTTCGGCACACAAATCCAGAGATGTGTAAGCACTTCTCGTCTATGTTTCAGGCCAAACGATGTGAAAACGGCCTGGAAAATAAATTCCAAATTCCAAATATTTCTCTTCAGTTGGTATACAATCTGCAGATTGATCGGTCCACAAATCAGTGGTAGACATTGCAGGCGGTGCTTCCAAGATGTGTGGGCATGCCCAACTGAAACTTTTTGAAAATACCCCTCCCCACTAAGGAGAGTTGTCATGTACTTCAAGCATAGCGGAGGTGCATAACAATTCTCCTTAGTGGGGAGGGGTATTTTCAAAAAGTTTCAGTTGCCATGCCCATGCATCTTGAAAGCACCGCCTGCGATGTCTACCGCTGATTTGTGGACCGATCAATCTGCAGATCGTATACTGAGAGAAATATTTTGAATTCGGAATTTATTTTCCAGGCCGTTTTCACATTGTTTGGCCTGAAACGTAGATGAGAAGTGCTTACACATCTCTGGATTTGTGTGCCAAAAGCAGGGGCGAAATCGATTTGAATTTCTTGTAGAATATCGGCGGCGAGTGAGGTCACATTCATTTGATGAAAAGCGCCTTGAAGCTGCAATATTACCTTGTGTATATTTGTGTCTTTGAAGTAGACACGCAACCAACCGTCAAAACCTCGAGGCCTAATAAACTGCTTTAGAAGTCCCCAAATCACCCCAAAACCACTCACACAACTTCATTAATTAAGTATCAATCTTTTATTATTTAAGATTTATTTCGTAGGAATCGGAAAAGAGAATTCACAAGGAGCAATTATATAAACTCTTCCAAGATCACTTGTGAAACACCACAGGTAACCCAAAAAGCAGGAAATATATGTTGAGTCTGGGGCTGCCTGTGCTAGCTATATATATTGAGGCTTCCCCTCTGGCTCAGCTCTGGTTTAGAGGGGTGAAGCGTTATTACTCAAGACTTTCATAAAACGACGTTCTAGCGACCTGAACACAAATAGGACGACAAAACAACTTCAAGTAAGCCTTCTTCCTTTATTTACCTTGTATTACAGAAAATCTGTAACTAAATTGACGTTATTATTCCGAGTTATCGGAAGAACTGTCATACAAACCTTGCAATTCACTGCTTCGATATGCATACCTTGGGCGACCTTTGGTATATTATCTCGTTTTACAATATATATATATACAATAGTATGTGTGTGCTGATTGGCTAAAAAGCCATATTTTATCAGAGTATATAACTGGTTTGCCGTGTTTTATTGTTATCAACTGGTGGTTTCCTGTCATCACACGTGTCAATCTATATATATATCATAAAACAGATAAAGAAGCCTTAAATCCATGTTTTATACTATCATAAAACACTCTGGTCATTTGAGAACACTCGAGAAATGTTGAAAGCACGCGCCTTTGGCTTGTGCTTTAACTTTTCTCTTATGTTCTCGAATGCCCATCATGTTTTATGATAGTATAAAACATGGCTAAGGCTTCTTAATATTTGTTAACTTCATTCGTGATCAATCTTTTTGGAAATAGATGTATGCATGAAACCATTCAAATCCCATAGATAAACCTGGATGGTATAATTTGCAGCTTGACGGAACGGCGGAATAACATTTTTTGATCAGAGCATTGCAAAGGTTGGGGCAGACTTCACCATTTGCAACCCGAAATGTTATTGGTTATCCAAACAATAGCCTACCCCTGAAACAATACAAACCCTAACCCTAAAACAATGGGATTCTTTATCCGTGTATAGGATATGACCTACAGAACATTGAAGGTTAGCCATAAGCTATGCAAATTTCCTACAGTGGGGCTTTTAATATTTGTATCTGTCATAAACAGTAAAGTAAAATTAACTATTTTGAGTTTTCCCAACCCCCCCCCCCCCTGGAAGGGGAATGGGAGAATCATTAGAGATATAAAGATCATTACAATATTGCCATTCATGATACTGGCTGTTCGCCCTCGAATTTTTAAACTTGATAAAACACTGCTGTTCGTGTTTTAAACAGTACGTAATAACAACCTTTATTATGGATTAATTTCACCATAGTGTCCAAATAAGTCTAGTGTCATGAGTTGATCAGGGCACACTGGGACGTTAACTATTAAATAATAGTAAACTATGGTACTCTCGACTAAAAACCAGACTCCTGCTGTTCCGTCAAAGCCGCCAATTAAGCTGCCAAGCCGCAAATTACACCATCTGTAAATAAACCTTTTTGGTCAGGTATCTCGTTCTTCATTTACAGTGATCAATCTTTTTTGAAATACATGTACTAAGGTGTATGCATGTAACATACTCATATATTCCTCATGCATTAAACCATAAATCTATTTTTAGTTCATTTCAGGGTCAGTACAGCAACATACAAATCCCACTGAAAGAACTACTGTGAGTAGTGCAGTGATTAGAAGCACAGAAACGACAACCTCTGCACCAGCTTCCACAACCAAAAGAGTTTATGATCTGAGCGATACAGATATTGATTCAGACACTGATGATAGTGACATTGTTTTGTTGAAGGAAGAAAGACAGCAGGTTTTTGCAAACTTGAGGGAGCGCTTGTGTGATAAGAATAAAAATAAGACAGGCGAAACATTATGTGCTAACAAGGATGAACATTTTGAAATGGGAAGGACACAGGAATGGAGGGATACAGATCAGAGAGAGCGCTCCAAACAAGGTAGAGAAAAACCCTGGCAAAAAAGTTATAAGAGAACCAGTGAGATTATTGATGTAACATTGTCAGATGATGAGAGCAGTTCCGTCATAGCAATGGATGTAGAATACCAAAGAGCAGGATCTTCAGAAGAGGTTATTGACATAGATAATGATTGTGCCTCTGACAGTATGTTTTCTTCAAATTGGCCCAAGACTGAAGCAATGAGGAATAGTGACCATGGTTCAGATACATGTGAAGTGAGGAAGCCTGATCTGTCTCCTTCAGATTCGGACTCTGACAACTTGTTACCTGTGATTTCTACACAGAGAAAAAATTCACCAAAATTCAGTGAACAAATTCAGTTAAGCTCACAAAGAGGGGGCAGTAATGAATTATCTCAGGCTTCATATGTTGGTAATGCCAGTAGTATTCCTAGGAAAAGAAAGAAATGTTCATCTGAAGAGATGTCACAAAAGAAACAGGAGGCCATGGTAAGTACATTAATTTTGTAATGTTCAATTCATGCCAGCTAGTATAGTGATGACTTTTTTGTTTGTGCCAACCAGAGATCCATTGGCTCCTGACACAAAGCGGCCTTTTGAAATCATGGTTGGCACATTAGCATAACAATTTATTGTAATGTTTATCAGCACGAAACATGATTTGCTATCAGCTGTTTTGTACATTTTTGTACACTCAGCAACAACAATGACAATAACAGTTTATTTGTACCATAAGTTGTTTACAAACCATGCAAGAATAGCATGTATAATGAACTTAATATATATTAACGGTAATATTGAACTATTTGATCCATAAAAAGTGTCACAGCCGTGTCATGGCCGTTAGTGACGGCTGTGTAACGGCCGTGTCACGGTAATGTAACGGCTAGTAATGGTGAAGTAACGGTAGGGGATAGGTTCCCGTGAGAAAAAAGTTTATTTTTATTTCAAAAACTTTTATTTAGCAATATGATCAGTGAACTTTTGTCAAATGAATATGTTTTGGCTCTTAAAAGAGCCGTTTTTGTGTGGAGGTCTTTGTTTCAGTAGCCTGCAGCAATGTCGTCTAGGATCGCTTGGAAGTGATTGTCGTAACTGGGTAGATTGGTCAAGTTTGAAGACGTTTCTGCCGCCTATCAAACAATCAACGTCAGCAATCATACGTGGCCACACAAGAAAAGGGCACTGCAAGCAAAGATAGCCGAGCTGGAGAACAGGGTCAAAGCAGCAGATGAGGACAACGAACAACTAACTGACGTCATCTCCCAAAAACAAGACCACATCCATCGCCTGAATGAAAAACAGAGACTGACAGATGAGCTGCTCAAGGGTGCACAAGAAGAGTTAAGAAAAGAACAGTAGATCCAGCAGATCCAGCAGATCCAGAAGTACAAGACGATGAACCTGATCAGCAAGAGCCGATAAAATTGATAGTGAGCCTTCGTGACCTTTCATTTGTCCATGTCAGGTATGCGAAGGTTCTGGACTGCATTCGGGAAAACCATTGCAGCATGAGAAAAGCAATGCAAGTAATGAATGTTTCGAGAACAACATTACGAGATTTTATCGGAATTGCCGAATTGAAGCTCGTCGACTCCGATTGCTATACATCAACGCTGACCAAGACGATCAAGGACAACAAGACCTCTGTTAGAAGTTTTGAAGTTTCTTGTAGACGTAAGCTAGGTGAAAGAAAGGAGGACACGACAACGATGAGGGCTGAATCCCTTCTACTACCGTGGAAGTTTGAGGGATAATAGAAGAACCACAAGAACCACAAAAACGGCTCCTTTAGGAGCCACCACATTAATCGAAAGATCAATGACCATGCTTGAAAACTGAAATTAATAAATACATGACAATTAAACGAATAAGTCAATGTGTTGGTTCCTGTAAGTTGACGGTGATGTGACGGTTGGTTGACACTTGACGGTGATGTGACGGTTGGTTGACGGTGATGTGACGGTTGGTTGACGGCCGTCACATTTATTGTGTTTTTACCGTGTCACGGCCGTTAGTTTACCGTGTCACGGCCATTAGTTTACCGTGTCACGGCCGTTAGTTTACCGTGTCACGGCCGTTAGTTTACCGTGACACTTTTTATGGATCAAATAGTTCAATATTACCAAAATATTTAACTAAAGTGACTTTTGACCAAGTTCTACATTGTAAATTCAATTAAAAACTAAGAATATCTTGAGGAAAATTTAGAATGTGATCAGTAGTAAAGAACAGTATAATTACCTTTTGATCAAGTTCTAAATTCTCCCTTAAAAACAAAATATCTTGAGGAGAATTTAGAATGTGATGATAGTAGTAAGAACAGCATTAAAGGAGAACTGAAGCCTACAATCAACTTTAGCTCAATGAGTAGATCTAAACATGAAAAGATTCATGCTAAAAATTATTTTACTGTGCTTTGCATCAAAGGAAAGAAAATCTGCAAATCTTCCTTCCAACTGCTGCAAAGTACAGACGGCTCAATTCCTGTAATCTGTGACGTACGATACAGGGAATAAATTAGTTTTGTCATGTTGTTCTCAGCTTTGAATAGATGGACTAACGACTCATAATTGAGCACTATTGTGCTTTCTTTGTGGTGGAGGTATGGTTGTTTTTCCTTGGTATGCATGACATACGATATGGGGAAAAAAGCACATAATTGAGCCGCCACACAATCTAGACGTTGGGTTGATTTTAGGGTTCAGTTCCCCTTTAAGTGATTTTTGATCAAGTTCTCGATAAAGAATATCAGGGAGAAGAGGCAATATTCGTAGTCTCACGGAGGAGCTGGAACAAGCACACATTGAAGACTAAAACAGGTGATTTTTTTTCTAATGCTAAACAGCTTTTAGCGAATTCCCCCACATGAGCCTCCATTGAGATGAGCTTGTCCATGAGAATATGAATATTGCCTATTTAGAATATGAGCAGTACTCACTTAATTTCTCACTGTTGTATGGACCCCCTCAAACATGAATAATAATTGTTTTTTCTTTGTCTTCTTAATTGTACAATGTAGTTAAGGAAAGAGGATATAAAGGAAAAAGAAAAGGCAGCCAAGAGAGAAACAAAGGAGAAAGAAAGACAAGCAAAGCAACAAACAATAACAGAGAAAAGACTTGAAAAAGAAAAGGAAAAACTATCAAAAAAGGTGAGCTAAATACGATTCTGTAAATTGACTGTAAGGCCCATTTCAATTACTGCTATACTCATTTGTAAAACGCAATGCTAATGAACTGAATGTATTGTTTAATCTAATTAGCACTGAGTTTGGTACATGATGGAGCAGCATCTGACACAGGTCTGACACATTACACACATCAAGTTAATCCTCCAGGTTTCAGGGTTGACTTTACATTTCTTCGTGTTGGCTTTTACATTGTAGGTTGACTCCTTAAACCACTTCGTCTGTCCACCTCTTGTTCATTAATTTTGTACATCATGTATAAAAAACATGAACATGCATGTACATATGAACTTTTTAATTTTAATTTTGTGTACCACTACCAAATAAAATTCATTTTTTACAATAATTATTATTGTTTTTTTAGTAGATCTAGAGGTAGGTTTACATGTAGTAGATTTACATGTAGCCTGCTTTCAGGCGGTAGATGGTGTTTTTTTCTCTCAGTAAACGGATCATTGAAGTGGCCGCCATATTGGCCGAGCGTGATTGAGACTTGGGATCAAATGACAAATGGAGGGAGGAGGAGAAGAAGCAGAAAGGAAAGACTGCCTGCACGAAAACCCCTGGTTTCTGAGTACAACAGTTAGAACCCGTCCACCAGCAGAACTGCAAGAGGTTTGTTGTTGAGTTCTCTTTTCGCAAGTTCGTAAACCATTAATATCATACTCTTTCCAAAGCACCAGAAGATCTTTACTTTGAAGTAGGCTCTGTATATATCTTCCTCCTGCTCCATCGCCTTTACCCTTGTTCCAGAGGTTTTCTAGAGAGAACACAGCTGCTCACTTCTTTCTCCACGGCTGGGTAAAGGTACTTTGAAAATGGAGCAGGATCAGGAGGAAGCTATACAGAGCCTTAGTAGCCTAAGTTAAAGATTAATCCTTACAGAACGTAAGTCCTTCAACGAGTACGAACCTAGACGAACCTAACGAGAGAATCACACTGTCAACACTCGCCATTTTGTTTTCCTCGTGTAACTCAGTTCCATGGATGGGTTACCTGTGGCACTCGAAAGCGAGGCTGATCACGGCGCATGAAGAAGATATTGTTCAAAGTTCCCTGCTAGCAGAGGTAGACAGAGAGAGACCTCTGCTAGCAGGGAACGTTAGAAGGCAACTTTGCCGAAATGTTGGAGAAAATAATAAAGCAGCAAACGTTTTCTACATACGTCATCGTGCACCTGACAGACCTAGTTGGGTTCCCTGTGGCCCCCGGTCACCAAAGACCGCCTGGGAGTTGTAGACATTTCTTTTTATAATAGTTTTTTTCGGATAGCGTGTTTTCAGTTTTCCATACATTTCTCTGTAAGTTTTCCCGCGGACTTTGACTCGTTGTTACAGACGTATGGTAAACTGAAAACACTATTGCATGCTTTGCAGCGCAGCTACACCCATCAAGTTTTAATAAGTTTTAAAATAATCTTTTACCAGACAGTAAATATTTCAGAAATTTGATTTTACTGAAATTTTTTGGCACCGGATTCACATACAAACACTGTATTTTGCGCCATGTTTGCACCCCTTTAAAAATGTCGGAATCTGAACCGCAAACTCTCTGAATTTCTATAACGGGACCTGAAACAACCATAGGGGCTGATCAAAGCCAGGACCCGGCTAATCCATAGATGAAATTGGAATTTAGCGTGTTGGTTTCAGTGTGGAGGGAGGAAAACCGGAGGACCCGGAGAAAAATCCTTGGAGCAAGGGCGAGATACCCGGCGAGATACCAACAAACTCAACTCACATATGCCAATATGGCGCCGCATCCGGGAATCGAACCCGGGTCACAGAGGTGAGTTACGAAGCGTTTAACCACTGCACCACCCCGGCTCCCCTCAGCAGGAGGACTTCACCTCCCAAAATCTTGCTTTTTATTGGACCCCATTTGGATTGTACTGACAAAGAATTCCATTGTTTTAGGGTTAGGGTTTGTATTGTTTCAAGGTTAGGCTTGTTTGGATAGCCAGTAATAATTAATAATTCCAGGTTCCGAGGAGGTGAACGCCGTCTCCCCCCCCCCCCCCCCCTCAACTGGTCTATTAAATTGAGGAATTCTAATAGACCCTTTCAGCTTGATATTTCTCCAGAGGATTCAGTACTTTGTTTTCCAATTATAGAAATTGGTACATTTCCTCTTGGGATACAGAACTGAAACAAAAACGCATTTAATCATGTACTCAATAGAAAGGTCACATGGTCTGAAATGGACAACAAACAGGCAAGCTGAAAGGGTACGCTATCCGAAAAAAAATCGCCACAAAAAAGAAGAAAGAACTAAAAAGAAATAGCTACAGCACGAGGAATTCCAAGGCGGTCTTTGGTGAAACCCAGCTACGTCTGTCAGGTGCACGATGACATATGTAGAAGACGTAATATCCATAATATAATATCGATCAGCCTCACTTTCGAGTGCCACAGGTAACCCATCCATGGAACTGAGTTACACGAGGAAAACAAAATGGCGAGTGTTGACAGTGTGATTCTCTCGTTAGGTTCGTCAAGGTTCGTACTCGTTGAAGGACTTACGTTCTGTAAGTATTAATCTTTAACTTACATTTACTATTCACCACTATTCGCGACTATTCACACTATTCGTGCTATTCGGTATTCGCTATTCGCTATTCGGGTTTTCCAGAAACCCGGAGAACTTTGAACAAAAATAGCTGGTTTTATTGAAATTTCCGTATCTGAGAACCAATTGACAATTTTACCAACATTTTGCATTGCATTTGACAGTGAGCGGAGTTTGTTTTGAATTGCACACTTCATTTCAATCAAACCAAATCAAAATTGGCAGGCTGTCGACTCCTATTGGTCAATTAAGAATGGGTTACAAGTTAACGGAAGTCATGTGAGTGGTGGATGGATATTCAGAAACCAGGGGTTTTCTGGCAGGCTGTCTTTCCTTTCTGCTTCTCCCCCTCCCCCTCCATTTGTCATTTGATCCCAGGTCTCAATCATGCTCGGCCAATGTGGTGGCCGCTTCGATGATCCATTTGCTGTGCAAAAGAAACACCATCTACCGCCTGAAAGCAGGCTAATTTACATGTAGTAGTAGATTTACATGTAATAATAATACTTGTATGGTATTTCAAATACTTAGATTACCTAATAATAATAATACATGTCCGGTGTATTACCAGTACCATATTTTCTTTTCTTTGTAGGCTCAGTCATTGAATCAAAAAAGCCAGAGAAAAGATGAATGCTTAAAGGTACAAATTTACTTTTTACCAGTTGCAAATTAAAACTATTAACAGTATCCAAATTGTATTTTTATACCACAAAAGTTTATAAACACTGATTTAGACTGCAAACAGTCCCTTTATTTTTCTTGGTTTCTAGGTCCTCTAGTCACGAAAAACTTGAAAAACAATATTTTGGCCAAGCGCGGATTGGGCGGGAACGAAATTCCCAGAGGGTAGGAGGGTGGGTGGAGGGGGACAAATGAAAAATAAAGGGACTGCAGCTTTTTCCCACTGGTGCGCATTCAGCTTTTCAGAGGCACGATTACCAGAACAGAACAGCTTTGCTCGGGTTGTTGTTCTGTTTGGCAAGCAGAAAAACTTTGGTAAATTAAGCTTTTGCCAAAACTGTTGGAAGCACGGCCAACACATCTTTGTTTTGTAAATTATATGATCTCAATAGCTTGCTTTTGTTCATCCTTTAAAGTTAAGCCACCAATTGCAAGCTGACAAGATAAAGCTTCAAAAATTTGACAAAGAGCTGTCACAGTTCTCTCTCAAGTCTTGTCGCAGCAAAATGTTGACATCTCTATTGTTTAATTGTCTAATTGAGCAACTGAAAATCGTGATTGTCTAACATGCGCCAATGACGAAAGGCTGCAGTCCCTTTATTTTTCTTTTGTTCCCTACCCTCCGGGGAGTTTGTTCACGCCCAATCCACGCTCGGCCAAAACATCGTTTTTTGAGTTTTCCGTGACTAGAGACCAAGACAAATAAAGGGACTGTTCGCAGTCTAACACTGATTTGTGATGACATGCTCACAGTTAACCAAATATAGATACATATAATTGTGGTTCATCTTAATATGTTAATCACTATACAGTCCATACTTCTGTTACAGCAGTTTTCAATAATACATGGACTGAGAACTCAAATGTTAACTAACGTTTTTTTTTTTTTTTTGCTGCCATCAATCAACTATGACGGCCACCAAATATGTGAAACTCTCCATTCCCAAGGGAATCTGCAATGTTGAAATACTTCCCACACCCATTGTTCATAAATATTTGGTGGCCATCGTATTCGATTGACGGCAGCGAAAAACACAAAATATTGGTCAACATTTGAGTTCTCAATCAGTCTGTATTGAAAACCGCTGTAACTCTAACAGCAGGGGAAATAAAATATAGTTTGGATTAGCAATGTGGCATCAATTTACAGAATATTGGACCTATAAAGGTCCTTCTGAAAACAAAACATGTCTACAGCATTTAGAGAAGTGGATTTATTATTTATCACTGGCATTCTCATAAGAACTAGTCAACAAAGTAATGAAATGGATTTAGCCAACGTTTATACAAAGATATATTTGAAAGAAATAAGTTATGCTATTTTATTTCTCTGTGTTGTGCGTCTATGAAAAGGGGAAATGGGGAAATTTACACTAAATTGAGTTGCCACACAAGCTAGATTTATCAGCAGAGAAACGGTACTTATTTTTGAACTTTAAAACTAATTTTCTCTTCATTAGACATGCAACACGTCAGATAAATTATTTCTTTCAAATACATCTTTGTATAGTCTGGGTTGATTTTAGGGTTCAATTTCCCTTTAATACATGTAACAGGGGTTGATCAGCGGGCATTTGTCCTGAAGGGATCAAAAATATTATCCAAGTCTGGGACTCATATTTTGTATTGAGTGAGTCCTAATGACTCGTAGCTCACATGCAATTTGTAACAAAATCATTGTATATTTGTTTTCTTACACTATAATTGCCCTTGTAGCAAATCAATGCATGTTTGGATCCAAGCCTCTTGACATGTGGTGCAGAGAAACAAGTTGAAGATGATCCTGTCCTAGTAAGATTAACCAATCTTGGGGTGTCATACTCCATTGTAACCCATCCCATACCAGAATGTATAACTTGGAAAAGAGTTCTTATTCAGCACAGCGTTAGTGAAGAATTACAGGTAAGTATTTGATAAAACTTTATTTTGATTATTTTTAGTATTTTACAGTATGAGACTCTTGATAAATATTGTCTTTGTTATATAAAGACAATATAAAAATCATTAACGATTCATGAGCTAATTAAATGACCAGTAACAAGAGGTATAATAGATTACATGACTAATTTATACATAATTAACCATTAACGGACCTAGCATAGCTGTAATTAATCATCCGCTTAGAATTATAATACCTAAGGTTAGACAGAGCTCTTTTAAACTATGCTCAAGAACTACCCAGCTGCATCACTGCAACACTGAACGATTTAAAACATCATAGTTTATATTTATTAACAGGCTTTACTTTTCGTAACAGTTAGCTTTAAAATAATTTGCGTTATATATTTTTTCATGTACCAACACTCATTGTAGCATACAATATGATTTTACATTGTACGAAATAAAGGAACTATATTATTATATTATTTATTAAAGGCAAGGTTTACACCCTGCATGGTTTGTATAAGGATTCGTCATTGTGAGCAGGCTGTTTTTATGGATTTCACTGTTATAATATTAAAGGTTAGAGTCTATATAATGACTTCCTGCAAGGGGCCTTGTATTGTTTTTATAAGGATTCAAGTCAATCCTCCTAAAAAACCAAGGCCCTTACAGCAAAATTTATATAGACCCTCACCTTAACAGTGAAATCTGTATAAGTACCTTTTGCAGTCAGGGATAGTCTTTACCAAGGGAGGTCTCACTGACCTCCCCTGCCTTAATTGTGACAAAATGTTGGGACCATAAAACCCCTGCAAGGTCCGAAATTGCGCCTTATTTGGCGCCAATGCGACTAAATGTTGAGCGTTGGCGACAAAATTTCAGAGTTAGTTGCCAGCTGGTGACTTACCTAAAGTTTTCACAATGTTTTAAAAATGTCCCAAAGTCACACGATGTTCTAAGTAATTTTAGCCAATAAAACATGCCAGCAAATGTTCTTTGTCGAGTGTCGCTTGAAATGTGGCGACCACAATTGGTCTTTGGGCGACTAAAAAAGGTTGGCTAGTCGCCAGTTGGCACCTGTCCCTTTATCGATGCAAACACACAGCTGTCTCACAATTATGGCACCTGTTTATGAAATAAGTACTGGATAGACTACCTGAGTGAAATAACTGTTAGATCTAATCGAGTCAGGTAGCCTAGCTGACTAATATAAATTAGTTTGCATGTGTAATTCTAAATATTTATTATATATTCATTTGGGTAGACAGAAAACGTAGACTAACAGAGAAATAAAAGGGTATGAGGATATGACTATATATAGACATTATATATACGTGTATGTACAAATATTCACACTACATGTAGGTATAAGCAAGCACACACACAAATACATGTACTACAATGTATCCACATGTCAATTACATGAATACAGCCAAATAAACCAACATGAACCCGTCAGTATGGATCTACAAGCGATTGTTTTAGCGTTTTTTGATCGAAGATTTGTTCAGCTTAATTAAGTTTTTCTTTTGCTCCGAAAATTATCATGTTCCATATTTTAACACCTTGGAATATAATATTGAACTTTCCATAGTTAGTCCTCATCTGTGGTAAATAAAAAGTGGACTTAGCAGATAATCTTGTATTATATACATGTATCTGCCTGATACGTACCAATGAGAAAAAGTCACTAAAGGTATCTGGTTAATTACCGCCTCGCTGGTTAGCTTAGTTGGTAGAGCATGGTCTGGAGTGCAGGAGGTTGGGGGTTCGAATCCCGGCCGCGTCCTTGGGCAGGGACATTTATAAGCCGTTGACCTTGTCTCCTCCTACTTCTAATCAGTATTTGAAGGGGACGTAAAATATTCTGTTGTACTACTCGAAAAAGAGAAGGGGATTGTCACCCGGTACAGCAGCCTGGCTATTGTACTAGCCACATACTCAACACTGTAAACTGCGTGGCTGCCATTAGCGCTGTGAAAAAGCAGTCCGAAAACATTCACTGACGGGATATGTCAGTATATGTAAAGCGCCATGAGACTGTGGTGATATGGCGCTAAATAAATGGCAATTATTATTATTATTTCCAATTAAGATGGTATTGATACATGAAAAAAGCAGTTAGAAAATAAACTAGCTAGGTCAGTCAATTTTAAGAGAGTTTTAAATAAAGGCCCAGAATTATCATTGTACCTTGAAAAAGTAATGATCCTGAGTGCTCTCTTTGTAAAGTTATGATCGGATTTAGCGATGAACTATAAGTGTTTCGCATATGAGTAACCCGGATGATTAACCCATGCGTCAAGAATAGATAGATATGTGAATAATATAACTGAACCAAAATGTGCTTATTAATGTAATATATTATTTTCGAAAGTAAGACGATGTCTCTTGACATCTTCTCTGCAATTTGATGTATAATTTTGATCTTTCCAACTTAATTTATAGTCTATTGAAAATTATTTAATAAACTCTATGTAAGTGTTTTCGAAACCTAAACAGCAGGGTTGTAACGAGGTATTTTTTCTCTAGTAATCCCGTATTTTTACCCAGAATCGAAATTTGATCCATGATCCCAATTTTCCAGTAATTTGTGATCCCTGATCCAGCCAAAAATAAATGAGTCCATTCATATTCTGATATATTGATCCCAATCCCATAAAACTCTGAAGTCTGAATTTCTAACGAGACCTGAAACAACCATGGGGTCAGATCAAAGCCAGGTCCCGGCTAATCCACAGATAGAAATGGAATTTAGCGTGTTGGTTTTTGCGGAGGGAGGAAAATCGGAGAACCCGGAGAAAAACCCTCGGAACAAGGGCGAGATACCAACAAACTCAACTCACATATGGCGCCGCGTCCGGGAATCGAACCTGGGCCACAGAGGTGAGAGGCGAAGCGCTTAACCACTGCGCGACCCCGGCTTCCGGGAGTTGATGCCTGATTCGGGCCCTCTGATCTCGATCCCATGCCTGTGATCCCCGATCCCATGCCCTGTCATCTCGATCCCATGCCCTGTCATCTCGATCCCATGCCCTGTGATTCCGATCCCATGCCCTCTGATCTCGATCCCATGCCCTCTGATCTCGATCCCATGCCTGCGATCCCCGATCCCATGCCCTGTGATCCCCGATCCCATGCCCTGTGATCCCGATCCCATGCCCTCTGATCTCGATCCCATGCCTGTGATTCCCGATCCCATGCCCTGTGATCCTGATCCCATGCCTGTGATCCCCGATCCCATGCCTTCTGATCTCGATCCCATGCCTGTGATCCCCGATCCCATGCCTGTGATCCCCGACCCCATGTCCTGTGATCCCGATCCCATGCCTGTGATCCCGATCCCATGCCTGTGATCCCCGATCCCATGCCTGTGATCCCCGATCCCATGCCTGTGATCCCCGATCCCATGCCCTGTGATCCCCGATCCCATGCCCTCTGATCTCGATCCCATGCCCTCTGATCTCGATCCCATGCCTGCGATCTCGATCCCATGCCTGTGATCCCCGATCCCATGTCCTGTGATCTCGATCCCATGCCCTGTGATTCCGATCCCATGCCCTGTGATCTCGATCCCATGCCCTCTGATCTCGATCCCATGCCTGTGATCCCCGATCCCATGCCCTGTGATCCCGATCCCATGCCCTGTGATCCCGATCCCATGCCCTGTGATCCCGATCCCATGCCCTCTGATCTCGATCCCATGCCTGTGATCCCCGATCCCATGCCCTCTGATCTCGATCCCATGCCTGTGATCCCCGACCCCATGTCCTGTGATCCCGATCCCATGCCTGTGATCCCCGACCCCATGTCCTGTGATCCCGATCCCATGCCTGTGATCCCCGATCCCATGCCTGTGATCCCCGATCCCATGCCCTCTGATCTCGATCCCATGCCCTCTGATCTCGATCCCATGCCTGTGATCCCCGATCCCATGCCTGTGATCCCCGATCCCATGCCCTCTGATCTCGATCCCATGCCTGTGATCCCCGATCCCATGCCTGTGATCCCGATCCCATGCCCTGTCATCCCGATCCCATGCCCTCTGATCTCGATCCCATGTCCTGTGATTCCGATCCCATGCCCTCTGATCTCGATCCGATGACCTGTGATCCCGATCCCATGCCCTGTGATCTCGATCCCATGCCTGTGATCCCCGATCCCATGTCCTGTGATCCCGATCCCATGCCCTGTGATCCCGATCCCATGCCCTCTGATCTCGATCCCATGCCCTGTGATCCCCGATCCCGGGTCTGTGGTCCGCCCTGATCCCACATACCTCGTTACGACCCTGTGAACAGTAGTCACTCGGATGTGCCCTCGTGTTTTTAAACCTGAGACAATACTACTACTCGTGTATTAAACAGTACTTGAAGTTGAAATACCAAATGTTGTCAATCGAGTTCATTAAGTTTCTTTACAACAAAACTACAAAAGTAAAATCATTAGATTGAAGAGAAATACACTTTGGGAGCAAGCATAGAATGCCCGTCCACTTTTGAGTGCCACCGCAGTCCCGTAGTGAATATGATGCATGATGCATGAATATGAATATCGGTAAGACTAAAAATTGACTGTCACTGCAGTCCGCGGTCCCGAAGTGGACTAATTATATTAGCTCTTACAGTATAGTAACTAGTTTATCCCTTAGCTTTTGAGAACGACGAATCACTAAACTACGTATGTTCGATTCGTCAGCTTTACAAGAACGACGAATCACTAAATTGTGTATGTTGGATTCTTCAGCGTTTGAGCACGACGAATCACTAAACTGCGTATGTTAGATTCCTCAGCTTTTGAGAACGACGAATCACTAAACTGCATAGACGAAGTAAATCGTTGTCATTTATTGGCGGAAAATTGCGCACTTTCCGTTTAGTTTGATCAAATGTGGGTTATGAGCGGTACCTGAATGATATTGGCATTATACATCACAGACAAGCTGTTACCAAACAGAGAATTTCTGCACACAAATTATCGGTTGAGACAGGACGCTATAAGAAAATTCCTTATGATGCTCGTGTTTGTCTCATGTGTGCGGGTGATAAGGTTGGTGATGAGTTTCACTATATAATGGAATGTAATTATAGTGACTTTGCAAACATAAGAGAGACTTTTCTTAGTAAGGTGTATAGAGTAAATGATAATATTCGTTCCTTTGATAAGAACAAATCTATAATGTTATTGTCATGCAGTTAAATATTTCCATGATGTTTTGAAATTGGCGAGTAGCCTTTTTTAATATCTCGTACATGATTGTAATTTTGTTTATTATTATTAATAATATGTTTAATCAGAGGCATATCCACAAAGTGGCTCTTCATCCACTTATAGGCCTACGATTTTACGTCCTTATCTGAGAAGACGTGAAGGTCTAACCATTTGCAGCTCGTGAACGAAATTGTTCTCAGTTATTTTAAGACCCTGAGTGTTGGTCCGGCCGGGGTTTGAACCCACGACCTCCCGCACAACAGACCGTAGCTTACCCACTGAGCTAACCGGGAGGCGGTTATTATTTTTGCTGATGTACCTGTATTGGTATAAGCTGTTAATAAAATTATTATTATTTATAATAATTAAGGACGGTGCCTACTAATTGCAAACCAATTTGTTTTCTAAAAATCTATACGGATTGTTTGAACCCCCTAAGGAGCTTTTGAAATCAGAAAAAAAATTATGGGGTACCCATACGTTTAAGAGAGATAATTAAGGATGAAAATCGAAAAAAGTGCTGACTAAGCATTTTTCTTTGTCCGAGAAACAATTTTTTTATTCGATTAATAGTTGGCAAACTATTAGGGCAAAAAACGTTAGACATAGCGTTCTTCACAAAGGATGCCAATCAAACCATTTATCTTACAATGATTATCATTTGTTGTACAAATTTTGCCTCGTTAGAACAGACACATATTTTTTGCTGAAATGGACATCAAGTTTCAATTTCATAAAGACAAAAAAATGTATGTAAACGTTGTTTAGCTTCTATAATATAGATTACAAAAAGAAAAAATGGGGGTATCCACGCGTTTTAAAAAGTTATGTGGACATTTTTTACCAAGGCCTCCCTAGTAAGTCTGAAAATTGGTTTATTTTATTGCATTCTGGGAGATTTTCAAGATGGCGGTGGGGAAAAGAGTCCGTCCCGTCTTTCGACTTTCTTCCGTCATTGAAACTGCTTCCTTTGTGCTCAAACCCCATACAGTCCTTCTTTATTCTTCTTTGGATTTCCAAGAGGTTTACCCGTTTTCACAAAGCTTATTTGACCGTATTCACACATTGTTTATACTCGGCCGAGTCCATGTTTGGAGAAACTGACGAAACTCGAAAGCATCGACAGACCTAAAGCACAAGGCGCTGGGCGAAAAGACAGCAGCGATTCATGGCAGTCCAAACGACTTCCATTCAATTGGTCGGGTAAATCTCCTAAATCTACGATTCTTCGACCATCTCCCCACGATAAATCATTGAAATGGTCGGCTCTTTTAATACCATTTCAGCTGAAAATTGTCTTTCGTGGCCGTGTAGTGGAATTTAAAGATTTCCCAAAACGTTCATTTCTCAAGCATATCTTTCGACCGTATTTTAAAATCCTTCATCTTTCTATCTGTCAAATTACACAATTACCCTATATCATTATGACGTCACGGCTTGTTTATGAGGGGGACAGAATCGACTTGAACAATAGAATTTTGAACTAAATCTGCTCTGCTGAGGAAAATTTAACTTCGAATTGTCTGGTTTCCAGATATCAGCTGTATCAATGTTTATCCCACAATATTTACCGTATTTGGTGGCTGTTACCGCTATTCTACATTCTACAAAATGCATTTGATAGCTATTTCCTTTGTGTTGTTGCCGTTTTGTCCCCCTCCCATGACCGTGATCCTTAGCGTTTAAACAATAGATTGTTTTGATTTGACGTCATAATGATATAGGTCAATTAACACAGCTTTTTCAAAATAGTTCTGCAAATGGCCTGTCTCGCGGGATGACCCGCGGGACGCAAGATGCGCAGAACGGCGTGCGCGCTGACAATAGTAGGCACCGTCCTTAAATACGATTATAAGAGAAGCTCAATGAAACACAAACAATAAAGACAGCAATGACTTTGGAAAGCCTTCGACGTGCAACTGATAAAATTGCGCACAATTATTAACAGCGACGGGAAGCCTGTGGTGTGACTGCGGACCGCGGTGGCAGTGTTTCGCTACTAGTAATATTAACAGCGATGGGAAGCCTGTGGTGTGACTGCGGATCGACCGTGGTGGCAACTGGAGTAAAGTAGTCCCTGAATTGTAATCACTATTAATATGTACTGCCCGACTGTGGACAGCGGTGGTAGTGTTTCTACTACCTATAGCTAGAGTGGACCGGTATTCTATACTCTATCCAGTAAACCGATTTGAAGTTGCTCTAAATTTCTCTTACAAGCAGCATTTTTCATCCACTCGAATCTTTGCCATCCTTCATCAACATTGTCTCAAATTTACTCCAGTATACCAGGAAAGCATACACCACTATCATAAATGCGTATTCCCATGATCATTGCCATGCGAAAGAACATGTCGATATTAGTGATCTTGAGAAATTTGAGTCAGGCTGTGAAGTTGCAGCCATTTGAAATTGAGAGATTTGTAAGAGAAAAACGGAACGGATGCCTTTCTAGTCTCGCTTTTCATATCTTTCCAGCATTAGAAATGCCTATAACTCAACAGCAATTTATTCTCTACACTGCTCTAAAACTGAACAGACCAATCTTGTACCCAGACCCCATTTGGTTCTTACTGCGCATGCTCAACGAAAATATAGGGCTCTGGAAGAATCCGATTCCAGAAGTCCGCCAATCACAGACTTCCGGTGACTCTGCGCATGCTTATCATTACGTCACCCTTCAAGTGAGATCTTGCCTGAGAATCGAACCCGACTAGGTTGGATTTGGAAGTTCGCCCGGTAGTTTGATAGAAATATTTTGCTTCCTATTGTCAGGGCAAGCCTTAGGGAGTTTCTTTCATCTTCTGCCCGTCCCAGTCCTTTTGTAGTTTACGAAATGGCTAATATGCCGGAGATTTTCGTGAGCAACGTAGGACCTCTACAAACGGAAAATAAAATTAGCCAGAAATTCAACCAATGACAAGAGTAAGGTAGTTTAATTTCTTATTACGGACACACACAATTAGCTGTCAATTAAATCAAAATTTTCTCAGGTTTGAGCGGGGTTGGTTTATATTGTCAAGGTTCAAATCGATTCCTGTATGATGTCAGTCGCCATATTGACTTAATAGAAACAAACATGTACTAAGTGTGGGGTGAATATGACCTAACTCTATCCTAACCCTGAAACTAACCCTTACCATTTCCAAAACAACTCCCAGGTTAATAACGAGTTCTCGCCCACTTAGGGCTAGGGTTTACAGGTAAATAACGAGTTCTCGCCCATTTAGGGCTAGGGTTTACAGGTAAATAACGAGTTCTCGCCCATTTAGGGCTAGGGTTCACAGGTAAATAACGAGTTCTCGCCCACTTAGGGCTAGGGTTCACAAGTAAATAACTAGTTCTCGCCCACTTAGGGCTAGGGTTCACAGGTAAATAACGAGTTCTCGCCCACTTAGGGCTAGGGTTCACAGGTAAATAACGAGTTCTCACCCACTTAGGGCTAGGGTTTACGGTAAATAACGAGTTCTCGCCCATTTAGGGCTAGGGTTCACAAGTAAATAACGAGTTCTCGCCCACTTAGGGCTAGGGTTCAACAATGAGTTCTCACTGAGTAAACAAATGAGTTGGTAAACAATGAGTTCTCACTGAATGAGTGTTATTAGCAGTTTTCTGCATTTTTTCACTTTTTCTTAGACTTT
Source organism: Actinernus sp. WN-2022 (assembly GCA_030867875.1). Taxonomy (NCBI): domain Eukaryota; kingdom Metazoa; phylum Cnidaria; class Anthozoa; order Actiniaria; family Actinernidae; genus Actinernus; species Actinernus sp. WN-2022. The sequence continues at coordinate 75,089,313 of JAOWCC010001634.1, read as the reverse complement.
CATTATTAAATATGTACATTTACGCCAGAATCTCGGCAAAAGAACCTTAGATTTTGATATATTTTTCGAAAAGTAAATTGTTTCATATCGCAAACAATAAGCACACAACTCGAGCACGGCAGGACGGCTTTTTCTGGCTCGCTGACGTCAAACACGTACGGCCTCCATCACGTGACTTTTTGTAAGGAAAGCGCGAGCGGTGCCGTAGGTTGATACGATAAAGATAATTAATATATGCATATAGGTAAGCCTAAAAGCGGAGCTCCCAATTGGCTGGAATGAATCAGGATTGGATATAAAAGAAGTTAGTATCTGACTTTACAGAGCAATAATAAACTAGTAAAATCGCCCGGAAGCAAAGAGAAAAATCGTGGAATAAGATGGCCGATTTAAGGAAAATTATTATCAAAATACGCGGCCAAATATAAAACCGCCCTCATGAAAACGCTGCTGCAAACGACCTCTGCCGGGCTGCAAATGCATTTGCGCTGTATCTCATTACCCTGGATGCCATAGGTTCTACTGGCCTCTCTAAGCCAACGTTTAGGTGTGAAGGAGCGAAGCGACAAAAAGGCGGGGAGTTCTCGTCGCTTCGCTCCTCGCTAGCGGCACTTTGGCTTTTAATAGAGGGCGGTAAGAACCTCTAGCATCCAGGGTAGTATCTCATTGGCTCTTGCTTCATCATCCTATCCATTTAGACCAATCAGATTCTAGCGCTAACGCGGGAAGTCATTCAGGTTCAAATCCCGCCAGCGAGTAATTTTGAAACGTTAGAAGTACTCACGGAACCTCACCCAAAGCAATATGCAAAAAATAGAAAAGATGTCGGTTAAATGGTAAACTTTGAAGATGAAAAAATAACAGGAATTCAGATTTAGGGAAAGATGAGCTGGACAAGTTGAAAGCAGAAGCTCAAGCAGCAAACACAAAGAGAGCCACTTCTCGCTACGCTCGGGCCGCAAATCGTACTATCCTCGGGACACAAATCGTACTACGCTCGGACCGCAAATTGTACTACGTTCAGGTCGCAACCGTACTACGCTCGGGCCGCAAATCGTACTGCGTGGGCTGGAACAAACAATATGCCATCCAAAAGTCTTGTTATTAGTGTGAAAGGCGGCTTAAAAATACTTTAGAATGGTGGAAAGATAAGGAAAACTGAGAAATAAGAAGAAGAAGAAAAGAGAAAATGTCGCCGGTTCGGGAATCGAACCTTTGGCTTTGAAACCTAAGGTGCGCGCTCTCGGCCACAGAGCCGATTACTAGTAATCGTTTCGAAAATCAACTATATACAGAGAAGGTGCAGCACATTTCAGGCACGGCGCACGCCCGGCATGAGTCAGCGAATGTTTGCTCTCTTTCTAATATTTCTGCGGGAGATCCGCTATGCCTCCCGTATATAGTTTGGGAATGACTGCGACTCATTGCTGTAGGTGTCTTTAGCAAAGCATACCATTTTCATATTCACCCTCTTCTGATTCCTTCCTCCACGAGTCATATCTGTTTCATTCAGACCTTCTGTCCAAAGAACGACTCTCACTTCGCCTTCTATGCCTTTGCGATGTCACAGAATGACCACTGGCAGAGTCGCTTTTTTGTCCTTTTGTCTGCATAAAACTGCCACTTAGTTCAAGTTTCTGGTTCGCGGGACGACTGTCCGATTAGTTGCTTGTCGTTCCTATGATTGGCTGCTTTCTTGTTGTTGGAGTGTAAAGCTTTCACTTGATTGGTGGTTACGTTTATCACATGAACTACTGCTTTCTCCTGTTCCTTTGGTCTTGTCCATCTGGATCTCAATGTTATTCGTTTGGCTGCAATCCCTAACACGGTCACGCGAACAACCTTCATCACGTGACCTTTCCTGACTTCCTTTTGATTGCTTAGTTGGTGATATCTGGCTTCTCTGATAGGCTCCCTTTCCGCCCACACGAGCGTGCATCTCCCTGTCGTACATGTAGTTCAGCACTTCTCTCTAATTCTCTGCTGGGTTTAAGATGTGACTCCATCCCTTCCACGTGTCTTACTTCTGATTTTGGTTGTCTGTCGGCTTTGTCTTTCGAATTACTTTAAGACTGTGGGCGGTTTTTTTGGATTACGTTTGTCTGTGATAGCTTTCTCTCCGTCACTTGAATCTGGCCCACGTTCTCTCTTCTCCCCCTATCATGTGAATCATCCACTTCAACTTCAAGTTGGCTTTCCAATGCTCGTCTTTCACCAGTCCCTATCGTGTGACTCCTCGACGGTAGCCTCCGTCTGTTCACTGTTGGTTTCAATACACTGCTGTTATGTGAATCACCTTCTACAAGTTGGCTTTCCAATGCTCGTCTTTCACCAGTCCCTATCGTGTGACTCCTCGATGGTAGACGCCGTCTGTTCACTGTTGGTTTCAACACACTGCTGGTATGTGAATCATCCTCTACAAATTGTCTTTCCGGTTGGGTTACTGTTCTTTCAGGGGATTCATATGAATGACTCCTTATGAGAAGAAGTGATGGTCTCTTCATCGTTGCTGTTGAAAAGTTTTCCTTTACAACTCTGTTGTGATACGACTCACCATCTACGATTTGTTTCATTACTGGCTTTTGCGACGAATAGCTCTTCCCTAAAAGTGGCGCCTGTCTCCTTAATTTACATCTTGGCTTGGGGCTCGACCTCTCTGGTGATTCTCTGCGCAAATGTGATTGGCCTGGAGATAACACGTGATTCGCTCTTCGGATTATTTGCATGGGGCTGTTAGAACGTCCACGGATTTGTACGTCCAATTCTGAAAGGTGCTTACTGCTATCTCCTGATTCGCCCTCAGCCTTATCACGTTTTCCATCATCTGATGTTTTTCCCATGGCGTTCAGCTCCGTTGCCTTCGACTGTAATACCCAGTTTAAGCTTCTAAACTGGTTTTCTGTTGATGCTTGTGGTGAACCGCCAGAGAGGTTGGGTGAACCCAGGATTTCTTCCTTTGGAGAGAATGTACCAATACTATCCAGGCTCACGCTACTAGCACCCGATGCGAGGCTTCTTGTACCATCTGGAGAGGGTGTTCTCGAAGACAGCAACACTGCATTTTCGATTCTTTGCCTTGCGTTGCTGAGCAGCGCTATGATCTCGGAGTCAGAATTCCCTGTAACAAAGAGAAGGAAATTAAATAACGGAATACATAATAAAAGAATTTATATAGAGCGAATTGCGTATGAGTGGGATACAAATACGGCATGTCCGTACCCTTACCGTAACCGTACTGGAATCGTGCCGTACCGTAATTGAATCAGAATAACAATGGCAAAACCATTTCAACGTCACGGCTTGCCGCGGCAGGAGGCCGTCGCCTCTCAAAACCTTGCATTTTATTGGACCCCATTTGGACTGCACTGACAAAGAATTCCATTGTTTTAGGGTTAGGGTTTGTATTGTTTCAGGGTTAGGCATTGTTTGGATAGCCAATACTATTTCAGGTTCCGAGAAGGTGAAGGCTGCCGCGGCCGAGAAAAGAGGAGAAACCAGCAGGATGAATCGAAATCGAAGCCTGGTCATTGTGGCGGCAAATGAAGTGTTAATCACAGAGCGACGTCAGTTCCCAGTTTTTCATTACGCGCTCAAGCAACACTTAAATCAACATACTCATACATTTGTATATTACTACAGAGTTATGATAAGTATTGTAAAGTCAATCAGAGTGCTTTATATTGGTGTTTTTACTGACTTGGCTTACATAGCGGCCCCTCTATTTGTCCCGGCGATAAATTGAGCGCGGGGGATTGGGACAAACGTGAAAGCGAGGTCACTAACATGAAACGATGTCACTAACATGAAAGCGAGGTCACCTTGAAACACTCGTGCCGCCCCACGCGCTCAAATCAACTGACTGAAAATTCACTGGGACAAAAAAACCAGGGTCGCTAAGCAGACAAGTTTTTACTTTATTAAAAAAACACGTTGGGGACCAATCAAATCACGCGTTCTTCTGCTGTTTATATGTTAATACCTGAAGGTGAGGGCGTGCGAGACTGTAGGATTAACCTTGGGCTTGAATAAGTACACCTCTGGTCTTTCTGCCCCTCGACTAGATTTTCAATAAGGGAGATTACTTCAGGGTCCATCATCGCTAAATCTCCTGTGGACTGTGAGCAGCAGATATATATTAGATCAACATCGAATGTGAATAGTTTTAAATGAATGATTCGCAAATGCGGTTTTGACGATGCTCGCTTAAACCTTTTGTAACTATTGTTACTGCATTGTTATCAATACTTTTTTGAATTGTATACTAATTAGATTGAATTGTATTGAAGTTATACGTATTTTATATATATAAGGTTGTTGTTGTTTCTTTTTCCTTCGGAGAGAGTAGCATATTCGTATTTTGAACGAGTTGTATAGCTCTTGGACGGTAACGTGGTTAAATAAACTATTGATATTGATTTATCAAAATTGAAATAAGGTCTATGTACATGTATGTAGCTTTATTGCCCTGGATGCAGGTTGTGTGGTGTCGGACTACCACTATGTGGCCTACATGTAGGAAACTGCTTTTGTGTAGCATGCTGCAAAAGGATTCAGTTAATACAAAAGCAGAGGTTTTCGGCAGTATCAGTGTTATCATTATCATTACTATTTTCATATAATTTCGTTATTGTTATAACAAGGGAGAAAATTATAGTAAACTATAGAAAAAGGAAATGTTTCATATATTTATTTTGAAACAAAAGAAATGACAGACATTTCTCGTGACAAATCAATCTTTGGTTTATATCTGCAAAATGTGTGACGTCAACCCAGGAATTTACCGTTTTATATTTTTCTTTGGGAACGAAACTAATCTCTGATTTAGTAAAAGTATTTGGTTAATTCACTGATACAAATTATATCATAGATGTTTACACAATGTCATTTATCTCTACCAGTATGTTTTTGTATAATAAATGATTCCTGTCATATTGGAGATATAAAGCTCTAACTCATAGACTCAAATCAATAAATATTCAACTATTCACTTGATGTATAGAGCGGTTTTCAATGGAGTGTCGAAAATCATAAGTGATTGCTTTGGTTTTCCGTTTTCTTAGCTCAGTTTTCTATTGGCTGTGAGAAATGTTTTCTATTTATCAGCCAATCAAGTTCTAAACTAAAACCAAACGCAATCACGCAATCAGGTTTTGTTTTAGCGACAGTATCGACGATTACGTTTACTTGGTCTCGTGATTGGTTCAAGTAAAACCAATCGTGAATTACTTCAGTTCGTGATTGGCTCATTGTGTTTTTATTTGCTCTTGTGATTGGCTATGCAATTACTTTGGTTTTGGTTTTACTACACTCACTGAAAACCACTCTAATTCTTGATGGGGAAACAAAAAAAACAGTTTTGCTACCTGGTTGAGCAAACCAAGAAACAGTTCACACATGCGCCTTAATCATGCCTGGCTTGTGGAGTCTGGGTCTTAATGACATTAGGTAGCTAAGTCGCCAGACGTTCCTGAGTCACGGACGGTTGATCGACTAGAAACGTGTACGTGGTTAGTAAGATTTTGATAAATAAAATCGTTCTGTCTTCTCACGGTTTTGTGATGTCAGTGTTGTCAAAACCGTCTGGTGTTTCTGACACCGCGACAAAACGTCACGCGCATGCGCCGTAGATGAGCTCAGCGCACACGCGTCCACCCAGTTTCCCGCCGAAACTAAAAGAAAACACAGACAATCACCCCTGTTTCTACTTTTAAGTACGTATGCGTATTTGGTGAAATGTTTCGCGAAAAATAAGAAAACTACTTAAAAGATAAGCCTAAGACTTTAACGGGTTGAAGTTTTCTTAATTTGTAATTCACTGTGAGTTTACCAAGTTATAAAATTATTTACTAAAAAGGTTAAAGGAGCAGTGTCACGGTACTGCGCATGTCACAGTCTCCAGACATTGAATTGACAGCTGCATTGTGTAACATCCAATGAGAATCAATCAAAATAATTTGCAGGAAACGCCAGACTGTTCGGGTGTTAGCCGTATTCACAGATTGTAGTTATGCACAGTATATGGCGAGATTTACAAGGATTTTATTCTTCCTACATCCAAGGTAAACAGCATTGAGTAAAGAATGGAACATTCTATGGACGATTTCTTGTCTTAAAGTTTGGAAACGTAACACATACATTTGCGCTAAAAAGTTCAGTACTTTCGGACTACGAGTGGCTGTTTACTAGTTTGCACTATCGGCTGTTATGGACTGGAAACTTACTTTCACAGCTTAATATTTATGTCGATTGGTCAGAAATATATCTTGTTTAAGATTCTATGGTTCTTTCGGCATCAGGAAATTTTTAAACGGGAGTTTTCGTACAGTATTTCAAGCTATGCTGTAGCGCGAGTTTAGTACGTAGTCACAAATGTCCGTGAAACTAATAGCACGTTAGATCATTATTATCAGTTTGCTCTATGGGTTCTCGTGTATTCAATAATCACTTCTGGAGCTTCATATGTATGTTGTTTGGTGACAAGGATTTCCTCTTTCAGTTTTCCCCGTTAGTTTGGACATTAGGGATTTATTCTTGGAGATTTCGTACAGTTTAGCGACCGTGTTCGAAAGTAGAAAAGTTCGCTTGTCACGAAGTGCGAATACTGACAAGCGGTTTCATAGCAGATCAGTCGATGTTTGCAGACTCTCACGTAGTCGATCATAACTTCTATAGCTTCATATGTATGTCGATTGCTCACAAGGCTATCGTGTTTGAGTTCATGAGGTTTTTTTGCCAGCAAATAAAGGTTTTATCTAACTTTTCGTACAGTCTTTGCACTCCGGTCATTTCATATAATTTCAGCCTCGTTTCTAAGCCGTAGATATATATTTCTTCGTATCGCTGTTGAAAACCGCCATATCATTATAATACGACTTGAAAAGTTGCCATGTGTTTCGTGAACTCTACTGGACATCCAAACCCTCTTCGCTTCTGGTTGGAATGCCAAAAAGTTTCCAATTTCTTGCGTTTTTCGGCTGCTGTATTCAGAGTACTGAGTGGCCGTTTTCCCCGCCGGTAAGCATCACTTATGCTTTTTTGTTTTAGTTGTGTTGCAGTCTCAACGACTAATTTTGAATAAACAAATAACTAAAACTTATTTAAGCACATCTTACATTTCCATAAATGACCAAAGGAGGCAAGGATGAGTTCAAAAAGAACACTGATGAAGTCGATTTAAAAATCGATATTTCACCCCTCTGAGAACTTCGTTCCGGGCCGGAACGTAATTCTAAAATCATCAGATTTTCACACATGCACAGTACCGTGACACTGCGACTTTAAAGCCCTCGGTAATTTGTATTTGATAGCAGAGCCTTCGTTCTTTCGGCCAGCGGAGCATACCGTTTTGCCGTGTGCTGGTTCGCTATCAGGTTAACAATTGTACAAGTTGGCAAACGGGACTACGTTGCGCAGTCCTGGTATCTAGTCAATATTTTTCTCGGCAAGCAAACCGGGAAACATTTGTTGCGGAAGCAAAAAATAATTTTCTCGGAAGCCAAAAATGTTTCCGCGACACAGTTCCCTCCTTTCGCCAGACCTTAAAGAATATAGACCAACCGTCATGCTTTGCGCGCTATGGCCGCCATTTTGTTGAAAAGTCGGTTTTGCACGAGTTCTTCCAAGCTTTAGAAAATCGTTACAATCTGTTGTTTTGTGTTATAGTTTCAATTTGAATCAGTTTTTGGAAAGTTTCTTTCGTAGTTTTCCTGTTTAGTTTGATAGTTTCTCTAAGCGGAAATAAACAAAAGGCCGCCAAGCATCATGGTTGGGCCATATTCTTTAATAATCAGTTCTGAATCAGAGGCCGTTCAGTCTTAGCTGAAAAAAGGAAGAATAAATCACGCTAAGTCAAGAAAACCTAACGCCTCTTTTATCAAATCTTAGCCGTGCCTCGCGCGGGGTTGTTTACGTGCCTCAGTCAAGTGAGCGCTGCCTAAGCTAATCCACTCCACGAACTTGTGAACAGAACCGAACCTAATCTACCTAAAACTACGTTATTTACGTAACACTACACGTTATATTTATCACAGTTTTGAAAAGAAGCATATAATTATTTTAAGTTTAAACTTTGAGTAAAATGTCTCGCGAGCCATAAAGAAAGGCACGAGGGTGATTTACCGAGTAAAAACGTAAGCGCGGGCGTTATTCACACCTAATACTCAAGAGAAACCCCATGTGTGAAGCATTTTAGCGCACATACCTCCTGACTACACTCCTTTGATACAGAGTTACGTCTTGGAAGTGATGGTAGATTAGGAAGAATCAAGTCTGAGCGGTTTAGAACTGGGGACGTCCTGTCCTGTTGGGTCTCTTTTGGCTTGCTCATCTTTAGAAATCTGCGGCGGGAGTTTAACGGTGCAGACGTCCGCGGGGCCTTCGGTGGAGAGGGGATGTACCTTGGACAAAATATCCTGATCTGCGACTCTTTACCAACCTCCTCGGGATCTGTTTGGTTCCTCTCTCCCTCGCTGCTATCTCCACCGCTTGTTTTTGACAAACGACGTGGGATGTGGTGATCTCGTGGCGTGGTTTGGCGTGATGCACTTGATTCTTTTTGAGCAGCCTCTGGGAAAATAAACGACTTTGGCACTCCAGTATCGGCAGGTGTAGATGGAGGAGTGGCGAGGATCATTTGTGGGATTTCGTTCGTTGTCAAGCACCTCATTCTTCGGATAGACCGTTTGTCGATTCCCTTTATGATAGGAATCGCAAACTGTGTCGAAGACTGAAAATCGCCATCCGCAGTATTACCATCGAATTTCTCAGGAAAGAAGAACCTTTCAAAGGGCGAGATACAGCCTGGCGTTTTAGGTAATGGAGACTGGAGGAGTAAAGGCGAGCCAGTGATGCCTTCACGTGGTGGCAGCACAGATATTTCCAAGGGATATGCCCAACCCTTTGGCTTTAAAAACCCAGAACGCCTGCCATTACCTCTTTCAGCCGTATCTTCTAGGGCTGGATTAACTCCCGTCGTAGAAGAACGGAGTGTTGGAGGTTCTCCACTATAGCTTGGTACATCCGTTGCTTCCAACGAAAGAAGATGAATCCCCGGCGCCGAAGGTGACTTAGACCTTTTCAGTCTAATAGAAGAGGAGTGCATACCTCGTTTTTTCTGAATACTTCCCGAAGAAGGCGAAGTAGGCCGCTGTGGTTTGGCTGATGGTGATTGTCTACCACAGTTCTTAGTTATGCTATCAGGTAGTGATGGTAAGATGACACCAGCGGTATATGATACCCGATGACATAATTGTGACTTAGAATGCTGTCTTCCCAGGGCTCCCCGTGCCTCTACTCCTGCCGATGTAAACAATTCCGATGGTGACTTCGGCCTCGCTTTTAATAACTCTTTATCGTCGATAGGAGGAAGACTAATTCCTTGGGTGTGAGTAGAGGGCCGTTGCAGTTCGGTCGTAGGAGATTTACCTTGTAGTGACGGCAAACTATCACGGCTTGTCAAACTTGTCAAGGAACGTCTTTTTTCTGTATTGGTTTCTGCCATTGTCAAAAAAATAGATCGTTCTCGTTTTATCTCAAATTTTCCCACCGACGGCGAAGGATCAGTACACTGCTGAAAAATTTGTTCGGCAGCTTGTTTGCAGTGACGCGCAGGATTTTCCATTCCCATGGATGGCAAAGTGAACCTGCTCTGCGTGCAGTGCTCAAAAGACTCCACCCTACCCCTGTGAGTTCCTGTTATCGGAGGTAAAGGCGAGTGTGGACAACGGAGGCGAGGCTGGTGCAGGTCAGGATGGAGTCCTTTCTCTTCTGCTGTTCTTGTTCTTAATCGTTTCAAAGGTGGCGGCTGTAGTGGTTTTAAAGATTTCTTGTTGAGAGTGTATCCTCGGTCACTCCTTGATTCGTACGGTAACAGTGTCACATCAGAAATTTTGCTTTCGTTTTCTTTGATATTACGTGTTCTCTCCTCACATGCTGGGCCTATTTTACGCTGACAGTCGGTTTCTATTACGCTATATATAGCGGATTCTACTGTAGAGACAGTCCCACATGGTGCGCCCGGATCAAGTAATATAGTTTGATTGGGCGTTGCTCCTTTCTCCACTGAGACTATAACTGCTTCAACTGTAGTTTCGCCGTCGGCGATAGTCAGGAGAAAACTCATATTTTCGATATCCAACTCGTCGCTTGACATGTTTTGTACTGTTGATTTCCCCTCGGTCTCTTCGGCAGGGTTCATGTACTTTGCTGGCTTGGACGTTCCAGTTGTTTGTTCTAACCCTCCACTACGTTCCTTCGATTTGCGTTCTTCAACCCCTCTCGCTTCTTTCTTGGCCGTATCTTTAGAACTGCCATCACCTCCTTGCTCTTGGTTTTGTCGCAGCAATTCAGAATTCGCTCTTACCGTTTTGCCAGTGAGATTTTTCTTCGTTTCCATGATCGATTTTCTTTCTGAATTTTTCTCCTTCTAGAAATCGCTGCTAGTCAGTTCGTGAAATTCGCTTTCCAAACCGTTTCGATTTGTTGGACTAAAGCCACCGCGATGCGCTTGGTCCCCTTTTTACGATTTCCACTTTGAGTTTCCCCAGTGCTTTTTCGTTGTAAAAATCCGGCTAAAACTCCTTCATTCCATGTATTATTTAGCCAAGAATTCAAAAGAGAATCGGTTTGGATAAATTCGATGTATTGATGTGCGGTGTTAACCATCAGGAAAAAGAGAGGAATAAATTTACATGTAGTGCAATTCAGAAGTTAGATTCCGATCAAAGAGAAGGCGATCGTTTGTGATTGGTTGTTGCCAACTCACATGGTGAACACATCTAGCTTTGACGTCGCTTTCTTGAATATTTTAACTGAAATTAACTTGCCGAGTGTAAAGACAAAAATACAATTTTGGAGTACAGTACATTGTGAGATGAATACCATAATGAGTTAAAGGAACATGGTGAAATTGGGTATTTTAAGCCCTATTCCAATACATCTCGCCTGAAACAGAGTATAACGCTGTCGCTTGTAACCTAGCAACCATTTGGGAGTGAATTGTTATTGGCCGAATTTGCATTTTCCTGAAAGCCGTGCATTGTCGCGGACTGTTCCCAGATTTGTTGTAAAAATGCTAATCGATCCGACAGGTCTGCAATACGCATGCACATGCGTGAACACTCGAGCGCCTCATTTTGGTTGAATTTTCACTCGAAATTTGGACTTCAAAACATTGGTACAGAAAAGTACGAGCTTCGATTTTTAATTCCTTTCATGGACCAGTCCCAAATGCAATTGGCTTGGTGACTAAACTAATAAAACTATTTAACTCTTGCGATTTCCCCCCTACCCCCCGCTCTTTTGTGCGATGTGTCGATTTTTTTAAACAAACCATTTAGAGCTGCGCCCACGATGTCTACCGCTGACATGCGCATCGGTATTTTGTAGACCTGTCAATCGATTCGAATCAATCCGAACGATCGGCAAATGACCTAACGGTATTCTTTGTAGTGTTGTTATTGTAAAGAACTCTAAATTGTCATAGCAACCGTAAGAGTGTCGTTACTATTTGCATGTATTGACATAATTTAGCTGAGAGTGGAATACAATCTAGTGATGAACAATAACGACAAATAGAGTGTCTGTCGAGGAACTATTATAACAATAGTGTGTCCGTCGAGGAACTATCGGCTGATTGTTGTTTTAAGAACATCAACTTTCTGCGGGCAACTATCAGCTGATAATCCCTAGACAGAAACACTCTATTTGTAAAATAAGCCTGGCGAGAGCGAGATAAATTTTAATGTTGAACAATAACGACAATATTTTTTGTCTGAGCTATCGTCCCCATTATTTGCAGGTGAATCGACCTTTCAGAATTCGGGATCGATAGAGACGAATGATAAAGTGATTTGACTGATGAACAATCTAAACGGTTTTTTTTTATATGGTCACGTAAGAGAGAGCGCAAGTCGCTCAGAGAGATTCCACTGTACTGCAATCAAACTCTTATCAGGGAAAGTAAACTAGTTGGCAGGGAAAAGGCATCGGATTTATTACAGAACAAAGATTTGCACAAACTAGAGAAAAAATATTATAGTAAGCCAGGTTTCGATAACGGTCGCACGTCAAAGTGCTTGTCATTCTTTCATTGATTTTCTTTTCCCCCCATTCATATTGGAATTGGAGCATAGAAACTGGTTCTATATTGTTCCACTTGTTCCACTTTCGATATATGCTTCACTTGTCTCGCAAAAAGGTTTCAATACGAGGCTATGGGGTAAATTAAATATATTCTTTTTCCGAGAATAGAATTAATTTTATTTACCTCGGAGCCTCATACTGAAACCATTGTGCGTGACAGGTGAAGTAAATATCGAGAATGGGCTGTTGTCGTGCCAGCCTGCTACACCAGACATTTTTTTTCGTTGTGTTTCAGATAAGATCTGAGAAAAACGTTTTAGAGGAGAAGCTTGTTCTGGTCCGTGTAGATGCTGAGAGGTTTGTGGGTATGGTGGATGTGTTTAAAAAGGTTCGTCGTATCCTGGTGTCTTACACACTCATTACAGCGATTTTTCGTTTTTGCATTTTACGTTTTTGCGTTTATCGCTGCCGTCAATTGTAACTACGGCCACCGAATATTTACGAACGATGGCCGTGTGATGCTCTCCGATCCTGTAGTCCGCGATATAAATACTTCCCACGCCGGGCCATCGTTCGTAAATATTCGGTGCCCGTAGTAGGTATAATTGACGGAAGCGATAAACGCAAAAACGTTGGTCGACTTTTGAGTTCTCAGTGAAATTGAAAATCGCTGTAATTACATCAAGCATTTAACAAGAAACTTCCAGCTCTGTTAATTAATAATTACTCTCAAATGGATAAGAAAATAACATCAGCTGCTGCTTACTGCTATCGATCATTATTAAATATTACTACTAATGTTCACTACTATATATTACACATATTACCATACTTGTCCCATATCCATCATAAATAGTTTATCAACTTAGCTGCTACATCGCCAATATCGCATTAAGTTTAGCCAAGTATCACTGCTTTATGTCTATCTTTATGTAAATCATAATTGTTTCTACATTGTAACTCAGAAATACTTTCCAGCCTTGTAAATGGTGGTCCCGATAGCTGCATGTTTTTTTTCCGGACCCTCCAATTCATTTTCTATACTTCACATCAACTAATACTCGTAACTGTATGAGTGAAATACATGTGGTTGTTGTACTACTAATGCAATGTCTTCTCTAACTTGGTATTTAACGATTAGAAGATGGTTCTCGGTGTTGTGGTTAACGAATAGAGCAGATTTCGTATGAGTGGGACAAACTACAGCACTGACTGCAGCACGGTTACATGCCGTGGCGTTGAAATGGTTTCCCATTGTTTTTGTCCTGCTGATCCAATCAAATCACAGAGTTACAGTACAGCACGGTTACAGCACGGTTACGGACATGCCGTAGTTTGTCCCACTCATACAAAATGTGCTCTAGATGTCATTTTGCCGTACATCTGTCCTCTCGGATGTACAGGTGACGTCTCAACGTGAAGAGAACAAAGAAGTGCGCCACGAGACGCAGTCGAGTGACATAACTGATGTTCTCGTCACGTTGTGACGTCATCTGTGCATCTATACGAGGACAGACGCACGGCAGAATGACATGTATTTGTTAAATAGAATAATTAGCGAACTTAAACAGCGCATGCGTGACCTTGTGACGTCATCTGTGCATCTGGCCCCGGTTCCTGAAAGCCCGATTAGCGCTAATCCTGGATTAACTCCCAACAAAACATATTAGTTGTCATGGTAATTAACTCTGGATTAGCGCTAATCGGGCTCTCAGGAACCGGGCCCTGCTGTATTCCAATAGATATGTTATGAACCGTGATGCGTCACACGAGTGATCTGAATTTTCGGCGTAAAGTCGAGCCTTTAGGCTAGCGTGTTTATATTCAAGGAAAACCATCAAGGTTGGGATATTTACGGTATTCCACTACGAGAAAGCATTGCATATCTGAATTTCCCATACCTCTGTAATTCGATTGGTTGTGCAAATTCAAATTTAAGAAAAAAACATTGGGAGCTCCTTTAAGTTACTCGCTTCAGAAACTAAATTAACAAGTACCTGGTGCGCGCGCTGCATATCTTTGATTTTTTTGGCGGGAAACAACGGCAACCGGAAGTCAAATACCGTAAACGTCAAGTCAGAAATGTCAAAACAAGGGTCTTTCCATCCGTCTTGATTGGCCAGAAACATAGATTTGAACAAAAAAATCCTTCCAATCTTGTCTCGGTCTAGTGACGTCCGTGTTGTCAAAAACATCTGGTGCTTACAACCCTTGGAATAGCGCGGAACGTGCCGCAGTTTTTCAGCCTTTTGATTGACTGTATTTCCCATGGCAGGAGATAAGACTCGACTGGGACGTAACTAGAAAAGAAGACCACGCAAATAATGCAGTTCTGTCATTGGAGAAAAGGAAAATCTCAGAATTTGATTTATTTCTATACACAGAGTCGTCGTGTCACTGCATCGTGTCCCAGTTCCAACACACTAGTCTCGTTTTGTTGCAGTGTGGCTGCGACATATCATGAGAAGAGCGTTACTCTTGTCGTTATTGGGCTGGAGAAGTATTTCAGGTTAGTCAGTGATACCAGGGAACAATCTGGTTGGCAAGCAGTAGTACATTTTATCATATATTTTATGACTGTTTATGAACTCTGTAGCCCGTACTGTGAAGTTTTTTTAATGCGTTTGAATTTCGCTCGATAAGCAATCAGTAGGGAGCACTCAAGCGGAGCATCACAGAGATGTTCACTCGACAAAGGCTGAGTGACAACTGAAGGTGTGAGTGGCCTGGCCATGGCCTTTTATACCGGAACTTCCTGTTTAAACAATCTTGAACACTGAGCATGAGCTCTTGAGGGTTGTCCAATACTATTTATGCAAAATTTATGACAGATTTATGCAAATTTACGTATTGTATTATATCGACATAACAATAATTTAACAATATAATACAGTAGTAGAACGATGCAATACAATAAAATACAAAACAATGCTATGCATAAATTTGTCAGAGTATTGGACAAGTATGGAGCTCATATGCGCCCGCCAGAGAACATGTTCACTTTCGTGCTCTAAGTCATAGAATGGCTGTGTTTTCTTGTCAAAGTTGTCCGTCTCAATCATTTGATTTCTTGAATTTCCAGAGATATCAAATCAAAACACGCCCGACAGTTGCGCAACGCAGTGCGTGGCGACGCGGAGCCCGAAAAACCGAAAGGGAAATCACGTAATGGGAGCTCGGCAGTGGTTGTGACGAGAGTTGATGTAGAGGAAGCACTTGTGGACCTTGAACTAAGAGTTGGGTGCAGTGTATGCATGCTCGAGACTGCGCAGGAGTTCGCTGACCTGGTTGGAATGATGACTAAAGCTGTGGCTGAGGCACCTCACAAGTAAGTGATTATGCCTTGATAGCTCAGAAGGCAGAGCGCACGCTTATAGTTCATGAAGTCAGGGTTCGAGTCTCGAAGAGGACAAATTTTCACTCTTTCACGAGCAGTTCATGCGATTTCCTCTACAAATCGCATGAACGCGATTGCTATACGGGATTTATAGGCACTGAGTGATATTTTGAAAGTTCTAATAATAGGATATTTTGACGATGTTGCGCGCGCAGCTAGAACAATGGATATCTATTTTAAATAACAAAAGGCTGGTGAACCAGAACGAGTCTTAGCAGCTCGCGTCTATTGTTCTTCTGATGCGTGCGCAACATCGTCAACATGGCCTATTGCACGAGTCTTTAGGTGAGTGCAATTTGAGAAAACTTTCAAAATATCACTCAGTGCCTATAAATCAAGTATAGCACGAGCGGTTCATGCAATGTTTTGTTTATAACATAGTGAGCAAACATTTCCTGAGAGCATGCGACTGTGCACTCGTCATCCTGATATTTTGTTGAGTAAGTTATAACCTCTACAAAAACTACTGAGCAAACGTTTTCTGAGAGCGTGAAACTGTGCACTGTATATTATAAAAACAAAAAATGGCATGAACCGCTCGTGCCATACGTGATTCAGTTATGGGCACTGAGCAGGAAAGGCGCGTACACTTATCAGAGCTTTCAAAATGTTACTCAGTTACGATTTCGTCTACTTATCTGGGAGATCTACGCGAACCATGGATTCATTAGCGTTCCTCACTCTGTTATTATACCACACTCACTGGATACGAACTGTGAAGCATTCTGATTGAATTCCCTGCTATTAGGCTATCAGCTCACATCCTAGAAGTAAAGGAAGTTTGGCCAAAACGAAAGTGGTTTGAGGTCTTGGTCGAG
The DNA here is from genome assembly GCA_030867875.1 of Actinernus sp. WN-2022. NCBI lineage: Eukaryota > Metazoa > Cnidaria > Anthozoa > Actiniaria > Actinernidae > Actinernus > Actinernus sp. WN-2022. The sequence goes on along the minus strand of JAOWCC010001634.1, from coordinate 75,073,017 downwards.
TGACGAAAGAGGCAAAAGTTCACTAGTACTTCTTGTAGTTACTATTGTTGTGGATTCGTCATCTTACGTCACACACAATGCACGATGTACTGGACCAATGTATTGCCACTCGGTCGTGAAAACAGTCTGGTCGCTTTTCGCCTTCTTTAACCCACTTGAATAGGTCGTAGACAATCAATGATTCACACACAAGCAAATATTTATTCACAGAATTACTCTAAAGATTATGAGGATTTAAATAAATAAATATTTTTTAAATTGGGATTAGGGGCACTTTACTAGAGCAGGAGCGCCTACCCCACATACTAGGCCCACAATGTATGTCACAGCGTCCATCCCACATACTAGGCCCACAATGTATGTCACAGCGTCCATCCCACATACTAGGCCCACAATGTATGTCACAGCGTCCATCCCACATACTAGGCCCACAATGTATGTCACAGCGTCCATCCCACATACTAGGCCCACAATGTATGTCACAGCGTCCATCCCACATACTAGGCCCACAATGTATGTCACAGCGTCCATCCCACATACTAGGCCCACAATGTATGTCACAGCGTCCATCCCACATACTAGGCCCACAATGTATGTCACAGCGTCCATCCCACATACTAGGCCCACAATGTATGTCACAGCGTCCATACCACATACTAGGCCCACAATGTATGTCACAGCGTCCATCCCACATACTAGGCCCACAATGTATGTCACAGCGTCCATCCCACATACTAGGCCCACAATGTATGTCACAGCGTTTTCACAAGTTAGGTTATTTTTAAAACGGTTTCCCGCTATTGTTGAGCTGCAATTATTCCCAAAGAAATACAATTACAAAAGCGTAGCAGCCATGTTGTTTGGTATAGCAAAAGTAGCTAACGAGGCATATTTTGTTCCGCCACGGTGCAACCCATCAATTGGCTGGGGAAATAATCTAAAAATAGCCCAACTTGTAAAAACTCTGTGACACCTGTATAGGAGATATGCACGCTCCTAGTTATGGGCTTCTGAATAGTGTTAAAACTGAGGATGCATGGAAGCGAGGCTAGAGATGTATCTTAATGTAACCGGAAGTAGGAACCCAGAATTATGCAAAGGGTCTATGAGCTGGGTACGACGCACCGAGAGTGAGTGGAACTTTTAGGGCCTCATTACATGAGGCGGGCTGGTGGGTTTGGCGGTCTGGCCCGCCTTGGCTGTGAAACACATAAAACGTAACTCTGCGGTTACGTCAGGTGGATGGCCCGGTTTGGAGAGACTGGACCACCCTGGCAAACCGGGTTATCCCCGGCTTCGCGATCAATTACAATTATCCCAGGCGCGAATTGTCCTTGTGGCAGCCATTTTGTAAATAATGACTTCCCGCCATAAACGTTAGCACCAATATCCCAGCCCGGCCTGGCTCGCTCCATGTAATACCAGGCTGAAACACAGCTCGGCAAACCGAGTCAGCCCGCCTCCTGTAAACAGGCCCTTATTTTAGTCATTCTACCACAGTTTGTAACATATAACGTACGCTTGTCCATTAGGAGGAACCAGCCTGAGGCGTTCAGCTTTTGTGTGGAATCCTGGAGCAAGCCTTCTGTTAAGGTAACGCCTAACCGTAGTGTGTTATGTTTGCATTTTTAAATAACACTGGGAGACGCGCGCGCTTGTCTAATTAATAGCGCATGCGCATGACGTTTTGCCGCGGTGGACCTGGGGACATTCTCTGTTACGTCTTCGTCGCTCGCCTCTGTTTGGGCTCAAATTCGCAAATTCCTCAGATTTGCGCCCAAATAGCAACCTTGTTACTTATTTATCACCTTTTCCCCGCACTGAACAATTTGACACAACAATATTTTAATCCACGGTGGACCGAAATCAAGTTACGAAGATTAAACCTTTGCCTTCTTTCATCAAAAACGGTTTAGAAAAAATACGAGGACGTTCAAAATATATTTCTCTGCAATTCTGTGGTGTTATTGTTGTAGTTTGTTTTAGAGAAACTTGGAGGCTCAAGTTTGATTTACAGTGCTGTCAAACGTTGAATTTAAGGACGCTTTCTTTTGTGACTTTACAGGAATAAAAAGTACCATAATTGTGTTTTTGGGAACGTATTCCGTTTTCGGAATGAACAGTGTAGCACTCTGTTTACTCTGCTCCGGATAGCCGAATGAACAGTACAGTGATTTACTCGATTTTCAAAAATGGCGGAGTTGTTAGTTTTCAGGTCACCTCCATCAAGATCATTCCGTTTTCAGAATATTCATTCTTTTGGGAATTAGTATTCCGCGTATACTGTTATTGCTATACCGGAAAAGGAAGTAGAATAGTCCCAAAATAATGCGTCGCACGTTTGTTTTTATGTACAGGTGACCAAGGAAGGAGAAGGTCTATTAAAAGTATGGCAGCAACAGATACAGCAGTATCCTAACGTGTCTGCCAACATGGCGGCCGCTATCGTCGCAGCCTATTCTTCACCACAGGAACTGATAAACGTAAGTACGGTGCTAACAAAAGCAAAGAACTTTTGAGGGAAATGCTATCAAACAGTCAAACCCGGAGCATGCGCAAGAAAAAACCTTTCCGTTGTGTCACAACATGGCGGATCGACAGCGCAACTTGTTGCCGGCCGAATCGAAAACAAATTGCTAGTAGTGGCAAACTGAAGAATGGATGTCATTCAGGTCATTAGCAACTGAAATTGCGAGCCTGTTCAAGGGAGTAATACAGTACCGCTCGAAACCTGTATTCTAATTGTATCATTCAGTACTGTAGCTCTATTGTTTTTGTACTGCACTTTCTAAAGGTTAGGGTGTTAGGTATTGTTTGGTAAGCCAATGCTGTGGCTCGTTTCGAGCGGTACAGGCCGGCTCGTTCAAGGCTCTCAAACAGTGGGAAAGGGGCGAAAGAAAAAGTGAGGTGATAGAAAGGAGAGACTCGCTTTTTCTTCCCCACTCTCTGAGAGCCTGTTTTTGTCTTTGTCTTGCAAAATAAGGTTTAGATTTGTGATATCCGTCTTAGTTCTCAGCAGCAAAGTTGAACAGTAATAACGTTTTCACTTCCACCCCCTCCCCCTGCTAATTACTGACCAGTTCGCACGAGGAGACACAGTGTCTTTGCGAAATTTGTCACTGTAACTCTGTGATTTGATTGGATCAGCAGGACAAAAACAATAGGGAAACCATTTCAATGTCACGGCATGCCGTACGCGGTAACCGTGATGTAGTCAGTGCTGTAGTTTGTCCCACTCATACGAAATCTGCTCTATAGCACCCCTCCATGGATGTGTACGTGTTGTGATTCTGTCGCTGCATGCTACATATAAATTCTGAATTTCTAACGAGACCTGAAACAGCCATGGGGGCTGATCAAAGTGAGGCCCCGGCTAATCCTCAGATCGATTTGGAATTTAGCGTGTTGGTTTTGGCGGAGGGAGGAAACCGGAGAACCCGGAGAAAAACCCTCGGCAAGGGTGAGATACCAACAAACTCAACTCACATATGGCGCCGCGTACGGGAATCGAGCCAGGGCCACAGAGGTGTCACACATGTCATACTCGTTTGTTTCCTCACTTCATACAACAGACCACATTTGATAACCACAACTCTGTTTTTCTCATGCAGATGCCAAATTTCAGAGACCCCACGACCCCCTTGGTATCACACTGCAGCGAGGACATGTCCTACAATAAAATTACGTTCCGTACACAAGATAGGACATGTAGCGGGCACGTATAGCGTAGAGCCAGGGTGGCACAGTGGTTAAAGTGACCCTAAACCCTTTTGCAATTTTTATACATATGAAACTTTGAAAGGCTTTGAGTACTTCTGCGAAGAAATTTGTGGCTTACAGATAATACTCTATGTTCTATACTTGTTTGAAATGGTGAAAATTTGACCTCTCCTGACCCATTACCGTGTAAGAAAAAGCCTGGGTCGATCTTACGTCACCTCATTAATGCATTATTTCCATGGCGCCTTTCTATCACAACAGCATCGATATATAGAGAATGTACAGTCTGTGAGTTTTTAGTAAAGAAATCAGTTATTTTAGACAAAATGCTAAATATTTATTCAAGTTATTGCAAAGTCGAATGAATTGGATGACGTAAGATAAGGAATCGACCCAGTCTTTTTCTTACATGGTCATGGGTCAGGAAAGGTCACATTTTCACCATTTCAAACAAGCATAGAACATAGAGTATTCTCTGTAAGCCAAAAATTTATTCGCAGAAGTACTCAAAGCCTTTCAAAGTTTCAAATGTATAAAAAATGCAAAAGGGTTTAGGGTCACTTTAACCACTGTGCCACCCTGGCTCTACGCTATACGTGCCCGCTACATGTCCTATCTTGTGTACGGAACGTAATTTTATTGTAGGACATGTCCTCGCTGCAGTGTGATACCAAGGGGGTCGTGGGGTCTCTGAAATTTGGCATTTGCATGAGAAAAACAGGGTTGTGGTTATCAAATGTGGTCTGCTGTATGAAGTGAGGAAACAAACGAGTGTGACCTGTGACATGTGACCTACCGCCATAACTATAGCGTGTTTCGTTCCTAGGCTTACAAACGCTGCAGCAGTGAAAGTGAAGCATCTCGTCTTCTCCAGGATATACAAGTAGGTTCAAAGTCAAGTTTTATAATTTTAAAATGATTTATTACACACTACATTTAAGACCCATTGCAGTGTGCTGGGGCTGTATCATGAAAACGAGGTCGGTAGGTCAAGGTCAATGGACCTGTTGTGCTATTGTCGGCATCTAAAGTTTAGGAACGTTTCTTAAAACAAATAGTAACGGGACAGTTATTTCAAAGCCACGATGTTTTAATTGGCGAAAATTCAAATAGCTTGTCCGACCGACCTCGCTTTCATGATTCAACCCAAGGACCCTGTAATGGGATTTACGTGTGGTCTGTTGGAACAATGGTGATTTTGCAGATAATTTGAAAAATCATCAAACCAGGAGCCATTACCGTGCAGGAGCGTCCATCTCCCATGCTAAGTCTGGGTCAGCGTATGGCCGGATTGAGCTATATTTAGAACAGATCTCGCGGTAGTTCTCGTGCCCTCACTTTGCAAGAACGTCAGTACAATGTAGTGTTAGTAAATCACCTCGAAGAAGGCAAGCGGAACGCAGCTGAGTCAGAAGACAGTTACCCGGGAAACATTTCAGGTAAACTGAATAGCTCAATCCGGTCCGCTGACTCACCGATATAGTATATATGGACGCTCGTGGTAATGGGCTCCTGTTGTCATGTAAACCGGTCATACGCTGACTCACGGGTATAGTATATATGGACACTCGTGGTAATGGGCTCCTGTCAAAACTCATCGGAGACCAAACCTAATAACATGACTGGAGATATCGTATCAAAATGGCCAACTGTGCAAAGTTTTGAGAAGATATGTTAGATAATGACAAAGTTACGAGCTAACAAAGTTCGACAATTTACGGCCGTTTGTATGTTAGTGGACAAACCTTGCCTACCACCATACAAAGGCTCCATCCCTGGTTCTGTGAAACTACCCACCCACCCCTCCCTTGGATATTCATCATTCTATTAATGATTAGCCATTAAAGGTTAGGGTGAAGCATGGGGGAGGGGTGGGGGTGGGGATTTCCCAGAAACCGTGATCGATCCCATACAAACTTCTGTAAATTTTCGAACTTTGCCAGCACGTAAGTTTGTAAGGAAAAGTCTATCCTCCTAAAATTTGGTAATCTTGCTTGTGTTGGTGTGCTCTTTCAAGCCATTGTATTAGTTTTTTCATTTGTCGAGTTTTCAATTTTTTGCAAAATCCCCAGTAATACTCGTTGACCGTTCAAAAATCCAACCAGACAAAGAAACTCGGGGCCTCCTGCCTGCATTACAGTGCCTTAGCTAGTCGCGGTGCAATTTAGTTGCTTTTCTTACATAAAGCAGATTTCGTATGAGTGATGAGTGGTACAAACTACGGCATGTTCAAGCAGGACAAAAAAACAATAGGGAAACCATTTCAATGTCACGGCATGCCGTACAGTAACCGTGCCTTAGTCATTACCGTAGTGTGTCACGGCATGCCGTACAGTAACCGTGCCTTAGTCATTACCGTAGTGTGTCACGGCATGCCGTACAGTAACCGTGCCTTAGTCATTACCGTAGTGTGTCACGGCATGCCGTACAGTAACCGTGCCTTAGTCATTACCGTAGTGTGTCACGGCATGCCGTACAGTAACCGTGCCTTAGTCATTGCCTTAGAGCAGCTTTCGTATGAGTGGGACAAACTATTGATTTTTTTTAAAGGTACGGCGTGGCGCAGGTGTGCTGGCAACATCTCGCCGCATCGGTCCAGAGTTATCTCGTCGAATTCATCTTCTGTTTACTTCCACTGATGGACAAATGTCTACCAAGTAAAATTGACTGTGAGGACCCTCTCAACCAGTGGCGACTTTAAGCCTGGTTTACGCTAGTGACGCAAGTATACGCGCAAGCAACATACGCAGACGATCACATCTACGAGAAGAGCAAGTACTGCTAATGATCAATGCATTCACTCCGTCTGCGTATCTCGCTTGCGCTTATTTCACTAGCGTGAACCAGGCGTAAGCACAAGTAACATACGCAGTAATCACATCTATGAGAAGAACAAGTACTGCTAATGATCAATGCATTCACTGCGTCTGCGTATCTCGCTTGCGCTTATGCTTATATCACTAGTGTGAACCTGGCCTAAGCACAAGTAATGCCAGGGTCCGAAATTGCGCCTTATTTGGCGCCAATGCGACTACATTTTGAGTGCGACCAAAATTTCAGTGTTAGTCGCCAGCTGGCGACTTACCTGAAGTCTTCACAATGTTTTCACAATGTCCCGAAGTTCTAAGTACATTTAGCCAACAAAACATGCCAGCAAATGTTCTTTGTCGCATGTCGCTTGAAACTTGAAATGTGGCGACCACAATTGGTCTTTTGGCGACTAAAATAATTTGGCTAGTCGCCAGTTGGCGCCTATGTGAAAAAGTTAATTTCGGCAGTTTCGGCCCTGACTGCTAATGATCAATAGGCCAATCCTTGCTGACGTATTGTTTACATTGTTGCCTCATTAGCATAAGTTAAAACTTCAAGCTACAAATTTGGAGTTTTCACGTTGTGTTTCAATCTCGTTTGTTTCTTACTGCGCATGCTTGATGAAACATTTATGATAACAAATTCCTGAACTTGCTGTATGCGTGGTCGTCGGGCTGAAATATAGCATGCGCAGAGTAACCGGAAAGTACTTCGGTTCGGATCTCCCAGAGCCCAGATTTTGTAGTCGAGCATGCGCAGTAAGAAACAAATCGGGTCTAAGTACGAGATTGCTTGTGTTTTTGAAGAGAAAATTCGCAATGTTATTCTATTTTGTAATTAACTCTTGTTTTCAGCCGACAGCGCTAAATAACAATCTCGTACCCAGACCCCATTTACTGAATAACGTGACGCGCGTAGACTAGGGACGACTGCAGCGTGTACACAAATGGCGGAAATTTCAAAATGTAGCGAGTACCTTCATGTTTTCTGCGAATAATAAGAGTTTTGCTGGAAAGATAAGATTCAAATACTCAGACCATTTCCTCCAGAAACTGAGAACCAACATATGTTTTGGACAATGTAGTTTAAGTTTGGGCATAGTTAATAGAGTGGAATGGTTAGGAAACTCAGGGACCTTCTTTGTTATATGTCTTTGTTAGCTTTTTTCAACCAACTACCGTGCACAAAACACAATAGAAATTCCAACATGTTAATCAATCAGCCAATAGAAACGTGTGAGTTCCAGTCGTTCAGGGAACGCTAATGAACTATGATCGTGCACAATCTTTTGTATTACCCCTTCCAACCTAAATCGCAGCGCCTTTGTTAGCCCTTTTGAAGTTTGCCGGGTTTCCTAACCATTCCACTCTATTAACTATGGTTTGGGCCACTGGGATAAAATTACCTTCAAACACAAAAGATTTACCGCGAATTCCCGCCGATTTACGCATCAGCTCGCGCATGCGCCCTAGTGATTTAGCTCTGTCGTTACAGCCCCCATCGTCCCAGACGTCCCGTCCTGTTTGCTACAGGTCCCTAGTGTCCTTGGCACCTCGAACTATTGGCTAGCATTCTGAATTAAACCCAATAGAGGTATCCATGATTCATTGATTGGGCTACGTATGTCTGACATCGTTCCGAAACGGTATTGGTAATTCGCGCTGTAAATCGAAATCCTCAGGACAAGAGAAGCTTTCCAAGGCTCCATTTTTGATATCAATAAGAAAGAGGAATAATTAATGTTAAAGACTTGGCGTTGATTCTTAACTTTATTCTGAGATAGAACTACCTCAGATACCCAGGGACGGGCGATGGTGAAAAAAGGACGGAGGGGGAGGGGTAGCAGGAAAAGAGGAAGAGAAGCCCCTGCGCAGGCTATAGATCGCTCGTATATATGTTTAGTTATTATTCTTATCTATTTAATATTTACTTAATATTTTGGTATGTGTCACGATTTAAATCGCGTAGTTTATTATTATTATTATTAGTAGTATTATTATTATTAGTAGTAGTAGTAGTAGTAGTATTACTATTATCATTACTATTATGTTACTTTATTATTATTATTCTAATTTATATATTATTAAACTCCCAGTATTAGTGAAAACTATCCCAGGGAGTATAACCATCTAAGTATCTAAGTATCCGTGAATGGGAATAGAAATATTTTTTTTATTCTTACAAATTGCATCACAGTAGAAACGTATGTTCGTGTATTTATATGATATTGATCAACTCGCAGTCTAACAGAATGATTGAATGCTTGAAAACTATTGAATTGTAAGATTTATCTAATGAATTATTTTGTATTATATATATATATTTCAAAGTTAGCAATTAATATTATGAAAGCTAAAAAGAGCAAGTGATTTTTAAATATCCAACGTAAGCAAGGTTATGTGTTACATTTTAGCATCACAAATAGAGGAATATAGGCGAATAAGTGAATATTTCTCTAGAGGAATCCGACGCCTCAGCCAAAGTTATACAACACTACGATTTATGTGAACGTTCAGTGTGATGCTTTATTCATATCTCATTCATAACACACAGACATGTACTATTTCCAATTGCATTCAAGTTACTCATCATATTAAAGTGTAATAGCTATTGCATATTACGTCTATGACTATTCGTGCCCAGTTCCTCGCGGCCGTCGGACCTGTCGTTTCCCAGGTTTCATTTCGAGCAGGACGAGCTTGTCTCGTGTCCGAGTCGTTGATTTGTTTTAATTCTATTCACTCTTGGTTGGTCATTCGGTCGTTCTCTTTGCCTGTGTAGCAAATAAATATACCGACATATGAGAGCAGAGTGGGACAAACTACAGCACTAACTACAGCACGGCTACCGTACAGCATGCCGTGACATTGAAATGGTTTCACATTGTTTTGCCCTGTTGATCCAATCAAAATACGGTACAGCACGGTTACGGACAAGCCTTAGTTTGTCCCACTCATACGAAATCTGCTCTAGCTGCCTCGAGTGTTAATCCATTACACATCTCGCACTGCGCAGATATAAGCGCGCTACTTGACGAACCAAGACCGAAAAGTCAAGACCGCAAAGGCTTCTGGTTCTTACGGATGCATTTGCACCATCACGTGATGGAAGCCAATGTGAGATGGCAGGAACAATATAGCTTCATTCCTTTGAGATATATTTTTTCACATTATTAGACAAATTTCATTGTCCCTGGCCTGCCTCACGTGATGATGCAAACACACTATTTTTGAATTAAAATCTCATGATCATAGACCCATTCGAAAAATGGCGTCCAATTAAAAAAAATATTGTCCTGGTAACATGAACACGAGGCTAGTCAGTCCACACAAAAGCTTTTGAATGTGTAAGCGAGGCTAGTCAGTCCTAAACAATAGTTAAATTGGACGCCATTTTTCGAATGGGTCTATAGTCTCTAACATTAATTCACAAACTTCGCCCCGCAGTCTTTCTCGACCATAGAGCCCCTTTTCGTTGATCATGCGCAGTAAGAAATAAGAAGGGTGGAGTCGTCTTCCAACTTGGTAAAAATCCACTGACCGCATGCACATCTGTATCCATTTTAAAAGTACCGACATCCTTTTCGGTCTTTGCTTTTTATCGGACAACCTTTTTGAAACAGGTGTATAAAACTTTTCGCCAAAACTTTGATAGCTCTCTTTAAACACATTCGTCTAACTTGGAAGATATTTTCCTCACTTCATTTCCTTGCAATACACAATTGGCCAGTGAACAATAGGGTAACAACAAAGAAAACCAAAACAATTGAGCTGCGAGCCCAACCCTATCTACAAATCCCCTTGCGAGAAATTACGATCCTATCGTTATAGTATAGAGCGTAAAATAATAGTTTCGTAGAAACAAACAAAAACATGTTTTTTTTAATGGGACTTACCCCAGATCGAATTGAAATTTGCGTGCTCCCTCTCAAAATTCTTAGATCCGCTATGCACACAGTCGCTAACTGTCTACCATGAGCTCGAAGTTTCTATCGGCTGATAGTTGACAAGAACCGTAGCTCCGAGTCCACTATCAGCCATAGAAACAATATTTTTTGACGACTTGGCAGCCATTGTTTTTGTTTTGAAAACAGGCTTTTTCGCAACTCACTATCTATCACAGAATAGATAGTGAATAGCTTAGCCAATCAGATTGCAGGATTCGTGATAGAATACTAGTATGTCTACACTAATAAGATATAGTATGGCCTGATATTTTACGAGTCATGCAGTGTTCTGCTTTACCTAAGGTATACCTACCCTTTTCCCTCTGATGTGGAAATACGCTGGTTGTGTATAATCAACAAATGGCGGATTCTCGGTTCTCTTTCCTCTTATATGGAAGTAGGCTGGTTGTGTGAGATCAACGAACGGTGGCTGCTCCGCATCACGCTTTCCTCTGATGTGAAAGAATGCGGGCTGGGTTAGATCAACAAATGGTGGACCTTGGGTTCTCTTTCCCCTTATATGGAAATACGCTGGTTGGGTCAGATCAACAAAAGGAGGCTGTTCCACAGACCGCTTTCCTCGGATGTGGAAGAACGCGGGCTCCGTAAAATCAACAAACGGAGGAACCTGGGTTCGTTTGCCCCTTATATGGAAGTAGGCTGGTTGAGTTAAGTCCACAAAAGGAGGCTGTTTGGCGACACGTCTTCCTCTGATGTGAAAGAACGCGGGCTCGGTAAGGTCGACGAATGGAGGTCTCTGAGTTCGTTTACCCCTTATATGGAAGTAGGCTGGTTGCGTCCAATCTACAAATGGAGGTTGTTTCGCGCCACGCTTCTCTTCTTTTGAGGCCACAGCCGTTAGTAGCAGAGCGAGGCATGGGGCTAGGAAGTAAAACCGCATGGCTCTGGAACGAAAATAACGAATGGGGATCGACTGTCATTCTAATTCATTCTATGGCAAAAATCTATCCTCAGTTGGGTTCCGTACAACTTTTCCCAACATGTTTGTTATAGTTACTTAATGTTACTGTTAACTTTGTCCAGTTATTGTCACAAATGCATAAATTTACAAAAATCAGTCGACAATAATATTGTCGTCAATGTTTGTAGATACAATTTTTGAGTCACTAAAAGATTGATTTTTCTTTATACGCTATAGCAAAATGATATATGATTACCGTATTAGGTTTACTAATTTTGAATAAAGGTTGGCGAAACATAGGAATGCATGCACATCTTAGACTATATCGCAACCCCGCCGTCGCAGTGCACTCTGGGATGGATATTTCAGTCCAAGATGGCCGCCCACCAACCGTGACAATGGAAAACTGAGATATCCATCCCAGAGTGCACTGCGATGGCGGAGTTGCGATATAGTCTATGTACAGAGAGATACGGAATGTTTGTAATATCCAGCAAACTACAGTAAATTATCAGTGGCGGATGTAGGGATTCCCCATTTGTGGGAAGGAAAAACAAAGTCAGTATAGAGACGGTCAAGGGTGCCCCTCCCTTTCTTGATCGTCTGGATCTGTTACTGATTATGACCAGTTCAACTTCGGTCATTGTTCACTGAGAAAGTGTTCTAGGGATACTGCTTGAAAAAGGAAATTAAACACGTTTTACATTTTTGACATTGCTAAAAATCACTACACACCGCTGAGTTTGGTCGAAAAGCAATGCTCTATTACTCTCACGCACTTCCTGACAATTCGTTATTTCTAGTATGACATAAAACCTTTAAAAAAATCTGGGTTGATAAATCATAGTCCCGGGGGGGGGGGGGGGGGGTGGCACTCAGATGATTTTTGGGTTGGAGTGTGCCGCCTATCCCAGACATGAAGCAAAATAATCTATACCCTATCCCAGACTTGAATAAAAAAATCTATACCTATCCCAGATACCGAACAGTTTTAAATTAAAACTACACTACGAAAGCGTTGTTTTGTTTTAATATGGTATTTTAAGCTGTAGTGTGGTCGATAGAGCTCTAAGCATGGCGTCAACGACAAGTATATCAAAATCCATACCCTTTCCCAGATCAAAACCGTAAAAAGGATACCCTATCCCAGACCTCGGCAGCTCAAAAACCATACCCTATCCCGCGGCACATACCCGTATAGGCCATATAAGGGAGTACCCCCCCCCCCCCCCCGGGATCATAGTATACATAATACATAGCTATGGTTACTGAACTAACATATTTAAGAAACCAACCCATTTAAAATAAAAACTCTGCTTACAAAAGTTCCAAGACGAAATTTTTGTTCTCTTGGTAAAGTGTCTTTTCCCATTTAAAAAATATTTAATAGCTTTTATTACAGGCAGAGACAAAGACTCGAAGTCCAAACAAACTAAAAAAAATAACGAAGAAATAACAGAAAAATATTACAAGTAAATGTAAATGCAGATGATAATGTAAATATAAATAAAATGTATGGTATATGGGCGGCCGAGCATTTAGTTACTGGCGAACGAAGTTATAGTTAGCGGCAGGAGACCTTATGTCGGTAGCCGAACGACCTTCTCATATGTTATGATGCGGTCTTGGTCAAAAGTTGATAGTAGAAGCGAACGGTAGTGCGAGCGAAGCAATTTCTTGAAAGAAGCTATAGAGGTACTGGTTTGAATTTCAGGTGGAAGGGAGTTCCATAGAAGCACGATACGATTGAAATAGGAATCTCCAAAAGTAGAAGTTGTACATAAATTAGGTTTGTAGCCAGAACTAGCGAAATGTTTCGGGTGACGCTTGATGACTGAGAGTAGGGCATAACGTAACTAGTTATATCTAAGCTACAGAGTTTGAGGGGGCATTTACAAAAATATACCAGGTCTAAGTTTTCTATAAACCAGCAGGAGACTGGAGGTAAATTTAGCCTAACTAACCTGCCCCTATAAGCGGATCACGTAGACTGAAAATATTGTAGGATCCCAAGTAGAAACTACTTGTTCTTCATCAAACAATACGTTTGTAACCCATGTCAGTGGTTTGTGAGTTAGCTAATCATTACCCCGTTAATCTTGAATTATTTTTATCAGGTTCTAATCAACTCGGCCCAGACTATTTTAACATTTTCGTCTGTAAAATTGAGTGGCGTTAAGCGTTAGAGAAAGAACGACTGTTTTCAACTCGTTTTTCGGATTAGGTATATTTTCACTTGACATATTTTCAATGTTAAAAATATTGAAGAACTTAATATGTTAGTTGCATGACTGTAGTCGTTATTTTAAGTCTCTTACTTGATTCAGATTATACCTTTCAGATTCCTTTCCTTGTATTCTCTGTTTTTAGTCACTTTTCTCCGCGCCACCCAGCGCAGAATGTTCGCCCCGAACTGTGGATTACAATGACCAAATCTTCGGCTTATATTCTTTGAAAGACTGTCTCTTTCCTCCCAATTATCTGTATTATCTTCAACAATGTCCTCATTTCCAAAAGCTTTCCTCTCCAACTTGTCACTGACATAATAGGCTGCTTGTTTGCCATCCATGTGGGATCCTTGTTTGCTCATTATCGGCCGGATTCCATTTAGAAATGAACTGTTCGTGAGTGGTTTGTTATAATCTGTTAGGAAATCGTTATTAATCAATTAAAATGGATCTCCGGCCGTACTATTCACCTCGTAACTAAATGAGACTAAAACAACACAAATTAAACAGAAAGAGAGCGCGTCCTCTTTGTGGGAAGGAAATATCAATGGAGTACTTCAGCCGGCGCATTTCAGCTGTATTTTTTAAAGAACACATGTCATGCTCCACTAAAGGCACGAACTGAATTGCTTGATCTTCTAATGACCGGTTCCCGATTCTAAACGGTAGACAAATTAAGAGGTGGTCTTACATAGAGATCAGTTTTAAAATACTTCCAAGTTCGTTGCAATGAAGACTTCGCCGCCATAGCATATCAAACTAGATAACATATTTTTCGGCGATACGATGCACTCTAAGGTGTTATTATATAATTCTGCCAAGAATAATGCACGAAATATGAGACCATATTTCGGCGGGTTGTAATGGTCAAATGACTCGCCATGGTAAATCCCATTTCTCGAGCGAGCACGCAAGGTTTTTGGTTATTATGAAAATAAAATTTCGTTTCTGATCTTGGCAAAATGTATCAGTATAATAAACAGCTTATTAGTCAGCTAAGCATCTATAAGACGTAATAAAAGCTCGCCAAAATAGGAATGACTCATAAAAATACACGACACTGGATGGCCGACTAATAACTTCTATATATACTGACCGTTTTCAAGTTCATTTCTCAATTCTTAAGTTTATTTCTCTAGATAAAGTTGATAATAACCATTCCTGTATCATTTTTAGTTCTTTGAAAATTTACATGGTTCCCGAAGTTGGATTCCAGACCTTTCCGTCTTTGCGAGTTATCGATAACAGTTTTGAAAATTAGTCCAAAATGTTTGAGTGAACTAAATGATAATGGACTCCGATCCCGACAAAGACATAAAATGAAAAAACATAAATATTAGCAGGTATGGATCATCAGCGAGTATTTGTTCGAGATATCAGCTCCGTTTGTTTTCTCAGTTTCGACTGGCCTTGCCTTTTCTAAAAGCTTTTCTGAGTGGCGTAGCACTATCTTGTATGCCTAGCTGTGTGTGTAACTAACGTATGACTGTATTAAGATATCAAAGCTTTATTTACGGAATCAGTATTTTTTCCATTAATTTCTTTTTGTGCGGCTTTTATTTTGTATTACCGCTCAACGAAATGAATTTCAAAGTATCATGTTCTCCCTTGTTCAAGAAAAATATCTCAAATCTGGTACAAGAAGCTTGTAAATTTGCGTTTGTGACGTTTTCTTGAACTTATCCCGACAAGCAGTTTGGACAACGCACACGTACCCCTAACTTGGGCGCGGCACTCCTAACTTGGGCACGGCACTCCTAACTTGGGCACGAGCACTCCTAACATTCGGGCCGAGACTACCTTTTCACAAGGTTCTCAGAACCCTAGATGTAAATTCCATTTACACGACAAAAATAAGGGGTGTCGTGCTGAACATTTTGGCTAGCGTACCTAAAATTTAGGAGTGCCGTGTCCAAAATAGTTGTCGTTTCTGTGCCCAAGAAAATTGCATTTCGCTCCGTCGTCTCTGTCCGTCCGTGGCGCCGGGGTGGCGCAGTGGTTAAGTGCTTCGCCTGTCACCTCTGTGGCCCAGGTTCGATTCCCGGACGCGGCGTCATATTTGAGTTATCTCGCCCTTGGGTTTTTCTCCGGGTTCTTCTCCGGGTTTTTCTCCGAGTTTTTCTCCGGGTTCTCCAGTTTTCCTCCCTCTGCAAAAACCACCACGCTAAATTCTAATTCGATCTGTGGGATTAGCCGGGTCCTGACTTTGATCAGCCCCCGTGGTTGTTTCAGGTCTCGTAGAACTGAATTCAGCGATTTCTTTTCCCCCGATCAGGACAAAGTAATTGTCTAATGATGTGGGCTGACAGATAAGACCGGACACAATTGTACTATTTCAAATGTGTAACTGATGTTTATGCTAAACTAGGAATGTTGAACAAACAGTTCTAGAAGTCACATAAAGATAGTAAAGAGCCTTAATAGTTTTTTCCTGGGGTTCCGTCGTGAAAGAAATGAGTGGATTATTGAAACGGTGGAAAACACCCGATCCTACACAGTCTAATCCAATGACATTAATGATAGTAAACCGAAGAAACAACAGGCTAGAAGTAGCCCTGAGAAAATTATTCCCGAAAAATTGCTTATTATTATATTCTTTTACTCCCAAAATGTTACCTATTATTTTCCTCATAAATAAGAATTATTCTCAAATTTTCCTTATTTTCCCCGTTTTAATTCTCAAGAATTTATCACAAATTAACGAAATTAGAATTAGTTATTAATCTACTTATTCAATTTTTAATTTTATCCGCTAATTTAAACAACACTGAACGCAGAAAACGATTTTATTAACAAGTAAAAGTTCATTCGTTGCCATTAACACAAGTTTAAAACATGGTAAATGGACATTACACCTAGCATAATAGTTGTTCAGTAGATCAACGAATCTGGCTGCCTTAAAAGTCGTAAGGAAACGTGAGTTATTCTCCGGACTTTTACCTATTATTCAGGAATAATTCTCGATTCTTTTATTCATCTAAATTCCGCAATAATTTCATCAAGGTTAGCACGCGGAAGTGGAAGACTATGGTTCATTTTATGAGTGATGTCTTGAATTCAGTAAATTATTCTAAAAATCTATATCACAATTATACAAGTTTATTTTATTCCAGCAACAATATTGATCAATTAGAAACCACAATAAATAATAAACTCGGTGAGATTCAAGAATGGTTACTATGACTGTATTAAACTTTCCTAAAACATTTCAAAATCGAGTTTTCTAAACTTTTACCCTAGACAAAGGAAACTACCTAGAACCACCTTACCAATAAACTGATTGAGAATGACAAATTAATTGAAAAATACCTAGGAGCAATAATGAACAGACATCTCACTTGGAGAGCTGGGGTGCATGGCACAGTGGTTAAGTGCTTCGCCTGTCACCTCTGTGGCCCAGCTTCGATTCCCGGACGCGGCGCCATATGTGAGTTGAGTTTGTTGGTATCTCGCCATTGCTCCGAGGGTTTTTCTCCAGGTGCTCCGGTTTTCCTCCCTCCGCAAACCAACTAGCCTCCTATGCAGCCGTCCTTAGAGGGAAGCGTTGCGTGACGACACTAAGGACGGCTGCACAGGAGGCTACAAACCAACACGCTAAATTCCAATTCGATCTATGAACAAGAGGCCCTGAGTGGCCTTAACTCGGGCCACCTAGAAATAGGTTAATTAATACATGGTTTGTGCTAGGGGAACCAGATAATTGAGTCACTACTCATGCTCGTGATAATTTACATCAGGAGCCCATTACCAGGAGTGAGCGTACCTATATGATGGGTAGCGCCCACAGCAGAGTAGACGATGTGTCTATTTATAGTCGCGAAGTTCTGGTATGCGATTACGTTGTCTTTTGTTCTCTTGCGCTTTAGTATTTTTTAGCAGTTTGAACCGTGTTAATTACAATTTTTCAGTGCATCCTGATTGGTTAAAAGTGACAGCCTTTGTTTCTTCTCGCGGGAAACACAAAGCTAAAAATAGCCGCTACATCATCTATTCTGCTGTTGGACAGACCTAATCTGGGAGATGCACGCTCCTGGTAATGGGCTCCTGTTTACATATAATGGGATGACCTTTTGCAGGAATGCAATCACATGGTTGTACTTAATTCATATAGGCACTTGTATGAGATCGGTAGTGTTATTAACAAAACCTGTTTGTAAATGCTATTTTCCACCTTCTTCCAATTCTCAACCCCCAAAGGTGGTCATGGTCCCTTACGGGAGCTTCTAATTACAAAGTTTTACTGATAATAGGCCCTTTGCAGGACCTGGTCACGTGACCTTTTTAGCTTGTCAATAAAAAAAAATTGGCCCTAGAACAACATGAATGCCAGAAATAGAAAGAGCAAGCCAAAATTAGTAAAAAGCCCAAGGAATGGCAATTTGTTTTTTTGAAAACTCTATAATTTAGCTTAATTTAACAGAGTTTGTGAGGCTTTTTATTTGCTGACTGGCAAGACACCCCTGTTAATTTTTGACTAGTCCCTAATGTTTAATAAAATATTGTGTGTTCATTTCATGCATGTACACCACTTGGAAAATAACTATTTAAAGAGGGTAACACTAACCAGTATACAAAGTGAAATGTGTGGCCCTCCTACCCTGTGAGCAGAGGTTTCTCATCTCTTTGCCTTTCCTCCTTTCCTGCCGCCGAGAAACCTCTGCTGCCGACACGATTACAACGCCACGGTATCTCGATTTCCATTGGCCAACAAAAACGAGACGGTAAACATTGTAGATTCATTGTAGATTTCAGATTGTCCATTTCCTATTGTCCATCGCTACCCCGATCAGGACAAAGTAATTGTCTAATGATGTGGGCTGAAAGATAAAACCGGACACAATTGTACTATTTCAAATGTCGCCAGGAAAGGCAAAGAGATGAGAAACCTCTGCTCGCAGGGTACAAAAACTCTTGGTATCATCTATAAGGCGAGACACTGCCCCACTGTCAGTATAAAACAAATATATGATTCCTTATTCTATCCACATCTTAGAAACTGTTGTTATTACCATTCTACAGCGAGTGTAAATAAATTGTGATCGCCTTCGTTTGTATTTTTACCACAAATGAATTCCTTCAGTGCTTCAATTCTTATTAGTCTCGTGTTTACTAACCCACAAAATATGTTTTGTAACTTGATGTTCATGCCAAGTTGGCGACTCCACGCGTCTCTGGAGTCGTTTAGTCCGGGTCTGGGGTGGAGATAATGACTATTTTCCAAATAGCAAGATCCTATCAACGTAAAAATTCTTCCTTCGATAACTTTAGTCAAATCAATATAATTACAATTTGAAAAGTGCCAGCGGGGTTCAAAACACACAAATTGGCATATCTCAATAACCGGTGTGTTTATGCTTCATTGGACTCATGCATGCCTGTTTCCGGAGAACAGCATCTTTTTTGGCTGGCAATCCTAAGAAAATGTCGGGAATTGGAAGATCCAGGGAATTTACCAGGAAGTTTTGCTATATCGCCACAGCCAAACAGGCTTCAGCCCCAAAGCTCCACAATACATTCATCAAACACACATCACACCTTAACATTTTGGTTACCCAGTAATATATTTTTCCTGCCAAAGAGCTACTGTAGGTTTCCTTCCAATACGTTTCCTTAACTGAGCGGCAGCATTCACTACCTATTAGGTATACTAGTTGTAAATCAGTGCTAATTGTGTTTTGAACCGGCTGCTTGACTTTATCGAAGGCCAATAGAAGAAAATTATTTTCTGCTCACCATCTTGATAACACGAGAGATCTCGCTCTTTGGAAACTGATAGCCATTATCTCCGCCCCAAACTATCAAACTATATATGCTCACACTGCGTCCGATCGCCTACACGATTCCAGTGACCCGTGCACGAGTCTCGGGGGAGGATGGGGGAGCTCCCAGAAATTTAGGATAGTGGTGTGACGCGGAGATATCGAAATCCTGACCCTATTTAAGGATGAATAATCGTAAAATGGGTATCCTTTCCAAGGCTTGAAACTAAAAAATGAGACCCTATTTAAGGGACAAGTGACTCAGAATTTATTGAACAGATCGATTTTATTTCTCTCAGTCTGTGTAATGATTTACGTGCACTGAAGGAACTGTAGTAAAAATACAAATAAAGACGATCAGAATTAGCCTGAAGTACAGCGTACGACAAAGCACTCGCGAATTCGCGTAAATCACTCTCCTCCAGATGCCAAGCTGCAAGGAATGCGAAGGCCAGAGAAGCGTTTTTAATCGCACAGGCGAGAAGACTCGAACCTTATGGCCTTAACATCCGGAAGAGTCATACTAGATATCTGTTTTCACCTTCTTAACATTTTTTCACGGTCTATCATATTGTAATCTGTTTTATGACAGCTCAGTACCACGTTCAAAAATACACGCCAATGTAAATGTTCTTTATTGTACCTGAATAAGGCTGGTGTGGCCAGCCGAAATATTGTACCACTAATTTCAAAATTCTACGTTGTATCGGTCTTTGCTTCTTTGTAGTTATGAAGAACATCAAACCGTCAAAGGATTGCTCCTCTCCTCCCCAATGGATACTATTAGGGAGTGTTCATTATTTATGGCTTGGGGGGGGGGGGGGGGGGGGGTCGGCATTTCATCTGCTTCTCTTGTTAAAACTTTTATGACCCCACTATGAATGAATTAAAACTTAGATGACCCCCCTATACAATTGCTCTAAACCCTAACCCCCCCGACAAAAAAGATGGGAGTGTAAAAAAGAATGCAAACTGCATATACATGTAATCTAATAAATTTACTATTAATGTTTCTAGATTTATGGTATTTTCCTTTGTTTATTAGAAAATACATATATACATGTATTCTTCTGAAAATCTCTACCTCACCATCCTTCCCGGATGGGTACTTGAAATTGTACCGTTAATTTGTGCATTATATTGCATTCTAGTGCATCATATTGCATTGTTCCGTAGTCTCAAATAAATAACTAAATGAAAAATAGCTCAGCATTGGCATTAAGCTAATCTCCTGAACACCAATGTATTATCTCTCCTATAGACCCTATGCATAAGTCCTGGTAACTAGCATGTCAACGAGGCCGGTAGGTCCTCTGGAATGTTGAAATTGAAGAGCCCGGAGAGATTGTGAAATGCACTGAACGAATGTTCAGTTAAACAATGCCGTTAATTTGCTATGCGCCTGGCTGGTTGTACTATAAAGAAACATTTTTCAACTAAACAATCATGTTCAACACCTTTCACACCTCCTGCTAGTAATTTAACTTCAACATTCCAGAGGACCTACCGGCCTCTTTTTCGTGTTGTGACCGCGCGAGTTATGCATAGTGTGTATGGGGATGTGCCTTTGTTCATGAGCTTAGAGAATACCATCCTGTGTATAAAGGAAACAAAGTACAATACGTTTTCGAAATGTTGCGAGGGCCGAAATTTTTGAGATTTGACTGCTCTCTAAACACTGGTTTCCTGTGTTCTGGAGACTAAACATTGGCTTAGCTTTACAACAGAAATTTCATTTTACATGACGGGTATGTCAAAACTTTGATGACTCCCCCCCCCCCACCCCCCCCCCCCCCCCCAAGCCATAAATAATGAACACTCCCTTATGATGGTGTATTCCCTGAATTAAGAAGGAAGCTTAATTATTGGAGAGTACAAACAACCAAGCATAACGTACACAGTAATTATAATCTATGGCTAGACTTGCTCGCTAATTAGATCATTATTCATAGCAGAGAGAAACTCCTGATTGCTAGAGGCAAAAGTAAAGTTGGTGTCGTCTGCATACATACGTATATTAGACATTAAATCGCAATTCGGCAAGTCGTTAATATAAAGCAAAAAAAGTAATGGGCCTAGAATAGCCCCTTGAGGAATTCTACAACTGACTATGTTTGGATCAGACAGAGTGCCATTTACTAGTGTCCTTTGGATACGATCGGTAAGGTAGTTCGAGAACCAGGATAGGGTTTTAGATTTTCATTTTCGATAGTAGGATAGAGTGGTCAATAGTATCGAAGGCCTTTTTTAGATCCAAAAATATGATAGCATTTGTAAGGCCGTTATCAATATTTAGGAACCATTCATTTGTAAGGTCCAAGAGGGCAGTTACTGTGGAATGTAATGGTCCTGATTGGAACTATTTAACAGATTGTTTTCAACTAAGTATGTGTAAAACTGATTAAAAACGCCTCTTTCTAGAATCTTAACGACAACTGAAAGAACCGAAATGGGTCTATAGCTGTTAGGGATGGCTTTGGGTCCCTCTTTATGTATGGGAGAAACTTTGGCTTTTTTCCAGTCTGACGGTAGGACGACTGGTACAAAACGTAGGTCACAGGTCCAGGTCACTTACCGATTTTTGTATTTTCCAATAATCTATTTTTCCTACCACTCCATTCCTGTAAATACAACTTTATGTATGGGAGAGACTTTGGCTTTTTTCCAGTCTGACGGTATGACGACTGGTACAAAACGTAGGTCACAGGTCCAGGTCACAGGTCCAGGTCACAGGTCCAGGTCACAGGTCCAGGTCACAGGTCCAGGTCACTTAACGATTTTTATATTTTCCAATAATCTATTTTTCCTACCACTCCATTCCTGTAAATACAACTTTATGTATGGGAGAGACTTTGGCTTTTTTCCAATCTGACGGTAGGACGACTGGTACAAAACGTAGGTCACAGGTCACAGGTCACAGGTCACTTAACGATTTTTGTATTTTCCAATAATCTATTTTTCCTACCACTCCATTCCTGTAAATACAACTCAAGCATGTTAAGGCATGGTTTATTCAGCAATTCTGTTATAACGCTCTAAATTCGCGAACTTTGTCATTTTTCAATTAAATACCATAGAAATCGGTAAATAGGCAGCAATCATATGCCTTAACATTTTAAGATAGGTATTCTGGTGCTTTGGTGGTCACGCGACCTTAAGGCTGATAAAACAAAGAACTCAAAATGGGCCGGTCGCAGTGGATTAAAAACTCTGTCTGGAATGGTTGACATTTTGCCATTGTAGGTGAGAAAATTGGGGGAAACTGGTTCCAAAAACAGGTCACGTGATCTGTTTTCTCTATTTTCGCCTTAACAGTCTATCAGGGTCAACCATTCCAAACAGATCTTTAGAAATAACCATAAGTGTAATCAGATAAGCAAGAAACCGTTACCTTAAAAATGCAGTGTGACCGGCCCATTTTGAGATGAAATTCCAGATTTTGAAATCACGTGGCTGGTCACGTGATAGATATTTTACAACAAAATATGTTCCAACAACTCAGAACGCTGAGTTGAGTGATATCAGGAGCCATTACCAGGAGCGTCCATCTTCCCCACTGTGTCTGTACCCCAGCACAGAGGTAGATGAGGCTATTTTTAGCATTGCGTTTCGCGCGAAAAAGAACAAAGGTAGAGGGGCTGAATGGGGTTAACTGATAACTGAGAAATGGCCAAAAATATTACTGTTAACTGAGAATTTTACCTTTTTTTAGCTGTTAGCTGATATTTGTGAGATAGCTGTTACCTGATATTTCATTATTTTTTATTAAAATGACGTAACGTCACATGCTTTTCGGATGGTTTTCGACAGATTTGATCCAGTTGATAATAGTCAAATATTAAACATGACACATCAGAGTTATCTGATACTAGAAAAATCTATTGAATAGACAAAATGTAGTGTTTGATGTTGAATTAGCGGTTATTATTCATTTCATACCAGCAAATATGTATTCAAATCAGGTTAGGGTAGTCTTTTTATATAACTTAACTGATAACAGCAAAATTTAACTGATAACTGATAAATAGCTAAAAATTTAGCTGTTAACTGATATTGGTACCCCCCCATTCAGCCCCTCAAGGTAGGCTATTCTTAGCCAATCAGATAGCTAACGTCACTTCTCATTATTATTCATTATCATTCTTCTCACTTTCAACGCGGGAATTCGAATTGCTGGTTTTCACTCAATCCCCAGAGATTCAAATGTTGGTGCCCCAACAAAAGAAGCTAACGAGGAATCTATTGTTTAAGGGCACCAACATGGCGGCAACCTCTTTTCGCGGGAATTTCGAATCTAAAAATAGCCTCATCACTCCTGCGCTTGGGACCCAACCCATAACAGAGGAACGCTCCTGGTAATGAGCTCCTGGTGATATTCACTATTTTTGTAGAATTCAGTCAAACATAAGCTGCTCTATTCAATAAAATAGCTTTAGCCTCGATTTCATGCTCAAACCATACCTTAACATGCTTGAGAATATCCGTGAGCAAGAGCCCATAACCAAGAGCGTCCATATTTCTTATATAGATGCTACGGCGTTTTCGCAAGTTGGGCTATTTTTAGATTATTTTTGCCGCCAATTAGTGGGTTACACCCGTGGCGAAACAAAAGATGCCTCATTAGCTTCTTTTGTTATACCAACAACACGTCTGCTACGCTTTTTTGATTTTATTCCCTTAGGAATGATTGCAACCCAATAATAGCGGGAAACCGTTCTAAAAATAACCTAACTTGTGAAAATGCCGTAGCACAGAGGTAGTATGGGAGATTCTCGTTCTTGGTTGTGGGCTCTTGCCGTGAGCAGCCTGGAAACGAGCTTACGTCATTTTCACGATCCTCATCACAAACATGGCGGCAGATGGAGCAGATGAGGTACAACTTGCGGTTCAACTTTAAGGGACTAGTGAGGGTTAGATATTTGTTAAATTAAATAAAAAGAGTATTCAATGCTGGGAGTGGAGAGGAACGGATAGTGAAATCTCCCTCTGTAGTTTTTTCGAATTTTTCTCCCTCCTCCCTAGTGAGTTTTAAACATTTCTTCCTGGAGCATAAATGTAAATCCCAATTTTTTCCTCCTCCCTAGTTTTACTGAACATTTCTCTAGCTTTTATGTAGTTTTCTTATTTTTCGCGAAACATTTCACGTAAATACGCATACGTACTTAAAAGTAGAAACAGAGGTGATTGTCTCTGTTTTCTTTTAGTTTCGGCGGGAAACTGGGCGGACGCGTACGCGATGGGCTCATCTAAGGCGCATGCGTGTGACGTTTTGCCGCGGTGTGGGGCGAGACAGGGTGTCTAGACAAAGTATGGCGTACTTTGATAGTTCCAACCTCGTCCCCAGGGTCTTCTCGGTCAGATCCAAGATGGCGGCTACTCAGAGAGAACCCTGGTAAAGGCTGGATCACGTGATCAAATACTCCCAGATTTTGGGAGTATTTTGTCACGTGATTTGGCAATCTAAGATGGCGGCCAAGCTAAATATGGGAATAGTTCATGACGTGTACAAACCATAGGTATCCCAATCCGGAGTGAGCGAGAAGTGATTAACGGTATTTCCACGCGGCGAACGATGTAGTGAAAACAGGTCTACTAAATGGCTCGAAATGGAGTTTACTTGGATAAAGAACCAGTGGAAAGGTATCACAAAGCTACCAGGATGTATATAAGCTAGAAGAGAATCCTAAAAAGCCGTTTATTTTCCCGCGTTAGCGTTGAAGCGAAGCGATTGATAGCATCCCCGCGGGGGGGGGGGGGGGGGGTACTTACATGAAAAATGGGTATGTATGTGAGGCCAAGAGACTCAAACCCTGACCCTGTTTGACCCAATCCGAGCTCCAAAACCCTGATTGCCCCCTTTTTAGGGGGAAAAAACTTATTGCCCCTTCTTTAAATTGTTTTCAAAACACGGTCGGATATATATCCCGGCCGGTATACCGCGTACCGGGATTGCATGCAAAATACGGAACATTTCAAGTCGGGACGTGGTATTGGGTAAACAAATCAGCAGATGGAGTACATAGATAAGTACTGAAGTACGAATTAGCGGCGTCACAATGTAAGGGATTTATTTACCTCAGTGCTTGTATGTGGACAGGCGATCAAAATGCGGCAACAGAATGTATTTTTTTCGACATAGTAGCTAAAAAAAACTGAACCCTAACTACCTAAAAAATACTGAACCCCGACCCTGACTGCACCCAAATTATACTCCAATCCTGACCCTGATCTGCCCAAATCAGGTCAAAACCCTGACCCTACCTGCCCAAACTGAGCTCAAAACCCTGACCCACCCGGGCGGCACATACATAATACGTCACAAACAGGAGTACCCCCCCCCCCCGGGTGATAGCACATGTTCAGGTTTAACGGCTTCTCCTGGCTTTCCCACTGATGAACCTTACCAGAAAACTACCCAGTAATGCACTTCATCTATTGCTCTATCTACACAACGTGTTTTAAGGTTATTTAAAATCGTTTTATTGATAAAATTTGAGCAATCTAAACTATATACAAGTTCATCTCTCTGGACTCAGTCCGTTTGGCCAATAAAAAGCATTGTTAGAACAACCCCTTGCGTCAAATCGAAGAGCCAATCAGAATACGTGACAGTTCAGCGTTTACCAGGGTCTTCTCTCTGAGTAGCCGCCATCTTGGATCTGACCGAGAAGACCCTGGGGACGAGGTTGTGGTAGTTCTTCTCCAACCTCGTCCCCAGTGTCTTCTCGGTCAGATCCAAGATGGCGGCTACTCCGAGGGAAGACCCTGGTAAACGCTGAACTGTCACGTATTCTGATTGGCTCTTCGATTTGACGCAAGGGTTGTTCTTACAATGCTTTTTATTGGCCCAACGGACTGAGTCCAGAGAGATGACATTGTATATAGATTCGATTGCTCAAATTTTATCAATAAAGCGATTAAAAATAACCTGAAACACATTGTGTAGGTAGAGCAATAGATGAAGTGATCACTGGGTAGTTTTCTGGTAAGTTTCATCAGTGGGAAAGCCAGGAGAAGCCATTAAATCTGAACATGTGCTATCGAGTGCTTCGTTCGCTAACAGAAAATGAACGGCTTTTCAGGATTCTCTTCTGGCGTGAAATACATCCTAGTAGCATTGTGATACCCTTCCCCTGTTTCTTTATCCAAGTAAACTCCATTTCGAGCCGTTTAGCAGATCTGTTTTCACTGCATCGTTCGCCGCGTGGAAATACCGTTTAATCGCATCTCACTCACTCCGGATTGGGATACCTATGATACCTATATTTAGCTTGGCCGCCATCTTAGATCGCCAAATCACGTGACACAATACTCTCTCAGAGTAGCCGCCATCTTGGATCTGACCGAGAAGATACTGGGGATGGGGTTGGTTCTTCTCTTGAATGATAATTAATGATTGACATGTGTGCACTAAAGCTGTTTTGATTGGCTACTCTTATAATTTATTCACCGCCCCAAAAATCCGTGGGTAAATTTTACGCGAAACAAGGATAAAAGTCCCTCGTCCAGCGCCAACCCAAACCGCAAAAAAGCGGGCGGGGGACTTTAATTTGAGAAAGTCTAGCGACTATCCCACAATAAACTATCCTTATGAAGTCTCTTGTTAGTGTAGTCAGAATAGCCTAGCCTACTTCTGCTAAATCTCCCTTATTAGATATGCAAGAGGGAAAATTAGAACTAATTTCTCCTAATTAACATGCATAACATGTATAAAGGAAAAGTAGTTCAACATGCTGACGAGGGAACACTGGACTGTTCCCTGGCACACCGAGTTATGACAGATCACGAGTCCCTAGGAGGGCGCCATGCCTGTTCTGTCTGTACCCTGCCCATTTCGTTAATGCATTATTCTCCATGGCGCCTTTCTATCACAACAACATCGATGCATAGAAAATATACACAGTTTGTGAGTTGTTAGTAAAGAAAAACGTCATTTTAGTCAACATGTTAAGTATTTCTTCAAATGATTGCAAAGCCGAATTAATTATATGACGTATTACAGGAATCGACCAAGGCTTTTACTTACGCGGTCATGGGCCAGAAAGGTCAAATTTACAAGCGTAGAACATAAAGTATTCACTGTAAACCAAAACTTTCTTCACAGAAGTACTCAAAACTTTTCGGAGGTTCATAGCTATAAAAATTGCAAAAAATAGGTACTTTAAGGTTTGAGGCATGTGCATTTCCCCATAAGAGAATAGTAATTGCAGAATATTACATCAACAAACAACAGGATGTTTAAGAATTTCAAAAGCGACCGTCTACCGTTTATTCGATATCTGAATTTAACCAATTCTGTTTCAAGCTGAGCACATCAGGTAAATTCAAATTGTCGGCTTATAAAACAAAAATATTTGACAATTTTATTTTGGCATAACTGTTTATATAAAATTGTTTTTAAATGGTTCCGTTGAGGCAAGCTTTTTTTCTGGCGATACTATTAATCGGATATTTATACATGTAAGAATCTCTTAACCAGGAGGGAAAATATATAAGGAGGTGTTTACATGACACCGGTCGCCGAGTTTCATTAATTCCGGAAAGAAGCTTTCGATCCGATACAAGATCCGGAGCGAACTCATTCTGGAATGACTCGTCCCAGTATGACATTTCACGCGTTCAAACAATTAAGTGTCCCAACACTTTTGACCACGATTGTAGCTTTTGGTGACATCGAAGCTGGGGTGGAAGCATGATAATCAAAACTTTATTCATATTATAAGAAGGCTTGTATTTTATTTTTATTTTTATCTTCTGACTTTATATTGTTATTATACATTACATTATTACATATATTTATACCTGAAGGACACACCATGTATAAATATAGTTTTATCCTATCCTATCCTATCCCCCCCCCCTCCCCGTTTTTGGGGGGGGGGGGGGTACTCCCTAAAATTAGGATGGGGATGTGCCGCTTAGCCCTTAAAACCCTTACCCTGTTCCAGACCAAGAAATTGTATTTTTGCGTCCCTGTTACAGACAAAATGCCAAAAAAGGTACCCTGCTCAGTCCAAATTAGAAACAACGAAAACAGACAAAAATGGCAAAAAGATATCCTGTTCCAGACTAGAAACAAGAGACTATGTGGCTATGTTGTACGAGATCTAAGTGACCAAGACTACATTCACAATCACAAGAAGCTGCTTAATCCTTTGGATCATGCATCCCGGATACTGATGATCGGAAACTATACCAACAAATGAACAACAATTTTTTTATTAGTTCCTCGTGCAAAGATGTACATTGGCCTAATTGCTAATAACAATCAAGTAAAAAACACAGTTGTGATTACATCATACTAGCAACTTTGGATCATGCATCCCGGATACTGATGATCGGAAACTATACCAACAAATGAACAACACTTTTTTTATTAGTTCCTCGTGCAAAGATGTACATTGGCCTAATTGCTAATAACAATCAAGTAAACAACACAGTTGTGATAACATCATACTAGCAACTTCAAGGCATTATACTTTGGCTATTGGCTATCGTATGCAAAAGTAGTCATATATGAACTTTGCTGCAATTTTAGAGATTTTACTTGGAGGATTTATGGTCATAAGAAATAAATTGTTATCTGTTATATGGTGTGCACTTAAATTCAACGATTGCTCTAACGAGCTCCTAAATTATTTTCTTATGTTTGCTGATATGTTGAGCATTTTGATATAAAGTGCTTCCTTGAAACAAGTGTGGCAGATTCTGTCTTTAGGTTCACCCAAATTTCACCCAAACCATAGTTGAACTGAGTGAAGAAGCTGGTTTACGCTACCAAAAACAAACGCAAGGAAACTATGATGCAAACAAAGACTGGTTTGACTTGGAATACACAACCAAAAAAGAAAATCTAAAATCTTTAGGACGCCAAGTGTGTAATGCTCCAAAATGCGAACAATTAAGAAATCATTTCTTCACTAAAAAGAAGAATTTTAGAAAATTATGTAGGAGAAAAAAGCATGAAAACCTTAGAAAAAGAATAATGGAGATCGATTATAAAAACCCGAAAATAGCTTGGAAACATGCAAATACATATTAAATTGTTTAACATAAACAAGAAACAGCAAAAACAATCGTGTCCAATAGAACCTCAAGAATTTTACGAACATTTCGAAGAGATGAGCAAACCCAATAACGAATCGAGCTGTCTAGATAATCCCCAGCAAGCTAGCTGTGAGGATACTACCAGCAGGGAAAGTGAACTGTTAGACTCTGAAATTACTGACAAAGAAATCGAAAATGCTATCAATAAATTAAAATACAATAAATCACCGGGCAAAGACTATATCCTAAATGAAGTAATAAAAACGATAAAAAGACAACTGAAGCCATGGCCACTACTGAAATCGCTTTTTAATATTAGGCGACAAGGCAAAACGGATAACTACTGTACCAGAGGCATAAGCCTGTTATCTTCACTTGGTAAACATTTCACCTCTATACTTAATAATAGGCTGTATGATTACCTAGTCGACAAATAAAGGAAACTTTGATACTAGTATTTTCATCCTAAAAACTCTCATAGACAAATACGTTAAGACTAAGCCACAAAAAATAATAATTTCTTCTTTAGCTGTTTTGTAGACTTTAAAAAAGCATTCGACAGCGTGCCAAGAGACAAACTACTCACGAAGTTAAAAAAGGCCGGAATAGGAGGGAAAGTATATTCTATCATAAAATCAATGTACTAAAATGACTCCTCAGCAGTGAAAATTGGCGATACGATATTAGAGAAATTTAGATGCTATAAAGGGGTTAGGCAGGGGTGTATGCTAAGTCCTACGCTATTTAACCTATTAACTATTTCTTAGTGACCTGCCTGAATTTCTTAATCAGGATGATGTGGCAGAACCAGTCGAAATCCAAAATAAAACAATAAGCTGCCTTATATATGCAGATGACCTGGTGGTATTTATCTACATAGAATCAAGGAGTATTGCAACCAATATAATTTAGAAGTATATATCGAAAAAAACAAAAATCATGGTCTTCAACAATACAGGAAAGAGAATGAACAACTATGCTTTTAATTACGACGGCGAAATCCTTGAAACTGTTCGAGCATTTGGCTTGGTTTGACGTTCAGTACGTACGTCAACTTCACACTAGCCAAAAAAGAACTGAACAAGATAGCACTAAAAGCCCTTTTTAAACTTATGCTTGTCGTGCTGAACTAGGCAGACTCCCACTCAAAGGCGAGGCGACATTCCGAAGCATTAAATATTGGCTAAAACTGGAAAATGTGGATAATACAAAATTGTCAACCGAGGCCTACGCTGACTCCAGACTCTCACTGAAACCCATGGTCTGGTGCCAAAAGATAAAGAAGCATAATATGTCATCTCGGCTTTGGCAATCTGTGGCTAGACCAGAATAATATATAGAGGATATTACATGGCCGCGCGGAGATACGGATTTTATCTTTGTATCTCCGCGCGGCCATGTGATGTCAGGTTTAAAGGAGCTCATTCAACCAAGATACATTGCGAGCTCAAATTTCTCGATCCGCCATTTTCGGGGCCCCCGATAATGGCTCTGGACAGCTTCTTGAAACAAATCCTATTCCATCGGTCTCACAGGGGCATACCAGTTGATTATTTATAGGGGAAAATGTTCCTTATTTATTAGATTTTGTGCTCAGTTATATATTTCCGAATTTTCACCTGCCAGGGGAAGTATTTAACGTACCCTGGAGTCGCCTTTTATCAGCGAAATTATTACTAGAGCCTGTACTGGAGTTAGCCGACTGTTTAATCGTAATTCCTACAGTTTATCCTCTCTCTTAGTCTTATAGTCTTGGTTTTCGCTCAATGTACATGGACAACGCTGAGACAATTAAAGTAAGTAAAAGTGAAATGTTGTGTTGATATCTGCATAAGCGGCTGTAAAGTGGAAACCTATTTTATAAATGTTTCTTTGCTGATGAATGAACTATTCAAGTGCCGCTGGGCGCTCAGAAAACTGATTGATCGATATTGTTTTACCCAGCATATCCAATGTACGATTAACGGAAGTCAAGGGGCTTTTAAAATGACACAAACCGGCTGAAATTCAGGCTAACAAACAATAACATTATACGGATTCGATTCTTCAAATTTGATTTCAAATTTGCATATTGCATTGGCGAGTCAAAATGTGGTGTGGAGAACGCATGGACCTTGAACACAAATTGAATGTGGCAAACAGTACTTCAACATAACAAACCAGCATTTTGGCAGGGACAACCTTCCATTCTAGATCCTTTCTTTCGACTACACGTGTTCTTGCATGCACAAGCCGTAGAAGGGAAAGAACTCTAAATGTAAAACGCTATCGTAGAATTGATTAATTTTCTTGCCACACGATCTACATTGCTGGTGCATGAGATCGATTCCTAGCATCACGTCGAGGAATTTTGATCGGAGAACCGTAGTAATTGTATTTCTTCGAGTATAAAGGCAACCGATCTCCCAGCCTATCTCGGCCATTCAGTTGAACCGGTAAACTCTATTTATAAACAGCCCGATATCACATTTTCTGATTGGCAGCTGTCCGATTTCAAGTAGTTTCCAGTATGAAAACAATAACAGTGACTCGCAATGCATCTTGGTTGAATGAGGTCCTTTAAAACTCGAGGGCGCAGCCCGAGAGTTTTAGACCTGATAAAACACGTGCTGCGAGTTTATTAAACGGCTTCAAAAACTTAGTGGTTACTTAATGAACCATTGAACCTTTGTATTCACAACGCCATGCAAAATATTCGAGTAATCACCGCCTGCGATTACGAACATCTCAAGGGAATGACATGAAGAAATTACCATACTATGTTGTGTGAAGCGGCGTTTCGCAATGCTGAAAGCATTGTGTGGCAAAGAACAAGCTAAGGCAAGAATAACCTGCTCTTGAAGGATTTGGTATCGTGGTTGACATCGGTAAAGTTCAAGACTTGGAAAGCGATGTGACTGACATGACGGCAGACTCTAAATTTTTGACTCCGGCACAAAGTTTGTAAGTTTAATGCACGTTTTTATTACTTTACGGCTTTGAGTTTGGTTTAATAATTGGAACTAAAGAGTGGCTCGGTAAACAAGTAATCGGTAGTTGGATAACTTCATTTTAAAAATATTATCTGTGTATCTCGGTAGTCTGCTGATATTCAGTAAATTTAGTGCAAAATTTATTATCTAGGTACCTTATGTTCCGTGTACTTTTTGCTATCTTTGGGTCTTTATCGGTGAATTCTTAATTAGGATGAAACTTTATATAAAATTTCATGTTCATTAGTATTCTTTATATAAAACGTTCATCCGAATTAGCAATTCAATGAGAAAGCTGAAACATCAATAGAAATTCCAAGAGTTGGAAGGTACTTATCCATTGTCTCAATCATTAACCCCGTTTCCCCCTGGGGCAGAATTCAAATCCCTCCGCGGGCTTTTTAGAATGATGAGATTTTCAGGTATAAAGGAGCATGCACGTGACTGATTTGCTTCATCTGATTGGACAAAATGCTCATTAATTATTCATGAGTTGTTGAAATACTGTTTAATATACGATTCTCGATGAAATACCAGTTTTCATTTCTTCCTAAAAAGGCTAAAAAAATTAAAAGCCAGTCATATTTTCAAAAGTGATATCTTCACGTGTGAAGATATCACTTTTTAGAAAGAAATATACACTGGTATTTCATCGATAATTATACATTAAAAGCAATTACACATGCAGCACTCATTAGCAAACTAAAACAAAGGCTACGAGACGTACGCGTTCAATACCAAAACTGGTACAGCGAGATCCATAATGACTCGAGAAGTAATTCACTATCAGCGAAATAAGTTAAGAACATACAGAATATTCAAGAAATCATATGAATTCGAAAATTACTTAAAGGAAGTATCCAATGTGAAGCACAGAATAGTACTAACAAAGCTAAGAATAAGCAACCACAAACTAGAGATTGAAAAAGGAAGGTATGCAAGACCATACAAACTAATCGAGGAAAGATTATGCCATTTCTGCCTCTCGGATATTGAGGATGAAACCCACTTTGTCTTGAAGTGCAAGAAATATGAAAACCTAAGGAAGGAATTCTAAGGAAGGAATTCTATGCTTCACTAAAGAATAGATGCGGCACACCGATCTGAAAATAGCCTATTATGCACAATCATGAACCCTGACTGTAGAATTTCTAGTCTTACAGCAAAATTCATTTATAACTGCTTCAATATCAGAGCTGAAGCTCTAACTCAGTGATTCCTGTTCCCACTAACAGAGAAGTACATAACCTAATTTAAAACTTATTGGACCCATGTCGAAGTACTTGCACGTACAAAACTCTAATAAAAATGTATCTGTCTGTCTGCTTGGTTATCTTTCCCTTTCAAGAACTATAAATTGGACTATTCCCTGTCTGTATTTTTAACACCGACTGGAGGAAATTAAGCACAGTTTGGAGTCGCTGTTGTTAAGTAAACAATTGTCTCCACCTGCCAAGCTCAAGATAATTCATATAATAAAATGAAGATTAATTTTATGTAGCATCATTTAATTGAATACCTCCTAAAGATATCAGTTCTTCTTGGTCACGAGACTTCTTCCATCTACATATAAATATCCAATTAATAGCATCGTCAGAAAAAGCTTAACCTCCACAGAACCATATTATGATAATAATTTAATATAAAAATACAAAATAATAATTTATTTTTGTTGTAAGCCGACAATTTGAACTGCATGTCCTGATGTGCTCAGCTTGAAACAAAACTGATTAAATTCGGATTCGCTTTTCAAATTAAAAAACATCCTGTTGTTTGACGATACAACATTCTGCAATTACTAAACAGAATATATTTATTTATTCTTAGACTTCAATGCTAATAGTTCCAAACTTGGCTCTAAGAATAACCAAATAAGCTAAAACAGGTCTTACTTTTTAGGTAGGCCTTTCCCCCTTTTGGTATATAAAGTAAAAAAGATAAAGGTATTCATTTATATAGCGCAAATTATAAATGAATATATTCAAATGCGCTTCACAAGGTTATTTTTTGTGATACGGACTGCTATAATTGTGGCGCAATGTGCTGCCGTACAGTTTACAATCATGAGTGATTGTTAGTACCTCAGAATACCGGACTGTTGTGTCGGGAGACAATTCCCTACTCTTTCTCGAAATAACACAACAATCCTCGTATAGATCAGAAGAGGAAGGAGACAAGGCCAACGGCTTATATGTCCCTGCCCAAAGACGCGGCCGGGATTTCCCGCACTCTAGACCGTGCTCTACCAACTGAGCTAACCAGTAATAAGTTAACAGGCCTCTACTGGTCGGATGGATTTGAGACAGGAAAATATTTGTTTTCGATATTTTCTCAGTTCATGTTTAACGAGAAGTAGTATCATAACCAAATTACAGGTTTGTTAATTGGATCTGCTGTACGTGTTTTAATCAAAACGTTAAGAAACACCAAAATGGCATTCATTTAAAGGCCCGATTTTTCATGTGCCGAAAGCAATTGAAACAAAAGTAATTATAAGATGGCTTCTTTTGATCTAATTAGATTCGACGCATGAAAAGTTCGACGTTTAATCGGGCCTAAAGCGGTCGGACAGTCTGGTGAGACTGAAAACCTTGAGGACGACGGGAGACCTACAGTTTTTACTTATCCGAGAAGCAATTTGAAGTTCGAGAACGAGATTGTTTCACAAAGTCATTACCTTCTATTCGGTTATTGTAAGACCCTGAGTGTTGTTCCGGCCGGAGTTTTGAAGTCCACTCGTCTGAGCTAACAGGGAGGCGATATAAAGCTGGCTGCAACCGAGTATTAACTTTAAGGAAAGCGTGGAAAATCATATTTTTCAAACCAGCCGAACTTATTTCCCGCTTGAGAATATCGAGGATTCAATCGGTAAACAAAGATTTCTACAAATAAAAGAAAGGAAAGGTCCATCGAGGGCAAGGCTAACATGGAAGCTACAACAAGCAACAGTACTTCGACACCAAATAGCAGCCCAGAATCTCCTACAGTCTACTTCTCTAGCTTTCTTGTCGTTGGCTTCATAGTTTCATCTGCGGCTACGCTACTGAACTCGTGTATGCTATTCGTTTTTATCATCAACAGGAATTTACATTCAGCACAGTTTCTTCACCTTATCAGTCTGTCTTGTACAGATCTAATCATTGGCTTGTTAGGTATTGCTTTTACCAGTATAAACCATGTAGGGTTAGGTAAGAATTTCATAAGTTGTTGCTCAATGATTTTCGCTTTGTATTTTTGCTTTGCTGCTTCTTTATTTACTGTGATTTCACTGACTTTGAATCGTTACATTAGTGTTATGAAGCCGTTACATTACCATATATTAATAACTCCGCGTAGAACCAAGTGTGTTATCGCTCTTGCTTGGAGTTGTTCTTGTCTTCACGCCTTAGGAATGACACTGGGAGTATTTCTGAACTCGAAAAACGATCCTAAGTCTCAAACAACTTGCATTGTCCATCAACACTTCAACCTCGCCCAAGACATTTACAATTTAGGGCTCGTGTCAGCAATTTCTTGCGTAATGGTATTTCTTTATACGCGGATTCTGAGAGAAACTTTGCGTCAAAAGAGGCGGATTTTTTCGTTGCAGATTGCAGGCTCTTGTACAGACAACGTCATAACAACGAATCGAAGAGCTAGCATTCTCGACACGAGGGGCGCCAAAACAGCCGGGATAATTTTCGGAGTTCATATCGTCTCATGGTACCCATATCTGATCCTTGCCGTGCTTAGTGAGGTCCAGAGGCATTCTGGGAGTGCCGCTTTCCAAGTCCACGTGGGCTTCATTGGACCTTGGTTAGGAACTCTTCTTAACCCTGTGATTTATACATACAGGGATAAAGAAATAAGAAAGGCATGCTTAAAACTGTTGTCCTCATGTCGAACGGGCTTATTTTGAGGCTGGATGCTCTACACATGCGTCAACAAGGAGGCAAACCTTGTAAGGGACTTCGAGTCCTATTGTTTCATCTCCCGTGACCTTGTGTCCGAATGTCATAAATAAATAAACAATCATTCCTGACCGTAACACGCATGTGTAGATGTTTGACCGTTATGTGACGTAACGTTTGTTCACCGCTGGCCGAAAAACGCACGGGCTCTGAGAATGAGATTGCCCATCAGACGCTGTGTCACGGTAATAGACTTTACATTCGCGTTCCGGACCGGAAATAGCTATTTCCACCGATTTTGATATGAACTAACGAACCTGTCAGCCATGTGGGATGCTTAAAATCAAAGCAAATATGCAAAAATGACTAACAAACTGGGAAAATAATGAAAATCCTTTCAATCAAGCATTGAGGGAAGGAAGTTTAACTGTTTGTATCTAATTAACAGCCACCAACCGAGCGATTACTCGATACATGCGCAGTACCATGACATAGCCCCTTTAAGTAATACTCCAGATAAGAAGGGCTGAACGGCAAGGAATGTAAAAATGTGTTAATTTTCTGTTCTTCTTTCTCGTAATTTCATTGGTTGATACTCATTCAATAGAAGACCATCCAAGTAATGCACTTTCATTAGATACTGATTTTTGAAGTTTAAATTTATTTTTGGAGAAATTCGTACCAATGAGGAATGTTATCAAATTTGTGATTCAAATATATTTGTTTTCTTCCTTTCCCATTGGCTAGATGGTGTTTTCTTTATGTTTTTACAGTAAAAATGGTCAACAGCATAGTGATTTTAACTTGACTGTGGACATCTCAGACAGCACTTAAAGGAGCAGTGTCACGATTCTGATTGGTCGTTATAGACAATGGCAAAATCACGCTATGTCACGCGCCGCTGCGAATTTCTCTTTCGATTGAAATAAATAAAATGTTGCTATATAAAATATAACATCAAACCTAACCATATAATACTGAAGTATAGTTTTAAAGCAATTTCGGCTCGAGATATTGTGCAAATACGCCGATACAAGCGGATTACTCACGGACTTCTACTTCTGTCACATCTTTTGATTTCTTGTCCGCCTGACACATTTTCAAAACTTTGGGCATGAATACTAATCGTGACACTGCTCCTTTAAGGCATACCAGAGCAGATTTCGTATGAGTGGGAAAAACTACGGCATGTCCGTAACCGTGCTGAAACCGTGCTGTACTGTAACTCTGTGATTTGATTGGATCAGCAGGACAAAAACAATGGGAAACCATTTCAACGCCACGGCATGTAACCGTGCTGCAGTCAGTGCTGTAGTTTGTACCGGGGTACCACTCATGAATACGAAATCTGATCTACTAGCAAACTCGTATGTGCGGAAATGCTCATTGCCGCAGTCTATTGTACTTTACTTCTTATACGAATCATTACTTAAAACATTAGCTGGCTGGAAACAGGTGCAAAGAATTATGTGAAAGAAACATGATATGGTTCGTGAGAAGTGCTTAAAGTGCCTATGAAGCTTATTTTTTTATTTTAGATATCAATTCTACATCAAGTGAATAGTAGAATGGTACAATATATCTTGCTTTGAATGCTGTGCCGCTGAGTTAAGGAGGTTTTAATATCCAAAATGCTAATTACATGACGTCAGGGGAGGCATCTGCAATCACTTCTTAGTCGTTGTGAATGGGCGTTTCTACTGATATAAAAAAACAAATTTCTAATATTATTTTATTTCAACCATGGGTATAACACTGACAATTTTTAAAATTTGTTTAATTGTAACAAAAAAAATTGTATAATAATTTATGCCTCCCCTGACGTCACGTAATTAGCATTTTGGATATTAAAACCTCCTTAACTCGGCGGCACAGCATTCAAAGCAAGATATATTGTACCATTCTACTATTCACTTGATGTAGAATTGATATCTAAAATAAAAAAATAAGCTTCATAGGCACTTTAAGTAATGGTCCGCGCAAGAGGTAGGCTTATGTTATGCATGGAATGTAGAAAGGTGCTAATTGTGGTATTGTTTCAATCCTTAGACATTAAAATCTATCTAAAATTGAAGAAGAAGAATTTTTTTTCTCATTTTGTAAACAGATTTGAATTGCATCTAGTGGAAACTCTCATAACTTTCAATATGACGAACTTTCAATATGGGGAACATTTTTAAATTGAACGTTTTCTTGGTTATTGTTTTGCACTCTTCTGATTGGACAAAACGTTTTCACACAAAAGAACTCTCCTTTAAAATGCATTTTTAGTGGATATAATTTCAGAAATTTCTGATTTAAGGGTTGATGAGTTGTCAGTATGAAAAACAGAAAATACTAAAGTGGGGAAAGCATCTGAACAATAGAATTATGCCTACCTCTTGCGCAGACTGTTACTTAAACTGAAATCGAGCTCGTAACTGTTTTGTAAACTGAAGGCTTTGAATTTCAAATTTCGAGTGAAATTGCAACCAAAATGACGCGGCGTGCAAGCGTCATCTGATTCACGTATGCGCATGCGTTTCGCAGACTTGTCGAAATAAATAAATCACTGCTTAAAGAAATTACCAATTTCATTTTTATTGGTTACGGTCATGTCCAGGTCAATTTCCGGTCATAGCATCTTTTTACTTGTATTTTAAAGTTTAGTTTCGCTAAAACATTTCGACACAAACTGTGCTTCGTGATGCAACCCCGAGGTCTACTGGAAGCGTTTCTCGACTTTTTAAATAATTTGATAGAGATTTTAGTATTACAAAATAATCTGAACTATCTACACCTTAAACGTTTATTTCAGTTGTAATTCTAAATCCGACGGTAATGTTCTTATTCCCACTGACGTGAAATCATCTTCGTCTTTCTCAGGAAGGTTTAATCTGAAGATGAAAAAAGATGTATGAATCATCCCATCATTTCTACTAACAATAATCTACTTTCAATGTGCCTTTTGCAGCTAACAGTCACGTGCTGATATATATCACTTCAATAGCTCGTGATCCCATGCGAAAGGCTTTACTGGACGGCAAACAAACTTCACAAACGCAGACTTAGAAAGATGGACAATCAATTAGAGGTGGAAAATAGCATTTATAAACAGGTTTTGCTAACAACTCTACCGATGTCGTGCCATTTTCTTTGCCCTACAGTACAACCACGTCATTGTTTCCATTGGGCCCATTTACGCCCTACCTCTCGAGTGCTTTTATTTGCTAAAAACCTGCAATCACTACGCAATGTTTCGGCACTGTGAGGGTTAGGAGAGAAAGCAGTACTATTGTACAGTGGCTAGACGCAGTCTACACATGCATAGAAAAAATGCACATCCGGTTGTGCCATTGTAATGCAATAGTTTGAATACCTCACTTTTTTCTACCATCTCTCTTATGTTTTCTTTATACCAACCTAATGTTTACAAGCATTGTTGCACTGAGCTTCAGTCTCGAAGTTATTGCCGTTCGCTCCACATCCACCGTAGATAAAGTTCTCGCATCTGCCGGACTGTGAATTGAAGTAGAACCTGGGCATAGCTGCGCGACAGTCTCCCGTCTTCTTCGGCAGCAAGCACGCCTTGTTCTGGGGTGTAGCAGTGCTTCTGGACAACGATAGGCCTACGTAAAGAACGGCTGAAGTAATTTGAGATGATGTTATGATGTTGCCTCGACAAGAGGGGCGCGCGGGGAATGATGGGAAGAAAAGAACTGTGGGAGCTTTATCTCCCCTTTCCTCCTTCCCATTCGCCTTTGCAGCGCGAAAATGACCGGGAGCAAGTAAGCCTTAAAGAACCTGGAATAAAGCCCTTATAACAAATTAAGGAATCGCCATGCAAACCACCCGTCGTGGAAACATATACGCAAGGCTAAATGCATGCACAGGCCTGTAGCCAGACCAAAATTTTTACCGAGGCACTTAATTAAAACGTCAAGAAATAATCGCTCAATAAAACGTTAATAATATACCTTTTTCTATGGAAACACCATTTTCTTTACCGAGGCAACTGCCTCGGTTGCCTCTATACTAAAGAGCTACTGGCCCGATGCACGAGTGCTTTTATAAATATAGCCTACTTAGGGCTTGGCTGTGTAATCCCTTATTCTGTATACTTTATTTTGCATCGAAAAGTGAAAAGGTCCACATGATGGAAACTTTTAAAAGACGTTTCGTTTACACAGTAAAATAGTTGCCGAATTTTACATAGTATATTGTGACTTGTACAAAATGTAGTCTTAATTCGTAATCGTAATTATATTTTCTTTATAGGTTACTTCGTTAGAACCCACCTTACAGCGAGTTCCTACACGTTACTTAACTATTAATAGTACCTCTAGTCTACATAATGATATTATAGATTATTAGGCGGGTAGCCTTTCGTCACATTTCCAGTGTTA
Source organism: Actinernus sp. WN-2022 (assembly GCA_030867875.1). NCBI lineage: Eukaryota > Metazoa > Cnidaria > Anthozoa > Actiniaria > Actinernidae > Actinernus > Actinernus sp. WN-2022. The sequence continues at coordinate 75,032,337 of JAOWCC010001634.1, read as the reverse complement.
GCCAACCGAGTCGCATCGAGGTAATACTGGAGTCCCGCCGGCAGTTACAGCAGCAAAATTTTGGACCGTTTCAAGTTTAGTTATACAATTGGAGAATATCAGACAGGAATGTTAGCTGCATGCATGGACACGCAGGAGAAAATCGTCAGCAAATAACGGCCTCACGGTATCCCGTAGACTTGAGAGATCTCGGAAGGTCGCCGACATACTGCAAGTACAGCAAGGGACCAAGGACTGCGCCTGTCGGACACCTGATGATACTAAGGTTGGGTCACACTTGGTACCACAAACTACGATTCTTGAAGATAGATTTGTAATATACTTTCTTTTTTTTTTTAATACTTTTTGTACAGTTGTTAATCCATTGTATGTTTTTTAAAGCTGGATCATTAAAGATATTATTATTATTATACTGTGAGTTCCTTTGCGTAAGAAAGTTCGATAGCCAATTAAGTATGTTGCCATCAATGCATGCCGTAGCTCTCTAGTGTTTCATGATGCGGCTGTGGAACAATATGTTCAATAACTTTCGATACTATACATGTTAGAGAGACTGGGCGATAGTTAGATGGATCTTCTTTTTTTGCCCTTCTTGGGCAACGCATCCTCGCTCTACAATTACCAATAATCAGTAAATGGCAAACACGCTTGAAATACCGATTATTGGCAATACTACGACAAATCCTAACCCGAACCATAAACCGAACCCTAACCATCGGACGAGTTCGCGGGTAAACGACGGGTTCTCATTCACCTAGAGCTAGGGTTCACAGGTGACAAGAAGAGAAGGTAAACGAGAGAAAAAATATTTTTGAGCGCTCCTACCCGGGCTTGAACTCGTAATCGTTTGCGTGTTGTGCTTAGCAGTGCAGGCGTCACGACCACTACACTAAGCGCGTCTACCGCCGTTCGGATTTGGACAATTGCTTATCTTTATCCTTGACTGGTTTTAAGAATGTCATTGTTTAATTTGTGTTCCAGAATTAGCGATTATTGATAATTGAAGAGCAAAAGCCAATTACTGATTATTGGTAATTCTAGAACGAGGATATGTTGCTTGGGCTCACATTAGCTTGCCTCCACTCTTCAGTGACATCAACAGTGTCAAGGATTGCTGGAAGATGACGTGGAGGACTCGGGCTACATGGGCCACTTCGCGTGAGCCATACACATGTAGATGGCGGCCTAATGCCTTGGTTCTCGGTATTTAAGTCTTCGTTCCGATTTTTTAAAATTTAAACATAAAATTCGTAGTGTTTGCTCCTGAAGAGCATAGTAGCCCGGGATAGTAGCTCATCGTGGGAGCTCACACCAATATATAATGAGTTACACAATGAAAGAAAAGGGAAAAATAGAAGTACACAGATACTATACTTTGCAAAGGGATACTACATTAAAATACGTGTGGTAAGTTACGGTGGTAAGTTATGAGATAGTCCTATTTGCTGGATTCTAGAAACGTTTGCTGTTTTGAAGGAAAGTTTGAACACTGAAAAACAAATCTTTATTCTGGAGTTCTGTTAGAACCTTTGAATCATACAGGAAAGCATTGATTTTTTCGTTGGTCAGAAAAATAGGGCAATCTTTCTTGAAAAAGCTGTGCACTGAGCCGAGGAGAGCAGGCGATTACGCTGAGCAGCAAAACGCGGGGACAATATTTGAAGGGAAATTAAGAGCAGAGTTTACAAGACGTAATCGAGTATGTAACACTGAAGAGTACATCGGCTATAAGTGAATAACTTAAAGGAGAACTGAACCCTAAATCAAACCGACGACTATACAAACTTGTATTCAAGAGAAATAAGATCTGCTATTTTATTTCTTTGTGGTGGAGGTCTAAAGAGGAAATACGTTTTGAAGGTCGAAAAATAGCCGATTCTCCGCTGATAAAGCTAGTTTGTGTGGCGGCTCAATTCAGTGCTTATCGTACGTCCTGAACAACCTGCCACTTCAGGAATGTATTTATTAATAATTCATTTTCCATTGTTTTCCATTGTTTCTATAGAACGGGTTACCCAACCATTTGGGTCGGGTGGAACTTCTCGAAACGAGCGACAGTATTGGCCTACCCAACAATAGAAAACACCATAACCTTTAGAAATTGCAGTACAAATAGAAGTATAGTATTATGGGTGCAATCAGAATACAGGTCTCGAGAGGTTCCGTGCTACTCAACCATTTTAACAAACCTAACCACACATTCCTGAAGTGGCAGGGTATTTTGCAGATAAGCCAAATTTAATCCGGAATTAACGCTAATCGTGCTTCGAATCACTGAGGCCTGGGTTATTAATTTGATAATAAATCGAGTGATCTAACTGCGAGAGCTTTACTGCCGTTGGAAAATGTTGGTTTTACCACCTCTTGAAACGTGATTTCTCAATTATATTTTTTTAGGGGTTAACCGAAAACTGAATAACTGAAACGAAAGATGTTGCTTTTTTTGGCTTGACGAACATTGGTTTAACTACTTAGAGAGAAATCTATGGATGGTGTTATTCTCTTGCCTTTTTGGCAACAGCTCAGTAGACTGCGAGTAGTCCGGCTCTCCTTTTCCCGCCGTGCATTCGTGGTGGTGCCTGAAGCGAGAAAAAAAGGAAGGGCCGGGAGGGTTCTACCCGAGCTCGAACGACCACTTCGAGTTGTTGGTGTGTTTATATGACAGTATATAGGCTTTGTATGGGACTGAACTACTATAAACGGGAAAAAAATACTAATTTGACCGTTATTGACAGGTTATAATCAAATGAAATAAACGTTGCCGTTGGAAACGCTTTGCTCTTGTTGGAAACCTTTGCTCTATCTGTTGTCCTTTATCGTTTATTGGCGATTTGGATTTTTTTTTTTCTGGTCTCCTCTCCTCTTCCTTTTCTGATCTTTTTCTTAGGGAGAGGAAATCAGAAAAGGAAAAAAAGCCCAAATCGCTAATAAACGACAAAGGACAACAGATTAAGACAGCTGACTCTTATCCGCGGCTGTCTTCGCAGACTAGTATGCTTACTTCATTTGATTTTAACCTATCAATAATGGTAACATTTGTAATTTGTTCCCGTTTATAGTAGTTCCCATACAAAGCCTATATACGTAATAGATACAGAATGAGTGGCCGTGCTTTATGGGGTTTACAAACTCGAGCTGAAAGCGAGAGTTTGTAAATCCCATAAAGCACGGCCACTCATTCTGTATCGGACATATCAAACGTCTAGATGTATAGAGTCATGTTTCCAGTTATTTTGGCGATACGACTTATCAGTGGCCGAGAAAATCGAAGCAAAAGTTTATGTAAATGAGGACGAAATCTCTAGCAGATTATAAAGATCTTTTATCTCTCAGTTATTTCCTTTGTTTTTGCTTCATGAATTATTAATGAGTTTGATAATATCATATAATTAAAACACACCAACAAACTCGCAATTAGAGCTTGGGTTGCCTGTGCTCGAACGCGTGCAAACGGCATTCGGGGTTCGATACTCTTCGCTCGTACACTATCAACAGAGGGAAAAGGAGGGACTGTGGGCAGTCTAAATGAATAACAAAGCTGTCTTGCAACGACTAACAAGAAACTGAACAATCCGAATAAATCTCAACAACATTTTATGTAGACGGCTTACTCCTGAAGCAGAGCGACAATGATTAAGTGAAGTCGTTTGGTTGATATTTTAGGAGGGAAAGTTAGCTCAAATTGTTTTAAATCAGTTCTTAGCAGCGTTAAAAAGGCGTTTGTAAATGTATCGAAAATAACTTTCTTAGAAATGTTTAGTTGATGACATTTCATTTTACAGTATGTAGCCTTACCTCCCGCCAGAACCAAAGCGATTACCGCCAGCGCTGGGATGTTGTACCCTGTGTTTTTCTGCATGTTAGAGTCTCGAATCGACACCAAAGCAATTCACAAACCTCGAATTTCGATCCGTAGAGACTGATAAACTCAGCAGCAATCCAACTAGAAAAATCACGTTTACCGCTGTCAACTCGTTCCATATATGGCATAGCAGTCAAAGGGAAATTAGTCAATTCATAAAACAAAGAAACATCTGAGTAAAGAAAACAAGCTGAGAGAACAAAGCACTGGGATTTAGATTGGGAAACATTCACTTGTGTTTACTCAGCCACCTTTTCAAGAACAACCGTCTATTTTGCATTTCAGATTGACTCATTCAGTTAAACTATTACAATATTTTCTAATTGTTTACGAAGTATGTAGCTTCTACATCTTTAGCGGTGGCACGAATCAAACTGGGATAGAACGGATTTCCTCGTTCGCTAATTTTCAGGAAATGGGAAGTTTTTTTCATAGAAAATCTGTCACCATTTTTACTGAGTTTAACTTTAACTTCTGCTATAATTGCTGGGCGACGTTAATGAGTTTATAGGCTCTATTTACTTAAAATCGCTGGAGCACTCGATCATCCTCGACGCCTTTTTTGTCAACCGACCCGCATGTAAAGGCCAATACGCCTTATTTTTTAGATCATCGAACTGGGATCTCTAACATGGAAATAACCACTGTCATCTCAAAGAGCGCCAATAAATCAATATTTTGGGAAAGTTTTAATAGCTAGTATAGGAGGATGAAATTAAGGATGGAATTTATAGACTTTTGTATGAGAGTTTGCAGTCGTGCGTACACAGCCTCGTTAAAATCATTTCATTTTCAAACTTCTACTTTCAAACTTCTAAAGTTTACTTACATAAACATCCTCTTTTAGTGGAAAGAGTTTTTTCTCTTTAAAACCGTCAAATTTGATATTACGCAAATTAGGTGTTTCACCCACTGTCACCACTGTCACTGGTCTCACCGCTGGCTGAAATCGCGCGGGTTCTGGGAACGAGATGAATTTTCCGTGAGCTAACTTTCAGCCATTCACTGCAAGAATCGAACCATTCACAGACCTTGAAGAACTATGTAAAGCCTGTAGAATGTTTGTAATATGCTGCCATCTTACGGAAATTTGAATTCTTCCCTTTTCCGCATGGATTAACATGTTTATTTAACATGTCAATGCTTTGCAAATAGGACAATGCCGAAGCGCTAAATCCTGTCTGACTCGACTTCCACGGCAAACAGTTGGGAAATAAGGCTTTTACCTTTTGGTAAAACCGCCAAAATATCTCGCCTAGAAAGTACAAATGTAGACTATTCACTGCCTGCTTTGTTCTTCTAAATACTTTCCTGGATTAACGCTCAACCGCTCGACACTTCTCTCTTGTCGCCGCCATTTCAGTCAGTTCGCAGGAGGAATGTGCGACATTTCGTGACACATGACAGCGCCGATGACAGATAATTGACCAATCGGTATTTTTCGTACAGAATCTGTACGGGAAATGAAAATGTATAAGGGATGGCTGCAGGCCCTCCTTCTTCTCTCTCGTGCCAGTTTCCTTTTTCCATTTTCACGCGGCCAAATCATTTTATCACTTTCTTTGTGTTGAAATAACACTGAGGGCCTGTTTCGCAGGCTACCTGAAATACAAAGAACCATAACCCCAGAATACAATAAACTACAGCAAAACAATACTCTGAAATACAAAGAACCCTCACCCCACAATAGAGTTGTTCATTATCCTGAATTTCAGGACGGTGATACACCTAGAAAGACCCCAATTTCGGCTGAACAACAGAATCAGGGACACTTTAAAAACGTTACCGGTTCGACTGACGAGCCAACGATCCGCCGAGCCACTTACAATTTCAAAACGACATGTGGTCTAATGATAGGAAACCAGTGCAGATTATTGAGATTAATGCGGTTCCATCTCCCTTTTTTTATTTCCTATTGTTAAACATCTACAAAATGATCCCTTGAGATCTTGCTTGAGATGAAGGTGAGTGCGTGAACGGCTTGACCATCATTGCCAAAGTTCTAAATCGGGATCAGGCTGAAACCTTGTAAGTCAAGATTCTTCGGGTGCGTTCGATTGCCGGACCGTATTTCGGAATAAGAATCTGGCACGGAATCATCACTCGCCTTAGCCTCCTCCGCAGGCAACTCTCAATCTCTCGGTTACTTGGGACTGAAGGAATTTGGTGGATCGGGATTCCTGTGGTGAAGTGAGAGGGACTTCCCCTTTCTCTCCCAGTCCATCCCTTCTCTCTCTCTCCTCATCCACAGGAAACCCAAATAAAGTTTTCGATTTTTCGAGGATTCCATAGTTGCCTGCGAATGAGGCTACACTCGCCTATATAGGCACTTTTTTACATTGTAATTTAGCACACAAAAAATGCACAATAGATATTCCCTGTGATTATTTTGTAATTATTATAATTGTATTTTGTTTTCTCTTTCCCTTGGTAATTTGTCCTCCGTATTGTACATGTTCTCTTTCGCGGGTTGTGATGTAACTTTATTTATTATTTGTTATGTAGTGTATTTGTAATACCAATAAAATTAAGGAAAAATATATAGGCACTTTTTAACCACTGGAATATTAATTATATCTTGAATATCACGATATATCAGGAGGTCTTTGTACCATATGGTATCACGAGACCGTCGTTATTCCATTGTTCTTATTTCGAAATTGCTGTCAATCGAATGCGGCCTTCGTTGATGAAAGTTGTCCGGATAGGAGGCTCCCGCGGCGTTCATAGACGTACTTCCTTGATGCTTATCTGAAGTGAAGAACCGAACAGGTTTGTTTTTGTCGGTTTTTGTCTCGAGTACATATTTACTTCCGTCATTCATGTCATGACGTCACAGACCCAATACACTTGAAAGCGAGGCAAAACACTCACCAAAAGTGACGCTTAACAAACAAAACGGACGAACGAACCTTAACAGCCGTCAGCTACTCTTACTCGCGTAGTCAACTCGTGCTGGAAGCTAAGATGATCTCAATCCTGTTTTACGGCCGGAAACGTTGCTTCTTTCAAGCGTGCTCATTAGAGCCATCCGGTATGCATGCTTGATTCCACGCAAACCCAGCTACCCTCAAGCAGCTGGTGACATATAAAAAATAAGGGGAGGGGAGGCTTTTTAAGATATACGGACTGCATACTATCACGCATGATTCATGGCGGAATCCATGAACATGGACGTGTCGTGGAACAGCCGTGTCAGTCAATTTCTGATACAATTAGCAGTATAGGAACGAGATTCAAAACGATCGGGTTGATTTGGCGGGGAGCTGGGCCCGAGAGCGATTCTCGGACGCGGCGTCACTTTATTAAAATTTGAGCATTTGTTGATTCTCATCCATGCTTCGAGGGTTTTCCCCGATCTCCGGTATTCCTCCCTCCATAAAAATCAACATGCGAGTTGAGTGTTGTGTGCAGAGAATACAGCTATTTCAAAAACGTTGTCCCGGACAAACGACAAGCGACATTCCCAGACCGAAATGAATTGTGGTTGAAGCTGAAAGTCTTGTGAATGCGTTTGGTTTTGGGTCAAAAACTGTAAGACGAATATTAATGTTGTCGTGCGAATCGATTTTCGAATCACATTGTAGTTTATTGAGGGTCTGAATGGGGTTAACTGACTACTGACAAACGGCCTTAAAAATAACTGACAACTGACAAATGACGATTTCTTTACTGATAACTGACAACCGAAAAATAACTGACAACTGACAAATTTGGTGTTTGTGGGCCAAACATTGTAAATGTTCTCTAGAAATGATTAACTAGGGCTAACTGACAACTGACAAATGGGCAAAAATTTAACTGACAACTGACAACTGGAATTTAGCGTGTTGGTTTTTGCGGAGGGAGGAAAACCGGAGAACCCGGAGGAAAACCTTCGCAGCAAGGGCGATATACCAACAAACTCAACTCACTATGCATGGCGCCGCGTCCGGGCCACAGAGGTGAGAGGCGAAGCGCTTAACCAATGCACCACACGGCCCGGCTCCCCTGATTTCTTGATCTGTGCAATTTAACTAGATATAAACTCGGTGTGACTGATAGTAGGAGCCTGGGTGGTGGAAATGGTAAGCGCTTCGTTTCTCACTTCATGTGACCCGAGTTTGTTGGTATCTCGCCTTTGCTCCGAGGATTTTCTCCGGGTTCTCCGGTTTTCCTCCCTCCACAAAAAAACATGCCTAATTCCAATTCGATCTGTGGTTTAGCCGGGTCCTGACTTTGATCAGCTTCTATGGTTGTTTCAGGTCCCGTTATATAATTCAGTTTATTTAGACTCCCGTGACTTGAACACAGGCCAACTCGAACTACTCGTTAATTTGAACTAAAGGCAGTTTCCCTGGATTAGCTTCACTCTATTACAGCAAATTACCCCGGATAACTCGAACTTTTAACAGGTCACCACCCAGTTACTTTGATGAGTTTCTCAACCAGTTAAAATGTGTTGTATTTTTCTTCTACCGTTTGCACGATCAATCAACTTCTCTCTAAATTCAGTTTTTGTTTTCAGAAGCATTATAGTACATTTTACTTGTACACAGATCAAAATGCTCCGATATGAAGTTTAGAAGTGCGGTAACAATATTATGGCGGTAATTTGATGCTAAGGGCGACTAGTCAGAAATTAGCAGGGAGGAGAGAGGAGGAGGATGCCATCAATAAGTGTAGAAATATATAACCCTCCAGGGACAATATGTATGAAATATTTTGCCCCTCCCCTCCCCCCCCCCCCCCCCCCCCCCCCCATTTTGCCCCTTTCCCTCTATAACCCCCCTTTTTCAGTTGCCCATTTTTTATTACCCTCCATTTTTAGGGGGTTCAAAGAATTATGACCTACCCCTTTACTGGAGTCTACTATATATCGTTTTAACAAACTTTACATACTTTTTAGCCAGTTATTACCACTCAGTTAAAAATATCATTATTTACTAATTACAGAAGAGAATAATTAGCAAGTGCGATACATCGCAACATATCTATTCTATCTTGCCTTAAGCTCTGTCCTGGCGTTGTATATGTTCGACTCTCGATCACATCACATATGGCATTTCGTCGTTTTAAGGCATTCTGGCCCAGTGCACACCGATGCACGCTCCTTTTTTGTTCAGCTCCTTCTTGGTCGGAAGGCTGAGAAATATCCGAGACAGAATTCCTCAACTTATCCGCCGAAATAGCCCCCAAGTTAGAATACGTTTTAACGAAGGTCTCTCGACCTTCTAGAGTTTGCGCCGACGACTTCTCTAATTCTTCCGACTCTGTATTGATTAACAACCACTTTGATTCCTCATCGGGTCCTTTGTGTCTTCTTTGAAGGAGTCCTTTAACGTTTTCCATTGCTCTGTAGTTACTTAATTGATCCAATACAAAAACTGTTTTCGCTAGTAAATCGCGAAATTGCCAATATATATGCCTCCTCTTATTTAGCAGACCTTCGGCAAAATGTCGGTAGCATCAAGTCCACTTTCGTATGAATCTCATCGCAGAGTTTTTTATCCTTTACAGTTTTGGCAATGTCACCTACAACTTGTTAACTTCTCGAGATAAATTTCGTTGCAATTACTCAGTTGAAACAGGTTCTACAACGGCTTGACTTGGCAGATATTCTTTATCAGCTAATAACGGCTCCCAGCCAATGGTTTTCCTATACCACTCAAAATCTGATCAATTCTTGGACCGCAGAACTATTGCATCTCTCCTCTCGTATAAAACCTTACGTACTGTCGTTGTATCGTTATTGCAGATCTGTTCCAAATGTCACTACTCGGGAAGATCTGTTGATAAAGTAATTACAGGACGTCATCCTAGAAGTGCTTTGGTAATTCCGCCGCAGCATTTCATAGATTTCAATGACGTATTATTTACGTTCACCTGATACTCACAAGTGAGTGAACTTCACGCGATCTGTGTGTGTGTTGTTTGTTGTGGCTGTCACACCACGCACCAGTTTCATCAGTCATATCACTTACACCAATTTCAACACAGTCTATAATAACTTCACAATAAACCGTAATACTGTGTTAATGGGTTTCAGTACGAAGAAAGTTTTAAACCTGTCGTCAAATTAGTTATCAGAAACAAAGAGGATTCTAAGATTCTATGATTCTGAAGAACGAAAAGAGGTGATATCTTGCAGAGTTTCGTAGTTCTCCGACAAAGAAAATACCTCCAGCTTTTAAAACCTCGTCCACAACTCTAGTTTTTAGTATGGAATTCATAGACGGGTTCATAGAATGAGGAGAAAAAACTGTTATTGCTTAACTGAGCTCTACCTTATATATCGGGCAGAAAATTTCATTTTGAAGTTAAAGTACAATCATCTGTATCATTATATATTATACTGGAAAAATAGAAGTTAGAAGTACAAAAGTATAAACACGTACATGAAGGGCTAAAGTGATTGATAAAGAATTCAAAGGAGTCGCAAATCGGTCACAAATATTCGGATAATCTGTGTTTAAGCTTACCTCGACTTTGGAAGTGATAAAATTAAGTCGGCCCACGTACAGAACCGTTCTCAGTTTCAGTTTGTATAACTTAACAGAGACGTTCAAACTCGAGACTGAAGGGCGATAGATTATACGAAAACGACGTCTTGCTCAGTGGGATTTGAACCCTTTGAATCACTGTAATTTCAGAGTAAAGCATCGCTATGCATGAGGAGTTCATATAACATAAAGGCAAAGTGTCAGCTCTTCGAGATTTATTCAATCTTACGTCAACACCTCAAGGCCTCATAGGCTGGCAGTTTGAGAAAAAAACAAAGGGGAAAAACAAAAGAACTGCTGACCCGGAACTCATACACTAAATCGTCTCTAAGAAGCGCATGTTTCTACTGAATATTTTTTAGTTTATTTTCCAGTAGCGAAGAATGTTAGTTATTCATCTCAGTTTGTGTGATTCGTTAATACTACATAAAACCTTTCAAACCGCGCTGTTTGAGCAGGTCAAATTTTAGGGGTCGAAACTGAAAACTGAGGTTTGTCGTTCGAATGACGCTTCCAGCGCTAAACTTTCGCTTTGTAAAAGTCCCGACAAAGGCGTGAAATTTTAGCCAATAATTTCTTCCGCAGTTCCGTACGTGAGTGCAGGAGCGCTTCCGTTACCCAGGGAACTCATTGTTAACCACAGGTAGCCCAAGCCTACGATCTGAAGAATGTGTGTTATTTTCTCTATTAGACCATAGGTAGATACTAACTATGATTAGACTAGCCTGTACACAGATAGCCTGAATTTCAGCCGTCTCCTCCGGTTCATTCCTCCCCGGCGAGAACGTCTGAATTCATTCGACGATAATGCCGTCCAGTGACGTCAAAGCGGATTAAAAATTTAATTTTTGCAAATAAAACTGCAACGGCGGCTGTAAAGAGTTCGTTGGGTCACAAAAACAAAGCTCTCGCCTTGAGAAATTATTTGAGGTTATGTCAAAATTAAGACCCTGCCTATCTACATCCCATTTGCTTCTCAAGTGCCTCTTAAATGTATGCTGTGAAAACCTTTTTGAAGCAACGAATCGTTCAGTAACATTTGAGGCCTTCGTCTCAGTTCCGTTTACTAGTAAAGTCTCTCGATCTGCCGTTCGGTTCGAGACAGGGAGAGATTACCTTTGCAAATAATGCAGCAGAAAAGTAGAAAAGCATCGAAGGATTTACAAAGAAGTTCGAAGACTCTTTTACGGGAAAGAACAGTTCCTTGAAGAGAGTAGCGACAGTTTTACCACTGAGTGTGAAGGGGTGTGAATGAATAATCGATTATCAACAACCCCGCGAACGCGACTGGCGATGTGAAAAAACGTATATGTTTACAGGACAGTCGGCCGGTTATTTTGCAGGACACTTTCAATCCATTTCCAGTTGTTTTCCTTACGAATTTAAGGTATTTGCCAAAGACAAGCACTCCATTGAAACTCATCAACGATCAACCATCGCGAGTCCAAAACAGAAACAAAAAATCTGATGAGTTACTTATGATAATTATGCGAAATTATAAAGTACGAACCAATCAAGTGTCACTACCAGGTTTTCTCAAGGCAACGCGTCTGTTAGGCATAACTGTGAACCATACATACACTGAGTTGGGTATCCCACACATTAAAACTTAAGAAGAGATCAGTTGCTACAAAATTAGACTTATTAAGCCAAGATCAAGGTTTTTACCAAAGAACATTTTACAAGTCATTCTTTTCTCTGTAAAATACGGTTCAGTTTTGTGGGGCCGGTGTTGTAATAAAGACATTCTTAATTCTTTAGAAAGGATGCATTGCAGTGCGGCTAGGATTATATATAGTTTACCAAAGGACATGCCTTCTACCGATGTGTTAAGGCACGCCCAATGGTCCACCCTGTTCTTCCACTATAAATTAGATATTTTTAAACTGTTTCACAAGGCCCACAATGAACGTCTACCAGACATTTTAATTAAAGCTATTGTAATGAAAAGGAAGAATGGTTATGCCTTAAGGACCGCAAGGATTTGTTAAAGCACCACGATTTAATACAAGATATATGAAAGACTCACTAACATATCGAGGCGCGGTTTTATATGGAATACAATTTGTAGGGACCATGAAGTTCAAAATGCTAGCCTTAAAGAAATAACAAAGCGGCTTAGCTCCTTGGAATTATTCAGAAATTTTAGTTTTGATGATGTTACTTCGGTTTCTACCGCGAATATATGTATATTATTAACCATAGTGATTCGTAAGTTATATTCTATTGATATTGTAAATAGTTTAAATTATATTAATTTTTATGATTTTTATACATATAGATTTCTCTTACACGACCCCACAAGCTTTTAGCTTTTATATTAATCGTGTATAAATAAAGGTTATCATCTATATCTATCTATCTATCTATCTATCTATATCTATCTATCTATCTATCTATCTATCTATCTATCTATCTATCTATCTATATCTATATCTATCTATCTATCTATCTATCTATCTATCTATCTATCTATCTATCTATCTATCTATCTATCTATCTATCTATCTATCTAGTACCCAACAATACAAAACAGCCTAACCTTAGTTTAGAACAAGCAGTACAAAAGTAATAGAGCTACAGTGATGGTCCAATCAGAATGTACAGATCTGGAAGTGGAACTGTATTACTCGGGCACTCGCGTATAAGCCCTTCCGTGTATTCCTCGACTACTTTCCTCTATTAGTTGTAGATTATGTACAATTCGCATGAGAAAAGTAAGAAACTAAAACAAAAAAAGGAGTTATGACATTATTCTTGATTTTTTTTCTTTTCCAAAAACCTGGGTCGGTCGGTAACGAATATTTTATTGGGATGGGCAAGAGAAGGCGATGGTCTCTTGGATGATCTTATCGCTGTAACGCTCTTAAATTTGATAAAATGTTTCAAAAACCTTCTCTTTCCCTTGTGGTGATTACCATTAATGTCATGGCGATTCCTGGGCCTTGATTAAGGGTGTTTTTTATTTCTTGATTTTCCTCCTCTGCGCCGCTACACAGGATAGAGCAGATTTCGTATCGTGGTACAAACTACGTCAAGTCCGTACCATAACTCTGTAATTTGATTGGATCAGCAGGACAAAACAATAGGGAGAAACCATTTCAATGTCACTCGACATGCCGTACGGTAACCGTGCTGTAGTCATTGCCGTAGTTTGTCCCACTCATATGAAATCCGTTCTATGATTTCCCTCCCTTAAGCCATATATTTAAATTGCCATCAGAGAACAAGAACAATACCAACTACTCTTCAAAGCAGCTTTTTATGGAAATATTCCTTTGGTCTTCCCTGAAATGCCTACAACATATGGCTTTAATTGGAAAAGGATCGAACAACAAAGCCAAAACAAAGGCAAGCAGCTTATTTACGCCGTACCGCGGTGCGAGATCTGAGAGTACGAGTTCACAAGCTTCTATGCATGTCCTATTAGTTTCCATGGCCGCAAAGAGCTTCCCAATCGATACTGCATGTATACAAAGCTCAGTCAAAATATGTTCGCTTATTTCAGCAGCACTTTCAGTCTTTGTGTATTCTAATTTATCCTGTGTTTCTCGTTTCTTTCCATTTGCCAGGCCATTGTCCACCGCTGCTAGCGAACTGGCCCGGTGATTGATCGCTCACAAGACCAGGGATTATAATTTTAATTATAAAATTAAATAAAATCGAGGGCTACCAATTCCCTTTTTAAAGATGTTAGTACACGCTATCAGGACAAAAACCGGCGAAAAAACAAGAAGAAAGAACTAAAACGAAATGGCTACAGCACGAGGCATTCCCAGGCGTGATTGGGCTAAACCGCCGGAGGCCACAGGGAACCCAACTATAGGTCTGTCAGCAGGTGCATCAGAACAATTACGTATTGACCCTTTTAATAAGTGGTTGGAATGCAATTATAGTGACGTCAATCGCGGAAAAGCAACAAATCGCGAATGTTTAACTCATGATTTCTTGAATAAAAGATGGCAATATAATTCAGACTTTGCAATATACGACAGACGCGCTGATAACTACATTTTAAAACAGACATGCAAGTCCTGTTACACGAGAAGTACGCGGATGACGTCATTGATGATACAGTCAGACTTATTAAAAGGGTGTATATAGAAAACGTTTGCTGCTTTATTATTTTTCCAACATTTCGGCGAAGCTGCCTTCTAGTAACGATATCTATTGGTCCGAGTTCGGTTGGCAATGCCAGCCTCTGATTGCGCTCTGATTGGCTAAAATAGCGTGTTTTACCAGCATATATTAGCCTCGCTCCCAGGCTTCTGTAACGCGCGACTGCGTAACTGCTTCGGTGCCGTCATTTTGAAAAAAAAAAACTTGACCACCTCACTGCTTAGCTCAGTTGGTAGAGTATAGAGTGCGGGAGGTCGGGGGTTCGAATCCCGGCCGCGTCCTTGGGCAGGGACGTTTATAAGCCATTGGCCTTGTCTCCTTCTACTTCTAATCAGGGGACGTGAAAGAACCTGTTGTACTACTCGAAAAAGAGTAGGGAGATTGTCACCCGGTACAGCAGCCTGGCCATTGCACTAACCACGCACTCAATATTGTAAACTGAGTGGCTGCCATTGGCGCCGTAAAAGCAGTCCGCAAAAAATCACTGACGGGATATGTCAGTGATATGTAAAGCGGCATGAGACTGTGGTGAGATGGCGCTATATAAATGGCCGTTATTATTATTATTATTATTATTATTATTATTATTATTATTGGCGATTGCATGATGGGACGACTGCCGGAGTAGAAGACTGGTGACGAGACATGCGCGAGCATTGCTTAGTTTCATCGCGTGCTCCAATCTATCATAAAGCAAGTAAATAAGCCTAAACCATGTATTATTCTGTCATAAAAAACACTCGAGCCATTTGAGAACACTCGAGAAATCAAAAGCACCGGCGTGCCTTCGGCTTGTACTTACAACATTTCTCTTATGTTTCAAATTCCCAAATGTTTTATGCACTGTTTAATAAATGAGCAGTAGTATTTTATCAGGTTCATAAGTGAGTCGGAGGCCGGACCAGGTGCCACCATTTTGGAGGCAAAATGAACCCCAGTTAGTTAAAAACAGTTACGGTGAACATGGAATATTTAGATTTAGAACTTTCGACTTTTCTATAATCGAACTTCTCTCTGCTAGCAAACTAAAATACTACCTCAGAAGAGGTACAACATAAGTATCTTACCAACGTCAAATGCTGTTTAGGACGTCTATGGTCTCAGTCTTGTCTTGTTCTCTGGGGTTGTAATGCGGAGAGCAATAAAGTTTACCACTGGCGACACAGTGCTTGCAGGTAATCAGTGGAAGGTATCACATATAACTGATCAGGCTGCGTAGCGGTCCTCTTGTTTTTCCGGCGGTCTTATGGTTTAACTGATTTGTCCCGGGGATTGGGACAAACATGAAAGTGAGGCCGGTAACATGAAAGCGAAGCGCCTGGGGACCGACCGCGCAACTCAACTGATCAAAATTCGCTGGGACAAACAAACAAAAACGCGGGGATCGCTACTCAGGCTAATAACTGACTACATCACATACTAACACTGTGCAATTATCCTTATAAAGCAAAAATTATATTATTAGTGCATTAGGCTACCACATACTGGTCCTCTAAAAACAAAAGTTTCGTCCTCTATATGGTGTACCGCTCGAAACGAGCCACATGTATCTATTATATTATTAGTGCATTAGGCTACCACATACTGTATCTCTAAAAACAAAAGTTTGGTTCTCTATATGGTGTACCGCTCGAAACGAGCCACAGCATTGGCTTACCCAACAATACAAAACACCCTAACCTTTAGAACGTGCAGTATAAAAACAATAGAGCTACAGTATAATGGTGCAATCAGAGTACAGGTTTCGAGCAGTACTGTATTACTCCTCTATGGTAAACATGACGTAATGGAACACTGATGCAAGACCAATCAAATCATACGATCTCATTTCGATACGTGCATGCGACTGATTTCAGACTGGGAAAGAGAGTCCGTGGACGCTGCAACTAGTGTTGACTTCTTCTGAAGCCGAGGTGTTCGAATCGATCGATCGATAAAAGAAACTGTCGAAATAGATTATTGTAGCTTTGTTTCTTCACACTTATTCTGTTTAGAGTTCTTGTGAACTACCGCCTCATTGGTGAGTTCAGTTGGCAGCCCGGCCGCGTCCTTGGCAGGGACATATAAACCGTTGGCCTTGTCTCCTTCCTCTTCTAACCTATACGAGGGGGACGTGAAATAACCTGTTGTGTTATTTCGAGAAAGAGTAGGGGATTGTTTCCCGACACAATAGCCTGGTATTCTGAGGTATTAACAAACACTCATGATTTCATGCATTTAAAACTGCATGGCATCACAAACATAACCAGTTGTGAAGCGCATTTGAATATATCGAATTTGCGCTATATAAAAGAATACGACTGTGTTTTTTTTCAGAAACAAAACAAGTGTGGTCGCCCGCTTTGTGACTGAAATCAGGTCATTTTATTTTACGGACAAAATCAAACGAACAAGGCTCGGTTTACGTTTACATCGGTTAGGAAATTAATTTATTCCCCCTCCTCTTTGAATTGTTTACACTGCTGCAATACCTAAGATTTGACATGTTGATTCGATGCCGAAACGTTTTACGGCATGACAACAAACCAAATTCGAGCTCAATTTTCGCTATTTTCTTTAAACGCCCGATACAAATCAGATTTCTCCCCTTATACAGTTATTTAATATTTTTTTGCCTCGATGTAAACCGTCAAATACAGCCCCCGAGTCACCCGTCACTTTATATAAATTAGTAACCGCGTAGGCAGGCGTTCGTTGTCAGCTGTTTGATCATATACTGCCTGACGAAGGGCTAGCGCTCGAAACGTCAGCTGCTACTCGCTTTCCACGGCGGTTAGCATACCTCAATCGACCTTAGTTGATTACATACCAGTGTTTATCTTCTCCGCTAGGAATGACTGTGGACCATAAACTGAGTTGGGTACCACATTCGTTAGAACTTAAGAAGAGTTTTGCCACAAAATTAAACTTATTAAAACGTTCTAGGTTTTTATCAAAGAGCATTCTACAGGATTTCTATTTTAAGGTCATTTTGCCTTCTGTAAAATATGGCATAATCTTGTGGGGCGCGTGTTGTAATAAGGAAGTTCTTAACTCTATAGAAAGGATGCATTGTAGAGCGGCTAGGATTATATTTAATTTACCAAACGACATGCCTTCTACTGATGTCTTAGAGCACGCCCAATGGTCCACTCTTTTCTTTCAATATAAATTAGACATCTTTAAACTGTTTTATAAGGCTTACGATGAACGTCTACCGAATACTTTAATTAAGGCGATTGTATTGAAACGGAAAAAGGGCTATGCCTTAAGGGCACGCGATTCGCTCTCGACACCTCGATTTAACACTAGATACATGAAGGATTCATTAACATATCGAGGTGCGGTGCTATGGAACACTATCTGTAGAGACTATGACGTTAAAAGCACTGGTCTTAAAGAAACAATATCCCGTCTTAGCTGCTCGAAATCATTTGGGAATTTTAGTTTTGATATCACTTCAGCTACTACTACGAACTTCAGAGCCGAAGGATTTACATATTACTAACTTTAGGGATCAAATATAAAAGTTTTATTACTTATTATTAACTATAAAGATTATAAATTACATACAGCCCTAAGCATTATTGATATTGATATGATATTGTAAATAGTATATATATGTATATATATACGTCTTACTTTGATAGTGTTTTTATTTAATTTTATATACATTTCTTTTACACGACCCCACAAGCTTTCAGCTTTTACATTAATCGTGTTTAAATAAAGGTTATCTATCTATCTATCTATCCGCCGACGCAGGCCAACACTAGTTTTTACAGGAACTAGTTGCCTATCGTAATAATAATATGACTTGTATTTTCAACCATAAAGCACTTTGTGGTGTGCGTCATGTACGTTCCATGTTGGGCGCCAAATGAATATTAAAAGAGTTTCATTGCAATTGAAACACGAAACTAACACGCGAAACCTCCGGCTTAGATGATTGTGCTAGACGAATTTTGATAGTCGCAAAGCACTTTGTGGTTCAATAGACCAGTTCGCGGTAAATTCCGACATTTTGAAAAGGGTGCAAACATGGCGCGAAATACAGTGTTCGATGGGAATCCGATGCCAAATAAAATCCGTAAAATCGAATTTATGAAATATTCTTCAGATACAAACTTAGATACCAGGTAAAAGATTAACATATCGAAATTTGAGGGATGCAGCTGTGCTGGGAAGCGTGCAATCGTCTTTTCAGTTTTCCATACATTGTAAATTTTCACGCGGAATTTGACTCGATTTTACAAAGTGTTGTATTCTAAATGAATTCTTGAACTTTAAATTAACTACACAAGTCTTCGCTATGATGATTTGGAAACGCGCGCGGATATCGGCTGTAGTTGCATTTTAATGAACTTACTCCTACCCATAATGCACCCGATATAGTTATATAGTTGAGGTGCGGGGGGTCAAAGTTTTTGCACTTTGCTGTATATATATATATATATACACCCGTTTTCAAAAACATTGCACTGCAAATAGATATATACCTTTCGTACTCTTGTCAAATTTGACAGCTAAAACAATGGAGAACAAAAGGTATATATATATATACTCCCGATCAAAAAAATGATGACACTCCAGAATATATAATATATATATATTCCCATTTAGGGGTTTAGTCACCTAATCGGGACGCTTGAAAACTCTCAATACTCCGTATTAATTACAAACAATTTTGCCTCTTATATTCATATATTCGTTTTTCCTTCAAACCCACTGGCGCTAAGAAAGATTGTTAGGCGCGTCTTCAACCGTCGAACCGTGCCGGCAAAACAGACCATGGTTGACTTGATATAGTTCGGCATCAGACTTTGCCACTTTCCTCGAGCACTGATAAATCGTACTTGCGAACTTTTTAAACATCATTGCATTTGAATGGGGAAAACCATGCACCCATGCACCGAACGTCGAGCGAGCATTGTGTAGTTACCAGTTTCCCGGCCGAGATAATTTATTCCGACATTGTGCCACACCAGGACGGACACCAAAAGACTTACGCAATCAACAACTTTTACCGACCTCCAGGAGGCTTTTCCCAATTTTCCTTAAAATTAAAGTTCAAAGGTCACATTACACGTTTCCATAGAAACTGTCACAAAAACATTGTTAAGGTTGTGACTTTATCAAATATGTCAAAGTGCCAAGATTATATCTAACAAGCACAAAGAGATAGACCACCCCCTCTTGATTTGCGGCGGCCATATTGGAGATCCATGCCTTGACGCCCCTGAGAATGACTTACAAGTCCCACAAAGAGGTCGTACAGATAAAGAATCAACAGTTGTTCGTTCTGACATTTCCAGCCGGAACGAGCTAAAGACTTAACTCAAGGTAAATTTAAGAGTAAAATAGGAGCATTTGTTTCCGATGAAACGATCACAATTTTGAAGGAGGAGCATAATTTCGGCATAATTTTCAGAAAAAATGAGCACTGCTCGGAGCATATTGTGCTCCTTACGAGCACAATCGGTACTGAGGCCTAACTGGGTACCCTCTCTCCTCTTGTTTTACCACAGGAACCCCAGTCTCGATTTTTTCCGATTATATAGTAGGTGCCTGCGAAGGAGGCTAGCCTCTCACCTCGGTGACCCAGGTTCGATTCCCGGACGCGGAGCCACATGGGCCGCGTCAGGCACCTCTCCCCAGACCTCGTTAAGGCTCGGCCAAGATGGCGGCGGTTTTCGATAGCCGCGATAGTTGGCTACGTCAGGCAAAAAGGGCCCGGACGACATTCAAGTTAAATAATTCCTACAACGGTGTTCCTAATAATAGGTTGAAGATTGTATTGTATTCTTGACGAGAAGCGCTACATTTCATTCCTTACAATAAATGTCAGTTTCAAGAAATTGACAACAAAAATCTGGCAGAGGTGAAATTTACGTGATTTTGATGCAAGAGCCCGATTACAAATATGACCACAAAAATTAGGAATACTGTCAGAGGGGATGGTATTGATGTATGACATTCATTTATACCTGCTGGCATGTAAGAGTAAAAATAAATAAGATGAACAAGATGATCACTTTTTGGACAAAAATATTCTTTTATGCAGTCATTCTACATGGTGTGGGTTGTAAGTAGAAAGCTACCGTAGCAGACTGTAATCTATCTTTACGTATTTTAGACGCTCGTATGTTGCTTACAAACATTTAAATAATAAACGTGTCTACCAATTCTACAAGTGCTTCTATAGCACAGAGCATTAGTCACTTCAAAACTGTCTAATCTATGCTAGTGAGTTCGAATCCCATCCAGGGCGAGGTATTTCTTCTGCGTTAAAGGTAAGTCTAAGTAATCGTACGAGGGTTACGGAGGGGTGAGAGGGGGAGAGAGGGGATATGAGGAAGAGTGAAGGTTTGTCAAAAAGAATTGCAGGGTGGGTGGCTGGATTTTGAAAACTCCCCCCCCCCCCCATAAAAACACTAAAACCGTTTTTTTGTTTCAGTCCCCAAAAAATAAAATCACTTTTTAGAATCTGGACAGTTGCCCCAGTTCAAAACAAATAAATTGATCTAGTCATCAGAATTGCCCCACAACTTATCCACTGCCCTGTTTCAGGTTCTCAGATAGTGTGAAGGTGAGAAAGAAAAAGTGAGGCAAAATGAAAGAAGAGGGAGACTGGGAAAAAGAAAAGGAGAGAGACCGGGGAGAGGAAGGTTGGGGATGCACGGAATTAGCCACTTTTTTTTGCGATAGAATCTCATTAAAGTACAGTGGTATCTCATTAATTCGGGTGACGTCATTATCTATTGTCTTGGGCTCGTGAATAAAGTGATTTCATTATCTAGTGTTTTAACGCATAAGTAAAGTGGATCTCATTAATTATTGTTCCTGTGGATGAGGTCATAGTTCTATTTTGGGAGTTTGATTGTTTGAAACGAAATATCTGAAACCCCTTTGTAGAGTAAACAGTAAGAACAATCTACTCACGTTTTTATTCTGCTTTACAGTAACACCGCTACGGTTATTATAGACCTATCCCACGCGGTGGCTACATGTATCTTGGAATAAACCTATTGTTAATGCTTACCCAGCCTCGGTTAAACACATTTGAGACCGAGGCTGGGTAAGCATTAACAATAGGTTTATTATTATGAAAACAATTATAAGAAAGTAAACGATACGCGCGAGAAGGTATTCCATTGGTCGCGCGCACGACCATTTACCCAAGAACCTTAACGCAGCCAACCTAATTAACACGCGCACAGACGGCTTACGTTACACTTTGCGCCCCTGTTACATAAGCGCGCGATCTGCATGATCGGCGAAATGCATGTTCGTTCATGCACTGACTTATTTGAGTCAGCGTTTCGACAATTATTTTCCCGATGTAAAAAGATGAAAGCGCCAAATAAATAACAGTTTAATTTTACTGATTGTATGCGTTTTATTTCAGCAAACGTTAATACAGTTCTCTACAGAGTAGTTGTGTTTCTTGGTGTGGTGTTCTTGGTATCTTTGGTTTGGAAGTAAGTAAGAGTTCATTTTCTTGAGGTTGAAAATAATGCTTATAATTATGACGTTATTAACAGCTCCGCGAAATGTAACGAGAATTAAGAAGTAATCCCAAATCAATGGTAACATTGTAATTTGCTGTTTATTGAAGTTTTGAAACTGACCTTTTTTGGCATATCCCTAGATCAGCTATGTTACTGACTTTACTGGTTAACTCTTACATATAGTTCAGTTGTACTATTACTTATTTCTGAATTTCGTTTACTAACAATTAACACACTATTACAGTAGTATTTCAAGTGAGCTTCTAATTGTTAGTCATCTCAATGCTTATTGAGCGAAGATGAAGCCAAAGCCAGCAGCACTCTTGTTTCCTCTATCACCTCCGCACCGAGCCTCGTTACCAGCGGAGTAATCTTTCTGTCCACATGCCGTGCCAGCTGTGCCGAATCCGATTCGGGAGTCAGGAGAACCGCAGTTATTTTCCTGATTAGAAACGATTCCAATCCTTGCCTTAAAAAGGAAGAAAACTTTACATTGTATGATTCCAAAGTGATATTGTACAATGATAATTAGTTTAGAATATACAATACCAATACAAATCACGTCGCACAAGCAGTCGATTTTTTTCGTTGAATTTCCTTTGGGAAGAAGTAAAGCTTTGTAAGTTCCTCTTATAAAATCTGATTGGGTTGAACTGACTAAATAGTATTAAGCACAATTTAGGAAAAATTGGGTGCTACAAATTACGAGGCACGTGATAATTAACCTTATTCTTCATAATGTTGATATTTATGGAGCCCTAATTACCTTGGAATGTGTTTTACCGGCTGGGTTGCTGTTAAAGCCTTCTTTGTTACAGCGCTTCTGGAGAGATGCACCAGGGATAAGTGTTTTCCAAGCGATTCTTCCTAGGTGTGTAGCGGTGTA
Source organism: Actinernus sp. WN-2022 (assembly GCA_030867875.1). Classification (NCBI taxonomy): domain Eukaryota; kingdom Metazoa; phylum Cnidaria; class Anthozoa; order Actiniaria; family Actinernidae; genus Actinernus; species Actinernus sp. WN-2022. The sequence continues at coordinate 75,009,498 of JAOWCC010001634.1, read as the reverse complement.
TCTGTTGCCTGATGCGATGATGGAATAGAGGGAATCAACCTTTTTGGACAAGGGAAGGGATAGCCAACGAGTACTACCACCAATCTTCATTCCGAGGCACAGTTTAGAGAATGGCAGGTTAGAATATGTGTCGAGCTTCGTCTCTTCATGGTTCAGTCCTTTAGACACGGCTTCGACATTGTAAACGTCATGAGTTGTCCAGTAACGAGAATTGTAATGGAAAGTTTTCTGTGGTTGGAATTGACATAACCATACATCACGGAAAAGGAGTTGTCTAGTCTCATTATACATGTACGAGACATATAGCTAATAAGTTAATGCATCAGAATAATGGAATATGAGATTCAAACTAATCGTTTAGAGTATTTCAGATCGACATTGTAAATGTAGCTAATCATATTGGTATCGTACCTTAGTACCATCAATTTTCATAAGAAGAGTCCATCCACTGGAGCCACAGATGACGTCCATGTGACAGTATACCTTGGTAACTTTACCGCGTAAGTCGAGGTAGTAAGCACCATTACGGGCATCACTATGAAAACAAGTTATAGAAAGTGAGAAGACTGCGTCCCCTATTGCTACTAAGTATTCTGTATTTAGATTATATTGTCGCGCTACGGAACCAGTCTTAATTTCGCAGGTGAGCAGAGTCTTTTCAAATTAAATGGAGTGTAGGAGCTCTGGCAATAAGCCTTTTGCATGTGGTTCTACTGGGTGGCATCTTAATTCATATATTTAAAAGCACTTTTGTTAGAGATTTATAGTGTTATTAGCAAAACCCGTTTGTAAATGCTATTTTACACCTCCAATCGACCTTCTTAAAACAGTGTTTCAGTATTGTTTATTTGCCATCCAGTAAACTAAGCCTTTCCCATGGGATTACGATCGTAATTCGTTCACTGTATTGCCAAATGCGACTTACGCAAGGTCTTTCTAGCCCCAAACGAATAATAATATACTTACCATTACGCTCCAATTAGTCTAAACCATTGCGCTTATGAGTATAGACAACATATTTCACATGAAGAGTATGGTCAGATTGGTTTGTCAAAAATAGAATTTTGAACTTACTTTGGCGATAAGAAATTTGCCTTTGACATTTTGTTTTGGAGTTTCACATCACCTTATTTCTCAATTAACCCTAGTATGAGCTTGCGAAATTCGGATATTATATTCTCAAGAATAATAACAATTAGCTTAACTATTTCGTGACATTTGTCGCCTTTCAAAACTGCTGGACTTTGCAGAACTTGTACTGAGGGACATGTGCATTTCGTTCGTAAAAATCAATAAGTAGAACAGGGTTTGCGGTTTTCTGGAGTTTGCCACTAGCGAAGCATTAGAATATTCAGAAATCCTCTACGCGTACGTTCGATTCCTGAATTATTTTAATGCTCCAGTCGTGTATTATTCAAAGTACAGGAAACCCTGTAGTATTTGTTGAGGTAGACAAATCGCGAAAGTCGTTCTTTTTCGGCATGTTCATGTTTTTTTCCTCCCCAGGTAGAAGTGTCGGCGCGTGGGTCATGGCAACAGTTACTAAGGGATGGAGTAATTTTACGGGTTTGGAACTCAGATTCTTGTAATAGAAAATATACTTACGCTCTTGCGGCTTTGATGGCCTTGCAAGAGTGAGCAGGATTGTCAAATGATCCTGCACGAGCCACTTCCAAGTGTTCTTGGGCGAAGATGTAGCCAAAGGTTGTGATGCTCTTGATACCGTTGTCAGGCGAGCAGCGTGCCTCGTTACCAGCGCTGTTCTTGTCATTCTGTCCGCAATAGTTACCACCGGTACCAAATCCAATGCGAGAGTCTGGAGAATTGCAGTCGTTCTCCTGGTTACTGATAATACCAATTCGTGCCATGGCACCATTCCCATGCCTTGCATTAAAGCCTTCACGGTTGCAGTTACGCTGTAGTGAGGATCCAGGTATAAGCGCCTTCCAGTTAGCACGCCCAATGTACGTCCTGCGGTATTTGTTGTCTGCTATCAGTGAGTACAGTGACTTGGCTCTGAAGTTCAAAGGCAGCCAGTTGGTTTTATTTCCTGTCGTCATGCCAAGACACATGTTTTCGAGTGCTAAGTGTGAATAAGTGTCCAGCTTAGTTTCCTTGCGGTCAAGACCTCCGGCTGCACCGGCGACGTTGTAGGTTTGCTGGTTAGTCCAGTAGGCCGACTTGTAATGGAATGTGTTCTGGAAATATTAAAAGATACATGGAGAATATATAGGTTATTAAAAGAGAAAGAGCTATATTATGTAGAGAGAATTACATAAACATTCAGTTTACTCCGAAAGGTTACTTGTACAGTTTTATATATTTATTTGGAAGATCAAGTGCCTACATCTAAGGTTATGTATCCCGCCCTTTGTGTTCGAAATTTGTTATTTATTTAGTTATTTATTTAAGTATTGAGCATAACATGCATGGTGCAGAAACAAAGGACACGAAGTCCCCTACAAGGCAGAGGCACCTGTAACCCAGCCCACAATAAAAACCCGATCACACCCATCCCCAGTTACACCCTTGGATTCCCTTGGATTAAGATAATAAAGCAAAGATAATAATAAAGCAAAAGGAGGATCTAGCAAGAACAGATAATAAAAGCATTTGCACGGCGACACTTAGGACATAAGCTTGTAGCTGCGAATGTAGTCTTGGTTGAATGCATGCCTATGAAAAAAGAAGCGTCTGAGTTCTCTTATAGGTCGATAGAGTTAGGGATGATTTGATTTCATCCGGGATGACATTCCATAAGTTAATGCGCAAAAAATAGAGTCCCTACAGCTGGACGTCATGGGAATGACAGATTGCCTAAAGTACAAACCAGAGGAAGCACGGCGGGAACGACCGGAACACCGAGCTCACGTATATAGTGATGTCAATACTAATAGCAGTAATAGCATTAGTAAAAGAAGACTAGATCTAGGTATTCTAACCAGTAATTGATAGGTAAAAAGTTTAAGGACACCAAACGATCCTTATAGCTTGGTCGAGGTAAAGTTTTACAGAATAGATTTTATAAGCGTAATCTTTCTAATAACAGATTGAGGAGCCCAGAACTGACAACAGTATCCTAATTGATATCTGACCTGCAGAGTGACGTACAGAGTCTTTCTGGAGTTGGTAGGTACGTCAAGTTTGTATGGTATTCTAGGTGGAGGCCGTATTCACGCGGAAAGTTCACTTAAGTGAAGAAAGTTAGACCAAAATACTAATAGTAAATCACAAAGATGTATATATTTACCTTATTTCCGTCGATCTTCATGATCATAGTCCATCCTCTTGAGTTACAAATCTTTCCCATGAAGCAGTATGCCTTTACGATAGTATTTCCAAGTTTGAGGGTGTACATGCCACTTGCAGCAGAGCTACGAGTGAACCAGAATATGAAGCCGTAAGCAGAACTAAGGATATTGGATTGACATAAAGCTCGCACATTGAGAATATCATATCATCTTATCCGACAACGAAATGTTCTATGTACTACATAAGATATTTAAAAAGACCATAGTGTTTCTTAATGAAAAAGTTATATTGCAACCTAAGGCAATGTTAACCTAATGTTATGTCCTTTTAGATTTGCCATCATTGCGGCAACATTAGAATCACTTTTAGGGCTTCAGTGTTACATCCCTGACGAAGACATCGCGGTCGCGGTTTCGAAACTCCCTCGCGCATTCACGAACAGCGGCCATGTAGTTGTACAGAATCATAATAGCCAAATCACGGTCAAATCATTACACACAATAAAAGCTAAATCGTCTTGCTTACCTGTTCTCGTCGAAAATATGTCGGCAGGACTTCGCAGGGTTTTCGTCTGTTCCAAGTCGAGCTTTGCTAGGACCACACACGTTCTCATACGCATCACCATTACAGATTTGGAGTTTACCGTCATGGTAACGCAAAGCACCCGTTCCCTTAGCATTGCAGGCACAGCCGTGACTAGAAACTTGGTAGATTGTGTAGTAAGTCTCCTCGTTCTGACAGTAATTCTGATGAGAGGCTGATGTGCAAGCTACGAGGCTAAGCAGTAGGACCACAAACATCTTTCTTGATTTCACTGGAAATTAAATCCATGGAATTATAACCTATAAAAATTTTTTTACGAGTCTTAAGCAATATGAGCGGTCGCGTTTGGACGGCTGCAATTCACACACTACAAGCCGATTTTGAAAATGTTGACAAAACAAAAGCAGCGGCTATTAAAACTCTTTATCTCTTGCCGTTGTGTTCTTCGTAGATATCAGTCGTTTTCAACTGCTAAATGCACATTCACGAAAATCACGAGAATTCAACTTTCATCTCTGCTAAAGCGACACTATAAAAACACTTTTTGCCAAAATCGGTAGTATATTTCTCCAAATTAATATTTTGCAAAACCAAATACAGCTCGCCAAGTTCCTATGTACGGCCTACCTTCAGGCAGAGTATCAGCGAAATCAATGTTTAGAGTTTCTCAAAGAAAGTCACTCTTTCCATTTCAAGATAGAACACCATAATCTTCGACACAATCACAAGCTTATTACCTCCAGTTCTCGTTGTCTTAATTCGATCACAACCACCGTTCTCTCACCTTCTTCTTGAGCTTTTCCAGATTTTTAGCTCTTTTTATGCACTCAGGACTATTCATATCCGTTACGAAATACCCTCTTTCTATCACCATTGTTTCACGTGTTTGTATATAATTTTTCCAGGTTATGTAACCCTTATTGTATCACACATATTTTACTCTTTATGTTACGTAATTTGTTTGTTAACTTATGTTATATCTTATACATGCATCAGGAGTTCCGGACTTCCGGTTGGATCACACTGCATTCTGGGTAGGTGGGCTCAGAAAAGTGGGCATCAACTTCCAGAGCGGCCATATTGGATTTGAGCGCAGTCAACTTGGAAACTTTATTAATCCCGTTCTAAAGCTTAAACATCGACTTAGAACTCCCAACTGAAGAATCTGTAAAGGTAAAATATTCCGTGTATTAGGTAGTAAGTTTTTGAACTTGCAAAGGAGCAAAAATTGACTGCACTCAAATCCAATATGGCCGATCTAGAAGTTGATGCCCACTTTTCTGAGCCCACCTACCCAGAATGCAGTGTGATCCAACCGGAAGTCCGGAACTCCTGATGCATGTATTGTACTCCATTAAGCATACTAGTTACGTTACATGTTTATTTAGATAGAAAACCCATGTGCAGTTACATAATATGTTTGTTAAGACTAAATCAAGTATCCTGTAGGTATATTTAGGAAATTACGTAATATCTATATCATTCTATTCAACGTTTCAAATAGAACACAATACCCGCTGTTAACGTAATATAAATACGCCCCAACTCGCCTTTAGAGTGCTTGTGGAGTAAAGGAAAAGTCAAAAGAAGGAAATAACTTTATTATCTGAAATCCATCAGCAGCTAGGGAGGGGTTTGTGTAGATTAACGGGGAGAAAGCGAAGGAATTTAAGTGGAGTTAGAGAGAACGGAGTTGTTGGAGTTCACGAACCTAAAGTTGGGTGGAGTTCAGAAAAACCAACAGAATTAGTTTATTGCTCGGGCTACCTGTGGAAGCACCGACTTTCATTTTATTTTCCTCCGTCGCAAATCGAGATTCTTGCGCAATAGTAAAAATGCTACGCATTACGCATGCTCTTGCCGTTGTCCAAAAGGAACGAAGGCTCCGACAGGTTGTACCGAGGCTGAACATTGAGAAAGGTTTGCATCACTCCCCGTAGCTCATTATAACATTTTAGCAACAATCGTCTGATGATAAGGAATCATTTGCGCCTGTTAAAATTGTGATCACACCCTCGTGTAAAAATATCGTAAATTTCGTCTTCGATTTCACTGATCAATTTCATGAAATCAGCACTACTTGTTAGTATCACATCACAAGTATAAAAAAACATGGTACAATTTCAAAATACATTTACTTATTATGTCGTCCGGGCCCTTTTTGTCTGACGCGGCCCACATGTGAGTTGAGTTTGTCGCCATCTCTCCCTTGCTCCGAGGGTTTTTCTCCTTGTTCTCCGGTTTTCCTCCCTCCCCAAAAACCAACACGCTAAATTCCATTTCGATCTGTGGATTAGCCGGACCTGGCTTTGATCAGCCCCCATGGTTGTTTCAGGTCTCGTTAGAAATTCAGACACGACACGGCAAACCGCTGGACGAAAATAGAGAACTATTTATTTATTTATTTTATTTATTTATTGAGCTTCGCCTGAAGGAAAAATACATATCAGGAATGATACCACGAACGATAGTTTTAACAAATTACAATGATGTAGAAACAAAATGATGAAAGACAGGGTGACCGTAACAGCTAAAGCCAATTACTGCGGGTCCATGAGACTAAATAAAATAAATAATAGTCAAAGAAAGAACTAATGATAAGGATTTCACAACCACAAGGTGACTAAAAACAACAAGTTAAAGGACTGAGTAGGCTACGGAGAGAGTTACATTTTACACAAACTGACTTCCATGTGCGCGGATTGTCTGGGATGCTTTCAGGATTCATAGATTTTCCACCAACACCAAAGTGAGGCTTGGTGGTGATGTCCAGTCTCCCTCCTTTTCTTTCAGTTCCAAAATGGCGGATGTAACTGATAAAACACATTTATCGACTAAATCTTTGCCAATTCCTCCTCCTCCTGCCCCTCCTCCTTGTACAAATCAACATGAACGACTGAGTAAGGCTCTGGACATCGCAGTAAGTCAAAAAAGCTCCCGAATAAAGGACATTAGCGTACAAAGCCGAAGAATATTGCAGGACGCGAGTTTGACCAACGACGTGAAATGGTTGCTCTGTAACGCGGATGTACGGCCGAAACTGCAAGGAAAAGCTCCTAGGTTAGAGAATTTAACACTTTATCCAACTTGAGTGTTGTTTTCGTTTCTGTTCCTGAGAACCGAAGCTTTTATATAATTGTAAATTATATAAATTATATTGTAAATTATATTTATATTGTTGGCGTTTTTAAATAGTACTTATTTAGCAGTCAGTTCTGCATTCTGCTTGTAAGTTCTTTATGTAATTTAAGATCTGTTTCCGTTCTTCTTTTGTTTGAAAATTGTTAATATGATCGTCTTTTGTACATTTGCTAATCCCCCACCTCGAATAGCATTTGCTAAATGTGGATGGGTTAGATTCTTTTTAAATATGTAATTGGTAAATTGAAATAAAAGTGAAATAATTTCGGAAAATTTATTTGGAACAAAACGACAAACCCACTATAAACAGGTATGACTCGGGTTGTGTAGCCAACTCCTGTGAACAGGACCCCCTAAAAGGTACGGTTACAAGAATTTTTATCCCTAAAAGGAGCACCAATCATGCCCATCAGTTCAATATAGGGTACCCTGGGTGCCAGAGGTTCTACTGCCCTCTCTAAGCCAAAGTTTAGGATCAACGAAAAGGCAGGGAGCACCTCTGGGCATGCGAAGTATGTCTAACTCTGTCCGAGTCAGAATTTGACCCTGGCCCTCTGATTGACCTAGAGCAAATTCATTTGTAACGATTGCTGCAATCACGCCATAGCAGTTTCCAAGGTCGCCATTGTTTACCCGTTCTGTGTCATTGAACCTGTCGCATCGCTGGAGCACACAAGTTCCCTCGAGTTATATAACACTCCAGAAAATGGCCAAATTATAGGCCATTTAAACCAGCTGACCTGTTCTGTGTAGTGCTTCGGCCCTTGGGAGAGGAAATTGTAATTTATTTCAGCTGTCCGAAAGTGCTGGCTTTTCATAAACCATTGGGAATTAAGCCTGGACAAAACCAGTTTAATCAATTTGCTAGAAAAAGGTTTCTCAGGTGTCAATCAAAAGGGATTAGTCTGGCATGGAAGTGAGATTCATACTTTGTGTGCCCAGAGGTTCTCCCAGCCTTCTCGCCGATCCTAAACTTTGGAGAGGGCAGTAGAACCTCTGGCACCCGGGTAAATATATAGGGAGTCCTTATTTATGAATGTCAAATGCCTCACAAACGCCGGGGGGGGGGGGGGGGGGGGGGGGGCATTATACATAAAGTATAAACACAAGGAAGAAATGTACATTGATAGAATTTTTATTTTTTGATATATTTATACTAAAAAATAAGTAGTACTGAACCAACCTTGTTTGGTGCATTGTATGGGGTCCATATGTTATTGCTATGTGGTCTACAGTAAAGTGGTCAGTTAAATAAGTGGGTGACCAGTTACTAATATCCATTAATCATTTCTGATATCTGTCATTCAAGGTGTGGGATTGCTGCTCTTAGCATGGCAGCTGAAATGGCTGGATGCACATTTTATTCAACTCAGCATGGCACAAATACAACAAGTTTCTCCAATGATGAATCTGAACTTGCTCACCTCGTAACTCTTGCAAAGCATCATGGATATAGCAAGCAGGGAGAAATGTTCTGTGCTGAGAATTTAGCTGCATTGGGACAAGAATTTTATGGACTAGTTACTGCAGTCACAGAGTGTAGTTTCAGTGAAAGAGACAGAATTATTGGTCATTTGTTTAGTGGCAACCCTATTTTGGTTCCATATGACCCAGCCTCAAATCATGAGCCTTGCTTGTTAAATGGTACCAAGGCTCATTGGGCGCTGCTAACAGGTATGGTTGTTTTGCTTGTTTTGTCACACAAAAATGAGGAGAAATATTATTAGGAGGGGTACCTCAGACATTTTTTTTCTCATTTTTTTTATTTGTTTAATCTGTTTCATACTTTACAAAAAAAAGTACAAACTACTACACATTTACTAAAGACGCACACACACGCACACACACGCACGTTCTGATGTACGATAAAAGTCAAGATTATTTTGTCAGCCACTTTTTTAGAGGTTCCCATTTTTTTTTCATCTCTCTCCACGTCTAGCTTATTTGTGCCCTGTCTTTCCAGTAAAGCTTTTTCCTTCAATAAAATGAGGAAAAAATTAAAACAAAAGTGTGTGTCTTTGATAAAAGCCGTATACATATGGTACTTTGCAACAATAAGTGCATGGTTAATGAGTCTCTTGTTCGGTATAGGTTCCAGTTCACCGTACAGTATATAACTAGTACTTAAACTAATGGTTTGGGTTGTGTTTACATGCCACCATTTTATGAAACAGCTCCAGAAAAAAACAGCATATGTGCAGTCAGTGAAAAAATGAACTATTGTTGCTTTTCACTACAATAAGGGCACTTGTCACTAGTTTTAATTTTGGCTTTAAATAAAATATCATTTGTTGCTAAAATGTTGTGTATAATTTTGTATTGAAACATGCTTAATTTGATTTCTTTTGTGATTTTGAAAGGCAGGTTGTAAACTTACTTTAAGTTGCACTCTTGAACGTAATTTTTAATCCTAGTCTCTGCTGTTGGGGCGCAAAATTGTAGTTTTGAAATTCTATTCTAATTATTTTCGCAGTCATTTTCTGTAGGTCTGTAACCCACCAAGGTGCATGGGTTCTCATATAGTTCACTAGGCTTTGCCTGACTTTTACTATAACCTTTAATTACGTTAATTAAGCCTATGAATTGCAAAAAAATATCTTTTAACTGAAATTGTGTCTGAAAGTTGCAAAACTTAAGTGGTTGATCGTTCTCATCAAGCAGGTCTTTGATGTAAAGCATGCCTTTAGAGAGCCAATTATTATATAAAACTGGAAAACCTCCTATCTTGATTTTTCGGTTATTCCATATGATTTCGTTCTGGATTGGTGGGTTTGAATGCTTCCTTTTGCATGCGATTTTAAGATCCTGCCAGTAACTTATGGCCGTTTTGTAAAACGCAGGAAGCTGAGGTAGTGATAGCAATTGCAAATCGTAGTTGCACATGAATAAATTAAATGTTCCACCATAGCGCGATAACGACATTAAAGGGATTATTTTCCAGGCGGCCGGTTGCTTGTCCGACAGCCTCTTAAGCCAGCAAATTTTAATTGCTTTTTCCATATCTTCAAAGTTTACCATGTTGAGACCTCCTTTCTCTTTGCTACTTACCAACTTCGACTTTTTAATTTTTGGCTGTTTATTGTTCCAAATAAATGAATATGTGCATTTGTCTACTTGCCGCTTTGAAAAGTCTTTGGGTAAAGTTAATACTGATGCGTTGTAAACCAGTTTGGATAATCCAAGTGTTTTTACAATGTTAATTCTCCCATATAGTGTGAGATTTATTTTCTCCCAAATTGCTACGCATTTTTTTAAGTTGTCCAGTTTATCAAAGAAATTCAATTTTTCACAGGCATCGTTATCGTAACTGAAAAAAACTCCTAGCACAAGGCCTCAGGCCACTGAATATCAAAAGATTTTTCTATACGTTTTCTATCACCACCTAGCCACATCGCTTCTGTTTTTGCCTTGTTTATCTTAAGTCCCGAACGCGACTAAAAAGGTCCAACAGGCAGAATAAATGTTCGACTGAATCAGTCTCTTTCAATAAGCATGTGGTGTGTCTGCATATTGGGTGAATTTGACTTCTTTTCCGCAAACTTCGATTCCCTTTATATTTTTATCCGCTTTTATTTGGAGACCTAGCAATTCAATTTTAAGAACAAAAAGAAGACCTGAAAGAGGGCAACCTTGTCGTACACCACGATTTAATGTGAAAAAAGGTGTTGCGTAGCCGTTATTTAAAACGCAGCTCGAAATTTCAGTGTAAAACAGTTTGACCCATCTGATTAATTGAGGCCCGAATTCGAATTTCTTTAGAACGCGGAAGAGATATGCCCATTCGATACTATCAAAAGCTTTTTTGAAATCTAAGAATAAAGCAATGCCGGGAATATTTTGATTTAACGTATAATTCATGATATCGGAGATTAAACGAATATTTCCCCCTATATACTGAGCTACCTTTAATGCATGTAACCAGTTTGGTTAGGGTTGATAATGTTGGGGAGTATCCGTTCTAACCTGTTAGCAATGACTTTCGTTGCTATCTTATAATCTACGTTTAGAGTGAAATTGGACGCCAATTATTTAAAAACAAAGTATTTTTAGCTTTTTTTGGCAATAGCGTAATTATGCCTTGCCATTGTGTTATAGAAAGCTTACCATTGTTAAAGGCATAATTGAAGCTGTCAACTATAAATGATTTCAGGTCGTCCCAAAAAAAAAACATAAAATTCTGCAGTTAGCCCGTCGGAACCGGGAGTTTTATTGTGCTTGAAATTTTTCAGGGCGGAGTAGCATTTTTCTACCCTCAGCAAGCCCTCGAACGATTGCGCCTCCTCTTCTGATAACTTATTGTTTAGCTTTACGCTATTTACGAAAGTCTCTTGCTCAAAGGTTGGCCTCTGGCATGTTCGATGAATATAGCTTTTCGTGAAACTTCTGTTGTTCTTTTAAAATAGACGAAGGTTACTCAATAATCGAATCACTGACGTTTAGTTTTGTGATATGTTACTTATTAAAGCTTCTTATTAAAGAGTTTCTTTCTCCGTTTTCGAACCATCTAACTTTGCTGCGTATAATTGTGCCTTTAATTTTCGAGTCCATCAACTTGTCAAGTTTAACTTTCAATATCTCAGCTTTCTGTAGGAGCGCTGCACGTTCGCCCTCTTCTACGGCTTGTTCTATTTTTTTCTGTAACTTATTTAGTTCCACAAGGTATGACTTTTCTTCGTTGCGTTTTTCTTTTCTCTCTTTTTGGCGTAACTAATTGAAAAACTTCTAACTTCCATTTTTAAAAGGTCCCATAAAAGTCGTTTGTCTGTCACTTCGCCGTACTTTTCTAGATATGTTGTAAAGTTATTTCTAAGCGATTCAGTGTATATTGTGTCTTTTAAAAGTGAGCAATTAAATTTCCAAAAACCTGGTCCTCGTTTAGATTTATATTCCTTGCTTTGTATGTGAATAGTTATTACTGAGTGGTCAGAAAAAGGCGCAAAATTGATAACACATTCCTTAATTTTACTTGCCAAATGCGAGGATATAAGGAAATAGTCTAGCCTACATTGTATTTTATTTTATGGCTTGTGTTTCACCAGGTGAATTCTACCTCGGAGGGATGTTTGTCTCTCCAGATATCCGTCAGATGAAATTGCGACATTAGCTTATGAATTCTTTCAATGACCGACGATTTTATATCTACTGTAACTCCACCCTTTTTATCGTTGGCAGTGCATGAGAGCGCAGTTAAAGTCCCCTGAGATTATAATGTTTTCTTCTGGAATTTTTTTAATTATTTCTGATAAATCATCTAGAAATGCTAGTTGCTCTTTTTTGTCATTTGGTAAATATACGTTACAAAAAACGAAAGGGTCATCGTCTATTCTAGATTATATAATAACGTACCTTCCTTTTTTTATCGTGGATTGACTTTTCAATTTTTAAGTCACATTTTGGGTTAATTAAAATCATAACGCCTTTGCTGTTTTTTTTTTAGCCGTGGCTGCAAAACACCTCTCCTCCCCATTCGGCTCGCCAGACATTTTCGACTTCCTTTGAGCTATAAGTTTCTTGCAAAAAAACGAGCTGGACATTTTGTTGGTGAAGCCATTTAATTTTTTTCTACGCTTCATAGTTTTGTTCATACCACGGACGTTCAAAGACACGCACTTTATGAGGTGCAAAGTGGCTAACTATCTGGAGTTCATCAGGATTAATAACACACATACAAGCTGTACAAAAATATTGACAATTAAGATAAAAATTAGCTTTGGGCCTGAAAAAGAGAGCCCTTGATAAATGGCTTAAGTTTGAAAGTATGTTTACATAACAGAGCTCCTAACTAACAGAATTTATCCGAACAAATATGCTGATTAGTGCTAAACAGCTCTAACTTTTGGACATTTACTAGTCATCCTTAAGTTTTACTAAAGTCATTTCAACCTTGACTCTTGAGGCTGCCGGGAAAGGTTTAAAGTTTTTTGCGGAACTGTAGTCGTGTGAACCTTACCATCGATTATCAGGTTGTATGGTTCCTTTCTGGAGAAGAAAGCCTTTTGACCAAGACTTTTCGCTTCATCAAGCTTGGGCAATAACTTCTTTCGCATGTCCTTGACTGCCTTTTTTGCCTTAGGCAGATCAATCCCTATACCGTAACAGGAATCCTTCTCCAGGGTGTCTCGTAGAGAGAATAGGTATTCTCGATCCGTGTAGCGGAGGCAGCGAGCAATAATCAGAATAATACCTCTTGGTTTACCTCTGGCTCCTTTCTTATTTCCTACCTCTATGGGTTCTTTGAAACTCCAAATCCCTTGGCTCCTCGACTTTCAACTCTTTCTCCAAGAAATTATATAGAATATCTTTCGTCGTCACTTCTTCGTTCTCTTCTTCCACTATGCCGTAAACGCGAAGAGTTTCACGGCGCTGATGCACTTCGTAGTCTAGTAGTTGTCTGCGAAGTTTCTCGAGTTCATCCGAGTGCTTTGTATTAACCTGGTCGAGCCTTTGCTTCTCATCCTCTAACTCACTATTCAAGAAGTTAACGGACTAGCCTTCTAATGTCTTCAGTAAGTTCAGTTACTTTATTAACCTTGAATATCGTTTCTTTAAGGTTGTACATTTCGTATTTCAATTCGGCGACTGTATAGATTTCACTTGACGGAAGTCTTCTTGAAGGGACTGCATTTGTAAATCAATTTTATCCAGCATGCTCATCTTTGACAGAATCATGCCTATTTTAGAAGAGAAAGACCCCGTAAGGTCCAAAGCAGACCACACGATGTCTGTACATTCTTTCTTCTCGGCATGTGTAATGGCGGCCGTTGAACCTTCGACTAATGCACTGGCTTCTTTCAGCTTTTTAGGGTCTGGAGACTGCAAAGTTATCGAAACATTAGATGTGTTGCTGCTAGAGCTGCTTCCTCTGCCTTTACGTTTGTTTTTGCTTTCGGAATCCATTTTAAATAGGGTTTTACAGTGATTTTTGTTAGGAGCTCACATCTGTTAGGTAATCACTTTATGCTCTGCATAAACCTGGTAATAATAATATTTATAGCTAGTTACCGGAAACACAACATTTATTTTCTTTGGCCTTATGACATTCACCAATTGAAGATAAAAACCATACTACACAGCCATGTAAGATCCTCTATTTATTACCAAAATTACAAGTACTACCCTTTTTCTTCCCCTCCACATAAAAACAGAAGCTCTTTTTGGGGGGGAGGGGAGTTGGCATTTGTGTTATATATCCCCATATTGTCCTGTTTCTTTTCTAGGGTTCTTATGTGCATTTGATGATAATGAATATGACTGGACAAATCTGCAGAGCCTTGCAAACATCCTGAATCACGAGCCAACACTTTATCATGTCAAGAGCCCAGTCACAGAGGGCTTAACATTACCAAAGAACATACTACTAGAACAGATACACTTCTTTGCAAGACAGCCAAAGTCTAGACATGTTGGCATCTGGTCCTTAAGATCTTTAGAACAGAGTAACAGTAATTTGTTGGAATTTAATCCAAGGGAAGGAGAACATTTGGAGAACTTTGTTTTACCAGCTGGTGGATTAAGGAAAGGTCTTTGTAGTAAATTAATCTTTTTGTCTACATCTCCAACTGCCTTGTAATTTAATACAACATTGTTTGACAAATTGTCTGAAGGAGAAAGGGTTATAATTTTATAATTTAGATAAGTACATTATTTTATAATTTAGATAAGTACATTATTTTTTAAATGCGACTTTTGCGTCATGTGTTAGGGCCTGTTTACATGAAAGGAGGTTGACCCTAACACTAGGGCTATCTTCATTGTATTGTAATCCCTCGAGATGTTTTACATATCGACAATAATGCTGCTGGTCCTAGCACTAGGTCTATCTTCATTATATTGTAATCCCTTGAGACAGTTTTGCATATCGACAACAATGTTGCTGGTCCTAGCACTTGGGCTATCTTCATTATATTGTAATCCCTTGAGACAGTTTTGCATATCGACAACAATGTTGCTGGTCCTAGCACTTGAGCTATCTTCATTATATTGTAATCCCTTGAGACAGTTTTGCATATCGACAACAATGCTGCTGGTCCTAGTACTTGGATCAACCCTTCATATAAACAGGAAGGTACAATTAAAGTTTGGCAAGAAATAGTACATGAAAAGGATTGAAGCCTGTCTTGCTATTTTAATTTTATATTAAAATGAAATAATAAAAAAACGGGAAAAGTTGAAATTATAAATAAACATGCATACTGAAGACTTTTAGCATCAGAAGAAAAATGGATAGAACAGGGCCTCCCCACATTTTGTGGGACCTTAAAAGAGCTCAGGGAGAAGATACTGCCTAAATGCTCTAGCGGACATCTGCAAATGGTTAATACACGTATTAGGCCTTAGTGTTCTTGGATCAGGATGTTAAAAGGATGTTTTTCTCTATACCAAGAGGAAATGTACGAATTTCTATAATTGGAAAACAAAGCACTGAATCCTCTGGAGAACTATCACGTGGTCTGAAATGGGGCAACAAACAGGCAAGCTGACTAGGTCTATTATCCGGCTCCCCTAGCACAAACCAGGTATGACACAAAAATATGCTAGAACTCCATGAACTAAATGTATTCACATATTCCTGGGTGGCCCGAGTGAAGGCCACTGACAGGACCTCTTGTTTTAGGAGCAACTGCAGAATACCCCGTCGAAAAAACGAAGGGGTTAATTTCCATTAGAAATGTTGCGACGCGTCATAAACGAGACAGGGTGAGACTAGTTTCTAAATATAATGCGACTCAAATAATATATTGCTAATCGATTCTTCAGCTTTTTAGAACGAACAATCTTAAAGTTGGAGTGCTAGTCGATTCTTCAGTTAACCCCCCACCCCTGTGATCGTAAGTGTCCCCTGTGATCCGAAGTGCCCTCATAGAACGAAGCTTAGTGGCTACGCATCTACGCGTCAAAAAGACCGTAGAGGGAATGAGTGCGACCCTGATCTAGCCTGAAAAATCCGCCGCTCATCTCCCCCTCAGCCCAGGAAAGAGGAACGCTGCTGGGGGGGAGATGAGCGGCCGATTTTTCAGGCTAGACCCTGATCCACCCTGTGATCCTATTTTCGTGACAGCATTTTGTTTATAGTTTTCCAAGTCTCCCTAATATTTCCAATATGATTGTGGATGGTTGTCTTTATAGAACGAAGCTTGCTATAGTAGTGGCTACGCGTCAAAAAGACGAGAGGGAATGAGTCCGAACCCGATCCACCCCCCATCCCTAGCTGTAATCCTAAGAGTCTATAGAACGAATCTTGCTATAGTAGTGCTGTTCCACTATAAGAAAATATACGTTTTCCAAAGTTGGTTTTAGGGGCTGGTAAATTAAGATTTAAAGTTATGTCCCTTAGGTTATAGTTGTGGCCACGGAGTATTTTGTACATCATCATTGATTTAGCTCTTGTTCTTCTCTGGTCTAATGGTAGCAAATCTAATCTTTCTCGTCATAACATGAGAACGTACACTGTAATCTGCTTTAGTTATAATTCTCCTAGCTCTGTTTTGGAGCTTTTCTTTTAGACCCTTACTGCAATCTCTCCAAACAGTGCTGCAATAATCAAAATAAGGTTCAATTTAGGGAATGATATATTCAAAGTAATGTAGTTCTATCATCCGTATAATGTCTTGTACGATATAACATTTTGAGACTTTGCCGACGACAAGTGCACACCAAGAAGTTTAAATTCATGTACTCTATCTATCAAGTTGTTTTAACCTATATCCTGATCCATGTAACCATGTAACCATGTATTTAGTTTTGGTGGCATTGAAACTTGTTTTATTTGCAATAAGCCATTCTTCAGTTCGTTTCAGATCATCAAATATACTTTTCTATCTGGGCGATATTAGTATCTGCAATAGTTATGTACGTGTCATCGGCAAACATTCCAGGAGTGCAATGAGTCAAAGAATTTGGGAAATCATTTATATATATATATAAGAAAGTGGAGAGGGCCAATAATAGAACAAGTAGTACGCCACATGTTATACTTGACTCCGTTATACTCTAATTATTTTAATAAAATGGCATGATCGACAGTATCAAAAGCTTTCTTTAAGTCGACAAAAAGAACGCCATTTAAGTAACCTTGATCCATGCAGATTATTTAACCATCTATCAGTGGCTTGTAAAAGAGCAGTGCATGTTGAATGCAGTGGTCTAAAGCCTGACTGAAATTTGCTCAGGAGATTGTTATCTGTTAAGTACTTATAGAGGGCATCATAAGTAAGTCTTTCCATTATCTTACTGATTACAGAGAGCATCGAAATAGGTCGGTAGTTTTCTGGGTTGGATTTAGATTCAGATTTATAGATTGGTTAGGGTTAGGGTTTAGGGTTTAATGGAGTTGTTAGCCACGGAGCGAAGGAATTTCGTATCCTTCTTCTTTTGATTGGTGCATATAGCGACCTTTAATGTCACCAGTTTGGTTAGGGTTGATAATGTTGGGGAGTATCCGTTCTAACCTGTTAGCAATGACTTTCGTTGCTATCTTATAACTGAATCTACGTTTAGGAGTGAAATTGATTTCAGGTGGATTAAGGCAAGGTCTTTGTAGTAAATTAATCTTTTTGTCTACATCTCCAACTGCCTTGTAAATTAATGCAACATTGTTTGACAAATTGTCTGAAGGAGAAAGGGTTATATTTTTATAATTTAGATAAGTACATTATTTAATTTTTGCATCATGTGTTAGGGCCTGTTTACATGAAGGGAGGTTGACCCTAACACTGGGGCTATCTTTATTGTATTGTAATCCCTTGTGACAGTTTTGCATATCAACAACAATGCTGCTGGTCCTGGCACTAGGGCTATCTTCATTGTATTGTAATCCCTAGAGACAGTTTTGCATATCAACAACAATGCTGCTGGTCCTAGTACTTGGATCAACCTCCCTTCATATAAACAGGAAGGTACAATTAAAGTTTGGCAAGAAATAGTACATGAACACGCCATGTTATAGAGTGGCTTCGCGTGCTACGCCAGTCGCCACGCCATGTTATAGAGCGTTTACGCCAGTCGCCACGCCATGTTATAGAGCGTTTACGCCAGTCGCCACGCCATGTTATAGAGCGTTTACGCCAGTCGCCACGCCATGTTATAGAGTGGCTACGCGTTTACGCCAGTCGCCACGCCATGTTATAGAGTGGCTACGCGTTTACGCCAGTCGCCACGCCATGTTATAGAGCGTTTACGCCAGTCGCCACGCCATGTTATAGAGTGGCTACGCGTTTACGCCAGTCGCCACGCCATGTTATAGAGCGTTTACGCCAGTCGCCACGCCATGTTATAGAGTGGCTACGCGTCTACGCCAGTCGGCACTCCATGTTATAGAGCGTCTACGCCAGTCGCCACGCCATGTTATAGAGCGTTTACGCCAGTCGCCACGCCATGTTATAGAGTGGCTACGCGTCTACGCCAGTCGGCACTCCATGTTATAGAGCGTCTACGCCAGTCGCCACGCCATGTTATAGAGTGGCTACGCGTCTACGCCAGTCGCCACGCCATGTTATAGAGCGTTTACGCCAGTCGCCACGCCATGTTATAGAGCGTTTACGCCAGTCGCCACGCCATGTTATAGAGTGGCTACGCGTCTACGCCAGTCGGCACTCCATGTTATAGAGCGTCTACGCCAGTCGCCACGCCATGTTATAGAGTGGCTACGCGTTTACGCCAGTCGCCACGCCATGTTATAGAGCGTTTACGCCAGTCGCCACGCCATGTTATAGAGTGGCTACGCGTCTACGCCAGTCGGCACTCCATGTTATAGAGCGTCTACGCCAGTCGCCACGCCATGTTATAGAGCGTTTACGCCAGTCGCCACGCCATGTTATAGAGTGGCTACGCGTCTACGCCAGTCGGCACTCCATGTTATAGAGCGTCTACGCCAGTCGCCACGCCATGTTATAGAGTGGCTACGCGTCTACGCCAGTCGCCACGCCATGTTATAGAGCGTTTACGCCAGTCGCCACGCCATGTTATAGAGCGTTTACGCCAGTCGCCACGCCATGTTATAGAGTGGCTACGCGTCTACGCCAGTCGGCACTCCATGTTATAGAGCGTCTACGCCAGTCGCCACGCCATGTTATAGAGCGTTTACGCCAGTCGCCACGCCATGTTATAGAGTGGCTACGCGTTTACGCCAGTCGCCACGCCATGTTATAGAGCGTTTACGCCAGTCGCCACGCCATGTTATAGAGTGGCTACGCGTCTACGCCAGTCGCCACGCCATGTTATAGAGCGTTTACGCCAGTCGCCACGCCATGTTATAGAGTGGCTACGCGTCTACGCCTGTCGGCACTCCATGTTATAGAGCGTCTACGCCAGTCGCCACGCCATGTTATAGAGCGTTTACGCCAGTCGCCACGCCATGTTATAGAGTGGCTACGCGTCTACGCCAGTCGGCACTCCATGTTATAGAGCGTCTACGCCAGTCGCCACGCCATGTTATAGAGTGGCTACGCGTCTACGCCACGCCACGTTATAGAGTGGCTACGCGTCTACGCCAGTCGCCACGCCATGTTGTAGAGTGGCTTCGCGTCTACGCCATTGTAGAGTGGCTTCGCGTCTACGCCAGTCGCCACGCCATGTTATAGAGTGGCTACGCGTCTACGCCAGTCGCCACGCCATGTTATAGAGTGGCTACGCGTCTACGCCAGTCGCCACGCCATGTTATAGAGTGGCTACGCGTGCTACGCAAAGGATAGAGCTACGGGATATTCTGCAGTTTAGCCTAATTTTATTAAATATAGTATTATAATACTATTTCTATACATATATATATATAAACCACACTTCGGTTTTAAATGTAGATACTTATTTTAGGTTTGTAAATTAATATGTATACACGACGTATTATTATGTATGTGCCGCCCGGGTGGGTCAGGGTTTTGAGCTTGGTTTGGGCAGGTAGGGTCAGGGTTTTGACCTGATTTGGGCAGATCAGGGTCAGGATTTGAGTATAATTTGGGTTCAGTCAGGGTCGGGGTTCAGGTTTTTCTAGGCAGTTAGGGTTCAGTTTTTTTTAGCTACTATGTCAAAAAAAGACATTCTGTTGCCGCATTTTGATCGCCTGCCCACATGCAAGCACTGAGGTTCCCATACATCGTGACGCCGCTAATTCGTACTTCAGTACTTATCTATGTACTTCATCTGCTGATTTGTTTACCCAATGACACGTCCCGACTTGAAATGTTCCGTATTTTGCATGCAATCCCGGTACGCGGTATACCAGCCGGGGTATATATCCGACCGTGTTTTGAAAACAAATTAAAGAAGGGGCAATCAGGTTTTTTTTTCCAAAAAGGGGGCAATCAGGGTTTTGGAGCTCGGATTGGGTCAAACAGGGTCAGGGTTTGAGCCTCTTGGCCTCACATACATACCCATTTTTCATGTATGTACCCCCCCCCCCCCCCGGGTGGTTTGGGTCCAAAACGAGACATGTTTTCCTTTCGCTGTTAGTTGTTTTGACAACACTTTCGAACTTTTCAATGAGAGCACTGATTGGTCCTCCAATAATTCGCTGACCAATCACAACACTCGGGTTCAATCAACGTGCACAGGATTTCCGGAATTTCTCGAAGGGGTTCCGATGTTTAAGGTACGTAAACACCGATATGCGGCCCAAATGCACTCAATCAGAAGCCAGAAGCCTCACGAAGTTCTTCGCGAGGCAATAAATTCAAGGCATTTTTGTTTCCACCCTTACATACTAACACCTCTTCTATATCCCTTCATTAAATCCTTGTTACAAGTATGGAAACCAGGCTTTATACTATAATAGGAGCCATTAATGGACTCCTCCTGAATATAATTAATGTTTAACCCTACGTGACCTAACTGATGATAACCAGGTAATGATTAACTTCTGTAGAAGAAAAATGTGCCTTAAAATTAGGGGATGCCTTGCATTATCTGATTTTATGCGGTAAGAAATTCCATATATACTTTGGCCACACTGTAACATCTTTCACAATCTCGTTCAAAGCAATTTGAAGAATAAAAGTGTAAAAAACAAGAATTAGAGAATTATATAAGAAAATAACTGAGCGGAGAGGATTATATATGATCTCGACCACTAACTGATGTCATCAAAACTATTGCGCAATTCCTTTAAAAAAATTATATACGCTCGCATTGCAAAAGAAATAGGTTTTATTGCGATTTCAGTTTTCAGGACAGTGCAAACATCATTTTGAGACCAGATTTGTTTTGTACTTGGATATCGCTTAAAAAACGGAATCGTATCAAGGCCAAGGAGGCGTTTCCAGTAATCCCACGACGTTCTAATAAGTGCGCAATATTCATGTCTTGTTTTCTCGTACTCCACACCGCGGCATAACGTCACGCGCATGCGCCTTATATGACCAGCGCGCGCGCGTACGCCCAGTTTCCCGCCGAACTAAAAGAAAACGGAGACAATCACCCCTCTTTCTACTTTTAAGTACCTACGCGTATTTGCGTGAAATATTTTGCGAAAAATAAGAAAACTACTTAAAAGTAAGCTTAAGGAAAGGAAAGGAAGTATGGGAAAAAATTAACGCACGAGCTACAACATTACAATATATAATGAGTAATTGGAATCAATATAAAGAGAATTAAAAAGAAATAAAATCAAAAACAAATATACTTACTAGAAGACTATGCGCAATGGACGCGGCGCCAGAAATGCAGCAGCAGTGAAGCAAGGAGCGACTGTTATAGCAGAGGAGCTCCTCTAGATAGATGTGCGGAAGAAAAACGTTACGAAGCTTATGCTTAATAGAAGACAACCTGGTAGGCAAAATATCAGAAGAGAGCGTAGTAGCAGATGTTGCAAGTTGCTCGAAGTCAGGATCCAAGGAATTGAAAAGAATGGCAGCGCTATAAGCCAGAGTGCGCTTGCCAGAATTACTGCGAGGGTAAGGTACGGCGAGATTATGCATGCTGGCTCTGGTGCAGTGGCCAGAAGCTCTACGAGTAGTAGAGAGGAAATGGAACATGTTCTTAAAACATGTAGGTGCATCAGGATTAAGAAATGTAATGAAGAGAAGTAGAAGTTTCCTACATTTAATCAGGTCGGTGATCGGAATCCACTGAAGCTGTACATGTGAGAACAGATCAACAGAGGGTTGCCGGAAGTCGGCATCCAAGGGTATGCGGGCAGTGCGTTTTTGAAGGCGAAGAAGCCGCAGCATGTGGAGGTGGGAGCAGTTGCCCCAAGTTGCAGAACAATAGATGAAATGGTTATGGATGCATGAATTATAGAAGCGCAATGCACATTCATAGGTGAGGAAAGCCGGCTTAATGAGACGGAGAAGAGACAGTCTACTGCTTATGATGGCGCAGATGTTGTCGACGTGGTGTTCCCATAACATGAAACTATCTAAAGTGACGCCTAGTATCTTGGCGTGGTCGACCTGCTCGATACTGTTACCGTCGACTACCGCATTTAATGTAGAGCAAGGTAGCGTATGGAATTTCTGAGAGGAAGTTACAAGTAGAGTCTTGGTCTTAGATATGTTGAGTGCCATTTTGTTTTACCTTGTCCATGAAGACACAGCTAAGGCGACTTCGTTCAATTGAGAACTGACAGTGGAGAGTGGCCAGAAGTGAGTATAGTAGTGTCGTCGGCAAACATTGTCTGATAGGTGTTAGAGGATAGCTGCAAAGGTAGATAATTAATACATATAAGAAAGAAAAGCGGCCCGAAGATGCTGCCTTGTGTGGTATACCTAAAGACACTGGAAGTGCGTCCGAAAGAGTGCCCCGGAATAGGGTTCTCTGGGTACGCCCTGATAGATAGGAACAGAACCACACGATAGTCGAGGGGGAACAGCCATAGACACGGAGCTTGTAGAGTAGTGTATTGTGATCGACTAGGTCAAATACCTTTTTCAGATCGATGAGGAGAAGTCCATTTAGGAGTTTGTTATCTATATTTCTCAGTATCGTGTCCGAGAGATCAGCGATGGCCAGCTCACATGAACGGAACCTTCTAAAGCCGAACTGTGAGTCTGTTACGAGCTTGTGCTGATCAAGAAATCGTAAAAAGATAAGTGTACGTGGCGCTCTAGGACTTTAGAGACCACGGCGAGGATGGATATTGGACGAAAATTGGAGCCGTCAAAGAGCGAGCCGTCTTTATACATTGGCGAGACTAGCAATTTTCCACAGGTCTGGGAAAATACCAGATGAAATGCTCAGATTAAAAATTGCCGTCAGTGAAGGGAAAATTGAGGAAGCGGCAATTTTCAGAAAATAGCTGTTAAGACCGTCCAAACCGGCGGCCTTGCCAGTGGACAAGCGTTGAAGACTTGAGGAGACGAATTCCTCAGAAACAGGTGGAATGAAACACCAGATGGTAGCTTGGAGAAGACAAACTCGTGAAGGTGGTCCCAATAGCCCACTTCCGCGATATGCTTTACTTGTCACGCACAAAGGTTTAAATACGAGGCTCCGTGCTAAATTAAATTTGTTTTTTTCTCTGTGAAAAGAATAAATTTAATTTAGCACGGGGCCTCGTGTTGAAACCTTTGTGCGTGACAAGTAAAGCATATCGTGGAAGTGGGCTATTGGGACTACCAGGAGGGCTACTGAGTTTAACAGTAGATGTAATATTAGCAAAGTGATCGTTGAATAAGTTAGCAATGTCAAAATTATTGTGAAAGTTCTTGCAATCAATGGTCAGGTGGCTATGCAGATTAGGGCATTTAGAAGGAGCCAGATTACGAATAATGCGCCATAGATGTTTTGGATTATCCAGGTTGCGGTTGATAGATTCATGATAAAAATGCGCGCTTTGCGTTTCTAATAAGATGTACTACTGTATTACGCGCCGCGCGGTACTCGCGCCAACAGGATTTATTGTTTTCCAAAATAGCTTTCTTATGCCAATTATTGCGCCTATTAATTGCCATACCTATCTCAGCGGAAAACCACTCGGGCTGAAACTGCCTTTTAACTCGGCGTTTCACAAAAGGCACGTGCGAGTCAATTACGCTGTTAAATAAACTGTACCAGTGCCCTAAGGCATCATTAAGGTCTGTAAACATATCCATTGTACTCCATGGAATGTAGTCCATGTCGGCTAAAAAACTATCAACAGAGAAATTCTTTAGCGAGCGAAAACTATAAGTTTATGCCCTGCTGCTTTGATCTTAATGCTCCTGGATTTCCAGGAAGCAAATACAGGTAGATGATCACTAAGGGAGATCGGTAAAGTACCTGATTTAAGAACATGATCCTTATGAGAGACCAAAATATGGTCTAAAAGCGACCCAGATATTGGCCTAGTTGGTACAGTTATAAGCTGTTGAAGATTATATGACTGCATTAAATTCAGGAAACGATTTTTTACATGTGTTCTGGATAGTAAGTAAAAATTAAAGTCCCCTAAAATTAATGTCTGGTTACCCTGATATACCCAGACCCCATTTGTTTCTTACTGCGCATGATCGACGAAGTAATAGGGTCTGGGTATGAGATTGGCGAGCCACCAAATCAGTAAACAAAGGATTTGTAGGGTTTGTAGTTCACTCGAGACCTGGTTATGAAACATTTCCATGATATATAACGGTTATTTATCTCGTTTGCTCGGTCTGTACCGTAAGTTTTAGATACTCGTTTCCCCCCCTTTTTTTATGGCTCAAGCGCGAAGCGCGCGGGCCATAAAAAGGGGGGAAAACGAGGATCCAAAGTAACCTAGCAGCACCAGCCGTCTCTCCCAAGTGCATGCTATCTCTACCGGATACAGGACCTGATGCACTTCCATTGATTGTAGAGACAGATGCATCCGACGTCCAGGTAGGAGCCGTCCTCATGCAAACCTAGGAGGACGGGTCGGAAAGGCCAATTGCGTTCCGTTCACGTACCCTTTCGGCGAAACAGAGGAACTACCAAACTAGAGAGAAAGAGATGCTCAGTGCGGTGGAAGCCTTCGACGATTGGTGCGTGTATCTTGTGGGACGGCAATTCATCTGGCGCACTGACCACGAAGCTCTCAAGTGGGCACGCACATTACAGTACAAGAGCAGGAAGATCCAACGTTGACTTACTGAGATTGCTGATATGGACTTCGTTCCTCAGCTGCGGCCTGGGCACCAGTTACCCGTATCAGACGCCCTCTCGCGGCCGTCAACCGCCACTACGGTAAACGCGGTAACAGGGCGATTGACAATACAGCAGCTCAAGAGGGAACAAGAACGAGATGAGTCAGTCGACTACGCGCGTAACAACCTCACCTCTGGACGAGAGACGAGGAGACCTATCGGATCCTGACAAGGCTAAACTCTGGCATCACAGCGATAGTCTTTACTTTGGAGCCGATGGCAAGCTACGAATGAAGAAAGATGACGGACCAAACTCCGCAGGCTTGTTAGTGGTACCCAGCAGCCTGGTCCCAGCGATACTGGAGGCGTTCCATGACAAAACAGCTCACCCTGGCACAGTGACAACCAACGAACAGATTAGACGCCTTTACTGGTGGACAGATATTAACAAAGATGTAGACGCCTATGTGCGATCATGTGAAACTTGCGCCACAACAAAGCCAAACCTGCACCCACGAGTACCAGCGGTCCAGCTAACAGACACACCCGAAGCTCCCTTCGAGAAACGTGGTGTTGATCTTATAGGACCATTTGATCCGTCTCCTCGAGGAAACATATTTGCACTTGTAGTTCACTGTCACTTCTCGAAGTTCACCCAAGCTGCGCCGCTACCCAATAAGGAAGCTCAGACGGTCACTCGTGCACTCGAAAGCATGTTGATGCTTTTGGAGCTAAAACTCCAACAGTTGTCTCCGATAGAGGTACAGAGTTTGTCATCACAGCCCATCGACTGTCTGACAGAAACAAGCATCCCTTCCAGGAATTGCTCAATCGCCACCACATACGTCACTCGCAAACCGCATCATTCCACCCACAAGCGAACGGTGCGACTGAAAGAGCTAACCAGACGCTGAAAGCCAAACTTCAGGCAACATTAGTCGAGCATGGCACAGACTGGGATTACCACCTGCCATCCGTCCTCTTCCATCCGAACAATGCAGTTCATACCACGACGAAGGTGACACCATTCAAGGCCGCTTTCGGTTACGACGCTAGCAACTGAATCCATTTGACCCAATCGACACGACACAAGCAGATGTGCCTACCCAACCTACAACCACTAGCGATGAGGGTCTACACAGGTTGATTCGGGAGCGCATCGTCCATGAGAAAGAAAAGCGTGTTGGCCAGGCGAACGATGGACGAACACAGCCCTTCATCCCGTACAAAGTTGGTCAGTACGTGTACGCTCGCAAACCCCCTAGAGAGAAAGGATACACTGGGCATTGGGTGATCACCCATGTCCGTGGGCAAGGAACCAGCTACAAACTGAAGCATGTGACCTATCGACGCTGGATATCTCGACGAGCAGAGCACCTCAAAGAAGCCTTAATCAGGCCACCGCGCCTACGAGTTAGGCGCAGGCGTACGCGACCAACACGGAACACTGACGGTATCTCCGACACTTTGCTGAGGCAGAAAGCCCACGAAAATGATACCAATGATACAGATTCAGACGATGAAGCACCCAACCCACCCGAACTTAATTCCCCCTACTCCTGTAAGTGCTGCCGATGAGCTGGATGACGGCATTGGGTATAATCACATTGATGATGACTCGGTCCCCTATCCCAATGGCCTGGCGACAAATCACACTCCTTCAGTGAATGGACGGGAGGAGCCGAATATCGCTGATAGTGCAGCGCATACTGAAATGGAGCTAGACACTGCTGG
Source organism: Actinernus sp. WN-2022 (assembly GCA_030867875.1). Taxonomy (NCBI): domain Eukaryota; kingdom Metazoa; phylum Cnidaria; class Anthozoa; order Actiniaria; family Actinernidae; genus Actinernus; species Actinernus sp. WN-2022. Next base: position 74,982,817 of record JAOWCC010001634.1, on the reverse strand, counting down.
TGCAGCGCAATTTCTAGCAGATGAAAGAGAAAGACAAGATATAAGGGGCACCACGACTGAAACCGCTGTTGCTGCTCCGACGACTGATGACATACCATCAGTTCCAGCACTGCAACAACCGATGAGCAAACGGGACATGTTCAGGTTCATGACAACCGGGACACTCCAGATTTGACTGGCCTCCTATTGCTCCCATCTCGGAAGAAACTACCGCCAAAACGACTTGGAGAATGGCTTACTGGTGATAGCGCAGATGCAGCGATTCATGCTCTAGAGGACATGACCTCTGCAGATGTTAAACGTTAAACTAGGCAGCAGTGATAATAGCGTTCACGGGGTGGCTGTGTGACACAGCCGAGGGGACTGGACACTGGCGCGCGGCGCGGTCACACAGCCAGCCGTTTTGTTGTTAAGTTCGCTTTTTCGAATAAAGTCCTTGAAAGAAAGCTGTTGAATTGTATTCATGCGAAATTATCGCCTCGCTTAACAATCAAGTGCTTAGGGCGCAATGTGACAGACACACTGCTGGCGCCCATCCACTGCATCCTGTTTTATCTCCAGCTGTCTTGGCTATGTCTTGCCGCTGGATCCAGATGAATCCGGACGAGAGAGTGAGGCTGACGATGCGCAACTCCCCCCCACTATAATCCAATTTAAGCGCAATCACAACCCCCCCCCCCCCCCCCCCAATTTAGTGCTCGGATAGGCCTCATTAGCTATCTACGGAAGCACAACAGATGAAACCAACCTTAAGGGGTGTCAGTGGTCATCATCGCTCGCGATGGACGCGCGCACAAAAAAAAACAATGATTGCATTTGGAGATCAAGTTAGCCGTCAACTTCAACGAGATGAACTTCAGGCATTGGGGTACTACTTCATGTAGCTGTGACACTAGCCTAAATTAGCCTAATAAGTGATTAGCTCTAAAACACCCAAAATTAGTGACAACCTCTAAACACCCTAAATTAGTGAGCACCCGTTGTTGACGGTTAGTGTGTTTTTTAAATGTAGGGTCATGGTTTGATAAGGGTTTGGGACAGTTTGTGCAGTTACATGAAGTACTTGCCAGGCATTTGCATCCGCCATTTCGGCTCAAACTACTGGCTACCATATGGATCATGGGAGACATTATTCAGAGGGGAAACCGCTGGACTAAAATGTTTTGGGCACTAATTATTGAGCAATTAACGGCACAAAAAAACAATGGCTGTGTCATTCTTCTATTATTGGACATCTCAGCCGCATTTGACACCGTAGACCATAATATATTGCTTACTAGACTCTGTTGTCGTTTCGGAATCAAGGGAAAGGCTCTTGCATGGATGAAATCCTACCTCTGTGACAGAAGCCAGTTTGTGTGTGTTGGCGATGAAAGCTCCACCAATCGTGATCTACCTTGTGGTGTACCTCAAGGTTCTGTACTAGGCCCTATCTTGTATCTGTTGTACACATCACCCCTTGCAGATGTCATCAAACGCCACAGTATGTCATACCATTTCTATGCTGATGACAGTCAAATATATCTGTCCTTCCAGCCGTCACGTACTGACGAGCCTGAGTACTCAAAATCAAAGGTGGAAGCATGTATCCTAGATATCAACAACTGGATGACCGCAAACAAGCTGAAAATCAACAATGATAAGACAGAACTACTAGTGTTGAATGCCCGCCATAAACCAGTTCCACCACTAGACTCTATCTATGCGGGTACTGATCTGATTACAGTGTCCAAGTCAGTCAAGAACATTGGCCTTTGGTTTGACCACACACTTTCAATGAACAAACAAATTAATTTCATGTGTAAAACTGCCTTTTATCATTTACGAAATCTATCTACTATCAGAAGATTTCTGTCATACAGAGATTGTGAAATCTTAATACATGCCTTTGTAACTTCGAGAATTGATTATTGCAACTCTTTATTATCTGGCCTACCACAATGCTTAGTACAAAAACTCCAGTACGTGCAGAATGCTGCGGCACGCCTTTTAACATATTCTAAGAAATCAGAACATATAACACCAATACTTAAAGAACTACACTGGTTACCCATTACTGCTAGAATAGAATTTAAAATTCTAATTTTAACTTTCAAAGCTTATCATGAAACTGGACCTTATTATCTACAAGAACTCTTAATTAAATATATACCTGGTAGATCACTACGCTCGGTTAATAAGAAACTTATAGTCGTCCCTAAATATAATCTTGAAACTTATGGAAAGCGAGCATTTTCAGTAATTGCGCCAACATTATGGAATAATCTGCCTGACATTATAAGGACTACTGAGTCTCTAAATACTTTCAAGAGCAGAGTTAAAACTTACTTATTTAGACGCTATTATCACTCTGATACCTGAAATACTTGATTGATTCGGCTACGTAAACGTAATTTATTTGAGTAAATATTAATTAATTATTTATAGACCAACATTGTAATTTTAAGGATAACATTTGTATATAATTTAAACATATTTGTTATAGTTACTTACATTATTACTTATATTATTATTATTAGTAGTAGTAGTAGCATTGTAAAGCGCTATTGGTTTTATAGTAGAAATAACGCTATATAAATAAAGATTATTATTATTATTATAATTATGCATAAAAAGTTAAAAACTATATGAAAATCAAAATGAAATCCTAAATATTTTTTTTAAAGAGCATCGAATTTTTCTAAATATCCCGGAAGCTTCTAAATATTAAAGCCTCGGTCAGATCCAAGATGGCGGCTATCTTGGATCTGATCGAGAAGACCCTGGGGACGAGGTTGACGTTTGCCATTGAGGAAGAGGCTACTGGCTGCTGATTGGCTAATTGTTTTGCCATCTTGGTGGCCAGCACATCTCGCGGGCTCGTAAAGAGCTTTCACCAAACATGGCGGACAAGGTGAGCTGAAGCTGTTCGGTCTTTCAGATTCTTCACTGCTTTTGTTTCCTTAATTGGTGTAATTTGTACTTACCGCTAAAATACTAAACAAGCAACAACCTTCCTTTCATTTCAGCAATTTGTTTTAACAGGACCTCAAATAGACGGTAAGGTATAATGCTTTGTTGGTCTCATGCATGACAGTTGTCGAGTTGACGAATTGTAATCAATTTATGCGGCGTCTACTGTCAAACTCGCCAACGTTTCCGAAATCTTTTGAAATTATCACCAAAATCTTCTTATATTTCTGATATATAGCTGCATTTACAATTCCATATAGTGAACAAAAATATAGGTTGAAAGTTTTGGATTTCGTTCGCTAGAACTAGGTCTTTGAGTAGTTCCGACGCCCAAAGCCAAACTTTGATTCAGCCATATATATATTTTTTAAATACGCCTTTGTTTACAAAAAGCACTCGTAAAATGAAGTGTCGTAGACGGTTACTAGACTATCCAATCTGACGGCACAGCACGATGTGACAGTCTGAGATATATGTTAGTTAATATAGGGAGGCATTTCGACGAAATTCTATCTTCGAATTTTGGAATTTCCGGAGAAATTGAAATAATCTCCTCGTGTACTTGCGTACGAATAGTTTTGATATTTCTGACATGTAAAATACATCAAAAACAACAGTTTATAGGTGTGTTGTCGTCTGACAGAATACTAACGTTACTTATATTGTACTACGATCTTCAGAAAAGGTTCCGATAGTGATTACAAACAATGTCAATGGTAATCAATATTTTTGGTGGACCTGTTTCTTTTGTTATTCTATGACTATGAGAATCTGAATTCTGAAGGTTTAAATATTTTTGATGCGGTGATAATGAAGTTGGCGAAATATTAAAGTTTAAGGGTTTTCCCGTTGAGTTGTCAGTCACTTGGGTGTGGTCACATGTGGTGTGGCCAGCTGTTTTTTTCATTATCCGGCGTGTGAATAGAACGAGTTGTCATCGGTTTGTTTGTGAATACTCCTGTGTTGAACTCATTGATCACGCTCCATAACTCTCTTGAGGATTCCAACTTATAACTCGAAACTACAACCTCTACAAGCATGGCAGTTAAACAAGAAGGTAGTAAACTGATTCCTGAGACATGTCTTGTTGAAGATTATTAATTTGAAGTAAAAATTTCCTTTTGATTAACTAATCTTGAATGTTAAATGTCACATACAATGTACCACAACACACCTTTAAATGTGTGAATTGGAAGGTTGTGTGCTACTTAAAGTTTGCTTCAATAGTTTTTTGAGAATCTTGTTTTCAACTCACTCTCTGCATGTACTAGGGATTGTCCCCATAATTTCATTCAACAGCACAATTTCTTTCATAGTATTCTTTGTTTTCTCTGTGTCATTATTAATGCTTGAATAGAACTACATCCTATGTGGACTTGAAGCAGAGTTCTCATAAGGTCAATATATTGTATTTCATAATACCTACTAGATAATTTCAAGGAAATTTCTTTGGTTATTTAGCATTTCCATACATTGTTAGATGTAAATGTACACCATTGAACATCTCTTCATTCATAAACTCATGTGGTATTAATAATGTAAATGGCATGTGAAACTAACCTACAATATTATCTGTATTATCTATCATACATGTATAGTCATTAAACTGCTTCTTCCACAGACCGCATGTAATTTATATGGGCATCTCTTCAGGATATAGTTACCTTTTATAGTTATATACTATATACCGATAGTTACCTTTTATAGTTTTTATAGATATAGTTGCCATTTTATCCATTACTAACCAGAGGAGGATCCACTAGTATCCCAAGTGCCCTTGCGCATTTAGTTTTTACAAGATGGCAGCCAGATCTTGTATTTTGCCATGAAGGGACATTCTTTCATGACTATCGACATTGCATGATTAATTCCGAGGAAAGATCCCTTTACCTTTTGTATTTCTGATATAATATATTGTCCTACATGTACATGTATATTGCATTCATAGAATGTTTTTGTTATTATGTGCTATGAAAATCGTTGCTATTTTCACTCATCACAGATCCCATTTCCGGCCCACATAATGTATTTCATGCTGAAACTAAAACGTCCATTGCAAAACTGATAGAGTAGAGAATTTTATGAATATCAAATATACTTTTGCAGCCAAGTTCCCAATCTACTACATTGTATGTGAACTAAAATTGATAAAAAATTATCCACTGTTTGTGGTACTTATAATTAAGCCTCTATGCAGTGGGTTAAAATTGAAATGTCAGGGCCATATTCGTGAGTCAGTACTCATCGAGATTGTCAAAGAAGCACCACGTTTCTTCCCCTGTCAAGGTCGAGATATACTTAAAGGCTGTACGTATATACTTCTATATACTTCAAAGCCAAATATATGCATAATTTTGTTAACTGTTAGAATATCGATGGAGGCCTCTGGCTCTCCTGTTGGCTTCAAACGAGCTTCTGTTTGGCGGGAAAATATGCCAGCTGAGAAGCTGCTAAACTCATGTGAACTTGCAGACAAACAAGCTCTATACACCTAAAGCCTACTACTGAAATAACACAATCCTCCTGTGAGATGCAGTGGTTGTATACAAATGTAACAAGGTGAAGCTGATTGCTCTCACAATTCACGGACAGGATGAAACACTGTAGCTACCATTACAGTTTGAATGCTAAAGGCAATTGATTACGTCATGCCTCGAATGGTAATATAACTTAATTGCAATGCCGGGATACTATTGGATCCTCCTGATTACTAACAGTGGTTCTAGAATAATTAATAAATTGGAGAGAATATGTTTTGAGTTAATATTATATTGAAAAGAAGATTTTCATTGGATACCAAGGGACTAGGTGACTATTTTATTTGAAAATTTCTTTGGGCAACAATCCCCAGGGGGTACTCCTAGATTAGAGGAACAAAAGGATCCATGCAAAGAGTTCTGGTAGTTGTAGTATGGGACGTGATATACAAAATTAATGTCCTATACCTAACCATGTTATATTATTAGTTTGTACAGTACATGTACATAAGTCATTCTCAGGCACATAAAGTCTTCTCCTTTCATTTCGTTTTCAGCTTTGTCCAAAGTATTCAAGTTTGCTGATGTAGAAGAAACAGGATATGTAGATGTAGCCACCATCTCTACTCTTGCAGTCCAGTTGTTGGGTGCCCAGCTGAGTGACAATGAAAAGGACACTATTACTAACAAGGCAGAGGGCAAGGCTGAGAAAGGTACCAAACAGTAACTACCATATTTCCTCACGTATAAGCTGCCCTTCCTGTATAAGCCACACCCCTAACTTTGGCCTGACAAATGGGAACTGGCTTTGCAGAAAACGTCTAAGGATAAAACTCACAGTTAAGCTGCACTCCAAACTCGGGAAGAAAAATATTTTTTTAAAGTTGATAGATGCTTGTAATTGAAGCAAAAGTTCTTCAGAAGAGATTGTTGTCATTCCACTCGTGCTCTGTCCATTACTGTCGTTTATATGGCTTTGCTTACGGTCATTGCAAAGAAAGTGTTTTGAAAACACTCAGACATAAGCCACACCACCAACTTTGAGACCATTTTTTGTTACTTTCGAAATCTGAAAGATTAAAAAGTGTGGCTTATATACATGTGAGGAAATAATTAAAATTATGGTACATGTAGATCATGCCCTTAACATCTCCAGTGCTGGAAATTAGGCTCCTGCACTTGTAAAATGTGAGTAGATTTTAATGACGACTCGGAACTGTCGTTTGTAGAATTTTACATCAACACCACGAAACTCCAACTACAATGTAGGAAACTCGCCCGCTTCGATTTTCTTTATTAGAGCCATCTCCTCCTCATCAGCTGTAACTGACATGTTGCTGGGATGTTTAAGTATTTTGAGGAAGACCACTTGACCCTTCATCAGTGCAATTAGTGAGAGATACGTGTACATGTATAAAACTACAATAAATGCTCTCCAGGGCAAACAGATTGTACGCGGCCTGATTGCGATGTTTTCACAAGTTCACTTGCAACAGTTGAGCCATTTGAAAAATCAAGGACTTACCATAACCCACAGGCAAGGTTACAAAAACATTTCTCCTTGGTAAAACTCTAGCAGTGATTTCTCTTGATGTGGATACAGCTTTCCACACAAAACAATGTACAACAATTTCAAACAGGATTTTGCAAATCACACCATACTGTCTTAAAATTTAGCGTGGAATGAATGCACATAATTTTAGAATTGACCAATCAAAATCACTACAGCGATTTTGGGGTAGTGACGTCACTGGACAGCATTATCGGCTAATGAATTCAGACGTCTCTCTTGGGGAGGATCCTGGAACGAGCTGAGGAGGCAGCTGTATTTCAGGATAGAAAATAATAGTAATGTATGGCTATTTTAGTGATAATATTAATAATAATAATAATAATATTGTTATATAGAAATAGTAGTATACATGTAATAATGTAGAAATAGATGAATACAGGGCACCCTAATAGCATAAAGCTAATCTGGAGGATGCATATAATATTATGTTGCAGGCCTGTTATCATATCAGAACTTCATTGACATAATGATGGAGACCATGCAATCCATGACGCAATGGGGTAAATTGAAGACAACCCTGGATGGCTACGTAGGGTTTGACACAGTGCAGGAACAGATTAGAAAGAAGTCTCTCAAGAGGGGATTCGAGTTTAACCTTATGGTTGTTGGTAAGTTGGTGTTTGGCTTTGTTTACAGTGCTTTAAGGTTTACATGTAGGTGTCCCAAGATGTTTTTACAACAAAACCCAGATTTCTTGCTTTCTGATTGGTTCTTGCAGGTGATGAACAATGAAAGTACAGGCAATATGTTGATGGAGTGCATACATGTGCAACCATTGAACTGGCCTGTTTTATTTCCCCTCAAACTTGGAGCCTGCCCACTTGCCAATTAAAATTGAACCACAACATACATGTATATGTTTTTCTATTGTCTGTACTCTTATTCATCATGGATTTTACCATAATATAATTATATATGTAGGCAGGCCTATAGGTGGAGCTCCAATTGTTTTTACCCACTATTTGCAGAGATATTCTTCATTTATAACTCATTGGGGTTAGGGGGTTAGAGGTAATTTATTCATTGTTTTATGGTGTGTACATTTGGCGAGATAATTTATTCAGTGTTTTTTGGTGTGGATCAACGACTTGCCGTTGGCTTTCCAAATGACGTTTGATTTTCCGAAGATATATTGACAGATGTTTATGGTACGCATCCAAGATTAGAAATATTTGGTCATGCTGGAGAAGATGTATTGACGGTGCCCTTCTAATACCAGACACTTCAATCCTGGACAGACATGGTAGTGGATCCCTACCAATCACTTAGTGGTGATGACGTAACAATGACATCATTGGTTACATGATTTTAAGTACATGCCCATATCTCCCTCATTTCTAATGCCAGACAGTTCAACCTTGGACAAGCATGGTATTGGGTCCCCACAAATCACTTTAGTGGTGATGACGTAATGATGACGTCTTTGGTCTCGTGATTTTAAGTACATGCCCATATCTCCCTTATTTCTAATGCCAGCTGGTCAAACCTGGACAGTCATGGTAGTTGGTTCCCAGAAATAACTTAGTGGTGACCACATAATGATCATGTCATCGGTCACATGATTTTAAATACATGCCCATATCTCCCTCATTTCTAATGCCAGCTTGCTCAAACCTGGACAGACATGGTAGTAGGTTGCTATCAATCACCTAGTGGTGATGACGTAACAATGACGTCATCGGTCACATGATTTTAAGTACATGCCTATATCTCCCGCATTTCGAATGCCAGACAGTTTAAAGGTATTGTTTCCCCACGATTCACATAGTGGTGATGATGTAACGATGATGTCATCCGTCACATGATTTTTAGTACCGTAAAGACGTGTATAAGCCGCATCTTTTTAGGAGACCCAACATTAACATATATTTGCATACCATGAACCTGTATGAAGCTTTATTATGCGACAGTGCATATATATTACAATTAGGTTCAAATCCCATCTGATCATGTAATATAGCAATTTAAGCATAATCATTGAAAAAAATTAGAATTTCGTTAGAAGTTCAGAGTTTGTTTATTTTTTGTTCCTTTAATTTTAAACATTTAAAATCTAGCATTTTAAAGGAGAAACCAATATGCACGCTTGCTTTCCTCACTGCTCTACAATTTGTGTTTAAAGTGTTTGTGCTACATGCTTTGTTCTTGCATGGATCATAAAAAGACTGGATTGGGCACGCGCTGACGTGATGGCCGCAACCAAGTGGAAAATCGTGACGTCACATGTAAACAAACATTTTCGTAATTTCTCGGCGCGCGCGATTTCGCAAGTAGCTTGGAAAATAAACATCGAAGAGAAAAAGATTAAGCCCTGAAGGATGGAGATCGGAGAAAACTTCGAGGGGTGCTCAAACGGCTTGTTTTCGGAGGAGAAAACGCAGCTAAAGGAGAATGAATTTAATACGAAGTTGCCGATAGCTAGCTGTCGTTCTAGCAATTCCGAAAGTGAGTGAAATATTAGTGTTTAGAGTGCAGAAAGGTCTATCATACTGTAAATGCGGGTAAATGTTGGTTCATGATAGGACACGTAGGAAGCTATATGGAGCTATTAATATCAAACCGCGAAAAAAGCAAAAATTGTCAGAACATCGAAAACTACAACGCGGTTTGCCATAAGTGAAAACACGAGTATTCTCTATTCATTCTATCGCGTGACTCTGTACGAACTCGTTTGGACGGTCCTTGTTGATGAAGTTGATAAAAGCCGAAGGGGAATAACAACGACATTCGTTATAACCATAACTCCCACAAACAACCGTAGGGTCTAATCATGCAAGGTCGGGACCTGGCTAAATCACCGTCGTTTTTTGTGGATGGAGGAAAACCGGAAATCATCGGAGCAAGGATAATCGATACCAACAAATTAACAATAATAATAAAGACTTTATTTATGGAGGGTAACACATAATAGTGCAGAACACTAATAAACTTGTGGCCCTAAAATACTACCCCAGTACAACCATCTGATTCAATGGCATTCCTCCAAATTGGGTTAGAAAAGTGTGAGGTATTTTATAAGTTTCCCGCCCCCAGTCACACCCCTTCCCCATACTATTTCCCCAGCACATTCAGTGATTTTTAGATTGTGTCCAAAATCTAAGATTTTTTTTGCAAAAAAATGTCTATTGTTGAGGCCTTTCATTTTGTTCTGAAACCCAAATGGGTATATTTAATAAGTATCCCAAAGGAGAAAGCTTGGTAACATGTTTTTGCTGGGTTTATTGATTTGTGAAGTAATATGTTATACTGGTAGTACACTTTGTATTATGACCTCTGGGTACAGTATATTAAATTAGATGATAATACTTGGGATTTGTACAAATCATAACTTATATTCCATTCTAGCTATCTGCATGGATGATATATGCTATTTAAATCTGTATATCTGAAGTGAACTAAGATACACATGAACAGTGAAAACAATAAAACAATTTTTATTGAACTCTCAGACTTAATTACTGTACATAAAATTATAGTTCATGTACTGTACAACATAGTAAACTTGACAATAAATCTATCAAAATTATCTTATAGTCAGATGTAATATAAATGAAAATATATTATTAGAAATGAAGATTTGGGACTCAGTTAGAATTAGCATAGATATGAACCATCAAGTTTCATTGAAAATTATCACTCTAGCTCAGTCGACTATTAAACATGCCTAATTTACATAGCAGAAACCTTGCTTATCGACTGTTCTGACATGGTGCAGGACTCGATTGACAGTAATGCTTGCCCACTTGCCCAGGACAACTAAAAAGTTGAACCGGGCTGGTAATTTTTGTACCTGGACAACTAAAACAAAGACATAAAGGCAAACCAGATCTTAAGGCAACCAACCTGAAATCTAATGTTGAGCACTGTGCTGGCCATGTTGATTAATTGACTCCCAGGAGGATAACAAAATATTTGTTTTTGCTAGTCTAAAGTTGTTGTGAAACTGCACAATACTTCAGGGCATTAACCTAGGGTCAATTCCATGAAGTGAAATCATCATAAGGCTAATTAGACAATGAATACAAGTTAACATACATTATGGGAACTGTGAAGGATTCTAACTTCCATAAAGCAAGAGTGTTCATTGTCTAACCACCTTCATGCACTGACCAACAAAGATATTTTTAAATAATTGTGCAGTATTTTTTTCCAAAAATAAAACCTTGTTCACATGCTAACTTAGTTCTCTGGGAGACTGCTTACACTTAGGGTTATGAAGTATGTATACAGTGTTGCTGTAAATACAACTCTTGTATTATAGCTTAATTTGGGGGGATTTTTTCCATGAGGAGTAAATTTCGAAATTTTAATGCCATCATTCTCTATGGGCCGGGATTATGAAATGTCTGGATAACTTTTATAATTTCTCATTTCGCCCCTCTTCCTCCATATAACTTTTATAATTTAATTCTCATCTCGCCCCTCTTCCTCCATAAATAATGAATGGTCCATATAAAGTTTTGAATCATGGAGTCATGATATGAAAAAAAAACATTCATTCACAAGTACCCTGTAAAATCTGCATGTTCTGATGTAGACTACTTCTTTTAACACATGCATGTACATGTAATATGGAACATAAGGAAGAGTTCTGAATGTTTGGCAATTAAGTTCCAGTGGTTATTATAAGTAAACCACCATTTGATATAGAACTGTGAATACAACAATAGTTGTAGATAGAAGGCTAATTTCAGATGAAGGAACATTGTGAATAGTAAACTGAATTTCAATGGCAGACCATGAGGAGGTAATCTCGATCTGCAGTCGATTCCCTGGGGCATCCCTGGTGCCTTAACTTTCTCTCAACCATCTTGACATAAGTCTAAGTGGATAAAATTAAGTAACATTTACATTTTGTTCCGCATAACAACCTTGACATAAGCTACACAACTATCCTCAAAAGTCACCAAGTTGGTACATAATTTGCAGTTTCAAATTACAACCCTAACTCGTAAAACTATGTCTAAGCCACAATTTGATGCAAATACAATCGAGTAAAGGAGAATTTGAACAACGACAACGTGAAAAACTAACAAATATTTGTGTCCCAAAATACACAACATTCTTCCAAATTTGGCCCTAAAAAGGCCCGTTTTTGTGATGCGATTTTCTCCAAAACAGAATAAAATGAAAGTAAACAACAACAAGATGGGCTTACCTTGAAGTTTCTCGTGTGGCTTAGGCGGGTTGGAATTGTCGTAAAACAATGGAAAAAGAAAATATTGTTACTTAAAAGTGAGAAGAGCACTAAAACACGACCAAAAGAACAGAAGTAAAGGCAAAGAAACAGCGAAAAACCTTTACTACGCCACTCTTCCACGTCACGATTTTCCACTATGATTCAGCCATGTTGAAGTAGAGTATCAGCCAATCAGCAAACCGGAAACACCCCACGTGACCTGTAGTTTCCAATCCAGTCTTTTTATGATCCATGGTTCTTGCATCCTATACATAATTTTATACATGTATATATTTAATTCTCTCTTTTCACAGTTACATGTATATCATGGATTTTTATTTTCATTACAGGGACTTCCGGCCTTGGCAAGTCAACCATGGTTAACACTTTATTTAAAGGCAAACTGAGCCGCCCTGCATCCACAGGAATCCCATCCATTATTCCCAAAACAATAGAAGTCAAGTCTGTCAGCCATGGTAGGTTTGGCAGTATTTTATGTGTGAGAGAAAAATTATACTTGATGGATTATAATTTCTAGTTGGTATGGCCCTTGAGAATGTTATTTTGTTGTAAGTTATAGACTATGCATGTTCCATGCAAGTTGTAAACAATAGTTTGTACATGTATGTTTCTGTCTTATTTTCCTGCATTTTGATTACAGTAATTGAAGAGAAGGGAGTTAGACTCAAATTGACGATTACAGACACCCCTGGATTTGGAGACCAGATAAACAATGATAAATGGTTTGTGTGTTTTTCTTGTTTGTTTATTCTCTTGTTATTGGCTGGCTGCACTATACTTAATGTAAAACTTAAAGCCAGAGTTGTAGCTTATGGCACACAAACAACAGCTATTTTACACAATAATTGTCCAGCAACTTAAATACTTAATGACAGCCCAGAGTATGTAAATTCAGGTTCAGACTACATTGTACATTTGAAGACGAGAACAGCATTAAATTAAGTGGAGTGGAAAATCTACAGGTATTTAAATCTTGTCAGTAAAAACATGGGGACCCAAAGGGCGTAACTTGTGGATATTGAAAGCAGCATATTATTACATGGGTCATGAATACATTAACTCAATTGTATGCTCCTCCACTGTATTATGATAGACATACATTGTAACTTCTGATAAGCAGTGCATAATAATAATATTACTGATGATGATGATGATAATAATGATATTTAATCAGTGTCACATCCATGAGGTGGCTCGTCGTCCACTGATGGGCCTACGATTTAACGTCCTTATCCGAGAAGACATGAATTAAGGTCTAACCATTTGCAGCTCATGAACGGAATTGTTTCACAAAGGCAGCACCTTCTACTCAGTTATTTTAAGACCCTGAGTGTTGGTCTCAGTCAGGGTTTGAACCATTGACCTCCCATGCAACAAACCAGTGCTAAACCATTGAGCTAGCTAACCGGGAGGCTTACAGTGCATTGCAGTGTGCACTGGAAAACAATTTAGGGGGATAAAATACTTTAACTTAATTCAAATTATTCAATTTAGTTGCTTAAAACACTTAATAACTGTCAGTACCGTATGTTATCACGTACAAGCCGCACCTCACGTATAAGCCACACTCCTAACTTCAGGCTGATAAACAGAAGCTTGTTTTTCCCGAAAGGTTTAAGGAAAAACCTCAGGTATAAGCCGCACCACAAAATTCAGTAAGAATAGGCTTGTGTTCGAGTTCATAAATGCCCCTAATCGAAGCAAAACTTCTTCATAAGAGATCGTCATATCACAACAATGAATTGGTTACAACATTCCTTGTCCTTTCTTGTGTATATTTTAACCTGCTGTCTTTAAATCACTTCAGAATTCTTCTGCTGTTGTTCCCCCATTAACCAACAACATATTTAAGGAACTTCATTACTTTAAGCACACAAGAAAGTAAGATTTTCTGGCGAAACTTATGTGTCTGAGTCTGTGGTCCGCCATCTTGGATTTTCAAGGAGGCCTGGGCCGAGAGTTTTCTTGAACGTCCAATCGAGAGTGAGCTCGGAAGTTGAACATGAACTCGATGAGAATTATACTTTATTTGAAAATTTGAAGGCTTCCAAGACCAATTATGGCCTTTAACAACACAAGGAACCATTCAAGGAGTTAGCACTGAGAGAAGATGACAGGCAAATGGACAGCTAGGTTTCTTTGGAAAGTGAACGAGAGGAGAATCTTGCTGACACTCTTGTTCTGTGAATTGAATGTGCCATTTCTATTGTTCATAATTATGGCTTTGTTTACAGTCATTGCAAAAAACGTTTTCTGAAAACACTCACATATAAGCTGCACCCCAACTTTGTGGCAATTTTTTGTTACTTTCAAAATCTGAAAGCCAAAAAAGGTGTGGCTTATACATTTACATGTACGTGATAAAATAATGGTATATGTTAGTTTTTGACTGGTATTTTTCATACGTCAAATGTTCTATAAAAAAACTGGGAACCTAGGCAGGGGAGACGTATTATAACTAGTCCGTGGTGCAATATATATTCCTTGTATGACATTAGCAATTCAATTCGCATATACACCTATTTCGAACAAGATGCTGACAGAAAGCCCACACTGACCCAATAACTTGTTCCTGTGCATGCACCCATCCACATGAGTTAAAAACTGTGATTGTTGTAGCCATGCAGGTACAAACAACCTGAAAAAGCTGCTCGACTAGCCAAGAAAGAGATGTAATTAAGAAGTCAGTTTATTCAAATTAATAGACCAATCCAAGGTTGTCATTGCCATTTATGATATCTAATTAAATTAGCCACAGCACCAATACTACTGAAAAGAGCACCTCAAAATTAGTCAATCCCAAATTTAAAATGTATATCTTGTATATATTATTGTAGAAGCTGGAATATTATGGGCTAGTAAAGTGCCCTATTTTTACAGATGTTTGTTGAAGGGTACAACAATTTACACCCCGCCTTCAAATGTTTGTAAAATCGTCTTACTTTGAGGGATGGTATCTTTGCTCCCATACAAGATTCTCCAATTTGAAATTTGGGATTTTGACAAATTTGAGGTGCTGTTTTCAGCAGTTAATCGGTGCTGTTGCTACATTGTAATTTAAGTATACATCGTAACATTTGGCAATGCCGACCTTGGATTGATCTATTGTATTAAATGTAACTCAAACATTTTAAATTTTCTTCCAGCTGGGAACCCATCCTAGATTACATAAATAACCAGTATGAGAAATTCCTGAAAGAAGAAAATAACATCAGTAGGAAATCCCGCATACCAGACAGTCGAGTGCACTGCTGTTTGTACTTCATCGCTCCGACAGGTCACCGGCTGAGACCCATTGATGTGGAATTCATGAAGAGACTGGACAAGTGTGTCAATATTGTACCTATCATTGCCAAGGCTGATAACTTGACTTTAGAAGAGAGAGAGGCATTTAGAAGAAGGGTGAGTGTTTGGTCTGTTGGCAGACTGTTGGGTAATACTGCAGCCTTACATTAATAGGGGCCATTACAATCATACTCTATTTGCACACTGTTTGTTTAATAGTTGCCATACATGTTCTTAACACTACAGTGCAGCATATACATGTAAGCCCTTGAACTTGTTCTCAGGCTAATACTATGGAGGACAAATTAATCCCTAATTTCAACTTGAAATTTTATGCATAATAATTTTTATTTGTAATTTCACATGTGAAATTTCAAACTCTGCCTGCACACGCTTAAAATAATGATTTTCTGGATCGTAATTTGCCCCCCATAATATTAATGGGTAATCAAATAGAGACTCTTGAAATTATGGATAAATTTCACTTGTGTTTGCCAAAATCTAGGTAATTTCCCTCGCCGAAGTGGCTCAGGAAATTACTTCGATTTTGACAAATGCGTGAAATTTATCCCTAATTTCACTCATCCCCATTTGATTACCTATACTTATAGGTTATACCATGGCATGAGGGGTATTAGTGATTTAAATTGCCCTGAGAGCCAAGGGAAGATTTGTAAAAGTCCCGAGGCCGCTTCGGCCGAGGGACTTTTACAAATCTTCCCGCGGCTCTCGGGGCAATTTAAATCACTAATACCCTGAAATGCCATGGTATAAGTTTGTTATACCATGATCGCCGAGGAACGGAACAAATCTCTGAGAAGTTTAGTTTTCTCTGCCGAAACTAAAGACGTCGCAGTCTAGTTGCTTTCGAAAACGTTTTGTTTAATGCTTGACTGAGCGCCATTGATTAAACGACCCTGGCTTCCCCTGGGGAAAAGCGTGTTGTTTTTGAGAAGAATAACACTAAAATACAATGTAATTATGCGGTTGACTAAATATTCAAAGAGCATGAATGGATTTTAATTACGTCACGTTTATGGTTTTAAGTATCCCACATGGAAGAAGCGGGTTTGAGAAATTAAGAGAAGAATATGCAGATTGAAATACGTGATCCCACATGGATTACGTTGAAGGTTATGATGAAGACAGGTCAGTTTGGATTCAGTATTTTTCGTCCGGGAGCGCAGGGCTAGTTGTGCCAGAGGGGAGCAGGAGTTGATGCTTTTGACCTTCTCACTTCCAGCCTGCATTCTCTTCTAATTTTCCCTCATTACGCATGCAGGGGAAATTTAGAAATATGCATTGTCTCGAAATTTCCCGGCGGGAAATTTCGAAACAATGCATATTTCTAAATATCCCTGCCATCAGGGAAAATTAGTAGTTTAAATGTGCCTCGGAGAACAAAAGAATCCGAGGCTACCATGGTATAATAATATTTGTTTTAAGAACATTTGTTTTTAATGTTTGTTTTAAGAACTAATTTAAGAACTAATTTTTGCTAATATTTGTTTTAAGAACATTTGTTTTTAATGTTTGTTTTAAGAACTAATTTAAGAACTAATGTTTGCTAATACTTGTTTAAATTAAGAACTCCAAATATATTGAGGAGATCTGTGCAAAGGTTAATAAGACACTTGGCCTGATTAAAAGAGTTTGTGGCAGAGACTAACTGATACTGGTACAAGAAAATTGCTCTATTCCCCCCTTGTTTAGCCCTGCTTTGAATACTGCTCTAACGTCTGGTCTCCTTACACAGCTAAACACCGACGTCTTATCGAAAACGTTCAATGCTGTGCTTCAAAGTTTATACTGAACTACCCCCAACAGTTATCTTATAAAGAAAGACTTGTCTCACTTGGCTTGCCATCCCTATAATTTAGACATGACTTCGATGACTTGGTATTATTAATATTTAAATTCAGAAATGGCTAGTAAGTTTATTTTGATAACATACTACCTTGTACCCACTAGTTCTACTTATAATACCAGAAACTTTGATCCTAATAACTATATACCACCCTCTGACTTCTCATAGACAAAACTATTTTAGATACTCTTTTTTCCCAAGAACCATTAATTTGTGGAATAGCCTGCCTATATTAAATCCATTCAAGAACTGTGAGTACTAGTATTAGTCAGTGTAAGAATAGCTTAAGGACTTACTACAATGATAAACTCACAACATACCAGCTGCCATAGACAACTTAGTTTCTCATCTAGCTTCATTATTTCTAGTTTATTATCGTTAGTTTGTTACATTTGTCCTTAATTTTAAATGTTTTGATGTCTTGTATCCATTTTACTGTTTGGGGGAGAATGTCAATTGGGGTGGAAGCCCTATTTTATCTTCCTGCCACAAGTCTTTTGTTGTTTGAAATTTATTATCTATAGTTATTTCTTGTATGTATTATTGTGGTGAATGAAATAAATTAACAAATAAAAAATATATCTTTTTTTTGTCAGCACTATCAGCCGGTAGTCTGACTTGACAGAAACACTAACAGCTGTTGTTGTTTAATTATAGTGATCCCCAATGAATCAGAGCCACAATACATATTTTTTATGCATCATGTGGTGACCCTGACTATAGATATACATGTAGGTTCTTTCTCAGGACCATCTCACTCTTTACTTTTGTTCTTGTACTTTGTTAATTACTGTAATTAATTAAAATTTACTATCTGAATGAAATAAATTGTTGTTGTTGCTGTTCAAATATCAAACACATGTTCGTGTGTATCATAGTTGCGTGAAGATATTGAAGCACATCGCATCAATATTTACCCCATGGTGAAAAGGCATGATCTAGATGAAGAAGAGCTCAGGTTCAACTCTAGGATAAGGGTACGTGCATTTGGATCAGTCACTGTTTCCCCACCCCTCCCCCACACTTCAACCTAACCTTTAATGGTTAATCATTATAAATAATTAATACCCAAGGGAGGGGTGGGTGGGTGCTCGCATCAATATTTACCCCATGGTGAAAAGGCATGATCTAGATGAAGAAGAGCTCAGGTTCAACTCTAGGATAAGGGTAAGTGCATTTGGATCAGTCACTGTTTCCCCACCCCTCCCCCACACTTCAACCTAACCTTTAATGGTTAATCATTATAAATAATTAATACCCAAGGGAGGGGTGGGTGGGTGCTCGCATCAATATTTACCCCATGGTGAAAAGGCATGATCTAGATGAAGAAGAGCTCAGGTTCAACTCTAGGATAAGGGTACGTGCATTTGGATCAGTCACTGTTTCCCCACCCCTCCCCCACACTTCAACCTAACCTTTAATGGTTAATCATTATAAATAATTAATACCCAAGGGAGGGGTGGGTGGGTGCTCGCATCAATATTTACCCCATGGTGAAAAGGCATGATCTAGATGAAGAAGAGCTCAGGTTCAACTCTAGGATAAGGGTACGTGCATTTGGATCAGTCACTGTTTCCCCACCCCTCCCCCACACTTCAACCTAACCTTTAATGGTTAATCATTATAAATAATTAATACCCAAGGGAGGGGTGGGTGGGTGCTCGCATCAATATTTACCCCATGGTGAAAAGGCATGATCTAGATGAAGAAGAGCTCAGGTTCAACTCTAGGATAAGGGTAAGTGCATTTGGATCAGTCACTGTTTCCCCACCCCTCCCCCACACTTCAACCTAACCTTTAATGGTTAATCATTATAAATAATTAATACCCAAGGGAGGGGTGGGTGGGTGCTCGCATCAATATTTACCCCATGGTGAAAAGGCATGATCTAGATGAAGAAGAGCTCGGGTTCAACTCTAGGATAAGGGTACGTGCATTTGGATCAGTCACTGTTTCCCCACCCCTCCCCCACACTTCAACCTAACCTTTAATGGTTAATCATTATAAATAATTAATACCCAAGGGAGGGGTGGGTGGGTGCTCGCATCAATATTTACCCCATGGTGAAAAGGCATGATCTAGATGAAGAAGAGCTCAGGTTCAACTCTAGGATAAGGGTAAGTGCATTTGGATCAGTCACTGTTTCCCCACCCCTCCCCCACACTTCAACCTAACCTTTAATGGTTAATCATTATAAATAATTAATACCCAAGGGAGGGGTGGGTGGGTGCTCGCATCAATATTTACCCCATGGTGAAAAGGCATGATCTAGATGAAGAAGAGCTCAGGTTCAACTCTAGGATAAGGGTACGTGCATTTGGATCAGTCACTGTTTCCCCACCCCTCCCCCACACTTCAACCTAACCTTTAATGGTTAATCATTATAAATAATTAATACCCAAGGGAGGGGTGGGTGGGTGCTCGCATCAATATTTACCCCATGGTGAAAAGGCATGATCTAGATGAAGAAGAGCTCAGGTTCAACTCTAGGATAAGGGTACGTGCATTTGGATCAGTCACTGTTTCCCCACCCCTCCCCCACACTTCAACCTAACCTTTAATGGTTAATCATTATAAATAATTAATACCCAAGGGAGGGGTGGGTGGGTGCTGGGTAGTTTCCCAGAAACCAGGATTGAGCCATACATTTATATTTTTATTATACTACCAGTATTCACCTTATTCATAAATCTCATGCCTGCATGGGAAGAACTGTGGTAACAGAACAAGGCTAGTTGTCCCAAAGATCACAAAATTGAAGTCAGTCAGAAATGTCTTAATTTCTGTCGTACCAAACTGTTGTGTTCTTTTATTTCATAAGGAAATTAATGTTATTTTCCACCATCAAGTGTTGATTTTTCTGTTTCTGGGACAACTGGCCTCGCTTTAATGCCAGGGATATACTGTATAATGCTCATACATGTACCACAGGCAGCTGTCGATCTGTGTGTGGAAGTTCCACAGGTCCCTGCTAGTAGGACAATAATTTAGTAGGACAGTACATGCATATGTAATTCAGCACTCACAAAAAACTTAAATGGAAGGAAAGAAAAAATATGTTGGACATTTTTGCGAAATCATGGGTCATAGTCAACCTGAATCCCTGGATGCCTTTATGAATATAAGGTCACTTCACTCTTTTCACCCAGTAGGCATCTTGGAGTCAAAGTGATTAAATCCTTTGTTTTACCAGGCTAAACTTGTTCTGATATTCCCTCAATGCGAGGCTAACCTAGCAATAACAAAGGATTTCCTCACTTTGAATCCAAGATGGCCACCGGGTGACGAGAGTGAATAGCCAATGATGTAAAGAATGTTATTCACAAGCTAACCCACCCTCTCCCTGTAAGTTGGTAAATTGTATGTTCCAATCCAATAATTAATGACATTTTGTCCAATCAGATGAAGCAAATCAGTCACGTGCATGCTCCTTTATACCTGATAAAATCTCATCATTCTAAAAAGCCCACGGAGGGATTTGAATTCTGTCCCAGGGGGAAACAGGGTTAATGATTGAGACAATGGATATAAGCACCTTGCAACTCTTGGAATTTCTATTGATGTTTCAGCTTTCTCATTGAATTGCTAATTAGGATGAACGTTTATATAAAGAATACTAATGAACATGAAATTTTATATAAAGTTTCATCCTAATTAAGAATTCACTGATAAAGACCCAAAGATAGCAAAAAGTACATGGAACATAAGGTACCTAGATAATAAATTTTGCACTAAATTTACTAATATCAGCAGACTACCGAGATACACAGATAATATTTTTAAAATGAAGTTATCCAACTACATTGTACCATTACTTGTTTACCGAGCCACTGTTTAGTTCCAATTATTAAACCAAACTCAAAGCCATAAAAATTAATAATAAAAATGTGCATTAAACTTACAAACATCCTCTTCATATTTTGTGCTGGAGTCAAAAATTTTGAGTCTGCCGTCATGACAGTCACATCGCTTCCCAAGTCTTGAACTTTATCGATGTCAACCACGACACCAAATCCTTCAAGTGCAGCTTCTTGCCCAGGCTTGTTCTTTGCCACACAATGCTTTCAGTATTGCGAGATGTCGCTTCAAACGACATAGTATGATAAATTCTTCATGTCATTCCCTTGAGATGTTCGTAATCGCAGGTGGTGATTACTCGAATATTTTGCATGGCGTTGTGAATACAAAGGTTCAATGGTTCATTAAGTAACCATTATAAGTTTTTGAAGCCGTTTAATAAACTCGCAGCAGTGACATGTTTTATCAGGTTTAAAACTCTCGGGCACCAAATCCTTCAAGTGCAGCTTCTTGCCCAGGCTTGTTCTTTGCCACACAATGCTTTCAGTATTGCGAGATGTCGCTTCAAACGACATAGTATGATAAATTCTTCATGTCATTCCCTTGGGATGTTCGTAATCGCAGGTGGTGATTACTCGAATATTTTGCATGGCGTTGTGAATACAAAGGTTCAATGGTTCATTTAGTAACCATTATAAGTTTTTGAAGCCGTTTAATAAACTCGCAGCAGTGACATGTTTTATCAGGTTTAAAACTCTCGGGCACCAAATCCTTCAAGTGCAGCTTCTTGCCCAGGCTTGTTCTTTGCCACACAATGCTTTCAGTATTGCGAGATGTCGCTTCAAACGACATAGTATGATAAATTCTTCATGTCATTCCCTTGGGATGTTCGTAATCGCAGGTGGTGATTACTCGAATATTTTGCATGGTGTTGTGAATACAAAGGTTCAATGGTTCATTTAGTAACCATTATAAGTTTTTGAAGCCGTTTAATAAACTCGCAGCAGTGACATGTTTTATCAGGTTTAAAACTCTCGGGCACAGCCCTCAAGTTTTAAACCTGACAAAACACTGCTGCTCATTTATTAAACAGTGCATAAAATAAATAAAATAAACTAGTTTTCACTTACTAATATCAATAAATACACAATACCAAGCATTAAAAAATATAAATAGGTGAATAGTAAAATATAATTATCTTGATTTGAGTGTTGCGTCTATGAGTGATAGAGGTTTCTGTTTCCAATATGCTAATTACGTGATGTCACAGGAGGCCTCATTTAGTATACAAAAACGTAATGGCAGAGATAACAATTTTTTTTACGCATCCATGTTATAGTTGGGCCTTATACATGTATCAATGATTTTACCAAATATTTTGTATAATTCAGAAATTGTTTCACTCACAAGGAGAAAGAAATGACCTTCCTGTGACATCATTTTGTGAGTATACAGTATATAGTATATAGTATATAGTATACAGTATATAGTATACAGTATATAGTATATAGTATACAGTATATAGTATACAGTATATAGTATATAGTATACAGTATACAGTATATAGTATACAGTATATAGTATACAGTATATAGTATACAGTATATAGTATATAGTATACAGTATATAGTATACAGTATATAGTATACAGTATATAGTATACAGTATATAGTATATAGTATATAGTATACAGTATATAGTATATAGTATACAGTATACAGTATACAGTATACAGTATATAGTATACAGTATATAGTATACAGTATATAGTATACAGTATACAGTATACAGTATATAGTATACAGTATACAGTATATAGTATATAGTATATAGTATATAGTATATAGTATACAGTATACAGTATACAGTATACAGTATATAGTATACTGTATATTGTATATTGTATATTGTATATTGTATATTGTATACAGTATACAGTATACAGTATACAGTATACAGTATACAGTATACAGTATACAGTATACAGTATACAGTATACAGTATACAGTATACAGTATACAGTATATTGGAAATAGTATATTGGAAATAGAAACCTCTAGAACTCATAGAGACGCAACACCCAAATAAATAAATAAATTACTATTCACCTACTTGATGTAGAATCAATTTTAGTGATAACAAATTTGGGCTTGTAGGCACTTTAACACTTAAAAATCTTCAAATTATTTCATTATATAAATCTGCAAAGAACACAAGTAATGTACACAAGAATACAAGAAATATGAGTACATATTGGGGTAGTAAAAATATAATTGTTTCCAGGTTGCCTACATTGTGCAGATTCATGTAATAAACAACGTATGTATTTATTGTGTATTGAAATAAGATTAGAACAATAATTATTGGTAAAATAGAAGCTGACCTACATGTAGGCTTATATCCGATGTTAGTATATACTACCCCAGTGAATAGTACTTTTTGCATGCTCCGATTGACTACTCTGGAGGTGAATATCCTTTGCTATTCACCTCCAAGCAAAGCAGTAATCACCTCGCGCAAGATTTTGTCCATTTGACAGGAAATAAAATAACTATTTGGTGCTAGCTATTCAGTTGTGTGGTATACAATGTATACTAAAACAATTATTCACCTCAGTGTTGGTGAAAAGTGGTGGATATTTATCTCGTTGCTTCGTGGCTCAGTAAATATCCACCACTATTCACCTGCACTTTGGTGAATAATTGTTCATTCATTTCTCTTCCCTTCCACTCCTAGAATCTAACGTACATACATTCCCTTCCCCTCCCCTCCCTAGGATCAGTTACCATTTGCAGTTGTTGGTAGTGATAATTATGTCACTGTATCTGGCAAGGCAGTCCTGGGTAGAAAGACCAAGTGGGGACTTATAGAAGGTATGTAAAGGAAGATCGTACTTCCCCACTGATCCAGACTGCATTGTAGTTTATATCCCATGACCATACAGCCTTAAAAAGTATAATTGTTCAGAAATAAATATTATAAGGAAAATACTTAAAGAATACAATTTAAATAAATGAAATTTTAAAATAATATTTTATAAATTTTCTCATAGCAGGATGATTATTATGGGGACCTGATGGGGGGCCTGCTTTTACTCCTCACTGCATTAGCTGTTTTGGACATACAACATGACTCACAAGTACATGTATATATATTTATGGAGGGAGGAAAACCGGAGAACCCAGTGAAAAATCCTCGAATGCAGATAAGGAATCAACAACAAACCTAACTCACATACGGTGCCCGAGCTGGGAATCGAACCCGGGGCCACAGCGGTGAGAGGCGAGTGTTTTGCCACTGCGCCAACATGCATCTCAATGTGGTGGTTTCACAGCAGTTGATAAACGTAATGACATCTAGCTCTGAATTTCTAACGAGACTTGAAACAACCATGGGGGCTGTCAATCAAAGCCAGGTCCCGGCTAATCCACAGATCGAATTGGAATTTAGCGTGTTGGTTTTTGCGGAGGGAAGAAAACCGGAGAACCCGGAGAAAAAACCCTCGGAGCAAGGGCGAGATACCAACAAACTCAACTCACATATGGCGCCGCATCCGGGAATCGAACCTGGGCCACAGAGGTGAGAGGCGAAGCGCTTAACCACTGCGCCACCCCAGCTCCCCTCTTGTTGGTTCTCACTAAGCGATGTAAGTATCGTATTCGTATGTTAAGAAGAACAGACATTTTTACTGACCTTACAAACCGTTATTTTGTTTCAGTTGAAAACAAGAACCACTGTGAGTTTTCACAACTTAGAGATATGCTGATTAGGTACGTACATCGTGTCCAGCAATACCGTAACAATGAATGGGGGAAAACAACATGATAATGTCGAAGAGAAAGAAGTGTTTATATAATAAACAGTGTGAAACGTACGCTCTGAGTAGTCATGCGCCATGTATTATTAGAGTCAGTATATGCACTGTCAGATGACGTCAAGTTCACGTCAGAAATTATAAAACAAATAGATGTCATTCTGCCGTTAGCCTGCTATGCAGACGTATTTTTCGAATTTATGAGAGTGAAAAATACATCTGCACAGCAGGCTATTCTGCCGTGGGTCTGTCCTCTTATGGGTACACAGATGACGTCACAACGTGAAGAGAACACACCACTCGACTGCGTCTCGTGACAACGAGAACACACCACTCGACTGCGTCGCCTGACAACGAGAACACACCACTCGACTTCGGCTCGTGGCAACGAGAACACACCACTCGACTTTGGCTCGTGGCAACGAGAACACATCACTCGACTGCGTCTCGTGACAACGAGAACACACCACTCGACTGCGGCTCGTGACAACGAGAACACACCACTCGACTTCGGCTCGTGGCAACGAGAACACATCACTCGACTTTGGCTTGTGGCAACGAGAACACATCACTCGACTGCGTCTCGTGACAACGAGAACACCACTCGACTGCGTCTCATGGCAACGAGAACACATCACTCGACTGCGTCTCGTGACAACGAGAAAACCACTCGACTGCGTCTCGTGACAACGAGAACACACCACTTGACTGCGTCTCGTGACAACGAGAACACACCACTCGACTGCGTCTCGTGGCAACGAGAACACACCACTCGACTGCGTCTCGTGGCAACGAGAACACATCACTCGACTTTGGCTCGTGGCAACGAGAACACATCACTCGACTGCGTCTCGTGACAACGAGAACACATCACTCGACTTTGGCTCGTGGCAACGAGAACACACCACTCGACTTCGGCTCGTGGCAACGAGAACACATCACTCGACTGCGTCTAGTGACAACGAGGACACATCACTCGACTGCGTCTCGTGACAACGAGGACACATCACTCGACTGCGTCTCGTGACAACGAGAACACACCACTCGACTGCGTCTCGTGGCAACGAGAACACACCACTCGACTTCGGCTCGTGGCATATTGTGATGTCATATGTGCATCTATAAAGTCTGCATAAACATAAGCAACAAACATAAACAACAATCGCAGATGCAGTAATGCACTGATCACTAGTGGCACCTGTTCTTATCTCACACCTGTGAGTAGAACAAGTACCGTCAATGATAAATACGGCACTACGTCTGCGTACAGTTGCATGTTGCTTGTGCTTATGCTAATGCTGCTAATGAAATCCAGGCAAATGAGGAAAATGGCATCTATTTCTTAAGTGACCACTCTGACACATTGTACATGGTTGCCACAGGTTAGGAAAAAGTCAGAGAAAAATATTTGTTGTCAAGTTCAGGGAAAAGTCGGGGAATTTTGAAGTCTGATCTCTGGCAACCATGTTGTACGAGTACGGCAATTTTATTGCTTCCTGCATCCGTATTTCCTCCACCATTGCAGTGTATGTTACATAGCAAGGATTTCGTGAGATCTAAAGCACGCTCTCATTGGTTTATCCGGGGTCACGTGGCAGTCGTCAAAATGCAATGTATCTCGCGCAGGGTACAATTCAAATGTATCATCCCGCCACGTGATCACGTCGTGAAAGAAGATGGTGTGATGTGTCGCACGCGCCACTGGCAAGTTGAATATTTGTTTACCACAACTCTGGCAAAAGGAATACATATAATAATGAATCATTTAATGACTGGCGCCTCGAGAATCAGTGAGGATCTCTGAAAACAAAAGACTGTTTCCTTTGGGGCTAGTCATTAAGAGCGACTGCCTGTAAATATCGAGAATCGCGGGACAACGGTGAAATTTCGGAATCCTTCATATTTTGCCAGAACATACCCTTGGGTGAACTGTTTTAGGAAATCATATCAAAAAGTTCCAGCGCTTTTTTAATTTGGCGATTTTTACAAAAGATTGAAAATACGGCCCCAGAGCGGTTTTTGGCTTGTCGAAACGACCGAATCATCACGCAACAACAAAGAGCTAGGGAAGTCTTATAAAAACTCCAATGCAATCATACTTCACACACGTATTAAAACAACTCTTTGACCTCAACATCCAGCAAGAATATATTCCGATAGTGTAATTTATTCTTTTTTCTCCGCCTTTTTAAACATGCATATTTTGGATGCCAAAACATAAGACAAAATAATGGCCAAGTTTGACAGCCCTAAGCGACTCCTGGTATATGATTTTTTTAAATAAAAACTACACGGCATGAAAGCTTGGTTATTCTAGTTTAATCTAGCAAAGTGCCAACTTTGGAATCCAAACGCTTCCCCTCGGCAAAATAAAACGACCATGTACTGTAAGAGAGACGATTTAACCTCTAATTTTACAGTGCTTATCATAAACACCCATTCAAAAAATAAAGAAACGTCCAAAATCACTTTTCAACTTCTCTTAGCTGGTCTTTTAAAGCTCTGAAAGTGAAATGTTACCTTTGTACCTTTTTATCAGTCGAGATTTTGAGCCTAAGAGCCGTTAATTGAATGGTAGCTATATATAGATTCCCGTGCGAATCCGATCAAACATTGAAACAACAACAGCGTTGTTCCAGTCATCGAATTGGCCGAAATTCACCAGGCTGTGCTCATTAAATGCCTACACTTACATCGGAAGTACATTCTAAACGACAAATATATCATATTCTGCAGTTATTTCTGAAGCCAAACGAAGACATTTTCAGTCTCAAAGATCTGACCTGTCACCTATCAGTAACGCTAGCGAAGCGCCGGCTCAACGAATACAACTCTAGTTTACAAGTCATGTTATGAGAACTAAAATAAATTCCTGCACCTTCTTTATAAGCCAATAGAAAGCTTAATTCAGATACATGGAGATAAACTACTGACTCAACTCTATATGATAACGATTCCCCTAAACCTGTCTAAAATAGCCCGGTAAATATAATGATGATGATAAACAACTGAGCTGAAAATATGCTACTCACCGACAAGAAGGCCCATTTCCACCACTTTTATTTATCCACCCGGACTATCCATTGTGGTGAGGGTCCTAAACGCCAGGCTAAACGATATGCAATAACTTTGTAGTGAGTGATCAAGGTGAACATAACTGATGAAATGTGACACTACTGGAATGTAACGCAACTCGTGCATCCCCGTTACCCGCATAAATTAAATACTTTCTGTGTGGAGAATAACGTGAACTTCGGATCCTATTATCGTAATTTTTCATGTATGAATTCTAGCCGAAGGAAAAACAATTTAAACCACAACAAATATTTCAAATTAGTTTTCTGTTTATATGATAGGCAACTAGTTCCTGTAAAAACTAGTTTTGGTCTGCGTCGGCGGGGAAGATAAACACTGGTATGTAATCAACTAAAGTCGATTGAGGTATGCTAACCGCCGTGGAAAGCGAGTAGCAGCTGACGTTTCGAGCGCTAGCTCTGACGAAGGGCTAGCGCTCGAAACGTCAGCTGCTACTCGCTTTCCACGGCGGTTAGCATACCTCAATCGACTTTAGTTGATTACATACCAGTTTTCTGTTTAGGCCATCCCAATAGAATGTTTCATTTCCCATCGCTCGACCGACCCAAGTTTTTTTGGAAAAGTAAAAAAAATAATTCAAAGCTCCATACCGACCCAATTTTTTGGATAAGTAAAAAAAAAGTATTGAAGCCCCCTTGAAAACCACTAACAATGCATTATAACAGGAGCCCATTACTAGTATTATAAGCATGGCCTAGGAAAAGAAATTTGCGCCGGGCAGAATTGCTGGAAAAAATTCATGCACACAGATAGTCCCTAGCCTCCTCCGCAGGCAACTCCTATATGTTTCAGGCTTCGCCGGAAGCCAATCCGAGCGGCGAAGCCGCGAGGGGACATTTGTTTCACCTCAGACCCTTGCTCGTCTCTCTTATACAACAGGAAGCTCGCCGGTTTCACATCTTTTTTTTAATTAGGAGTTGCCTGCGGAGGAAGCTAGATAGGCCCAAGTCCCATGGTGGCTCTGTTATGCCCTCAAAATGAAAGAAATAGCATTTCTGAGACATTAAAAAATATTTTTTCGGGACATAGCTGATGGACGTCAAGGTTTCACCACTGTGCCGTATTATGTTTGGTAGGGAGGGGGGTCAGATATTATACTTTGGTTCCATATCCAAATGCTCCGACGACCCCTACTAGCTCCCCCTGCCAGCCATACCCCCCAACTGTTCAAATCGTATGCACATATTATCGCATCTACTATGCATTCGATTGTGCCAGCAAGTGCGGGGAAATACGCATCCGAGAACCAGAAATTCAAAATTTTCCCCGGCCCGCCTAGAAACTCGGTCCTCAGCTGGGCGTCGGATGTAGCTACTCCCAGTACTAGGAAAGTGCGAGGGGAATACGTCGAGGTCCAGGGGGAACGAATCTCTCATACATGGGTCTCATGCCAATGGTAATTATACATGAGTCTCATGCCAATGGTAGTTGTTGAAATATATTTGACATTAACAGGACACAGCTTGGTTATTTTAGGAAATACACCCGATTTGTGCTAAGGAGTGCATGTTTTAGCTATATAACGATGATCTGAGGACCCAGAGGATACATACAATGGGTAACAACTAACGAGGGTAGCCTTCCAAATCGATATAAAAATAACTCAAATCACGTGTTGTGAAACTAAAAATAGATTTCAAATAGTTATCATGGGGCATGGGGATTCGCTACCTCATCCTCTCTTGGTTCAGGGGATTCATTATAAGGGTTATCGATCTGGAGCGAGGAGGTATGGGATTTATTCACCGAGGGTTTCGCCCAAGCAAGGGCGACACCCGGGGTGAATCAGCTCCGCTTATTTTTCACGTGGCTCGTTTTTCTTTGTACCAGTTTCGGGGGAATATATCGCGAAACCCCCACCCAGTTCCAAAGGCAGAGGGAATCTCGCAACATATTCCCCCTGGACATATTCTCCTGGACATATTCCCCCCCAACTTATTCCCCTCACTTTCTTTCATACTAAGTTCTACTTACTCTTTACTTACGGAGAAGTAAATAATTATGTAATGGAACATGGAAAACACGGCATGTGTCCTGAGCGGATCTCTTGGTTTAATACTAGTCTGCTATCCCATCCACTACACCATAAGCTTCATTGGTTGAAAGAACCGAGAGAAAAAAAATTGTGATAAGCTCTATTGTGTCAGCTTTGCCATAGTCCTTGGACTTCGTATTCTATGAACGGGAATTTTATGCAAAAATATTTCGTGCAACGAAATGAACCTCGCCATTGTGAGGAATTAGCATTTATCTGCCTTTCACTCGGGGTTATGAGATTATTCACCTCGAGTGCTGCCCTCAAGCGGAACCCTAGGTGAATAAATCAGCCATACCCCTCGATCGAGGTCGATACCCCTTTTACAAACCGATAACCCGAGCTGAAGCCAATAAAATGCATATTTTTTTCACTGGCGAGGTTTTGTCCGTTATCAGTTGTACGAAATAACTAAAATTACTGTTCACAAATCTTCTCATTGTTTCTTTTTTCTCGTTGCTTGTAGCGTAGTGGATAGGACAAGTTGTGGATTGACAATAGGCCCTTTGCAGGACCTGGTCACGTGACCTTCTTAGTCTGTCAATCAAAAACAAGTTGGCGCTAGAACAACATGAATGCCAGAAATGGAAAGAGCAAGCCAAAATTAGCCAAAAGAGCAAGCCAAAATTAGCCAAAAGCCCAAGTTTTAGGTTCATATCTTTAAAACTGAAGGAATGGCATTGTTTTGAAAACTTTAATTTAGCTTAATTTAGGCACGGCTTGCCAGTCAGCAAAGATATCCTTACAAACCGAGAGTTTTTCAAAAAATTGCCATTTCTTCAGTTTTAAAGATATGAACCTAAAACTTGTAATTTTTCTAATTTTGGCTTGCTCTTTCCATTTCTGGCATTCATGTTGTTCTTGCGCCATTTTTATTATTGACAGGCTAAAAAGGTCACGTGACCAGGTCCTGCAAAGGGCCTATTTGCATGAAAAAGGCAAGAAACTAATACGTAGAGATCTCGAGCACGGAAAAGAGGTGTAGTTAAAAAAACATCCGGCTTCAATCCTTTTTTTTACTTATCCAAAAAATTGGGTCGGTGTCAAGCTTTTTATTTATTTTTTTACTTTTCCAAAAAAAAATTCGGTCGGTCGGACGATGGGAAATGAAACATTCTATTGGGATGGCCTAATTTGAAATATTTGTTGTAGTTGTATTTTTTTTTGCTTCGGCTAGAATTGAAACATGAAACACAGAAAGTATTTAATTTATGCGGGTAACGGGGCTGCACGAGTTGCGTTACATTCCAGTAGTATCACATTTAATTATGTTCACCATTTTGAAAAAAATTCGATCAAGTTTAGGACCCTCGGGCAGTTAACTTCTTTTCTAATACTGAGTACCAAATTGGATAGTCCGGGTGGATAAATAAAAGTGGTGGAAATGGGCCTTCTTGTCGGTGAGTAGCATATTTTCAGCTCAGTTCTTTGGTATCATGATCATGATACTTACCGGGCTATTTTAGACAGGTTTAGAGGAAATCGTTATCATGCAGAGTTGAGTCAGTAGTTTATCTCCATGTATCTGAATTAAGCTTTCTATTGGCTTATAAAGAAGGTGCAGGAATTTATTTTAGTTCTCATAACATGACTTGTAAACTAGAGTTGTATTCGTTGAGCCGGCGCTTCGCTAGCGTTACTGATAGGTGACAGGTCAGATCTTTGAGACTGAAAATGTCTTCGTTTGGCTTCAGAAATAACTGCAGAATATGATATATTTGTCATTTAGAATGTACTTCCGATGTAAGTGTAGGCATTTAATGAGCACAGCCTGGTGAATTTCGGCCAATTCGATGACTGGAACAACGCTGTTGTTGTTTCAATGTTTGATCGGATTCGCACGGGAATCTATATATAGCTACCATTCAATTAACGGCTCTTAGGCTCAAAATCTCGACTGATAAAAAGGTACAAAGGTAACATTTCACTTTCAGAGCTTTAAAAGACCAGCTAAGAGAAGTTGAAAAGTGATTTTGGACGTTTCTTTATTTTTTGAATGGGTGTTTATGATAAGCACTGTAAAATTAGAGGTTAAATCGTCTCTCTTACAGTACATGGTCGTTTTATTTTGCCGAGGGGAAGCGTTTGGATTCCAAAGTTGGCACTTTGCTAGATTAAACTAGAATAACCAAGCTTTCATGCCGTGTAGTTTTTATTTAAAAAAATCATATACCAGGAGTCGCTTAGGGCTGTCAAACTTGGCCATTATTTTGTCTTATGTTTTGGCATCCAAAATATGCATGTTTAAAAAGGCGGAGAAAAAAGAATAAATTACACTATCGGAATATATTCTTGCTGGATGTTGAGGTCAAAGAGTTGTTTTAATACGTGTGTGAAGTATGATTGCATTGGAGTTTTTATAAGACTTCCCTAGCTCTTTGTTGTTGCGTGACGATTCGGTCGTTTCGACAAGCCGAAAACCGCTCTGGGGCCGTATTTTCAATCTTTTGTAAAAATCGCCAAATTAAAAAAGCGCTGGAACTTTTTGATATGATTTCCTAAAACAGTTCACCCAAAGGTATGTTCTGGCAAAATATGAAGGATTCCGAAATTTCACCGTTGTCCCGCGATTCTCGATATTTACAGGCAGTCGCTCTTAAGTGCTTAACGGTCCACTCCTTTTCTTACTTAATCAAACTTCGAAAATCCCCCCAGAACCCACATGCAAGACCTGAAGGAAGTAACTAACTCCATACACTACGAGAATTACCGCCGCAAGCGTCTAGCAGAGGAACAGCACAGTAAAATTGACCTGAGCATCATCAGTGACACGCAAGAGAGCAAGATCTGATGTATGGAATGCCGAGAAATGATCCAATACTACTAGAATTCAAGTTAAGATATACCAATGTATTTGGGATAGGTTGAACTCTTTGCCATTCAGATAACTATCGTATCAGTCTTTTGTGGCATGAGGCAGAAATCCTCTGTCACACTTGGTACAGTGAGCCAAAAGCTTGTTTAAAGGGAACCTCTACTGAAAAAGGTTTCCTCTCCAATGTTTGTTATGGATACCTAAATCTATTACTGTGTTCGTTTCCTGTAAATTGTACACTAGATGTCAATTATAGACTAATTTTCTGACCATAAAACTCATTTAAATTTACCGGCCATCTTGACGTCACACCGTTCTCGCTATTGTTTCACAACAAAAGAGCTATTGTTTTCTGACAGGGCAACTGTGACGTCATAAGATGGCGGGTAAGTTCTACCCCGGGGTTAAATTGCTAACCCGAGGGTAAAGGGGGCTGTGTCACGGTGAGCCATGCTGTGCCACGGTGAGTCACGCTGTGTCACGATGAGCCACGCTGTGTCACGATGAGCCATGCTGTGTCACGATGAGCCATGATGAGTCACGCTGTGCCACGGTGAGCCATGCTGTGTCACGGTGAGCCATACTGTGCCATGTGTTGTCAATTAACAGCTACCAATCAAACATTGACTCCACGCATGTGCAGCACCATGACATAGCCCCTTTAAACCGTACAGATTACAATTACAGATTTAACGCAGTGTCACGCAGCCACCATCTGATGAAAAACTAGGTGAAATCTCGGTGAAAAACCATCGGCTTCCCTCTCGCCTGTAATAGTTAAGAATCTTAGCGCGAGAAGACCACTGCTCCTAGCCAAAATGGTTTCGCGTGAGAAAACCAGATGGAAAAAAACATCATATGAAAAGGTCCCAATCGCAATTTTTTTCTGAATATTATATTGGTTAAAGGCCATGTCAATTGAATCGAACCTTCAAGTTTCTTAACCCTTTCACTCCCGTA
This sequence comes from Actinernus sp. WN-2022, assembly GCA_030867875.1. NCBI lineage: Eukaryota > Metazoa > Cnidaria > Anthozoa > Actiniaria > Actinernidae > Actinernus > Actinernus sp. WN-2022. The sequence continues at coordinate 74,948,945 of JAOWCC010001634.1, read as the reverse complement.
GGGTTTTGACTGATTTTTGGCTCTTTCTAGACTGCAAAGAACCCTCCCCCCCTAAGTAAACTGTAGTCATTGTTACCATGGAATTTTCATCTGACCAACAATACTGGGGGCTCAAAGTTTTTTGTCGGCCATTTTGGATACGTTGACGTCGCATTGCTATGGAGCTGGAGGGAAGTTTGTTTGGGGGAAAACAGAATTTAAGGCTTTTTAAAGCCTTTTTCACCATTTATAGAGTGCTGGAGGACATCATTAAGTCTGATGAGAGCTTCAATCAGCACTTTCTCAAAGAACCGAGTTTGTGCCAGTTTATTGTGACAGAGAAAGAGCCTTATTTCCCACTCGTGAATGGGCCAGGACGTCTTCCGTCACTTTAGCGTGGGCTTTATAAATGGGAGTCTGGAGCCACCTATCATAGCTTTTTTGGAATATTGGACAATATTTACTTGCCATTGATTCCAATATGAAGGTATTAGGTCGAAATGGCTTTAGACTTCTTCTATATTTTGAAGAATGAAGATGGGGGAAGGGCCATGTTGCTGTTTGGTAGGATTTCCCAGCATGCTTTGCGGTCGTTATGGATGAATTTAGCTTGCCGTGAAGTGCTTGTGGACAGAATGGCTTGGTTCTGGGCAAGTTTAGGTGTTGGGAGACAGAAAGTGAGGTTAGTGCAAACATGAAACTCTAAATGTTATGTGAAATATGCATTTTTGAGAGAAAATGTAGAATCTGAGGAGAAATAATTATTTTTGAAAGTGCTATTTTAGTCTTTTTTTCTGAAATGAAATAATGTCAACTATAGTTAACTTATGCAAAGAAAGGAGGATTTAGATGAAATTATTCATTTTTAATATGCCTAATGCAGTTCAATAGGATCATTGGTCTATACATTAAGGTGTGTGGGAATCTCAGGGCATTGCTCTTTGAACTTAGTCAGATTTAAACCCTCAAAGCAAGTAACCAGTAATAGTGCCATATGGCACTCTTGGGAGTGAAAGGGTTAAAACAAAAATAACACCCTGAAACAGAAGAGAAATAGCATGTCCTGATGCATTTTTCAAACTTTTTCGATAGAGGATGGCAAAGATTAATGTGGATTACAAAAGCTTATTCTAGAAACTAGCAGTGAACCTCAAGTGGCACTAAATTTCTCTTAAGAGCAGTGAGTCATGATGGGTCCCTAGTTTTTCGCTCAAGGTTCTTTAAAAAAGTAAAAACATAACGTGAAACACAAGACTTGTCAATGAACATATCAAGATGCAGAGTCAGGTCCAATCCATAGGAATACGTTTTCATTTGAAAACGTTAAATGAAAACGTATTCACGTTATCATGTGGGATGGGGATCGTTTTCGGATCGTTTTCGGATCGTTTTCAGATCGATTTGGCATGTCCATGCCCTCGACCTTGGACTTTTTAATAGTCCAGTTTGGCATTCAAGAATAGACCGAGTTAGATCATGTGACGGGTCTCCAGAGGTTTCAGTGCTTTGTTTTCCAATTAGAGAAATATATACATTTCATCTTGGGATACAGAAAAATAAGAAAACATTACTCAAGGGAAAATTCAGGTGACCTGAATTGGGACGACAAATGTACAAGCTAACTCGGTCTATTACCGCTGGATGCGATAACTACAGACGCATTTACTCAACCTTAGTCTCATTCTGGTGTTAAACATTCATAAATATCAGCGGCAAGATGGGTTATTCACAACTCTATGTATTATTGTAGTTTGAACTTCTGCACCTTCTCGCTGGTATTTGTGAATATTTTACATCAGAATGAGACTAACGTTGAGTAAATGCGGCTGTAGTCATCGCATACAGCGGTAATTCTTGATTGCGAAACGGGCACACAGCGGTCAAACGTCTGCGCGTGCGTATTACGGTCAGTCTGGTGGGCGGCCGCGCGAATTTCCCTCGCAAAATTTACCTTAAAACATATTACAGTGAACTTCTACCCCCAATAGATAAGAAAAATACATGGAAGTTAAGCTTTTTATTTTCACAGTCGACGGGAAATTGAACAAACTTCAAACTGTGAGTTGACCAAATTTTTTCGTAATTTACGAAAACGGGTGTGAACAGTGACGGCCGCCGGCTCGCTATGAATTTGTTGTGGAATATGTTGTTGTTGTTGCAAGACTTTTGACGCATGCGCAGACGTTTGACCGCTGTGTGCGAAACGGGTCTATAGCAAGTGGACTGGGACTGAGTGATTTCTAAAGTTTGCGCTTTCAGTGAGTTTGATCGTCTACACGAAAACGATAGCGTAACGTTTTCAAATATTTCTACTTTGGAGAGCGTTTTTAAAAGTTTGCATTTTCATATCGTTTTCGTGTGGATGGGAGATAAAACACAACAAAATGTGTGCGTTTTCAAATTTAAATGTTCGTGTGGATGGAGCCTCGTACAATCTCCTTCCGCAGTATTCAGAGAGTCTACCATTACAATCCATAAAAATAAATAGTATGATACATCGTTAACTTTAAATTATCATGTTTTTCATAGAATTTGTGTCAATGATATAAAAAATAAATTATATATTACAAACCACAAGAGTACTTGTACCATTAACTTGCTTGTTGGCTGAATTCTACTAATTGCACTTAGTGTTTGCTTGGTTCGGTTTTCTTTGTTCTTTTTCGGGGGAATGTATATCTTAACCCCTGCAGAACATCCACGTGGCCTCCGAGATACTCTCCTTAGTACTTTCCTTGCACTAAGCTTACTCTTTACTTACGGAGAAGTAAAGGAGAAGATTGAAAACAAAGTCGTGTCAGGAGTGGAACTCGAACGCTCGTTCGACCGATTTCACTTTTCTTCGTTTCTAGTCTACTGTTCTATCCACTACGGCGGTTGCGAACAGTAATTTTATTCAACAACATACGAGGTAAACTGCTAATTACTCGGGCTACCTGTTGGCAGGCCCGAATCGAGTTTACATGTTGTTGTTTTTTCGGAACACGTGACAGGGTCAACCAATCAGATTCGCTCGGGATACTCGCGCGGGCGATCAAAGATGAAAGCAGCACATGCAGCCCAATCTATGGGTTTGTGAAAATATGACAGAACAAATGTGTGGGGTTTTATAAATCCTTTCATATTGTGTATAATGTATAAATAAACACCGCTTCCATGTTGTTTCCTTTGTGGTTTTTCTTCTCTTGGAACCACTTTAGGGTGTTTTTGAGGAGTTTTTCATCCACCTCGGCACGCCACCTAAGAATTAGAGAAGGCTGGAATCTCGCTTCTGCAAGAGACCTAAAAATCCCTTGCATCCTTAATTAATTCAGAGCTCGAGAAGGTCAAAGAATATGGTGCGACATAAACAAATTATCAATCAATTTTTCTGAAACAAATTTCATGATTGTAAAATCTCCAAGAAAAAAGGATATGGATGTTAATATACAAATCCGCAATTCGAATGGGTCGACGTGCCATTATTTGGACAGGAAAGATCACATCAAATACTTAGGGGTAATGATCGATAACGCTATATCTTAGAAGTACCACATATCATGTCTGCTCCCGCATATCCCAAAACACTGGAATAATTTCTAAATTAAGACTTTTTATCTCTACAACAGTTAAAACAACTGTACTACAACCAAATATTTCACAACACTAGGTCCGCGGCTAATCAGAATTTTTACAAATCACGCGTTATAGTAGAACGAATACTGGAAAACAAAGAATTTCTTACATGACTACTGAAATGTGGCAATTTTAGGAACTAACTGTATCTTCATTCTCAAAAGAATGTAAACAATACTATCGGAACAACGCACCTGAGTCAATATTTCATATCTCACTTCATTGCGTTCGACGAAGGAGAACGCATACTAATCTTGCAGTGGACTCCCTGTGGTCATGTGTGGGCTACCTGTGCTTTCAAGGCGTCGTGTCCTCGTGTCCGTATGTACTTTGTAGAATAAATTATCTCTGCCGGGGACCTGGTAACTACACGATACTCGACCGCCATGCGAACGTCGAGTATTATAAAGTGTCTTATTTTCCCAGTCCTATGCAATGATGTTTAAAAAGTTAGCAAGTACAATATATCAAAGCCTGAGGAAAGTGTGTACCATCTCTGTAGCATTCGACAAAGTCTGATGTCCAAACTATATATCAAGTCAAACATGGTCTGTTTTGTCGGCGCGGTGACGAAACTAGCGAAGTTGACATAATTTGTAAACAACCGAGTCAATTCTGTTCGCTTGCTTGCTGTACTGGATTCTGCTTTTCGCTGTACATACAGGTACCGAAACTAAAAACAGTAAGATGACCTGGCTGAAGAGAAATCTATGTCTTGAGTTTTCTAGATACCCGTAATCGCCGTATCTTGTGTGAGTTGCGACACTGTGTACATCTTGGTTATACAAATTAACAGATTCAAATTAACACTATCATTCAGGCAGAGAGTTAATCTATACCGACACTTTGATATGCCAATTAAGGAACTGGAATATCAACACAGTACAAGGTAAGGGAAATTTAAAGAAATGAGTTCATTGCTGTGTTTCCTAAATCCTAATCAATTAATCTACACTGAATTTCTAACGGACCTGAAACAAGGCTGATCAAAGCCAGGACCCGGCTACCAACATTGACCATAAATTATTCTGGAACTATAACAATGGCGCTCAATATTCTGCAGCCAACCTTGTTCTCACTTGAAAAATACCCAGGGAAAATAATGTGAATGATCTGAAGGAACTGCATGGGGTGTACTTTATACACATGCATATATATAGTTTATGTTCTAGGAACTGGAATGCAGTTTATACATATCTGAAAAGCCGTAGCTATAGCTAGCTTGTAATAATTATTTATACGTACTTTATATATCCTGTAATATAGTGTCTCAAATTAGCTTTACAGCTAAATACTATTGACACTCAAATAAAGTTAATGTATGTATGTAAATGTATGTAGCTATAGTCTGGGTTGATTTCTGTTCTACAGGCTAAGTTCTATTATTGCGTTACACTGTATACCAATTCTCAAATCAATGCCATAACCATATAAAACACACACATAAATATATAGCCACATAAGCATCGCATCCAATGATTTAATGTTACACAGAGATAATTACAGTTTTATACCCAGATGCATCTCCTTATATCAACTTATAAGTTATAAGTCAAGACATCAAAATTTTCACATTAGTTTAAAAACACATTTTTTATCAGAATTACGTACGCCGTCCAAATCATTGCAGCAATTTTTCAGCTTTTCAGACTGTTACCACAGTCCTTTCTCTTTCAAAAAATATCCCACCGAACCTCCAAACCCCCCTATCCCGGGGACCCCCTAGGATCGCCCGCCAGACCCACCCGAGTCTCCCAGCACCCCCTTTTCCAGGGACCCCTAAAATTAGTCCCCAAACTACCTCAGGTTTCAACTACCACTTCCGACTACCTCGCTCTGGTAGCTGCCGCGAGGCCTGGCACACTAATAGGAGAGCCTTTTTTTGTGTCGCCTGCAACCCTATATAGACATGACTATATCCAGAGCTGACTATATCCAGAACGACATCCAATGTGGACAACGCGTTGTCCATTTCTATGCAAGACAGCGAGAACCCTGGACCGAAACGGGCTATATCCAGAGCTGGCTATATAGACAAACAACACAGCTATATCTGGAGCTGGCTATATAGACAAACAACACACAGCTATATCCAGAGTTGGCTATATAGGCGCGACAACACAACTATGCCAAGGGCAACAGAACTGTCGCAACAGCAAGTGCAGGAAATACCTGCGGCTAGAGGGGTGCACGGAATCCGACGTAAAGCCAACAAATACAACGTTGGGGAGGCTCGCATTCGGAGAATATGGGCGGACACACCGCTCGAGCGAATCGAACAGCTGGAAGTGGAAAACGCCAAATGGCGTGTCGAAGCAGCGGAAGCCCCCGTGGCGACACGTCCGGCGCCCAAACCGCGGCAAGATTTGTTGCAACGCATTCGAGAGCTGGAAGCACAAAGAGCAAAAGAACACATCCGGGATTTCGAAGATTCTGAACGTAGAGCAGAGCGGGGGGAACGCAGAAATGGGCGCAAGAACGCTACAGATTGGCTCTGGACAACACCAAACTGCAGGAGGCCAACCTGTGCAAGAGCCAAGAGCTGGAAAGACTGCGTACCGACCTCGCAGAAGCCCAAGGGGCGCGGTTGGTGGCGGAAGAAGCGCTACCGAGGACCCAACGCCCAAAGAAGAAAGGCAAAAAGAAGTAGTAGGAACCTGTCCAAACACCAAATTAGAGAAAAGGAAACGTAGGGTATTGGGAACACACGTTTCTACTACAACCGACCAACATGGCACAGAAGTACGCATCCGCAAAAGACATGGGCCTTCGCTCCGTTGGAGAGCGCACGGACCGCCACGTCCTGCTGCAGAACGTCTTCGAGGGCAACCTCGCTTCCGACATCGCAGAAGTGGACTACCTCCCGGCTGGACGCAGCAACGAACTCCGCACCGAGTTGCAGCCAGTCTCGACGACATCTACCTCTGGGGCCTGCTCTCCGACATCCAGGTGTCTCGCACTCGCGCCGGAGGGAGCGCCGTGTCGGCGGCCGGGGCAGTGGCGAAAGCTTTCCTCGCGAACATCCGCGCGCACGCGGCGTCCGTTGGAATCCCAACAGCTGCACGTGCCCATCGTGGCGACCTACCCCTACGAAGGGCGTGGCGACTTTTTGTCCCGCCGAACGGTCCTGGGGATCCTACGGCAAGACCCCCACGTCTTGGATGTCTACCGGGGGAAAACCCCCTACAGCCCAACACCAACCGCCATCGTGGTGGCAAAACTCGATGTCGCCGACATCTAGCTAGAAGAACTCTTCGGCAAGCTGCCCAAGTTCCTGGAGGACCTACGTATGGACGGCGTGGGCCTGTACGCTTTGGATGCCACGCAGGAGTTCTCGGGGTGCCTAGACAGACATGCACTGCTGGACTACCTCGTGCAAAATCACGACTTCCTTCCACCGGACATGCACGAGGAGGATGTCCCAGACAGCATCCTTGCCAACGAGAGCACCGTAGGCAAAAACTGTCTGGCCTTCCTGCTCGGCAGCCCCCCGTGTGGCCAGACGAGCGGCTTAGGAAGACGTTCGCCCACCCCGAAATACAAGCCCACGGTATCTGTCGTATCGAGGTCTCTCTGTACGGTCTGCTGCCAGAGGAAACCCGCTTGGACGCCGCACGCGAGGCTGTGGCCCACGTGCTCGCCCTGTCGCGCCACCGCGAGGAGCCCCTCTTCTGGGCTCCACCGCTGGCAGCGCAGTGGATGGCTCTGGCGTCGACAATGCACTGCAAAACCGTGCTGCTATCGAAGCAAACTAAGACCCTGTACGCGATCTACTGGGGGAACACCAGCACCAGGCGCCTCTGCGGGGTATATACAAAACCTACAAGGATCAAAACTTCCAAGTCCTGGAAAATAGCTACCTGCCGCTGTGGGTGTCCGCCTTCGGCTTCGTGGGGCTGCCAATACACGCTGTGGTCCTCGACCAAGACGACGAGGGCGTCCACACCACGCTTCGGATCTACTAGAAGCTCAAGGGCGGAACCTTTCTATCATGCAGCAAGGCCCCATTTGCGCGACACGACGCCGCAGAACCGGAGCCAGCCGAGGGCTCTCGGCCATTGGCAGACGCCGAGTTCGTGTGCTGGAGGTGCAATCGGAAGGCGTGGAATGGAAACCGCAGTTTGCTGGTCTTTCCGATCGAAGAGGTCCCCACCGCCCGCGAAGTGTGCCTGCTATCGACCCGCGACCGCCTAGCAAAGCTGGCAGAAGAAGCCCTGCTGCTACAGGAAAACAACTGGCGAGACACCATCGCGCGCCAAAGGGTAGAGGCCCAGGCGGCCAAAGACGCCCAGAGACAGGAGATCGTCGACCGGCGCGCTTCTGCACGCAGACAGCTGGAAGAGCTCGAGGAACAGAAGGGAGCACTTGAAGAGAGGGTCCAACGCTATCGGGAGGCGTTCGAGGCGGCTAGCCGCAACTTCCGCACCAGGAAGAGTTCGCAGAAGCTACTCGACGTATGGAAGGAATGCCGGCATGCATCCAGGTATTGGGGTTCCTGAACTTGCCCCCCACTTCCACGAGGTCGTTCTACAGTACGATTTTGGCGGTGTTCGTCTCGCGCGCCGCCCCGTTTGGCTCCCACGGCTATCCCAGACCCAAACTGGCCAACTTCCGCGCACCAAAAGCAGTCTGCGAGCAGCTCCAAGCCATGCGCGATGCCGAAGAGGAGGCCGCATGCCTAGACCTAGAAGCACAAACCGCCGACGAGGCGCTGCGCCAGCACGACCGCACACAGCAGATGTACGTGCTTCTCCAGCCAAAAAACAAGGACTGTCCGAAGCTCGAAGCCCTCCCGCCGGACAGCGAGTTCCGTGTGGAAGCTATTGGCCGATACACGTACCGCGGCGTGCAGAAGTACGCATTTGAGATCCAAGGGCGCTTGTACTCTTCCAACGCCAATGCCTCCAAGCCAACCCACCCTCTACTAGAGAAGCCTATGCTGCTGCGGACTCTACAGCTCGGCGCCACCAAGACCAAGAACAAGGCTATGCGGCTTGCCCTCGAACAGGCGCCCTAGCGCATATGCAGGCAACATATTCGTCGGCCGCCTCTTTGGCTATCTGCTCTATGGCACCTGGGGCACATGAGGCATCGCCAGGCTCCCATACCTTCCGGGCTTCGTACTGGCAGCAGAAGCGCAGCATACTTCGCTCCCACCTCGCCGCGTCCGGCGAATGTTCTACCGCCTCCAGCATCCATTTCCTATTCCGGGCTATAGCATCTGGCTCGAAACACGGTATAGCAGCACAGACAGCCGCCAGAGTTGCCTCCAGGCGAGCCTTTTCGGTACCATGCTTCGGTGTATATATACGGTAGGAGAGGGCTCCAATACAGCACCCTAGACAACCACGACGCCACCATAGATCGCCAGACGGACGATGCCTCTTCTGCAGGCCACAACGAACAGCTCGCCAAATTCCCAACCCCACCTTTTCACGGTCTCTTCAGATATATGCCCCAGTATACCAGCCTCTGGCGGCGTCGTTTCCACGCTCCCCTCGTACAAGGCCACAAACTCCTTTTCCGACAACTCTCGAGCCGACCCCGCCAGATATTCTTGGCGCGCAGCCACAAAAGGGCCCAAAGGGAAACGGGGAACGCAACCGCGAACTTCCTCGACATCCATGCTTGGGTATATATACCGGAGGAGAAGGCTCCAATATCCCCGCGACTTGGAGCACACTACGCTGCCACATCGGAGGTGCGAACCATGCCATGCAAAAGGGAAGACCACCTCTCCACGATTGTCTAGGGCTGCAGAAGCTGGGCAATGGGCCAAGGCAGGATGTATCCGTCTTCGTTGCACAGCGATGGGGTGCGACCGCGGCCGTCTCGCACGAGGTACAAAGGGCCAAGCGCAAGACAAGCGAGCAATCCTGGATCGTTTCCAACATCCTCTGGGCCCACTTAGCGAGAGTCATCCGGCGCACCTGCTAGAAACTCCTCCAGAGTTGCGGAAGTCGCGGCCGCCACAACCGGGCGCTACACATTCGCAGGATAGTATAGCAGCCATTTCCCCCAAGAACCACACACAGCAAGACGTTCGAGAGCTATTGCGTATATGCTGGCTCTATATATTTCGCACCCGGGCAGAATTTCGCCGCTGCAAGCAAAGGCACTATGTGTGTTGCGACTGCAAAGAAGTAGTATGGGATAGGAGAGGCTCGACTACACTGCATATGGGGCGAGACAGAAGTGCAAAGGAGAAGTATGGGATAGCAGATACGCGTGCTCCTCGGACGTACAGGTGGAAACCCTCGGATTTCGGAGAGTTGCCGGGGCCCTGGGGCGCCAATAGCGCAATAGTAAGGTCGGTGCTAGGAGTGCCCTAGGAGCTAGCAGGTCTACCACAGATGCGACCTCGTTGCGGCCTTGCTGTCGTGCTAGACATACACAGGTGCGACCCAGCAGTATGCTAGGTATACACAGGTGCGACCCAGCAGTATACATAGGTGCGACACAGCAGTATGCTAGGTATACACAGGTGCGACCTTGCTGTCGTGCTAGGCATTACGAGCCAGACGTTCTTAGCAACCGGACGTTGCAACTCCACGGGGTTTCTACTAGGCTGTAGTTTCCAGTTTGGCCTCAAGTGTCATAATCCCCAAGTGTGAAAGTACATTCGAACCTGAATTAATGATACATTCTATCATCACTCGGGCAGCTTGGTTTAATTATAGCTATCATTATCGCGATCGAGTGGCTCGTGTCGTGTCCGAGCAGAAATAAGTTTCAGGCGCAATAACAAGGCCCTCTACGGCAAATCTGACACCCACACCTGCCGCAGTTGCTGTCGAAAACATCGATCTAAAAGTAGAACAAAGCTCCCAAAACCTCTCGTCTTAGTAGCCAAACACACACTTCGGAAGCTGTTTTTAGCTATATGGGTAACGAAAGTAAAACAAAAGAAAAACACTCGCCATAACCACAAGGACGAATAGTGGACTTGCACGATGCGCTCCGAGGAATCTGAAAGTGTCTATAAGCCCTGGCCAATTATTGATTATTTTAAAGTTAAAAGGTTAAAATAGTATTTTCAAAGGAAAACAAATATCTGATTCGAGTTTTTCATTCTTTTTTTTGACGCTGAAAGTCGTGGTCCGATCACTTAGAAAACCTGGGAACTAGTCCCGTGACGATCTGGGTAAACCAGAAAGGATATAGAACAGACCTAGTTTTTCATCGCACATTTCAAAAATACTAGAAAGTTGGGTTCGATATCCCAGAAGCGCTCAGGCATACGGTGATGCCAGGACTTCAACCTGGGTGAACCAGAAAAGATATAGAACGCAGGCCTAGTTTTTCATCGCACATTTCAAAAATACTGCTATAAAGTTGTGTTCCATATCCCAGAAGCGCTCAGGCATACGATGATGCCAGGACTTCAACATGGGTCAACCAGAAAGGATATAGAACACAGTCCTAGTTTTTCATCGCACATTTCAAAAATGCTATAAAGTTGTATTCCATATCCCAGAAGCGCTCAGGCATACGGTGATGCCAGGACTTCAACCTGGGTGAACCAGAAAGGATATAGAACACAGTCCTAGTTTTTCATCGCACATTTAAAAAATGCTATAAAGTTGTGTTCCATATCCCAGAGGCGCTCAGGCATACGGTGATGCCAGGACTTCAACCTGGGTGAACCAGAAAGGATATAGAACACAGTCCTAGTTTTTCATCGCACATTTAAAAAATGCTATAAAGTTGTGTTCCATATCCCAGAAGCGCTCAGGCATACGGTGATGCCAGGACTTCAACCTGGGTGAACCAGAAAGGATATAGAACACAGTCCTAGTTTTTCATCGCACATTTAAAAAATGCTATAAAGTTGTGTTCGATATCCCAGAAGCGCTCAGGCATACGGTGAAGCCAGGTATTCAACCTGGGTGAACCAGAAAGGATATAGAACACAGTCCTAGTTTTTATCGCACATTTAATCAAGTTTGCCAACAAATCAAGTATTAGATTGACTTCTAGAGTTTGTCTATCAGGCTGATGCAGCTTGATCTCCCTCGCTTCCCAAGCAACTGCAGCAGAAAGGTTGATTTGATAACCTTGAGGACCACTATCTGGCAAGGGCTTGATGTCTATTGCCTTTCTCATTACAGCAAAAAACATTTAAACAGCCTTAACTTGATTCTTGTTGAGAAGGATTGGGGGTGTCAGTATTCCTCTAAATAAATAAAGAAAAACAATCAATCAGTCGCATGAAATTCAAAAACACCTTCAATCGTGTAAGTTGTAAGTGTACACAACCTAGGTCAGTGGAGCAAACCAGAAAGAACACTGAAGAAGATTGAGGTGCTTTCGGAGCCCTATCCCAGGGACTGATAGGCAAGAATGGGGGAAGGCAGGAATAAGAAAGGGGGATTTGACAGGTTGAATGTATTTCTTTAAAGCCCAAATGGATAATTTAAAATATATTTGGTCATGAAAAAAAACCCTGGGGTCGGGATGATAAAAATAAATCTGAATTCAAATCCCACTGTCTATCCCGTGTATAGCTAGCACGACAGCAAGGCCGCAGCGAGGTCGCACCTGTGTATGTCTAGCACGACAGCAAGGCCGCAACGAGGTCGCATCTGTATACCTAGCACACTGCTGGGTCGCACCTGTGTATACCTAGCATACTGCTGGGTCCCACCTATGTGTACTACTGTGTCGCACCTGCGTATACCTAGCACGACAGCAAGGCCGCAACTAGGTCGCATCTGTGTATACCTAGCATACTGCTGGGTCGCACCTATGTGTACTGCTGGGTCGCACCTATGTGTACTGCTGGGTCGCACCTGTGTATACCAACCACGACAGCAAGGCCGCAACTAGGTCGCATCTGTGTATACCTAGCATACTGCTGGGTCGCACCTATGTATACTGCTGGGTCGCACCTATGTATACTGCTGGGTCGCACCTGTGTATGTCTAGCACGACAGCAAGGTCGCAACGAAATCGTATCTGTGGTAGACCTGCTAGCTCCTAGGGTACTCCTAGCATCGACCTTGCTGTTGCGCTATTGGGGCCCCAGGGCCCCGGCGGCTCTTCGAATGAACTTTATTATTCAGAAACGAATGAACTTTATTATTCTGCAATAAAATAAAGATGCAAAATTTGGCTTCATAAACACTTTAAGTGGATGGTTGTCGTATCCCGTGACCGATGACGTCATAATTATATATGATCGTTTAAGTGAAATGCGGCTGCGACGATAACATATGAATATAAAGTAACCCTGCTAAAACATTACTCCTCCCGCAGTATTTCAGACCACACTTAGAAAACATGACTATCTTGTAAAGATAAGGAGATATTGAGGGTGCAAAAAGTCACGTGACCTGTTTTGCATATTTTCGCCTTAATTACTCGTTAACGAAACATTGTAGTCATCTTTTCTAAGTTGATTTAGGTGAAGGGCTTCAACCTTAACTAAACACATCTACTCATCATCCAAGCTGTTCTAAACTCGGAGCTGCGTTTTTGATTTACCGATTTCGTGTTCTAAGTCACGTGACATACCACGTGACACGATTTACTACACACAAACAACTTAAGGTAGTCAAGAATGGCGATATCTATTATCGTAAGAAACTTGGTGTACTTACCACACTCAGTTGTGCTGAAATAAGGAAAACAGTTTTTACCCGAAATTTGACCCCTGAACCAGGCCTTAACATGCTTGAGAAGGCTCGCCGCGAGGCAACTCTGGCGGCTGTCTGTGCTGCTATACCGTGTTTCGAGCCAGATGTTATAGCTCGGAATAGGAAATGGATGCAGGAAGCGGTAGAACATTCGCCGGACGCGGCGAGGTGGGAGCGAAGTATGCTGCGCTTCTGCTGCCAGTACGAAGCCCGGAAGGTATGAGAGCCTGGCGATGCCTCATGTGCCCCAGGTGCCATAGAGCGGATAGCCAAAGAGGCGGCCGACGAATATGTTGCCTGCATATGCGCTAGGGCGCCTGTTCGAGGGCAAGCCGCATAGCCTTGTTCATGGTCTTGGTGGCGCCGAGCTGTAAAGTCCGCAGCAGCATAGGCTTCTCTAGTAGGGGTGGGTTGGCTTGGAGTTGGGCTTCGGCTAAGGCGTTGGAAGAGTACAAGCGCCCTTGGATCTCAAATGCGTACTTCTGCACGCCGCGGTACGTGTATCGGCCAATAGCTTCCACACGGAACTCGCTGTCCGGCGGGAGGGCTTCGAGCTTCGCACAGTCCGTGTTTTTTGGCTTGAGGAGCACGCGCATCTGCTGTGTGCGGTCGTGCTAGTGCATCGCCTCGTCGGCGGTTTGTGCTTCTAGGCCTAGGCGTGCGGCGTCCTCTTCGGCATCGCGCATGGCATGGAGCTGCTCGCAGACTGCTTTTGGTGCGCGGAAGTTGGCTAGTTTGGGTCTGGGATAGCCGTTGGAGCCAAACGGCGTGTCGAACCCCTCGAGGACGAAGGAAAGCGGCGCATATCTCTCTTCGCAAATGTAGAATGGGTATCGGCCGGCGGACGTCGGAGGATAGCGCGTGGTGGTCCTGGGGTCGGATAGGATCTTGGCCATGCTCGAGGGTGCCCAACATAGCATCGACATTTCCGCGGGCCATCCTGGATGTGGGTGGCCTCTGGCCGCGGCTGGGGCGGCGCGCGAGACCAACACCGCCAGAATCGTACTGTAGAACGACTTGGTGGAAGTGGAGGGCAAGTTCTGGAACCCCAATACCTGGATGCATGCCTTCCAGAGGTCGAGTAGATCGCGTGCAGGGTCTTGGTTTGCTTCGATAGCAGCACGGTGTTGCAGTGGATGGTCGACGCCAGAGCCATCCACTGCGCTGCCAGCGGCTGTACCCAGAAGAGGGGCTCCACGCGGTGGCGCGACATGGCGAGTACGTGGGCCACAACCTCGCGTGCGGCGTCCAAGCGGGTTTCCTCTGGCAGCAGACCGTACAAAGAGACCTCGATACGACAGATACCGCGGGCTTGTATTTCGGGGTGCGCGAACGTCTCCCCAAGCCGCTCGTCTGGGTCACTTGCAGTAGTTGGCGACGCTGTTGCCCAGAGTTTCTTGGACGCCTGCACACACTCTACCTGGCAGACAAACTTGTTGTAGAACTTTCCGCGCCACAGCGAGCCACACGGGGGGCTGCCGAGCAGGAAGAACAGAAGTTTTTGCTTACGGTGCTCTCGTTGGGAAGGATCCTGTCTGGCATATCCTCCTCGTGCATGTCCGGTGGAAGGAAGTCGTGGTTTTGCGCGAGGTGGTCCAGCAGCGCCTGACTGTCTAGTCACCCCAAGAAGTCCTGAGTGGCATCCCAAGCGTACAGGCCCACGCCGTCCAGGCGTAAGTCCTCCAGGAACGTAGGCAGCTTGCCGAAGAGTTCTTCCAGCTAGATGTCGGCGACATCGAGTTTTGCCACCACGATGGCGGTTGGTGTTGGACTGTTGGGGTTTTTGCCCCGGTAGACATCCAAGACGTGGGGGTCTTGGCGTAGGATCCCCAAATTATTCATATTTAACTCAGGGTGCGTTCGATTGACCGTATTCCGAAATAGGAATAGATGGAATAGTCTCTGGAATTCACTGGTTCGAGTATATTTTTCACTGCGGCTACAAACGCTTGCTGATATATGATATTCACGATACATTTATTATTCCAGTGGCTAAAAAAAACAGTAAACATGATTTGTAGTGATCATTCTAGGCATTCTTATTTCGGAATACGGTCAATCGAACGCACCCTAAGAGAATTTTATGACGCAGTCCACTTAGTGAAGTGGGTTTGCGCTGTGGTAAAGCACTCGCCTGTTACAGCTGCTTTGGTTCATGGATTAGGAACCAAGGGGACCGATCTTGTATGAATTTTTACTATTTGTTGTGCCCTATACTAGGGGATTTGATATGACAGGTTTGATTGGGCATTTGGACAAATCCCCAGGGTATCTGACCCCTGGGGGAAGCCACTGATACATGCATAACACTGCTGTAGTAGCTACCAGTAAATATGCAAAGCTACTGATACAGTTCAAAACTGAATGCTAAATCACTGGGAGGAAACTCAAATGAACATTGCATGTGTTATTTTAAAGACTTGTTGTTGAGGTTGTACTTGGTCTCTTGTTGTCATTACGAGACAAGGAGATATCGATCGATGAGTTATTGTCAGAAATCTATTCCTGGCCGTAACATTAGGCAATCTGTCAATGGTAAAACTGTTGACAGTTTGGGTCAGGTCAACTACAGAGCTAAGACATGTTTTACGACAGAATAACCTAGCTAGAGAGAGTCTACTGGATTAAGATACTGTTACATGTCTATTAATATGGGGAAAACGGAAGAATCCTTCATTGAGCTTGATAACCATGTTTGGATTTGGAAGCAGAATTGAGACTTTAGATGTATTTTGTGAGTCCCAAATCGCTAGTTCCCATACAGACCATACAAGTCATACAAACACGCGTTTTTTTTTGCCAACCACAATATATATGCAAATATATAAATGACGTCGTGTTTACAAACAGTAAGTATCGCTATAGCAAGAACAGCAGATAAAGTTACATAGAGGCACACAAATTGACATAGCTAGCTCCATCACAGGATGGACAGGCAGTACAACTTATAATATGGTACAAATATAAACATACATTTGAGACAATCGGAACCTGCAGTATAACACAACAGCAGACTAAATTGTAGATGTGTGTTACTTGAATAAGTAGTGTTTAAATTAAAATGTCAACTTCTTTAATTTACATACGAGAAAAACAAAAATATTAAATTCCATATATACTAGGGGAGCAGAGAATGAAAGTCACCGCGCTACCGGCCACTCCTAAAGACTTCTAAATTCAGCTAATAATTCTTCCCTTTGGTTATTACTAAGAGGATTTCAAATGAAAGTGTATTTCATCTTCAACTCATGTGGCCCGAGTGGAAGCCCAGATGGGCTCTTGTTTAACAATTAGCCTGAGCTCGAAGTTTCTATCAGCTGATAGTTGACCTGTCATCTATCAGCCAATAGGAACGTGAGATTGAGTAGTCTAATTATCAGATTCACTTAGTTTTCTAACACGAATCCTGATTAATCAAACTACCATTATCTATTCCGTAATAGATAGCGAGTAGCGAAAAGGCCAGTTCAATGGCTGTCAAGTTGTCAAAATTATGGCTGATATTCCACTCCTCGTCAACTGTCAGCCCATAGAAACGTCGAGCTCGTAGCCGTCTAATTAATTGGAAGCGAATTGCAGTTGGCACGCAACCCTTTCATCAGAGTAAAATGCTCCAAGATTAAAAATTCAAAGCACTGAAATATTAATGACAGACTTCTCTCACTCATTAAAACTCTTGATTAACAACATATAGTGTGCTAACGACTCATATCGGCTGCTCGGCTATTTTTGTATCCTACATTTTTGCTAATGTTATCAATTGGTGGTGGAGTTATACTCAAAGTGTGTTGGGTGGTGCGGGCTTGAAACTACAGGGCCCTACTGAAAACCGCCTTTGGCGAGTTAGGCTCCTGAATAAAGATGGTCATTATATATATATATATGGAACCGTCTCCTTTTCTCACTGAACAGACTGATCACAATGAATGGGCTTAACTTTCACCGAGGGAATCGTTCTAGGGTTTTCGTAATCGAAGCTTAGTAAATTTTAATTATGTAAAGTTCTGACGGTCGGTTCTGTTGATAATGTACGTTTACTGCGCATGCGTTAAATGAAACTATTGATGTGTGCAGAAAATAGCAATAGTTTTAGTTCAGCGCAATTTCTTAATGTTTTCACTTTTCGTAAAAGGGGGAACGTTAAGATGATTGGCAAATTCACGAAATACTGAAAATCTTGCCCAGATACCTCATCCACAAATCTATACATTGTCGTAGCCTTCATGAGTGGCCACTGAAAAAAGCTAGGAAGCGTCGGCTGAGGAAAAAATCCGCAGTTTTCATGCTGTTAGAAGAACGACAAGGAACGACTAACGTTTAGGCTTGCATGGCACAGAGTAAAATTCAATTATTGGTTCTCTTAATTTTTTTTAAGCCTACTAGGACTACTTAGAATGTCGCGTGTATAAATGTCGTGAGTCACCAGATGTAAACACGACTAATTGTCTAATGCGTAGTCCACACGAGCAAGGAAAACTTGCTCGTGTGGACTATGCTTAAGATGTGGGGCCATTTTGCAATGAATTTCGCTGTTTGTCTGGCAACATGGTCATGTTTCTGATAAACCATTTCTCATCAAAAGACAAAACTAGCCATCAGTAATGGTAAAATGGGATATAATTTTAATGGGTTTCAGCTCTTGAAACTCTTTTGAAAATGTCTAGAACGGCTTTTAAATGTTAATTGTATCGGGTGTCAGTTCGCCGCGACAAAATTAGTCCATTTATATGTATTGCTGGCACAATGTTTGTTATTTTACCGTTTGAAAGACATGACTGCAGGTGGCACAAAATATCTTCTTTAATCTGAATAAAACCAGTTGAAACATTATACTGAAGTCGTGTTTGCAACGTTGCAACCATAGTAACTTTGAACTGAATTCCGGGCCGCTGTGCCAAATGAATGCTGAGGTTAGAAGAATATGACAACCTACGGAACATTGTCAAAACAGAACGACCTGGCCCTGTCTGTCTAATCAAAACTTTCAAGCCCTGTAAATATTTAACGAGCTTCTTTTGATATGAAGATTTCGAGGACGATTGCAAATACCGAAGAACAGGTTCTCTTGAATTGGCGGGCTTTGTCACTTCAGAGTACTATACAATCACTCTGGTAAAGCTGAACTGACGAATACGTTTTCATATAAACACAGATGGAATGGTATATTTATAGCATTTATATAGACAAATAGATTCAACAAGAAAGGACCTAGCCCGATGGAAACGCTTCAAGAATTGTGCTATTTGTTTTGCTTGGTGTGTTCATGTATCGCCGGTGCTAGAGGATCCGCGTCTGCGGCCTCCGAATGTCGAGGACTGCAAAACAATCAAACACTGTTTATGGTGGATTTTTGGGAAATAGACCCTTACGTCTTCGTGAACGCTTCTTCGAAATGGAAAATAAGTGGTAAGTGTACAAGAATTGAGAGTACCTTCTTAATGATGGCTTTTTAGTGTTGCACATCAGTGCCGTGAATTGTCAATGTTTATTTTGTTCCTCAAACCACATGTGTTCATAACAGAAATAAAATCATTATGTCGAAAAGCAGTGCAATTTCTGTATAATCTTCTCAACTTGCCACAACGTGGAATAATCTTCCACGCGAGAATTGCACCGAGTTTCGTAACCAAGTTCCTAAGCCATGGCAACTGACCACAGAGAAAGCTAAGCTGGTAACAGCAGGACTCTGTTCTTGCAAAAGTTCTAGTTCATGCTTAGAAACAGGTGATTTCGTTTAATATGTTTCTCAGTAACGTGCGTGAGGATTTATTTCTGCCGTAGCAACCGAAGGAAATTCCGCCGTATATATAACGCGATTATCCCAATACGTTTTTAAGAGTTTCAATGGTTGAGAAAAAGACTCATCAGATTTTTATTAATCTCATATTGAGTAAAAACTGGTTTAATTAAAGTTCAACTTATTAATTAAGAGAAGAAGCCGGCACTGATTTCTTGTGTTGTTCAGTTGCAACTTGAAAGTTGCGTTTCAACATGTCAAGAAAGTGACGAATAAAAATGTATGCACTTCGTAAATTTTGTTTAAGTAATGGTCCAGATAAGAACTGTAGTGGAATCTATTGTTCTGCGGCAATGAGCCTCCCCCACATACGATTTTTCTTGAATATGCCTTAAGTGCTTTAGGAGGTATCTACAGTCCAAACTACATCTCGAAAATAAAGTATTTGTTATGCCATTGGCTCTTTTTTCTGTGAAAACGCAGAGAAGCCACCATCCAGCCAATCGGATATAAAGAAAACAAAGGATTTTTCAATCGCAAATTTGAGAACTTTCCCCACACACGATATTCTTCGAAATTAAACCATAGTTAGTTTGATCAAAAATAAATTAAAACCACCAAAAATATCGAATGAAAATGTATTATTTTGATGGGTTTCTATTGAATTTATAAGTATCAACCAATGAAATTACGAGAAAGAATAATAGAAAATTAACACCTTTTAACATTCCTTGCCGTAGACACTACAGTTCTTATCTGGACCATTACTTAATTTGTATCGTTACTATTAGGTCGTGGGATATTTTTTTTATTGTAACAACAGTCTTTAATTAACGGCGACACTTTAACGCCTTTCACGTGAGCTTATTGGAAAAGCAATATGTGATTTTAGATTAATTCCCTCGTGCGTTTATACCAAAAACGCTTTTTAAAAGTCTTACTAAAAATGAAATAAACAAAGCAGAGGACACGGCTTGACTTAATCAGTTTGAAAAGTATCAAATCCGAAAATCGGCGGGACATTTTGTCTTTTTAAAAACGCCAAAGGACCGCCCTCCGAGCACCTGACTGATGCCGGCCGGGATAGTCCTGTCACCGTACCATGCAAGTAAGATTTGACTTTGCACCCTGAGCGGAGCTTGTTCACAGGCCGCTTGTCGTGTATTTCTACAATAAGAAATCCGGCATTGTAATTTTTAGTTTATCTTGCGTTGTATGGTCCTCTGCATTTATACATTTAAAACATATATGTCTTAATTTGTTGAGAAATACAACTGATATTGTCAGTAATGTCGAAAACTATGACTAATATTTTTACAAGAAGGCGTTGTTCTTTATCATTTTCAGTGTAATGTTTAAGAGCCACTGAATACGCTAGTGAAAACCAGAATTCTGACAAGTTCGAGTCCATTCCATTAAAGTGCCCGCCTATAATCCCTCGCCAGAAATCATTTATTTGGATGCAGTGAAGTGTTTTAAATATTGTTCAATCATTTTTGGGCGATTTGTGGTCGTGGTATTGCTATAAAAAGCATTACAAATCCTTGAAATGACGTCATTTGAGGGCGTTATGCAAATGAGTTGAAAATGAATTGAGTTATAACATTGAATTTCTTCATTTATACAGTTGTTTTTGTGATAGTTACTTGTGATCTTTTAGTAAGTGGAGCTGACATAAAAACAGAGCAAAAGAAACTATTAACAATAATTAGGTTATCCTTAAATGACGTCATTGAAATTTGAATCGTTAATAAACGAAATTGGCAGACTATAATTAGCCAGTAACAAAACGAGCGGGGGACTGGAGCCGACAAAGAAATTTCAATTGCTTATAATTCGGACAAGATATACTTGAATCACGTCAAACTTGGCACACATACTAATTTCAACATGCTCTATCATGTGATGAACTTCATTTTAGAATTAGAGTAATTCTGATAAACTCGGTCCCAGTCCCCTGCTCGTTTTGTTACCGGCCAATTATAATTTTTCCTATCTCAGTCATTTTGTTTCCCAGTTTGCCTTGTAAATCAAAGATAACTGGTTAGGGCTTATAGGCACTTTAAACCGAAACCACTAGGCCATCGTGTTTAAACCAACTGACGTATGTTTGATCACAGATTTATTTGGGATATTTTAGTCTTGCATTTTCAAAGATAATATCGAACAAAACTTACACAGTGCGCAGGGCGGTCGGGGTAAAACATCGCCCGAAAACGCGGTCAACCCGGCTTGCTGGGTAACCCGTATCGAGACCCAAAATTCACTCATGTGAACACTCTCTCCTCTGGTTTATGTGACATTTCTGACTTGGTTTAGTGCCCCCCGATTGTCCTTCGGACAAGAGCAGCGACTCTATCCTATATTGGTGAAATTTATATTCTTATAATTCTAAAATGTTTATTAAATTCCGAAATGTGTGCATATATTTGTGCATATATCCTGTGTGTGTGAGTATTGAACAATTATTCACCGAAGTGGAGGCGAATAATTGTTTTAGTATATACCACACAAGTGAATAGCCAGCACCAAATAGTTATTTTATTTTCTGTCAAATGGACAAAAGCTCGACGAGGTGAGATTTCTGCTTCGCTCGGAGGTGAATAGCAAAGCCGGGATATTCACCCACGGAGTAGCCAATCAGAGCGCGCGAAAAGCACTATTCACTGGTATGGTATATCCTAAATATATAGCCTATGTGTATATATCCTGTTTTAGTATAAACCAACCGGTGGACTATTACAAATCCTGCATTCTGATTGGCTACCCTACTATAGGTCTATTTGTGATAGCCCATGGTAGAGAAAATCCGCACGCATTTTCACGAAATAATAAATTAGTATAAATTATATTCTTAACTAATGGAAACTACCAGATACGAAAAAAACCGCTAAAACCATGAAAAAGCCACCCCGGGGTTGTGGCCAAAAAACGTGGAAATGTGTTGAAACGTACTCCTCGACCTAATGCAGCAACCCGAATTCTCCGAGGGCTAGAGAACTAACTATCGACTTACTAAGTTAATACAAAGTAACCGTGCTATAATCAATAAGATATATAAAATAAATTCGAAACAACCGTGGAGCTGACTGGCCTAGAATGACTACTTTTCCCGCTCGAAACATTATATGATGCTAGAAGCATTACCCATAATGCTATCGTCTCCTCCCCAAACCTCTATACTGTGCCGAAAGAATATCTGGTAACAATTGTACCAGAGCGAGGCCACTTGTTCCAAAGATCGCAAAATTGGAGTCGGTTAGAAATGTTTTCGTTTCTGTCGTACCGCACTGTTGTGTTCTTTTGTGTCATAAGGAAATTAACATTATTTTCCGCCATCGACTGTAGATTTTTCTCTTTCTGGGACAACTGGCCTCGCTTTGATGCCTTTATGAATAAGGTCAATGTCCTCATTACTACTCTAACTCATGCTCTTATCCCTAGGCCTTTTTCCTAAGTTAATTAACGACCTGAACGATTCTTCGCCGCTCATCTTGAAATGGGGAAGAGAACTTGACTACCCAACCTTGCTCAACCAATCAAAATGCAGCACTTGTAGAACAAAGACCCCAACAGGCACAATTGTTTTACCAGTAACAATTCCAAACAGCAACAAAGACCCATGCCTCGTCAGTGTGTACAGATCTGCAAAGCTTGCCTTTGTGGTACGTTCCATGGTTTGTCATGTTTTCTGTACAAAGAGATGTTCTATCACATTTTTCCAAACATCACACGCTAAATTTCGAAGCAATCTGTGGCCAAAATGTACGGCATCCCTACCGAGGCCATCTTGGATTGGGCGCTAAAATATCATGGGTGTGAGGCTAATATGGGGTTAATTTGTTCTGAGCTATGCATGCGTAGATCATTAGACCACTGAGTGGTTCTGAAAATCGTACGAAAAACGTGTTTTGTTATATCCCCTAAGGCAAACGCCTTTTTCGATTGGACGAGAACGTATTACGCGTACGTGACACGCCTCCAAATATGATAACTCCCACGTGCGTCCTGAGACCACTCCCCACGTGTGTCCTGAGAATGTTTGGCCAGGCTCGTATCCAGCCGCTGTCTTGGTTAAAGCGCGTAAAGGCTTCTGGGTACGAAGTTGATGCTTGGCGTACGCTGGGACGGCTCGAGACTTTGTTTTTCCCACCACTTTGACCAGCACAAATTTTCCGATAATATTTTTAGTTACATGTCCAAAAGGGCCTGGTCACAAATAATTAGAAGGGCTCTGGTGCAAATGAAAAACGCCATGCTCAATATTTAATGATGACCCCCCCCCCCCCTTCTTGCTTTCTACAGCCCCACCCACCCCTAATTTGCTGCATGAAAATTGGGTGTCCTCCCCCATTTTGCACCAGCCCTCTCCCTCTGATTAATGACTGGTCCCTAACTATGATTTGGACATTTCTTCCTCAGGTACGGAGAAACAGCAAGGAACCTTTGACCCAGCTTGCAGGATCGTTCATTAATGGGGGACAAGTGATTGGATTGACGCTGATATTGACAGGAATAGCTGGGATATGCATTTGGCTTCTGGTATACACCGACTTAAACTTTAAAAAAAAAAAAACCATCAGTCGTCTATCTCATACCCACTATACGTTTCTTACTGCGCATGCTCAAACGAAACATGCGCAGTGATCAGTTGTTCACAAAATGGCGTTCGCGCTCTCCACTGTATTACACTAGTTTTCCACAACAAGGACATAAATAAAAGTCGTCTTTATTTGTTGTTACTGTTTTTAAAATAAAACTTGATTATGCGTAAAGTGGAATCTCTCGGTTCGGATCTAATCACCTTACTTTATTCCTTCCAGGATCGTAACTTAAATCCCGTGGATTTCCCGTCATCCTTTGTTCAGGGTTCATGGCAAGGCTTCTGGTGGGCATTCGTTACCATGACGACTGTCGGGTAGGATTTGCTCTTGATGATGATGACGTGCGTTATGTAAACTCTCAAATCGTCGTGCATGAACACTCGACAAGAGGCTCGTATTCCACAATTCTTTCGTGTTTAGATAACGCTACGTCAACACAGAAACTGTTTTCTACTTCTTACTGAAATAAACAATGCGAAACGCGCACTCTGATTGGTCTATAGGCATGTGTTATGATACAATAAACAATGCGAAATGCGCGCTCTGATTGGCCGATAGGCATGTGTTATGATACAATAAACAATGCGAAATGCGCGCTCTGATTGGCCGATAGCCATGTTTTACCATAGTATATAACATGGGTTGCCGTGTTTTATTGTTTTCAACTGGCGGTTTCCTTTCGTCGCGCGTGTAAATCTATATTATAAAACAGATAAAGAAGCCTTAAATCCATGTTTTATACTATCATAAAACACTCTGGTCACAGTTTGAGAACACTCGAGAAATGTTGAAAGCACGCGCCTACGGCTTGTGCTTTAACATTTCTTTCATGTTCTCAAATGGCCATCGTGTTTTATGATAGTATAAAACATGGCCAAGGCTTCTTTATTTGTTAAATAAACAGTGCGAAACACGTGATCTGATTGGTTGATAACCATGTGTTATTAGAGCACAGATGACGTCACGTTTTGCACGAAATCATTTCGTAGTCTCCTTTTTTCGCTAATTATTAACAAATAGATGTCGTTTTCCCGTGCGTCTGTCTTCTTATAGAATGATGCACAGATGACGTCAAAACGTGATGAGAACAACACGTGACACCTCTCGGCTACGTCTCCTGGCGCACATTGTTCTCGTCACGCTATGACGTCATCTGTGCATCTATAAGAGGACAAACTCACAGCAAAATGACATCTATTTGACAATTTCTTTTTTGCTCTGACGAAGGGCTAGCGCTCGAAAAGTCAGCTGCTACTCGCTCCCCACGGCGGTTAGCATACCTTAATCGACTTTAGTTGATTACATACCAGTGTTTATCTTCCCCACGGCGGTTAGCATACCTCAATCGACTTTAGTTGATTACATACCAGTGTTTATCTTCCCCACGGCGGTTAGCATACCTTAATCGACTTTAGTTGATTACATACCAGTGTTTATCTTCCCCACGGCGGTTAGCATACCTTAATCGACTTTAGTTGATTACATACCAGTGTTTATCTTCCCCACGGCGGTTAGCATACCTCAATCGACTTTAGTTGATTACATACCAGTGTTTATCTTCCCCACGGCGGTTAGCATACCTTAATCGACTTTAGTTGATTACATACCAGTGTTTATCTTCCCCACGGCGGTTAGCATACCTTAATCGACTTTAGTTGATTACATACCAGTGTTTATCTTCCCCACGGCGGTTAGCATACCTTAATCGACTTTAGTTGATTACATACCAGTGTTTATCTTCCCCACGGCGGTTAGCATACCTTAATCGACTTTAGTTGATTACATACCAGTGTTTATCTTCCCCACGGCGGTTAGCATACCTTAATCGACTTTTAGTTGAGCATACCAGTGGCAGTGTCTATCTTCCCCGCCGACGCAGATCAACACTAATTTTTACAGTAACTAGTCACCCATCGTATATTTAATATACTGCGAGCTCCAAGTTTCTATCTTCTGAGTTTTGTCTGCAGCGCGCGCAGGTCGGACTATTTAACAATTAGACCCGCAGTCCGCATGGGCTACGAGTCAATAGCCCATGAGGCGCAGCCGAATGGGCTATTTAACTCGTAGCCCATGAGGGCGAGAGGTCTAATTGTTTTAGTATAAACTAACTAGTCGGACGGTAGAAAATAATAAAAATAAACCAATTGAAGTTGAAAAACTGTTATTATTTCGTAAAAATGCGTGCGGTTTTTCTCTACCATGGGCTATCACAAATAGACCTATAGTAGGGTAGCCAATCAGAATGCAGAATTTGTAATAGTCCACTAGTTGGTTTATACTAATACACAAATAGAGTGTGTCCGTCGAGGAACTATCGGCTGATAGTTGCCCGCGGAAATTTGATGTTCTTAAAACATAGTTTTAAGGACATCAAATTTCCAAGGGAAACTATCAGCCGATAGGTTCGAAACAGACACAGTCTATTTGCGTTATTCTTCAACACAAAATTGTCTTTCGTGCTCAGCGGGCACTACCGCCTATTGCCTCCGCGGACGACAACTATCACGTTACGTGATCGCTCTTGGCCAATGAACGCACGCCAAAATATTGTGGTGAACTATAACGCTTGATAGTTTGCGTCCTCGGACGACAACTATCAGGTCACGTGATCAGATGGAGAGTTTCCCAACTACTGAATAGGTTGGGTTATGCTAATTGTTCATTATACGCATACAGGTACGGTGACCTGGCCCCAAAATCAGTTCCAGCCCGTTTGTTCAGTGTTGTGTGGATGCTGCTTGGACTCGTAGCTTTCTCTGTCCTCACAGCTAACTTTACATCTTCATTAACACACGAGATCGAGACTGACATGAATCTGTTCAACAAGAGGGTGAGACAGCTACAGATCGAAGAGACATGCACCTCTTGTAGATAAGTACGATAAGTACGCAGTGGATTTCACTGTGGTACGGGTAAGGTACAATTGGCCACTTTGGAAAAGAGTAAGGGATTGGGGCGAGGGTGGTCTCGCAAAGGCGCTTGAGATCGTTACAGGGGACACGCATCGTACAGAATACAAACAAACATGGCGAATATCGCAATCAACTCATCGAATACAAGCAGAGAAAGTGAAATAAGCTTGAAAGAAGACACTGTATCAGAAGTAAAGCTCAACAGAAGTGTCCAGGAAAGGGTTCATAAAAGCCAACTTATTAAAGCAGAGCAAAGAAGTGAAAACTACCGTGGAACGGGAGTTAGCAAAAGTAAAGCGAAGTTGTGTGGCCGATTGCTACGATGAATCCGCAACGATCCGAATACGTTATGCTTTAGCCGATTCCTACATTTCCCACCATCATGGATTTGTCACTTTAAAGTATTAAATACTTTGTAACTTTAGTTATACAGGTCTTGTTCTATTCATGGGATTGTAGGCCGTGAATAACTACTGACAAGAGAAACGTTGAACCACTTGAAGTCCGCTAGAATGACATGTATTTGTAGCGATTGACTACATACCAACTCCTTCCGGCTCTTCACACTACAATCCCAAGAACAGAACAGGGCCTGTTTAAAGTTACAAAGTACAACTTTAAAATCATAAATCCATGATGGGAAACGTAGGAATCGGCTATTAAAAGCATAACGTGTTCGTATCGTAGTATTCGGCCACACAGCTTCGCTTTACTTCTGCTAACTCCGTTCCGCGGTAGTTTTCACTCCTTTGCTCTGCTTTAAAGGGATACCCGAGTGAAAAACACATTGGGGCTCAAAAGAATCTTCAACATGTTCTTTGTTCAGAAAATGTATTAAAATTTGATCAAAGGCTTTTAGTATTAAGAACGAGCACCTCAAAGTTGGCCCCACGAAGACATGGGCGCCGCCATCTTTGTTTGCATTTACGGAAGTGACGTCACTTCGTCCCACCAGCGTTCTCACTCTCTCACTTATTAGGTGTTTTTAGGATGATAAACGCCTTAACTGTACCTCACATACATTGTAGTTCTTATACTTATTCAGAAGTCACTCGAGTCTTTTAAGCCATGTTGTTTTGCTGTTATTAAATGGCAGTTACGAGACCTTGTTGTTCGTCTGATAATTTCTCGCCTTCCCAATGCTTTTCTTCCTCCTTCCAGTCTTCAGAACTTTTCTCATAATGTCGTCTTCATCATAATTCTGGTTTCTGTAAGAATTCCTCTGCAATCTCGATGAAAATATATCCACATTAATTCCGAGCGTGTGAAAATCATACAAAGACAAGTAGCCGCGATACGCTGGTGGGACGAAGTGACGTCACTTCCGTAAATGCAAACAAAGATGGCGGCGCCCATGTCTTCGTGGGGCCAACTTTGAGGTGCTCGTTCTTAATACTAAAAACCTTTGATCAAATTTTAATACATTTTCTGAACAAAGAACATGTTGAAGATTCTTTTGAGCCCCAATGTGTTTTTCACTCGGGTATCCCTTTAAGTAAGTTGGTTTTATGAACCCACATTTCTGGACACTTCTGTTGAGCTTTACTTCTGGTACAGTGCCTTCTTTCAAGTTTATTTCACTTTCTGTGCTTGTATTCGATGAGTAAATTGCGATATTCGCCGTGTTTGTTTGTATTCTGTACGATGCGTGTCCCCTGTAACGATCCCAAACGCCTTTGCGAGACCACCCTCGCCCCAATCCCCTACTCTTTTCCAAAGTGGCGAATTAAGATACGGTTAAGGTACGGATACAGGAGAGTGCTTTGTTTGTAAACATTACCTTTTGTTATTCAAATATGCCAACCAAACTTTGAATGACGCGTTGCTCTCGTTTGTTTCACTAGCCAATGGATTTCTACTTGGCATATAAATAACAGTGGCTTACGTCACATACAGTGCGCTTCTCGCATGGCCGCCATGTTGAGTCCCACGAGGATAACAACCTTTGTTTTTGCGCGTCTAAACTCGTTCTGAAATTGCTCCTTGCAAAATCTATTGTTTCTAGCCAACATGGCCGCATGATGTGAGAAGAGTCAATTGGAAAGGCGGGGATGTTCCGATTAATGGGGAGCCAGGATGGCGCAGTGGTTTGTCGGTATCTCTCCCTTGCTCCGATGGTTTTTCTCCGAGTTCTCCTGTTTTCCTCCCTCTACAAAAATCAACACGCTAAATTTCAATTCGATCCGTGGTTTAGCCGGGTCCTGACCTTGATCAGCCCCAGGTCTTCTTCAGGTCTCGTTTGAAATTCAGTGTCAGTGTTGTAATTAGGTGTCAACATTATCGTCTCGTACCTTGTATATATAGGCGGGTCCTGTTCGTTTGAGTTTGTTAGATCGTCTGAGTCGGTACCTTTTAGTAGTAAGTTCGAGTTGATTGACAAGTCTTTTTAATGCAGCAATGATCACAATCAGGAGGAGTTTATACCATTTACGCTAGCCTCCTCCGCAGGCAACTCCTAATTAAAATCGAAAAAATCGAGAAAAAAGATGTGAAACCGGGCTTCCTGTGGTATAAGAGATAAGTAGAATGAAGAATAACCAATACGACGTAGAATTATACGGATTTAATGTAGCACAATATTTCGACTAGCCATACTAGTCTTCATCAGGTGCTAAGGAACTTTTACAATGTGACTTGACAATATATAATGGTAAAACGGAAATGACGTAAAAAACATAATATGATAACGAAAGATAACTAACGGTGTGACTGATTAGTAGGTCTCGTCGCGTTTGTTAAGGCCATTGGGTTCAAGAGTGTTAGCACGTGTTATGAGATAAGCTTCTTTAGCTTTGCGAATAGCATCACGAGAAGAGAAAATATGTTCTAAAGGAATTAAAAGGATATTAGATGCAGAGTGGTCAGGGTTAGATAGAAAATGTTCAGATGCAGTGGTGGGTTTGGATTTACTGGAAGGTTTGTCAACTGTCCTACGATGTTCGTTGAAGCGGTCTTTAAGTCTACGTTTGGTTTCACCAATGTACTGTTTGTTACATTTAGTACATTGAATCATGTAGATGACGTTTTTAGTGTTGCAGTCCATGTGTGTGGTAATGGTTCTGGTTTCACCCGTAGAAGTAAAAGTATATTGGGTGCAGTTATCAGAAATGTAAGGGCAAGTTAAACAGTTTTGTCCACAACGAAAAGAACCTGGATTGCTGTTGGAAGCAGTGTTGGAGTTATCTGAAGGTAGTTTGGATTTGACTAGCAAATCACGTAGATTGGACGAACGTCGGAAGGCTACAAAAGGGCGTTGGGGGAAAATAGTTTTGCAACGCACGGAGGAATGTAGAAGATCAAAATGTTTCTCAAAGATAGGAAAGATAGATGGAAGTGACGGATTATAGGTGACTATAAAGGGAATACGGTGAGAGGAATTAGATTTCTGTTTAGGTTGTAGAGCAAGATTACGAGGGATATCGGCAGCGCGTTTAGTTTGTTTAGTGAGTAAATCACGGCTGTAACCTCGTTTAAGGAGATAGGAGATGAGTTCAGAGGTACGGTTTTTAAAAGCTTCATTAGTGGAACAAATTCGTCTGAGACGGAGAGCTAAGCTGAAAGGAATGGCTTTTTTAGTATGACTAGGATGACAAGATGAAAAAAGCAGATGCTGATGTTTATCGGTGGGTTTACAATAAAGGTCAGTTTCAATGACTCCATTATTAAGGGATACATTGACATCGAGAAACGGGACATTACTAGAAGAGTGAAAACTGGTAAATTTGATAGTAGGATGAATATTATTAAGATAATCGATGAAAGTTTTGAGGTTATCCGGACCTTCCGTCCAGACCATAAAAATATCATCGATATATCTAAGCCAAGAATAGGGAGTGAAAGGGGCTTTGTTCAAAGCATTGGCTTCAAAGTAACCAAGAAAGAGATTAGCGAAGGAAGGTGCCATTTTGGTTCCCATAGCAGTACCATGAATTTGTAGGTAGTTGTTATCATTAAAAGTGAAGTTATTCATGGTAAGAATCATACGGATAAGATCACATAAAGTACTAGTAGGGATAGTTTTATCAGAACGAGTGCTAAGAAAATGATAACATGCATTGATACCGTCATTATGGGGAATGTTGGTATAAAGAGAGGACACATCTAAAGTGACAAGAAGAGCATTGTCCGGAAGGTCACGGAGGAGGGAGAGTTTATGAAGGAAATCATTAGTGTCTTTGACATAAGACGGAAGTTTGCTAACTAGAGGTTGAAGGTAGTAATCAACAAATTCCGAAATACGTTCGGTAGGATGGCTGTTGGAAGAGACAATGGGACGACCAGGATTACCTGGTTTGTGAATCTTAGGCAGAATATAAAAGCGCCCTGGTTTAGTATCGCGTTGAATAAGATATTTACGGGTTTTATCGTCAATGTAATGGCTATGGAACATTCTGTCTATGTATTCGGTTACACGTAGTTGGATATGTGTGGTCTTGTCTTCGTCATGCAGTGGTCGGTAAAATTTGGTATCGTTAAGTTGTCGGTTGCATTCGTCAATGTACCATTGTAAGTTCATGACAACAGTCCCAGAACCTTTGTCGGCAGGTTTGATGACTATGTCAGGTCGTTGTTTCAGTCCTTGTAAAGCTTGTCGTTCAGAATTGGAAAGGTTATCAAGAGTTCGTTTAGGTTTGATATTAGATATGTCAAGTTTGACAGCGTCAAGAAAAGTGTTAAGAGATAGTTCTCTGTCGGTCGGGGGAGTCCAGGTACTTTTGTTGCGAAAACGAAGGTGATCGTCATTAGTCTTGTCTTTGTTAAAGTCATAAAAGTATTCAGTCAGGCGCATACGTCTAGAAAAATCATATAAGTCAGCTGAAATCTCAGTCCAGTTAATTTGTCGAGGTGTGGGACAGAAAGTGAGTCCACGAGAAAGAATAGAAATTTCGTCAGTGGTTAAAGGAGTGTCAGAAAGATTAATAACAGAATTAGCATCGGGGACAAAAGAGAAAGGTTTAGTTTTACGGCGTGTGCGTTTCTTTTTGATCTTATTAGCAGAAGACAAAGTGTTAATTGAGTTGATGTTAGGCGTGTCACTGGCAATGTTATCTATGTTAACATTAGTGTTGCGGTGAAAGGCAGAAACGGAAACGTGATTAGAGCCATTACGCAAGCAAGAAGATTTAGAAGCACGTCGGTTAGCAAGAACATTATCAAGCGATGAGGTCATGGAATTAAGCCTAGATTGGTAAAATAAAAAAACTTCTGGTGTACAAGATTTCTGAAGCAAATCAATATAAATATTCAGTTCAGAGGTTAAATAACAAATAGTGTTCTTACATTCTTTGATGAGCAGTCTGAGATAACGGCGGGCGGCAAAATGCGAGATGAATCTCCAGCGACGATGAAAAGTCTCATTTTGAGTGTTTATAGGTGGTATGCTTGTAAATAGCGATTTAGGGATAATGGAATGTTCTTGGTAATACTTGAAGTTCAGGAGGTGATGTTGATAGCGGGTAAGTTTAAGTTGAATACGTTTGGTCTTGTTGAAAAGGCTGGAGAATCTGTATGTAGTAGGATCGGTAACGTTGGCAGCAACGTGTGCAGAAGCCAAATTAGTAGAGGTTGAAGAAGGACCAGGGTTGGGTTCAATATCCATGCAGATAGTTAAAGCAACAGCAACAGCAAATAACATGAAAATAGGAGCATATTTGAGTGGTCTGGAAGTCTTGCACGATTGGCTAGATGATAAACTTGATCGCTTTGATCGTGAAGTGGAAAGAAAAGTCCCAATGTAAAATCTCCAAGAGACGATGTCGTTGCCCATAGCAGATAATGAGACGGGCAAGGGAGCCGGATCTAAAACATATATATATGAGTTGCCTGCGGAGGAGGCTACATTTACACATTTTAGGGTGTTTTAAAAACTCTGCCTGAACATTACCAAAACCCCACCCCGGACCCTATACTGTCATGAGTGTGCAGCTGGTATAGTTTTCTTGACACCAATTGACCTATATCATTATGACGTCACGGCTTGTTTATGAGGGGGACAGA
Organism: Actinernus sp. WN-2022; assembly: GCA_030867875.1. NCBI lineage: Eukaryota > Metazoa > Cnidaria > Anthozoa > Actiniaria > Actinernidae > Actinernus > Actinernus sp. WN-2022. The sequence continues at coordinate 74,916,460 of JAOWCC010001634.1, read as the reverse complement.
ATCGACATGAACAATAGAATTTTGAACTAAATCTGCTCTGCTGAAGAAAATTTAACTTCGAATTGTCTGGTTTCCAGATATCAGCTGTATCAATGTCTACCCCACAATATTTACCGTATTTGGTGGCTGTTGCCGCTATTCTACGTTCTACAAAATGCATTTGATAGCGATTTCCTTTGTGTTGTTGCTGTTTTGTCCCCTCCCACGACCGTGATCCTTAGCGTTTAAACATTAGATTGTTTTGATTTGACGTCATAATGATATAGGGTAATATGGAGCGGATTTCGTATGAGTGGGACAAAAATACGGCATGTCTGTACCTTACCGTAACGTGCCGTACCCAGTAGCCCATTACAAGGAGCGTCCATAATGACTATATCGATCCGTGAGTCATCGTATGACCGGATTGAGCTATTTACCTTAGTGATTACGTATATCTGACTGTTTTGATTCTCAGATTGCTGTCTTGAAAGGGAGTCAAGAGCGGGTGGCTGCAGTGAAAAATGGTGCCCAGTTCTACGGTAAGATGGGCAAAATTGTAATATTGTTAAGGGGCATTGTCAACCCCCAAATGATAAACTTTCTCACGACAAAAGACAAAAATAACTATTCAGATTAGCAGAGTATGCTTTCCAGGTATACTGGAGAAAATGTGAGGCAATTTTGATGAAGGATGGCAAAGATTCGAGTGGATGAAAATACTGCTTTTAAAAGAAATTAAGAGCAATTTGAAATCGGTTCCGACTGCATGTAACCGAGATCAAGTTTCTAGAATAAGCTTTTAAAATCCACTTTAATCGTTGCCATCCTCTATCCTCTAAGGACACAAATAACTACAAATTAAAGTAACACTAGATCATAGAGCTAACAGTCAAGAGTTTATATACTTTCAGTACAATCATCAGACACACCACTTTTTCACAAGTGTGCCAGAGTATTTTTGAAAAAAACTTTTTGAACAGTCTACGCGCACACACAGGATTTGATGCACTTCAGTTCGGTTTTAAAGAAGTGTTTCACATATATGAAGGAGTATTTTATAAAGAAAGAATTATATCAAAGTAGTGTGGTAGCCACCCCAAACAATGTTCGACAATAAGACGTGACGTCACATGGGCTTGCGTGACTTGGTCAAGATTTACTTTGGTGTCAACAGATGAACCACTATTTCATGCTCCATCGATTTATACGCTGCCTCTAGAGCTTCTCCAGCCTTCAACAGCTTCACGCCAATTTTACTGATTTCCCAATTCTGTGCACATAGCTTTTCTATCATTTCATCGCTAACCTGCCCATAATACCCGGCTTGCTCGGGGTATTTCTTCACGTCGAAACGCGTGTTTTCCATGCCGAATTTTCCACCTGAGGCTATCAGCTTTAGCATTGAATCAACATAAGCTTGGGTTCCCTCGTTCGGGTCCTCCACCTCCACAGTCGTTCTGATAGCGGCTCTGTCCCAAATAACATCGAACGAGGCCTTCACTGTCGGCTCTAGGGATATTAAATGGAAGAAATTACACTGATAGAGCGTAATATCTTTGTCTTTGGCTTTGTACACTTTGTTGTCTCCGGAACCGAGGGTTGAGCTTGTGAACTCAAGGTTTTGTACCTTGAAAAATGCCTCACAACCTTCGGCATCATACTCGACGCCGTAAACCGAGTGTCCCAGATCGGCTAGCCAAGGAATATCATCGGATCTACCACACAAAGGAACTAGGATTTTCAGTTTCGACCGGCCGCCAGTGATCTCTTTCAAGTGTTGTTCTAGGAGTGGATGGACTCCTCTGACCTCAAATGGTAGAAGGTTTGGGTTACTCCAGCTAAAATACCATTCTTCGTCTCCATCGCCATGTTCATGTTCGTGGGCACATTCTTCCTCCGCCTTCGCGTGTTCCTGCTCGCCTTTCTGTTTCTTATGGTGGCATTCTCGCTCTCCTTTGTGGTCAGACATATCCAAAATACTCGTTGTCTGCGAAATTTCTCGGTTGCCTAGTGTCTAAAGACTGTAAAGACCGAAATTTTCATAAAAGCGAGGCCAGTTGTCACTCGATACCATTGTTACCAGACTCTTCTTCCCGCGCGGGCATTAGACCACAGGCTTCGATCAAAAGATACACAATATTTCGGCTGGCCAAACATGACGTAAATATTAAGGCCAAGTAAAAACATAAACATGTTTATCGTCCGGAATTGTTATAAAAAGGAGGATGCGGCCGTGTTTGGTTTTTATTCAGTTTTTACATTTTTCTGACATTGAAAAAACTTGGTACGAGTTTTGGATGTTTGGGCATATAGTTACTGTGTGGTTTCCTGTCACTTCTCAGTAGCAGTTCATGTAGTAAATCCATGATATTTCCTGACCAGTTGATTCTTGATCAGATTCAATGTTTCAGAAAAGGAAGCGCGCGGGGCAATTAACATGTTTATTTTTTTACTTAGGCCTAAGAGATAAAGATACGATTAAAAAAATACAATAATAAGTATATAAAAATAGATGAGGTCAGTATAAGATTACATATATTCAGAAGTTAAATATATATATATATACAGCAAAGTGCAAAAACTTTGACCCATATAACTATATCGGGTGCATTATGGGTAGGGGTAAAGTTCATTAAAATGCAACTACAGCCGATATCCGCGCGCGTTTGTAAATCATTATAGCGAAGACTTATGTAGTTGATTTAAAGTTCAAGAATTCATCTAGAATACAGCACTTTTCTCGGGACAGGCATGAAAGCTTAAAGTTCAAGTTCAATTTTAAATGCACTCTGTATATTTTAATACTGTTAGGTCGAATATTTGCAGAACATAACATATCCCTGACCTAGCCTCCTCCGCAGGCATCTCTAGTTAGTAAGAAATAGTAAGGTTGGGAACCCTGTGGACAAACATGTGGGCGTGCGAGGGACCCTGGGGCGAAATACTCTGATTTCTTCAAAAATTAGAGATGCCTGCGGAGGAGGCTATCCCTGACCGAGGGAAAGAGAACGGGAAATGATCATGCCGACGTTTCAGGTTCGAAGCGTGAATTCAGAGCTATTTATAATTGTTGATAAATAAATATTGCATAGCAATTTTGGGTTGCCTGTGGTATCAGTACCACGTGGATGCTACCATCAGTAAGAATACCTCGTCTTCACTCAAGTGCTTTACTTTTTTTCTTGTGATCTTTTCTAGATTTTCAAAAAGACGATTGCGGTTTGTGTTATAAGAACTGCAACGAAGTAAGAAATGTTTTTCGTCCTCATTTTTTGATAAGGCCTTTTGATAAGGCGATGATTTAACCTGAGATACTCAGCTTGGTTAGCGATGATTTCATACTTGGCAGATTGCCGTTAGAAGTCGACGCAATTTATAGAGCTATTCAGTTTTGGACATAACGTCAGATTAAACAAAGCTGTCGGATCAAGCGATTCTTGATTGCACGATTTCACTTTCGTCACTATTCAGCTGGACAGAAAAAAATAATTTATTCAGTGTCTGTGTTCAGTATAGTTTAATTTGGCTTAAAAACGCCATTACAAATCAAACACATATTGCCTGGAAGATATTAGACAGGTAAAACAAAGAATCCGTGACATTGAGTGCCAAACTTGGATTGAAGACCGCCCGATCAACGCCGAAACCCAGCACAACGCAATAAACTTAGAACATATATACAGATTATTTAAAACAGACCACAAACTGAAAGATTACCAGTTTATAGAGCTATTAAGTTTTGTACACAATTCAAATAAAACAAAGCTCTCGGATCAAGCGATTCTTGATTGCCTTCACTTTCGTTACCCATTCAGCTGGACAGAAAAACTGAAATTTATAATTCAGCGTCTTGGTTATGGTACCCTGGATGCCAGAGGTTCTACTGGCCTCTCTAAGCCAAAGTTTAGAGTCGATCCCTAAACTTTGGCTTTGAGAGGGAAGTAGAACCTCTGGCACACAGGGTATGGTTATGGTTTAATTTGGCTTAAAACGCCAATACAAATCAAACACATATTGCCTGGAAGATATTTCTTAGACAGATAAAACAAAGAATCCGGCGTGACATTGAGTTCCAAACTTGGATTAAGAACATTCATATTGATCAACGCCGAAACCCAGCACAACGCAATAAACTTAGAACATACAGATTATTTAAAACAGACCACAAACTGAAGAATACCGGGTGTCTCGAAACCTAAGACCCTCGAAAACTAAGACCTAAGACCTAAGACCCCCTCTTAGTTTTTCTAGATCTCGAAAGCTAAGACCCCCTCTTAGTTTTCGTAATTCGCAGTTCGAAAACTAAGACCCCGCCAAAGAAAGCGATGTGAAGCGAAGCGAAGAAATGAAAACAGCTCCGTTTAATCAAGAGTCGCTTGGCTTCTTGTCTGACTGTGTGTGACTACATATAACGAAAAATCGGCCGGCTTACTTTCACAGTATTTTATTGTACGAAATAGTACTAAAGAACTTTATTGAATCATTGAGAATGAAAGCATATATGATAAATATATAATAAAGACAAAGTATTGTGGCGTCGCTTGAAAATAATCAACAGAAAATATGTTTATAGATCAGAGCGTTTTTTGCATACATGTGATACGCCGATGACAGATCCGATTTAATTTACTTCCGTTACATATTGGACATATGATATGAACTACTGATGAAGTGAATTAATCTCATAAGGGAAATTCCAGGGTCAAAATGACGCGGAACTTGAGTTTTATCAAATAACTGATAAGTAAGAGCAAACTCCGGATATCCAGAGACGTTTGCAGTCGTTCAAGGGACCGAAACTTCAATAGATCGAAAAGAAAAGGCTGTAGCGCATACAATTTTTTTTTATAAGAACGAAAATCAATGAAAATCGATAAAAATCGATAATCAAGGACGCTAGCGTTGTGACTATCGATTTTTATCAATATCAATGAAGTATTTTGATGGAAGGGGGGTTGTACCTGGATCCCACCACGTATTTTGGCATCTAGATTTTTGTCCACAAATATCTTCTTTAATAAAGTACTTATTGAAGAAGTAACTATATTTCTACTTTCTACAGGCAGAGAAGAACGTGTGTCTGCATTAAAATCGGTATCCCTATTTCACAACGCGAGAAATTACCCGCCACCCACCACCTCCCCATTGTTTTGACCTCTTCCCTAACCTAAACATTTACAGCCTTCTCTCACTGTTCTACTGAACGGTATTATCGCCATTGAATTTATGCTAATGTTACGAGAAAAATCGTTGTTAAAATTCGTCCCTTGTAATCTGGTCCAAATTTTTTTTCTGACAAATGCAATAGACCAGTTCGCGGTAAATTCCGACATTTTGAAAGGGGTGCAAACATGGCGCGAAATACAGTGTTTGTATGGGAATCGATGGGAATCCGATTGCCAAATAAAATCCGTAAAATCGAATTTCTGAATTATCCAACAGATAAGAGTAAAAGATTAACATATCGAAATTTGAGGGATTTAGCTGAGCTGGGAAGCGTGCAATCGTGTTTTCAGTTTTCCATACATTCACTCTGTATATTTTCACGCGGAATTGGACTCGTTTTTACCAGACAATGTATGGAAAACTGAAAACGCGATTGCACGCTTCCCAGTTTCCAACACAGCTACATCCCTCAAATTTCGATATGTTAATCTTTTACCTGGTATCTTAAGTTTGTATCTGAAGAATATTTCATAAATTCGATTTTACGGATTTTCAGTTTGGCATCGGATTCCCATCGATTCCCATACAAACACTGTATTTCGCGCCATGTTTGCACCCCTTTCAAATGTCGGAATTTACCGCGAACTGGTCTATTGAAAGTGTCTCTAGACTTTAATTACGTTTCTCTACGGATTTACTAAGGGGTCATAGTTTTCCTACCTAGTTCTCGAAAACTAAGAAATGTTTTGTAGGACCAGATTTTTTTTGGGCGTTATTTTTTGGCTTGCTCGATTTTTTTTGTGAGGGGGGGGGGGGAGGGGGATTTGCGGTACCTCCCCCGGTATAATTACACTTCATGTGTCGATCAAATGACAGCGAACGTGTATTTTATTATAAGTTACTACTCAGTGTTGCTGGTATATAAGTATTGATTAGCAGAATCGATCAGGTATCCAGATTCATTCTGACAGTCGTTCAAGGGCCGATCGAAATTCGTGCATATCGAAAACTGTAGCCTGAGGAAATCAGACGCCTTTCATCGCCCCTTTGGAGCAGCACATACCCGTAACTGTATAGCTTATATGGGAGAAAACAGAACATTTCAAATCCGATTGAAAGTGTCTTTAATTATAATTGTTTTACTGAGGGTCTTAGTTTTACTGAGTTTTCGAAAACTAAGACCCCTCTTAGTTTTCGTAATTCGTAGTTGAAAAACTAAGACCCCTCACTAAAAATATAGAAAACTGCGTGAAACGAGTAGAAGAAATACTGAGACATAGCGCCGTTCAGTTAAACCGTACTTTTTAGTAAACAATTTTTAAACTTAACTAAATTCTGTGTGAACTACAAACCGGAGCAAAGTAATACATGGAGTTAAGTCTGTTGAAGTTTTAGCGTGTTCTTTCGAGTAGTTTTCTTCTTTTTTTTAACGAAACATTGCCCAAACTCCCGAAATATCATGCATGCATGTACAAGACTATGTATGGGCCTGATAAATGAGGCGGGCTAGCCCGGTCTCTCCAAACCCGCCTCATGTAATCACAGAGTTAATTTTTGTTGTGTTTCATAGCCAATTAAGGCGGCCTACACAGCAAAACCGGCCAGCCGCCTCATGTAGATACTTTCTTTTCTGTTTCTTTTCAAACTGCCGGGACGCGTGCTGCTTGTACACAAATTTATTGATCGTGATCATATTACATTTTGGCGGGAACTGAGTGCACATCATTGTTCTCTGGCAATTGACATCCTATTCAACGATGTCGTTGTTTCGGCGGTTTAAGGTGGCCCGCGGCTATTTATTTTGGCAACGGGGGTCTTTTTAAATTGCGTTTTTGAACAGCTAAACATTATCCGATTTCCGAGATTTTTTGAACTTTTAATAAAGAATCCTCGAATGTTATAAAAAGTACAATTAGAAAGTGATTAACAGAGAATTGCTGAAGATATAAGCGAGTTTCGAAAACGTTGTTTTTTAGGAAAGAGCGTATATTTCAAAACCCAAAAGATGGATTTGTTCCATTTTACTTTCAACGAGTGCCCAACCTCCAAGGTCTGTGACAGGCAAGTTTCAGGTTAATCGGCACCATACAAGTTTCTCAGCAAACGGCTGATCAATTTTAACCTTAAAATGTTATGCTCAGGCATCTGGTTCAACTGCCGGAGAAATATTACAGTAATAATTAAATCGTACATACCATATGGAAGTTCAATACCACTTGAAACTTCTGTGCCAACGGCAAGAAGATCGGAAAACTGCAACTAACGTTATGCGGCGAACGAAGTAAGATAGGTTATTGCTGAATATTTGCGAAAGTCGAGAAATTTGTATTCTTTCGGCATAAAAAAAATCACTAGTTTGTTTTTCTTAAGTTTCTAATATGACTTACAGTAGCATATTTTAAAGTACCTTACCGAGTTTCAGCGCGCTTTGACCATACGCTTTTGAGAAATAAAGGCTGTAAACTTCAGCTTGTGCGAGACTTCTAAAATCTAAATGCTTGGAAAACCCCTCATGTTAGCTAATTTATTCAATGGGTTTGTTTTGAATTTCCGCACGGGTTCTGCCACTTGGGAATTGCGAGGCAAGGAATAATTAAAATTATTGTTGAAATTAAAATTAGGATTACATTGTAATTCATGCGACTGTGTGCAGTAACCCATGAAAGTGTGACAACTAACACGCAAATCCTGGCTAAAATAGTGTTCGTTTTAAATAAGGGACAGTTATTCAAAATAAAAGTAAAAAAAGATCCATACCGTCGAGATTTTTTTAAAATAAAAAGCAGTATTATGCTTTTGATACCGGCTCTGATACTCCTTGGCACCAAAACATTACTCAGCCTGGACTATTATTACAAACTTGCAAAATTAATCCTCATTTTAATTTCAACATTAATTTTAATTATTCCTTGCCTCGCAATTCCCAAGTGGCAGAACCTGTGCGGAAATTCAAAACAAACCCATTGAATAAATTAGCTAACATGAGGGGTTTTCCAAGTATTTAGATTTTAGAAGTCTCGCACAAGCTGAAGTTTACAGCCTTTATTTCTCAAAAGCGTATGGTCAAAGCGCGCTGAAACTCGGTAAGGTACTTTAAAATATGCTACTGTAAGTCATATTAGAAACTTAAGAAAAACAAACTAGTGATTTTTTTTATGCCGAAAGAATACAAATTTCTCGACTTTCGCAAATATTCAGCAATAACCTATCTTACTTCGTTCGCCGCATAACGTTAGTTGCAGTTTTCCGATCTTCTTGACTTTGGCACAGAAGTTTCAAGTGGTATTGAACTTCCATATGGTATGTACGATTTAATTATTACTGTAATATTTCTCCGGCAGTTGAACCAGATGCCTGAGCATAACATTTTAAGGTTAAAATTGATCAGCCGTTTGCTGAGAAACTTGTATGGTGTCGATTAACCTGAAACTTGCCTGTCACAGACCTTGGAGGTTGGGCACTCGTTGAAAGTAAAATAGAACAAATCCATCTTTTGGGTTTTGAAATATACGCTCTTTCCTAAAAAACAACGTTTTCGAAACTCGCTTATATCTTCAGCAATTCTCTGTTAATCACTTTCTAATTGTACTTTTTATAACATTCGAGGATTCTTTATTAAAAGTTCAAAAAATCTCGGAAATCGGATAATGTTTAGCTGTTCAAAAACGCAATTTAAAAAGACCCCCGTTGCCAAAATAAATAGCCGCGGGCCACCTTAAGCTTCCACAGCTCTTAAATAAGAAGAAACCTGTACAACAAATGGTCGACAGCATTCAATGCTTCGACTGCAACCAACTACCAGTGAAAGAAAGAATCGGACAAGGAGCGTTTGGGGATGTTTACACCACCGATTACAAAGCCCCGGAAAATGAGATTGCCGAAACAGTTGTTATCAAGAAAATGTTACAAGTCCTGGATAAAGAAGAGAACAAACTTTTCTTTAAAGAAGTAGCTCTTCTTAACAGACTTAACCATACTAGCATTGTAAAATTCAAAGGAGTTTGCTATCAGTTCGCTGTCATTTTACATTTAATCGACATGTCCAGTGTAATTTACCGTACGTATCTAGACTAACTTCCCTTCAATCAGGTCATATATTATGAGTATTTTTACACTATGAAGCCAATCACGACTACACATAATCCGTTACTTTGCCGAGGTCCAGAACAAGCTATTGTGCACTGTTTGGGTTTAGTTCGGATGCGACGCAGGCTATGCAGTGGACAGCTAAATGGTTTTCCTGTTAATACCTATTAACTGACTCGTCTATAAAATTATATTCAAACAACAATAATAATAATAACATGTTATGTATGATCAAATGCGCAGGTATCAAACTATATCTAAAATCTTAAGCAATTTAAAAGCTAAATACTATTCTAAAGTGAAATCTAAAAAGAGTATAAAAGAGACCCATGGCTAATGTAAATTAAAAGCTATTTTAAAAAGATGAGTCTTAAAGATTTAAAACTATCAAAATTGTCCTCATTACGAATGCGCAAAGGCAGTCCATTCCACACTTTCGGCGCTGCTGCAGCAAACGCACGGTCACCCAGAGTCTTTTTATAGTTACAGGTTTAGGTACTATAAACAAAAGTCCGATCCACTGTTAGATCGTAGGCTGTAATGGGTACATACATGTACATATGCTCTCTGACAGTAATGGCATTACAAAGATATACAGGTGCAATACCATGAGTACACTTAAAAGCAACTGACTGCAGTCTTGAAATGGACTTCCTTGAAATCTATCTGAACAGGACTGCTTGTGTGATGTAGCTGTATCTAGGCCAGTATAGGAAATAAGTCTTGCTGCCGAGTTCTGTAACCGCTGCAGTTTGGACAGATATTAAGCAGCAGGCATACCGAAAAGCAGACTATTGCAATAATCGACACTCATAATAATGGGTTGAACTCCACTTCGCTTCACACAGTTTAATATGGCGGGGTCTTAGTTTTCGAACTACGAATTACGAAAACTAAGAGGGGGTCTTAGTTTTCGAGAACTAGGTAAGAAAACTAAGACCCCTTAGTAAAACCGTAAAGAAACGTAATTAAAGTCTATAGACACTTTCAATGGGATTTTTAAGGACATTTTTTGACCGGATCATACTGGACGGTTTTTAACGACGATTTTTCTCGTAACATTAGCATAAAATTTAATGGGTATAACAAGTGAGAGAAGGCTCCCTGGTTCAGGTTAATGTGGTGCGAAAAATTTAAAATCGCCCCGTGTATTAAAGTTACTTTAAATATGCGCTATTTATATTTTGATAAAATTTGACCCTGGAATTTCCCGCATGAGATTAATTTCACTTCATCAGTAGTTCATATCATCTGCCGCCCAATATGTAACGGAAGTAAATTTAATCGGAATCTGTCATCGGCGTATCGGATGTATGCAAACTCTGCGAAACTCTGTTCTATAAACATATATTCTGTTGATTATTTTCAAGCGACGCCATACTACTCTGTCTTTATTATATATTTATCATATTTACTTTCATTCTCAAATATTCAATCAAGTTCTGTGCGTAGCACTATTTCGTACAATTAAATACTGTTAGTTTCGTTACAAGTTAACTGATGAACAGTCAGACAAGAAGCCAAGCGACTCTTGATTAAACGGAGCTGTTTTTATTTCTTCGCTTCGCTTCACATCGCTTTCTTTGGCGGGGTCTTAGTTTTCGAACTGCGAATTACGAAAACTAAGAGGGGGTCTTAGCTTTCGAGATCTAGAAAAACTAAGAGGGGGTCTTAGGTCTTAGGTCTTAGTTTTCGAGGGTCTTAGGTTTCGAGACACCCGAAGAATACCTAGTGAATAATATTAACATTAAACACAGGGTAGCACTTACAAATCGAAACAAGCAGACATTCAAGGCGGTGTTCAATTAAATCAAATTAAACACATACATCTTAGCCTCCTCCGCAGGCATCTCTAATTTTCGAAGAAATCAGATTTAAAAAATCGATCAGATTAAAAAAATCGTGAATTGGGTTACCTGTGACTCCAGGAGAGTTTTCCATACATTGTCTGTAAAAACGAGTCAAATTCCACGTGAAAATTTACAGGCAATGTATGGAAAACTGAAAACACTATTACACGCTTCCCAGCACAGCTACATCCCTCAAATTTCGATATGTTAATCTTTTACCTGGTCTTAAGTTTGTATCTGAAGAATATTTCAGAAATTCGATTTTACGGATTTTATTTGGCATCGGATTCCCATCGATTCCCATACAAACACTCTATTTCGCGCCATGTTTGCACCCCTTTCAAAATGTCGGAATTTACCGCGAACTGGTCTATTCGTTTCTCGGCACTTGGTAGTATGTGCATCTAATTATAAAGTGCCGTTCATCCTCAACTTCGGCTTTACAAAGAGGACAAAGCCTCTCGTTGGGTGGTTTATATGAGCGCTCATATCTGCCCCTCTCAATTTTTAGCTCATGATTACTTATTCTCAACTTCGTTAGCGCAATTCGATGCTTCACGTTCTTAATATTTAACAGATAATTTTCAAGTTCATGTTTATAGTTGAATGTTCGATAAAATCTTAATTTGTTACCTTGGTTGTTTTTCGGTTATTATCATTGAATAGCTCACTATGCCAATTTTGGATTTGAACATCTATTAGTCTTTGTTTTAAATTATTAATAATTATGTTTGGGTGTTCGATTTCTTCCTGGAAAAACCAGACTTCACCGAAACCTAGTCGAAACAGATGGTTTTTTACTCTTTGGCACCATATTGTGGGCTTCCCTATCTGTATGTCTCGATTCAGCTACAGCGTCTTGCGCTAATTCAGTGATGTTTTGATTTTGTTTTTTTTAGCCAGTATTTTAGGCTTCTTAGGGTGGAGTCCATGCTTATTGGTAATTTACCTAATTCGGCCCGACAAGCATTATTAGTGGCGGTTCTGCTTACACCCAGTAACCATTTACAGAATTTTAACTGTACACTTTCTATTGGGTCTTTGTCATTGTTTGATACTTTATCCATACCCCATATTTCAATACCGTAAAGAACTATGGGTTTAATTAGACTATTGAATAGTTTGAGCGTAAGTTTAACTGAAATGACAACCCATTGTTTTCCGTAATTTGCAAAGTGCTTTTAGTGCGACTTTTTTAGCTCGATCTTTGCCGTAGTAAAGTTGTGTATCAGTCAATTCCAAACCCGTGCATCCCCCCCCCCCCCCCCCCAAACCGGGCCACCCCCGGGCATTTGATCAGAGGCTTGCTCCCGAGGGTGGGGAATTTGACGAGTACCTAGGCCCTCAGAGGCGGGGCATTTGATCGGTGTTTAAAAAATACATTCTGTCTGTCTACAAATTCGCATCGCTCGCGTCGAAATGGAGAACGTACGTGTCTTCGAGGACTGCCAGGATAAGGATTGCGCATTTGTAGAGGCCTGGTTTGAAAGAGTGAACCTGCCAAATTTGAAGGCCACTTTCAGAGGTAAATTGTTTATGTTTAAACCTATAAACTACTGTATGTTGTTTTCTTTTGCTTCGTGAACTTTGACCGACTGCGTGATATTAAGTGCGTGACATTTATATAGATCGATTTCACTTAGGTCACGTGAATTCTAAAAATCTTTATTGCTGATTCTAATAGAATCAAGGTGCGTTTTTCTGAAAGAGAACTAAAAATTACGTATTTTTGACAAGTTTTATCAAACTAGGATATTTCCCGCCCAAAATATAAGCGATCAAATGTGCGCCATGTTTACAGTAAAATGTATGGCGGCCAGATTACCAAGTTTCATTAAAGTCCATAATTACCAAGAATTCTGACCTAAAATGTATCTATTTGCATAGATATTCACTTATTCAACATGTTGGTTTGTATTTAGAAAGATTTTAGCTGAAAGTTGCACTAATTTGACTCCTCAAAATACGTGACTGGGTGTTGCGTGACTCAAATCGCTTCATCGATATCTCCGGAACAAAGTGAAAGAAACCGATGAAATTTGGTGTGAAGACTCGCTCAGGTAAGCTCTAAACTGTATCAAAGCAGAACTTGGTAGAGTTCATAGTTTCGAAGTTAGCAATTTGATGACGTCACATGAAATCGATCTATACTTTATAATATTATGTAAGGTGAGTTTTGCTGCGACCCTAGACAGCGCGTGAGTTAAAAACATAATTATTATATCGGTAAATTTCAAACCATTACGTTTATTATAAAGTATATAACGGAAACCAAGAACGATCGAGCCGGTAGAAATGATTGTTCTCATTCCTGACCGGTTGAAGGTGGTTTTCACCGTCGGTGTTTCCTGTGAATTGCTAGAGTCAGAGATTGTCAATAAAACAATGATTTCATTTATTTGTCAATAGTCTTTGCCTTGTCTTTGTCGAAAAAAATTTGGGAACATTTTCCAAGCCGGTCCCCGATGGTGGGGCATTTGAACAGCCTGGATGAAAAACTGGTGGGCATTTGAACAGTTTTTCTGCCTTGGTAGTGGGGCATTTGATCGATTTTTTTTCAAAATGTTCAAATGCCCGGAGGTGGCCCGAAAGGCCATGCACGGGTTTGGAATTGACTGATACATTACCATAAGTACTGAAACAGAGGGCTAGATGTTTAAATACTCGCATATTTTCTATTGGTTGGTTAGAATAAGTGAAAGCGTATAAATTGTTCATTCTTCTACCTGAGTTGTTGAAAATCATTGCTTTCGTTTTTTCGATATTTACCTCTAATTCGGAGTTGATGTTATATTCTTTAAGCCTACAAAGTAGCTGCTGTAACCCCTTAGCAGACCTGGAAAGTATAACTAAATCGTCCGCGTATGCCAGACACCTAATTGTCTTATTTTTTAGCTCCACAAAATCTGCTCAATGACCATTTTTAGCACCCCCCCCCCCCCCCCCACAACTTGAAATTTCGCTCCGCCGTCCCTGTAAATTTAACAAATTGAAGTTAGTTTTTTATGTGTCTGTCCTAATATTGACAATGATTTTCGTCATAACATGGTCAAAATAGCTGTGGATCCACGAGGCGTCTTCGCCAAGTGGATCCACAGCTATTTTGACCATGTTATGACGAAAATCATTGTCAATATTAGGACAGACACATAAAAAAACTAACTTCAATTTGTTTTTTTACAACAACAAAACACTTTTAGCTTCAAATGAGTGTGTACAAACTGCCTTTCGAGTCGAAAAGTCCAAAACGTAAACACGTCTAAGTTATGCTTTACCGAACTCTAGAAAAATACCTAAGCTACTCTAAACTGTTTGTTTCTATTTAAGAACGTTATATAAATGTCCTGAATAAGAGATTTTAATCACGAACTAGAAGATTATGTATTTAATTCAAGACCATTTCTCAGTTCTAGTTCTAAAAGATCGGTCGAACTTGTCACAAAGTCGATCACAAATTAGCCGAAAATGCTTTGTTCGACTCGAGAGAGAGCTCAAATTTTGACAAATGGCACCACACAAGGAAGTTTGACTCGCCGATTAACTTTTCCCAGTGATGAAATGCTTTTAAATTCCTCATTTTCTTGATTTTTGGAACAGATGTGTACACAAACCTGAATTCACAAATCTCTGCAAAGCCCGCTTCGGGAAAACCGGCCGCGCGTATGGCACGCCGATTGTAGCAATATTCAACTCCGTAATATTCAACCATTCAACTATTCATTCAACTTCAATTCAACCCCTTATTCAACCATTCAACTATTATTCAACTTCAATTCAACCCCTTATTAACCATTCAACTATTATTCAACTTCAATTCAACCCCATATTCAATCATTCAACTATTATTCAACTTCAATTCAACCCTTATTCAACCATTCAACTATTATTCAACTTCAATTCAACCCCTATTCAACCATTCAACTATTATTCAACTTCAATTCAACCCCTTATTCAACCATTCAACTATTATTCAACTTCAATTCAACCCCTTATTCAACCATTCAACTATTATTCAACTTCAATTCAACCCCTATTCAACCATTCAACTATTATTCAACTTCAATTCAACCCCATATTCAACCATTCAACTATTATTCAACTTCAATTAAACCCTTATTCAACCATTCAACTATTATTCAACTTCAATTCAACCCCTTATTAACCATTGAACTATTATTCAACTTCAATTCAACCCCATATTCAACCATTCAACTATTATTCAACTTCATTTCAACCCTTATTCAACCATTCAACTATTATTCAACTTCAATTCAACCCCTATTCAACCATTCAACTATTATTCAACTTCAATTCAACCCCTTATTCAACCATTCAACTATTATTCAACTTCAATTCAACCCCTATTCAACCATTCAACTATTATTCAACTTCAATTCAACCCCTTATTCAACCATTCAACTATTATTCAACTTCAATTCAACCCCTATTCAACCATTCAACTATTATTCAACTTCAATTCAACCCCTTATTCAACCATTCAACTATTATTCAACTTCAATTCAACCCCTTATTCAACCATTCAACTATTATTCAACTTCAATTCAACCCCTATTCAACCATTCAACTATTATTCAACTTCAATTCAACCCCATATTCAACCATTCAACTATTATTCAACTTCAATTCAACCCTTATTCAATCATTCAACTATTATTCAACTTCAATTCAACCCCTTATTCAACCATTCAACTATTATTCAACTTCAATTCAACCCTTATTCAACCATTCAACTATTATTCAACTTCAATTGGCAACCCCTATTCAACCATTCAACTATTATTCAACTTCAATTCAACCCCTTATTCAACCATTCAACTATTATTCAACTTCAATTCAACCCCTTATTCAACCATTCAACTATTATTCAACTTCAATTCAACCCCTATTCAACCATTCAACTATTATTCAACTTCAATTCAACCCCATATTCAACCATTCAACTATTATTCAACTTCAATTCGACCCTTATACAACCATTCAACTATTATTCAACTTCAATTCAACCCCTTATTTAACTATTCAACTATTATTCAACTTCAATTCAACCCCTATTCAACCATTCAACTATTATTCAACTTCAATTCAACCCCTATTCAACTTCAATTCAAACATTCAACAATTCAACTCGCATCAGTCCTACACGGCCAGAGCTGTACAAAAGAGACTAGACTGACGACTGGAGTTGAAACCAAGATGGAAGACATAAATGACTTCGATATTGAAAAAGATCTCCCTGAATTTTTTTATTCAGTTTTAGACAAAGTGGAAAATGTTTGTCAAAGTACGGTTGACCAGAGCACTGTAGAATTACATGCATTAGTTGTCGATCAGACTCTTGCTTTGATTCGTTCAATTCGGGATGATGTTGATGCAAATGACAAAGAGAGCTGGAATTCCCTATCAGTGGTTTTTTCCGAAGTTTTATCGTCGATGCAAGAGTACCTGGCCAAGAGATCGCTGACTTCAACAACACTTGCTGATAATTCAGTTAGCTTGGTTAGAAAAAAACGAGGAACACCAGGAAAACCACCTTTTGATATTCCCGTTGACACTCTGGAAAACCTCCGTGGGTTGGGGTTCAGTTGGACAAACTGATTGCATGCATGTTAGGTGTGCCTCGTTGGACAATTTTGCGAAGGGTAAAAGAGTATGACTTACAAAATCTGGCGAAATTTGATGATATATCTGACCAAGAATTGGACAAAGTTATCAAAGACTACTTTGCATCTCATGGAACGACTACAGGGCAAGTTTCTATTGCAGGCTATTTAAAATCACTTGGTTTGAGGGTTCAAAGGAGTAGAATAAGACAATGCATGGCTAGAGTTGACCCTCAGAATACAGCATTGAGATGGGGTATTGTTGTCTCACGTAGACAGTATCGAGTATCGAGTATCTTGGCCAAATTCACTCTGGCATTTGGATGGCCATCATTCCCTTATTCGTTGGAAGTTGGTCATTATATTCGTGGATGTATCGACGGGTTCTCAAGGAGAATAATATTTCTGAAGTGTAGTTCTAATAACCTAGCAGAGACAGTACTCAACCTATTTTTGGATGCAATAAGTAAAGATGGTGACCTTTGGCCATCAAGAATAAGAGTTGATAAAGGAGTAGAGAATGTACAGTACTGTTCGAAAAGATTGCAACGAGAATTGGGGATATATCCCCGGGGATATTTCACTTTTAAGTGAAATATCACTTCACTAAGGGAAGTGAAATATCACTTTTGGTGACGTGAAATATCACTTTTGGAAAGTGAAATATCACTTTTGGAAAGTGATATTTCACTTTTGAAGAAGTGATATTTCACGTCACCAAAAGTGATATTTCACGTCACCAAAAGTGATATTTCACGTCACCAAAAGTGATATTTCACGTCATCAAAAGTGATATTTCACGTCACCAAAAAGTGATA
Source organism: Actinernus sp. WN-2022 (assembly GCA_030867875.1). Lineage (NCBI taxonomy): Eukaryota > Metazoa > Cnidaria > Anthozoa > Actiniaria > Actinernidae > Actinernus > Actinernus sp. WN-2022. Next base: position 74,898,937 of record JAOWCC010001634.1, on the reverse strand, counting down.
TTTCACTTTTTCGAACTGGACCTTTCACCGTCGTTATTATTCCTGTTCACGGCCCGCTAACAATCTTCGGTTAACTTTTATTCCTGTTCACACTTCATGTGTTGTCAGTTTCTTCAACACCGCCGTTCGCTTTCTTATTAACTAACGAAGCCAACTGCTTCAAAATAAACATTCTTAAAAGACGGCCCGCGAACAATCTTCGGTTAACTTTTATTCCTGTTCAAGCGTGATGAGTTGTCAGTTTCTTACTCAACACCGCCGTTCGCGTTCTTATTAACTAACGAAGCCAACTGCTTCAAAATAAACATTCTTAAAACACGGCCCGCTACCAATCTTCGGTTAACTTTTATTCCTGTTCACACTTCATGTCTTGTCAGTTTCTTCAACACCGCCGTTCGCGTTCTTATCAACTAACGAAGCCAACTGCTTCAAAATAAACATTCTTAAAACAGTATGTGATGTAATGGTTCAGGTTAGGGGAGATGGGAGAGGAAGTTTTATTGCTGGCCCTTCTACCCACAACCAACGTATTGAACGTCTTTGGAGGGAAGTGTACAGATGTGTATGTCATCTTTATTACTACTGTTTCTATGCAATGGAGGATTTGGGACTTCTTGATGTGGAAAATCCCATTCATCTGTATACATTACATCTAGTTTTCATCCCTAGAATCAACCATGCCCTGTGTGAGTTTATTGAAGCTTTCAACCACCATGCAGTAAGGACCGAGGGTAACTGGTCCCCTTATCAAATGTGGACAAATGGCATGATGCATCCAAATAATCCACTGGCTCACAGACAGCTGGATGAAGGCCCAGATGACTTAGACATGTATGGCTATGACCCCCAAGGGCCTTGTCCTTTAGAAGGTGGTGACAACAATGTTGTTGTTGAGCCACTTGATGTGGATGACAATGGTTTGATAGCATCGTATGTTTTAGGATCAATAAACATTCTCAGGCAATCAACAGAATATGGAATTGATATATACACAGAGGCTTTGTTTCTTGTCAAGCAGAAAATCAATGAGCTACAATAGTGTGTATGACTGCACGGAGTCAAATTAATCTAGGCATGCAGTGACATTTACCCAAACTATGGAACCTGTGTACAATCTATTATAAAAGTTTCTGAAACAGTCTTACCATAAGCAAACACACAAACTATAAACTACATTCCAATTTTATATGTACAATACTGGAATGCATGTATGTATACCATCTTAAAAGTGTTATGGGAGTATTTAATTGTGCAAAAGGGAATGATTAGTGTTACCAATAATGTTACTTATCTAACAAAATGAGGCAGCTAATTCATTGCAGCCTTAAAACATGCACCCCATATATGATAGTATGTATACACGTACTGCAAGGCTACAAAATGTAATCATATTTATTTACCAATATCCCCTGTTTATTGTACGCTGGCTATATGCATGAGGTACTATGGTTTTGCTATTTAATGGAAGCTACCCCTTTTATGGAAGTTATTTTCTTAGTAAGTTGTATATATACCAAGTTCACTTTATTTTTCACTTTAATATTATTTTACATTGATATTGCATTTACAGTACTTAGCTTTCCTATTGGCCAAGAGCTTCGTTTTTAATCAGTCAGCCAATCAGATTTCAATGTACAACGTACCACTTAATGTTTTAGTTTTGGTGGTAAGTTCATTTTGTGATTTCATTTACTGTTCATCATGACTGCATCTGAAGTAAACCCAATTGAAGGGGTCTGAGCAAGAACAGCATGTGACTTTGATCAATTTATAAATTCTCTCTCAGTGCATACAGGGATTTGCTGCATATAGTTGGGAGAGTTGACAATTTGATCAAAGTCACTTTCACTGTACTTGCACAGACCCCTGCTTGTGAAATGCCTTCACTGTTTGTTTTGGGACAAGAATATGTTGGAGATTGTGTGGAGCAAGCCATGCAATATACCAATGAAAGATGTGAGAAAAGAACATCTTGCAAACACTGCAAACAGCAGTAACAACAATATAAATGTTAATTTGGAATGTACATGTAACTTTGAATGTGGAATGTCCAAAGTCCCATTCAATTCAAGAAACAACAACATAAACACACAAAATAAACACACCTACCAATTTTGATATTAATAAAGTTCCATGCCAAAGCAGAGATTGCTAATCTGTCACATTTGAAATACCAGAGGTGTACAGTGTATGTATAGGTATATTATGCACAAAATACCGCTACTTTACTAACAAATCGGAAAAAACAGTCTCATGAAAGATTCAATATCTGATCAATTGAATACAATTGTTGTTTGTTTGGTAACTGTTATTTCAGTTTCTGTCACTTTTTCTCTTTTTAACTAGCAATTACCCAGTTATAGTCTCCTGTCAATATACAAATCACAGGACTTTTATGCAAGACCAAAGTAAGTGTTATTGAAGGCATAGTCATACACATCAAAAATGTCTTCCTCCTCTGGAAAAGGTACCTCATATGACCTGGTGGGTAGGAACAGTGGCTGTGTACAAGTGCTTGATGTTGGAATAAAAGCCATTTGTTTGTTAAAATAGCAGTGGTAAACTTGATATTAGGAGGCAGTTCGAAGCCAAGAAGAGGCTCTTCATCTGTGCCGGTTACAAACTGTAGTATGTGCCCTAGAGTTATCCCTTGTCTTCGCCCACTTGCAGTTTCTCGTATATATTTGGAGAACATTGCATAGGTAGCCGTCTGATACTTCAGCAGGTTTGAGCCTTCTTCGGCAAAGCAAGGTTTCAGAAGGGCTACTAGCATTCTTCTCGACAGTTTGTATGCTTGAGCAGGGCGCATTAGGTGCAAAAACAATGGCAGACTCCTACCAATTTGGTATAGTCCAAGCCTTGAAAAGCCACTGCGAAGCTTTGCAATACATGGGTTTGGCTCCCTTTCACCTGTAAAAATATCTTGGAGGACATTTTCAGGCAAAAACCTTGGAACAGGCCCATTTTGAAGTATACTCAATGCCATTATTATGCCTACATATTCATAGTCTTCAGACATGAGTTCACGAAGCCCCTTCTCAAAATATTTCTCTTTGATCGCTCTCAAACATAGCCTAAAGAATTCTTTTCTTGGGCCCCCAGAATCCTTTGCTAATTCTCCATAGAAAGATACATCTAGAGTCAATCTCATATTGTCAATGAGTTTTAGTTCTTCAAATGCAGATTCCAAAATATTACTTCTGTCAACACTGATATAGTTTGACTCGCCTTCTAAACATTCTGCAGCTGTGTTGGAATCTAGTGGTCGACCTTGGACAATGCATATCTGGGCACATCTGAGCACCTCTACAGGGTTTGTTGTATGCTCAGTCTTGCATCTCTCTATGCATTCTTTAGCTAACATGTCAGCGGTGTTACTGGTTTTCTCATGTTCTACATTTTCTGCTGCCAGGGAAAGCATGTTTGAAGATGCTGTCTCCACTCTCATCAACAGATACTATTGGTGGGTTACCTGCACTGACACTGCTGACAGTTGATGTTTAAGGAATTCTAAATCATGAGGGTCAACAGATGGATATTTCAGCTGTATTGCACTAGCCAAGCACTATCTCACTTTCTGCTCATTTGCTTCAGATGTAAGGGTAACAAATCCTCTTAAAATAATGCAATCGTCAGTAAAAAGAAAGGTATCAGAATGTTCGTCTTCGTCCTCGCATCGAACAAGGACAAACTCGAAAACCTTTTCGGTTTCAAGTTTACGTATCTTGCAGGGTACAGGCACAGCTTTGAAGGATGAAGCCCTTAGCCGTTCTCGTTTATTTAGTCGTGAATACATCCCTCCGACACTCGACTGCTGGATCATGGTTCGGGCTCTCGCAACAGACAGCATTCAGACTCAGAGTATTGTTCGTGCCACTTGTAGACACACTTGCTGTGCTACCACTACCAGCGTTGGAAGTAACTGAACTGGTATTAGCTACGATCCGAGAGACAATTTGGCCTGCCTCGTTGAGGCAGGAAGCCAACTGGTTAAGATTTTCAGCATTCATTTCAACAATAATACTTCAATAGCAAGTCGGAGATTTCCCGCTCTTTCCGAATGCGTATGCACATCGATATAAATGCACAGCAGTCTAACTGGTATAAGCATGCACAGCCACAGCAGAGTAACCGGAAGTGCTAGTGCCGGGCAACCTCGTTCTTTCGATGCCATCTTTGATTGGTTGGGCAACAGATTCATTTTTGGGCTTCCTGTGTTATCGAATTGACCCATTTTTTACATGAAGCCAAGAGGCTCAAACCCTGACCCTGTTTGACCCAAAATCCGAGCTCCAAAACCCTGATTGCCCCTTAAACTTGAGCCCCAAATACCGATAAAACACCACACATAAACTAGATTGATATCCATTCTTGCTTTACTGAGTCTATTTCCCGGGGGGGGGGGGGCTCCCCATAAAAATAGACGGGGGTGCTCGACCTATCTTTTAGGGGTTAAAATCGTTAGCAGTGCTATCTCTTAGGGGTCTTCCAAAGGTCTGCTATCTTTTAGGGGTCTCCGAGACCCAAATTTTTGTGGCCGAGAAAAAATAGCGCTGGATCCTCGAGCATGAGACCCCACAAGTTGAATCGGTATTTACGGCTTCGATATAGAGTTTGATCCATCCGAATATTAAAGACGAGGTTATGGGGCAGAGCTTTGTCTCTTATTTCCTTTAGTTTGCACAAATTTGTCTTTTGGAGTGCTATCTTTTATGGGTAAAATTTTTGTGAGCCACGCCCATATTGCTATCTTTTAGGGGTGAATTTCATTTCTCACGTCGAGCACCCCCGTCTATTTTTATGGGGAGTTTTATGGTTGAATAAGGGTTGAATTGAAGTTGAATAATAGTTGAATGGTTGAATATGGGGTTGAATTGAAGTTGAATAATAGTTGAATGGTTGAATAGGGGTTGAATTGAAGTTGAATAATAGTTGAATGGTTGAATAGGGGTTGAATTGAAGTTGAATAATAGTTGAATGGTTGAATAAGGGGTTGAGTTGAAGTTGAATAATAGTTGAATGGTTGAATAGGGGTTGAATTGAAGTTGAATAATAGTTGAATGGTTGAATAAGGGTTGAATTGAAGTTGAATAATAGTTGAATGGTAGAATAAGGGGTTGAATTGAAGTTGAATAATGGTTGAATAGGGGTTGAATTGAAGTTGAATAATAGTTGAATGGTTGAATAAGGGGTTGAATTGAAGTTGAATGAATGGTTGAATATTACGGAGTTGAATATTGCTACAATCGGCGTGCCATACGCGCGTCTGTTAAAATATTGCATATGAAAATTAGCCAATCAGATTGCGAGAAAATTGGCGGTTGTTGTAAAAACAAAATTTCACATGAATGTACTCCTAAGTGGGTCATTCTGGTTTAAGCGATCTTTGTCGTCAGCTCCCCAGATTTCACTCCTATACAATAAGGTAGGTTTAATTAACGTGTCAAATAGTTTTATAGACACCCCATGTCTTTTCTTAGTCTTAAGTGCAGTTTTTCTTAGCTCCTGCTTTGCTAGGCTGAAGTTTCCAAATGTGCTTAGTGTAGTTCCAATATATTTATACAGTCGAGTATTGTCTAGTTGATCATCTTTAAAGTGAAATCTGTCATTGTTCATTATTTTGCCATTATTGTTAAAGATAATTACTTTGGTTTTTGTAATGTTATTTCCCTTTCGAACCTATCGAATCCCCCTTTTCAATCTTTCCCTTTCCCCTCAATAGAATCCTGGATTCGCCACAGACACTTGTACTTACTTGTTTTGTTATCGTTTTAAACCTCTAGAGATGTCTAGTCTTTACCCAGACATTCTATCCGCACTCCAGAAGGGAACAGTTGAAGGATTTCTCATCGATTACCACACAGCTGTTAGTTATGGTAAAATCCAATCAGACAAAGAAATCGAGATAGGTCAGATGATCGATTTTGACCACACCTTTGGACTTCGTCTTGTCATGGAAAGCCAGGAATTGTGCCAAGCAGTGAAAACGTGCATCGAAAGCTTTGCAGAAACGGAATATTTCCAAGATACTATCTTAAAGGTTAGTTACTAGCCGGCCCTCAGCCGGCCCACACCGCGGCAAATGTTACCTAGGTACTTCGCGTAACGTACACATAACGTACACGAAGTACGTAACGTACACGAAGTACCTACCAAATGAATTGATCTCTTCCCTCAATTATTCCTTTCTTCTCTCCCCACATTTTCCTTTCAATTTCCTTATTATTCGGTTAGTAGTAATAATAATAATAATAATAATAATACAATTTCTATAGCGCTTATTCAGTACTGTCCTAAGCGCTTTACAATCTAAGGAAATTATCAAATGTTTAACCAATACATTACAATAAAATAATAACTTATAATAATCCTAATAATAATACTAATAGCTAAAATTGATATAACAAGTTAAAAAGACATACTAATTACAAATCATAAGCAATTTTAAAAAGGTATGTTTTGAGCCTGGATTTAAAAGTATTAACATTCTCAGAAGATCTGATGTATAATGCCGGAAGATCGTTCCATAACTGCTTGGGAGCATACACAGAAAAAGCCCGGTGTCCATAGTTCTTCAGTTAATTTATAAGATTTACAATTAAGGCGTAAAACAGAATTATATGAACGCAGTGATCTTCTCGTTCTATACAGTTCCAACAACTCGAGCTCTTGTAAGTAGGACGGAGCTAAATTATGTAAGGTCTTAAAAGTAAGTAAATTAACCTATGTTGATTTGGTAACCAATGGAGTTCTCTGAGTGAAGGACTAATATCATCATATTTAACAGACGATAACCCGTGCAGTAGCATTTTGTACATCATATGACGGGGAAGACCATATGAGTGAATTACAATGATCAAGTTTTGAGCTGACAAGAGCATGCATAAGAACATTACTAGTATCATATGATAAATATTTCCTTGTTTTTGCGATATTTCTTAAAGGAGAACTGAACCCTAAATCAATCCGACGACTATACAAACTTATATTCAATAGAAATAAGTTATGTTTTTTTATTTCTTTGTGGTGCACGTCTAAAACGAGGAAATACGTTTTGAAGGTCGAAAATAGCCGAAACTCCGCTAGTTTGTGTGGCGGCTCAATTTAGTGCTTTTTCCCCCGTATCGTACGTCATGCATACTAAAGAAAAAGAACCACACCTTCAGCACAAAGAAAGCACAATAGTGCCCAATTATGAGTCGTTAGTCCATCTATTCAAAGCCGAGAACAACATGACAGAACTAATTTATTCCCCATATTTTACGTCACATGCAGATTACAGGAATTGAGCCGTCTGTACTCAGCGGCGGTTGGGAGGAAGATTTGCAGATTTTCTTTCCTTGGACGCAAAACACAGTAAAACATATTTTGGTACCAGTCTTTTCATATTTAGATCTACTTATTGAGCTAAAGTTGATTTTAGGCTTCAGTTCTCCTTTAAGTGGTTAAACGCTGATTTTACCATAGTAGTACAGTGAAACCTGTATATAACGGCCCTCTATAAAGCGGTCACCCTGTATATAGCGGTCACCGAACAACTTCCCGAAAATCGCTCCTTATATTTACTGTAAACTTGACCTGTGTTAAGCGGTCACCTCTTTATAGCAGACGCGATCACCCTTTAGACTTCCCGTATGGACAATTGTATTATTTTTCACCTGTATAAAACGGTCACCAAATTAATTGGATTACAATGTCGGCTTTTCCTCAAACCATTAGCGAATCGTGTCAAGCTTCATTCAACAGCTCATTAAATTGTAGCTACTAATCCGCATAAGCTGATACGACTACTATTGTTGTTCCCTGTTTACTATACTTGTCGTGTTGTCAGCTGTTGTGTGTGGTCCCTTATTCCGCATTGCAAATTAATTATTAACTTCCAGTAGGCTTAATAAAGGGGGCGGCCTTCACATCCTCGGAACCTGGAATAGTACTGGCTATCCAAACAATGCCTAACCCTGAAACAATACAAACCCTAACACTAAAACAATGGAATTATTTGTCAGTGCAGTCCAAATGGGGTCCAATAAAATGCAAGGTTTTGAGAGGTGAAGGCCTGCTGTAATAAAGGAAACCTGTATACAGCGGTCACCCTGTATATAACGGTCAGTTGGCCATTTCCCGAGGTTGACCGTTATATACAGGTTTGACTGTAGTAGTATTATATTCACTCTTTTCAGCTGGTGGCCATCTTGGATTCAAAGCGCGGCAATCCTTTGTTTTTGCTAGGCTAAACTCGTTCCGGATATCCCTCATTGCGAGGCTAACCTAGTAAAAACAAAGAATGAAAAGTCCGAAGACTATACAGCAAAGCTGATATACAACGTAAAATTCTAAAACAAAGCACTACGGTTAGCTAGGCCTGACACGAAAAGTGCTCGAACTAGATTGCAGCCATAGACAGCTGTTTCGTTCTTATTAGAACTCGTCAGTATGGCATAGCAAACAGCACGTATTTTTGCAGGATTTTTGTTCACGGTATTTGCTTTTGTATTTTCTAAAAACAAAGGTTTGCCTCGCTTTGAATCCAAGATGGTCACCGGATTGACAGTGCGCAATAGGAGGCTGACATCGATTACGTGTTGTTTCGTAGTTTCTTTCAGAACAAACATTTGCTAAAATAACAGCCCACGAAACCAAGACTCTATTTGAGGATTGGGAATTCTTTGTGATCCTAATTGGGCTGTTTAGCGCCATGACAGGCACAGGAGTACTGTGGGAGTATTTCTACTACAAACCTAGAATGATGCGTCTCAACCAAGTGGAGAGTGATGGTAAGACTATATAGATAGGTCGGCGGAAATCAGTTGCCGTGATTACTATCTTGTGCCGGTTAACGTCTCGTGTTTGTAGTCAATGTTATCCCCAACTGTTCAAATCTTAAACTACACTGTTCAACAAAATGTTTTTTTCTTAGTTTCTGAAGGAAATGGTCTGAGTATTTGAAGCTTAAGTTTGCCACAAAACTCTTACTTGTAAAATTTCCGACATTTTTGTATTCGCTGCTGTTGTCCTCAGTACCCGGGCGTCACGGTATTCAGCGCTGTCCTGCGTATTTAGCCCTGCGCAACAACGCATCCTCGCTCTACAATTACCAATAATCAATAAATGGCAAACACGCTTGAAATACCGATTATTGGTAATTCTACGACAAATCCTAACCCGAACCATAAACCGAACCCTAACCATCGGACGAGTTCACGGGTAAACGACGGGTTCTCCCTCACCAAGAGCTAGGGTTCACAGGTATACAAGAAGAGAAGGTAAACGAGAGGAATTTTTTTTTTTGAGCTCGGGCTCGAACTCGTAATCGTTTACGTGTTGTGCTTGGTAGTGAAGGCGTCACGCCCACTACACTAAGCGCGTCTACCGCCGTTCGGATTTGGACAATTGTTTATCTTTATCCTTGACTGGTTTTAAGAATGTCATTGTTTAATATGCGTTCCAGAATTAGCGATTATTGATTATTGGTAATTGTAGAGCGAGGATATATTGTGTGCAAACAATAATCATTATCCTAGAGCTAGGGTTCGCAGGTAAACAGGGAGAGAAGGTAAACGAAAGGAATTTTTTTTTTTAAGCGGTCCAACTGAGGCTCGAACTCGTGGCCGTTTGCGTGTAGTGCTTGGTAGTGCTGGCGTCATGACCACTACACCAAGCGCGTCTACCGCCGTTCGGAATGTGACAAATCTTTATCCATGACTGGTTTTAAGATTAATGATTATCATTATTTTGAAGTGATTTGACAATTAATGATAATCATTGTTTTAACCTCTGCGCAAACAAGGACACATTATTGTTCCGGAAACATTTGCGAATTTCAGTGTTTCCCGAAATGTTTCCTCGTTTTCGCGCGAAACATTTGTTGCTGAAGCAAAATTTGCTTCCGAGGAGCAAAATGTTTCTTAAACATTTCAGAAACATTTTTGATTCCAATAAGCAAGCTTTGCTTCCGCAACAAATGTTTCCCCATTTGATCGCCAAAGCAACAATATTGACTAGATCCCAGGGCAATATATATAGTTGCGTACTCGAAAACGTCCTAGCGTGATTAAGGCGCATGCGCCATTTGTTTCTCATGTTTCTTGCTTCCCGCTCGTTTTTTCACCCAAGAAACATTATCAGCAACAATGTTTCCGCAACAATATTTCCTTGTTTGCGCAGGCCTTTAGAGTTTCGACGAGCATGCGTAGCCTGTGTACGGCCGGCGCTGCTTACCCTCAACAATCAGGAGAGAGCGTCTGTGAATTTCGTTCGTTAATCGTGTTCTGAGTAATTTACGCACATTTATGCATGCATTTGTTCAATATCGATAAAATGACCAGCATATCGCCTTAAAATAAATTCGTTACATGGTTTCTTTTCCTATTAGCTATATGTCCTGTATTGCTTGATATTCTAGTTCTAAAATATCTCTATTTTAGAGAACATTGCGGCACATTGTCAGGCGATGCGACGAGACATAAAATAAATAGAGTCACCGCAGCGAATTTGAAATATATACTCCGGGCAGAATTTCAACTCAAAATATATCTCACATCCCTTCTCGACAAAAAACCTCTCGAGCAAAGTACTTCTGTAATTGTTCCGGAAAACTGAAAGGAAAACCTCGGCTGTGACTTCAAAAACTTGAATAACATGGACTGTTTACAAAAGTCGTTAATTTAAGCGCCGAGTTTGTGTCATGTATGTTGTTTCCAAATGCTCCTCTCTTAAAGGTGATTTAATAATCACAGGGCCAGGAAGTCTTATAGTCATCAGTTCCTCTAAAGTTTTAAGGTTTCCGTGTCCTGATACAAGATTGATGCCCGTATTTTGTTCAACAACAGTAAGCCGGAGCACACAAGACTCAATCTAAACTCACATGTTTGGAAAATCCGCAGTTGGCGAGTAAACAGTGATGTTAGTTTAGCAAATCAAAGACCGAGAAGTGCGATACGTAATGAATTATGATATACCAACCAATCATTTTCGTTTCCCAGATTTCTGGGAAGATCCACGTGACCTGGAACACGACTCACAGTACAGACGCTCTCCCGATTTTTGAGGGTGAGCAGCGGCTGTATACAGGCTAAGCATGCGCAGTAAGAAATGAGAAGGGCCTGGGATCGAGAATGATAGACAGGTCTGTAAAACTCTTGCGCATGCGTAAGTTTGATCCGGAAAATCATGAATTTTAGTTCATAAAACGGATTCATTGAGCGTAACCAAAATCAAAGTAATTACAGAACCAAGCGCTGGAGCAAGTAAAAACGCCATGAGCCAATCACGAACTGAAGTAATTCGTGCTTGGTTTTACTTGAACCAGACTTGTCCAAAACAATGATGGGTTTGAGGTTAGAACTGGATTGGCTGATAATTACAAACATTTTTCACAGCATAGCCGATCATTTAGACCGATTTTCGATTGAGTGCGAAAGTGATTGGCTACAACACTCATTCGAGCATGTCGGTCAGAGGTAAAATTTGCGGGAGCACAATAATCTCAACATGCACGTGCAAAAGAGACAAATAGTTCAGAGAAAAACAGTTAAAGGGGCTGTGTCACGGTAATAGACTTTACATTCGCGTTCCGGGCCGGAAACTGCTATTTCCACCGATTTTGATATGAGCTACCGAACCTCTCGGCCATGTGGGACGCTTAAAATCAAAGCAAAAATGACTAACAAACAGTGTATATAAACAGTATCCAGGGAAAATGGTTGAAAATCTTTTCAATCAAGCATTGAGGGAGGGAAGTTTAACTGTTTGTATCCAATTAACAGCTACCAACCGAGCGTTACTCGATACATGCGCAGTACCATGACATAGCCCCTTTAAGGGTATTATAAGTTGAGCCATTAGTCCAACTTAATTTGGATCGAATTAGTTGGTTTTATTGTAGAAATCAAACGGTGTCTAGAAACAAGATTCTTCCTGTAAAATCGCATTGAAGTTCAAGGTTGGACTGAGTAACATTTCACTCACTCCACAAGTGTATTTTACACTATTTTTAAAGGAAATTACAATAGAAAGAAATAAAAGTACATAATTTAGTGCTAAATACAGAAAATAAATATATTTATGCTCTTATCACTCTGAAACGATCATAAAACATTTAATAGCTAAACTGCATTAAACACAAACAATAGATCGGGAATCTCGTTTATCGATGCTCCGCCTTTGATGATAAAGAAAGACCATGATGCAAGCTAAACATTTAAATTTCTAGAAACTGAAAGCAAAGAATCAAGTTTGTCTTTGACGTACGTAACCATCTATTGCTCAGTCTGATTTACTTTGACGTTGAAAAAGGCGATCACTAATTCCAGCGTTAGCATGCAGCAACCGAGGCACCACCGGCTCTAAAACTGTAAACTATACAGGGTTTGGGATAGCCTAAATAAATCCAAGCTTGCAGAACTAATACCCTAGTCCTAAAGTAGCTAATGCCAGTACTATGCAGACGATACTATCCGACTGCGAGACTTCCAGTATTTCAAACTGCGAAAAAATGGTTGTGAAGAAAATAGTCTTGCAGTATTTCAGACTGAGAAAAAATGGTTATGAAGAATATAAAGTTCAACTTAACGGCTTGAATATTACCTAAACAATAGTGTAAAGGTACATGTATAATAAGGTCAGTTTTAGCCATAAACACTGTGGAACCACCCCTATAAATATCAGTCTTACTCTTTAGTAAGGATATACAGCTCGACAAAACTGTTATCGATGTGTTATCGCAAAACTTACCATCACATGCAGTAGCACAAACTAGCTAACTCAGTGAAACGCGGTGTATGCTGTAATACAAATTGCAGCTAAACGAAGATCTGAAAAATTCGCTGTAGCATTCATTTCAGGAATAACAGGCTCCTTCTTGGAGTAAGTTTAAGAAGAGGCCCAATCTTTAAATTTATTGAAAGCTCGTGAATATATGTCCATTGCGTTATCTTCCCGCTTGAAAAGCACGCTCTGGATCCATAAGGCCGCTAACCTTCAATGCAAACGCTTGCCCATCTTGTAAAAGGAAATAAAAAAAACAGTAATATATTAGAACAGTCCCAGTGGCCGCGACGTGATGCACAAACCACATATCTGTATAATAAACAGCCGAGGCTATACAGTGTGTCGTTCCAGTGAACAATAGTTAATATGAGCCAGTTATATACTGCCGTACTGTCTAGCAGTCTAGACCGGCCAGTTATCTAGCGGTAAATGCTCCAACGACAGCTAACAGAGCAATAGTAGCCTTCTGTACGAATTCACTGTTCGAAATGCTAACTTATTAATTGTTACTAAACTGCGCCAGGGCGGGAGTAGTAAAAAGCGGAATTATTAACCCTCGAGAACAGTTTGCTGAATAAATTGAGCATGTTCCCAAAACCCAGAATGTGACCTAAGTCTTCCTTAAACCTTCTTGATATCACAATTTCCCCTGTATTCCGCGTAGTTACGCTCAAGCGCTCAGGCGTGCTCATTGTCAAAGAATCACAAATTTCAAATAGAATATACTTAGCTTTTCCTAGCCTGTGCACAGTATCTTCGTACTTCTTGTCCACCACACCTTCAATTGGTTGTGGTACTACCAGTCAAGGCACGGCTATTGGTTCTGTAACGGATTGGACATGCTGCAAAATTCTACTAGTGTCCAAGCTTCCCGGCGCAGCTGAACACTTGCATGTCACTTGCCTCAGTGAAGCTCGGGCAGGCACGAAAAGACTGTCTAAAGGGCTACAGGCTGCATGAGAGGACGCACACCAAGACCAGAAGTAACGGTTTCAGATGAAGACTAGTGGTGTAGGGAAAGGCTTGATACCGTGGTGGGAGACATTCCTGTACTGTTTATTCCCTCTAATTCTCGCACATGGCTCTCTATTCTGCAGGACGTAGCTTCTTTCCAGCACTAAAATCTTCGGCCAGCTCATCAGACTTTGTATTCTTCAAGAAGTGTCCAGCCAGCAAAGCTTCCAATTCGAAGAACCAGTTGCTCTTTGAAGAGACTACGGGAATTTCGGTTTCGCTTACCAGTTCTGGTTACAACATCATAAAATTAGGTATCGAGCTAGGTAGAGAAACGCCTTCGAGTGATTCTTACATATTAATCACTCCCTTTTATACACCCTCAACGTTATCCCAACGGGATTATATAACTTGTTTATATAACGTAGCAACATACTTCATTATATAATTCCTACCCACTTGTGTAGATTCCTTAACGCTACTAAATATATATGTTTAGAAAATAGAGTGTCAGTGGGCAGTGAACAAAGTATCTACTGCTTTCGAGTTATAATCACTGCTCACGTTAAAGTAAAATGGCATAAGAAAATAAACATTGATTTCTTGACGGTTTTCTTTTGCAGAGAATATTGAAATGAATGACGAAAGAACTTCCCTCAAGTACATCTTGAATAAGAACGAGGTTGATTCACTTTGCGAGCAGTGTTGCTGCACGGTAGAGGATATTTATAAACAGGAAGGACGTGCAAGACTAGAGACTGTCAGTTCCTTTAATCCACTGGACGGATTCTCTGTTATCGGAGCTCAGTTGAATTCTATTCCTGGTATATCACAGCTGAAGCGCTTTGGCGCTGTTCTTCCGCTCCATGCCCATTCGAATTTGAAAAAATCAAAAGGACCACACCCAAAATCCACCGAAAGTGTTGAAAAGGTATAAAGAAAGTAGTGATTATACCATGGTAGCCTCGGATTCTTTTGTTCTCCGAGGCACATTTAAACCACTAATTTTCCCTGATGGGGGGGATATTTAGAAATATGCATTGTCTAGCAATTTTCCGCCGGGAAATTCCAGTCTCGAAATTTCGAGACAATGCATATTTCTAAATTTCCCCTGCATGCGTAATCCGAGGGAAAATTAGAAGAGATGCAGGCTGGAAGTGAAGGAGTCAAAAGCAACTACTCCTGCTCCCCTCTGGCACTACTAGCCCTGCGCTCCCGGATGAAAAATACTGAATCCAAACTGACCTGTCTTCATTATACCCGTTATCGTAATCCATGTGGGATGAGCTATTTCAATCTGCGCGTTATTCACTTCATTTCTCAAGCCCGCTTCTTCCATGTGGGATACTTAAAACCATAAACGTGCATGCTCTTTGAATATTTAGTCAACCACATAATTACATTGTATTTTAGTGTTATTCTTCTCAAAAACAATACGCTTGTCCCCAAGGGAAGCCAGGGTCATTCAATCAATGGCGCTCAGTCAAGCATTAAACAAAACGTTTTCGAAAGCAACTCAACTGCGACGTCTTTAGTTTCGGCAGAGAGAACTAAACTTCTCAGAGATTTGTTCCATTCCTCGGCGATCATGGTATAACAAACTTATACCATGGCATTTCGGGGTATTAGTGATTTAAATTGCCCCTCGGCTCTCGGGGCAATTTAAATCACTAATACCCCGAAATGCCATGGTATAACTTATAATTAACCGTAACAAGATGATTGTTCGGTAATTAAGGGGAAATACTTCATGCTTTATAAAGACTAAAGCAATAATTGGGGAAACTTTGCAGTACTGACCCATTAGGGCCTAGCCTAATATCCCGCAAAGCTCGATAAAGTATAAAGAATCAATTCCCTGTTCTACGTTAGTTCTTTTTGAAGCCTTAACTTTATTTGACTTTAAGCGCTTTGATATTTTACCATGGCTCATAGAACTTATTCATAAATACGTATTTCTGTTTTAATAGTTCAGTTATGCACATTTACAGAAAGCATACATTACTATGTGAAAGAGCATGTCGACATATTAGTCTGTGATCCTGTGAAATATGAGTGATGAAACTTAAAAAGCAGTAAAGTTACAGTAAGATTTTGTAAGAGAAAAAGCCTCACTAGCCTCGATTTCGTGAGGTTTTTTCTACGGTTAGAATGGCTATAACCAGAAGTCCATAACTTATAGACTTCTGCTATAACTCAACAGCAATTCTCCACATTGCTCTGTAATTTAACACAAATTACTAGTATGACCTTTCATATGGTAACATAAAGCCCCAGGTGAAACGCCTTTCAACATCAGTTCAACATCTCGGTACAACTTACATTGAAATGGCCTTAAAATATCGTTGAAATGTGTTGAAAGATATTAAAAGCATGTTGGAGAAGGTTTGACTTCGTTTAAAGATTACTTCAAACGGTTTCAAGATCAGTTTCAACAAATGTTGTACCGATATTGTACCGATGTTGAACCGATGTTGTATCGATGTTGTACCGATGTTGAACCGATGTTGTACCGATGTTGTACCGATGTTGAAACCGTTTGACTGGGGCTTTAGGAGGCTGCCATCATGCATGCTGAATTCGGTCTATAGTATTTTATAAAGTAGAACAAGAAAAGAAAAGTAACAAATGCCACGTGATAGGGGTCACATGATCCAATACATAATTTTGATCTAAATATAGGATATTTATATTTTGTTTTGTTTCTTTTCAAGGCAGTACCGTAACTCTGTATTTCAGTTTGTTTCACGAAATAGCCGTAAGTAGCGATTGTCTATATTTGCAACACAGAAATCATGTAAATATGTTACTTGACAATACATTTTGAGCTTTATTTTGAGCTCCAGCTCCAGCCGTCATTACCCAGGGTTCCAGAGGCTCAAAGAAATATAAAGAGGAGAGAGGAATAGAAGAGGAGAGAGGAATAGAAGAGGAGAGAGGAATAGAAGAGGAGAGAGGAATAGAAGAGGAGAGAGAAGAAAACGAAGAGCCTCTGGTGTTATCCGTTGACAATCTCACTTCCATGCGCTGAGTTTCAAATTAAAAAAAACATGTCAAACCGGTTTTGCTGGGCTATTGCGCTGAGTTTCAAATTAAGAAACATGTCAAACCGGTTTTGCTGGGCTATTGCGCTGAGTTTCAAATAAAAACAACACGTCAAACCGGTTTTGCTGGGCCATTGGTAAGCCAATGAAAATCACCATTACATCCAGCACTCACGGTCGTGTCTGGTAATAAGTAGACGAGGTTCAAATTCTGAGCTTAATGTTCGCATGGAGATGAGATTGTCAACGGATGACACCAGCCGGACACTTCTTTTCCTTTTCTCTCCTCTTCTCCTCTTATTTCTTCGAGTCTCTGGTAACCAGGGCATGATATATGATACGCCACTTTTCAAGTAAAATTAAAACAATTGATTTGTAGAAAATTACACCTAATCAAGAACGTTGTCATATAAAACTAAAAACTAAGAACACACTAGAAACAATAGAGTTGCGCTCAACTGAATTCTTTCAGTCTTATTTTTTAGTTTTAGTTTTTTTATTTGACGTTTAACAATTAAGCCGTACTTTGGATGCCAGAGGTTCTATTGCCCTTTCTAAGCCAAAGTGGATCAATCATGGTTTCTGGGAAACCCCCACCCCTCCCCCACACCTAACCTTTAATGGTTAACCATTTTAAAACAGAACGATGCATATCCAAGGGAGGGGAGGGTGGGTGGTTTCACAGAAACCCGGCAGGATTGAGCCGCCAAAGGTTAAACGCGAAGCGGCGAGGAGCGCGACGAGACGGCGGGAGAACCTCTGTGCGCCCCAAGCATGCCTTTGTGTACGCTGATCCAATCGGAGATCGTTATAAGTCTTCCAATTCAGAATTTGACCCAGGCTCTCTGATTGGCCGAGAGCAAATTCATTTCTAACGAGTGCTGCGATTGGATTAAAGCCGTAACAGATTGTGAAACCGGTTTCAATTATTTACGCGTGTTCTCTATCGCTGAATCCGTCGCCGGAGTTAATTCACATAAGTTCCCTAAACACGTCAGACCAACGAATAAAAGGTAATTAAACCAGCTGACCTTGTTCTGTGTTGTGCTGCGATCCTGGGGAGAGGAAGTTATTTCGGTTCTCTGAAAGAGTTTGCTCTTCATAAACCGTTGAGAATTGAACCTGGAGTGTTGAGCCGACGTGGTCAAAACCGGTTTAGTCAAAAGCATATTTCACTGGTTTCTCAGCTGTCGATGAAAAGGGATTAGTCTGGCATGCATGAAGTAAGATTCATACTTGGGGCGCCCAGAGGTTCTCCCGCCTTCTCGCCGCTTCGCTTCTCGCTGACTTTGGCTTAGAGAGGGCATTAGAACCTCTAGAATCGAGGGTAATTAAGCCATGGTTAAATGTTCAAACCGCATTCCTGTACAACAGGCTCAACACCTGCCTCGTACACAGCCGCTTTTGGTCGTAGATGCGGCGCACTGTTGGTTATTCGTCGTTCCCGTCCTCCCTTGCGATGTTGCAGGAAATAGAGACATGCTCTATTCCATTCAACAAGTTGCAACATCGTACAAAATGTTGACTCTGAATAAAAAAATACTCTGAATTCCTAACGGACCTGAAACAACCATGGGGGCTGATCAAAGTCAGGACCCAGCTAATCCACAGATTGAATTGGAATTTAGCGTGTTGCATGTTTTTGTAGAGGGAGGAAAATAGATGAACTCGGAGAAAAAACATCGAAGCATTAGGGCGAAATACTAACAAGCTCAATCGCATATATGACAGCGCGTCCGGGAATCGAACCTGGGTCCCAGAGGTGAGAGGCAAAGCGCTTAACCACTGCGCCACCCCGGCTCCCTTAAACATTCAACATGGTATGATACACGGTGTTGGCAACACATTTTGAACCGTGTACCATTGGCTTAACATTGTTGTTGACCAATGTTGTCAAAACAATGTTCGAAAGATTAGACTCGGCTTTAGGCCTACCTGGAATGAAAACCAAAAATATTTTTACAACAACATCCAATTTTCTCGCGTTCTGATTGGCTCTCCGCTATATGCAAAATAAGTACATACAATGAAATGACGTCACTCGCAAGCCGTGGTTGCTTTGCAAAGTGCTTTCACGGCGAGGTTTATGAATTCAAATGGCTGTTAACTTCGCTTCCAAAAACAAGAAAGTGAGGATTTCACAAGCATTTTATTAATAGGAAAAGTCAATCGGTGAGTCAAACTTCTTTGTAGTGTGCCATTTGGCAAAATGAGAGTTTTCTCTTGAGTGGAGAAAGTTTCGGCGAATTTGTACTTGTAGTCAGACTTTGTGACTAGTTCTCTCAGAGCTCAGAAGTTTTGAGTTATATAACAATAACTTATCTGATCCAGAAAAGAAAAACTGAAAGGATTTCACATGCATTCTATCAATTACAGACCAAATTGCCATTTGTCTAAGAAAGCTTTCTCTCGGCAACGGTAATTAGAAGTGTTTACATTTTGACTTTCAATGGCCTTTTTCGACTCGAAAGCAGTTTATTACGCACTCAAGTGCTTCGTCGTTGTAAAAAACAAATCGCACACATTTTGCCATTGTCTGTACTCGTATTGATCATAGAAATGACGCCATAAAATGTCCCAAACTTTGCAGTGAAACAACTCGCTACGCTCGTTGTTCCACTTGAGTTTTGAACATTTTATGGCGTCATTTCTATGATCAATACGAGTACAGACAATGGCAAAATTGTGCGATTTGTTAAGTATACAATGTAAAATATATAATTTATTTACACTATTGTTATTTTATTGATGTAAAACACCAGCTTATATACAATGTTACTGAGATTACGTTTTCACTAGAGCAAAAGATTCACGAACACGGAACACTTAAGGGGCGTTCGATTGGCCGTATTCCGGAATAGGAATAGATGGAATAGTCTCTGGAAAACACTGGTTATGGCATAGTTTGCACTGTAAACCAGAAATGGTTGCTGGCATATGATATTCAGGATACAATTAGTATTCCAGTGGCTATTCTTATTCCGGAATACGGTCAATCGAACGTACCCTTAGTTATCGACGAGACATAATTTGCCGTTACACGTAGAACGAAGCGGCATTTGTCCCAAAGACCGCAAAATTGGAACCGGTCACAAATATCTTAGTTTCTGTCGTCTTCTGGGCATCGTGTTCGCACTGTTGCGTTCTTTTGTCTCATACGTTATTTTCCGCCATCGACTGTATATTTTTCTCTTCCCGTTACAACCGGGACAACAAGCCTCGCTTTGATGCATTTATGAATAAGCCCAATGTATCTGGGGTATATACTTCATGGTAGTGTTTCGTTCCATATAGTCTCCCTGCATAATCATTTTCTCTACTGTTTTACAGTATTATGCAGGGAGACTATATGGAACGAAACATTACCATGAAGTATATACCGTATCTGGTCAAGACGTTTCGGATTCTTCAGTCACGAATCCGTACTCATCAGTGTAGCTGCCTTCATAGTATAAACGCCTATGAATCCAAATACCTTACATGTGATGAATCCGAAAACATATAGACGATTTTCCAAAATGGCGAATCTTGTTTGAAGAGTATAGAGAGCATGCAGTGCATAACAGCTGAATGCTACCATGTTAAAGAGTATGCCAAGATTAGCGATACTCTGAATGTTAGGGGTGATAGAATAAAATGGTATAGTAAGTTATCAAGCTTTCAATATATATAGTTGTGTATGGATCGTAGATGCGATCTTGACCCACCTCAGAAGACTGCTGAACAACACGGGTCGCGACTTTAATAAAGACGAAGCTTTGGACCTCCTGATTGTCTTGAAGGCAGCATCAGCTAATGAAAAGCACAAAAAAAATCGCATTTTTAAGCGATCTACAGCGCATTGAAACACATGATATCAGTCCCCCCAGAGCAGTTTAAGAAATACCTTTCAGCTCTTATTGGGGATATAATCACAGGCAACCCAAGCTCTAATTGTGTGTATTTGTCAGTATAATATAGGGTAACTACTAAACGGCGAAAATCATGAATTTTACTACTATTGATAGGTTAAAATCAACTGAAATAAACGTACCTTTGCTCTATATGTTGTCTTTTGTCGTTTATTAGCGATTTGGGCCTATTTTTCTTTTCGGATCTCCTCTACCTCTTTCTTAGGTAGAGGAGATCCGAAAAGAAAAATAGGCCCAAATCGCTAATAAACGACAAAAGACAACATATAGAGCAAAGGTACGTTTATTTCAGTTGATTTTAACCTATCAATAGTAGTAAAATTCATGATTTTCGCCGTTTAGTAGTTACCCTATATTATACTGACAAATACACACAATTAGAGCTTGGGTTGCCTGTGATATAATGATCAGGAAAAAGTGCTAGATATCATGGAAAAAGTAGACAAGGGCCTCAAGTTAGACAGAGAACTTGGAAGCCGCCGTTGGGTGAGTTGTCGTATGCTGCCCCCAGCCGCACAGTGCAACGGTTTGGCCAAAGACAATAGCAACAGGATTCGAGACAGAGACGTTGTTATTATTGCAATCAATTGGGCCATACGCAGTATAGGTGCTAAAATTAAAAGAGATCTGGGCAAGCTGGACCACCCTGATGCCAAACGCCCCACCGGGACGAGCCACGTGCTTGATTTAGGAAACGTGTATTATATTGTTTTGACTGTATTGAAAGTGTTTATGTACTAGTGAAAGAAATGGAGAGAAGTGATTCAGTAAAATATATTTAAGGTGCTATCAGGAGATATTACTAGATACCCAACTGTTATACTTCTCAGGGTATCCTAACCATTTTACAAAGTGGTCAATACTCTTGGTGCAATATATAACATGGAGCATTCAATGGCAGGTATATATATATAGTTGTAGTTTTTGGTGTAGTAAATAAAGTTCAGTATCTCGGTTAGGAGTAGACCCTTAAAACGAGATTTTCATTTCCCACCTTCGCTTCTCTTAAAACTAGATTTTCACTTCTCGGGTTGTCGTCGCTCGCGTCATCTCGCGACTTCGTCGCTCGCTTCCGCTCGCGCTCGTTCTCAGAGGAAAAGAGAAGTCGACTTATAGCAAGTCTAGGTTAGGAGCAGCTACCCGCACGGGCACATCGTCTCATCGAGTATCACGTGTTCTATATCCGCTTCCGGAAGTGAGGGCAGCTGTTTCCTGACTGGGTCTCTCGTCCGCTCCTATGCATAATAATGGTTTTCCATATTGCTAGTGTAGTGGGGGTTCTATAATTGCGCTTTTATCATATTTGGCCACTGAACCCTCCTAAGAGGGCGAAACAAGAGTCTGGGAAGTCTTTCCCTGGGAAGTGAAGCTTCAGTTCGTTCCAGTACATACTCAACAGGAGCATCAACAGAAACAACAGATAAAACACAATTGACTTGAGAACGATTAGACAGGTACGACTGAAACCATTTTAGTTCACCTCCTCTTATTCCCCGTCTTATTCCATAAACATTTAGCTTTTTCAACAGAATAGTGTGGTCGACCGTATCAAATGCTTTTTTTTATCTACAAAAAGGACTCCATTTAACCGGTCCTGATCCTGGTCAGTAAGGATTCGATCTTTTGACTATATTAAATATTGTTGTTTCAGCGGTTTTGGCAACAAACTGTATAGACAAAATTGAAGAGCGTTGCTTTTTTATGCTTTTGTTAAATTGCGATAGTTACAAAAGATGTATAAAGAATTCAGTTAGAGAAATTTTCGAGAATTTTCGAAAAAATATTAAGAATTTTAGAACTTTTTTTGAGAAATTCCGGAAAGAATTTTAGACGTTTTTCGGGAATTTTGTAGCTAAGCCCAAAACATTACCATTGGAATGGGCTCCTGTCACAAACTAAAAACGATGAAAATATCACTACACTTATGTATAAAACAATTAACGGTCTCACCCCAGCTTGCCTGAAAGACATGTTCTTGAATTATGACACAAGCTATGGTTTAAGAAACTCTGAAAATAAAGAAGCTAAAGCTTACAAATCCTAGGACAGATTATCTAAAGCGTAGTTTCTGTTACGTAGTTTCTGTTACTGTTTTGAACAAATTACCTGAGCACCTTAGAATGGGTAACTCTCTAGGAGCCTTCAAAAAAAGCTGAAGGGCACTCCTTAGCAGTGGACTCCCACACGGCAATTATGTAAAACAGATTTTTACACAATTTGTATAAAGTTTTTATTATTACTGATGATTTTCCGTGTCTAAATAAAGTATGTATGTATGTATGTATGTACTAATAACACACGGCTCTTGGCCAATCGGAGCGTGATAGAAATCGATAGAAACACGCTTTCGAAAAGCCCCCTGGGTAAATTATTACCCAGAATGCACTTGGTACTAAATATTTCAAGATGGCGAACGATACAGTGGATGTTGAAGCCTTGTTAAATGACGCAAAAGCTCGCTATAAATCGACTGAAGTATCGAAAGAAGTAGACCCAGAGCTAGACACTGGTAACCTATTGTTGACGGACTTGCAACCCGTGGATATAACAGAATTTAGGTAATGTTAAATATATTTGTGTACGAAGTTTTGTCGCACGTGGTTTCTCCCGACTCACGTGAATTGCTTTAACTTTCCTGTTAAAAAAGAAAGGAAATCCTCGCTTACTCCGTTTCGTTTGTGCCCTATGAGTATTTTTTTGGTTCAAAAGTCTGCGATGTTTCATATTTCCAATGCTAAGCGCGACTTACAACTACATGTACGTAAACACGGACAACAGCCACAGGTAACCCATGACCATACATTCAATACAATACAATAAACTTTATTTATAGAGGAAAGGCGTATTAACCTTACAGTTATCTAACATACGGTCCTCACTAATTAAATTACAAGACAATAAAAATAAAGCACTAAGATACTGTATTAAAGCTAAAATTACAATTGATAAATTGGTAACCTATATTATATATTATAAACTAATTGCGATTTTGAGACCGCGATACCAAATTATATTGCCGGCCAGTTGGGAGAAAATATATTTTGTATTGGACGGAGTCGCACAGCGAGGAAGCCCAATACGAAAAATATATTTTCTTCCAACGCCGGCAATATAATTCGGTATCGGCGTGTCAAAATCGCAATTAGTTTTGTATCGCGTTCAACAGTTAAGTCGGGAATTGTTAAAAGAAAGAAGAGAATGAAGCACCAAACTTATGCTGATCGTAATTTTAATTCTCAAAAGGCACCTAGTATATCTATGGCAACGGTTTCACGGCTTGAATGGCGAAAACTTTTGCGACGTGTTTTGAAATCTCTTCAAAAATTTTGAAAATTGTACTTTTAGCGGATAAGAGTGTTAGATTTCTGACAGAAACTACAATGCCAACCTTACCTTTAGGATTGAATAATTGTTATCTTGTAATTGACAGTGTTTCGAAGGTGAAATTGTAGAAATCTTGCTGTTGAACAAACGACTTTTGAACTTGACCTGGAACCCATGTAACTGCAAGGGCTCGCGCAAGAGCCAATCAGAGGCTGGTATGTTATATTGGCGTCTCAAAAGTAAACAAAATGATAAGTGAATTGTGATACTATATAAGTATTAGAGAGAAGGTTAAGCATGTTTTTGAAGCAAAGATGAGCATCAGGATTGATTAGGATGGCAAATAAAATAAGGAACTTTCTCATTTTTATCAAGTCAGAAATTGGCAACCACTGGAGCTTAGAAAAAAGACATACAGAAGATTGAGAAAAGTCAGCATTTAGGATTATGCGGCCCGCACATTTTTGAAGCCAGAGAAGGTGAAGTAAAAGTGTATGGGAACAATTCCCCCAAGTGGACGAACAGTAAATAAAGTGGTTATGCACACATGAATAGTAATAGCGCAAAAGGCAGTCATGAGAGAGTCAAGGCTTTATCCGGCAAAATAGAGACAGTCTACTAGCTGCTAATAATTGAGCACACACGGTCAATGTGCTTATCCCAAGTGAGGTGACTGTCAAGGATAATACCAAGAACCTTGGAATGTTCAACTTGCTCGATTTGCTTGCCGTTAATAGTAACATTAAGAGAAGTATCTCGCAAAAATCTGAGTTTCTGGGGTGTAGTAATGAAGATAGACTTTTGGTAGTATTAAGTGCCATTTTGTTATGATTAGCCCAAGTAGATAAATCAAAGGCAGATAAATCCCTTTCCAGTGGATATAAGTATTAACCAAACTAGCTTATTTTATCCACTGGATAAGGATTTATCCAGTAGATAGTGTTATCATAGGGGCCATCTTGAATTCAAAGTGAGGCAATCATTTGTTTTTTGCTAGGTTAGCCTCACACTGAGGGATATCAGAATGAGTTTAGCCTAGCAATAACAATTAAATAAATGCCTCGTTTTGAATCCAAGATCTCCACTGGGTGAAAAGCGATTGATAGGGACCAACCACTGGTTTGTAATGTTTTTTTTTGGTTTCAATACCAGTAGTGATATTTCAAAACAGGTTGGAATAGGTGAAGCCTATATAATTTATGTACATTATTTATTAATGAAAAACAGTTCTTGTTTTACTACAACTTTATGTTACATTGTGATCTCTAAAGTATAGTTCATGTAATTTCTCATTCAGAAAGAAGAAGGAGGAGTTCTTAAAAGCTCTTGCAAGGGACAACACTCAACTTCTGTTTAATGATGTTTGGAAGGTATATGTTACATGTATATGGGATGTATTTTTCACTTGTAACTTAAATTCAATGTACTGTACATATATTTATATCAGAGAGAGGTGATCCATTCAGTTAATATTAAATTACCATAAATAGTCGACTGAAGTAGAGTAAGGACTGTTGATATAACTTACATACTCAATGTTACTTGTAATCCACAATGTTTTCTTTATCTCATTCATTTGATAACCTATTTAACCAAACAGATCAATCCCCTTGTATAACTTACAGTATCTTAGTCAAGACATTCAAAACTTGACATTATTTAAAGTGCCTTTGAACCTTATTTTTTTATTTTAGATATCAATTCTACATCAAGTGAATAGTAGAATGGTGCAATATATCTTGCTTTGAATGCTGTGCCGCTGAGTTAAGGTTGTTTTAATATCCAAAATGCTAATTACATGACGTCAGGGAGGCATCAATTATTATACAAATTTTTTTGTTACAACTAAACAAATTTTTCAAATTATCAGTGTTTATACCCATGGATGTGTATATGGTTGAAATAAAATGTTGTTAGAAATTTGTTTAAAGTTCCTATATCAGTAGAAATGCTCATTCACAACCACTAAGAAGTGATTGCAGATACATGTACCTCCCCTGACGTTGTTTAATTAGCATTTTGGATATTAGAACCTCCTTAAATCAGCGGCACAGCATATTTCAAAGCAAGATATATTGTACCATTCTACTATTCACTTGATGACAGTAGAATTGATATCTAAAATAAAAATATATTGTTCATAGGCACTTTAAAGACATGCATAATTTTTTGATCAGGATATTTTACACCCACAGTAGGCTCAGTCTGTTGACAGTGTACATGTAGTCCAGATCACTGCAGTGATGTCTCAGAAGGGTGTGTATTTATTTTACCACTGGAAGTCCAAACCATTCTCATAAAATAATATTCCACACACACTTTGATAATCTATGATTACTTCTAGTATTAAAACTTGTAATATTATTATTGCCATTTATCCTCAGCTGCCTGTAGAGAGATTTGAGGGTGTCATCCTTGCACAGGTAAGTCAAAGATTCTTGATATCATTTACAGCTTTTTACATTAATTTTATATTACGTAATATATAAAAAACGAGAGCTAGTGTTTTACCAGGGGATCCAAACACCGAGAAAGATGAAAGCACGCTTCGCTCAAGTTTTTTATATGACTTCTCAAGCGAAAACAATACCTGCATTCATAAATCATTAGAAAGTATTGTTTGCCTGGAATTTTATTGCATGCAATTATAGACTACAAGGGTTGTGATTGTTATTTTGTCATGGTCATTTCAACATTAGACAGCCTGATAGCGTAGTGGGCAAGACAGTGGACTTGTACTAAGTCAAGAGCAGCCATGAGGATGATGGTTAGAGTCACACTGGACACCAATAAAGTTGCATGTAAAATGTAGCAGCTCTTGAAGCAGTATCAGCATGAAAAGTGAATTGCTGAAACTTAGTTCAAGAAGTGTACATGCACATATACCTGAAATAGAAACAAATTAAGTTGAATTTTAAAGGAAGAGTTATTGAAACCTTGTTGAGTAACAGTATTATGTGGTTTTAGAGGCCCACTTTGTATTAAGAGAGAGCTTCATCAATATGCAAGTTTCATATTCTCATGGATGAGATAGCAACAAGCACTCCATGGTGGTTATTAGACAGGGGCATCTTTTCCAAATGCCAAAACCTCCATTGACTGGACTCATTCCAGCTTGAGTGCACCCATGAGTCAGAATAAAAAAATAAAAAATTATGAACTACTTTATTTACATGTCTAGTCTTTTTCCTCAGTCAAATTGGAATTTACAGTAGGTTGGTTTTTGAGAACGGAAAACCCAGCGAAAACCCCTCATAGAAAGGGTGATAAACCAACAAACTCGACTCGCATATGGCGGTGCCATCAGGAATCAACCCAGCACATACATGTAGTAGAGGCAAAGCATTACCATTTTGCCACCCCAGCTCTCCAAAACTTGCTTCTTGACACCACATTGCATATTTTCTTTTTATTCAGTTACCAACACCAACTACTGTGATACCAAGAGAGAAACCAGTGAGTGATTTCTCATGTCTTATTGTTGTATGTGCAAACTATGGAATTCAAATTTCCTCTGTTGATATATAAGGGCTCTCTTGAATAATAAATTTTTGAATAAGTCCCTCCCTTGATTAAGCAGAGAGGAGGTACTTTTTGTATGAACAAACATAACAGAAGGTAATAGCTTCAAGTTATTTATTCATTTATTGATTTATTCACTTATTCATTTATTCACTTATTCTCTTATTCATTTATAATTCATTTAAACATATTTCCAATTCAGGGTAGCTGGTTTAAATGGATCTCTGTGTAACAGAATCATATAAATAATACAATATCATAACACAGAATAGCAACCACACATGTAGCAATAACAATCATTGCAGGAATAGATATTACATTGAAATAATTACATTACAAAACATGTGCAAATTATGCAAAGAAGTAGAGTAGTTCTAGTTACCTTTATAAAGGTTCTTTAGTGCCAGTTTAAATTTGTTTAAGTTAGACAATAATAATTCTCTAATATATAGTAATTACATTTATGTCTAGGCAAGCCTAAAAAAATGGAGCCCCCAATTATCTGAGAGAATCAATAATTGATCCTTATTGAAGGGTTGTGTGCAAAAAGGAGTGATGATTTGGCTGTCACTTTTAGATATTTGAAGTTGTTTTCTATGTAGAAAGTTAGTACTCTGACTTGTATATCATTATCCTGATCATAGATGAAACACAGGAATAAAAATATGTTTTCAAATGGCAGTGGCTCACATAAGTGCTGGCTATCATGATTGTAAAATGTGATGGCTAAAATAAACATTTCGATATATATCTTCACCCCTATTTTACCCCCTTATCTCCGCCCTCCCCCACAACTCTTACAGTAGAAGAATGGCCAGACCTGACTGAAGAGTCGGGTTAAATGTGAATTTTTGCTCTAATTAAGTAATGATCTGTGTAAAAGCTACGATAAAATCCATTGTTCTGCAGTATCGAGCCTCACTCTCATGGGATTTGTCTGTGTTTTAGATTATGAAAACACTGGGTGATAATTATGAATATTCTGAAATAAAAGTAGTGAAAAGTCTTAGTTTCATTCCATTTTTATGAACAAATTCTCTTCCAACCAATAGGAACAGCTAAAAACAATAGCTACGAAATAGGCACAATTGATAAGGTTCCAAACATATGATTTGCTTTATAAACGACATTTGGAACTGCAGTACAAATCGTAGTTTTAATATTTTGAAAAATTGGAAGAAAATAGACATCTTCCTAACCTTTAGGGTGATTTTCATGTTTCAACCAATGAGATCAAGAATTTTCGCAATACAAAATTAACACCTTGCTCCATCTGAATGCCGTTTGGTGCCGTACTTCTTACACAAATCATTACTTAATAACTGATCCCAAACTAACTGTAAATCAAGTACCAGTATTCAATGTTTGGTTACTAAACATAAACCAAAAGTGGTTAGTAAAATTTGTGACCTAAAATAATTCTACACCCGAGTGTATGAAGAATTGAATCCTGTTACTAAGGATTATTGGATGGTAAAATCTTGCAGCTGGTTTAAAGCAAAACAAATTGTCTACTACCCCGAATGGTTAAATTTGACTCCTGATACATTTTGTATAACTTTTAATTTAAAATTGATGTGACGTTATTGTTTTTCGTCATCTGGTGCAGGTCCCCAAACAAAAGGGTTCAACAAGATGGGAGGAATTTGCAAAGATCAGGGTAAGTTCTGGAGCAAATGTTGATTAAAACCTATTAAATAGCCAGGTAGAAAAGTGAGCTGACTTATTTTGTAAGATTAGTTGATGATGATGATCTAACTTTATTTAAACACGCTGGCCTCATTCAACTTAAAAGCTGGTTTCCAAGAGAGGCATGCATTAAAATTATAAACATTCAATATCTGATTATAATTACTAATACTTATTGTAAGCTAATATACATAATTGATAAAGTAATCTATATGGTAATATAAAAAATAAATATAATATCATACACAATAAAAATGTTTAAATATATTTCTATGCACAATAACTAGTTTACTAACTTCTAAAAGTAAAGCCTGTGGAGGATAGTTTGTTACAAAACGATTCATATGAGCAAGAACCCCTTATGCCCTCTCGTACCTTATTCCATATTTGAGCTCCGCTATAGCTAAAGCTCTTTAAAAAAAAAATCTGTTCTAGGTCTAGGAATAAAATTAAGCTTAATTAGTTGAGGATCCCCTTAGATTGTAATCAGTTTTTGAGTTTAAATTTTGAAAATTATTACACAGTCTTTGGGGCACTAATTCGTGAATCGTTTTGTACATGAGTCTGGCCTTCATTTGTGATCTACGCTCGTCTAAAGATGTCCACCCAAGCGCGTTTAGAGCCAAACTTGATTGGCCAGCTTCATTTCTGAAGTTCATGATGACTCTGGCCGACCTGTTTTGAAGTTTCTGGAGACATTCATTTAGACCTTACCCAACGAATCCCAAACCTTGCAACAATAGTCAAAATGAGGCTGAATTAGAGCATTGTAGACCGATACAAGAGTGTCTCGATCGACAAATTCTCTAAGGGTGTATTCGTTTGGGAAATTCTTTTTTGGATTTCGAGATCCGAAAACGGATTTCGTGTTCATTTGGCAAATCCGAAAACGGATTTTGACTTTAGCATGATCCAAGAAATCCATCTCTGAGAAGGTTTTCGTGGATTAATCCAAATCCGGATTTCTGTGTTTTTTTGGGAAATCCGAAAACGGATTAGTAAAATAGTACTAATGAACAGCAGTATTCATCAGTAATGCTGTGCGCACGCATCTGTTTCGATTTATATATGTATTATTCATACATGTATGGCAGCCATCTATTGTATTACACCTGGGAATCCTCTTTTCTCTTCAAATTGATCGATTGTTTCTCTTAAATTAGCCCCTGACCCTCAGGAAAATGGATGAATCTCGGCCCCAAACAATATAAGATCACCTTGCAGGTGATAAACTTCAAAAGCAGTGGATGTTGTGACATCAAATCGATCTGACACTGACCTCATGCACTCAGGATTACCTCGTATGCTTTCTTAAATCTACTGGAGCCCTGCCTCCATGGGTTTGATGCTGAGGTAGCTCTAGACAAAGAACAAGAAGAATTCATGACCCGCAAGACATACGGAAACAGACGGACGGTAGCGTGGTACAACCTCTTCAAAATACAAAGATATTCGCACTCAGTTCGTCTGTTGATTACTTTGCATGAGAAGCAAAAGAACAGCTCCATTGTCATCACACTCATTCAAAATATCTGCATCTATTTCAGTATCAAAAAACTCATCAAAAAGAAGAGCACAGCGAGAGCTCTTCGCCAGTGTGCCATTTTGGATAGCGTGGGCAATTTAATTTAGACGGATTAGACAGTTGCCATAGCAACAAATCCCTTTTCGGATTTCGTGTTTTTGTGAGAACTGGAAATCCAGGAAATCTGGATCACTTGGATTTTCCCAAATGAATACACCCTAAGTTTTCTAATAGCCCCAATTCCAGATGAAATTTTACTTGCAATGTACTCAATGTGTTTCTCCCATGTTAGAGATTCGTCAATCTGTACTCCAAGTACTTTATAGTTCTTTACTCTATTAACAGGTTGATTATGAATGGTAACTCTTGGTTGGACGTCTACGTTATTTATCTTATGTTTTGAGGTAATCAAGACATACTCGGTTTTGGCTATATTTAAGCTGAGTTTGTTAGCAGACAGCGAATTTCTAACATGATTTCTCAGGTCCTTGTTTATTCTCTCTTCTGTTTCATTTAGTGTTTCACCAAAAGCTGTCAAGCTAGTGTCATCAGCAAACATTCTAGATGGTGTGTGCTTTAAACAATTTGGCAAATCGTTTATATAAATAATAAACAGGAGAGGGCCAAGAATGGATCTGTGTGGAATACCACAAGTTATTTTTCTCTGATTTGAAAACATGCCCTGCAACTGACACTTTTGTGTTCCGTCTGTCACTAGGTAACAACGTAAAAGGTTACCGTATTTTATCACGTACAAGCCGCACCTCGCGTATAAGCCGCACCCCTAACTTCAGCCTGATAAACAGAAGCCTGTTTTTCCCGAAAGGTTCAAGGAAAAACCTCGTGTATAAGCCACACCACAAAATTCAGTAAGAGTAGCCTTGTGTTCGAGTTCATAAATGCCTGTAATTGAAGCAAAACTTCTTCATAAAAGATTGTCATATCACAACAACGAATTGGTTACAACTTTCCTTGTCCTTTCTTGTGTATATTTTAACCTGCTGTCTTTAAATCACTTCAGAATTCTTCTGCTGTTGTTCCCCCATTAACCAACAACATATTTAAGGAACTTCATTCCTTTAAGTTTTTGAATTATTATTCCATGATTTATGGTATCAAATGCTTTCTTTAAATCGAGGAAAACAACTAGATTATAAAGTCTCCGGTCCATATTAATATACTATTCGTTTGTACAATCCAGTAATGCGGTGGTTGTCGAATGGAAACGTCTAAAACCGAACTGATGTTCGGATAAAATATTTTCCTTCAAGAGATATTCATACAAAATCTTTGCCATTAATTTGCTTACCACCGGAAGGATTGAAATTGGACTATACATGTAGTTATCCAACATGGACCGTTGACCCTTCTTAAAAAGTGGAATCACTCTTGCCATTTTCCATTCCGATGGAAACTTTTCAGAAACAATTGACTTGTTTAAGATTTTTGTCAAAGATGGTGCAATACATGTAGCAGGAGCTGCCACCTTTAGAACTTTGGCTGAGATTTTATCAATGCCAGTAGCTTTTGACTTTGACAATAGGTTTAGTAGTTTACAAACCTTAGCAACGCTTACAGTTCATATTAACGTATTAACAAAACACATTCTATACAGGGTATAACAAAGAAGAAGAGAGAGAGAAAATTATGGGATGAAGCCAAAGGGGTAAGTTTAATATGAAACAATTTTTTTTTATGTACTGGTAATATCTATTCCTTCTCCTCAATTAACTGATAACAGACAGACATATGCAGGAGGCGGTCCTGACAGTTAACCACACACACAATTTATTGTACAAAGTCATGTACATTTTGTACTTATGCTCTACATCAATCTACACACTTTATGTAACATAAGATGCAATCACACACTGTGCTAGTGTACTCTAATCCACAGTATACATGTATGTGGTAAAAAGTGGAAACGTATTCCTCAGCCCAATGCAGGAGTACTGACTTCTGGGAGGTGAAAGTCTGAAAACTACCACTGACAACTCTGTAACGTGGTCAACAAAAACTGACATAAATAAAGTTAATGGTGGAAAGAAACTGTTGCAGTCAGGGCCATGAATACCTAACTACAACTGACATGCTTTTATATACTCAAGTTCCTGCCAAAACTGCACTGTCCAAATATGGAATGTATCCACAGGGATACCAACACAGTCTTTAGGATTAGGAACTCATTTCTCTTTTCCATTCATCCAAAGAGAAATATAATTTCTAACTTGTGGAATACAGAACTGTCATTACGTTTTTAACCCTTTCCCTCCTGCACTGCCCGTAACCGCCCAATATGAAGCATGTACCTGGAGAAAATTATTGCATCAAAGCTAGACATGCTGGAAATACGATGTTGTGATATTATTTCAAGGAATGAATGACTTCAAAGTCAGAGCTGTAACAGGGATCGCTTGACTCTCCCACTTTGGAGAAAAACGCATTTGTTTTGGACATCGTTGTTCATTTCTTCGATTTTTGTGAATTTTGAGGAGCTGAAAATCGGCTCAAAAAAACCTTCCCATTTACACTTGAAATCAAAAGCAAATACAAAATCACCACTCAGTCGTTACAGTACCTTGTTTAATCTTTCCAACCAGCAGGTTTGTTTGCACAAAACGCACCAAATGACTGTGAACCACGCCGATGTTTACACTGCATTTCACTCGACCACATTTACCTGCTCCCACCTCCAATTGCATGCTGGGTAATGGACAACAAATTTACAAGGGGTCCCCCCCTCTGGGACTCCAGTAGGGTTTTTTAAATAAGTCTTTTACCCCTACAACCAAGAGCGGTGATTTGGACTCAAGCCGTTGCTTTAAAGTGACAAAAACACATCCTAATAGGTTGAGCAGGGGTAAAAGACTGCCAACTGCAGGATTCCAAGGATTTCATTGAAGAATTTTTCCTGTGTCTGAAAGCACAAACACAACGGAAAAACCCTGTGAAATCCCCTCACAAAGCCTACTAGAAGCAAACCAAGTACTTTTCAGCCGTCCTCAGACTTAATGATGTCCTCAAGCTCTGACAGTGGCATATTTCTAAAAAATTAGAGCAGTATTTAATTGACCTGGGCTAGCCAAACTTGAACTGAGGGGGGAGGGTTGAGTTAGCACTCAGGATTTCACCAACTGAGCCAAACATGTCCAGTAGGGAAAGGGTTAAGTTGCTAGACAACTGTGAAAAATAGCCTGTCTTTTTGTGCCTACAACTCTGGCATTAAATAGCTGGCAATCATGCATCATCGTCATTGCCAGGGCTGTCAATAACATTTTAAGCACCCCATTCATTATGACATTGCACCCATAACATTTGCTTTAATTTGTGAGTAAATTGAATCAGACATAGTGACCATCACCTGTAACATTGAGTGAGCTCACCAGTGACAGGTGTTAAGGGTTACAGCCCTTATTGACAGCCCTTATTGACAGCCCTTATTGACAGCCCTGATTGCTGGCGATTACCACCAGCTCCTAATGATAGGCTTGGGAACACATAATTATCTGTTTATCACATAAATATTAGTGTATATTTTAGGAAATCAGAGCTCGTCATTTCTATGAAAATTTTATGGAATACTTGATACATTGAAACTTTTCAAAATCGTACAGAAATGGCTTCCAAGATATGGATACAAGAGAGGACATGATGATACTCAAGACTGGATGGCAGTGGTCCCCCAAAATGCAGGTACACTGATCCTAAACAACAGTCATGTTTCTGCATTGCCACATCATTGTATTTAAACATATGTTGACCCCTTAAAAGCTTAGTACTCTATATTAACCCAGACCTTGTTGGTTCATGATGAATTCCCAACTGCCTCCAACCTACGACAGACTTTGTTACATTAGACAGTAGAGTGTAGGGACCTGCATGTGGGAAGCTGGGTGGCACTCGCTTATCATCAGTGTGACCTGGATTGAAATCCCAGACATGTTGTCATATGTGAGTTGAGTTTGTTGATTCTTACCCATTCTCCAAGGGTTTTTCTCCGGGTTCTCTGGTTTTCCTCCCTCTGTAAAAATCAACATGTGAGTTTAGTGTTGTGAGTTGTAACCGTTGAACATAGTGAGAGTGTGTGTGGAGAATGATTGGATCATTAGCAGGATCTTCTAGAGGTTTATTAAATAAGCCTTTTAAACAAGAAGTTCCAGTATAAAAGGGTAAGCCTGGGCTCCTCCTTTTATGCATGGTGAATAGAAGTGCGAATTGCCAATATTTGATCCTTGCTCTTTGACAAATTCGTCATGAGCTTATCACCTTCTAACACATAAAAACCAAAAGGTGATAATTAAAGCTTTAGTGCTGATATCTAACTAAAGTAAAGTATTTGAGCTTCCTCACTTCCCTGCTGATGTTTGCCTATTGAATAGGTGAAGATTGGTAGGGTACCATGTTTTCAGAACCATATGATCTTTGTTATGCTAGCAGATTAGAATTTTACTTTTTGAATCACAGTCTGCATGATCCAAAACACGTACATGTAGTGGTATTTTCCTCTAATTGAAGCCAATTATATTATGTTAGTGGCCGACAAGTCTTGTAGTATTTTAGTTATTTAAAGTCTGGAGGGCAAATATATATGTAAGAAAATTATGTTGCTCATGTGGATTGTACTTTTCCTGTAAAGTTAAGGTTACAATGTACACTGAAAACTAATTTAGTGCATGCCAGTTATATGCCTTCGAGTTCTTACAAATGACATTATTACAGTATGTTGCATAACTTTTAAAAGGGCCCAAAGATTCCATTGAAATCTTTGATAATATTGCCCTGGCTAGTTAACAATTAGGTTAATGCTTACAATAAGTGAACTCTTTATTTGTCCCTAATACTATCAAGACCCATTTGAGGACCAGTTTGAAAAGAGACTACATCAGAAGAAAGAAAGGGTAGCAAAGAATGAATACCAGAGGCTGAGAAATATAGCAAGCCACAAGAAAATAAAAGGTTTGCTACACTCTACATATAACTTAGTCTCCTTTGCAGCCGTTATTTGTGTCGTCACGTTATTTGTGTTGCGTGATGACACAAATAACTGCTGCAAAGGAGCCTACATACAACCATACATGTACATAATAATTATGTGAATATTTATGTATGTTTATCTCTTTTTAACAAATAGATGTCATTCTGCCATCCATCTGTCCTCTTAACCCGGTCCTCACTAGTGACATATATAAGCATAAGAGTCTTATGTTCTAGTGAGGACAGCCACAACATAAGTATATTAGCATAAGCACAAGAAATTCAAAATGTTCCGTTCTTCTTATGCTTATGTTGCTCATTTCCTAGTGAGGATGTGTACAACAATAACATACACATGCATATTGAACACCTCCGGGATGACTTGTACTCTGTCATTTTGTTTTCTTCTGTTGAGAGGTGGTGACAAAATTTAGCCAGATGTTTAATATGTATGTGTATGTCCTTATGCTTATATTGCTAGTGAGGGCTGGGCCTCATTAATGCACAGATGACATCACAACATGTAGAGAACAAAGACATCTGTCATGAGTTCAGTTAGTGACCATAATTCTCATCACATTTTGACATCAATTGTACATCTATAAGATGACACACACAGAAAAATGACATATATTTATTATTTGTTTTATAAAATAATGTACCCAAGAAGAGGATACAAAAAGATTTTGTGCAAAATGTGATTTGTGCATCTGTATTCCAGTAACATGGCTATCAACCAATCAGTCTGAGCATCATTGCATTTCTCACTGTTTATCGTAATAACATTAGTATGCTACATGTACATACTGTATGTTGAATCCTTCTGGATCATTTAAACCTTTATTGATTCCTGGGTTAATTGGCCCAATATCAGCTTTGTCTGTCTTCCTGTGAATCAAGTTTATCATTGAATAAACAGATCCTTAGTTGAAAACTTAACATGTAGGTTTAATGTTATAGGCTAGCTTTCCCATCTCGCCCTGAAAGAGAAAAGTAACTTGCTGAGCAATGATAATTTTGATATATGTCAGGACTCAAATTTAACCAACGGTAACTAATTTCAAATTGCTAAATATTTCTTTTGGTAACTAGAAGTGTTTAGTAAAAATTTTGACCTCAAATAATTCTACATCCAGAGAAAGCTCTTATTTTATGAAGAATTGAATCCTGTTACTAAAGGTTCTTGAATGGTAAAATATCACAGTTGGTATAATTATAGGTTATACCATGGCATGAGGGGTATTAGTGATTTAAATTGCCCCGAGAGCCGAGGGAAGATTTGTAAAAGTCCCGAGGCCGCTTCGGGCAATTTAAATCACTAATACCCCGAAATGCCATGGTATAAGTTTGTTATACCATGATCGCCGAGGAACGGAACAAATCTCTGAGAAGTTTAGTTTTCTCTGCCGAAACTAAAGACGTCGCAGTCGAGTTGCTTTCGAAAACGTTTTGTTTAATGCTTGACTGAGCGCCATTGATTAAACGACCCTGGCTTCCCCTGGGGAAAAGTGTGTTGTTTTTGAGAAGAATAACACTAAAATACAATGTAATTATGCGGTTGACTAAATATTCAAAGAGCATGAATGGATTTTAATTACGTCACGTTTATGGTTTTAAGTATCCCACATGGAAGAAGCGGGTTTGAGAAATTAAGAGAAGAATATGCAGATTGAAATACGTGATCCCACATGGATTACGTTGAAGGTTATGATGAAGACAGGTCAGTTTGGATTCAGTATTTTTCATCCGGGAGCGCAGGGCTAGTTGTGCCAGAGGGGAGCAGGAGTTGATGCTTTTGACCTTCTCACTTCCAGCCTGCATTCCCTTCTAATTTTCCCTCATTACGCATGCAGGGGAAATTTAGAAATGTGCATTGTCTCGAAATTTCCCGGCAGGAAATTTCGAAACAATGCATATTTCTAAATATCCCTGCCATCAGGGAAAATTAGAGGTTTAAATGTGACTCGGAGAACAAAAGAATCCAAGGCTACCATGGTATAATATTAATAGTAACACATCCAGAGAAAGCACTTTACAAAGAATTGAATCCTGTCACAGTTGGTTAGTAACCTTTTGTTTACTACCTGATTGGTTAGTTTTCCTCAAAGTTAAATTTGAGACCTGCATGTACATGTAAATAAAGGTACCGTATTTCCTTGAATAATCGCCCCTGCTTGAATAATTGCCCCACTCAAATTATTGCCCCTTTTGGAGCCAAAAATAAGAAATAATCGCCTTGCTGAAATAATCCCCCCTCCCTCCCTTCCCCTTCTTCAATGACTTCAATGATATTTTGTTATGTATGTAGTCAGTATTATATCTAATCAGTATTTGAAGGGGATGTGAAAGAACCTGTTGTACTACTCGAAAAAGAGCAGGGGATTGTCACCCGGTACAGCAGCCTGGCCATTGCACTAACCACACTCAACATTGTAAACTGTGTGGCAGCTATTAGCGCCGTGAAGCAGTCCGAAATAATTCACTGACGGGATATGTCAGTCATATGTAAAGCGCCATGAAACTGTGGTTGATATGGCGCTATATAAATGTGGCCATTATTAACTTTGGAATAATCGTCCCGCTTGAATAATCACCCCTTTTTGGCTTCAAAAAAATAATCGCCTGGAGTGATTATTCAAGGAAATATGGTAGCTTGGAAAGCATATTTTTTATATTATGTATAATTTTCTTACAGTAAATACTTACTTAATTGCAATCATTTATCATTGTTCGTTATCCTTATGATCAGTAACTGTTACAATCATGTATTATTGGCTAAAACTATATTATTACAGTTCCAGACAGAAATCTAAAACCTTCAATAAAACAGTCTAAAGAACAAGTAAGTTTACCTACATATTACCGTAAATACCTACATGCATGTACAATATAGGCCGCCCCCCAAACTTAGATGCTTCTTTATGGAAAACAAAGTTAGAACGTCATAAATGCTTGTACTTGAAGCAACAGTTTTTCAGAAGAGATTGTTCAGCGTTGTCATTCCAAGACCAAGCCAATCTACTTAATTGCAACTTTGATTATTGTTACGACTTTCCTTGTCATTTGTTGTGTATATTTTAACCTTTCTGTCCTTAAATAACTCCTTTGTGGGGAGTCTTTGTGGCCCTTGTTTTTATCCAAAAATGTGGCCAAATTGCGGGTATTTACGCCTCCGGCTCAAGTTTGTAAATCCGATAAAGCACAACTACTCATGAACTGGCAAACTTAAATCAATGGCTCATAGCCAATATTAGTTAAGTCTAAATGTCGCTAAGATGGAATTTATGTTAATATAAGGCTCTTGCCAAAGATTACAGACCAGTAGTGACTACCAAATAAACTTGCAAATTAAGGGTAACCTAGAATTAAAAAGGTTGACAGCATTGAATCACTTGGGGCCCTCATAGATGAAAACCTGACCTGGAAGGTACATAATTATAAGCCACATTTCAAAGAAGATATGTTCTGGGATAGGTGCCCTGAAACGCCTTGGACCATATGTAACAACTGAGACTGCTATTTAGATTTATGATTCGCTGATTAGGCCTCACTTTGACTACTGTAGCCCAGTTTGGGACAGTACATATATATATGCAGTACATTGAATGATAAACTGCAAAGGCTTCAAAACCAGGCACCTTGAGTAATTCTAAAATGTAGCTGCGATACAAGTTCATCTTTCTTGTTAGACAAACTTGGATGGGACAATTTATCACTTGTACGTAGAAGGCAAAAGGCGTCTTGATGTATAAAACCATTAACGGTCTTAGCCCAGCTTACCTGAAAGACCTGTTCTTGGATTATGACAAGCTATGGTTTAAGCAAAGAAGCTAAAGCTTCCAAATCCTAGGACTGATTATCTAATGCATAGTTTCTGTTACGATGGTGCCGTTCTATGGAACAAATTACCTGAGCACCTTAGAATGGCTCTCTAGGAGCCTGAAGGGCTTTTCTTAGGAGTGGGCTCCCACACAGCGATTATATAAAACAGTATTTTACACAATTTGTATAAAGTTTTTATTATTACTGATGATTTTCTGTGTCTAAATAAAGAAAGTATGTATGTATATTCTGTATCTATAGTCTACTTTTAAAATTAATGTAGTGCACATTTCATTAATTTTGAGAGTAGGCATCAAAGCCATGCATTACAATTAAGTTGCTGTATGATTACTAGAGGTTAGCAAAATGAAGGAGGTAAATTCCAGAAGTAGTCAGCCATATGAGATCAAGTAAAAGTAAAGTTACTTTTAATTACTTAACGTCAGTAACTCGTGACAGTCTGGTGAGGCTGATAAACTTGAGGCCAATGTGGGACCTACGATTTAATGTCCTTATCCAAGAAGACGTGAAGGTCTAACCATTTGCAGTTCATGAACAAGATTGTTTAACAAAGGCAGCACTCAGTTATTTTAAAAGACCATGGGTGTTGCTCCAGCCGGGGTTTGCACCGCAATCTCCTGCACGACAGATCGGAGCTTAACTACTGAGCTAACCGGGAGCTGATGGAGCTCCGGCAGTAGCTGGCTTCTATTGAAACCCCTGTGTATAAACTTGTAAACCCGGGTACACCTTCTCTGATAAGGATGTAAAATCGTAGGTCCCACGTCGGCCTCAAGTTTATAAGCCTCACCAGACTGTCACGAGTTACCAATGTTAAGTAAGGTTGCTTTACCTTTAGCTTATTGTTTTCTATTCACATTATTTTCTAAATGTTCAACAGCTTCTTGCAAATATCAATGTGGCAAGAAAAGCTAATGCATCAGTTGGAAAATTTACTGGAAAACTGGTAAGTACTGTATTAGTACACACAAATTTAATCCAAAACACACACTGTATTACATCAATGTTGAAGGACTCCCAGCATGCAGTCCAGTGGTGCTCCACTGCTCTGGTCAGTCCTGAACTTTGAACACTTAAAGTGCCTATGAACCTTATTTTTTTATTTTAGATATCAATTCTACATCAAGTGAATAGTAGAATGGTACAATGGTACAATGTATCTTGCATTGAATGCTGTGCCGCTGAGTTAAGGAGGTTTTAATATCCAAAATGCTAATTACATGACGTCAGGGGAGGCATCAATTATTATACAAAATTTATTGTTATAATTAAACAATTTTTTTCAAATTATCAGTGTTATACCCATGGTTGAAATAAAATGTTAGACATTTGTTTTGGGCTATATCAGTAGAAATGCCCATTCACAACCACTAAGAAGTGATTGCAGATACCTCCCCTGACGTCATGTAATTAGCATTTTGGATATTAAAACCTCCTTAACTCAGCGGCACAGCATTCAAAGCAAAATATGTTTTACCATTCTACTATTCACTTGATTTAGAATTGATATCTAAAATAAAAAGTTATTGTTCATAGGTACTTTAATAAAGGAACATCAATAATATTTAAAAGCCCAAGTAACAGTTTCAGCAGTAATGACCCAGGTGCCTCACTTAGACGTACACATGATGAAGCCTCATTGAAACTTATTCATATCAAGGTCTGTTCATTATTTTTAGGCAAAGGAAAAAGTCCCCCAAAAAGCAGAAGGACGGAAAAGAAAGGTAACATAATATTATACTAAACAATGCAAATATTTTAATAGAATAAAAGTGTGCCATCAAAATTATGTATGTACCAGTATGTTGATTGGTTTATTCTTTGTAAAATTGCTCAAATACTCTTGCTCAAGTATTGCTTGCTTTTAATGCACCAATTCACTCTTGACACCCGGTGGCCATCTTGGATTCAAAGCGAGTCAATCCTTTGTTTTTGCTAGGCTATACTCATTCTGATATTTCCTCAGTGCGAGGCTAACCTAGCAATAACAAAGGATTGCCTCGCTTTGAATCCAAGAAGGCCACCAGGTGAAAAGAGATTTTTGTGTTTGATGTTTTCTTATCATAAATTGGCATGTAGTTTAAACCTGTAGCAGGAGGCTTTTCGACTGAGAAAAGCAAAAGTATGGAAATGGTGGAGAAAATTCTGAAGAAAGGTCCATCATTGGATATAAATAAGGTGAGTGTACAGTCATAAAGATACAAAATGTAGCTTGCAAGTTACAATAATAAATGTTATTAAACTACTATGACGTAATTTTACCTTATTAAGTCACAAAAACGAGAACCGAGGTATTAAGTCATTTACATCCCAAGGGTCGTAATTCTGAAGAAAGGTCTGACAGCGTTGGATACAACTCAGACTGACACAAGTTACCGACATTAAATAAGGTTGCTTAACCTCGACATTTTCAGCCAATGAAATTGCGTGTCTAAGGATGCTCCCCCTAGTTTATATTATAAACAATATTGCAGACAACTCTGGATGGACTCAGCTGTAATAAATGAGTCGTGTATTATTATTATTAATATTAGTTCATGCAATAATCGGTATATACTTCATGAGTGATGGTAGTATTCCGTTCCATATAGTCTCCCTGCATAATCATTTTCTCTACTGTTTTACAGTATTATGCAGGGAGACTATATGGAAAGGAACATTACCATGAAGTATATACCCAATAATCGTTAATTGTACCAGAGAATATTTTCAACATCATAGCAAGTCTTGTATTGATATCATGGATTAATCATGGTTTCTCGAACAACCACCCCCACCCATCCTCTTGTTTCGCCCTAAATTTAATGGTTAATCATTAATTACACATGTATACCCAAGGGAGGGGTGGGTGGTTAGTTTAATGGTTAATCATAATTACACATGTATACCCAAGGGAGGGGTGGGTGGTTAGTTTAATGGTTAATCATAATTACACATGTATACCCAAGGGAGGGGTGGGTGGTTAGTTTAATGGTTAATCATTAATTACACATGTATACCCAAGGGAGGGGTGGGTGGTTAGTTTAATGGTTAATCATAATTACACATGTATACCCAAGGGAGGGGTGGGTGGTTAGTTTAATGGTTAATCATTAATTACACATGTATACCCAAGGGAGGGGTGGGTGGTTAGTTTAATGGTTAATCATTAATTACACATGTATACCCAAGGGAGGGGTGGGTGGATAGTTTAATGGTTAATCATAATTACACATGTATACCCAAGGGAGGGGTGGGTGGTTAGTTTAATGGTTAATCATAATTACACATGTATACCCAAGGGAGGGGTGGGTGGTTAGTTTAATGGTTAATCATAATTACACATGTATACCCAAGGGAGGGGTGGGTGGTTAGTTTAATGGTTAATCATTAATTACACATGTATACCCAAGGGAGGGGTGGGTGGTTAGTTTAATGGTTAATCATTAATTACACATGTATACCCAAGGGAGGGGTGGGTGGATAGTTTAATGGTTAATCATAATTACACATGTATACCCAAGGGAGGGGTGGGTGGTTAGTTTAATGGTTAATCATAATTACACATGTATACCCAAGGGAGGGAGGGGTGGGTGGTTAGTTTAATGGTTAATCATAATTACACATGTATACCCAAGGGAGGGGTGGGTGGTTAGTTTAATGGTTAATCATAATTACACATGTATACCCAAGGGAGGGGTGGGTGGTTAGTTTAATGGTTAATCATTAATTACACATGTATACCCAAGGGAGGGGTGGGTGGTTAGTTTAATGGTTAATCATTAATTACACATGTATACCCAAGGGAGGGGTGGGTGGATAGTTTAATGGTTAATCATAATTACACATGTATACCCAAGGGAGGGGTGGGTGGATAGTTTAATGGTTAATCATAATTACACATGTATACCCAAGGGAGGGGTGGGTGGATAGTTTAATGGTTAATCATAATTACACATGTATACCCAAGGGAGGGGTGGATGGATAGTTTAATGGTTAATCATTAATTACACATGTATACCCAAGGGAGGGGTGGGTGGTTAGTTTAATGGTTAATCATAATTACACATGTATACCCAAGGGAGGGGTGGGTGGATAGTTTAATGGTTAATCATTAATTACACATGTATACCCAAGGGAGGGGTGGATGGATAGTTTAATGGTTAATCATTAATTACACATGTATACCCAAGGGAGGGGTGGGTGGTTAGTTTAATGGTTAATCATAATTACACATGTATACCCAAGGGAGGGGTGGGTGGATAGTTTAATGGTTAATCATTAATTACACATGTATACCCAAGGGAGGGGTGGATGGATAGTTTAATGGTTAATCATAATTACACATGTATACCCAAGGGAGGGGTGGGTGGTTAGTTTAATGGTTAATCATAATTACACATGTATACCCAAGGGAGGGGTGGGTGGTTAGTTTAATGGTTAATCATAATTACACATGTATACCCAAGGGAGGGGTGGGTGGATAGTTTAATGGTTAATCATAATTACACATGTATACCCAAGGGAGGGGTGGATGGATAGTTTAATGGTTAATCATTAATTACACATGTATACCCAAGGGAGGGGTGGGTGGTTAGTTTAATGGTTAATCATAATTACACATGTATACCCAAGGGAGGGGTGGGTGGATAGTTTAATGGTTAATCATTAATTACACATGTATACCCAAGGGAGGGGTGGATGGATAGTTTAATGGTTAATCATTAATTACACATGTATACCCAAGGGAGGGGTGGGTGGTTAGTTTAATGGTTAATCATAATTACACATGTATACCCAAGGGAGGGGTGGGTGGATAGTTTAATGGTTAATCATAATTACACATGTATACCCAAGGGAGGGGTGGGTGGTTAGTTTAATGGTTAATCATAATTACACATGTATACCCAAGGGAGGGGTGGGTGGTTAGTTTAATGGTTAATCATAATTACACATGTATACCCAAGGGAGGGGTGGGTGGATAGTTTAATGGTTAATCATAATTACACATGTATACCCAAGGGAGGGGTGTGTGGATAGTTTAATGGTTAATCATTAATTACACATGTATACCCAAGGGAGGGGTGGGTGTGAAATGCAACCAAGGTGATCATAGAGTTTTTAAATCAAGGGTAACTTTGAACAAGTTTAAGTGTATACTTATGGCTGTAAAGTATATTAAAATGTAAAGTAGTTCTCGGATTAAGGATTATTAGTCACCTAGCTAATACAAGCTAATTACCGAGATTAAACAATTCCGATGTTTAACATCTTGCCCAAAGACGTGGT
Organism: Actinernus sp. WN-2022; assembly: GCA_030867875.1. Taxonomy (NCBI): domain Eukaryota; kingdom Metazoa; phylum Cnidaria; class Anthozoa; order Actiniaria; family Actinernidae; genus Actinernus; species Actinernus sp. WN-2022. Next base: position 74,854,115 of record JAOWCC010001634.1, on the reverse strand, counting down.
AGTAGAAATTAGGGCAGGCTGTTGTACCAGGTAACGAACATCTTCTCTTCACGAAGAGTACAACAGGTTCTTTTATATGTCCCCTATATTTATGAGGAGTACGTGTTGGGAGACCAGGCCAACGGCTTTAATAACGTCCCTACCCAAGGACTCGGCCGGAGCCACGACCTCCGACGCATTTATGACCGGCGCTCTACAAATGATCTATTCGGTCGTGCAGTTCTAAAGACCTGACTGATTATTTTCCTTTTCATTTTATCTTCAGGCTGTCAGCCAGCACGTTTCAGGAGAACAGAAAAGGTACGAGAGTCTTGTGCTGTATAGTCTCTAAAGCAGTATTTTTCATCCACTCGAATCTTTGCCATCCTTCTTCAGAATAGTCTCACATTGTGTCCAGTATACCTGGAAAACATACTCCGCTAATCTGAGTAGTTATTTTTGTCTTTCGTCGTGAGAAAGGAGAGAATTTGGCCTCTTTGGATTCACACTACCCTTTAGGTCCACCCCGCTACTTTTACTCTTCTTATTAGTCCAACAACAACAACAAGTTTATGTGTATGCAGCAAATACAATGCAAAAGGAAGATAGTTAACTTAATTATACAGAAAATTAGGTACATGTGCCAGGTGTCACTTACATGATAAACACTTCCATAAGAGGTCATAAAATGGAGCAAAGAAAAGGATTATTCAGACGATTAAACACACACAAACAATATAGACACTCACCAAAAAATAAAAAAAGACTAAGATATGTTTTTGTTCTTTAGGGCTTCAGAGAAAAATAAAAAGAGTAGTGGGAAGAAAAAAGGTGGAAAACCTAGCGGCAGGAAACCCACTCCAGGAACGAAACAAGGAAGGCAGATTGGTCCTACGGGTGGCAAGAAAAAGGGCAGAAAATAAGTATCTGAGATGTTAATGAATAATCTTTTCAATGCGATGTACATGTGAAGTATATCTACAGAAATAGGCATTTTGCAGGAAACAGTCACGTGCTAATATATCACTTCAATAACCAATGAACTGCACTCGTGAACCTAAGGGAAAGGCTTTACTGAGTTGAGTCGAGTTTTATTTATTCGCACATTTCAGCATTACAGGAGTTTGAATGTCAATTTGGTATGTACAAATGAAATAAAATAGGTTGTATAATTTCAGTAAGGATTTATAGTTAGGTAGTGCTGGAGTAATTGAAGTCAGCTCCCCCTAAGGTCATAAATATACTAAATAAGAGTCGAGCTAGTAAATCTATATATCAATAAAGCAACAAGTAATACTGGATGGCAAACAATCCTAATCCGTTGTTTTAGAAAGTTTGACAATCGATTTCTGTATCGTAAATTTTTCTAACGGCTATTATTGTATTAGCAGTGTTTCTTGTGTGGCTGAGTTAGGGGTAAATCCCGACAAGCGGCACGGCGTTCAAACAGCGACTTGAAGGAAATGAAATAACGACGAACGTCTGAAATTGCGAGAGCGACAGAGAGAAATAAGAAATCAATAGACGAAATTCCGACAGCGACATACCCACCTTCCGAGACTGCGACAACGACAAGTCAGGGCTCAAAATTGCGCCCGATACGGGCGTAAATACGCCTAGATTTTTTTGTTTTACGCCTAACGTTTTCCGCTTAGGCGTAAAATTTTGGAGAATTACGCCTAATTTTTTTAAGCTGGGCGTAAAATTACGCCTCCTTTTTTTTTCTTAATTTCGAGCCCTGCAAGTTTTGAAACTCAGACACGAGACATGCATACCTCCATGCATAATTGCCATATGTTATTATGTCTGATTAAAGAGGTGGGAAATAGCATTTGTTAACGGTAACAGTTTTGCTAATAACACTACCGATCTCGTATAAGTGCCTTTAAATAAACGATCAGATATTTTTTTGCCATCCAGTACAGCCACGTGACTGTTTCTTGCAAAAGGTCATTTTACATGGGCAGGTGCTTTTCACTGCCTGTGAATCCTTGGAAGCGAAGGAACACTTATTTTAAAGGGAAAAAGGGCTTCTGCCTGGTATTTTATCCGTAAAGGATCAAAACCAAGGGTGAGGTTTTGCTAATTGGGTTCCGTTGTTTTATAGAATTAGTAAAAAGTAATTAGTAAAAGTGGATAAATAGCGTACTCATTTCCCTAATCGGGCAACCATTGTTAATCAGTCGCATTTGTGCTGTTGATTCAAAACCCAGGGCAGGTCTATACACGACTTTCATAATGGCCGCCTCCTAATTTACATATGTGATTTCCCGTTTCGGTAGTTTATCTACATGTATAGAAAATATGAACATTGCCATGTGAAAGAGCATGTGAAAGTTGTGTGCTGTAGCTTAAAAAACTATGAAGTTACAGCCAGTTGAAATTAGAGAGAAACAACGGAAGCCTTACTAGCCTCGCTTTCATGTTTTTCCCGCATTAGAGATGCTCATAGCTCAACAGCAATTTTCCACATTGCTCTAAAACTCAAAACTATTACTAGTTTTAATGTGATCTTTCATGTGGTAGGATTAGTTTTCCTCTACAGATTGGTCTTCCAAATTATGCAAATTAGGAGGCGGCCATTATGAAAGTCGTGTATATGTTAAAAATATAGACCTGTCCTTGGTTTTGAATTCAGCCCCGCTCTCCCTTTGCTATTCAAATCAGGTCTTCCCATGAGGATCAAAACCTGCATAGAACTATGGAATTATGCGTACCTGGTTATTAAGAGTGGGTTAATGGGATCCCTGTGGTTTGTAATATCCCGTGGCCGCCATGTTGGATCGAATTCTTCTAGGCCTTCTGATCTGGTAACAGTGAGCAGTGACGTCACATGCCATACAAATCACAGGGAACCATTAACCCACTCATACAAAATACCAAGCCAGAAGGCCTAGGGACTAGGCTGGGATTGCACGACACAACGGGGGATGTAGCTGTGCTGGGAAGCGTGCAATCGTGTTTTCAGTTTTCCCTACATTTGTCTGTAAATTTTCCCGCGGACTTTGACTCGTTGTTACAGACAAAAAAACTCGATTGCACGCTTCCCAGCACAGTTACGTCCCTCAAATTTTGATCAGTTAATCTTTTACCTGGTATCTTAAGTTTGCAGACAGTGAATATTTCAGAAATTTGATTTTACGGAAATATTTGGCATCGGATTCCTATACAAACACTGTATTTCGCGCCATGTTTACACCCTTTCAAAATGTCGGAATTATAAACCGCGAACTGGTCTATTGAATTGAATTCGACACTGCAGAAATTCGACGTTTGACCAGGCTTTAATTATATGCTCTCTTGCAGTTGGTGTGACTATTTTCTAAGGCGGTTCCATAAAAAAAAAAAACGTTTGTCAAACTACGTCTACGATGTAATTAATTCAATTCCAAGGAACCATTATGATCATTTGACCCTCCCATCCCGAATTCTGATTGGTTGATTCACCTGCAAATAATTGCCTGCAAATAACGGTCTGAGCATCTGCAGTATTGACTACTAACACGGCAGATCGATTCAGTAATCCTGTACCGCTCGAGACCTGTATTCTGATTGCAGCCATTATACTGTAGCTCTGTTGTTTTCGTACTGCACGTTCTAAAGGTTAGGATGTTTTGTATTGTTGGGAAAGCCAATGCTGTGGCTCGTTTCGAGCGGTACAGGATGGCCCGATCGATTTGCAAAGCTATTCATTCCAGTTTGAAACTCTATAGGGAATGTTATATTTTATCGAATAATAAATCGACTATTGCAAAGTATGATTTCTTCGTGTCTCGCTGTCAGTTAATTGCCTCAATGCCTTCGGCATCCGCGGTAAATAGCTGACAACTCGCCATAACAAAATTAATCATAATTTGCGATAGTCTAGTTCAATAATTGACCTCACAGTTTATTTCGGTCTGCATGGAATGTCGTTTGTCATGTGACAATAGTTTTTGAAATGGTATATATAACGTATAACATAAGATTTAAGTAGTTGATGAAGCATTAGCGAATTTAAAGACCCTGTGTCCGAGCCCATGGTGCTTTGCGCCAATGTTATGATAAGTTTGTTTATCAACGGCCGCATAAATTAAAGGTCTGCTTTTAGTCGAACTAAAATGCTCTCGATTGTTTATAAGTTTCATAAAAGAAGTACACATACACTTTGGATAAGGCATTTCATAATTTCTACCGGATTAAAAACCCAACCGAGCCCACGAATTTCCCCCGGATGCTTCGAATATCATGGATTTGATACGTATTCGGCAGGAAGCCAGTTGTACTGCCTTTAGATTCTAATTCGGTTTACGTGCGACTTTTCACAACTCTACAAGCAAACACAAACTCTTTCTACCTTGTTTTCATGTCTCCAGTATTGCTTAACTGTATTTGAAGATCTCTACTTTCCTTGCTGTCCTTGCGAATGATATATTTTGAGTGAAAAATGAAATGTCGTACTCGAGCTCACAGCGAAGTAACAGCTGAACTTGGCAGATTGGACTTTGACCCGCGGTCGTAGTTTTCATAGCAAGACTTTCTGGACGTACTGGAGGATGAAAAAAAAGGTTAAAGACATTGCTTTATCTGCTAATAAAAATGCAAAACATATACAGATAATTTGTAACACCTCAGTGGAGCTGAGCCGTGCGAAATTATAATTACGAATGTTCTTGATGATAGAAGTGGTTGCTTTGTATTTCCAACGAAGCCCGCCTGTCCCTTAGTGCAGCAAATCCCCGGGAAACTCGCGTAGTAGTCCTTTTGAACCACAAGTGTTCTCTTGTAGACCTAGACAATGTGGACTGCTGAAGGATTATTTGTTAAGTCGCCTCGCTGTCTGTTCTTCCTTCGGCATCCTCTACTCGCCACTCTAGACCGGGATTCGAAGAAATATTCGACTAAAGTTTCATTTTAAAAGGTATATATACAAAAGTTAAGATAAAAGAAAGTCAGTTAAGCATATATATCTAAAAAAAATTACACGATGGCCCAAACTAGAGATGGATTTCGAATGATTCGAGAGTCCAATAACAACAACACCGATCTTTCTGATTTTCGTAGCCTACGAAAATGATTTGCGCGCGCGAAGCACCATGGGCTCGGACACAGGGTCTTTAAGATACGGCTACTACGGAGTACGACTACGGTTGGTCGTGCCTAGCGGTCGGCTAGATTACTGGGCCGAGTACGTAACGAATGGCGCGAAAATGTCAACAAAAAAAAGCCATCGCGTTGCCGACCGAATTGACCCAAAATTCCCACATAAGCTATGCCCAGAAATGCTGTAAACTCGAACAGAAAGCAATTTATTGTGTATTTTAAATGTTAGCTATTGAAATATCCAAAAGAGTGGTGACTTTCTTACATTAAATCCGACTAACGTACTCTGTTGTGGTGACTACGAAAAACACGCCGACTTGTCACCGTCGTGGACTTGCTACGGTGCAATGAAACCAACACGAGTGTCTCGTTCCAGTCCTTTATTGGCACGCGTCCGTAGTATCGGTGCTGCCGAGGGCATAAAACCGTAGGACTTAGGGCCCGTTTACAAGGAGATAAGGTTACCCTAGCACTGGGGTTACCTTAGCACTGGGGTTACCCTAGCGCTGGGTCATTTCCTCTTATTTTAGCGATGTGTTTACGAGCAGGCGGGACAGCTCAACTCGGCTGCCCGGGTTACCCTAGCGCTAGGGTTACCTGTCTGAGAACTAGGGTGACCCTAGCACTAGGGCTATGTTTTGCCCTTGTAAACGGTTTGCCAGAGTAACCCGCCTACCCGGGTCAACTCTATTCTAGAGCCAAATTTCACATTGCAAGTTTCTGAAGTTCTCTAGCAATTAGTAGGTAACATGACCCCACAAGCTCCAAGCTTTAAACTTTATCGTGGATAAATAAAGGTCATTGATTGATTGATTGATTGATTGATGACAACATTCTAGGATCATACTATACAGCTGCAATAAAGGGCACCACAGAAAGAAAAATCGACGTTAATCCACCAAAACCCGCCAGAGCTCTATTCGTGTTAGGCTCGGTTTCCAGCCGTGGGGGTTTCGGTGAGCCCGCGATCCTCTCCCCACTCACGGCTGGGCGCGCGAGCTTAGACATTGTTGGTTTTTAGCCAATCAAAACCTTGCCACTCAAATCCTGTCGCTGAATTGATTTGCATAATTTACATTGTAAACTTTTGAAAGCCGGACGAAAGGCTTTCGATTGCTGTTCTAAAATGCGTTTAAATTTGCTCTGGAAAAGTTTGGTTTCGAAGAATTCAAGGATTCACACAAAGAAGCAGTAAGAGAGTTAGTTTTCGGGTGAAGACACTTTGTCAGTAAACGCACTGGCTCTGGAAGTCACTTGGGAAACCGTCAGCTCAAAGGGTCGCGAAGCTCGTAATGTTCAGTCATTTCTCATTTAACTTTACCGATGCAAGACCAAGGTAGCCCGGCTATTCTTACTTCAAAGAAAATTACTGCTGCCTTTATCGGAGAAGAAAAGACGGACGAGTCCATATTTAAAAAAAAGAGTTTATAATTATAGAAGAGAGGAAATCACGTCTGACGCAGGCCATGTTTATGCGTTTAACTCTGCAATCACAATTCACTTGAAAATCGCTGCATCAAATGAGTTTTACAATTCTTCAATCCTATGTACTAAGTTTGTACAATTTATGTCTCCAAGACATACTCTACACAAGTACTAAGCGGGATACTCGACTCTAGCTCAGGGTTCCGAGATGGCATCTGAACTTAATTTTTATCCCCGTATAAAAATTTCGGCTATTAATTCCTGTCATCTAGTGTCAACAAATAGCCTGGTTTCAACAGCCGGGCTTTCTTTGAAAACTTGGACTGTGAACATGAGAGCTAATAATAACAGGTATTAAATAAAACCTTTACCTACGTCAAATTAATTTCACACTTGGAAGTTTTAGTTTAAAGAATTCCAATGTGTTTTGAAAGTTTACGCGGAATCGAACCGACGCTACACGCAAATAAATGAATAATATTGAAGTTAATCAGATGACGTCACGGACACGGTGTGTTGACCGCGCGCCCAGCCGTTAGTGGGGGGAGGCTTTGGAGAAACGACACCCCAACGGCTGAAACCTATATTCGTGTCCGCCATGTGCGAGCCTAGCGGTTCACAGGCTACCAAAAAATCAGTAAAATCAAAATCACTTCCACAGATCTGTTTGAACCGGATAAAAATGAAAGAAAGAGTAATATTAGTAGCACATGTTTTCGTTCATAAGTATGACATTTCATAAGAAACGGCTTTTCAAATGAATAATATATTTGAAAAAGACTTCAACTGGCTTGTGTTGAGTTGGCCCGGGCAGTAGGGTAACCCTACCTGAATCATTTTGCTTGTAAACCCTGGCTAACTTTGACCCCAGTGCTAGGGTAACCCTATCTCCTTGTAAACGGACCCTTAGTCAACGGAGAGCCATGTGGAAGATTACTGAGCTACATGTTTGTGGTAAACGTGTTATCCTCTATATATAATAAAGTGACTAATAATACATTAAAATTATATTGTCTTTGTTCTACATAAAGGTGTACGAAGTTAATAAGAGTTAAGTAATTCGAGTTAAATGTCGCCAAATTAAAAAATCTTCAACAGTCGCAGGTAGTAACCCAAGCTCTGTAAATGGCAATATTTAATAGCATTTGTATGGGATTTAAAACACTCTCATTCTACGTAAATCTAGACTATAACTCAAAACTTGCCTTGGTTTTACTACACTTCTGTTCTCTATAAAACGTTGCTGAAATTCGCTTAAAATTGCCATAGGCGTATCTAAGGAACACAAGAAGACGCACTGTAATTTTTTTTTTCAAGACTAACAAATGCTATTAAATATTTCCATTTAGAATACTTGTACCATTTTTTTAAACTACGATTATAATTCTAATGTACAATGATTTCAAAAGGCTGCAGTTTGTGTCAGGAACCAATGGATCTCTGCTTCGTGCATTAATGACAATGGTAGTACTGGTCATATGTTCTCATTTCCGTGATAGGTCATTGGATAAACTGATTTCAGTTTCTCCATCGAAAATTCCTCGTCACACGTATTGATAGTTAAAACAACTATAATCTTATCCCCTCGTAGATCTGATCCAGTGTTTATGAATCCAAATTTAGCATCTTTATTTTATTGCAGTATAATAAAGTTCATTCTTTTCTGATTATGAAGAGTATATTTATTTTTCAGTTTCGCCTTCGGAAAGGTATCTTTTTCGCCATTCAAATTGACTACTTTATGCTTAAAACTGTCCGGGGCCTGGAACCGAATCCGCCATTACAATGACGTCACTGTGAGGACTCGCAAGTGACAATTCCTAAATATGATCATGTAGGACGATGCGCATTCCTACAAAAAAATTGAATAGAATAAAGCACAAACAAATCAATACAAAAAATTAAATACAGTAGAACGCAACACAATACTTAACAAATAAAAGATGGTTCTCCTTGTTCTATAAAAAAAATGTTGCACGCTCGAGGTCTTGAAAAATTGGATGCACGAGCAGAACGCGGGTGCATTTAGCAGCATTTCAAGACCTCGAAAGTACATTATTTTGTTATAGAACAAGGAGAACCATCTTTTATTGGTTTTATAATATAAACTTCAATCTAGACGAAGGAAAGTAAGCTATATAATTTTAAGAACCCACATAAAAATCTAAGTAAACTGACTACAGCGAAAACTCAATTTGTGCTTGACTTGTTTACAACTTTTCTCGTCGCTGATTGGTTCAATTCTGACGGCTTGACATTGACGATCTGAAAGCTCGTTTCTTATTGGATGAAATAACCTGCTATAAAAAGAACATGTCGATTGATAAAAGTGAAAGAACGGGCTGTAAAATTGTCAACTGATCAAAACTGTTGCAGGAAACACAAAGTGCTTTCATTTTCCAATGTATGGTCAGCACAGGAGAAGTTAATCTGCACATTGTGATAGTGTTGAAAATGCCTGATGGAAAAACATTCATAGAGAAAGCGTTTATAATATAGCGAATTTTTAATAGCGGCATCTGAGACTGAGTTACGTGAGTTGAGGTTCCCGACTATATTTTCTACAACTGCGTCGTCGTCGGACACTGGTCTGAAGAAGGATATTTTCATTATCCCAAGAAACAATGTTTAACTGCTGCTCTGATGGCAGTGAGTTGCATAGCTTTTGAGGCTCGATCAGTTCGACTATACGGCTTTCGAAATTCTGGGTTCTTTGCAAGTTTTAAGGTGATGTTACACGAGACGACTTTTAACGACGATTTTTAATGCATGTTACACGAGACAACTTTTAGCGCAACATTGATGCCGCAACGGGTATGTCACACGGAACGATTTTTAGCGCAACATCTAGCTAGCACCTAGGCTCCTACTCCGAAGTCCTCGTTTAAAAACATGGAAGACGAGTGGAGTCTTTGTTTGTTGACGTAGCCTCGTTTCCATGTCGTAGCGAACAGGTTTCTGGGATTACGTTGCGCGAAAAGTCAACGGCGAGGGTGTTGCACGAAGCAACTCCAACAGAATTGGGGCAACAATGTTGCAGATTTTTTAAGTTAATTCAAAACTTACAACATGTTGCCGCAACGAAGATTGCGTTAAAAATCGTCCAGCACGGCATGTTGACTTTTCGTCGTTAAAAATCGTCTCGTTGACATCACCTTTATCGTCCGTTTTTCATTCACGAACATTCAGGATCCTCTTAAACGAATTTCTACAGGAATTTCTACCAGAGAAACCCTATATTGTATTCTTTGCCATTCACTGTTCTGGCTTCAGCATAACAGTACAGGAGTATTAAAGTTATCGTCGAGTTCTTGGTGAATCAGTTCTTGTAGTTGTTTTAATACTGTATTAGAACTTCGATGTCCATCGTATTTCGGCGTAGGATAAAGTTAAATACGGGAAGAAAACCAAGGCCAGCAGCCACACAATATCTTCCACCTCCTCGCTTATTTTTAGCTTTCTCTGAAACTTTCTTGCTGGAGTCCGCCATGTCCTCACAGTGACGTCACGCAGCTCATTTGGCCGCGCGGCAAATCGGACAGGTTTTAGCATAAAGTAGTCGATTTTAATGGCGAAAGAGAGACCTACGGAGCCCTGCAAGGGCCATCCACAAACACAAATTTTATGAAACAATATCGCGCGATACTGACTTATTATCGCGCGATACAGTGCTCCTATCGCGCGATAATTTATCGCGCGATACTGACTTATTATCGCGCGATACTACTTTATTATCGCGCGATAATGTAACTCACTCAATCATGCATTTATTCATAGTTCGAAACTTGACTAACTCCGTAACTGTATAAACTCATGGATGTCAGTACGGCTTTCATTCGTGATTTACTTTGCACCCAAAAAATTCCCTAGTTCAAAAAAAATTTGAACTGAGATAAAATTTGAACTACCTTGTAATATTACTTACTTCTATCATCAACAAGATAAGTTGAATAAACTAAATGCCTTTTATATTTTACAAACGCTGCCGACATCTGTGTGGGGCAGTTTACGTAAAGAAGTTAAGTTGTAATAAATGTAGGCTTTCCTGAGCTGCATGGATTATTAAATTTTAAAAAACATTTCTTCCAGAAGATGTATTTAGAGTTATTAAGAATGTAATCGATTACAAACTTTCAAAATAACTTTATTTGTAGCAATACTTCTCTGTTTATGTTCTTATTTATTTATTTATTTATTTATTGTTATTGCAGAGTTGAATGAATTGCTTCTGACAGCTAGTAGTTGTGTAAACAGAGCACATATCAAGGAGGATGAATTTTCTAACCATTTGCATTTTAATGTCAGTGTGTGAGCATGCGGGGGTATTTGATTCTGAAGCTATTGCTTTTAGAAATGGCCAATGATAATTTTATAGGTTATAACAGGGTATCCCAGGTTAAAATGTTAACCTCTCATGGTTGTAGTATATAGATTCGAACCCTTTGAAAATTGATGGGGGGAGGATTACCATTTTTTATTTGGTCGATATTTTTTAGGACCCCTATTGCTGTAATAATTTTCTTCTGGCATCAAGCCTTTTTTCTGGGTGATTTTGCCATTTTCATCTGGACTACTGTAGTCCTTTCTCCTTCATAAATTCTTGCTTCTCAGAACACGTTTAAGCTGGCGAAGACTCATCTTGATGGCGTGATAAGTTATTTCCATATAATTCCAGCCTAGATTAAAGTATTTCTCGACTAATGCATCCCTGTTATTTTCAATATCATTTTGAATCGCCGGTAAATATTCAGGTAAAGCCAAATTCGTTGTCGGAAGTAAGAGAAACATATAAAAGAGAAGAGCATTATCACGTAGCGTGTTCGCCGCCATGTTGTCTAGCTAAGTAATGAACGTATTTTAAAACAAGAGCCCATCTGGGCTTTCACTCGGGCCACATGAGATTGAAGATGAAATACACTTTCATTCGAAATCCTCTTAGTAATAACCAAAGGGAAGAATTATTAGCAGTCTTTAGGAGTGGCCGGTAGCGCGGTGACTTTCATTCTCTGCTCCCCTAGTATATATATACATGTATGTAATTTAATATTTTTGTTTTCTCGTATGTAAATTAAAGTAGTTGATCTTTTATTGAAAACACTACTTATTCATGTGTGTATGTATGTTCAGACTACTATCGTGCAGCTAGCTAGAGTCTTGAGATATCTGTCAGCAACTCGCAGCTAGTTAATAAATTAGTACTGTTCAGACCTAGTAACTTAGTAGGTTTTACTTTTTGTTTTTCCCTCTTCTGGTTTGTTTCTATCTCTAAAGAGGGCATGAATGGGGTTAACTGACTACTGACAAACAGCCTTAAAAATAACTGACAACTGACAAATGACGATTTTTTTACTGACAACTGACAACCGAAAAATAACTGACAACTGACAAATTTGGTTTTTGTGGGTCAAACATTGTAAATTTTCTCTAGTAATGATTAACTAGGGCTAACTGACAACTGACAAATGGCCAACATTTTAACTGACAACTGACATGTAGACCCCCCCATTCAGACCCTCTCTAAAAGATAGAAATTTGGTCTATAACTGCCCTTGGCGCAAGTGTTTCGTAATCGCAAATAATTGACCGCCAAAGTGCTCAATTGAAATTTCAACCAAAATATTAAAACTGTGCGAAAAACTGCTACTGACTGGTGTTTGGCGATCCTCGTTATCCATGATGGCTTAATTGACGTACAATACACCCGGTAGTTGTCATCGATGGGCTTTTAGCGCGCTAGATTCTATTCAAGCTACCTCGCTAGGTAGCCTGGAACTTCAAAGTATTCCACCGACCACTAGCTAGCTAATCACCAGAGCAGAAAAACTGTTCAGACTAAAGAAGCTCGCTACCTCCTGTGGTTAGCTAGCTAGATTTACTAGCCTGAACACGGCCACACGTTTACAATTTAGTCTGCAGGTCCGATAAAACTGCAGGTTCCAGTCGTAAACAGTCCGAGTTTGACCAAAGTGAAACGATCGAGCTGCTCGCGTCCGTAGATATATATTTCTTCGTTTGCACTTTTGACATGATATAATTCTTCAAATGGCACCATTGTTTTATTTCTTATGTTTAATAATACAGTTCTCAGCTGTAAATAAAATAGAACATTCTATGGAAGATTTCTTGTCCTAAAGTTTGGAAACGTAACACATGCATTTGACGCTAGAAAGTTCAGTACTCGCAAGGTCAATTTACTAGTGGCAGTTTACTAGTTTGCACTATCGGCTGTTATGGAATGGAAACATACTTTCACAGCTTAATATGTATGTCGATTGGTCAGAAGGATATCTTGTTTAAATGCTACGGTCCTTTCGGCATCAGGAAATTTTTAAACGGGAGTTTTCGTACAGTATTTCAAGCTATGCTGTAGTGCGAGTTCAGTTACGCCACAAATGTCGGTGAAACTAATACCGTGTTCATTATTATCGGTTTTCTCTATGGGTTCTCATGTATTCAATAATTACTTCTGGAGCTTCATATTTATGTCGATTGGTCACAATGATTTCCTCTTTCAGTTTTTCCCTTTAGTTTGGACATTAGGGATATATCCTTGGAGATTTCGTACAGTTTAGCGACCGTTGTGTCGAAAGTAGAAACGTTCGTTTGTCATGAAAGTGCGTAAACAAACTGTCACAAGCGGTTTCATAGCAGCTCGATGTTTGACTCCCATATAGTCGATGATAACGTATATAGCTTCATATGTACGTCGATTTCTCACAAGGATTTCCTCTTTCAGTTTTCCTCTCTCTTTGCTGGCAGTTCATGCTTCTTGTTCGGGTAGTTGCCCCACTGAGCCGTAACCACAAAACGAGCACAGCATTTCAGTTGGCATACACTGCGTACATCTGCTTAACTAATTAGATTTGTAAAAATCTTAGCGGATCATGTAAATATTCCGCTTGGCTCAAATATGAGGGTTTCTGCCGTCAAAGTTCATTTTTTGTTTCAGTTTTCCCCATATTAGCAGACTTGTATAATGCCTCGAGCTCTCCGAATCCAGTAGAAAGACTCTGGTTATTCTGTCGTAAAACATGGACCTGACCCAAATTTAGGTTGTATTGCATCATTGCCCACGATGGAATAGATTTCTGACAATGACTATTTGAAATTGATATCTCCTTGTCTCGCCTAGTCTGAGCTTTGAATTTTCTTATCTGAGCGCGCCTGAGGAAATCTAACCTTTGTTTGCGTGACCAGCATAGTGCAATCTGATTGGTTCGAATTTGACCTTTAACGCATGCGCAGAAGCCGTCTGACACTGATTAAAAAAAAAAAAAAAAAACACTTGCATTTTCAGACTCGGCGCTGCCACAGGCAGCCCGAGTAATAACACTTTATCGCGCGATAATAAGTCAGTATCGCGCGATAGTAACACTTTATCGCGCGATAATAAAGCAGTATCGCGCGATAGTAAGTCAGTATCGCGCGATAAATTATCGCGCGATAGTAGCACTTTATCGCGCGATAATAGGTCTGTATCGCGCGATAAGAGCACTGTATCGCGCGATAATAAGTCAGTATCGCGCGATATTGTTTCATAAAATTTGTGTTTGTGGATGGCCCTTACAGGGCTCCGTACCTTTCCGAAGGCGGAACCGAAAAATATATATACTCTTGATAATCAGCAAAGTATGAACTTTATTATTCTGCAATAAAATAAAGATGCAAACTTTGGTTTCATAAACACTTTAATGTAAAATTATTAACATTGCCGTGAACTAAAAAGCAACAACACTAACCAATTTACATGATGAATTTACATTATTAGCAGTGAACGACATTGAAAATATTCTTGAGGTTACATAAACATAAACACCCACAATGAATGGCGCCGATATATGTTTTCCTTTTAGGTACCCAGCTAGTTTAGCTTTGTAGTTATTCTGGGTATCCTTTACCTTATCTTTCTATAAATTCTCCTTTGTATGAGTTTGTAAATTTGTAAATCTAATCGATGATAATAAATCTATTATCTATCCTTTAAAATTTATTCACCCATCTCGGGAGATTCACATTTTTTACACCAATGTGCCAAAGTAAACTTCAAATGCAATTATGTTTGCGCTGAATAGCTCGGCACGCTATCTTTATAACTCGGCCGGGAAGAGAACAAGAAGTCCATTTCTGTCTTAACTGGCCAGAAAACCCACGAAGGACCATCGAATTTCTTGACCTAAAGTCAAAGTCACGGTAAGAATTGATTGATGATAGATGTAATTCAAATTATCATGTACACTGTAGTTGTATTGTATTTGTATTTTGTCTTTGAAAAGCCTTTTTAAGGAAAGATGAATAAAGTATGAAGTATGAAGTATTGATTTAGTTCTAAAACGAACAGTTAAAGAGTCGGCCGTACAGTTCCTCTTCTAGCCGACTACAGAATGGCCGAAACGCGCACAGATGAAATACATTTACATAACAATATTCCTTCATTGTAATGTGTTATACATCATTTCCTATGTCATATTTATCACATCGATTTATACGATTTTCCCTTTTTTAGCCAATTCGGAATTAACATTATTACTAATCGACTTGGTAGAGGAAAGCGGAATTCTGGGACACTTTCAAGTAAATGGTCGTCAGTCAATACGCCAGACTGTGTAAACAATCTTTGTAATCATTCTTAGCGACTTCAAATAGAAAATCGCTAAACCAAGCTCGCATAATTATATAACTGAATTATGTTTATGCTAACTACATTTTTAGTACAGTCTCTCGAAGGGTGAAATGCAATTATGCTGATAAGACTAGTAGTACGCTTCTATGACTAAGACGTGTACACACGAGCTAAAGTTTCCGGATTCGTATTGTTTTCTATTAATTCCCAGAAGACCGTAAAACTGAAAGAAATAAATCCCGACGAGTTTTTCCTTAGTGTAAAAGTATGCTAAAGACCCAAAATAGTTTTAAACATCCATTCCGCCTGTGTGATCTTCATCTTGATCGTGTTCTTTGACAGCTGGTATCAGTTGGCCTAAGGCTACCTTTGATAAAACTGAACTGAGACGAAAATCGTACAATATGTAAAACAAATAGCCATAAATTTGATGAAAGCGGTCCTTTCAAACAGCGTGAGTTCTGCAAAGTACACAATCTGTCTAGAAAAACAACTCACAGCCGGCCTGTCACTGGCCATATTTGGTGACACTTCATTGTAACAAATACAAATATATTATGCTTAGTCTAGCTCTTTCATCAAATGATAAAGACATCAACAGGGAGAAATTCAAAATAATGTCTTGAATGTGTTGGAGAGTATCGTACCGATTGGAAGTAGGCTATCGTTAGCAGCCAAATTATTGCAAAACAAGTCACACGTTGCCTGAAATCCATTTCATTTTTCGGCCGAACAATACGGTAAGTATATTCCGGCCAGAATACACGGGAATATATATGTTATTTACCAGGCGAAGGTCGTTGTCATGACCGACGTTTTTCTCTGTATACGGACCGACCTAGGCCAGTGAATAACGTTTTATATTTATTATTCCTTATTAATTTATTTGCTTTCGTTGCTCATACAAAAGCAATACAGTTGTAAGGCTCGAGTGCCTAGCTTGAGCGCGTACTCTTTGTTTCACTCAACTGAATGGCACTGGCTTGTTCAACTGTTTTCCCCCTTTTTCCAAGGCTATCATCAAATATGTGACAGAAATACATATATTGATTAGGGACAAACATTAGAACCTAAAGGCATGAACAGAAAAGAAGAAATGTAAAACTGCGCAGTCTACTAAATTGTTTTCTTAGTTTCCTATCACGCCCGCACATCACATCATAATTAGTAACTTTATCTCCTAATCTCACATTCATGTTTTTAATTTGCTATACTTGTGTACCCTGAGGAAGGTTGGCCGTGCCAAATATCGGTTTTATTTCCATATTTTCCCCTAACCCTACCGTACCTTTCATTTTTTCTTAGTATCCGTACTGTGATATTTTAGTGCTGATTCGATCCCATCCAAGGTGATCCCGATACTTGCACTTCGTTGGTCCTTGCAACTTAGCCAAGCTTACAGAAATAGATCTTCGCCTTATTCAAGCTCGCACTTCTACTTTTCGCGCCTCTTACTTTGTACGTGTCTGTCCACTTTGGACGCAAGTCCAGTCGATATCCGTGCAGTTCCTTCAAGACTAAACTGAAAACTCTTTTCTTCGACAAACAACTCTGTTTTCAACCCCTATATATGACATACGCACATGGCGCATAATCTGTCCCCTCTGCCGCCGCTCCGAATGTCCTTTCTACTTGCAATTGCTAGTTTTCTAATTTTAATTTTATGTAAGCTACGATTACTTTATAGTTTTCGTTGTTTTACCATATTTGTAAGTTGCTTTTGTTATTATGTGTATTTTGTTATCCCACTAACCGCTGACCATGCAAGGAGTCAATGCTCCTGGGCCTCGTAAGCGACCTCGAGTCCCATTGCTTTACTCCCGTGGCTTCCGCCCAAATGTTGTAAATAAATAAAATAAATAAATACAATGCGTTTTTTAGGGTACAATTACGTCAGGATCTCGTCAAAAACTTTGGTTTTGAAAAACTTTGGTATTATGAGGGAAAACTGAAACGGAGGCCGGCAGTAATCAAATATCAGACACACATTTTTTTAAACTTGTTGTCCCGGGAAACGGCAAACGACACTCCCATGCCGCAATGGATTGTGGTTGTAACTGACTACACTAACAAGCCTAGAGACCTCATAAGGATTGCTTATCAATGTGGGATAGTTGCCAGATAACTCGTAGCCTCCCCCCGCAGTCGTTTTTAGGGGTTCATTCCCACAGACCCCATTTACTGAATAACGTGACGCGCGTAGACTAGGGACGACTGCAGCGTATACAAAAATGGCGGAAATTTCAAGATTTAGCGAGTACCTTCATGTTTTCTGCGAAGAATAAGAGTTTTGATGACACGAAGAGGGTGGGCTGAAATAAGTGATGACCCAATGGAAAATGATCCAGTCAATATATTACTGAAGACAATAACTTTGGAACAACAAATGTATTTCATTGGACATTGACTGACTACACTAACAAGCCTAGAGACCTCATAAGGATTGCTTATCAGTGTGGGATAGTTGCCAGATAACTCGTAGCCTGCCCCGCAGTCGTTTTTAGGGGTTCATTCCCACAGACCCCATTTACTGAATAACGTGACGCGACAAGGGACGACTGCAGCGTATACAAAAATGGCGGAAATTTCAAGATTTAGCGAGTACCTTCATGTTTTCTGCGAAGAATAAGAGTTTTGTTGACACGAAGAGGGTGGGCTGAAATAAGTGATGACCCGATTGAAAATGATCCAGTCAACATATTAAGACAATAACTTTGGAACAACAAATGTATTCCATTGGACATTGACTATTTCAAGAAAATTATTGAAAAGGAGTGATAACAGTTAAGGATTTGTGGGATAAAGACAATGAATTTAGCTGTAAAAAAGCCCAAGCCCGTCTGGTCTCACGGTTGCTATATATTGGGGAGGGGCCACTGATTTTTGGGCGCCAATTTTGAGGGGGTCATAAGTTTTTAGATGCCACCTTTTTTTTTCGGAGGGTGGGGGGGGGGGGGGGGGGGGTGGGGAGAGGGTTGGCATAACATCTTTGAACCATTGTATTTGTGTGTTACGTGGTAAAATGCACATTCATATATTAAACTAACATACATATGAAATCATATTTTACAGTATCTTGCCCAAAAAAACGTCAAAATATGCCAATTATTCCCGCGTTACATTTGAATCAGTATGGTTATTCTGAGTGGTTTAAAACAGGACCGACTCCATGTTAATTTCCCGATCCCTAGCTGCAGCCGAACACAACAAGGTTCATATAAAATCAGTTCTATGGAGCTGTTTCCCAGTCAGATTCTGCCTCGCTTTCTTTCAATTGCCTTCCATTTCACTTTCTTCCACTTCATCATCTGAACTGAGGATGTCCTTGACCTAACAGATGCAGGCCCTAGTGTAGGTGTGTGCTGAAATAGCCAGACTGCACAACAGCACAAGGAGAAACAGAATCCATGCACAGAGCTAGGAATGATTCAGGACAGAACGAGGCTGAAAGAACGAATACAGCAATAGGTATATATATGGATTTTATATTTTATAACATGTACAGTTATAATGAAGCTCCCGCGCGTATATAAACGAACCTATTAATTTTTTTCAGTCTGACCCGGCAAAATTACAGTACTTGTATGGATTGAAAACCCCGTTATAATGAACCCCCGATATAACGAACCTATTTTTCTAGTACCTTGGCACTTCGTTATATCGGGTTCCACTGTATACATTTGCTAGCCTCCTCCGCAGGCATCTCTAAGTATCAGAAACCGTGAAAATTGAAGAAAAATTCTAAATTGGGTTACCTGTGGCAAAGGAGGAAAGAAGCAGGAGTTTTCTTCGAATTTATGAGAGTGGAAAAATACGTCTGCATAGCAGGCTGGGCAACTGTCCACAATTTCTAAAACACGAAGAGGAACTAAATCCCTGGAGAGGAACCAAAACCCTAGCTTTTGCAAAATTCTAGGGATTTGGTTCCTAGCAGAACCAGTACCCCAGGGATGTGGTTCCGGCCGGAACCAAATCCGCTGAGGAACCAAAACCACAGGTACCCCAGGCTCATTATGCGTAAAACGGTTATTTCCCGGGTATTTGAAATTACAGTAAATGTATGGAGTTTTAGTTCGAATGCCCGTTTGCTCTAAAATAAAATTCAATAAATCGTCAAAATATTCTTACCTGTCTCTTGTGTTCCTTTCAGTTTCTGTGAAGTTTCGAGCCATTCCGTTCAATATTGAGGGAGTTACAGTAATTTTCCTTCCCTTAGTATAATTATTGAGAAGGTAGCAAACTGTACGCCGATCAGCTGCAGAAAATTGCCTCGAATTCGCATAAACATCCCGTACATCGCCAAAATTCCTTCAAATAACGGTTGCCCAAAGACAGGTCCTTCACCACACTCAGCTTCCCTTTCACTGGTTTACTCTAACCGGAGAAAAATGGCACGAGTTTGCAGTTTTCGAGTTTCGCGGATGTTCAGTTCGATCTGCCCTGCAACGGGCTCATAACTCATACATATATACCAATGTTTTGTTTATTTTTAGTGTAGAAGGCGGCTCTAATACCTTAAAATAGAGGACAAGATTTAATAAATAAAACTGAGAAAAGAGAAAAAGGAGTAAAAACAATTTTTTAGTGCGTGGTGTAGGACTCGAACTCGGGTCGTTGGATAAAAAGCTCGTAATCTAAACTCACTTGACCATAAAACTGTTTGTTGAAATACCGCTTTTAAAATAAGATATATATGTATGAGTTCTGAGCCCTTTGCAGGGCAGATCGAACTGAACATCCGCGAAACTCGAAAACTGCAAACTCGTGCCATTTTTCTCCGGTTAGAGTAAACTAGTGAAAGGGAAGCTGAGTGCGGTGAAGGACCTGTCTTTGGGCAACCGTTATTTGAAGGAATTTTGGCGATGTACGGGATTTTTATGGGGATTCAGAGGCGATTTTCTGCAGCTGATCTGTACAGGTCCGCAAATGACCCCGGCCCGCAAATGATCCCAGGCCCGCAAATAATACCTGAAATAATACCTGAAATGGCCCGCAAATAATACCTGAAATGGACCGCAAATGATCCCACATGGAATGGCATGGATGTTTGCCGCTGGATAGTGGATCTAAAGTATGAATGAAAGAAAAATGAAGAACAGATTTTAATAATGATTTTTAACCATTGGCTCCGGCAATGAACACCCTTTAAAACATGTCCATCGAAATCTCCATGACGTCACGCTATCATATGTCGTCAGCGACATGTCCAATCTTGACAGCCTTCGCAGTGTCTGTAATTAGCACTCGTGAACAAGGCGCGATTATGCTCGTTCCCAGTGGCTGTTACGCTTGTTATTACTCGGGCCAGGCCTTCGGCCGGCACGAGTCTTAAATCGCAAGTGTTTATTATTACTCCGGCTGCCTGTGGCAGGCACGAGTCTTAATTTTTGTTTTGTTTCATGCAGCAAAATTTCTGCCCATGTATTAAATTTCAAGTTCACCACCAATCAGATTGCGCTGTGCTGGTCACGTAACACTCGCCAGGTTAATTTATTTACATAATTTAATACAGTAAAATCAAGATGGTGGACCCGCGAGTCCCATCTATCAAATGTAAGCAGTTTAATGTTTTATTTAACTTCACTCGTACGAAAGCCTTCCAACAGGCTCAGGATATTTCAACTGGCGCTCTTGTTTGAGGTACGTTTCGTAGGTTTTATGCCACATTTCATTTTACTCTCGGTCATAATACATACCAGCGCAAACATCGTGATCGGTAGGCCAACACTAAAATAATTTTGACGGCGTTTTTGGCTGGTTTACCGATCTCGTACGATCTCTCTGTGTACCGCGTTATACAGGTATACTGAATAGCTGATTTATAGCGAAATATAGCGATTTACTAGCAAATATATATACTGTGGTTGAGCAGTTATGGGTTACTATCCTCTATCGAAGTCTGAAGATATCTGAACTCCTGAACTGTGACAGCAACACTGTCGCCCGCCAGCACAGAATAATTTATGATGATCCAAGCAATATTCAACTCTCAAGGTAAACAAACAAGAAACCTCTCACGACCGAGGTTTTGGTTCGAGAAATTAAAGGCTTCCAACAATTCCCTTTATAGTTCTTTAATATAATGAGCAGACTCAAGTTTTGGGAATGTGGGTATTAAAGCTTTTAATTAGAGATAACCAACAGGCATTTCAATTAATAATCTTTAATCCAACAACTACCAAGATGGACTCGTAATGGCAAGAACAGCAGATAAAGTTACATAAAGGCACACAAATTGACATAGCTAGCTCCATCGATCATAGGATGGACAGGATACAACTTATAATATGGTACAAATATAAACATACATTTGAAACAATCATCTATTAGGGGTGGACCATTAGAAATCCTGGGAGGGGGGGTGGAAAACTTTTTGTGCACGATATTTTTTTTAGCAGTGTGAGTTCTGCAAGAATTTTTTTTTTAAGGCGATACCTCTGCACGATTTTTTTTTTCAGTGCACATTCTATAGAGATTTTTCAGTGTACATCCTATATAGATTTATAGCCTGTGAATACAACCATAATATAATATAATATAATAATAATAATGTTATTTATAGCAGATAATATGTTTCCGAAGAGTTTTTTCAATAGAGCCCTGCATAACATAAATAAGAAACAAAAATAGAAATACATTAATAATCTAGAGTTAAAAACTAGGCTAAAAATACATTTATAGAGTGACTAGAGCTAAAATTTATGAGGCAATTCAAAAACATGTCTTTTGACATTTTGTTCAAAAAGAGTTAGGGATTCGATTTCCCGCAACGAATTATCTAAAGTATTCCATTCTCTAAAACCTTGGTACAATAAACGTTGTTTGCCATAATTAAGCTTGATTATTGGAAGTCTAAAATCGTTCTTTCTTCTTGTATTATACATGTGAATGTTCTTTAAGATATTAAAATCATAATCAATGAGTCCATTAACATACTTATATATTAAAATATGACGATGTACAAGACGACGTTTGGAACGAGTAGGCCAATTGAGATTTGACAAGGCTTGTGCTGAAGAACTTTAACCAGGTAAATTCAAGAATTATCTTGGCCGCTTATTTTGCAAAATCTGAAGATCGTCTATGAGGGTTGAGTTGTATTTGTCACCCCATATCGTATCAGCGGTAGTCAAAAAGTGGACATACTAAACTATTATACAAAGTAA
This sequence comes from Actinernus sp. WN-2022, assembly GCA_030867875.1. Lineage (NCBI taxonomy): Eukaryota > Metazoa > Cnidaria > Anthozoa > Actiniaria > Actinernidae > Actinernus > Actinernus sp. WN-2022. The sequence goes on along the minus strand of JAOWCC010001634.1, from coordinate 74,831,843 downwards.
GGCGTGTCTCGAGGGGCAATAATTGCCTGATACGCTTGGCCAGACCAATCCTTTGGTTTACTTTAATAGATAAGGCCTCTACCAGGTCATGCGAAGTCATATACTTATTAATTATAATACCGAGGTACTTGATATTGTCAGAGCGTTCGAGGGGCACGTTGTCTATAATGACATCGATGCTAGAGCAAGATTTCAGTTTATGTGGACTACCTATTAACATAAACTTAGATTTAGAAGTATTCAAAGTCAGGCGATGTATACGAAACCAAGAGGCCAATTTTGCCAAGTCATGATTTAAGCAATGTTCGATGTCATTGATAGAAGGACGGCTACAGTATATCACGGTGTCATCAGCGTACATGGTCACTTGACAATGATCTACAGTAAGAGGAAGGTCGGCATTGACGTAAACCAAGAACAAGAGAGGACCGAGAATACTTCTGTGGCACGCCAACTCCCACTGAGCACGAAGAGGACTGAGAGTCGCCTATTGCAGTTATCTGGTGTCGGTTATCAAGGTAGGAGGTAAACCAATTTACTACTTCACTGCAAGCACCAATGGCCTTGAGCTTTGTCAGCAAAAGGTTGTGGTCCACAGTCACAAAAGCCTTGGACAGGTCTAAGAATACTGCACCAGTCACCTTGCCATTGTCCATGTGTCGTAGAATGTTGTCAGTGAAGTGTGCTAAGCCAATTTCAGTAGATAACCTCGGGCGGAAACCAAACTGATTAGGTGTGAGGATTTTCTCTTACGAGAGATAGCCATAGAGTTGTTGATGTACAGCCCTTTCAAGAATCTTACTTACATCAGGTAGAATATAATTGTGATAGGCCTGTAATTGTTAAAATCAGAGTGATCGCCGGATTTAAACAGGGCGGTAACTTTTCCTTGTTTCCAGATGGCTGGGAAAATACTTTTGTCCAGAGAACTATTAAACAGTTTGGTTAAAACTGGTCAGGAGTCATACACACAGCCGAGTCATTTAGTAGCCTCGAGATGATTCGATCTAAACCAATAGCTTTGTTTGTTTTCAAACCTCTTAATTGTTTAAGAACAAAGCTCTAGGAAATGTTCGAAAAGCGAAAGACAGTTTCACTGTTATTTGTCCTAGCTGGAGTAATGATGTCAATGGCGCCGACCAGAGATTGAAACTTTGCTGCTAACAAAGGTCTGATCGATCGACGCTGGCTCTGTTAACTGTACTCCATCAGATTCAGATTGGATAAAGGTCGGCTGAGAGCCATTATTAGATCTTATTACGGCAAGTCAATCATTTATAGAGCACCTGAATTTCTTTGTTTTGTCTAATCAAATCTTTATAGTACTTTGCTTTACATTCCTTGACTTGTTTATTTACTTTGAGCCGCAGTTTTTTTGTAACGAGCCCAGTGATATGAGGAATTTAATTTGATCGCCTTAGAATGCATATAGTCCCGGTCTTTCATTGCTTGGCTCCGATTAAGGCCAAATAAAAAATGCATACCCAAAGATTTCATTGTCCATGATGTTTTGCACAAGATAATACATGAATATATTTCTATGTGCTCTAAATTGCTGGCACAGACTCTGTAATCTTTGAAAATGTGGACATTGAAGTTTACTCAATGAAACCCGACGTTAAACCACAGGAAGCCCAAGCTCTGTTTATGTAAATTTCATTGATAAGGGTTTGTATGGGAATTTTTTAATCTGGTTTTTCGATAAATATACTGTAATAAAGTGAATAAAACTTACCTGGTGTCTATGATCTGTGTCTTGGCTGTGTCGAATTTTGAATCCCTTACTATAGTATGAAGAGTAAGGGATTCAAAATTCGCCCAAATTCGCTGAAACTACGTACAGACACAGCCAAGACACAGATCATAGACACCAGGTAAGTTTTATTCACTTTATTACAGTATATTTATCGAAAAACCAGATTAAAAAATTCCCATACAAACCCTTATCAATTAAATTTACATAAACAGAGCTTGGGCTTCCTGTGGTTAAACTCGGTTGCAAAAAATGCTGGCATCAGAGAATAATTTGAGGCTTCAGTAATTGCAGAGAAAGTTTATTTGCCAATAATATAGCTGTTTTTAGCTTGTCTAGTGTTTTAGACCGCAAATAAACTTCTCTCTTGGCCAAACATTTGAGCGTGTTTATTCTTGTGGTTTGCTACCGCCTATACCGGTATCGGGGGAATTAAGGCCAGTTGATATTTCCATGACAACAGTGACTAAACTATTGTTATGAAGGTTGGGGAGGTTGTTTTCATCTGGAAATACCTGAAAATCAGTTAGGCCAGATAAAAAAATACTTGTTTAGCGTCCACCCATTTCAATTTTTCCAGGTAGGGAGGGAGGTTTTTTATTTTATTTTTTTTCTATGTAAGTTTATTTTGTCTTGACTAGATATTATTCACTCACCTCGTGTTGTAGAAACAAAATGGTGTCGATGTTAAAATATTTAATGCGCCGGCGCATATTTTAAGTGGTACATGTAGTGGTCTGGGTACAAGCATTGGTGTTCGCAGGCGCATTTACACTTTCTAAAGTTTTTTTATGAAAAATTACAAATTTCTCAGGTCGGGCGGGGACGCTAACCAAGTATTTGTTTTTATCTGGCCTTACACAGACTGTGTGGGTAATCTTTAGAACTATATTTTGAATTGGTAAAACTGAATTGCTAGTATTTTTTTAAAACAAAAATTGAACAATGCATCGGTTCCTTTGCACGAATTTTTTTTTGTGCCTTAGTGGTTTGCAGGAATTTTCTTTTGGGACATTTAGCCTTGCACGAATTTTTTTTTTGGACTACCCACCCCCCCTCCCAGGATTTCTAATGGTCCACCCCTTAGTACTCGGAACCTGCAGTATAACAGAACAGCAGACTGAAATTGTAAACGTGTGTTACATGAATAAGTAGTGTTTAAATTAAAAGGTCAACATACGAGAAAAACAAAAATATTAAATTACATATATGGGGAGCAGAGAATGAAAGTCACTGCGCTACCGACCACTCCTAAAGACTGCTAAATTCAGCTAATAATTCTTCCCTTTGGTTAATATTAGTAAGAGGATTTCAAATGAAAGTGTATTTCATCTTCAATCTCATGTGGCCCGAGTGAAAGCCCAGATGGGCTCTTGTTATTTTTATTTTCCAAGTCGAGGTATTTCGCCCCCAACCAATCAGCTCACACTGTTCAAGTCGTTCAAGTGCACAATCATACTTGAACACTGCGCCGGCCTGGCGCCGCATAATGTCGAAAAGGTCAACCGGAAGCTACAGACTGCGGATAGATTTTTTACTCTATCCTGAGGACTATAGTCTCCCTCGCAGCCGTTTCCTTTGTCGTCATGCAACGCTGCGAGGGAGACTATGAGGACTATAGCAAAGCTGAAACAACATGTATACAGTTTTAAACGTACTATATTTCGGCTAGCCAAACTAGCCTTCTTCAGGTGCCTAGATGTTGTAAGTAGAGAGTTCTAAAATAGGGGCTTTACTTCTGTGTAACAACCCGCCTCACAGACTGCGTCACAAAACTCCCTTTGTGAACTATGAATAATTTGGTACTTAGAATATTTCCCGAGCATCCGAGCGGCACTTATAAATTTTACAAGGAATTGGGGAGCCTATACTTGAAAAAAAAAATCACTGCGCTCAGCGTAGGAATGGAATCCAGGAAGCTAAGATTTATAGAACGACTGACACAATCCTACCCAAACAGCCACCGCTAGACCACGAGTGACAGATTATTGGCGCATGCTTAACTTTCGTTAGAGCTGTTAAACGAGAATCCTCTCACGAGCGAGGTTTTGGTTCGAGAAAGGCTTCGAACAGTTCCCTTTATAGCTCTGTAATATATACTAGTGACAATGCTGAAGTTTTGTGAATGAAGGTAACATGAGGTAATTCGGGATTAAAAACTCTGGATTACTGAGGAACTCGGGATTTAGAAAAAAAATTCTCAAATAAAATAAAATTACTTTTTTTTTTTTAAAGAAAATAATTTTCTTGTTTTCTTTTTGAAAAAATGACTCGGGTTCAAAAAAACAATTTTTGAATGGGCCAAACAAGCCACCATACCACGGGATATTTATTCTTAACTTTAATTTCTTTAATTTTAAATTTGAGTCAGTATACTCCCGATTAAGAAAAACTATAAAAACTCGGGATTATTAACAAAAAACATCTAAAAATTAATGAATTAACCCAGGATTTGAAATATAAAAGAAATTGGTCCTTACGAGCCACCGAACTTGATGCGAATATTTTGATTTCTAAAACGTTGAATCCAACGACCAGATACCATGCCATTCTACATTTTTTCGCGGTATGACATGTGGTCCCCAATGGGCTGTTATCGCAGTTCGGCCATCTTGGATAAAACAATAGTTTTGGCCCCGGTAGCCGCCTCGCACTGGTTGGTTTCAGAACGAGTTTACCGGACGAAAACAAAGGTTTTAATTCTCAGAAATTCACAGAAACTGAAAGGAACACGCAAGAGACAGGTAAGAATATTTTGACGATTTATCGAATTTTATTTTAGAGCAAACGGGCATTCGAACTAAAACTCCATACATTTACTGTAATTTCAAATACCCGGGAAATAACCATTTTACGCAAAATGAACCTGGGGTACCTGTGCCAAAATCTTGTTACAGCACCTTCTATAATAACAACATCGATATATAGAGAATATACACAGTCATGAGCCCTGACACAGTGTGTGAGTTGTTAGTAAAGAAAAAAGTCATTTTAGACAAAATGCTAAATATTTATTCAAATTATTGCAAGTCGAATTAAATGGAGACGTCACCCCGGGAATCGATCCAGTTATGATCCAGTCTTATTTCAATGGCTTTCCCTTGCTCAGAATCTACCGAGAACCGATTCCGATACTCTTTTTCATTCGATCCAGGTGTGGTAGATGATGGTACCTCGTTCCCAGTCCCCAAAATCGCAAGAGTTTATAAAGGATTTATTAAACCTTTGGCTTTGGTTTTATTAAAAATTGAGCACTCAAGCCAACTAAATTTTGGGAATTTTCTGTTACTAGTACCAACAAAAATCAAAGATTATCTCTGCTTTCGATTGAAATTGCACATTCACTGCGGGTCGACAGCGCTGAAAAACGTCTGGCATGCGTGAGTCGAGGTTGAAAAATGGAGTTTGTATGAAATGTTCGAGTGAACGAAGCAGATGGGTCTGGAAAAAGTTTTATTTTCGGAAATTTATTCGCCTACCAATGGACCTAATTGGCAACAAAAGCCTGTTGAGTGAAGACCAGTAGAAATCCGGAGGTCAGGTAAGTCGAAACCCCTTCAAAAATAGGAGTCTTGGGAGTACTGACGTTATTAAGTCGTTAAAATTGTTTCGTCGCGTGTTCATACACAGGCTTCCCAGACTCGACGTATATTTCCCGCTTATTAGTCGATTGGGTTACCTGTGGTTTATCGATTACTTTCATAACGATCTCAGAAGAGTTTATATAATTGCTCCGTGTGAATTCTCTTTTCCGATTCCTACGAAACAAATCTTCAATAATAAAAGATTAATACTTAATGAAGTTGTGTGAGTGGTTTTTTGGCGATTTGGGGCCTTCTAAACAGTTTATTAGGATTCGAAATTTTGACCGTTGGCCGCGGCTCTAAACAAATATACAAGGTAGGCAACTCGACCTCGCCAAATCACAGACTTACCTCAAAGATCACCCAAAAATCGGCACTTTTCTTCCTCGCTCGCTATTCAGCTTTCGGCACAAGAGAGAATAGTTATCAAGCAACATCTGACCAGAGATTTAGGAAAATCCATCAAATTTATCATCGTCAAACGGCCTCCTCGAGACCCAAAAAGCGCGACCTTCCAATGATCTGTAAGAACCAGAATGACCAAAGCGGTCCAAAATTTTCCCGACCCTACCCAAAACGATGCAAATCGCCTTTCTTCATGGGGGGACCCCCAAGCGTGAAATTATACTTCCGCTCGAGGAACGGAAACAAATATATCGCCAAACAGAGAGACCATTACTAGGCTTTTAACGAAACTGGCGGTTACAGACTAATTTTGAATTTGGAACTTGCGAAAATTTCTCACGTGGAACTGTCATAACACTCGGTGAAGACCCCAGCCCACTGTCTTGGTCCTCTGATTGGCGAGTTCCAAATTCAAAATTAGTCTGTAACCGCCAAAATCGTATAATTTCACGCTTGGGGGTCCCTCCATGAAGAAAGGCGATTTGCATCGTTTTGGGTAGGGTCGGGAAAATTTCTCTTAGTTCTTTATTCAATTGCCTTTTTAGGTTGGTGTAAAATCTGCAATTGAAATGATACCGAAGTAGTTGGAACGACGAAACCTGTTCTAAATTCTGCAGGTTCAAAGAACTACATTTACAATCCAGCTTCTTATGTAGGCATTTACCTGTTACGAGCATAGTTGTTACTTCTGGTCCAGGTAACAATCTTAGTGATGTCTTTCTGCAGCTCATCAACAATTGGATGAGGAGCAGCAGAAACTTCAGCTGAACAGCTAAGTGTAGTATCATCTGCATAAATATCTACCATGGAGTGCTCGATTTTACACGGCAGATAATTGATAACTATGAGAAACAATATAGGGCCTATGACGGAATCTGTGGTACTCATGGAAGACGAGGTTACACCGCTTATGTTGACATACTGCGTGCAATAGGAGAGAGCTCCGGAATAGATCAAGTTCATTTCCCTGGATTCCATAGAGATGGAGCTTATTCAACATGATTTCATGGTCAATGAGGTCAAAAGCTTTCTTATAATCCACGAAAACTAGGCCGCTACCCGCTTTATTTACATCAAGGTCAAAGAATAGCTGGTCTAATAGACGGATCAAGGCCGTCTCGGTAGAGAATGACTTCCGGAACCCTGATTGGAATTGTATGATAATAGGCCATTTTCACCTAGGTGTGACCGTAGGGACTGGGCTATCTTTATATTCATGATTTAGCTGTAGTGTAGTCCAAATGTCTTGCATTTGGAATGTGTAGTTTAATTATTCCAACTAGATTTTCACTTAGCGGTAGTAGAATAAAAGAGACCCTTGAATCGTCCGTCATCCCGTTAACGTACCGAGCAGTAGTTCGAGAAATCTCTGTTTTGTCTCTGCTTTCCAACTCTGCCCCGTGTAGCCCCTAAGTTGAATCGGGATGCCTTGTCCAAAAGTAATCACCATCGATCTTGTCCACATGCCCGCGGCCAATGACAGCCCATGCCGCCTCTGTGTGTGTGACTTGTGTTTGTAACATCATATAGTCTGATTCTCGGTGTTAAAACCACGGTGTTCAAAATATGTCTTTCTTGGTTATCAATGAGGATTCTCTAAGAGTTTGAAACAACTGTTTGCGGCAAAACTACGGGAAAAACTCTTATCCTACGCAAATGACTGTCACTGAAATTACCATTTTAGATGTCGGAAGATCGCGACCGTCGGTTCCGGTGTCACAGCGATTTCGCCCCCCCCAGTGAATTTCCCCCCCCCCCCCCCGGGGCGAAATCGCTAGTGAAATTCGCCCTCCCCGGGGCGAGATCGCTAGTGAATTCGCCCCCCTTCAGTGAATTCGCCCCCCTAGGGGGGCGAAATCGCTTGTGAATTGTACTCGTAATTCTTATTGAAATCGCCCCGCCTCAGAAAATAGAGGCAGTAGATGTCAACGCACTGAATAAAAAGTTGTTTTTTATAAATCTAAAATATTTTTTTAATAAAATGAAGTGTAAGACCCCTACTACTTCTGACTACAAAAATACGCGAGTCCGTAACACTCCTTATATTACACTTGACACGGTTTTCTTTGTTCTTTATAGGGGTGAAACTCTGGTATAAACCCGTTGAACAATAGACTAATTAAATCTTAAATCTGAGGTTTATAATCGTTACAGAGAGGTTTATAACTCAGTTTTAAACCTCCTCACTTTCATACCGAGAACCTCGGTTCTCGGTATGAAACTCTTACTTTTCTTCGGAAAGTCATTTCAAATTCTTTCCGGATTTGAATTAATTGTACTGCTAGAACTGTACTGCAAAACTTACCGCCGTTTTATCTTCTCATTAGTTAATAAGCTGTTTATCCAGAAAGGTTTTCCTAGTTAGAACTGATCTAATTACCGAATTAACAAGCGCCGTTAGCTCAATTGAAATAGAACAAAGCACTTACATAGCACGATAATTACGACAACTTCATTATGGTTTTCATGCATGAAAAAATCATCAGACTATTTGGCAGTTGTTTCCAAATATGAGTTCCACTCGCTACAAGCTAAAGTAAGTTTTAAAACTTCCCGCCGTTTTTAGATCCTAATTAGTTCATTGCTGCTTGTTTATTCAGGACGTTTTCCTTTATTCGGCAAAGTCTTTTCAAAGTAGGCGGATTTACGGGTTGTCAAAACCTTTAGTGTCCACAATAACTACATCATCTTCATGTTGGCTTCAGGCAAGAAATACTAACAACTAATCATTCGAAGATTGACGAAGATTGCAGAATCCCTTGTCGAGTTTCTTGTTGCACTGCTCGCGCGAATGAAAATTGCAGCGTTTACCGTAGCTTTACGTTTACCGTAACGAATTTTGTCGAAGAAAAGTGAAGCGTGAATTTTAAAATAAAATTGAATTACATGCCTTTATACACATTACTGAATACTGATAGCTTTTTGCCGTACTATTCTCCACGTCCAATACATTACAGTAGTAATAATAAGTAAAACATGTATTCATAACCTTTTAAAAGGTTGAAGGGGAGGGGGGGGGGGGGGGGGGGGGGGGGGGGGGGGCGAAATCGCTAGAGGGGGGCGAGGAAGGGGGGGCGAATTCACTAGCGATTTCGCCCCCCGGAGGGCGAATTCACGGGGGGGCGAAATCGCTGGTACACCGGGTCATTTTTCAACTCCTTGGTTCAAAGAAAGATGTCTAAGGTTCATACGGTATGTGCTAGTAAAATGAATAAACCTCAAACTTTTGAAAATCAAAACCTTAACCCAATTTCAGGCACCTTATTTTGCCACAAAACGTGACTCAGACTTCAACATTTCAAATCATCCGCCATTTTCCCTTTACTTTGTGATAGGTGCATGTTGTCGTCCCCAGCCTTCGGTCGCGCGCGGTTGAGTATGCGCAGACGTTTTTCAGCGCTGTTTTGCGGGTCAACTGGGAACGAGAATGCTCGTGTCACAAGCTCAACATTCCGGGTCAGTATCTCAAAACACTTTGAACAAAGAGAACAGAACGGAGATTGTCACGTAAGATCTACAGTGTCTTCTCCCCAAAGACTTCATGCTGGTTGACAAGGATAAGTTGGAGCCAAGTCCAATAAATCGGTAAGTTGTGTCGACTTTCACTATTTCAGTCCAAGGGCAAAGCTGACACAACGTAGAAATTTGAATATTACAATATTTCGGCTGACCAGACCTGCCTTCTTCAGGTGCTAGGTGTAGTACTAGATGTTTCAGTAGCGCTAGTAACTTTCATACAACCTTTCGTGGTTTTCCTTTCGTAGAGCAGATATTTGGAAGGATTTCGAAGCGAAACTGTTTAAGGGCACGTGTACTGAACTGTATCATTGTATGGTTGCTCTGTGCAATCACTGTGACACGTTAGAATTTCGGTTTTACGACGAAACACTTATGGGAGTTTCGCACGAGGGAATTCTAATTCTAGTACCCGCGAAAAAAATACTCCAGTGTGGCTTCATTCAAGAACAAGACCAGTGACTTTTCATTTCTCTTTATACCTTTCTCTCTTTCTATTCGGTCGGAGTAAAGTACAAAACTATGCTCAGTGTGCCAGTATAATCATTCGAGTTTAATACATGTATTTCGGAGCGTGGTGCATCGGGACACAGCTAACAGTGTCATGAATTACTGATTACCTGATATAAATTATGAAATCAACCCCTACCGTGTCATTGTGTTTTTGCAGTAGATGCTTAATCGGTTGGCTTTTGGATGCAATGAAAATGGATCAAGGTCCAGTTCGTGAATTGCACTACTCCCCAAAACACCCAAGATGGCGCCGAGAACAATAAACGCCAACGGACCCAATCAACAATGATTTACTATGGAAGAAATACATGTAAAAATAATGTTTCATACAACAACGATTACGAAATTGAACTGCTTGACAAAGATTGGAGAGAAATTTGACACAAGTCCGATTAAAGTAGGGAAGATTGAAGAACGAGAACATGTTATCGAGCTTAATAATTAACCATGACTCATGAGGCACGAGAAACCAAGCCAATCAACCATGACATAATACGGTTTCCATAATACAAGTCTTAACAGCTTTCTTAGAGATCGCTCTGCAATCACACAACATGAAATAGCCGTCATGAAATGGAATCCGAAAAGCAATTGAGATAGCTACGATCGCTAATGTAGTTTTTGCAGCAGCAATAGACTGGTTCGTGCTCATCGTTGCATGATGGGTAATCAGGGCAAACATGTTGGAAAATACAGTGTTTGTATGAGAATTCAATGTTGAATTTTTACCCAAAAAATTGCAAACTAGAGAAATCTAGTATCCCAAATCGAAAGAAGGGCTGTATGTGTTTTCACTATTGATTTGTTAAACATATGGGAAAAACTAAGTAAGATCGTCGAGCGTAGAAAAACTAAGTAAGATCGTCGAGTGTAGACTACTTCTTCTAACCTAACAAATCAATAGTGAAAACACATACAGCCCTTCTTTCGATTTGGGATACTAGATTTCTCTAGTTGCAATTTTTGGGTAAAAATTCAACATTGAATTCTCATACAAACACTATTTCCCGACATGTTTGCCCTGATTACCCATCATGCAACAATGAGCGCAAACTGGTCTATTATAGCCTGAGAAACCAGCCGACTCTTATCGCTCCCCACTCGCGAAAGAGACTTCTGGGCAGCGAGGCAGAAAATTCCATACTGATGACGTAGCAGATAGCCGTTTCACGATGCATAAATTAGTTGCAATTCTCAGAAGCCGAATGCAAACAACAGGAGTTCTTTTCAAGGAATATAACTACAGAGGCTGCTCGTTTGCTTGGCAGTGGATCACTACTGTCAATGATTAACAACCATGAAATTCAAGCTTATTTAGCGTGTGCTGTGTTGTTATTGTTGGGCAGTTTATTTTCTGATCTTAGTTAATTAAATTTATTAACTAGAGGTTTCTAACAAAAGTGAAGTGCTGCAAGCAGTAGAATATATGAAATTGTAGTTTAATAATCTGACTCCTAGCTAGAGCCGTGTGATATTAGTGCACAAGTAAATAAATTGCCTGAATCTGCCATCGACACTTCATGTAGGGAAGACAACCATTTCCGAAACCTTTAGTTGCTTAATTATTGATAATGTATTTGACTTCTTAAGTTTTAATCCGCTGAACGTTTGTGGTGAATTGAATAGTGTATATGTTTGTACGAGATCTCAGCAGTACATTGAAATGTAGCGAGGGATCGCTGTCGTTGACAGCGTGCATTCGGTTTGTTTTTTCAGTGTTTCTCTCATTAAAAAAGCTTGGCAATTGTTAAATAAAACAAATAGATTATATTTTTCCATTTGTTTGTTCTCATATATGTACAGAGGACGTCACAGCGTGTGAAGATCGATAGTCACGACTGTGCGACGACCCAGTTCATTTGTGATTGTTTCAGTTTGATCATTTGCATTAAGTGTTTGAACATGCTCGGATAAAAGCCGCATTCACCGAGGAAACAGGGTTTTCTTTCACAACCTAAAGCAGTAAACAGCATCCTAATGTTTTGATAGAATGTTTCAATAACTTTTTGTGCAATATCCTACTTACCTAAAGCGATAGAAGCGGGGTTTATTGTGGGAATAGTTGAGGTCTCATTTGCTATACAAAGTGGCAAAAGGCCAATGAACCGAAAGCATGGATTGTAGTTACCAGTTCTCTGCTCCAATGAAATGATAGAGGCAAAATGTAGGTTGAGGAACCCAAAAGAATTCAAATGAACTTCGATATCGGCACATCAAAGACTCCTGGACGCATTTGGGCTCAATTGGTGAAATGCAGAGTGTTAAATACTGCTGACTTTTTAAACCAAGAGCTCAAACTTTCCCCATGATGCCATTCGACAGAATTCTACGGACTCGGCGGCGGTGAGTATGGTTTCTTCTGTAGGTTTTCCAATGAAATGTGCTCTATTTTTTGACAAATAAGCCACTGTAAGAGAGCTAGAGGACATCATTAAGTCTGAGGATGGCTGAAAAGTACTTGGTTTGCTTTTAGTAGGCCTTGTGAGGGGTTTCACAGGATTTTTCTGTTGTGTTTCTGCTTTGAGACACATGAAATAATTCTTCACTGAAATCCTTCAAATCCGGCAGTTAGTTGTCTTTTCCCCCTGCTCAACCTATTAGGATGTGTTTTTGTCACTTTAAAGCAACGGCTTGAGTCCAAATCACTGCTCTTGGTCAGTAAGGGTAAAAGACTTCTTAAAAAAAACTACAGGAGTCCCAGAGGGGGGTCCCCTTGTGATTTTTTTGTTGATTACCCAGCATGCAATTGGAGGTGGGAGCAGGAAAACATTGTGGAGAAAAGTGCAGCGTTAAGAATAGCATGTTTCACAGTCGCTTGGTGTGTTTTGTGCAAACAAACCTGGTGGTTGGAAAGATTAAAGAAGGTACTGTAACGACTGAGTGCTGATTTTGTGTTTGCTTTTGATTTGAAGTGCGAATGGGGAGGTTTTTTGGGGCCAATTTTCAGCTCCTCAAAATTAGTGAAAATCGAAGAAACGAAAAACGATCTCCAAAACAAATGAGTTTTTCTCTAAAGTGGGAGAGTCAAGCGATCCCGGTTACAGCTGTGGCTTTGAAGTCATTCATCCTTTGAAATAATATCACAACACCGTATTATTTTCCAGCATGTATAGGTTTGATGCAATAATTTTTCCCAGGTACATGCTTCATATTGGCCGCTTTTGGCCGCTCTAGTAGTGAAAGGGTTAACTTAAATTTCCTATTTTCTTTGGCAATTACTGTAATTAGAGTAGTTTTATAAGTAGTTTTATAAGTAGTTTTATAGTAGTTTTAAAATGTAATTATTGTAATTTATTTTATCACATATTGTAAATCATTATTAAATTTATATTAATAATTGTTAGCATAAGTTATTACATGCATGACTGGCCTTTTGAATTGTGTAAAAAGCTTGACTGTAATGATAATATTAAGAGTTAAGTAAATATGTCTGGAGCTTCTTTCTAGTGCCATGGGTACTATCATGTGCCAAAAGGCACCTTTACACCCTCGGAGTGTCAGACAGCACCTCTGAACTAGGAAAAATCTTGTCACAGGGACAAAATTTTGTCCCCAGGACTTGTCCCTTCAAATCAAACTGTTCAAAATCAAAAGTAAACTGTTCATGTCCCTGGGACAAAATGAAAATAAACCAATCGTAAAGTGTCATTTTACTTTCCCACAAGCCCTTACAAACTCCATTTCAAGATGGCATCTGCTAAAATCACAATGTCCCTGCAGCACGTCCCCTCGTCTGAACACAACAAGGGATTTGCCCCTGGGACTTGTCCCTTCGTGTGTGCCGACCTTAGTTGAGGCAGCAGCCCGTATTTACCCGTGTATAAGCCGCACCTTTTCACCCAAAATTTTCGTTCAAAATCGGGGGTGCGGCTTATCTACGGGAACACCTAGAAAGGAGACCCAACATTAACATATATTTACATGTATCATGAACCTGAATGAAGCTTTTATTATGCGACGGTGCGTATATTACAATCAGGTTCAAATCGCATCCAATCGTGTAATATAGCGATACTTACTGTTTGTAAACACTGACGTCATTTATATATTTGCATATATAATGTAGTTTGCAAAAAACCCCGCGTGTTTGTATGACTTGTATGGGAACTAGCGATTTAGGTCTCACAAAATACATCTAAAGTCTCAATTCTGATTCCAAATCTTAATTCCTTTATAAGACTTATAAGTTAAGAGCATATAAGCTTCGATGAAAGGGCTTGCTTGCATTTTGGAAGAACAAGAAAGTAATTTGGCGATGAATAAGCACCGACCTGTGATATTCTATAAGCATCTGACTGGGTTCACGCTTCGTTTCTGCCAACCACAGAAAGCAACAAATGTGGCGTGACTGGCCTGTGTGACGTCACAGTAAGTATCGCTATAGCAAATTAAGCATAATCATTGGAGAGAAAAACACGCACTTTCAAAGAGTTAAAGCAAAAACTCTTCTAAGACCCACCTTAGACCTAATATATTAGAATTTCGTGAATATTTAAACGTGATTAAGCTTATTTACCTTCCAAAACAGGCTGATTCACAGCGCTTGTCAAAGCATGCATCTAGCTAAACAACCAGGCATTCTTCGCAATTTTACACGTGGGAGATTGGCACTAGTTAATGAAAATCCAAGATGGCGGACCTCAGACCTACTCGTGCAAGTATTGTTTCGCCAGAAAACTTTTCTTGCTCTAGCGATTAAAGGAAAGCGGTTCCTTGGAATTGTTGTTAGTTAATTGGGGAATAAATGCGGAAGAATTCTGGAGTGATTTAATGACTGCAGGTTAAAATATACACAAGAAATGACAAGGCAAGTTGAACCATATTCGATCGAATTAAAGTTGTGATTATTTATTTATGACAATCTGAATTCTGATGAAGTTTTGCTTCAAGTACGAGTGTTTATGAACTCCAACAAAATATTTTATTTTTTTGAAGAAGTTTGGCATCAAGTACAAGCGTTTATGAACTCGGACAAAATATTTTCATTTTTTTTTTTGTATTTTTCAAAAAAAGTCTTTTCCCTAAAACTTGGGGTGCGGCTTATCTACGGGTGCGGCTTATACACGGGTAAATACGGTACATATGGTATACCACAGCGATCGGTCCTTGGACTGATACTATTCTCAATATTTTGCAATGATTTGCCCAATACAATCTCCAATTACGAGTTCGCTAATCTATATACAGTGTATGTATGCAGACGATACCACCATATCTGTGACCGGGGCCACCATTGACGAGACAATTAGCACTGCATTACTTTTAGAGTTCCTGTGACGAATGCAGCTAAAAGTGATCAATCTTGTATGGATCAGGTAACCAATATGGCTGAAATTGGGATAATTTTTTGAGCAGCAGATTTTTCAGGCTAGAAGCGCTTGAGCTGTTATAAAGTGTATGCTACGATTTTCACATCAGCTTGGAAAAAGAAGAAGTGGTGAACTGTTTAGTTAATCATAAATATGTTTTGCCATTCTATCTATCGGATCGGGGATTGGTAAGATATTTCAGCTACATGTATTTGTATTAAATGGCCAAGGATCGGTTCAAGAGGGGAAGATGCTAAATAAATACAACTGCTTTTATCAGCCCATTGTTAGGTCTTGTGTTTTATCAAAGACTAAAGCAGCAAGATCTATTGATCTGATGTAGTCTTCTCAAGAATGCGATTTGATGGATCTTAGAAATGGTGTAAAGCATTTAATGTAGCAACTGAATATTTACATCTTGTAATTCTTTTTATCTTGATCCTGGTTGAGTTCCTTTTGAGAACAGAATCAGATCGGCCGCTTGCTTCAAGTCACAGCTTCTGGTTGTCTTCTTATTCGCTCAGCAAGTTCCTCACATAAAGAAACTGTTTCTGATTTTTTCTCCACAAGGATTCCAAAGACGATCGAACAAACCGGATGATTTTGGAACGTTGAAGCCAACAAGGCTTCGCACAACGAAACTAACATTCATCCCATGATTCCCCTTGCGATTCAACACTTTAAATAAATCTTCTGAAGGACGGTTAGCATTACTTGTACCATACTTGAAAGAGTTTGGCTTCAAGACTTCTTTCTACTCATATTTTAGTCCATACGTGCAAAAGTGTTGTTCAGATATATAAATGCGATTTTGAACAGGCATGTTTATTTACTTTTAACTTTGCTACTATTGGTTGACTGTCTGACAGTTGACAGGTCACTGACGCATGACAACCTTTCATCTCACCAGGGACGGAACTCTAAAAGGTATGCCTTGCCTGCAGGCTCTTATTTCCTTTTTATTTCTCCTCGTCCCATTTTGACTGCATGCCACAGGTAGCCCAATCCAAAAACAAATTAGCAAAAAATAACCTATGAGCCACTAACAGTCTAGATCAAGAAGAGTATCCTGCACTCGATGCCTTGGGTTATCTCTAGATGACAAATTAGGTTGGTCCAATCACTTACTGACCTAATTAATTTGTATGTCCAGAAGCTAAACCTTCTAAAGTCCCTGTATTTTCTTCCTGAACATGCTAAGTTAGGCTTCTACATGTACTTTAAGGTTATTTTTCATGCTATCACTTATGGATTTCTACACCTATGTTGGGGATCGTTTAATTTAACACTTCTAGAATCACTAAACCAAATTCATTACTGGGCTGCAAGGATAATATTTGGGCTCCATTGGCTTCACCACATGAGGACCTAACTGCCTCTGCCAAATGGAAGCCACTGAACTATTACTATAACCTAAGACTTGCCTTTTTTGTACATATATAAATGTTTTCACAACCTACATGTAGCTCCACCTGTATTACCGGTATGTAGTGCCTTCCCTATGAGAATACTTACATACTCCTTATGTAACACTCACTGTATCAGTCTACCCACACCAAAAACCAACTACCTGAAATTGTCAATAACATACATGTACAGAGGTATGAGGCTTTGGAACAGCCTCAGTAACTACCTTAGGTCGACTGCATCACTTAATAGTTTTTAAATTATTCTTAAAATAACACAACTACTGTAAATAACTGAATATAGTATAAGTTAATGAGTTTTATTATTGTTATTATTATTAGGGTAGCATAGTGTATTTATAAGCACGACCACATCATTCAGCAACGCTCTAAATTTATTGTGGGTAAATAAATATTATTATACGACTTGGCATTTTTGAGTGCAAATACGGGCTAAAACGAGTGCAAATACGAGTCAGACCATATTACACGGGTCAAAAACAGGTTTGCACAGGTTTTTCAACACTTACAGTTAATTTCACAAAACTCCGCTGTGCCTGTGTAATCATTGCATCCAGCGTTAATTATTGAAATGTGAAATGGGTCTATTGAAATTTTGAACAAAGGTGCACAGATATTTGTCTGAGGATATTATCTGTTCAGAGAAGTGAACAGTTTCTGAGAACACAACTTAAGAGAACTGCGAATTTTGAGGAACAGATAGTGTAACAACAACAATATTTAATTCCATTTTTTTAATTCATATATACTTATAGTGCAAGTCTCATGTAAAAAATAAAAATTGTACTATTGGCAGTGTTTGTTTCTCACAAAAAGGTATTAATCTTGCAGATTTGTTTTTGACACTTACGTACCGTAAAACCTAATTTTAGTTACTTGTCATGGATCCTGTGACAAAAGATGAATCAATTCCCTCCCAAGAGAAAACTACTACTGACAATAAAATCCCATGGCTTTCAATTGTGACATCACAAGACTAATCAATCCCGTAATTCTGTTAACTTTTATTCTAGTTGAATTCAGCTGCTCCAGTCTCTCGAAGAAAACTAATTTAGACAACTGAAGTAATTATTAGAAATAGAATTTGGAGCAAAAGAGTTCATGTTGTTTTATGGCTTTACTTGCACTTTAAGTTGAAACATATTTAGGAAGAAGGAAAGAAACAGGTATAGCTAGGTAGATGGGTGTACAGGTCATCTGAAAATAACCTTTAGGGCTAGACAGTCTAAATCATATGATACTATTTACATAGAGGACGAAAGTGGTTGCCCCACAGTGCATGGTTGCCTGTGAGAGTAGCCACCACAGGGGGCTTAATCTGTAGTCAAATAGAATTTAAATGGTTAAAATTAATGAGGTTTCTCAGTTAATGGGGCAATAAAGGCAGCAGAATTTTGAAGTGATTTCAAGAAGGCAGGTTAACATAGATACAATACATGACATGTATTTGAAGTTGTAATAGCAGTTTGCATGACTTGGAATGATGACAATCTCTTCTGGAATGGTTTTGCTTCAAGTGCAAGCAGTTATGAACTCGAACAAAAGATTATTCTTTCCAAGTTTGGGGTGCAGCTTATATGTGAGGTTTTTCCTTTAGAATAATTATTGTTTTTTTGCAAAGCCGGTTTTCATTTGTCAGGCCAAAGTTAGAGGTGCTGATTTTTGTGAGGTGCAGCTCATACTTGAATACCTGAGGAAAATCGGTACCTGGAAAAGTCTTTTCGAAATGGTACAAAAGTGGAGGTTAGCCAAAAACCTGAGGGCACAATAGTAATTGGCATGATGTAAAAAGAATCCAAGGTTTTTTTCAAGATTTATTTTTCTCATACTAGTTTCAACTGATGTTTCTTTTGAAGAAAGGATAAAGTACAGTGTACAAGAAAATTTCCTGGTGAATTTCAAGTGCATTTCACATCAAAGGACATTAATTTTGTAAATTGTTATATTGAAATTTCAAAGGTGATAGGACATGTAGATATTGAGAAAGAATAACTAAATGCAGCATGATACTTCACACAATGTTCAAAGTAATTTAGTCAATAAAACATGCCAGCAAATGTTCTTTGTTGCGTGTTGCTTGAAACTTGAAATGTGGCGATCACAATTGGTCTTTTGGCGATTAAACATTTTTGGTTAGTCGCCAGTTGGTGCCAACGTGAAAAAGTTAATTTTGGACCCTGTACTTTTTTTGTTATGCTTGTGTACACCAAGTCTGTGTATACCTGGTCTATCAGGTATCCTGGCTGCACAAACTCTTAATTATTTATTTGTCCATATGAATCAGAATTAAGTTTGAAAAGAGGTCTCCTTGATCTAGTTTATAACTTACTGTGTGACTACTGTCGACTTAGAATACAAGAACCAATCACATTGCAGAATGAAAACAAAGCATTTCAACTTACTGTTACTCGAGCCAATCAGTGTCAATTACAAGACAATACCATTTCTATTTGCTCCATCTTCAATCCAGTTTGGTTGACAAGTTCTGAAGTTAAATTCTTTCGAATGAAGGAAATCGCATAGATACATGTACGCTAGGATTTGTATATTGGAATGCTTTGTTTTCATTCTGCAAATAAATTATGTGTTTAGTTTGTGTTGTCTAAGTGGCCCTAGTTACTGTAATTAACAGAGTGGCTCCAAGTCAGTGTTGACAGTTTAGACTTATTTTCAAACTTGTTTACATTCAGCTCCCTTGATTTTGCTGTCACCATTGGTTTTGTGGTTACACTAATTTAGATGATTCTACTATAAAGCAGTTACGGTAACTAGTTTAGTCAAATTTATCTAAATAGTCGACATGGACTTTTAAATATTATTTTAACATTAACTGAATTTTTGTTTTAATGCCAAGATTGATAAAGTTACCCTGAAGTGCCTGCCAAGTATCACAAGAAAAATAACAACATGGTCTCTGTGTATGAGAACTTCTATAACTGGTTTTGGACTGAGTATTTATGGCTTCCTTCGCATTTGTCATGGAAAATCCTCAAGGCAAACAAGAATCCTACGGCTGCACAATTTGGAGATATCTATTTCTGTATACCTGTAGCCATCCTCCTGATTATTTTGCGCATCATTTTTGAGAGGTTAGTAACTAGACAAGTTACACTTTGGTAATAATACTGTAGACTGTAGTGTAAGGGACTCTTGATCAGGTTCCAAATTCTCCCTTAGAAAACAAAGAATGTAAAGGAGAATTTAGAATATGATCAGTAGTCATGTGTACTGGTCTTCAAATGATGGGCTGTGTGCAACAAGAGCGTAAGTAACTCCTGGCCACGTTCTAAATTCTCCTTTAGAAAACAAAGAATTTGAAGGAGAATTTAGAATGTGATCAGGAGACACTTACACCCTTATTGCACACAGCGCTTCAAATATTATATTTCATGATTGAGGAATAAGAAAGAGATTCAAGGGTGAAATAGAGTAATATTAGTCGACCCTCCCTTCACCACACTGCTGCTATAAGGTGTCATTTGAGGGTGCCAAAAATATTTAAATACACTGTGTGTCCTTCACAGCTTCCACTAACTGAGTTTTTTCCCTGCCAAAAACCTGAAATTTGAATTAGTTGGGTGTAAATATTAATTACTGTATTAAAGAGAATGAAGTTCATCCAGGGAAAACTGCCTTTCAAAGCTAGGTAGATCGACTAAGTAAGCCAGTGTTCAAGTAGCCTATGAACAGCATCCTCCGCTAAATGGGAGACCAGCGATTTCATCATTCCATTTCTGAAACAGAACAATGAAATCATCAGTCTCCCAATAAGTCAAATGGAGGATGCTGTTCGCAGGCTAGGGAATACTTGGAATACAATAGAGCCATCAACATTTTATTCTGTCTTAAACTTGTTATTCTCTGTGTTGATAATAATTTCATGAATAACTACCGGTAACTATATTAATGGTCTTTCTAATAATTATCATAATGTTGTTATGTTGTGGTTTAACATTTTTTGGGGGGTTTGAAATTTTTAAACCAATTTTTTTAAACCGGTTCATTTTTTTAAACTGGTATATTTTTTCAAGATTCTAAAAAGGGGTTAGGTTTATTTAAATGTTGAGTTGGTTGGATTACAAAATAATGTAGTTAACAGGACCATTGAAGAAGCATTATAGATCCTTTGCATGTGACGTCATCAAAATTCTAAAAACTATGAGATAATTATACAATGTATGAAGCTATTCTAACTTTTAATATGATTTAGATATCGGTATTCTCAGTATTCTCAATGCAAACGATCAATTTATTGTTCTGTGTTGTTCAGTGATCTAGCCCTAAAAAGCCTAATTTAGTGACTAGCTCTAAAACCGTAAATTACTGAGCACTTGGGTTTACTGAGGTTAGTTTCTAACTCGTGGATGCGTGCAAGCACAGAAATGAGTTATTAGGATGGTTGGGAAAATCGTTATCAGAATGGAATGATAGGAATGCAGATTGATATAGGAATGCAAATAATCAATATTTGATTTAATTAATAACTTAACATGGATGAAATTCTGTTTGAATTGATGTTTCTGAAGTGTTTGCTTCCAGGTCTTCATCCCTACTTCCTTCCTCGTTACTCTCTGTATGGTTACCTTTAGCGTATTTATATGTGAAATGCAGTTGTTTTTATCCATGTGGAAGATGTTCGCATTTTCAATAGACCAGTTTTACAATCATGCGCAGTTGTACAAATCCTTACAGTGCTACAACTTTAACTGGGGCCACCCAACATAATTCAGCCAATCACACCACAAGTCTATTACAAAGGATCTTGAGTTCGTCCGGTTAAAATTTTTTTATGAATCCCAAAAAAACTTGAACCCCTTTTTTTTATGAATCCCAAAAAATAAAAATAAAACCTTTTTAGAATCTTGGAAAAATAAACCAGTTAAAAAAAATGAACTGGTTTAAAAATGAGGCAGATAGAGTTTGAAAATTTTGAACTGGTTAAAAAATTTAAACCAAGAAAAAATAAACCTCAACATATTCCGCTATTCCGCCAATCTGCAAAATACGCCAAGTGATCCGTTATTTTTGTAGTTTTGTTTTTAAAAACCTAGAAGGTTCAATTCAGTTGATAATATCCCCTTTAAATATATCATGTCCCAATATTTTTTGGAAGGGGACTCTAGCTATTCATGAGAACCAAAAAGGATTGCTTTTCTGGATTTTTATCATCCAGGATTATAGCTGGTCCATTTGTGAAGTACCTTGGAGTCAAGGATAAGAAGCCTGCCAAGTATATACCAAGTCGTATTTGTGAGAAGGTGTACCGCATCACAAAGAAACCTACTGACGACAAGGTGAAGGAGCTGTCAGAGGAACTGGGCTGGTCAACAAGAGAGGTTGAGAGATGGTTCAGGAGACGTCATGATAAGTCAAACCCTTCACCACTAAAGAAGGCAACAGAAAGCAGGTAAAGTTGATACAGGGTTTTTACTAATTTTGACATTAGTTGATGTAGAAAAAGTGTTTTTAATTAATTAGTTATTTTTTGGAAATGATTTAGTTGTTTTTGGAAAATTACCATACATGTATATACCTCATATAAGCCACACCTTTTTGGAGAAAAACAAGGGCCAAAGTTGGGAATATGGCTTATATAACCATGATATATAAATGTGAATAAAATATAATGAGCTTCTAGTAGAAGAATCCAATACAGGATTCTACACTCTGCTTTGGTACTTGAATAATGATTGTAAGACGAAGACAGAGAACTTCTTTCTAATCCTTTTATTAAAACCTTTTGTCCATTCAGCCTTCTTCAGTTAAATTTTTAAAAAAGTTAAAATCTACAAAAGTGTAGGTGGTTTTCTATACTAACTAAATTATAACAATTTACATAGTACAAATAAAGTTTGACACGTAAAGAACTCTAGGGATTAAGAATGATAGCAATCTAAGATATTTCTAATCTCTAAGGAAAAGTGAACTATTCCGAGAACACATTGCTAAATGATTTTGTCGTTTCCTTAAAATTTGAAAAATAATTTATTTGGGAATTTCGGATTGTAATCTAAAACTAATGGAATAATCAAGTCCTCTTACATTGTAGCTTTATCCATGGGTATTGTTTTTACTTGTGACACCTACGTTCCAAGGTGTTGCTAGATAAACAATTTCTATGGATCCAAAGTGCTACTTCATAGGGGATAGACTTCTTACATTGTCAAGGGTGAGAACTATCTAATGATAAATATAAATGGCTATCAGTAGGCTTTACATACACATCAGTAGAAATAAATCCATGCTTCAAGTGCAAAGTCAAGTCCAGAACATTCAAGCTCAACTCAGAATAAACCAACGTAAATTTGATAGTGGGATATAGAGAATTGATGTACTCAGTGAACTCACTTAATTTAGGTAATCCAAGCGTCCAAATCTCAATAATATCATCTCTATATCTCCACCAGAGGTTGGGCTTAATTGCTCCACCAAACTTAGCTAAGTTATCTAGTTCTCCCATAGCTAGGTCTGCATGCATTCTTGGGACCCATAGCCGTACCATGCATTTGAACAAACTGTGTGTTATTAAATTCACTATTGTTGGAAGTAAGGCAAAATGATGCGGGGTTAGTTGATGAACAATTTCTGAGAGCTTCCAAAGTGCAAAGATCAGTTCTACTTAAACCCAAGGTTAAAGCTAAGAGGAAGATTATTCCATTAGTTTTAGATTACAATCCAAAACTCGCTAATATTTCTCAAATTTTAAGGACACATCTAAATCTTTTAGTAACACCAGTACTTAAAGAGATATTTCCTCCTAAATCTCTGTTTCCAGCCTATAGGAGGACAAAGAATCTCAAAGAAATTTTAGCACCTTCTCATCCATTCACAGACTTTGTAATCTATAGAATTAGGATGTTTCAAATGCAATCTATGTAACAACTTTTTGATACAAGCAGTTCATATTACCAGTTTTTCTACAGGTTGCAAGTATAAAATTAAGGAAATGGTTACTTGTACATCAGCCAGAGTTATTTAATATGTAGTTTCCTGCCATAAATGTTAGCTACAATATGTGGGTTCCACTTCAACGCAATTCAAAATTAGATTTTGAAATCAAAAGTCATCTATGAGTATAACCAACAAGAATACATGTGAAGTAGCTATCCACTACAATCAAAGCCCACATTCTTTATCGGATTTCAGCGTTATCTGCATAGAAAAAAAATAAGGACAAGAACATGATTGACAGAAAATTGTTGACTAGAGAAGCGTATTGGCCGGCACAATAATTATTACATACTTTGCAACCGGACGGGTTGAACAAAAGACAGAAGTTCAAATCCAAGAACAGGATTCATAATGCTTAGGTATGTGGTTGTACCTGATTTTGACACTTGAAATCTTTCTTTAGTCCAGCAGATGTTTTGGAGATATGTTGTTTTTCTATTGCATAATCGCAGTCTTAGAATAGTTAACTTGTCAATAAGGATGGTGCCATTTGCAATGCAAGTACTAGCAACAGGCAAGCGATGCGCAACTAAGGAGGGAACCATGGCAACCAAGCCACGTGTCAACCCCCATCACACCCATTGCCACACAAACTGCAAAGTCGTGCTTCGAGATGGAGCAACACAAGACGACTCCATTAAGCAAGCAAGTTAGAACTGAGCATGAGGGCAAACTCGTCACATTTGACGACCTCGTTGCACATGCGCCAAATGAGCACTGTCTGCTGGCCAATAGCTATTTGCAAAGCGATCCCAAAATAACTCACCATGGGGGCAAATTCGTCACACAAGAGGACTTCATTAAGCATGCAATTATGAGAACAATATGCTGCCAGCTAATCTCCCAGTTAAGGTCTCGATAAAGGTTCGACGTGTCATTTCGGAAAAACGCTCTTGCAACGTCGAAATTAAAGCCACATGGACGTACTATATACCGTTTTAAAGGTCTTGAATTGAAGAAAGTATATATTTAATCCGTTTTGAAGAAAAGTTAAAAGCATAGATGTTGTATATATTTCTATGCGAAATGACTCCGTCCGCCAGAAGGAGTTCAGCCCTTCAGGCTTTGAAACAATTTTTTTCTTAATTAGCCCTTTCGAATCCCAACTAAATTGACTCAAATACTGTGTCGGCATTTTTGATATATTGCGTATTACAGATTTTATCCCTTTTCAAAGTTGAAAAAGTAGTTTTTCATCCCATTTTGATACAAACCAGGTCATAAAACCTGAACGAAAAAATATTTCAAAATTCCCCGACACAGTATTTGAGAAACAGCTGTTTTCTACGACTCGTGAAAAATTTAGGAAAATTGGACAAAATGCTAAAAGGCTGGACTTCAACAAAGTTCTGTTTTTGGCCCAAAAAAAAAGAGCCGAGAAACAGCCCGATAAAGGCTTTCGATTCATTTCACGGTTGACTAAGAAGTTCCGCCTCCAAGGGTAATCTCATTAACATTAGCCAATCAGAGCGATTCATGTTGTGTTCAGTGTCGGCCGATTACAAAGTTCAGACGAACCGCAGAACAGAGAAAGCTAATACAGTTCACCGATGCTCGATGGGGCCGTCTATCTCTAGAGTTATTTTCCTAGAGTTATGGATAGAGTTAGAGTTACAGCCGGCAAGATCTTGAATTCAAGATCTTGGAGTCCAAAATATTGAATTCAAGATCTTGGAAACAAAGTCCAAAATCTTGAATTCAAGATTTTGGAAATCCAAAATCTTGAATTCAAGATCTTGGAAACGAAGTCCAAAATCTTGAATTCAAGATCTTGGAGTCCAAAATCTTGAATTCAAGATCTTGGAAACGAAGTCCAAAATCTTGAATTCAAGATCTTGGAGTCCAAAAGATGGATGCAGCAAGCGAGCAAGCAGACAAGGGAGAGCAATTCAAGGAGTCATATTCTTCTGTCACACAAATTGTTCCTCCAAACATCGAAATTCATCTCTAGAAACTTAACAAATACAGTATTCTTATTGTAGAAAGGACAAGGAACACGATAAAAATATTAAGAAAGAGATATGAAGACCATGGAACAAGATTGGAGCTTCGACGGCCTATAAAATTTTGGTAAACAACAATACATTTTTCAAAACTATAAAAGTAACATTAGCCGTTTGCATTTTAAACGTCGAAATTCTTCTCTAGAAACTTTACAAACACACTATACTTAATGTAAAAAGGACAAGGAACACGATAGAAACATTTAAAAAAATATTGCCCGACTGCGAAAAAAGTTATTCGACTCCGCCGTAAAATTAACATTTATCACAAAGAGCCGCCTTTGTTCAAGATCTTGAATTCAAGATTTTGCACTCCAAGATCTTGAATTCAAGATTTTGGACTTCGTTTCCAAGATCTTGAATTCAAGATTTTGGACTCCAAGATCTTGAATTCAAGATTTTGGACTTATTAACTCTACCATCATGATAACTCTACGCCATAACTCTACGAAATTAACTCTATGGTTAGTTGAACTCATGCTCGATACTTCTACAGAAACTAGTTAGCTATAGTGTCGATTCCAGCTTAATTTCAAGAAGAAAAGCTCTTTTAGGAGTACAGAAAAATGGAACCACAGTAAGCAAACAATTAATATCATGCAGGGAAAACCACTGAAGCGCAGCTCGATCCACACCATGTACACGGTAGACTGTTTATGTCATTCTAAAAATTTTCATCGCGCTGAAACAAAACCGCCAAGCCGTAGCTTTCTGCATTGAATTCTCTTTAAATTTTTGGCCGATCGAAGATAACCAAACTTTATTGCTTCATTCTTTGTGGACTTTCAGTCTTCGATGATTCTAACTTCTTGGAACTAGAGTATAATCCCGGCCCTCCAGCCATTGTTTGTCCTAAGAACTTTACACCCGCTTCCAAATTTACTCACAAACTAAATTATTACAAACTAAATTGTGCTGTGTTTTTTCTTCTTCTCCTTTTTTGAATACGGCACCAAGAAAGATCTACTTTTACACTTTTGGGCATTGCATTATAAACGTAGGAAATCTTTACGAACGAAAAGTAGCGCAGAAGATCACAGCATAGCGAGAATGAAATAACATGCCCAGTGAATGACAGCAGCTGTCAATCATTTTTCGCGCCTTTTTTAGCGGGAAATCAGAAAGTCGCATTTTCAAGGCTTTAAATTTTTTTTTTTAGTCTGAGTTTTTCTGTGATGCTAGATTAGGGCTTTTAGATTTAGAATTTGCAAAAAAACGTATTTTCGAAACTTTTCCATTTTTAACCTTTATTGAGACCTTAAGGTTACCGGATACCTTTAAAACGAAAAAAAAATGGAAAATATTTTTTACACACAGAAATGTAGTTTTAGTAGTACTCCATTCAAAAAAAATTCATATTGACGGAGAAATACCAAAGTACTTCTGTAGAACTTACATTACTATGCTATTTTCTTACATGGAAAGCCTATCATAAACCTTACCCCAAACTACAAGTTCACACTTGTAAATAAAATTTGAACTGGTTCAAAAAAATAGCACTGGTTCAAAAGAATTGTACTGGTTCAAAATTTTTGAACCAAAGATCAAATTGAACCACAACATTATTGCTACTGAAGAAATACTCGCCCCAGACCCCACCTTAAAAATCCAAGATGGAAGACCACGGACTCGGACACATGAGCATATTAGTTCCACAAGAAAACCACAAGAAATCTCTTGTATATGCATGTACTTTAAAAAATGAGCTTCCTTGAAAGTGTTGTTAGTTAATGGGGGAATAAAAGCAGAGGAATAGTGTTATTACGGCTGAGCCAAATGGACAGTGGTTTTACCCATCAGCCCTCATGAAAACAAGGCTTTCGGGTCAACCATTTAAAAATGATACAGAGATGGAGTCACGTTGAACGGAGATCACCAAGAAGATGATGCCCCAAACAATTATTTTCTAAAGAAAAGCAAGAATAAATGTTAAGTGGTGTCCGACCTTGGCCACTGGAGTGATTTGATAGAATGGTTTTACAAGCTTTGTCTTAAGAAGCTTCTTGGGTCCGTAAAGTCAACAACTTACACACCAACTCTTCGCATTCAGCCTTGTCCATCGTTAGGCCACTCAGCATCTTACAGTCACTACTAGTGCATCGAATGAAGTGACGGGAATGATAAAGCAGAGTAAAACAAGGATATTTCAAAGTATTACAAAGAATTTCACTCAAACAAGCTCACAGCTAAAACAGCCTCAAACAAGTTGATGACCCGATAAGATGGGTAAAACCGCTGACCGTTTCATGGTATTTGGCTCGGCCATAATAATAGCTATTCTGGAGACTGATGTTTAAAGACAGCAGGTTAAAATACACAAGAAATGACAAGGGAAGTTGTAACCATATTCGAAGTACTTGCAATCATGGTAGTAATTTTTCCGTCAAAATAATTTTCAGACTTACTCTATTAGTATAGGAAATCATATGGTTTCAAGTGCAATTCGAGATAAATTTGAACGAGTGAGTTTTCAAAGAGTATCAAAATTGCACGAGCCTGCAGGGCGAGTGCAATTTGAGGTCTTTGAAAACTCACAATTCTCCTTCAATTTCTTTGTTTTCTAAGGTAGAATTTAGAACGTGATTAAGAATTACTTACGCCCTTTTTGCACACAGCCCTTCAATTACAACCAAACACTGCAATAGGAGATATTGTAGTTGAGTCTACGAATAGCAGTTTCAGCGGTATTGACCCGAACGCCTGAGTCACTTCAATGTAATGAAGCGCCATTGAAACCATCATTCTTACACGACACCAACACCCTCCTAAACAAGCACGACTAATTTAGATACACAGTTTGAATAGCGCTTCATTACATTGAAGTGAGGCGTTCGGGTCAATACCGCTGAAACTGCTATTCGTAGACTCAACTACAATATCTCCTATTTGGGATTAATTGCACTGCTTTCAGCCAATCAGAATCGAGAAATTTTGTTGAGTATATGATTAGATACATAATAGTATAATGATGATGATTAATACAATATATATATTATGAAGAGAGCATAAGTAAGAGAGGGAACCTAATAGCATGTGGTGTGCAATGATAATGTCTAATAAAATATATTTTTAGTAACCAGAAGCAGCTGAAGCAAAGTCTGCACATGCACAACAACAGTCTCATGGCATGAAATGGAGCGAAAATATTTTGCCACTGAGATTTTTCTCAGCTGCTTCCAGTTAATAAAAATAGATTTTATTAGACATTATCATCACACAAGCATGTGTATTGGATATTTCCTCTCCTACTTATGCTCCCTTGATATTATTTAATGAAATGTCACAATGTTTTAGCCCTTTCAATAAGGCTGACAAAGGAAGTTGGCTATTTCTTCAAGCTAATGGGCTGCTTTTTCAATAAATTATGGTAGAGGATATTGAAAAAATAAACCATTTTCCATGATATGTCCCTTTTTTAAAAGTTATTGAAAGGGCTGACATTTACATCTTATCCTATTATTTTTCATGTCTGTGCAGCTGGAGATTCATATTCTACTTTGCTGCAACTATCTATGGTTATTACATCCTACGCAAGGTACAAACAGTCACACAAACTAAATACTACTATTTGTAAGCTACCATTAAGCATAAACCTTTTTCCGCATTTGTTTATGTTTGAAACTAGACGTCTGGCGTCCCAAACCTTTGCAATTCATCGGCAAACTAATTAGTTTCAACCTTGGTGTTGAAAACCTTTGATATGTATTCTACCATCGTGCAACTCAGATTATGCCAAGAGACAGTTGTTGTCTTGCATCTCTCATAATTCTGAGCATCCAAAACTTTAACCTGAACCGACATTTATATGATTTAGCGCGTAACACGAAATAAAATCTAGCTGAAAAGTTTACAAACCTGAATCCCACTTGCTGAAACGTGAAGGCGAGACATGTCAAAGGTTGTCATTATCGCGGTTAAATTGCAAAGGTTTGTGCCACCATTAGTCTAGGTTCCAAACATAAACGAATTCGGAAAAAGGTTCACGCTTAACAGTAGCTTGCAAATGGTAGTACTGTTATTGTAGTTTACCACTTATAAGCCGCAGCATTTTTGCCACAAATTTGTTAACATTGTGAGAACAAAGTTCCCAAAGTTAGTGGTGCTGCTCATCGCCGAGCACTTTCCAAAAACATTTCAAAATGTGCTCCGAAACCCACGAAAAGACCTTAGCCTTGTTGTCTGCCATATTGGAGCCTTCAAATGTTGTGGTCGGCAGTCTACATTGGGGTCAAATTTTCGAGTATTTTTGTCAGGTTTATGAACTGTAAATGATAGATAATGTAGATAATCTGAGGAGATGTGAGATCCAGAAACATCCGAAAAGTGAGGAAAAGTTGCTCCAAATTCTACTTGATTTTGGAGGCTGATAAGTTAGGCTTTTCCAAACCATTTTCAGACTTCAAATTTCATGTTATAATAATAATAAATTATTAACAGAAACTGGAATTGACTAGAACAACCATAAATAGAATTTTGTGTGACTTTATAAGAGACCAGGAAGAAACATTCAATGATTTGGACTGGAGATTTGCTTACCAAGCGAACACCTTTGCCCCCCAAAAATTATTGAAAATTATTCCTTGAAAAGTCAGTGAATTTTGGTTGGTATTAACCATGTAAACCTCTGTATCTATTTATCAAATGAATATTTTCATAGCTGGTCCAGAGATTAACATTAACAGCCATGACATATGGCTCCTTGCATGGCCATTATTTATATCAGAATTGTCACTTGAGTGGATTTTGTATGAGTGGGCAGGTTATGACAACAGCTTACAGCACGGTTACCATACAGCATTGAAATGGTTTCCCCGTTGTTTTGGTCCTTATTATCCAATCAAATTACAAAGTTACAGTATGGTACGGAACAGTTATGGTATGGTTACGTATAGTACAGCTACTGTCTTGTAGTATTACTTTACCACTCATAGGAAATCTGCTCTATACAAATTTACCGTAATAACAACATTATCAACAAATGCTTAAGAAATGGTTAAAGGAAATCACTCCGCTCTTTATTGCAGGAAAAGTGGCTATGGGATTTAGATTTTTGTTTTATTGGCATTGAAAATCACGTAAGTGTTCCAAACCAGGGTTTGAATTAATTTGTCTTTTCTAACTTGCTAAATGCAAGTTGGTTTATTTCATGCAAAAATAATAATCCCTCATTTTTTTTCTGAGTTGACATTATTTCAAAGGTAAGTCACTGTATCCCTGAAGACTTTGCAAAATTGGCAGAAGGAGTTCAACCTGGAACTAGGGTATTGTTTGGAAGACACTGACATTGTACATGTATTACATGTAGATACTTGGTGCCCCATATGCTTTGAATTCACAATGGCCAGGTCATCCGAGTCAGTAAATAATTTCACAATTTTTTTAAGTTCATTTATACATAAAGCTCTACTCCTAATATGAAAACTTAAAAAATTACCAACATCATCCAGCCAATAGGAAATGGGAAAAACAAAAGATATTTGAATCACAAATTTGAGAACTTTCCTCGCATGCAATTTCCTTTGAAATCCAACCATAGTTAGTTTGATCAAAACTAAACAGAAACATCAAAAGATAAAATAATTAATGTATTTTATATACATGTAAGTAATAGCATGACATTTTGGGAAATTAGTGATTAAATTTCCCCAAGAGCCGAGGGAGGATTTGTGGAAGTCCCAACGCTGCTAATTTCCTGAAATGTCATGCTATCACTTTGTAATACTATTATCACCAAGGAACGGAACAAATCTATGAGAAGTTTAGTTTTCTCTGCGTAAACTAAAGACGTCGCAGTTGAGTTGCTTTCAAAAATGTTTTGTTGTTATGCTTGATTGAGCGCCATTCATTGAATGACCCTGTCTTCCCCTGGGGACATGCATGCTGTTTTTGAGAAGAATAACACTAAAATACAATGTAATCATATGGTTGACTAAATATTCAAAGAGCATGCATGGAGTTTAATTACATCACGTTTATGGTTTTAAGTATCCCACATGGAAGAAGTGGGTTTGAGAAATGAAGAGAAGAGCTTTCTTAAGCCATAAATTAGCTAGAGTACAGGGTTTACTTAACAAACCCAGTGTTCCAAATGAAGGGCTGTGTGCAAAAAGGGTGTAAGTGACTCTTGATCACATTCTAAATTCTCCTTCAATTTCGTTGTTTTCTAAGGGAGAATTTACAACGTGATCAAGAATCACTTATGCCCTTTTTGCACACAGCCCTTCAAATGACAGTCCAATGTTCCCTCATCAGCATGCATGCCCTTCTAATTAGGGAAAATTAGAACAAGTATGCATGCTGATGAGGGAATTTAGAGATTAAATGTCCCTGAATCAACACAGAAAACCGAGGGGATCATGGTAGTACTATGGTAATGCAAAATAATGTATCACTTTGTTGGTTTTCTTACAAATAAGAATATTGATGAGTATCAACCAATTAAATGATGAGAAAGAAGAATAGAAAATTAACACTTTTTAGATTCCTTTGCCATTCATGCTATCATTCACGTAATTTCCTTTCATTTGTGCAGTTTGACTGTATACAGTCTTTGTTCCAACTTTGTACAGTACTGTTGTTAATTTTAATGCAGTGCTCTTTTCATGTCCAACTAGTTTTAATAAAGTATTATCAATTCTTTTAATACCAGGTTATATCATTTGAGCTGTACATCTACTATGTGGTAGAAATAGGAATGTACATATCCCTGTCAGTATCACAGTTTAGTGATGTACAACGGAAGGTATGTGCTCTACAATGAACTAAGTACAATACTGTAAACATGCAGTCTCATAAGCTGTACCCTGAGTTTAGAAGCTCTAATTGTTGGGGGGGGGGGGGGGGCAATTAGGGAAGAGAATGAAACGTAAATTTCATGGAATGCAACTTCCGTCAAACTTTTAAACTTGAGAAAACTCAAAAGTTTTACCCATAATTTCAGCTCTGAAATAGTAATTATAGTTAATTTATGGAACCTTTTCTAGATATACTGGGTACCCCTGATTTGGAACAATGGTTTTTGGTAAAAAGGTGTGGCTCATCTCTGAATGTTTATAGTAAACGAAAAGACAGTACTGTATTTCCTAGTTTAATTAAGCACCATTAAACACCATTTGTTTTCTTTAACTACTCCTGTTCTTTAAAAAAAATCGTGGCCCTGAAAAACTCCTGGAAAATAATTTTTTTCTGTATCTATGGTTCTCCCTTCATGTAGGTAGACATGAATTACTACCAAAGTATATTGTATATTTTGTTCTATTGTTTTGTATTGTGTTAATTCTATTGTATTTTGATAGCAATTCATGTGTTGCCTACATGATCATGAAAGGACAATCGCATCTACTCCTGGAATTTTATAGACACAGATTATTAGGTGAATGTACAATCATAACATGGCATACAATAGGGGTTGTTACTTTTTTCTGTGAAACCTTTACATTGATTTCATTCTGAAGCTTTTGTTTTCGATTTAGAGATACTCAAATTCCTGATTTTGAATGCAATTACACCAAAGCAGTGCAATTTATTATGAAATCAATGCAATTGCACTCCTAAGCCAATCAGATTCAAGAAGTTTTGTCGAGTATATGATTATACAGATTATTATTTATAATAATTTAATAATAATAATAAGTAATCATTTGTATTTGTTTTCTGCAGGATTTCTGGCAGCACACTATTCACCATATTTCAACTATAGTACTAATGTTATATTCATTCATGGCTGGATTTTTTCGTATTGGAGCTGTCATCGTACTGGTGCATGATATTTCTGACATCTTCCTTGAGGTATGTCAGTGGGTTTGGGGAAATGGAAATATTCTCCTAACCCTTCTGCTACAATGCACCAGTTTTACTGTTGAAGTCTTAAGTTTCCCTTATGATCAAATTTGGAGATAGTGATTTTTGTGTATTTCTAAAGTAAAGTTGCTATATTTTTCCTTCCCAAACCATTTTTTTATATTACGAAGGGAAGTCTTATTTTTTGGGATCCGAATCTTGAGATTTCATGGCCGCCAGTACCCGAACCCTGTCCTGTGACAGAGCTAATTTCCAGGATGTAACATCATTTTCTCAACACAGCAACAATGCGGGTCTACATTTCACACAAACTTATAAGCAAAGTTCATGTTTATACTATTTTTTCCAAAAAAGAACAAAGTTTTGAATGGAAATATGCATTTTCAAGAGCGACAAGTTGAGAAAAAGATGTCACAACAGCAAACAGCTGGTTGAAAATTACGAAATATTTGGAACACACTTCAGTAATGGCAAATGTGATTTTGACGGTAAACTCTCTGCAAAATTTATTTTGTTCCCTTGGTAATATTTTTCACTGATTTGGATATTTTTGACACTGTCATTTTGGAAGACAAAAAAGTAGAAAAGAATATATAGTTGAATTTTGTCATAGTGGCACTTAAGTGGCTAAAACGCCACGTGCCAGAAAACCGGCCAAATGATTAGCATAGGTTTTTCCATGAAATTGTGGCATTTCTTCCAATAAGGGATTGTTGAATTGACCAATTGGTTGAGTAAGTGCATTTGAATATATACATGTACATGTATATAGAATTTGAGCTACAGTATTTTAATAATTGAATACAAAATAATGTACCCTTTACCTTTTAAGCCTAGGGGTTCATTTTTGCAAAGGAAAATATTTGTTTCTAGTTATGTGAGTTTGAAGTTTGTTTACGCGTTTTCCTTCTGAAATCTAACACCACATGAAATTTAAATGATTTCTGAAGAAGAAGATTCTAATTCTGGGAGCATTTCTGTGAAAATCTCCAACTCTGAAGATTTTTAGAGCTAGATGAAGAAGGTCTAGTTGAGCAGAAGTGAAGGTGATATTTAGATCGAGTTAAAGATCTCTTACTGATTATCACTAAAATTCCCCCAAAAAACACTGGTGTTTAGGGCACTTTTTACTGAAAACGTCTGGTGGTGAAAGGGTTAAGTAGCTCAACACGTAGGTTAAACAAACAATAATATAGTACCGTATTTACCCGTGTATAAGCCGCACCCGTAGATAAGCCGCACCCCAAGTTTTGAAGCTTGAATTTAGGAAAAAAAACTTTTTTTGAAAAATACAAAAAATAAGTAGAAAATGTTTTGTCCGAGTTCATAAACGCTTGTACTTGATGCCAAACTTCTTCAAAAAAAAAGAATAATCTTTTGTTGGAGTTCATAAACACTTGTACTTGAAGCAAAACTACATCAGATTGTCATAAATAAATAATCACAACTTTAATTCGATCGAATATGGTTCAACTTGCCTTGTCATTTCTTGTGTATATTTTAACCTGCAGTCTTTAAATCACTCCAGAATTCTTCCGCATTTATTCCCCAATTAACTAACAACAATTCCAAGGAACCGCTTTCCTTTAATCGCTAGAGCAAGAAAGGTTTTCTGGCGAAACAATACTTGCACGAGTAGGTCTGAGGTCCGCCATCTTGGATTTTCATTAACTAGTGCCAATCTCCCACGTGTAAAATTGCAAAGAATGCCTGGTTGTTTAGATGCCTGCTTTGACAACCGCTGCAAATCAGCGTGTTTTGGAAGGTAAATAAGCTTAATCACGTTTAAATATTCACGAAATTCTAATATATTAGGTCTAAGGTGGGTCTTAGAAGAGTTTTTGCTTTAACTCTTTGAAAGTGCATGTTTTTTTTTCAATGATTATGCTTAAATTGCTATATTACACGATCGGATGCGATTTGAACGTGATTGTAATGTATTCGCACCGTCGCATAATAAAAGCTTCATTCAGGTTCATAATACATGTATGTAAATATATGTTAATGTTGGGTCTCCTTTCTAGGTGTTCCCGTAGATAAGCCGCACCCCCGATTTTGAACGAAAATTTTGGGTGAAAAGGTGCGGCTTATACACGGGTAAATACGGTACTATAGACAGAACAATTGAAGGGCTGTGTGCAAAAAGGGTGTAAGTGACTTTTGATCATATTCTAAATTCTCCTTCAATTGCTTTGTTGTTTTTTTAAAGGAGAATTTAGAACTTGATCAAGAATCACTTACCGGTACGCCCTTTTTGCACACAGCCCTTCAATTGATGCATGACATTTTACGATTTCCCTCCTCGATCGTGCGGTTCAAGCCTTCTAGATACCCATCTGCATATCGAGAATTCTCTCGAGGTTGGCTTCACTACAAGACTTATGGGGACTTTAAAGTGAACTTATCTTCTGTTCTATGGTATAACTGGTGACGAACAGTTCGGCTACTAATGTCAATCCCAGTTCTATTTAGTAGACAGCAAGCAATTGTTTCTGTGTTTGCGCAAGGGTCTCGTTTCAACCAAGCGCTCAAGTGTTTTCTCCTCGGGTGAGCATTTCTTTACCTTTCTTTGACTCCCACCAGATCTTTTTAGTGGAGTAACATCTCCTGTACTTCTTTTTACACCTCTCCACCGATTGGCGGCATTTCTATCTAAAACTCCAGTGCAGTTTGCATTTCAACTCTAGACTCGATTCTCTTTAACACGGCCCGTCTCAATCTCGGAGAGAATGGTTTGCCTCTACTTTCTTGGACACAATTCTTTTTCTTTTTCCGTCCTTTTCGCTTAAAGGAGGGATTATTTAAATCCCCCTTTTTGAAAGGCATATATTTTAAACTTGAGTCAGTGTAATCGACAGTGTATAGATTTAAACGCTAGAAAGTTGTCATGTACCTTTAAAAATGTATCAAAATGAGTTTAATTTTTATTTTTTATGTTGACAATTTTGGCGCGAAAATGCTGGAGCATGTGCACGTGTTTTCCCGCCTTTTTTTTAGACTGTAAAATATAATTTGACTATCAAAAAAAAATTCCATGTATAGAAATTCTTACTTTATTATTGGTATGATTTTCAACTTCTTGGGATTAATTTTGTTGCTGCTATAGGAGAATATGTCATGCATCAATTGTTCTGTTCAGAGTACTATTTGTTTCCATCATTGTAGACTGTGAGCATATCTTTTTGTTGTATTTTTCTTGACCAAGTAAAGATTAGGAATGAGTTTATGAGGTAGTGCCTTTCCCTCATCCCTCCTCCTTCAAAAGAGTTTTGACTCATTCCAATCAAGTGTGCAAAAAGGGTGTAAGTGACTCTTGGTCACATTCTAAATTCTCCCTTAGAAAGCAAAGAATCTGATCAGGAAACCCTTATGCCCTTTTTGCACACAGCCCTTCAATTGAGGGACTCGTATTCTTAGGGCCTGCTTACATGAACAAGGTTCTCATTTAAAGTGCCCCTAACTCCATTTAAGTCTACATGAAAATTGAGGATGGCAGAAAAAGAAAAAAGGTTATATCTACAGGTATAATTCCTGATTTTTAATCTTGATTAAAGTCTTGCACAGTCATGTTATTTCACAACTGCGCAGTTTGAGGTATTTGTGGAGTGACGTAAGATCAGGCAAAAAGCCATTGTTCACTAGAACTTGCTGTAGATTCTATTGTTGTGGATTCCTGATCTTGCATCATACACAATGCACGTTGTACTGCTCGGACCAATCCTCCTAATTAGGGTGCTCTGACTCAGTCGTGAAAAGAGCCAGGTTGCTTTTCACCATTTTTAGCAAACTTTAATAGGTTGTAGACAATCAAGGATTCAAGCAAAAACAAAACCTTTTTACACTTAATTACTCTAAATATTATAAGAATTTATAATTATTATGAAATAAAATTAGGGGTTATGGGTACTTGAAAGCAACAGGTTATTAAAGTGCCTTTCCCTTTCTTTCCCTCAGAGTGCCAAAATTTTCCATTATGCCAAGATACAGTGGATATGTGACATCTTGTTCGCATTATTGGCCGTCACATTTTTCTTTACTAGGCTGTACATTCTACCTTTCTGGTGAGTTATTATTGAGTCACATATCTACAAAGTACATTGGTAGTCTTTGTTGTCTATAATTCATTGCTCTCTTACTTGCACCTTAACTAATTTGTTAACTTTCGTGTATGCAACACATTTTTGTCAGGGGCCTCCCCTACTGTTGTGGAGAGTGCAATGTGAAGCCCCTAAAGTCAACTGGGGGAGGAGGAGAGGGGACTCTCAAATGCACAAGGCCTTGCTCCCTACTGGGGAGGGGGGCTCACTTTCATGTAAAGCTGCATTTATTTTACCTTAGTATCAGGAAGAACTTATTCATTAAAATAATAAACATTGTATGCTGACCCTTTAAACAAAGTTTCATAATTATGTTTCATTTTCTTGCAGGGTATTTCATGCCTGCATTGTTACAAACCTGAAGTATGTGGGCGACTTTCTTGTCTGGCGTATGATGCTTACCCAGGTTGCAATACTGCAGGTTAGCGAAGGAAGTTTTTTTTAAATTTCTACATTTTGGAGTCCATTTTCATTGAGTGTCTAGATGTGTTTAAAAGCATGACATAGACATCTTCACTTAAAGTGCTTATAAGGGTCCGCAATAGAGGTTCTTAAATCCCGCAATCCAGACATTTTTTCTCTGAATCCCGATCTTGTGTGTTTTGGTTGAGACTGAAATCCTGATCCTGTGTGTTTTGGTTGTGACTGAGAATCACTCCTAACTTCAAAGTAATGCACTTATCAATTGAAATCCTTTTGCACCCTCCCCTCCCCCACGGACAAGGTGGGGATGGCTAAAGTGAACAATCTGCACCATAAAAAAGTGGTTGGTAACTGGTTGGCCGACCACTTACCAACCACTCCAGGATTGCTGTGATTTGAGTTTCATTTAGGTTTTTAATGTCCAAGGTTTCCATGTCCAAGTTCTGGGAGTCCTGAAGTTCGTCAAATAATAATTATTGAAATATGCTCTGAAGTTTGCCAAAAAAATCCCCCCCCCCCCCCCCCCCCTGGCAACCGGAATTCCAAAATGCTGCCCATCGTTGGGGTACAGATATTTGAGATATTTGCTGGAACTGCCAAATGTGGCTTTTTCAAATTCTTGAACCTAGAGATAGGTTAATTACGAACTTTTTAATACTAATTGGAGTACATGTATTATTAATATTAACAGTTCATCATTTTTGTTTCAGATACTTCACATTTACTGGGCATACTGTATCTATATAATCATCGTTAAGGTTATCAAAGGACAGGTAATTCTAGCTATGTACTATCAGGGTGTTAGATGGCATATTTCTATGGTGTGCTAGTTGGGTTTTGTTTATATGTTTATATTTGTACCATATGGGCCGCGTCAGGCAAAAAGGGCCCGGACGACATAATACGTAAATGTATTTTGAAATTGTACCATGTTTTTTATACCTGTGGTGCGATCACAATATGCATTGCGAGCGCCACATTGTGCTACTATCAAGTAGTGTTGATTTCATGAAATTGACCAGTGAAATCGAAGACGAAATTTACGATATTTTTACAAGAGGGTGTGATCACAATTTTAGCAGGCGCAAATGATTCCTTATCATCAGACAATATTGTTTTAAGGTGTAACTTGTACTATTGCTAAAATAATATTATGAGCTACAGGGAGTAGAATGACTGCAGAAAATACATTTTTTGGCCAAAAAGTGATCATCTTGTTCATCTTATTTATTTTTTACTCTTTAACCCTTTATAGCCCAAGAGATTTTAACTGATTTTTAGCTGTTTCTACACTAAGACGAACCCTCCCCCCCCTAAAGAATATATAGCCATTGTTACCATGGAATTTTCATCTGACCAATAATACTGGGGGCTCAAAGGTTTTTGTCGGCCATTTTGGATATGTTGACGTCGCATTGCTACGGAGCTGGAGGGAAGTTTGTTTGGGGGAATACAGAATTTAAGGCTTTTTAATGCATTTTTTTTTTCATTTTTAGAGTGCTGGAGGACATCATTAAGTCTGATGAGAGCTTGAATCAGCACTTTCTCGAAGAACTGAGTCTGTGCCTGCTATTGTGATAGAGAAAGAGCCTCATTTTCCACTCGTGAATGGGTCAGGACGTCTTCTGTCACTTTAGCGTGGGCTTTATAAATGGAGGTCTGGAGCCACCTCTATCATAGCTTTTTTGGAATATTGGATAACATTTACTTGCCATTGATTCCAATATGAAGCTATTAGGTCGAAATGGCTTTAGACTTCTTCTATATTTTGAAGAATGAAGATGGGGGAAGGGTCATGTCGCTGTTTGGTAGGATTTCCCGGCATGCTTTGCGGTCATTATGGATGAATTTAGCTTGCTGTAAAGTGCTTGTGGACAGAATGGCTTGGTTCTGGGCCAGTTTATGTGTGAGGTTAGTGCAAACAGAAAGTTAGACAGAAAGTGAGGTTAGTGCAAACATGAAACTCTAAATTTTATGCATTTTTGTGAGAAATTTTAGAATCTGAGGAGATTTTTTTTTTCTAAGTGCCATTTTAGCTACTTTTTCTGAAATGGAAAAATGTTAACCGAATTTCACTTATACAAAGAAAGGAGGATGTAGATGAAATTATTCGTTTGTAATATGCCTAATGCATTTTGATAGGATCATTTGTTTATACATTATGCTGTGTGTGAATCTCAGGGCTTTGCACTTTAAACTTAGCAAGACTGAAACACTCAAAGCGAGTAACCAGTAAATGGCCACTGGAGTGGCCTACGAGCTATAAAGGGTTAATGCCAGCAGGTATAAATGAATGTCATACATCAAAATCATCCCCTCTGACAGGATTCCTAATTTTCGTTGTCATATTTGTAATCGGGCCCTTGCATCAAAATCACATAAATTTCACCCCTGATTTTTGTTGTCAATTTCTTGAAACTGACATTTATTGTTAGGAATGTAATGTAGAGCTTCTCGTCAAGAATACAATACAATCTTCAACCTGGTATTAGGAACACCTATGTAGGAATTATTTAACTTGAATGTGATGGAAGCTATGTCAATTTGTGTTTCTCTGTGTAACTTTATCTGCTGTTCTTGATGTACTGTTTAAAACACGAACATCAGTGTTTTATCAAGTTTAAAAATTCGAGGGCGAAGGCCGAGGATTTTTAGACTTGATAAAACACGTGCTGTGAGTGTTTTAAACGGCTTCAAAAACGCTTTAAGAATGCAATGAAAGAAAGACGCACATCTCAAGGGAATGGTTACTTAATGAACCATTGAAACTTTGTATTCACAATGCCATGCAAAATATTCGAGTAATCACCACCTGCAATTACGAACATCTCAAGGGAATGACATGAAGAAATTACCATACTATGTTGTTTGAAGCGGCATTTCGCAATGCAAGAAGAACCTGGCCTTGAAGGATTTGGTGTCATGGTTTACCTCGATAAAGTTCAAAACTTGGAAAGTGATGTGACTGACATGACGGCAGAGTCTAAATTTGTGACTCCGGCACAAAATATGTAAGTTTAATGCACGTTTTTATTATTTTACGGCTTTGAGTTTGGTTTAATAATTGGAACTAAACAGTGGCTCGGTAAACAAGTAATGGTAGATGGATAACTTCATTTAAAAAATATTATCTGTGTATCTCGGTAGTCTGCTGATATTAGTAAATTTAGTGCAAAATTAATTTTATTATCTACATGTAGGTGGTACCTTATGTTCCGTGTACATTTTGCTATCTTTGGGTCTTTATCAGTGAATTCTTAATTAGGATGAAACTTTATATAAAATTTCATGTTCATTAGTATTCTTTATATAAAACGTTCATCCTAATTAGCAATTCAATGAGAAAGCTGTAACATCAATAGAAATTCCATTGTCTCAATCATTAACCCCCGTTTCCCTCTGGGACAGAATTCAAATCCCTCCGCAGGCCTTTTAGAATGATGAGATTTTATCAGGTATAAAGGAGCATGCACGTGACTGATTTGCTTCATCTGATTGGACAAAATGCTCATTAATTATTCATGAGTTTTTGAAATACATGATGAGCCATTACAAGTCCATATTGGTATTTGTTGGATTAAAGATTATTAACTGAAATGCCTGTTGGATCTCTAATTAAAAGCTTTACCCTCATTCCCAAAACTTCAGTTATATTACAGAAAGTCTATAAACTAAGGGAATTGTTGGAAGCCTTTAATTTCTCAAACCAAAACCTCGGCTGTGAGAGGTTTCTTGTTTAAGTTTAGCTTGAGAGTTGAATATTGCTTGGCTCATCATAAATTATTCTGTGCTGAGTGTGTATTTCTGGCTTCGTGTTGGCGAGCGACCGTGTTGCTCTTACAGTTCAGGAGTTCAGATGTCTTCAGACTTCGATAGAGGACAGTAACCCATAACTGCTCAACCACAGTATATATATTTGCTAGTAAATCACTATAAATCAGCTATTCAGTGTACCTGTATAACGTACACAGAGAGATCGTACGAGATCGGTAAATTATTTTAGTGTTGGCCTACCGATCACAGTGTTTGTGCTGGTACATGTACATGTATGTATTATGACCGAGAGTAAAATGAAATGTGTTGAAATGTGGCATAAAACCTACGAAATGTACCTCAAACAAGCTGATATATCTTAAGATGGTGACTGGACTGGAGATAAATCTATTAGCGGCAACAATAAATGCATAATATTATTTAACGCGTGCACAGAAATTTTGCTGCAAAAAAAAAACCGCCTGCAGATTAACTTGTGCTTGCCACAGGCAGCCAGAGTAATAAGAGGTTAGGATAAGCTTATTGTGTAAGTGTTGTAAGCCATTTTCTTGTTCATTATGTTGTCTGTTGAACTTCCATATGGTCCAAATTAAAGCTGTGTACAGCTTGTGTATGCATAATTTATGTACATGTAACATTGATAGAGTTTGTATTTCTTGGGACTCTCTGGTGCTAGTATTATGTGATCGTGTAACTATATTACAATCTGTATCCAGATGTATTAGGTTTTTTCATATGCAAGAACAGTGCTCGACATGACTACTGATCACATTCTAAATTCTCCTTTGCTATTCTTTGTTTTCTAAGGGAGAATTTAGAACTTGATCAAAAGCTATTGCACAGACCTCTTCAAATAATACTTCCCTTGTACAGGGATGGAAATGGCTGGTGATCAGTAATTACCAATTTTAGCAGACAAACACAAAATAGAATAAAAATAATAGAGACACTGACTATTTAAAATTTCATTATTATTTTTTGGGGGGGAGGGGAGGGGGGAGGAGATATAATTATGTTCCCCATACCCCCTATAGGTTTATTTGCCTATGGTAGGCAAAAGTAACAATTTGCTCCTCAAGAATCACTGATAAATTTATTTTCCTTTATTTATATTCCTGTTGTAGTGATTTCTGGAACCACATTTGACAAAATCTGACCATACCTTATAAAATGTCAAGTTCCTCAGAAATTAAATCTAATTCCCTGCTGATATGCTCCGTTCCGTAAAGAAGACATCCTAGTCTGCAAGTGTTTTGATGTCTTATTTTGTTGCAAAAACATGTAGTCCAGTTAGTGTTTTAAGTATGCACTGCAAAACTTCAGTAGCCTGCTATGCAGGCTAAACTTCAGTTACACCATTAAATTCCTGAGGAACTTTTTTGTACATTAGAATCATTTTTTTTTATTACTGCTTTATAAACTTTAGAAAGTTAATTTTCAAAATGTGTTATAATTATACTTTATTTAGGTTAAGAATTATGCAACACCCTTTTTCAATTTGAGTGAAGAGTGGTAGAAGGACTCCTGATAAATTGTTTGATGCATTCAACAGGGCGTAGAGGATGTCCGAAGTGATGAGGAGTATGTATCTGAGGCAGAGGAGAACAGCAAACCTGGGTCAAATGGCATTCCAGAAGAAATTAAAAGCAAGTAGTGATAGTCTCTACATACTGTTCATTTTATGCTATTAACTATGACTTCAGCAGTTAGACAATTCTGACATTGTTTGGAATCATTAGGGACTAAAATTAACCAGGAAACCAGCCACTGTGATGACAGGAAATGAAAAAGTACTCATCAGATCAGGTTCTTTTACTAATTCGCTATTGTTTTTCACATTCTGATAAAATAAAATAAATAGACTGAGCACAGAGCTTTGTTATTGGAAAATGAAAAACTGTGAATTACTTTTCTATGTTCACGTTCTCTGTTTAAGGGCCCATTGACATATTTAAATCGGTTGTTGATAGGGAAAGTTTGCAGCCTCGTAAAACCCAGAAAATTAAAGAGTGGGCAATAATTATTGTCAAGGTGACTCCTAGGATAAAGTCTTGTAGTCTGATGACGTCATCAAGTGACGTCATGATGGATGTCGCTGGAAAATGAAAAGCTTGGTTTATCGTGTGAAAGAAAATAATACTTGACGAGAAATTCAATCTGATAATTTTGAAGGAATCGTTCATGAATGACTCGAAAGGTGCCTAACTGTACTTGAACCTAGAGAAAGGGAAATAATTAATATTTGTACCAAGCACAAAAACCTTTCAGGTATAGCAACGGAATATGTCAATGGGCCCTTAACATAAAACAGGGTTTCGGTTTGTGTTTTTGCAGACAATAGTCCTGGGCCTGGTGGTTTGAAACAAGGGTATAATTTTATCCCTAGGATAGCACTAAATCTGTACATTTTAACCTTGGGTTAGTGATTTAATCCCAGGGTAGCGCTTCCCCTTGCTTTGGACAACTGGTTAAGGTAAGCAGCTGCGAATGAAAGTAGGCAGTTGTTTTACTTTTTTTAGTAGGTCTATCAGCATAGGCAGATGAAATAGCTAGATGGAAACTAGTCAATATTTTTTTCCAGCTAATGAACCGTGTTGACAGCACTGTCAGCTTTGTAATTATTCAGACTCTATTATGACTTTTTTCAGTCAAACTGTTTACTAATTTAAACTATTATATTTTGCTTTTATACTTCATTTGGTCAAACCAAATTTTCCCATGAAATATTAATTTGATATAGTTTGTAGTAAAAAATGTAAATGAGAGTAAAATTAATAACTAATAACTTTTTCATTTTGGCTTCAATGTAAGCCTTGTTTGGCCTAGGTATTTTCAGGCGTCACATACTTATTTTGGGCTGTTCTGTTCACTGTTTGTTTCTCAAAACAATGATTGAATATTTGGGGAAAATGTGAAACATCAGTGAATTTTGTTCCTTTAATTAAATGCACGGGAACCCAGATTAGGGACATGTCATAATATTTAGGTGTGGAAGGTAACAAAGAATTAGTATTGTTCATGACAGTGCAATGCAATCTAAACCTCTCCCAGGCCATCTTATTGGAAAAGTGGGTTTGCTCTGATCGAAACAACTTACTTCACATAGCAGGTAGCAGACCTT
This sequence comes from Actinernus sp. WN-2022, assembly GCA_030867875.1. Classification (NCBI taxonomy): domain Eukaryota; kingdom Metazoa; phylum Cnidaria; class Anthozoa; order Actiniaria; family Actinernidae; genus Actinernus; species Actinernus sp. WN-2022. The sequence goes on along the minus strand of JAOWCC010001634.1, from coordinate 74,787,167 downwards.
AGGTATTGATTCTTAACCAGTGTTTATTCAAAATGAATTTTTATTGATCATTAATAATATCATGTTATACAGTCATATAGAGGCTTTGTGGTTGCTCCAAGAGTGGGAGTTCATCTAGGGAGCTTACAAGATTAAGTAACAGTCCGTGCAAGAGGTAGGCACAATTTTATTGTTCAGATGCAATTTGCTTTCCCCACTTCAGTATTTTCTGTTTTTCATACTGACAACTCATCAACCTTAAATGATAAATTTCTGAAATCAAATCCACTAAAAATGCATTTAAAAGGTATATTTCTTTTGTGTGAAAACATTTTGTCCAATCAGAAGAGTCTAAAACCATAACCAAGAAAACATGATATTAAATTTCCCCATATAGAAAGTTTGTAATATTAAGTTATGAAAATGAGAAAAATGAGGGAAAAAAAATTCTTCTTCAAGTTTAGATAGATTTTAATGTCTAATACAACCACAATTAGCACCTTTTTACATTCCATGCATAACATATGCCTACCTCTTGCGCAGACCATTACTTAAGCACTTGCAAGCAATTGTATAAGAAAAGAAGAAAAAAGGAAGCTAGCTACATACATACATACATACAAAACAACTAAATCATGTAGATTTGATCATACACCAGACAATAAGAAAGTTCAACAGTTTAAGTTGTCTATTGTTCATGCAAGATTGCTTTAACAGAAAGAGAACCTCCATGAAGCTATTAAATGGGAATATCGCTTCAGAGATGTATGAACAAGATGTCTTTTAATGTAAAATCCAGAACACCAGCAGGTGCTGTTCAGAGCAATTTTAATAAATCTGTCTTGTAAAATTAAAAAGACTTAGCTTTTAGTAAGATTGCTGCATGTCACTATGAATTTCTAAACTCTGGCTGCAGATTCTTGTAGATAGCTATTCTGGAACATGTGAAGTTTACGACTAACAGCAAAATAGCCCTACATTCCAGTGTTCTCCCCAGACTTTTCCCCCCAGACTTTTCCCCAGAGTGTTGTTCTCATTAATATTCATGTATTCATAACAAATTAAACCTGTTGAATAACAAACAATCAAAAGTAGTGGAAGCAAATTTTCAACCAGCCAATATTAATGATAATATTCATGTCTTCATTAAAATTCATGTACAGGTATTCATTAATAATCATATATTTTCATTAGTATTCAATATATTTCTATTGTTAAAAAAAAATGACTTGATCCACACTATAAGCAAATTTGTTTTTAAATCAATGTAAGCCACATCATTTTGCCACAAAATGTTGAAAATTGTGAAAAAAATACCAAAAGTTAGGGGTGTACCATTATAGCAGAGTACTTTCCAAAAACTTTTCGAAATGTGCTAGCGAAAACTCGTCTGCCATATTGGAGCCTTTAAATCGTGTGGTCAGCAGACAGGTTGGGCATTGGCTGCCATCTTGAATGTGTGCATGTCCAGTCGGTGGTAGAAATCGCGCGAGCAGTTCTAAATGATTTGTGTTAAGAAAATTTTCAGAAACTCAACACTTCGCAGAAAAGACCGGTTGTTTAATAAGGAGAAAATCGCAAGAGTTAATAGTTCTATTAGTTTAGTCATCTGAAGACATGAAAGGACTTAAAAATCAAGCTTGACATGCTTTGTAATATTTTGAGTGACAATTCAACCAAAATGATGTGCGTGAACTTCACTTCACTTCACTTCACTTTTATTTCAATTTACCAATTACATTACAAAGAATCTAACCCACCCACATTTAGCAAATGCTATTCGAGGTGGGGGGTTAGCAAATGTACAAGAGACGATCGTATTAACAATTTTCAAGCAAAAGAAAGAACGGAAACAGATCTTAGATTACATAAAGAACTTACAAGCAGAACTGACTGCTAAATAAGTACTACTTAAAAAAGCCAACAATATATATCTACTAATAATTTGAACGTGATTTCCTGGTGAAATTCATGCATGCGCAATCGTTTGGCAGACCTGTCTATGGAGCTAAGAAAGACATTCGTGTGTTTAGCTTCGATGTTTTACTATTTCTGTCAGGTTGATGAACTATTAATATCTTTAGTTAGAACTTGAATGAAATTTTAGATACACTGAGAGATTTGAGAAGCCAGAAACATTCCAGAGAAGTGAGGAAACGTTTCTCCAATTTTAGTGAAAAATGCATGTGAGATTTCAAAGTTGGGGGTGCGGCTTATAAGTGGAAAACAATGGTAGGTGGTGTTCTTCCTTTACGAAATAATTCAAAGTTCAAGATTGTGCAGAGCAGCGCTGAGAAATTGCAGCACGGCGGAATGTAATGGTTTGCGGCTGCCCATGAACTGAAAAAGGTGAAATGTCCAAATGAAGTTTTCTAAAAACCTGCTTGTCCTGCCCTGTATGTGTTGTGGTTTTAGAGACTGGCAAAGAGTGCCTTTCAGAAGGCATCAAGAGAAGCCAGGTATTAGAATGCACTTCTTCTTGATTGACGGCTAATGAACCAATCAATCAGCTTGGAAAGTGATCCCACTCGTGGAGAAATAAGAATTTCAAAATAACAGGTTGCTTTCCTCTTTCCCCCCTCGTCTCTAGGGGAATAGGCTTCTTTTGATATATTGTATGCTTCACTTGTCATGTACCAAGGTTTCAATATATAAGGCTCAAGAGACAAATTAAAATAATAATCTGAGAATTAAAATAAATTTAATGTCTGAGCCTCATATTGAAACTTTGTACATGACAAGTGAAGCATACAATATATAAAAAGAAGCCAATTGATCGTACAACACACATACAAAATTGTTATTAAATTGCATATGAGCCCTAGCCTGTTATCATTGATTTAAACACGAAGTTCCGGTATAAATAGGTTAGCCCCTCTTCGTGCATGGCGAGCTTAAAATTCAAATTGGTGCAGTGAAGAAAGCAAGCGATCATATCAGCCTCTTCTTTTCTGTCTGACGCCAGAAAAACAACTGAAATGATATTAACATAACATCATTAACATAACTTGACATAAATGATGTCATTTCAAGGATTTGTAACGCATTTTAAAGCAATACCACAACCACAAATCGACCAAAAATGGTTGAAACTTTAGAGTTTAAAACACTCATGCACCCAAGTCATCGATTTCTGGCTAGGGCTCATAAGCACTTTAAATGTTAAAAGAAGTTACAGTACAATAAGTTATGATGTACTTGTTATCTGTTCTGATTCACAACTACAATGTACATTTGATTTAGCACTTGGTACAAGGCACTCTTTGGGCACTTTCCTACTGGTCTGATCAGCCAGTTCTCAAATGGAACATGTCAGTTCTGAGAACTGGTTTGGGGCAGACTGGCCATACTGGAGGAGGAGAACGAGCCCGTTCTATCCCACGATGTACACAATCAGGCACCATGACAGGAACATCTAGGACACTAGTCTTAATTACAATAACTGCATGCGAAAATGCATACAAATTAGCAAACAGTTTGGCAGGTTACTGCAAAACATATAGCCAGTCATCAATCAAGCACATACCTCATAGATTTAATTAAGTCTAGGCGGTAATTATTGTCTTTGAAAGCTTTGCATGTGACTGGTTTACACATTTGATTGACGGCTAGCTAAACACGTTTTCCAAACGAGACTTGAAACTTTCAGGATCACACTTCAGTGAAAACGGTAATAAAAGAGATTGGGCCTTTCCTTTTGTATGACAAGAACCTGTCTGCTTAGTTCTAACTGGCTGGATAAATGGAAAGTGCCTTTAGATTTGTAATGTACAAATTGACCTATGTCATTATGACGTCAAATCAAAACAATCTTGTTTAAACGCTAAGGATCACGGTCGTGGGAGGGGACAAAACAGCAACAACACAAAGGAAATCGCTATCAAATGCATTTTGTAGAACGTAGAATAGCGGTAACAGCCACCAAATACGGTAAATATTGTAGGATAAACATTGATACAGCTGATATCTGGAAACCAGACAATTCGAAGTTAAATTTCCCTCAGCAGAGCAGATTTAGTTCAAAATTCTATTGTTCAAGTCGATTCTGTCCCCCTCATAAACAAGCCGTGACGTCATAATGATATAGGGTAATTATTCAAAGTGCATACCGGTAATACGAACCTATTTTTTTAAAGAAAATGTTTAGATCCTTAAATTTCTAATAATAAAATGTATAGGTAAAAACCACAAAAATGTCAATTCTTTTTAACAGCACATTAAAAATCTAGAAATCAACCAATTTTTGGAATCTGGGCGTATATTCTGACATTTGTAAGTGACAAAGTTTATTTAGAAGCGACAGTCGGTCATATTTGCTGAACTGCATAATAACACACCTTATCACAGTCAGTCATACGTGCCTTAAAGTGCCTCTGAACAATACATTTTTATTTTAGATATCAATTCTAAATCAAGTGAATAGTAGAATGGTAAAATATATTTTGCTTTGAATGCTGTGCCGCTGAGTTAAGGAGGTTTTAATATCCAAAATGCTAATTACATGATGTTAGGGGAGGTATCTGCAATCACTTCTTAGTGGTTGTGAATGGGCGTTTCTACTGATATAGGGAAAAAAAATTCTAACATCATTTTATTTCAACCATGGGTATAATACTGATAATTTGAAAAATTTGTTTAATTGTAACAATTTTGTTTTGTATAATTGATGCCTCCCCTGACGTTATGTAATTAGCATTTTGGATATTAAAACCACCTTAACTCAGCGGCACAGCATTCAAAGCAAAATATATTTTACCATTCTACTATTCACTTGATTTAGAATTGATATCTAAAATAGAAAAATATTGTTCATGGGCACTTTAATATATCATGTAATGTGCCATGACAGATACAAAAAAAAAACACTTTAGATGTGGCCAAAAAATGTGGAAACATAATTGCCCTGACTAACAATGCGTCTGACTGTGTGAGTGAACAATAATGCTGAATGACGTAGAAAAAAGAATCATTTCCCACTCAATGCTTAAATAGTAACAATACATCGTGCCATCACAATATTAATTTCTGACTGGTTCCTTCGTCACTGAATTATTACATTTTCGGCAACTGAGCTGTTAATGTTTCTAACTAGTCCAATTTAATGCAAAACCTTTACATTATTTTCTGTATTCACTTGTTATTAGTGCACAATAATATTGCATTACATTTGTACATACAATGAAGACATTTTCGTTGTTTCCATTGACCTTATTCATAAAGTCATCAAAGCGAGGCTAGTAGTTCCAGCTTGTCTACAGTCGATGGCAGCATTGTTATGTCTTTGTTCGCTTTTTTCAACCATTACCGTGCACAAAACACAATAGAAATTCCAATATGTTAATCAATCAGCCAATAGGAACGTGTGGGTTCAGTCGTTCAGGAGACGCTAATAAACTGACCGTGCAGAATCTGTTGTCTTACCCCCTTCCAACATACATCGCAGTGCCTTGGTTAGCCCTTTTGAAGTTTGCCGGGTTTCCTAACCATTCCACTTTATTAACAATGATGGCAGAAAATAACCTTAAGACGCAAAAGGACACAACAGCCAAACGTTAGCACCGGCTCGAATAGACCCTTCCACGTATTCTTTGAACTTTTGATATATACGTATAACAGCAAAACCGTCGATACGGCTGAAAAGAGCACCTCGAAGTTAGTCAAAATTCCAAATTTGAGAGTTATATTTTGAATAGGAGCAAAAATACAGGCCCGCAAACTCAGAAATTTCGGGAAATTTTACAGACGTTTGAATTGAAATTTCGATTGGGGGGCACAAACTTGCGATATACTGGCCTCGCTGTAGTCCAGGGCCGGGTTGTTCAAAGCCCGATTAGTGCTAATCCAGGGTTAATTTCCATGACATCCAATAGGTTCTGTGCAGAGTTAATCCAGGATTAACAGTAATCAGGCTTTGAACAACCCGGCCTAGGCTGCCAGCGGCACCACAGGCAGCCCGAGCCAGAAGCTGAAAGGGGAGACCAGCGTCTGGACTAGAGCCTCGCTGTGGTACCATTGTTACCAGACTCCCATATGAATAAGGTGAGTATGGCTGTAGGGACAGGAGTCGCATTATTTTCAAGTTTGTCCACACTATTTGTATGCAAGGATTGTTAGTGATTGTACTTGACCCGTGAAACAGAAACTATTAATGTCTAATACCAAGATAAATACGAAATAGAACAAAAGAATTAGAGTGTAATACGCTACTGTCTATTTCACGGGTTAAGTAAAATCACTCCAATGTGATGAGTTATAAAATATGTTAAGTTCCCCAAAAACGTCAGAATATTAAAGTGCCTATAACCCTTCTTGCAATTTTTATAGCTGTGAACCTCCGAAAAGTTTTGAGTACTTCTGTAAAGAAAGTTTTGGTTTACAGTGAATACGTTTGAAATCCTGTAAATTTGACCTTTCCTGACCCATGACCGCGTAAGTAAAAGCCTGGGTCGATTCCTGTATATACGTCATATAATTAATTCAGTTTTGCAATCATTTGAAGAAATACTTAAAGTGCATATAAGCCCTAGCCAGTTATCTTTGATATCGATTGTACATGAAGTGGATAGTCCAACGGTAGAATATTTCTTGATTTGGGTGTTGCGTCTACGAGATATAAAGGTATATATTTCCAATATGCTAATGATGTGATGTCATCACCGACATTTGCTGAATTTCTTTGTGCTTGTATATTAAGCTATTTTCTAATTTAGATTTTTTTTTTGTAAAATCACTTTGATAAGCTTCAAATATAACTTAGAATTAAAAATAGGTAATTTGTCTCCACCAGCATGCTTTTGTGTAATAAGTGATGTCGGTGATGACATCACATCATTAGCATATTGGAAATATAAACCTTTATATCTCATAGACGCAACACCCAAATCAAGAAATATTGTACCGTTGGACTATCCACTTCATGTACAATCGATATCAAAGATAACTGGCTAGGGCTTATGTGCACTTTAACATGGTGACTAAAATTACTTTTTTCTTTACTAACAACTCGCAAAGTGTGCATATTTTCTATGCATCGATGTTGTGACAGAAAGGCGCCATGGACAGTAATGCATTAATGAGATGACGTCTGTACAGGTATCGACCTAGGCTTTTACTTACGCGGTCAGGAAAGGTCAAATTTTCATTACTTCAAACAAGCGTAGAACGTTGACTATTCTCGGTAAATAGGAGCCCATAAGTAGGAGCGTCCGTATCTCCTATATAGCTGTCACAGCTTTTTCACAAGCTATTTTAGAAAATTTTCCCTGCCAATTAATTAATAAGTCTAGTTTAACAAATTTATTGCAAGTCGATTCTTCAGTACCCCCCACCCCTGTGATCCTAACTCACCACCCACCCCTGTGATCCTAACTCACCACCCACCCCTGTGATCCTAACTCACCACCCACCCCTGTGATCCTAACTCACCACCCACCCCTGTGATCCTAACTCACCACCCACCCCTGTGATCCTAACTCACCACCCACCCCTGTGATCCTAACTCACCACCCACCCATGTGATACTAACTCACCACCCACCCCTGTGACCCTAAGCGTCTTTAAAGAATGAAGCTTGCTATAGTCAGGAGCCCATAACCAGGAGCGTCCATATCTCGCATATCATACGGGTGTCGCAGCGTTTTTACAAGTTGGGCTATTTTTAGATTATTTCTCCCGCCAATTTGTGTGTTGCACCGTGGGGGAACAAAAGATGCCTCATTAGCTACGTTTGTTATACCAAACAACATGGCTGCTACGCTTTTGTGATTTTATTGCCTAAGGAATAATTGCAACTCAACAATAGCGGGAAACCGTTCTAAAAATAACCTGTGTAAACGTTGTGACAGCCTAGTATGCGGGATGGACGCTCCTGGTTATGGGCTCGTGCTATAGTATAGTAGTGGCTACACGTCGACGCGTGCTCGAACGCGTAGCCACTAAGCCGATTTTGACAATGCTACGCCAGTCGCCACGCCATGTAATAGAGTGGCCACCGTCTACGCAAAGGATATATAGAGTTACAGGGTATTCTGCAGTTTAGCTTAACCAGGAGTCCATAACCAGGAGCGTCCATATCTCCTATCAGGAGCCCATTACCAGGAGCGTTCCTATGTCATGGGCTGGGCCCTCAGCGCAGGAGTAGATGTGGCTATATTTAGAATTGCTGGCTTTCACTTGACGTCATAGCTGCCATGTTCGTGCCCTTAAACAATAGATTCCTCGTTAGCGTCTTTTGTTGGGGCACCAACATGGCCGCCATGCCCTTTGTCATTTGAATCTCTGGGGATTGAGTGAAAACCAGCAATTCGAATTCCCGCGTTGAAAGTGAGAAGAATGACAATGAATAATAATGAGAAGTGACGTTAGCTATCTGATTGGCTAATACAACATGGCCCGGCTTTGTTTATTTTGCGCGAAATGCAACTCTATATAAATATAGCCACATCTACTCCTGTGCTGGGTACAGACCCAATGGGGAAGATGGACGCTCCTGGTAATGGGCTCCTGCTCCTATATAGTTCAGTGTTACGGCGTTTTTACAAGTTGGGCTATTTTTAGATCATTTTAATTGCCAATTGGTGGGTTGCACCTTGGCGGAACAAAAGATACCTCATTAGCTACTTTTGTTATACCAAACAACATGGCTGCTACGCTTTTGTGATTTCATTCCCTTAGGAATAATTTCAACCCAACAATAGTCGGAAACCGTTCTAAAAATAACCTAACTTGTGAAAATGCCGTAGCATAGGGGTAGTATGGGAGAGTCTCGCTCTTAGTTATGGGCTGTTGGCCTAACATATACTGCCTAAAGTTTCGATTCGAAGAGAAAACAATTAAACAGTTCTAAACCATTTTTGCTGACTTATTCAGTTTTGCATTGCCCATGGAGCAGATGCCATATTGGATTTTTGTTAGTTAAAACCGCTGATCGAAGTTATTGAAGGCGTAGAAAATGCGTAGCGGCCTAGGTAATTATTATAAGTATAAATAGCATGACATTTAGGGAAATTAGCAATTAAATTTCCCCTTGAGCCTCGGGAGGATCTAGATTGTAATACTATGATCTCCGAGGAAGAGAACTAATCTGCGAGAAGTTTGGTTCTCTTCCAGAAGTAAACACGTCGCAATTGAGTGGCTTTCTATAACGTTTTGAAGAGACAAGTCCCGGGAACAAAATTGTACAAGATTTTTCCTAGTTCAGACGAGGGGGCAATAGATTGAATGAGCCTGGCTTCCTCTGGGAACAAGTGTGTTGTTTTTGAGAAGAATAGCAGTAAAACACAATGTAATCATGTGCTTCACTAAATATTCAAAGTCATGCGTATATGGTTTTAAGCATCCCACATGGAAGACGGCGGCGTTAGGACTCAAGAGGGGTGCATCGTGCCGACTCGTAAATCAATGGAGGGCGCAGGGTCAGGCGACATAGTATTCACCCAGTACTCACTCCAACCCGATGCGGTCAGGAGGACTTTGATGTCTCGTCGTCAGCGTGCATGCTCTCCTAATTTTCCCTCTTGCATATTTAGTGAAAGCATGCATGCTGATGAGGGATATTCGAGATTAAGTAACAGTCCGCGCAAGAGGTAGGCACAAATCTATTGTTCAGATGCAATTTGCTTTCCCCACTTCAGTATTTTCTGTTTTTTATACTGACAACTCATCAACCCTTAAATCAGAAATTTCTGAAATTATATCCACTAAAAATGCATTATAAAGGTAGAGTTCTTTTGTGTGAAAACGTTTGTCCAATCAGAAGAGTGCAAAACAATAACCAAGAAAACGTTCAATTCAAAAATGTTCCCCATATTGAAAGTTCGTCATATTGAAAGTTATGAGAGTTTTCACAAGATGCAATTCAAATCTGTTTTAAAAATGAGAAAAAATGTTGTTGTTCTTCAATTTTAGATAGATTTTAATGTCTAAGCCAATGAGGTGGAAGATTGAAACAATACCACAATTAGCACCTTTTTACATTCCATGCATAACATAAGCCTACCTCTTGCGCGGACCATTACTTAAATGTCCCTGAACAATGGCAAAGGAAAGCGGGGGGATCATGGTATTACATATATTATTTCATTTTTGACACATTTTCTATTGTTATTCAATAACCTTTATTTCACTAAGATCCCCGCCAGTGAATTTCAATATATTGCTCATTAGATATTCAAGGTTTTATATAGAGGTCTTTATATAATATAAAGACCTTGAATATCTAATGAGCTATAGAAAGGCTCTTGAATGCTTAAGGTGGCCCGCGGCTATTTATTTTGGCAACAGGGGTCTTTTTAAATCGCGTTTTTGAACAGCTAAACATTATCCGATTTCTGATATTTTTTGGACTTTTAATAAAGAATCCTCGAATTTTATAAAAAGTACAATTATAAAGTGGTTAACAAAGAATCGCTGAAGATATAAGCGATTTTCCAAAACGTTGTTTTCTAGGAAAGAGCGTATATTTCAAAACCCAAAAGATGGATTTGTTCCATTTTACTTTCAACGAGTGCCCAACCTCCAAGGTCTGTGACAGGCAATTTTCAGGTTAATCGGCACCATACAAGTTTCTCAGCAAACGGCTGATCAATTTTAACCTTAAAATGTTATGCTCATGCATCTGGTTCAACTGCCGGAGAAATATTACAGTAATAATTAAATCGTACATACCATATGGAAGTTCAATACCACTTGAAACTTCTGTGCCAAAGGCAAGAAGATCGGAAACTGTAACTAACGTTATGCGGCGAACGAAGTAAGATAGGTTATTGCTGAATATTTGCGAAAATCGAGAAATTTGTATTTTTTCGGCGTCAAAAAAATGCACTTGTTTGTTTTTCTTAAGTTCCTAATATGACTGACATTAGCATATTTTAAAGTACCTTACCGAGTTTCAGCGCGCTTTGACCATACGCTTTTGAGAAATAAATGCTGTAAACTTCAGCTTGTGCGAGACTTCTAAAATCTGAATGCTTGGAAAACCCCTCATGTTCGCTAAATTATTCAATGTGTTTGTTTTGAATTTCCGCACGGGTTCTGCCACTTGGGAATCGCGAGGCAAGGAATAATTAAAATTAATGTTGAAATTAAAATGAGGATTAATTTTGCAAGTGTAGTAAGGTATTTGTAATAATAGTTTCAGGCTGAGTAATGTTTTGGTGCCAAGGAGTATCCTACTGTGGAAACGTTCTTCAAATGTTCTCCCCTCGTCGCTACTTACTACCAGGTGGACATAACACGTAACACCTGTTTCATGGGTTACTGCACACAGCCATGAATTACAATGTAATCCTCATTTTACTTTCAACAATAATTTTAATTATTCCTTGCCTCGCGATTCCCAAGTGGCAGAACCCGTGCGGAAATTCAAAACAAACACATTGAATAATTTAGCGAACATGAGGGGTTTTCCAAGCATTTAGATTTTAGAAGTCTCGCACAAGCTGAAGTTTACAGCCTTAATTTCTCAAAAGCGTATGGTCAAAGCGCGCTGAAACTCGGTAAGGTACTTTAAAATATGCTACTGTAAGTCATATTAGGAAATTAAGAAAAACAAACAAGTGAATTTTTTGACGCCGAAAGAATACAAATTTCTCGATTTTCGCAAATATTCAGCAATAACCTATCTTACTTCGTTCGCCGCATAACGTTAGTTGCAGTTTTCCGATCTTCTTGCCTTTGGCACAGAAGTTTCAAGTGGTATTGAACTTCCATATGGTATGTACGATTTAATTATTACCGTAATATTTCTCCGGCAGTTGAACCAGATGCCTGAGCATAATAGTTTAAGGTTAAAATTGATCAGCCGCTTGCTGAGAAACTTGTATGGTGCCGATTAACCTGAAACTTGCCTGTCACAGACCTTGGAGGTTGGGCACTCGTTGAAAGTAAAATGGAACAAATCCATCTTTTGGGTTTTGAAATATACGCACTTTCCTAAAAAAAACGTTTTGGAAAATCGCTTATATCTTCAGCAATTCTTTGTTAATCACTTTCTAATTGTACTTTTTATAAAATTCGAGGATTCGTTATTAAAAGTTCAAAAAATCTCAGAAATCGGATAATGTTTAGCTATTCAAAAACGCTATTTAAAAAGACCCCCGTTGCCAAAAGAAATAGCCGCGGGCCACCTTAATCATAGCCTGCTATGCAGACGTATTTCTTTATATTGAAATTCACTGCAATGTTAGTGAAATAAAGGTATCCGGCGAATAATAATGAAATAAGTCAGTTAAATGCCTCGGTTCTCGGTATTTAATTCTTACTTTAAGTGATCTCCCGAGAATGCTAAATGAAGACAATGACGCCCCGAAATTAAATAACAGAATGATAGCTGTTACCATTGTATCGTAATCACCAACAGGGCTACAAAACAATATCCAGAACTTAATGGCTTATTGGTGGTGTGCAACCCATCCCCAGAGATTCAAATAACAAAGACGTGGTCGCCATGTTGGATGAACTAGCAAGAGAAGCTAACGAGAAATCCTTTGAAAAAGGGAACCAAGATGGCGGCGATGACGTAACGTGCACCCCAGCAATAGCCGATCTGCAAGAACTAAAAAAAGTCGCGCTCATTTATTGAAAGCCTTTTAGTCATTGCGCAAGAGCATGGGACCTCATTTTAGGACAACAACAACACTTATTTATACTCTTACAAAATTACATAAGTAGGTAAACGTAAAGAGAAACGAATAAAAATTAGAGTAAGCGCTACTTAGAATAACTAAGGGTTACCTCTTTGATACATTAATTAAAGTTCCACTACGAAGAAAATTTATAATTTCGATTTGCCACTTTGTCAGTGTCAATAGGTAAATCAGTGTTAGAAATATCCGAAATAGTAAAAACTATTCCCAAATGGGCAAGTTAAACCACAAAATGTTAGAAGAGTTTACCGGTAAAATCCTGTCCGCCATTACTGGAAACTGTTCTCATCATTCAGCGGAAGTGATATCATACACTTAACACAACAACCACGTCGCGCGAAATAGTGTGCATAAAAAGTAGCCAGCCTCGCAAAGATAAATATAACTTTCTTCTTGTGTACATGAAGACGTTTTTTTAGGAGAAATATGCCTCCAGGCGTTGTGTTGTGCAGGCGAGCGTTGAGCGTATGACATCACTTCCGCTGAATAAACCTTTGTTTAAAGCTGAACAAAGGGAACGGCCTCTACCAATGGAGGACGTTTAGATCACTATCCTGTCGTCGTATCGAAAAACGATTTAAACTGGTAATAATATATCAAACTCTACTTTATGAATATGCCAAAATTTGATCGAGTGGCACTTTAAAGAATGGCAATCCGGATCAGTAATGCTTTGCGAGCCCGTGTTTACGTTTGAACAATAGAAAACCGTTACAATCGCCATTTTCGTACAGTACAGTACGAAAATGGCGATTGTATCGGTTTTCTATTCAAGCTTGCAAAGCATTAATCCTAATTGCCATTCTTTAAGCTGACCTTACATACTGTAGCGCGACGGGAAATGCAATGAGCTCCTTGATCCCATTCAACAGGTGCACGTAAAATTTTGCAAACAACTTCTCGGTGTAACCAACAGTGCAGTCAACAAGGCTTGCCGTGCTGAACAAGGGCGATTTCCCATTATTATTTAAATAAAACTAAAGTAGTCACTTCCTGGGCCTGTATTTAACACTAAGGGACTCATCATTAATTAGAGGTGGGGCTGGTGCAAATGAAAAGCGCCATGCTCAATTTGTGATGACCCCTCCCCCCCACAATTCCCCCTCTAGCTTACTATGACCCTGGTGGAAAAAGGAGGTGGGTCCCCATGAAAATTGGGGATCCACCTCCGTTTTCCACCAGCCCCCCTGTAATTAATGACCGGTCCCTAAATGAAATAGATTCGTGAAAAACTTAGATATGATTAAACTTAGATATGATTTTAAATAGTCCATCGGAAAAAAATTGGGCCTCCCCTCCCAACCAAGGTATAAAGAGGTCAAAACTATAGTACTTTTATGGGACCCAATTTTGAGGGAAGGGGGGTTGTATTCAGAACCCAACACCTGTTTTGGCAAAATCTAGATTTTTGACCACAAATATCTTGAGTAAAAAGTTACTATATTTCTAGTTTCTACAGGCAGAGAAGAACGTGTGTGTGCATTAAAATCCGGTATCCCTATTTTACAACGCGAGAAAATCACCCTCGAAAAAACGGGTATGGGGTTATTACCCGCCACCAACCACCTCCCCTGACAAAATTATATTCCCTAACTGCAATTCATAGTCATGCTATATAATTAAAAAGATTTTCTAAAGTTTTTGAACAGAGGATAAGAGACATATATAGAACTACAAAATTGGAGATCAAGCCTTTTCGACGACAGTAATAGATCGGACGGTACTGACACAAATTAAGAACATACCGAGATCAATTAAAAAGTGATTCTAAATTTGAAAGTTAAAAATAGAACATCAAAGAGTCTTAACCAAACTTAGAATTACCGACCACATTCTTGAAATTATATGGAAAATAGAAAACATATATTCAACAAAATAGGAAAAGCTCTGGTTTCATTTCCAGGCTTAATATCCCCAACAAAACGTAAAGCTCTAAGCTATATAATCTATTGGAGCCCAAACCGATGAAACACCTTGTCACAATGTTTTCCACTCAGCCTCTGTCCCTGAACAACATATCCTCGCTCTACAATTACCAATAATCAGTAATTGGCTTTTGCTCTTCAATTATCAATAATCGCTAATTCTGGAACGCAAATTAAACAATGACATTCTTAAAACCAGTCAAGGATAAAGATAAACAATTGTCCAAATCAAAACGGCGGTAGACGCGCTTAGTGTAGTGGTCGCGACGCTTGCACTATCAAGCACAACACGCAAACGATTACGAGTTCGAGCCCGAGTAGGAGCGCTCAAAAAAAAAAAAATTCTCTCGTTTACCTTCTCTTCTTGTTTACCTGTGAACCCTAGCTCTAGGTGAGTGAGAACCCGTCGTTTACCCGCGAACTCGTCCGATGGTTAGGGTTCGGTTTATGGTTCGGGTTAGGATTCGTCGTAGTATTACCAATAATCGGTATTGGCCGGTAACAAAATGAGCAGGGGACTGGGACCGAGTTTATCAGAATTACTCTAATTCTGAAATGAAGTTCATCACATGACAGAGCATGTTGAAATTAACATGTGTGCCAAGTTTGACATGATTAAAGCGAATATTGTCTGAATTATAAGCAATTGAAATTTCTTTGTCCCTCCAAAATTTTACAATGAATGTATGGTTTGGAGGGACAACGTTAAAAAATAAGAGAGTTTGTATGGGAAAATTGACATATTTGATGCCTTCTAGCATCGTCAATATTGAGCCAAAGTTTACCAAACTTTCCAGACTAGCTAAGTTTGATTTGTTCTTTTGGAAAATAAAGCTCACTTTAACTAGTTATTAATTGAATTAGTTTTACTGACTCAGTTCCAGTCCCCCACTCGTTTTGTTACCGGCTAATTTCAAGCGTGTTTGCCATTTATTGACTATTGGTAATTGTAGAGCGAGGATACGCTGCCCTGATAGATGAACCCTACACTGGTATGGGGATCTCGACCGCACGAAGACGGAGGGGGCTGGGCGTGAGGGTCGTCAGAAGCGACTATTAAGCCGTTGCGCAAGGGCATTTAAGTCCTATGAGCCAAATACCCGGATGGACGCGGTCAGCGAACTGGATAAACCGGAATATTGTGCAAGGGCTGCTCTCTCCAGAGAGCCCGAGTGGAAACTGTGGAATGCATAATCTAGGCTTAGAGGGTTCGAATGTTAAAGTGTATGTGAAGCGAAAATTAAGTTGAGCTAATGTTAAAATGCTTTCGAAATGAGGAATGATGACATTTTCCGTTTGTCAATATCTTATCTCATTTCAGAGATATTCAGATTTTAGTAATATGCAAATGATCACCTATGACGTCATTTTGTTTGCACAGCATGGAGACAAATCACAAAATGGAGAATATCTACAAGTATTGGATAAAAACTATTGAAACTTTGCAAACGTGTGGTATATGGAAAATACACATCATTGTGCAAATTATGATGTTGCCATGGCAACACTCTGGCCCCAGGCTTCCACTACAAATAACACAAACTTCCCTGAACTTAGTTCCCTAAAGTGTACACACAGCACTACACGGCTTACTTCTTTAAACTTGAAAATTGCAAAGAACCGTGGACGAAAATCCTGCTGGTTGCTACCAGTTGGATCTAAGTCAGATCTAATCAGCCAAAATGAAAATGAATACGAAGTCCAAGGACTACGGCAAAGCTGACACAACGTAGGATTTTATAGTGAATATTACAATATTTCGGCTGGCCAAACCAGCCTTCTTCAGGTACTAGATGTTACAAGTGAAGAGCTCTAAGGTAAGAAGATCTATAAATGTGGTAAATTTCGCAATAGAAATTGCGGAAACGGGAAGTGACGTAGACCAAAACTTGAAGTAGCAAAATAGTATAAGAGATAAGCACTATGTTTCATCACGTATATTCATACCATATGGTTCTAGAGTTTTAGCTTTATCTATAAGGTGCGCTTCTCTGGCTTTACGTATTGAGTCTCTTGAGGAGTATATTATTTCTAGGGGGATAAGTTGCATGTCGGTGTAAGAGTGGTTAGGTCTAGAAAGAAAATGTTCAGATACAGTACTTACTTCTTTACATCACATTCCCTAAATTCTCCTTTGTCAAACAATATTTTTTTGTAGGCATTGTACGTGAGTAGTTTAAGCAAATTATTTTTTTTAACAAGGAAAGAAATTGGAATTTTATGTTCAAGGTGAAAGGTGCGTGGGGCCATGAGAGTTTCCATGGCAACACCATAATTTGCACAGTGATGTGTACTTTTCATAGTGTCATACATGTGCAAAGTTTCAGTTTATTCAATACTTGTAGAGATATTTATTCTACATCAGTTTTGTGATTTGTCTCAAGGCTATGCAAACAATATGATGTCATAGCTCATCTCATTTGCATATTACAAAAACCTGAATATCTCTGAAACGAGATGAGAATTTACTGACAAACGGAAAATGTCATCATTCCTCATTTCGAAAGCATTTTAACATTGTGGTGGAGAGACTACGCCAACTTTACCCAAAGTTTTATAGCACCCGAAGCGAGTCGAGATTTGATACTGTCCGAAATGAAAGACGAAAACTTCTTGCAACTTGCATGGTTGGGAAAAATCGGACGGAGGAGAGGGGCAGTCATAACTCACCGTTAAAATGCTGAAAGTAATGGACCCTTTGCACGTTACGTCATAGCCGCCATGTTGGTGTACAGTTAACAATAGATTCTACGTTAGCTTCTTTTGTTCTGTACACCAACATGGCCGCCATGCCCTTTGTCATTCGAATCTCTGGGGATTGAGTGCAAACCATCTATACGGGATAGATACTTCGTTATCCAGTTTAAGACTTCAGGATTCGGGGCCAGACATATCAAATAAAGTATTGCCAAACTTCTTCATGGTGGTGTAGTCTACTGGGAATGAATGGAGGAAGGATCCGGGAAATTGAGAAATACTGGAGAACTATCACATAATAACCCGGGAGATGTATACAGCACCGAGCGTGGGGGTCACGAGACGCATACATTCTTCCCCTTCAGTGATATACGGGTCCACTTAGGATATGTAGGTGGGGGCATTAAAGATGATACATCGAACCAATCTAAGGGTTCCCAATCCGGGATACCAAATGGTATCTGGAAAGCAATGAAGAGCACGAAAGTCTTAATATAAGACCGATGCCCATGAAAACAAGAACGAAAAGTAAACGCAACAAACAGGAGAGGGGATCCGAATTGAGGAGAAGAATGATGGTCTCGGCACAATCAGAGATCGCGCAGCGCATCTCCCCCCCCCCCCCAAAAAAAAATAGGGGGGAGTCGATAAGCTTTGAGACTAGATTCTGAATGATGTATAACAGAGCCTGCCAATCTGGGGGAGTCTAAAAGAAAAGGAAAAATGAATAAAATCATTAACTAGAGGAGAACTAGCCTGCGAATACAACCGTCTCGCATCGGGAACCACAGTCAAAACGTGGTCCCCTAGTCTGCGTCTTGAGACGGAAAATTCCATACTGATGACGTTTCGCGGCCAGGATCTGGTCGCGCCATTTGATTGGCTTTTATATGATAATTAGGCATATTAGCCAATCAAGTTACGCGACCAAATCCTGGCCGCGAAGTGTCATCAGTACGGAATTTTCGGTAATAAGTTCATGTCCTAGATACACCAATATGTTACTGACGTTCTATGACCGAAACATAATAGAACGTAATTAACCTATTGTTGTATCTAGGACATGAACTTATTACCGAATTTTCCGTCTCAAGACGTAGACGTCTTTGATTGTGGTCCCCGATGCGAGACGGCTGTATTCGCAGGCTAGTCCTTATATGGGAAACTTCGATATAACCGGTTTCGTCAGTATAACGGGAACCTCCGCTCTCACTTATGCTCTTCCTCTCCCTCCCCAGAGGTTCCGTGGCGCAGCAGTTTCAAAATAAGGTATATATGTATAAGTTCTGAGCCCGTGAACTTTGGGAACTTGCCGTCGTCAAGCGTTGTCAACTTGTTTGAAATTGTAGCCACGCGATTGGCTACTCAGTACAATAGACGGCACGTTAGACCCCGTGGGGAGAGAGTAAAGTATCTGTCAATTGATTGACTGTCCCTCTGCCGGAAAGAGGAATTTTGACAGCATGCCCGAATTGATGCGAACACGTAGTTTCTGACAAAGAATGAGAGGGCTTTTTCAAAGAAATGAGTTCGTTTGGAAGAGTTATGATAATGATTTCTCAAGTCTGAAAACTTCTGGGGTAAGAAAAACTATCTACCTTTCACCTGACGGAGGAAATTACGCCTATCGGATGGGTTTTCGTGAGAAAAATCGATTGCAAGTGCCTCGTGGTTTGAATTTGAGTGTGCAGCCTTTCCTTTCTTTTAGACAGAGAAGAGAGAAAAACCCAAAGTGAGAGAAATGCCCCATAACCGCCATTTCTAGACCCCAGAGAAACAACAGGACAACAACAAACTCTTAAGGTAAGTTTATTTTCTTTATCTGAGAATTTTGTGAAATAATAGTCACACAGTGCAAATACAGAGCTTGGGATGCCTGTGCAATCACCATAAATAAAAATCCAATCGCCATAAATAACAATATATTGCATGAAAGTAAATTCAGTTGTACCAGGAGCCCGTTACCAGGAGCGTCCATTTCCCATACGAGGGAGTTTAAGTATCGAGGACGCCAACGTCGACGACGACGGAACGTGAAAAAGTGCTTTCTCGTCAAATCGCTTGTTTATTATTTCTTTTATTCGTCTTGCGTTGCTTTTGACATCCAGATTTTTGAAAAATTGGATGCACAAAAAGTTTCGTTCACGCCGAACGATAATAAGAATGTTTTAATTTCTTACGTTGACGTTCTCTGCTCAACGTAAAACTTGGGTTTTCGCGTTGTGATTTTAATGAAGACGGCAAAAATGTGTGTCACTGCGCGCATTTTCACGTGCAGTTATTGTTCTTGGTATATTTGGAACAGATCTCACGGGAGTTCACGTGCCCGCACTTTGGGAATCCAATCAAACCATAGTCAGGACAATGCAGCGTTAGTAAAATCACCTCAAAGAACAATAGATCATTCTTAATCTCGATAGTTACGGCAAGCATATGCACGATCGCAGCAGAGTCAGAAGGCAGTTACCCGGGAAACATGTTCTAAAAATAGCTAAAACCGGTCATACGCAGACTCACGGGTATAGCATATATGGACGCTCCTGGTAATGGGCTCCTGTTGTCATGTAAACCGGTCATACGCAGACTCACGGGTATAGCATATATGGACGCTCCTGGTAATGGGCTCCTGTTGTCATGTAAACCGTTCATACGCAGACTCACGGGTATAGTATATATGGACTCTCCTGGTAATAGGCTCCTGGTTGTACACAAAGTTCAGATTCAATCACCATGTATAAATTGAATTAGAATATTGAACTGTTTGGCGCTCCATAGTAGAATGGCGCGGCCATGCATTCTCGACCCCCGTCGAGCATGCGCAGTAAGAAATAAAAGAAGGGTCTGGGGTCGAGAATGTGTGGCCATGTTGGGATTTGTTGTTTGAACAGCACTGCGCATGCTCACAACAATATCTGCACTTATTTGCGCGCAATTTATCTGCAGGTGAACCAACCAATCAAAATTCGGGATACTTAGGGGTTCAAAGGGTGGATAACTTTATCCAGCGGATAAATCCTTATCCAGTAGATAAAATAAGCTAGTTCCATTAGATAAAGCCTATCCACCCTTTGAACAACCGGGTTGTATTTCTTAGGTGGTGAGCCGAGGTGAATGAGAAACTCCTAAAAACACCCTAAAATGGTTCCAATAGAAGACAAACCACAAAGGAAACAACATGGAAGCGAAAAAGGTATGTTTGTTTATACATTATACACAATTTGAAAGGATTTATAAAACCCCACACATATCTTCTCACAGTCATATTTTCACACCTCTACACTGTGACCATACTTTGCTTAATAATATTTGTTTTAAAGTTTTCGATCTCACAGTCTATTTCGGTCTGGCAATGACATTTGTCGTTCTCTCAGTCTAAGACGGTCGATACCATCGGGACCAGCCAATCATGTCCGCCTTAGAGAGCTAGAGGTGTCCGCCTTACAGAGAGAGCGTTGATAGCCTGCGTTGCGGCTCTGGAGTATCGGAGTGCAGGAGCGGAGATTAGGGGGATTGGTTATTTTGATATCCACCCACTAATTAAAATGCATAAAATTAGTAAGTCATTCCACCGATTCATCCAATCATCATGCGGCGGAAGTGAAAACCATGTTTAATATCTGTCAAACTCACGCGTGGAATATCAAGGAATCTCAACTCGAGCGTAAAATTCAAAACAAAAAAAATACGAACTTGGAGAATGTCAGCTGAAACTCCGAAAAAACATATGAAGACAGGGTTTAACCCAAACCTGTAAACGTCAACGACTTTTGCAGGATATCAGTAATGTATGTTTTAAGCTAGCGTTTGGGACTTCAAATATTTCCACGGCGAGAATCCGTTCAAGACTTCAGAAATAAAAGAGAGCCGAAGCTTTAAATAATTCTAGCTTGTGCCTGCAAAAGTATTGGTCTTCATATTCCGAAATCTGCTGCTCTATCAGAGCGAGTCTGTCGTTCCTGAGGAAGGAAGATTCGAAATGCAGTAGAGAACTACACCTATGTTCATGAAGGTTTGCAGGATAAAGATTACTAAGATAAAGGGAGCTCGTTGCCGCTGAATATAAAGTCGCCACCAAATCAGTAAAGAACACTGCCGACACAATAACATCGGAACGAAGTTCTGCCAAAAGAAGCGCTAAAAACCATCCACGCAGCGGTACGAAATCATCAAAGCAGCTCGTATTTTCGGACGGCATAAGCCTGTTCCTCGAACACACCGGCCATGTTTCAACCGTGTGCGTTTCGTCGAGCAAGACGCTTGTGGAGTCCGATACAGGGTTCTTCAGCTCATCGCGAAATTCGATCTCATTACAAAAGATCTGTAATTATTTCTTTAAATTTATCGCTGAAGGAATTCTCGGTATGTTTGTCGCCATACTAATTTGGTTTCTGCTCTTATCGCATGCCAATGATTTATGTCAATCACGCATTTTAGCCAATAGCAATACGCGGCCTTCTGAGGCCGAGGGTTATCAAAATAACCATGGGATGCCGGCAGGCTCTCTCTTCCTCTGTTCCCCACCCCCTCCCCCCTCTCTTTTTGTCCTCGCCCCAATCCCCCTAATCTCCGCTCGCTGCGCTCCGATACTCCAGAGCCGCAACGCAGGCTAGAGCGTTGACTATATAAGATTCAGCTGTCCTCGCATATACTTTCACATCTCGGATGAGGGCGTAAAACCGTAGGAGGGCCATGTGGAACTGAGATTACTGAGCTACATGTTAGCGGTAAACGTGTTACCCTCTAAATAATATATAAAGTGACTAATAATACATTAAAATTATATTGTCTTTGCCTAGAAAAAGGTGTACGAAGTGAATAAGAGCTGAGTAATTTGAGTTAAATTTCGCCAAATAAAAAAAACATCTCTCAGGTAGTAACCCAAGCTCTGTAAATGGCAATATTTAATAGCATTGTTGGGATTTTTTTACTTCCATTCAACGTAAATCTTGAATAAAACTCAACAAACTTACCCTTGTTTTACCTCACTTACGTTCTCTATAAAATGTTCAAGTGCATATAAGCCCTGGCCAGTTATGCTTTTTTTTGACAGCTTAGTTTTCATTATTTTTTTAGCGACTAAACTTCCAAATGTAGAATAATGTCCGCGTATGGTCGGGGACTGGGACAAGAATATAACGTGACGTCATCAACAGAACTCGTCTCTTCACCGGTATAAAGCGTTGGCTTATTTGCAAAATAATTGAATAGATAACCGAGAAAGATGATAATATCGCGCTAAACGTTTCGGAGAGCTTTATTCGGCAAGCCTTTAATGCAATGGCGCATCGAGCGTGTTTTATTGATGACGTCAAAACTAGACCCAGTGCCAATTTTGTAAAGCGCTCTCGTGCGCTTGATTTTCGTCCACAGGCAACCCAAGACACGTTTTGGGGCAACTTTGAACGGCCAATACACCATAACAAATCAATCAAATCAACTTTTTATTCCGGAATCCTTTGTCTATGGCCTCTAATCTCTTCGTAAGAAATATAATTAGCCAGGGCTTATATGCACTTTAAGTAATGATTCGTGTAAGAAGTACGGCACCGAACGGCATTCAGATGGAGCAAGATGTTAATTTTGTATTGTGAAAATTCTTGATCTGATTGGTTGAAACATGGAAATCGCCCTAAAGGGTAGGATACGTCTCATTTCCTCCAATTTTTCAAAATATTAAAACTACGATTTGCACTGCGGTTCCAAATGTCGTTTATAAAGCAAATCGTTTGTTCGGAACCTTATCAATCGTGCGTGTTTCGTAGCTATTGTTTTTGGCTGTTCCTATATTGGTTGGAAGAGAATTTGTTCATAAAAATGGAATGAAACTAAGACTTGTTACTACTTTTATTTCAGAATATTCATAATTATCACCGAGTGTTTCCGTAGTCTAAAACACACTCAGACAAATCCCATGTGAGGGAGGCTCAATGCCGCAGAACAATGGATTTTATCGTACTCACGGATCATCGCGGTTTTGTAATGCAACGGCTTTACCGATTAAACATACAGATACGGATAATTGCTGAAATTCGCTGAAAATTGTAATAGGCATAGCTAAGAAACAGCTGAATTTCTAACGGGACCTGACTGAACCATAGAGGCTGATCAAAGTCAGGCTAAACTGGCACAGATCGAATTGGAATTTAGCGTGTTGGTTGTTGTAGAGGGAGGAAAACCGGAGAACACATTCACCAACAACACAAATCACATGTGGGCTACAGAGGTGAGAGGCGAAGCGCCATAACTACTGCGCCACCCCGGACCCCTGGGGAGTGGGAGGAAGAGCAGAAGTGAGAGCGGAGGACCTCGTAGTTTGGCGCGCGCACTAATGACGTCCATCGGTTACGTCCATTGTTCTCTATACTTGAATAAACTGATTTTTCCCCATCGAAAATCCCTTCTCGTCATACGTATTGATAGTTAAAACAACTAATGTATAATCTTGTCCCTGTTAGATCTGATCCTTCATGTAAAATTATTAACATTACCGTGAACTAAAAAGCTAAAAATAACCAGTTTTCCCACACATATGTACACAACTTCGATTGATATTTTCGAATTTACATTATCAGCTATCAACGACAAACGATATTCTGGAAGTTACAATGTAAAGAAAAAAGTTTTAAAGAGTCATATAATCAGCCAGAATGAATGGCGCCGATATATGTTTTCCTTCTTTAAAATGTATTCACTCATCTCGGGAGATCTTCGAGACCATTATTTATGCATGGTTTTACCCCAACAATTATGTGTCAAAGTAAACTTCAAATGCAATTACGTTTGCGCTGAATAGCTCCGCACGATATTTGCATAACTCGGCCGGGAAGAGAGAACAAGTCTATTTCTGTTTTAACTGGCGAGAAAACCAACAAAGGACCATCGAATTTCTTGGCTTAAAGTCAAAGTCACGGTAAGAATTGATTGGTTTAGTTCTTAAACGAACAAGTAAAGAGTCGCAGGCCGGGAACTCAGTTCCTCCGGCTACAGAATGGCCGAAACGCGCGCAGATGTACCGGAAAGACCCTAGTCATTTACATAACAATATTCCTTCATTGTAATGTACATCATTTCGTATGGGCAATATCCTATGTCAGTATTTATGACAGATTTAAACAATTTTCCCTTGCTTTATCCAATTTCGGAATTAACATTATCACTGTCATTCAGACGACTGGACTTGGTAGAGGAAAGCGGAATTCTGGGACACTTTCAGGTAAGCGGATCGTTAAATACGCCAGTTGTGTAAACAATCTTTGGAATCACTCCTTTCTTAGCGACTTCAAATAGAAAATCGCTAAACCAAGCTTACATAATTATACAACTGAACTATGTTAATGCTAACCACATTTTTAGTACAGTGTCTTGAAGGGTTAAATGCAATTACACTGATAACTGACTAGTAGACTTTCAAAAATAGTACGCTTCTATGACGAAGACGTGTACACAAAGTTTTCGGATTCGTATTGTAAAAAAAGAAAAAGAAATGAATCCCGACGAGTGTTTTCCTTAGTGTAAAAGTATGTTAAAGACAACACCAAAATAGTTTTTTAAATCCAATCCGCCTGTGTCATCTTCATCTTGATCTTGTTCTCGCATTCTTCGCCAGCTGGTATATGTTGGGCTATAGCTCAATATAAACAACAAACAGCAGCCGGAATAATATAATATATTTGTATTCATCACAATAAAGTGTCGCCAAATATGGTCATGACAGGCCGGCTGTGAGTTGTGTTTTTCTAGATAGATTGTGTACTTTGTATATGAAATTAATAGAACTCACGCTGTTTGAAAGGGCCGCTTTCATCAATTTATGGCTCTTTGATCAAATTACAAAGACATCAACAGAGAGAAATTCAAAATAATGGCTTGAATGTGTTGCCAGAGTAGCGTATATTCGGAGTTGACTATCGTTATCCCATGCAGCCAAAATCTTGCAAAAAATCATCACGTTGCCTGAAAGTCACTTTTCCGAACGTAGACGGATGTTTCTCTGTTTCCCATTTCACTTTTCCGAACAGTACGGTAAGTATATAGTTCCTTGTCATTTCCCATAATACACGGCAATATATGTATTTACTAGCCGAGGCCGCAGGGCGAGGTCCGTTGTCACGACCGAAGGCAAGCAAAGTTTTTCTCTGTTTACGGACCGACCTAGGCCAGTAATAACGTTTTTATTTATTGTTCCTTATTAATTTATTTGCTTTCGTTAATCAGTCGCGAGCTCATACAGAAGCGATACATTTGTAAGGCTTGAGCGCGTACTCTTTGTTTCACTCAACTGAATGGCATTGTTCAAAAAAAAAAAAACCCTTTTCCCAAGGCTTTCATTATCAAATATGTGGCAGAAATACATATATTGATCCAGGGACAAACATTAGAACCTAAAGGCATGAACAGAAAATAAGAAATGCAAAACTGCGCAGTCTACTATATTAAAACTTGTTTTCTTCTTAGTTTCCTATCACGCCCACTCATCACATCACATCTCCTTGACTCGATCACATTCATGTTTTTAATTTGTAACGTTTTCTTGCTATACTTGTACTGTGTACCGGATCATGAGGAAGGTCCGCCGTGCCAAAGCATTAAAAAACACTGTATTTCTATTGTGCAAACTCGGATAAGATGCAAGGATCACCTTGGATGGGATCCATAAGTAAATATATACAGATACTAAGACAAAATGAAAGGCTGTTCGTACGGTTCGAGAAGAATATATAATTAAAACCGATATTTCGGTGGGTACAGTTACGTCAGAATCAATCAGGTTGGCAGCAATCAAATATAGACCGTTCGCAATTAAATTTTATCCTAACAGCAAGGAATCACAAAACAACATATATATATATATATTTCGGTGGGTGCAGTTACGTCAGAATCTCGTCAAAAACTTTGGTTAATTGAAAAACTGGCCACGAAATACTGAAAATTGTATTAAATAATGACTGAGGCTGGCAGCAATCAAATATAGACCGTTCATAATTAAATTTTATCCTAACAGTAAGGAATCACAAAACAGCATACCGTATATATATAGGTTTGGTTGGCTGCTGCAAGGAGTATTGAGTCCGGCCAGCAATCTTTATTGTGCTATGTGCTTTACTTTACTTTATATAACCAGTATCACTACAAATTAATTTCCAAATTGGAAGTGAGGCCAATCGGCCGAAAGAAGTGGTGAATTGACCGATTTAGCTTGTACATGTGTTGTCCCAATTCAGGTCACCTGAATTTTCCCTTGAGTTATGTTTTGTTGTTTTTCTGTATCCCAAGAGGAAATGTACACATTTCTCTAATTGGAAAACACAGCACTGAATCCTCTGGAGAGCTGTCACATGTTCTGAATTGGGACAACAAATGTACACGCTAAATCGGTCTATTGCCGAACACGAAAAACCGGGATAAAAACATATCTTAATAGTAGGAAAAAACTCGGAAACGTATTCCCACACCTGTGCAAGACCACCTATAAAACCCGTGGAGTTCAAAGGTTGTTGTTTTTAAATTTGTTATGAGCTATCATTCTACTGATAGCTACAGTAAACTATAAATAACGAAATATTACTCCAAGCAAGAACAACGAAACTAGACCAAGGAAAATTACCATGTTCAATTTAAAATTAATGTTAGTAGTGCAGCAACTTGCTCAGATTGTCAATTCTAAGTAAACACTCCTTTAAATACTGAACTTGAACTAAACAACACTTATTACGCAATACGTATTCTGCAAAAGCCAATGAAATGGCTCTACATAAAATCATCTTATTTTTCAAAGCGCAGCAAAATATCCATATTGGCAAAAAGGCTGTCCCGGACTAAACGACAAGCGACATTCTCAGGCCGAAATGGATTGTGGTTGTAGCTATCCTGGACGCCAGATCGAGGCTCGAAGCGAGACGTCTTAGCCGTCGAGCGAAGCGAGACCTGTACAGCACCCGAAATGATCCCGTGCCCCAAATGATCCCGAACCCGAAATGATCCCCAAATCGTACCCGAAGTGATCCCCAACCGGAAATGACTCTCATCAAGTACCTGAGATGATCCCGAAATAATTTTGGGAAAGTTCTGACTTGGATTTGAGGGTAGAATTCCGGAATAGGTAAAACAATTTTATACTTTCTTGAAAAGAAAGTATAACAGCATAAACAAAAACAACAATATGACGTCATTGGTCGCGTGATTCTGATGAAATTCGCTAATATCTCGTTCCAAATAAGCAATGTTTGTGTGAAACCAACAAATGAACGGACTGAATGAACCACTCGGAATGAATAAGCGTGATGAAACTTAATATGTATATCTTTTTACGCGGGTTATTCTACTTACGTCATTTCCTTTTTCCTCTCATATTGTGTAATCACTTTTTATGTTTACTTACCATTGTGAAATATTATTCACTTGTAAGATCTACTTGAAGAAGGCTGGTTTGGCCAGCCGAAATATTGTTAACTTATCAATATATACGTTGTTTAATCAGCTTTTCTGTAGTCCTTGGACTTGTTCACTTATTACTGTTTTTGGCTGATCAGATCTCTCTGTTAGATCCAACGTACTACCGACAGAATTGTCGTATACGGATTTTGCTAGCTTTCATTAGCATTATACAATCTTGAAAGCACCGTTTTCCGGTCAGTATAGAAAAAGAACGTCGTGTTCTGTTCGGCATCGTCAAGAGGTAAATTTCTTCACTGAGCTGGAGGCTGAAATTGAAATAGAAATTACATAAAGAAATTATAATAATAAATAAAAGAGAAAACAAGCCAAGATAGTTTTCCTGAAATGTTGCATAGTCCAACCGAAAAAATGCACAAGAAGTTTAAGAACTTGATGATCCACTTTTCGGCTCAACCGGTAGGAGTTTATAAACAACGCAAAAAAGTTTCAAGACCAAAAGAAGAACTTCGAGAGCGAATAGATATGCACGCTCATGGATCGTGTTTTGCGCACGGCAAATTATTTCGAAAGCCTTTTTAATTAACTTACTTTCAAAGACATTGAAATGTATTTTACAGTAACACTCAGTTGCTTTCGTTTGTGGCAGTGTTTATTTAATTGCCTATTTGGTTTCCCAGGTTTCCCTGGTTAAAGTTTTGCAGATCAATACTAGAAGTTCGAACTTCTGTCATGATTACCGTTAAAACGCAGAAAAATACACAGATCGAAGAGAGCAATTGAAATGAACGTGTTACGACACATCGCAAAGTAAAATGTTTGTTCTGTAGAAATCCGCTAACCTGTCAATCATTCCTGTAGTAAAATCACATGTTTTTCTTGACTCACAAACTGAGTCTTATTTTAGAAGTAATATGTTCTTGCAATGCTCCTACTACTAGCTGTAAATATAGCCTAAAGATTGCTTATTTGGAACGAGATATTAGCGAATATCATCAGAATCACGTGACCGATGACGTCACATTGTTTTTGTTTTTGTTTGTGCTGTACTGGAACGAGATATTAGCTTATTTGGAATAAGATATTAGCAAATTTCATCAGAATCACGTGACCGATGACGTCATATTGTTGTTATTTGTGCTGTTTGTCTTCTTTTCAAGAAAGTATAAAATTGTTTTACATATTGTTTTACCTATTCCGGAATTCTACCCTCCAATCCAAGTCATCTCAGGTACTTGATGGGAGTCATTTCGGTTTGGGGATCATTTCGGGTACGATCTGGGGATCATTTCGGGTTCGGGATCATTTGGGGCACGGGATCATTTCGGGTGCTGTACAGACCTTACTTAACCCGAGTCGCGAAGCGACGAGCCTCTGGGACTACTCAAGTACTGTTTACGGTTCCTTTGAACATAATCCAATTAGATTGGCATGCGTAAAATGTGCTAAAAATATAAACCTGGCCAAATCGGTTTTGTTCACGTGGTAGCGACTTTCCCTACCCTGGTTCCAGAGGGGCTCAGGTACGAATATACTGTAATGTGCCGCGATCGAAAGAGTTTTGATTCCCCGAAGGAGTTTTGTTGCGGCTTGATTTCAGCTGGTCTCGCTTCGCTCGGGTCGCTCGCCCCGACGATTTCGAGCCTCTGGTATCCAGGGTAGACTTTCCCATGCCCGTTGGAAGAACAGCAAATACATCTTTCTTCAGTATGAATGACAGGATTACGTAAAGTTTCCGCGAGAACGATTTTCAAGAAGCCATTTCTATTAAAACAGACTTTGACCAAAATAGACAACAACGGCTCACGTTACTGAGCTTGACATTTCAAGTCACATGATCATGTGTGAGAGGGCCAACAAATCACAAGCCTTTTTAGAAGTTTAGCCGATCAGCGTGCCAGGGTCAAGATCTGACTCTGATGATATAACGTGTTCTCTAATTGGCTAATTCAAACGCTTGATTAGATTAGAAAAACAATCGCTTATATGTACAACGGGCGGCCAGAGGCACTTTTCTAGAGAGAGAACAGCCGTGGAGAAAGAGCCGTGAGCTAGGAGAAGCGGATTTCCAACCTCTGATCCAGGGTAGGTTGTAGCTGAAAGTCCAGTAAATTCATGCAGTGATTCTGACTAGTCTTGTGGCATGGGATAGTCGCCAGACAACTCGATAAACTAATATATACAATTAACTAATTGATATAAATTGTATTCTAGCTTAACTAATAGGAAACTGCCAGATACGAAAAACCGCTAAAACTACGAAAAAAACCATCCTGTGGTTGTTCCCAAAAAAATTGGAAATGAGCGGAAACGTATACCTCGACCTATTAAACGCACAAACCAGAATTCTCCGATGCCTGATCTTGTGTGCTTGTTCGAATTCCAATTAACATGCATGCCTCGTATATATCGGGTATAGTTATCGTTTGATGGCCAGATTTACTAAGTCACCCCTTCTATATTCTTGCATACACAAAACTATTAAATTAACACACATTATAGGAAAATCACATGCCTGACGAGTAATTCCACGTTTAATAATATACATGAAAAAAATGCTCAATTCTGATTGGTTGAGGGCAATGCAATTTCAAGGAAACACAGTGCAGAAAAAAAGGAAACAGTGCCGAAAAAAGGAAATACGATGCAAATTTCTTTGGAAAGCAATGAAACATTTCCTTTCGACTTCTGAGAACACTCGAACAATTTGAATGAATTTGAAAGTGTGAACTATTATGGTTTGTTGACTGAATAAATTACTTTGTCACATGACTCGCCAACGTCACTTCCTGACAATTGTTTGCATGTATATTATTAATAAGTAATCATACGGTTTTCTCGTGCAATTTGGGATTAATTTTCACTCGTGTGTTTATAAAAGAGCTCAAATTGCACTCGCCTTGCGGGCTCGTGCAATTTTGATACTCTGAAAAACCCACTCGTGCAAATTAATCTCAAATTGCACTCGAAACCGTATGATTACCTGTACAAAACCAAAAGTCACGTGATGATGGCCGGACGTGTATGGCGTGAGCGGGCCGGAAAAAGCCATCCGGCCCTGCACAATTTTTTCTTGCTGTTTTGTGGTTTGATCAACAAAGGAATATGGTCATATGATAAAAAACCTATTGACTGAGTTGGTCGGGCCGGACGGGAAAATGTTTGGCTCTCGGTCATTTTGTACGTGCGCTGGGTCCGTACGTCGTGACTTCGAGCCAAATATTTTCCCGTCCGTCCCGACCATTCCGTCAATAAGTACCTAATATTTGCACTCGTCTTAGCCCGTATTTGCACTCGAAAACGCCAAGTCGTATCATAATGGCATATAATGCATTCAAGGAAAGATGAACTGAAAAACGGCGTAAGCTTCTGTTTGCCCTTGTTACCAAGATTATATCAGTGCAAGTTTTGACTGCAATAACAAATAAAGTCGGAGAGAACAATGGAACCGGGCTCACTTCAAGTTTTTGTCTACGTCACTTCCCGTTTCCGCAATTTCTATTGCGAAATTTACCACATTCATAGATCTTCTTACCTTTAATAGAGCAGTCTTCACTTGTAACATCTAGTATGAAGAAGGCTGTTTGGCCAGCCGAAATATTGTAATATTCAATATAAAATCCTACGTTGTCAGCTTTGCCGTAGTCCTTGGACTTCGTATTCATTTTCATTTTGGCTGATATCCAACGTAGCAACCAGCAGGATTCTTTGCCGTTTCTCAAGTTTATCATACATGTATGTCATATGAACCCCCTCCTCCCCGGCCCCCCTCTCCGCGCACTTTCCGCGGATTTCCTCTGGGTTTCCGAGCTAGCAGGACATAAGGAACTAATCACATTATACAAACGCTCATTTATCCATACCTATAATATAGTAATATAGTCTGGGCAAATAGTAATACTTACCCGTCCAAACTAGTGAAAATGTTCAAAATGCAAAAAAAGCAATTAGAATTATCACTTTCTCTTCATATAATGCAAAATCAGAACTACTCTTCCAAAAACTAAAATTGTTAAATCTTAGTCAAATCAATGACTTATGCATTAGCCTTTTGATGTATGATTATACAAAGGGACATTTGCCAGCTCCTTTTGAAGATTATTTTATCTTAAATAACACGGTACACACACATAATACAAGGAAGTCAAAATTTATTCATAAAGAATGTCGCAGGACAGATTATGGGAGATTTTCAACAAGAGCAAAAGGAACAGATTTATGGAATAAAATAGGACCAAATATAAAAGAATCCTACTCAAAAATACTATTCAAAAGAGCAACGAAATCATATACCGTATATTATCACAATTCCACTGAGTGATCATATATAGAGTCTACACCACTTACGGCATACTTGAGGGTCATTTGATTAATTACTCATAAACTTGATTGTTTTACATTTCTACTTGATTATTTAACAACAAGACTTGATTAATCAGTAACTGAACTTGATTGTTTATAACACATTTTGATTAATTGCAACTTGAAAACTTGATTTATTCGCAACTTGAAAACTTGATTAATTCGTAGTTATCTACTTGATTATTTAGCAAAAAAACTTGATTAATCAGTAACTGAACTTGATTATTTATAACAAATCTTGATTATTTATAACTTGATTAATTACCCTATATCATTATGACGTCACGGCTTGTTTATGAGGGGGACAGAATCGACTTGAACAATAGAATTTTGAACTAAATCTGCTCTGCTGAGGAAAATTTAACTTCGAATTGTCTGGTTTCCAGATTTCAGCTGTATGAATGTTTATCCCACAATATTTACCTTATTTGGTGGCTGTTACCGCTATTCTACGTTCTACAAAATGCATTTGATAGCGATTTCCTTTGTGTTGTTGCTGTTTTGTTCCCCTTCCACGACCGTGATCCTTAGCGTTTAAACAATAGATTGTTTTGATTTGACGTCATAATGATATAGGTCAATTGCAACTTGAAAACTTGATTTATTGCAACTTGAAAAACTTGATTAATTCGCAACTTGAAAAACTTGATTAATTCGCAACTTGAAAAACTTGATTAATTCGCAACTTGAAAACTTGATTAATTCGCAACTTGAAAAACTTGATTAATTCGCAACTTGAAAAACTTGATTAATTCGCAACTTGAAAACTTGATTAATTCGCAACTTGAAAAACTTGATAATTCGCAACTTGAAAAACTTAATTAATTCGCAACTTGAAAAACTTGATTAATTCGCAACTTGAAAACTTGATTAATTCGCAACTTGAAAAACTTGATTAATTCGCAACTTGAAAAACTTAATTAATTCGCAACTTGAAAAACTTGATTAATTCGCAACTTGAAAAACTTGATTAATTCGCAACTTGAAAAACTTGATTAATTCGCAACTTGAAAAACTTGATTAATTCGCAACTTGAAAAACTTGATTAATTCGCAACTTGAAAAACTTGATTAATTCGCAACATGAAAAACTTGATTAATTCGCAACTTAGTCTTTTATCGCGTGACCTATGTAACAACATGCAAGCGATTTTTGCAAGCTATTGAAGATGGCGGCGGTCCAAGTGCTTGAATGATGTGCATTTGTAGTTTATTTAACAACAGATGGCCTAGGTTTTTACAATACATTTATGGTTATAGTATTGGAAGACTATATCCAGGAGTAAGTAAAAGCTCTAAAGTCTATGGACCTTATTCACACGGCGGCCATGTTTCAATCAATCAATCAACTTTATTTCAAGAGGGTAACACTAAATAGTACAACGCACTAATAAACTCGTGGCCCTCGCAGCACAACACATGTAAGACATATTACGAGAAGGACATATAATAAGACTATACTAAGTTAAGCTAAAATTACATATTTACAAGATATATAAATGTATACTTTAAGGAGGATCGACATTACCAAGTTAACTAAGGATAAATTGTGTATCTAAAAAAAGTAGTGAACTGTTGGAAGCTTTTTTGAAAGGTACGAAAATACTTGTAAAGGGCAGACTTAAGAATATTGACAGAGGAGGAGAGTCTTAGGTTTACTGGTAATTTGTTCCAACATTTAGTAGCTGTGACAGAGAAAGAACGGCCAGCTTCTTTTTCTCTGGTGTAGCGTGGAGGTAATACGGTCAAGTGCGCATAACGCGTTCTCCTTGTGTGCTGCTCACTGTTGAGCTTAAGCAAATCGTTGATATATTCTGGGGCTTCATTGACAGTGCGCTTGTACACAAGTAGACATTTTTTTATATCTGCCTCCACATAAAAAGGAAGAAAGCCTAATTTATTAAATAATTCAATAGAGCTGTGGCGAGGCTTGGCATTTAGAATTACCCTAGCGCTACGTTTTTGTAACCTCAAGACTCTGTTGATGTTGTCCTTACTGCAGCTTGTCCAAGTGATTGAACAGTATAATATGAGCGGCTTTATCATAGTGTTATAAAAAAGAATGCGCTCTGCTCTAGGTAGATAGTTCTTAATCTTATTTAAAATTCCGATGCGTTTTGATACTTTCTTGACCATAGTGTCGACATGTGTGTCAAAACTTAAGTCACTGTCTATTTCAAGTCCTAGTAATTTAACATGCTCAACTTGTTCTAATTTAGTATTATTTACTCTAATATTCAGATCTTGCTCTTCTTGGGTGATCTTGTCTTTAAGGCGATTTCCACATATAAGGATACATTTGGTCTTTGCTGCATTAAGTGGAAGTTTATTTGCGTTGGCCCAGTCATCTACATTTGCTACTTCATTTGACAGTTCGTCCTTCAACCCTTGAACATTGCTAATGCTCGATGAGGCCAGAATAGTAGTGTCATCTGCAAATAAGTCCAATCGAGAGTTCGTGTAAAGTGGCAAGTCATTTATAAATGTTTAATCCCAGGAGTATAAAAACCTTTGTTTTGCACGCGTGAACTCGTTCTGAAACTGCTCAGTACGTGGCTACACGTGGGAAATCTATAACTGCTCAATACGTGGCTACACGTGGGAAAGCTATTGTTTCAAGCCAACATGGCCGCCGTGTGACAAAAGCCCATTGACAATCATATTTAGAAATAACACAGAATCACCTGCCTTTGAGATTGATAACGTTGCCACGGTAAACAGGTGAGTGTAAATATGTCTTATGCAAGGAATTTGAAGGATGAAGACATGAGTTAGCAACCTATTACCCTTGTCGATTAGTCTCTTTGTTTTTGATTTAACTATCTGATAAGCACAAAAACTGGTTTAATTCAATATTCGGGCTAAATAAAAACATGAAAGTGAAACACATTCGAGACTAGCTCATCTCCAAATGCATGGGCAAATATTCTTACTGAAGAGTTGAGCACGCAACAACAATAGACTAGGACTGATGAAATGCATAAAAAGACAAGAATATATGGAAATCATTCGTAGTCATTGTTATTATGGCTCTTCATTTTCTTTTCGGTTAAAAGTTTGATATTTTCCCCATAATGATTCAACCTCCAACATTTGTATGTGTTGCGGTCTTTTACTGAATGATCACAAGTTGCTTGTACGAATTTTGCAGGTATAACATTTTCATTATGCGGAGAACCATAACAATTACCCTATATCATTATGACGTCACGGCTTGTTTATGAGGGGGACAGAATCGACTTGAACAATAGAATTTTGAACTAAATCTGCTCTGCTGAGGAAAATTTAACTTCGAATTGTGTGGTTTCCAGATATCAGCTGTATGAATGTTTATCCCACAATATTTACCTATTTGGTGGCTGTTACCGCTATTCTACGTTCTACAAAATGCATTTGATAGCGATTTCCTTTGTGTTGTTGCTGTTTTGTCCCCCTCCCACGACCGTGATCCTTAGCGTTTAAACAATAGATTGTTTTGATATGACATCATAATGATATAGGTCAATTGACTATTGGAAAAAATGTCAACTAGTGTCATATCATATATAGCTAGTGTCCTGTCATCTAGTGTCCTGTAATCTAGTGTCTTGTCATATAGAGTCTTGTCATCTAGTGTCCTAGTATGGAGTAGACATGTGCTAAGGCCCGTTTCAGACGGCGAACGTTTTATGCGTCGACCGAGTTCAATGCAAATTATCTTTAACAATATATTTAGTTTACACAGTACCATACGAAATGTGCTATCTCGACGAATCCCGACTGCCTATCCGTACAAGTTTGAGACCTGGACAACAGGTACATACCGGATCCAAATTAGTCCGGGTACAGTGTAACAACAACTGATCCGGATAAATGTTGTACCGGTATTCTAGGGATAAAACGACCTTGCGATTGAACGCAGTCTGGCTAAATAAAGTAAGCCAGTTTCAGTCTGTTTACCATAAATGGTCTTGTCTCACTACTTGTTTAATGAACTGTGGTATGAGATCGATGTGAAATGACTCTCGCCATTTCTCATGCTGACTATAAAGCCATATTTTATCAATCTTACTTTAATTAGAACTAATATTTAGAGCAAATAAAAGTGTTGTTGTTCTTATTCTTTATACTCATATTTGATAGAAGAATAAAACACTGCACACTCATAAGGTTAATTAGTTGAAATTGTAAATTTAGAGAATTATTAGAAGGTTCCTGGCTCAGAAACACTACTACGGTTACGCAATGCAAAACATTGTTCGTGTGTCTGACTCATTTTTAAAAATTTAAGCTACGCTAACTTGGCAAACTACACCTTGGTCCATATTTTAATATAATTTATATTTGCACATGGGCCCTGGTTTTACCATATACAAATGGCCTTATTGTTCACGCCAAACGTAAACAACTACATGCACTTATCGAGTGCGACCTCCGCCTGACCCTCAGCACCGGATACCCACAAAATGTTTAAAGTTTTTCAAGTTGCGAATTAATCAAAGTTGCGAATTAATCAAGTTTTCAAGTTGTAATTTTAAAATCAAGATTCGTTACAAAACAATCAAGTTCAGTTTCTGATTTATCAAGTTTCGTTGCTAAATAATCAAGTTTCATGTTGCGAATCAATCAAGTTTTCAAGTGGGGAATATCAAGTTTTCAAGTTGCCATGATGTTGACCCTGATAGGACATCGTACACTACTCATCATAGTAAACAATTATATCATATTCTGTTCTATTTTATTGTTTTTAGTCATATATCCTAGTCGAATTTATACACTGATTACCTCAGATACAAAAATATCTATATAATTGTATATATAATAATAGGAGGACTACTCGTAAAAGCCTTCTGGGTTTATCAAGTCCTCCATTCAAGTACGTATAACTTCAAGATTAACTAATTGTTATTTTTACAAAAATGTATTATAAGCATACTTAATTGGAAATAAAACTCTAATAAGGAACTGACAAAAACATTACTCAAGGGTGAAAATCAAGTGATTCGTAGAAGGTCCAAAGTACTTTCCACCACGATTAAGAGCCTTGCTCTGATTGATCAATCAGAGAGAAAGGATGTAGTCTCAGACTACATAATCTCATCACGCTTTGGAATTTAGTCGACCGGACCGGCCACCACAATGGATTCCTATAGCGCGTGATTGGGGTCAAATTGCATGACAAACTATTATTCATATACATTTTTCCATTGTCTGTACTCGTATTGATCATAGAAATGACGTCATAAAATGTTCAAAACTCAACACTGCAAAGTTTTGGACATTTTATGGTGTCATTTCTATGATCAATATGAGTACGGACAATGGAAAAACTGATGTATGCGATTTTTTTTTTTACAACGACGAAGCACTTAGCTTCAAATGAGTGCGTAATAAACTACTTTCGAGTTTGAAAGTCAAAACGTAAACACTTCTAATTACCGCCGCCGAGAGAAAACTTTCTTTGACGAATGGCATTTGGTTTACCGATTAACTCATTGATGGAATGCTTGTGAAATCCTTTCTTGTTTTTTTTTCTGGATCAGGAAAGTTCTTGTTATAATTCAAGACTTCTGTCGTTCTGAGCTCTGAGAGAACTAGTCACAATGTCTGAACCACAAATTCGCCGAAACTTTCTCAACTCAAGAGAAAACTCACATTTTGCCAAATGGCACACTACAAAGAAGTTTGACTCACCGATTAACTTCTCCTTGTAATGAAATGCTTGTGAAATCCTCATTTTCTTGTTTTAGCGAAGTTAATCACAAACCTCGCGCAAAGCTACCACGGCTTGCGAGTACATCATTTTCATTGTCCGTACTTAAATTGCATATAGCGGAGAGCCAATCAGAAATGGAGCACATTAATGTCTATTAGTATTATTTATTATATAGTAACTTACTAGGAAGTTGTCTGTTCGTTAGTATATATGTATAGTTGACCTACACTGTAATTCAGCCACTGGCTGCGAGAGTGATTAATAAACGAATTATTATAATGTGTAAGTTTTCTATTCTTTCAGATCTCTTTTATTGTTATGCCTTTTCTGTCAGAGCAGGACTCTGTTAAGTTGGTTGGTTTTTGGTGGAGAACGGTCAAGTAGTGAGGGGATTGCCCAGAACATTTCTTAGCTCCTATTATAAACATTTATAATATAGATAGGATAGTACGCGCGCTCTGATTGGCTAAAAGGCCATGTTTTATCAGAGTACATAACATGGTCTTTGTAGACCCCACATACTGGATCCTCCTTTTATCGCGCGTGTAAATCTATATTATAAAACAGATAAAGAAGCCTTAAACCATGTTTTATACTATCATAAAACACTCTGGTCATTTGAGAACACTCGAGAAATGTTGAAAACACGCGCCTACGGCTTGTGCTTTAACATTGCTCTCATGTTCTCAAATGCCCATCGTGTTTTATGATACAGTTGAATCTCGATAACTCGAACCCTCGATAACTCGAACCTCCCGCTAACTCTTTATAATTTTACCCTCGAGAACTCGAACCTCGTTTATCAAGACGTAACGAGACAAAACGTACTTCAGAACATTGAATTTATTTTGAAGCAGCATGTATTCTTTGTGTTAACTTCTCTAGTTTCTTGGTTTTACGTTACACAAAACGTGTCAGTTCAGTCCTGTGAGAATATTGTACGTGATAAGCGGTGTCAGCAGGAATCAAAGGGAAACAAAGGATCCATTCAACCATTCATAATTTCCGGTCATTTGTTCCCATCTTTCGCTAACTCGAACTCCCGGCTAACTCGAACCTTTTCTGATTTTCCTTGGAGGTTCGAGTTATCGGGATTCAACTGTAGTATAAAACATGGCTAATGCTTCTTTATTTGTTAATTAATAGCGTAGTGGCTCGTGAAATTACAAGGAATTTTGAAATCTCTCTCGTGGTATTTATGCCAAATACTAGCCTCCTCCGCAGGCATCTCTAATCTAGTTAGTAAGAAATAGTAAGGTTGGGAACCCTGTGGACAAACATGTGGGCGTGCGAGGGACCCTGGGGCGAAAAATGGCATCTCTCCCTTTCTCTCTCTCGGCTCCAATCTCCCTCTCTTTTCTTCACCTGCCACAGGGAGCCCATAATCTGATTTCTTCAAAAATTAGAGATGCCTGCGGAGGAGGCTAGCCAAATACCACTAGAGGACAAATTACTTTGAAATTTCACGCGTAATTTGTAATTTCAAACGCCGCCTACGCCGTTTAAAATAATGTTTTTCTGGATCGAAATTTGCCCGGTTAGACTTCATTGTTCTGTAGGTCTGTCCTCCATAATATTAATGGTAATCAAATTTCACGCGTGAAATATAAATTACACGTGCGTTCATTTTGGTCAGCACCAAACCGCTGGCCGATAAACGGGCGGGCTCTGGGAACGAGATATTTGATCTCGCATAAATTTACTAGGTCAGGATCTCAAAACAATTTGAACAAAGGCACAGGGATTGAGGTTGTCACGTAAGATCGGTGTTTTCTCCCTGAAAACTGTGCCTTTCCCGCTAAAGACTTCATGCTGGCTGACAAAGGTAAGCCAAGTTTAAAAGTCGATAAGTTGTGTCGACTGTCACTGTGTTAATAGTACTGTATCAGTGTATGTGTGGTACAGTTTTTCTTTCATACAATCTTTCGTTGAGCAGACATTGGGAGGGATTTCGAAGCGAAACAGTCCACATGTACTGAACTATATGGTTGCCGTGTAATCACTGTGTGACACGTTAGAATTTCGGTTATACGACGAACGGAACACTTTAAAGTTACATTTTAAATTGTACATGTGAAGATTTACAGTGGACATGTTAACGTTATCTCTAATTTCTAGTACCGGCGAAAAATGCAGTCAAGTATGGCTTCATTCAAGAACAAGACGATTGACTTCATTTCTTTTTATACCTTTCTCTCTTTCTATTTCGGTCGGAGTAAAGTACAAAACTATGTTCAGTGTGTCTGCATAATCACAAGACTTATTTTGACATCGTTAAGGCCGGTTTCATGACAGATTTCGGAGCGTGGTATTCGGAAGTCATGACTCTCATGAATTACTGATTACCTGATAGAAATTATGAAATCAACCCCTACCGTGCCATGTTTTCGCAATAGACGCTCAATCGGTCGGATGGACACGGCATCGTAAAGCACGATGGGAGAGAATGTAAAATAGCCTTTGTCGAAGCGTGAAGTTACTTTTATTTAAGTGTCAATGTATTTAACAAATTAACAGATACCAAGACTCACGGAAAACCTCGCTAACTTATTAATTTTTAACCAACCAATCGCCATATGCGAAAATATTACATGTGCAAAATTAGTGATCCAAATCCTTTTGTTTTCCCTGAGGCCTCATGCCCGTGAATTTGTCAGTACAGTGTGGGGTCGGGATATGAATTTGTTGGGATCAATTATACTCCTTGGCTCCAGGAATGACCACGGCAATGCCATTCGTACTGGGTGCTGCATAAGTTTGAGTTCGATTCAACACAAATTTCTTCAATGGTAAAATTTGTCATTTTGTGGAGCTTGTTGTGATTGCTGGAATCGATTTCGAGATAAACTATCCACCCTTTCATTAATTATGAAGGGGAGAATTTTTTTTTAGGAAAAGTTCAAAACTAACATAAATACTAACCAGACACAGTTTAAAGACAATATTCAAACTACACAGAAACTATGCTTGGGTTACCTGTGATATTATAAACGTTTACCACTCATGAGATTTCAAAATTCCTTGTAATTTCACTCACTGCTACAAAATTGAACTACTTGACAAGATTGGAGAGAAATTTGACCTAAGTTCGATTAAAGTAGGGAAAATTAAAGAGCGAGAACTGTCTTTGATTATGGCTATTTCATGTTGAGTGATGCAGCAATCAAATGGAATCGGGAATGCAATCGTAATCATTACAATTGCTTAGTAGACTTTGCTGCAGCAGTTGCAGCAATTAATCTTAGCGGTCATAATGATTAAATGCAATTAAAAAATGAAGACAGTTCATGTATATACATGTAGTCTTGATAATTGCCTGTGATTGAAGCAAGAGTATAAATAGGAACTGGTTAGGTGGCAAACACCAACCAACTACCTCATATACAGGGCTAAAAATAACGGCCGGTCATCGGACAATGTCCGGCCAGAATTGGAACTTGTCCGGTCAAATCTTTGCCTTGCCGGTCATTTTGACCAGTCAATGTTACTACAGTTTCAACCAAATACTGATCTTGACCGGCGACTGACCGGCCATTATTTTTAGCCCTGATATACCAGGAGTCAAACACTTGAATTAAACAACTTTGCTTCAATAGGATTAATTCTTTAATTTTAGATTATATTTCAAATCTTATGTTCAAATTGTTCCCTTACAATCCTTTGTTTTTGACAATGTATTTTCTCTTTATAACCTACTAAGGTTGTCCTTGCTAGCACTAGGGCTAATAGTCTTCATTGTGTTGTAATCCCTCGAGACTCTTTTGCATGTTGACATCAGTGGTGCTGGTCCTGGCACTAAACAGACCCTAAGTCAATTAATAATTATTACATTCTAATTCACTGCATTCAAACACATGTAAATTATTTACCCCTTAAATTCCTTGTAATATTAACAAGATACAACAGGTTATGATGGTACTGGATGATTCACTGCAGTTTAATAACTACCGTAATATTGTTATAACAATGATATTGATAGACTTATGAATACAAGGTATTGTTCTATAATAATAATATTCTTTATTTAAAGAGGGTAACACCCAAAAGCAAAGCTTATAAACTTGTGTCCCTCAACTACTAATAATTATTGAAGTATAAAATATAACTTTACATATAGCTAGCAAATATGGTAAAAACTATGGATAAAAAAGTTGATTTACATTATATACAATTAAAACCTGCAGAACAACAATACTAACTAATAACATGTAGCTAAATCGATTTAATCTAGGAATTGAAACGAGTAAATAATTTATATAAACTAGAGACTGAGAGATTAAGGTAATAGCAAGTGAACTTTAATGAATTCCACAATGATGAGACTCTAAAAGCAAATGAGCTGCTGCCTGCTGTTGTTTGGGATACCGTATTTCCTTGATTAAGCACCCTTGGCATTTATTTAAAAAATTGTGGCCAAGGGGGGCACTTATTTGAG
Organism: Actinernus sp. WN-2022; assembly: GCA_030867875.1. Lineage (NCBI taxonomy): Eukaryota > Metazoa > Cnidaria > Anthozoa > Actiniaria > Actinernidae > Actinernus > Actinernus sp. WN-2022. The sequence continues at coordinate 74,745,039 of JAOWCC010001634.1, read as the reverse complement.
GGGGGTGGGCTTAATATATAACCCTTATGAGCCAAAAATAACTTTCGTTTTCACAGTGTTGTGAACCATTTTATTGTGTGAAGCCCAGGCCTGGATTGGTTTGAACCCTTCTGTCAACTTTGATTCAATGTCTTCTATGATTAGCTTAAGATTTTTAAAATACTATAGTGATAGCAGTTATAGTAATAATTAGATTTTCAAAGTAAGAGTTTCATACCGAGAACCAAAGGTTCTCGGTATGAAAGTGATTTATATCACATTTGGCGAGGTTTTATCAAATAGAAGGAGGTTTAAAACTGAGTTATATCATCAAATCTGAGGTTATATCATCAAATCTGAGGTTTATAACTGTTGAGGGGGGTTTAAAACTGAGTTATAAACCTCCCTCAACAGTTATAAACCTCAGATTTGTTATTTAATTAGTCTATTGTTCAACGGGTTTATACCAGAGTTTCACCCTTATGAAGAACAAAGAAAACCCTGTCAAGTGTGATATAATGTGCATTGTACACTTAATCGGATGATAAAATTATTGAATATAATATTAATCTTGGGAGGCAATTACATCAACTGAAGATACACACCAAGAAGCTTACAAATGAAGGGATGTACATGTATGCAAAAACTGATGACTGGATGTGATCAAATTTAAATAACAAAAGGTTCAGATTGAATGGAAATATTCAGTCACTCGATCAAAAAGACTAATGAATAATATTATGATGACTGGATGTGATCAAATTTAAATAACAAAAGGTTCAGATTGAATGGAATTCATTCATGCGATCAAAAAGACTTGGAAGGGCTGTGTGCAAAAACTGATTTACTTTTATGGTCACTTTTAGGTTTTTTCATGTAGAATGAAGTCGAATTTTTCGAAGTTCGTGTATGTGAAAATGCAGATTATGGTAAAAAAAAAAGATTTGAAAAGAAATATATTTCGGGCATGACAAGGTTTAGACCTGAGACCCGTTGGCTCCCCTTCGGACTTAACACGGGCCAAAAGGAATTATGGGTACACAGCAAAAATTTTGACAGGGAAACTCTTTACGGTTTCATCTTAAACGCCTCTTATTTTTGTGATTTTTGAAAGCTCACCACAATGTTTAATGTCAGATGAAACGTCCCCAAATTTGGTAAACTTACTAATTTCAATGTGCTCTTTCTTATGTTGGAGTTTATTTCTTGACTGGATTAACTTTGCAAACTCGGCCCAGTCCTTTTTTTCAATTCAGTAGTGGCCAAGCTAAGTTCAACCAAGTTTATTGGCAACAAGCCATCTATTTGTGTTCTCCAAATCTTCAATGAAGCATTGTTCTATTTTAGTCAAACACAGTCACAGTAATAAAAGTGTCATCGGCAAACATGCCAGTCATGCAGTGTTGGTGAATTTGGACAATCATTAAGATATATTAAGAATAGTATACATGTAGACCACTGAAGTCTTCCACATTTAATAGGTTTAGCATCAGATAGCACCCCATCCACTTGACAACACTGTGCACAATTCAACAAATATGACTTGAACCATTCTAATGCAAGGCCACATTCCATAGACGGAGATACAGTTTTTGTAACGCAATTTGATGGTTGACTGTATCAAACACCTTAAGTTAAAATAAGGATCCATTTAATTTACCATGATCAAAAAACTCAAGCCAAGGCGGCATAACGGAGAACTGTACAAGTGGAGTGCAATGATCTGAAACCAGATTGATGGCTACTTAGCAATTCATTACCAGTTTTTAAAAGTATTAAAAACGTATTAAAACTTATTTTGTAGAGTGGAATATATGCCAATTTTTCTGCAATTTTGGATATATGTTCAGGAAGTACAGAAATTGGATGATATACATGTTATTATCAGGGTTACTCTTTGCATCAGATTTGCAAATAGGAGAAACCTTTGCTAATTTCCATTCATCTGGGAAAATACCAGTTATAAAATAATGTTTGATCAAAAATAGAAGTTAATGACTGAGAAATCACAGGTCCTGCAATTTTAACTGTGGTCACACTGTAATAAACAGAGTTGCTCCAAGTTGGTGTTGACAGTTTAGACTTAAATAAATTATTGTAGCTAAACTTAGTATTTAGTTAAGGGTTGACATCACCATAACTTGAAATGTCATATGCCAGTGATCTGAAGAGAGACATCAGTGCTCAACCTTAAGTTTTTTAATCACTGGTCCTGGGACTAGTAGAGCTGAAAATTTACTAGTCCAGAGAAAATTCCTGGTAGTCCCGACTCCGGCATGCCAATATTTGCTGATCTCTAAGCCTTTCATGATACATGCACAAGTGAACAAGTCAAAACAAAGATGGCGGCAATAGCGGCCTTCACAGGAGCTCCTGGGGCTGACTAGTGCCCAGTCCTCGCCTCAGCCTTGTTCAGTCTTCTCGGCATTTTCGCGATTGTGTTCGGAACGTTTGCGAAGAAACTCGTTCAAACAACAATCACAGGACAACATGTTTTTGTTTTTATCTTTTATTAAATATTACAAATTATAGAATAGTTACTAGTCCTGTGACTAGTGGCTCTATTTTTTTACTAGTCCAGAAGCATTTCTTACTAGTCCAGGACTAGTGGACTACCGCTAAGGTCGAGCACTGGACATTGACTCACGATTTGGCTATAAGTCTAGTGTATGTTTGTACTTGTAAATTAATAGTTTTATTTTCAAACTGTAGTTTATATTCAGCTCCCCTGATTTTGCTGTGACCATTGGTTTTGTGGTTGCACTAATTTATGTGATGTCAACTAAAAAGTAGTAAGTTGCTATTTTAGTCAAACATCTAAATAGTAGACACAGACTATAAAATTTTATTTTAACATTAACTGATTTTGTTGTTTAATGCGAAGACTGTAGGTTGATAAAGTTACCCTGAAGTGCCTGCCAAGTATCACAAGAAAAAGGACAACATGGCCTCTATGTATGAGAACTTCTATAACTGGTTTTGGGCTGAGTATTTCTGGCTTCCTTCACATATGTCCTGGAAAATCCTTAAGGCAAACAAGAATTCCACAGCTGCACAATTTGGAGATATCTATTTCTGTATACCTGTAGCCGTCCTTCTGATTATTTTGCGCATCATTTTTGAGAGGTTAGTAACTAGACAAGTTACACTTTGGTAATAATACTGTAGACTGTAGTGTAAGGGACTCTTGATCAGGTTCCAAATTCTCCCTTTGAAAACAAAGAATGTAAAGGAGAATTTAGAATATGATCAGTAGTCACTTGTGCTGGTCTTCAAATATTCTATTTCATGATGGAGGAATAAGAAAGAGATACAAGGGTGAAATAGAGTAATGTTTGTCCCTCCCTCCTTCACCACCCTGCTGCTAAAAGGTGTCATTTGAATGTGCCAAATCTGTACCCAGCCCAAAAATATTCTTGAAAACAGTGCAATGGTTTAAGATGGACTGCTTACCATCTAGGTTGTACAGTAGAACTGTTGAAAAAGGTTTTTTTTAAATAAGAAACTTGAAGGTTAATTTGATTTATATAATTATTCCCTTTAAATATATAATGTCCCAATAATTTTTGGAATGGGACTCTATTCGTGAGAACCAAAAAGGATTGCTTTTCTGGATTTTTATCATCCAGACATATAGCTGGTCCATTTGTGAAGTACCTTGGAGTCCAGGATAAGAAGCCTGCCAAGTATATACCAAGTCCTATTTGCGAGAAGGTGTACCGCATCACAAAGAAACCTACTGACGACAAGGTGAAGGAGCTGTCAGAGGAACTGGGCTGGTCAACAAGAGAGGTTGAGAGATGGTTCAGGAGACGTCATGCTAAATCAATCCCTTCACCATTAAAGAAGGCCACAGAAAGCAGGTAAAGTTGATACAGGGTTTCATTAATTTTTGACATTAGTTGATGTAGAAAAAAAAGTTATTTTTTGAAAATGAATTGGCCACTACCAAATTGGAAAAAGGACTGGGGCCAAGTTTGTAAAGTTAATTCAATTAACAAATAAACCTCGCCATAAGAAAGAGCACCTCGGAATTAGTAACAATACCAGTTTGAGCATAGACTATATCGTAACTCCGCCGTTGCAGTGCACTCTGGGATGGATATCTCAGTTTCCATTGTTAAATCCAAGATGGCCGATCAACAAGAACAATGGAAAACTGAGATATCCATCCCAGAGTGCACTGCGACGGCGGGGTTGCGATATAGTCTATGATTTGGTGTATAGAAACTGAATAGCAAGCTTTCAAAAATCGCAAAAATAAGAGACGGTTGTATGATTGGAAGGACAACAAAGTGTCCCTCCAATCCATACAAATGTCTCTTATTTTTGTAGCTCACCACATGGTAAATACCCGATGAAACGTCCTCAAATTTGGTAAACTTACTAATTTCGATGTGCTCTTTCTTATGATGGGGTTAATTTCTTAATTAGATTACAATTAGATTAACTTTACAAACTTGGCCCAGTCCTTTTTTAAATTTGGTAGTGGCCAATGTAGTTCCTTTTGGAAAATTACCATATATACATGTACCTGTGTATAAGCCACTTTTTTTGAGAAAAACAAGGGCCAAAATTGGGGGTGCGGCTTATAATTACAGTACCGGGCGAAAGTATGTTAACCTTTACATGCACGAAACACGCACGAAACGCGTGTGTAGTTTGTGTGTAGTAAATTAATTTACTTCACGCATTTGAGTGTAATGCACGCACATACTACACGAGTGTATTACACTCAACTGTGTGTAGTTTTTCTTTGTTATGCAGTTATTGTTCGAATTCAAGTTTGCCTGAAGTTCGAACCGACTTTAAAAATGAAGAGTTGTCTTCTTATTCAACAACGTTGTTTCTAACGATGTCCTGATGTGTCAAACATTGAATTTTTGTTTAGATCGTAATTTGTACAGAGAACTGTGCAAAATAAAATTATGCGTCTTCAAACACTAAACAACTGCCGATCGCTTACAAGTGTAGGCAAGCTAACAGCAAATAAAATTTTAGCTTCTGTAGTTTCACATTTATGGCAGATCCTTGCAATTGTGTTGGGCTAAAGTGAACAAGTTGCACCGTAAATAAGTTGTTGGTAAGTGGTCGGTAAGTAGTCAGTAAGTGGTCGGTAAGTGGTTGGTAAGCTGTTGGTAAGTGGTTGGTAAGTGGTCGGTAAAATTGTGTCGGTAAGTGGTTGGTAAGCTGTCGGTAAGCTGTTGGTAAGCTGTCGGTAAGCTGTCGGTAAGTGGTTCACTCATTTGAACCAAAATATGCTTTATACCTTCTTAAGTTTCCAACGTTCTGGCAACGATAAACCGCTTCGATAACAGATAACAAATTAAAATATCCGCGGCACTCACTGTTGGGCCTCTCCTGTTGTGTCAAAAACCAGACAATCAGTCTGAAAGCGCATGAATCGTTATCTCATACTGGCTCAAGAATATTTTCAACCAAAATACGCTTAATAGTTTCCAAAGTTTCCAACATTGTGACAACGATAAACCCCTTCAATACAGTGCGATCTCACGGCAAATTAACAGATAACTACAGTATTGTGCTAAAGTCATGCAAAGATATTACGACAAATTTCGCTCTTAATGTTCCTACGAATGCCAACGCGAATTCGAATTCATGACAAACAGTTTTACAAACGTACAGTAAGATGGTTTTGGTAAATACCCTGCGTGCCAGAGGCGTCAAAAAGTCAGGATTCTAAAATAATAGATTTGCCGCAGTTAAAGAACACGTGATATCACGTGGGAATCCAAGATGGCGCGTGTTCACTAATTCACGGATTTGAATCGAGAATATGCTGCAAAGAAGAAAAGACAGATATAATGAGTACACTATTTTCATCAATATCCAACTATCTACAACGTAGTAAGAATATGCTATTGACAAATTTCGTTCTAACATTGGAAAGCTACGTGATATCAAGAGCGTAGCGAGTATGTACGCACATACGCACACTTTGAGTTTGAGACGAAAATTCCCTATTTGTACTATCAGCTGGATTTTACTTTGAGACGAAAATTCCCTGTGGAAACCATTCGTCAAGTACTGTCGGTAAGCTGTCGGTAAGCTGTCGGTAAGCTGTCGGTAAGCTGTCGGTAAGCTGTCGGTAAGCTGTCGGTAAGCTGTCGGTAAGCTGTCGGTAAGCTGTCGGTAAGCTGTCGGTAAGCTGTCGGTAAGCTGTCGGTAAGCTGTCGGTAAGCTGTTGGTAAGCTGTCGGCCGACCACTTACCGACAACAAATTTATGGTGCAACTTGTTCACTTTAGCCATTGTGTTGTTTAAGGCTTTGGAACCAAGGTTTTGGCCGAAATCACTGCAAATGTTTGTGGGTCCTACTTTTCAAACTTAAAATTTCAAGTTCTTGGTGTCTGAATTTCCACCCGTTCCACACGTTGTAACCCAATAACTACTATGCATTGTAACCAGTTGTTTCCAGAATGTACTGCACTCTTGTAAGACCAATTTACTAGGATCCAGCCTCTCTCAAATGTATATAATTAACATGCATGTGGGCCGCCTGTGGTTTCTTCTCAGAAGGCCACGCGACTATCGATCGAGTACTGAGCAGCGATACTTTTAGTTCACTTTTATGTACATTAAATCAGTCTGACATTGAGCTTCATCGAATTACACTGAACAGAACCGTGAATACGCTAGTATAAACCAGTTATTTGTAGCCAAGGTTCCAACGTTTGTGACTGTGAAATTACGGAAATTTACAAGCTGCTTTGGTTACCTAAAATTTATGTATGCTGCCTTATTCATGTAATCATCCCGGCATCTGAATCGAGAAACGTAGGACGTGCATCTGAATCGAGAAACGTAGGACGTGTTCATGCTACTTTATACCAGCCAATTCCATTGTTTAATACTGCAAAATTTCGTATACATGTTTAAAACTCCTAAGTGAGTGAGGTGGCCGAAAACGACTGAGCTTTTCAGCTAGTAAGGCCGTATTTAACGCACGCATTGGCGTAAAAAACAACACAATATAAATGTAACAAATCATTGGTGAACATGCATTCAGAGCATAGTATACAGTTCAGCGTTGTTACAAAATTACATTAATTACAGGGTTGACAAGCGTTAGAACACAGCTGTTACATGTATACTGGGTAATATGTACAATTGAACACTTTAACAGCAAAATAATTACTGAATTACAACACAGCACGTTACATCATTTGAATGTTTAACAACACAGTAATTACTGGTTTACAAAGTTCTGACCTTTTAACAGCACATGCAGTACTTACTGGATTACAACACAGCTTATTATATCAGTTGAATTTTTAACTACATACATGTAGTAATTACTGGTTTACAACTGATCTTGTAACAGCACAGTAATTAATGGTTTACAACTGATCTTTTAACAGCACAGTAACTACTGATTTATAACTAGATTAATAAGTGATCTTTTAATCATCCACCTCATTGGCTTAAACATCAAAATCTATCAAAACTTGAAGAAGAATATTTTCATTTTCTCAGTTTTTTAAACAGATTTAAAGTGAGTTTAAAGTGCGCATCAAGTGAAAACTCTCATAACTTTAAATATGACAAAAATACAGCACAGGAACATTGTAAAATTGAATGCTTTCTTGGTTATTGTTTTGGACTCTTCGATCTGATTGGACGAAATATTTTCACACAAAGAAAAGTAGTTTTAAAACAGTTTCAGTGGATTTGATTTCAGAAATGTATTGTATCTTCACCATAGAATCGTGGCTATACTTCTTGCGTGGACCATTACTTAACCAGTTGGCTTATTGTGTTGTTCATTCTCGTCAAGGTTGGGAACGAGCTGGTTCTGAAGAATGCGGTTAACATTGTAATGGAAATTAATGGTCTTTGGCTTAACTGCAGAATACCCTGCCACTTCAGGAATGGTACGGCTAGGGTTTGTTAAAATGGCTGGGTAAGCTTTCTCATATGAAAACAATAGAAAACAATGAAAAATGAATTATTAATAATATATTATTGAAGTGGCAAGGTATTCTGCAGTTACTCCAAGTAAAACTATGCAATATACTAATAATGCAAATAACGTATATGTACATGATTGCTGGCTCTCAATCAATTCCCAGAGATTCTAATAACAAAGACCATGATCATGGTGGAACTAACAAGAGAAGCTTGTTTTTAATAATATTATTATTCACACTTTAATATGAAATCTCGCACGTCTGTTGTTGAGAAATTAATAAAGGCTATTATTAATGAATTGTGCTATAATTGCAATTTAACTTCCTCCTTCCGCTTTCACTGGTATAATCAACTAAAGGAATGAAAACTTCTGTAGGAAGTGTACACCAAGAAGCTGACTGGTTTCAAGCGGTAGCCCTACTCTTCAAGTTTCCTCTGACGAAAGGCTAATGCTCAAAACGTCAGATGACTTCTAGTTGATTACACCAGTGTTTATCTTCCCTGCCGACGCAGACCTACATGTACACTAGTTTTTACAGGAACTTATAGTCATCCATTGTTTCTTTCACTATCCCGGCCCGCTACTTATCGATAACAATAATTGGGGCGATCAGTTTAAGCATTCCATTTTTTCTTCTTCAGCTAGTGCTGGAATGGCAGGAATAACCAGGGGCCGGTTGCATAAACGTTAATGCTTGATCTTGTGTTAAGAATTTAAGCGGACTGAAAGTATGAAGTTAACTTACACTAGTGTAATCAATAAAGTTGATTGAGGTAATTATGCTAACCACCGTGGGAAGCTAGTAGCAGCAGACGTTTTGAGCGGTAGCCCTTCGTCAGCTGCTACTCACGTCCCACGGCAGTTAGCATACCTCAATCAACTTTTTACACCAGTGTTAACGTTATTGGGCTAATGTTTGTGCAACCGGCCCAGGTGACCATAGCCTGTGAAAGCAGCCGCATCTCTGTCAGTGCTTCGCATTTCTTTGGGGGAGTCCGTCGGAGCGAGCACAAAAGGTGTCCACGATTTTCCAGCGTTTGGGGCTTGCCGTTTTCATGCTCTACGTGAAGGTGTGTTTGAAAGTGGGAACTCTTCATTTGTCTTACTCATTTTTTGAACAAAAAAACATAATTCTAATACTAGATTAGCTTCAAAATCCTCCTATTCTTTACCTTATGCGAGAACTAAGGTTCCAAAGTCTGGAATAGAATTGATGAGAAAATTAAATCCTCTAAGAGAAGCACCTTTGAGACGAAACTCAAACAAGATATTCTAAATTCTTATTGAAATATGCATCGTTATGTCTCATTTTTTTTTCTTCTGTTTTTTTCCCCTTGCAAACTGATCACAGTACGTATAATATGATAAGTCATTTATTTAATTATCAATTTTTGCTCTTATCAGTATTTTATATTTAGTTTTTGTGCTTGTCTGCTTTGTGTTTTTATTTGTGTCTGCCTTGCACTGATCTATCAAATTATTCACTACTTATTTTTAGCTGCTAGCTACTAGCAGTAAGCATAAGTATAGGACTCGCCTTGCATCTAAATCCACCTTCTCATTTCCAAAGATTCGTACAAATTATGGAAAATTTAATATAAGATATCTTGGCCCCAAAGTTTGGAACAATGTTGATGAATCTATAAAATCTTTGAGCTTTCGCTGCTTCAAGCGAAAGTTTAAAGACAAACTTCTAAATCTTTATTAATAATCTAAATAACTGTTTTGACCCACATCCTGCTTACTAATAGTAACTTTGTTTGTTAGTGTGTATATTGTGTGTTGCGTGTGTATTTATTATCACCTTAATTAGTTATTCGACGTATTTAATGTTATGTGCTTGCTGATTTTTCGCCTTTTTCTGACTTGTAAAATTAACTCTATCATTTAATGGGCACCCGACTAGATTAGCTCCTTATAGTTATTTCGGGTGCCAGGTTACTTTATAACTTGTTTACTTTCATCCGACCCATGTAATCTGCCACTGTAAGTACCAAAAAAAAAAGTTGTTGTTGTTGTTAGTGTAGCGCTAAATGGTTAATTCAGGCAGTCTGTACTCCATTATAGTATTAAAATTCATATTATACTTGTAATTTCTAATTACTTTTAAGGTACAAATAAAGCTTGTTGTTTGGGGAAACTTAAATAAAATCCCTTATATATCAGTTATGGATATTATATGTTGCTAAATCTGTTAGTGTGGTCTAATTTCTTTTAACATAAATTAATTAGAATTGGAATTCTAACCTGGATGATGTTCTTCAGTGTGCTGAATACTCAAACAGATAGCCATTCCAGCACTCTACATGTATATTCCTTTATAAGAAACATGAGCGACTGCAGAATACCCTGCCACTTCAGGAATTGAATACATGTACAAGTTTATTAAGAATTAATTTTCCATAGTTGCATAAAATTACTGTTCACAAGGCTTTTCATTGTTTTTTTGTCTCGGTCCTTTTCAACTACCGTAGTAGCTTGAAGTGTAGTGGATAATATATAGTTCCGGCTCGTAACACATGCCGTTCATTTTCCATCTTCTCCTTGCAAGTAGTTCTAAGTTACTAGGAAATATGCAGGGAATAAGTCGAGGGAAAATACATTAAAATGCAAGGGGGATATATATTAAATCATTGTATAAACGCAAGGGATATATATGTTAAAGCATTGATAACATGCAAATGGTTATATATTCCCCCGCAAAGAACATAGAAACTGAGGTGTGATGTGAAAATTGGAGACATGATGACTCCCCTGAAAGAACAAATAAAACAGCCATGTGGAAAATAAGATAATGGCTGAATCTGCTTAAAGTAAACACAAAAGTTATACAATGTAGATATATCAAGCTCAAGATTAATGTTTTAAGCTTTACAAGACTATTTTACACACCTCACACCGTCCTTTTGCGCATTAAAAAGAACTTTAAATGACCCAGGTACTAGTGTCATAGCAAAAAATATAAAAACAACGATAAATTGTAGCTACATGTACATTAAAGCTATAATAAATGTAGCTTTCATGTGATATCGTCGATTGTGTATAACATTACTGTATATCTAACCAGAGGCGGGTTGCAGCGATTACAAATTGTAATACGGCATGCGATGTGCAACGTTCACTAAACATTGTTATCAAATATTCACAATTTTATAAATAGTAAATTTCATGGAAATTACCGTTTAAAATTACCTCCATTTCTTAATTGAAGCTATGTGAATACCCATGTGAGGTTTGCAGATGAAAATATTTCAGATACACACAAACTATAATATGATCTAACAAATCCTAGGCTTCACAACATGTATTAAGTGAACTCGACCTTCGCATTAGCATTTAAATAGAAGGACGTAGTTGTAACTAATATAGTAATCCACAAATTACTGGTTAATTGTAAGAGGGCGGTTTTAGTAAGCCAATAAGTAATGCATTGTAACAGCACTATTTGTAAACCAGCAATTACGTTTTTTTGTAACGCACTCTGTTGTAAGCCGATAAGTACTGTATTGTAACAGCACTATTTGTAAGCCAGCAACTACTTAAAGAGATCAGTTGTAACCCAGTGAGTACTGTGTTGTAATGATGCTGAGTTTAAAAATAAATTACTGCATTGTAACTGCATGTGCTGAGTTATTATTAGCCAGGTACATTTATAAAGTGTTGGTATTTTTAGCCAGTCAGTACTAATACAGCCTTTATTATAGATATAGTTTATATGAAAACAGTTGTTCGCTTGTAGTTCCAGTTGCATAGTTACATTTGTAAACATACAAAACTCTGCAGCCGATGTAATATTGAGGTTTGTTTTAGGCGCCCAGTAAAACGTGCTGTGTTTTGTCACGTCCTCTCCACTTCTCGATTCTAGGTACATGTATCTTCTAGAATTTGAAACCTAAACTAGCTTATATGGTCAGTATATTATATAAACGTTATATATTTAGCTTATATACATGTATGTAGTTGATGTTATTCCATACATGCATATGTAGGCTCCATTATGCACGGTTTCGCCAGTCTGGCACAACACAAACGTTAATTGGAACCTTGGCTACAAATAACTGGTTTATACTAGCGTATTCACGGTGCTGTTTAGTGTAACTCGATGAAGCTCAATGTCTGATTTAATGTACATAAAAGTGAACTAAAAGTATTGCTGCTCAGTACTCGATCAATAGTCGCGTGGCCTTCTGAGAAGAAACCACAGGCGGCCCACATGCATGTTAATTATATACGTTTGAGAGAGGCTGGGTCCTAGTAAATTGGTCTTACAAGAGTGCAGTACATTCTGGAAACAACTAGTTACATTGCAGAGTAGTTACTGGGTTACAACGTGCGGAATGGGTGGAATTTCAGCATGTGCAATCAGTCAGGCGTGAATGTGTCAGTCTGCTTTTTGGCAGGTCTGTCAAATTGTTATAACTTTCCGAGTTTTGAAGCCATTTATTGTTTATGAAATGTGTAAAAAAACTTCGTTCTTTTTTTCAAATTATTACACAAGTGTAAATGTCTTCTCAAAACTTTGAAGGTCCACCGCGCATAGTCAAATGCACCTTATTACTGCCGTCAACGAGAAAGTGGTAATTAGCATACTAGCCTGTGATGCAGCAGGCGAACAAATTACGATGAACGGCATGATCACAAGTACCCTGCGAGTAGAGACTACTTCAACTCCACTACTATACTGTCTACTTTACACAGGCGATGATGGTGTGAGCTGGAGGAGTCATGAGCTTTGACGATCTTGTCGGCATACAGCAAGTTTTTATTTGGAAGTTATATAAACACACAAACAATCAAATAAAAAATGACAGCACATCAAAGTGTCTTTAGTTTGTAGTTTGCTCATACATGTAGAAACCTGTCTTAATTCACACTACCCTGGTTCCAGAGGGGCTCTGGTACGAATATACTGTAATGTGCAGCGATCGAAAGTGTTTTGATTCCCCGAAGGAGTTTTGTTTTGCGTGACGACTGTTGAGCCCCTCTGGCCTCTCGAATAGCCAACCTCAATCTCATGCCCATAGGCTCGCTTTTATGTTTACAAGTCCAGTCCAACTGCGGTTAATTTGCATGTCACTTTCACGTGGTGAAGTCGTGTGTGATTCAAAACATAAAACATGCCGTTGTCGGGATTTGCAAAGATAAAGGAAAATTATCCTCGATTTACTTCGTCGGGTTTGATGTTTGGATCTTCCAATGAGCATGCTTTGATTCCTTGTTGTTCTAGCTCTGTTATGTGGGAGTAAATCACGGCATATAGAGGGGAAACCCCCAGTACAATTGCTTGTTTTTGGATAATCGAACGTGAAGGAAGAAGCAAATACCAGGTATGAGTTGGAAAATCAGCGATTTTCCTTAGCCAGTAGGCCGTACTGAGAAGACATCACGCCGCTTCAAGAACATGAACAGACTTCAACTCGTTTATTTCGAGGCTAACCACTGTGAAACATTACGTTTGTGTATAATCTGTCAAGACTCGTGAACCGGTTTGTAACACGATCCCAAGATGAAAACCAATCAAAATGTTCCTTTGATCCGAATGCCTCAGTTTCCATGGCCACAACTCGATCAACCAATCAGGGACGAGGTACAGATTCTGTACCGGAAGAAACGAAAATCTCTACTCGGGCGGCCAAAGGCTCGTCACTTCGCGACTCGTGCTGAAATCCAGCCTTTCAGCTGGTCTCACTTCGCTCGCCCCGACGATTTCGAGCCTCTGGTATCCAGGGTAAATTCGCCCATAAAACTAGAAAAACTGAAGATCTTGGTATTTCATTTGAAGAAGCCTTTGGTTTCAGCAAAAATGGTCCAAAACTAGGTGATTTGCCATAACAAGGCAATAAGCCAGCTTTGCATCTTCCTTAGTAGCTGCCATCTTGGATTTTTCAGAGAGAAGACCTCCCACGTGTTTGTCCCGTGCGGAATTGAATCTGATTGGTTGACCCTATCATGTGGTGAGCCAACTTGTTTGTCCCATGCGGAATCGAATCTGATTGGTTGACCCTATCACGTGGTAAGCCAACTTGAAACAAAAAAACAACACCTGCAAAACTAGACTCTGGCCTGCCACAGGCAGCCCAAGTAATTACAAACTACACTGTATTAGAGTTGATCTTTTTCATAATTTTTCCTTTATTACGTAATATTCATGATGTTATGAATATTTGAAGGGCTGTGTGCAACAAGGGCATAAGTGACTCCTGATCACATAATAAATTTGAAGGAGAATTGTTATTGAAAGGGCTGATATTTACATCTTGTACTATTATTTTTCATGTCTGTGTAGCTGGAGATTCATATTCTACTTCAGTGCAACTGCCTATGGTTATTACATCCTATGCAAGGTACAAACAGCCAAACAAAATAATTACTGTTATAACTGTAAGCTAGTTTACCACTTATAAGCCACAGCATTAAAATTATTTTTTTGCCACAAAATGTTTAACATTGTGAGGGGTGCAGCTTATAGCCGAGTACTTTCCAAAAACATTTCAAAATGTGCTCTGAAATCCACGAAAAAACATGGACCTTGGCATCGATGTCTGCCGTATTGGAGCCTTCAAATCCAAAAAGTGGAAAAAGTTGCTCTAAACTTGACTTGGTTTTGGAGAGAAATCTCTAAAATCATGACGAGGCTTATAAGTGAGACTTTTCCTAAATATTTTCAGACTTTAAACCATAGTTTACCACTCAGAAACTCAAATTGTTCAACTATTTAACCACATTGTAAACCTGTGGTTCCCACAATATTGTAGTCTTGAAAACCCCTTGAATTTGACATCTCGTCTTGAAAAACCCTTGAATTTGACATCTCGTCTTGAAAAGTCCATGAATCCCAAAATATCCTTGAAAAGTACTTGAATTCTGGGAAAATATACTTAAAAGCCTGGGTTTAGTATCCCGAAGTTCTATGGAGCTAGCTACTAGGAAGCTTATAATTGTGAAGTAAATTTTATTACCTCTTTACCGGTTATTTTAGTTTTTAACAGCCGTGACATATGGCCATTATTTGTATCTGTATTGTCACTTGAGTGGATTTTGTATGAGTGGGCAGGTAATGACAACAGCTTACAGCACGGTTACCATACAGCATTGAAATGGTTTCCCCATTGTTTTGGTCCTTCTGATCCAATCAAACAACAGAGTTACTGTATGGCAAAGTTACTGTACGGTTACGGTACAGTTACAGTATGGTTATAGTATAGTTATGGTAGGGTTACGGTATGGTTAGAGTATGGTTAGACAGGGTGCCCATATCTCTGAGGAGTTTTTCAATTATTGTTATGGTATGGTTACAGACGGTTACAGTATGGTTATGGTACGGGTACAGTTACGGTACAATTACGGTATGGTTTTGGTATGGTTATGGTACCATTATGGTATGGTTATGGTATGGCTACAGTATGGTTATGGCATGGTTACGATATGGTTATGGCACGGTTACGGTATGGTTATGGCATGGTTACGGTATGGTTATGGCACGGTTACGGTTATGGTATGGTTATTGTACGGTTACAGTAAGCTTATGGTAAGGTTACGGTACAGTTATGGTATGGTCAGGGCTTCTGACAGGTTGCACGGTTGCGGATCCACACAATTTGGTCAAACCCGCACAATCCCGCACAATTCCTAAAAATCTGCAAAATCCCGCACAATTTGTTATTTTTTTAAATTAAAACAGGCATTCCTCTTGTTTACTGTGATTTTTGGAAACATTTAAGGCCATTTTCACCCCATTTACCTTCCAAAACACGTAAAGAAATCCCTTGTTTTGTTCGAACGGCTCGAGCAGATGAAAACAACAACAAGGCGTTCCATTCATGGCTTGCGCCAGCCTGGGCTCTAGTTTGTAAAAAAAAAACAGCAAGGCATTCGATCCATGGCTGTGCGCCAGCCTGGGCTATAGTTTCTATTATATTGTTTTTCATTGGTGGATTGTGGTAATTGTTTTGCAAATAGCGAATCAGAGTCGTTGTTAAATAGTGCCTCATGGCTCTTCAATGATCGTTTCGCTCTTGAGCGGAGTGTAAACAAAACTATCACATTCGAGGTCTGTTTTTGGGTCGATTTTGTGAGTTTGAAAGAAATCAATCAAAGGAATACCTTCTCTGATATCTGTTCCTTCAAATTAAAGCAATCTGGGCATTTTGGGGTCAATTTTCTGTGAGAAATGTGTACCGAAACGATAAGCGTGAAAGTATTCACAGACTTGAGAGCTTTTCTTTACTCTCTGCTCGAACGTCAGAACGAACTAGCTTTAAAATAAACGAGAATTTTTTTTTTTAGCCTGTTGAATTTTCTTAAAATATTGCACAATTTCCCGCACAATTGACGTTGTTTTTTTTTGCTCAATGTACGTCCAAAATCCCACACAATGTTTTGTTTTTGTTTTTTGCAACCTGCGAGAAGCCCGTTATGGTATGGTTACAGTACATACGTTATGGTACAGTTATGGTATGGTTATGGTATGGTTGCGGTATGGTTGCGGTATGGTTATGGTACAGTCACAGTATGGTTATGGTACAGTCACAGTATGGTTATGGAACAGTCACAGTATGGTTATGGAACAGTCACAGTATGGTTATGGTACAGTCACAGTATGGTTATGGAACAGTCACAGTATGGTTACGTTACAGTACGGTTACGGTATGGTTACAATATACACCTCATTCATAAGGGTGTGGTCTCTGTATTTTAACAGTTAAATGTTATAAAATGTAAAAACAACATCCTTGCCATGCGAACGAGCATACCAACATTGGTGATTTTGTAGAATTCAAGTGTTGTAGCATAAAAGGCTGTAAAGTTACAGCGATTTGAAATTAGAGAGATTTGTATGAGAAAAACCATGTAGGCCTTTACAGCCTCGCTTTCATGTATTTTCTACATTGAAAATGCCAATAACTTGACAGTAATTTGAAATATTGATATCAAACTGTGGTTAATTACTAATTTAGGTACAATCTTTCATGTGGTAGCAACAGTTTCTCTGTACACATTAATCTTCCAATTTATGCAAATTAGGTGGTGGCCATTATGAATGAGGGCTATGGTATGGTTATGGTACGATTACAGAACGGTTACAGACTGTATGGTTACGGTACAGTTACAGTACAGCTACTTTACCACTCCTAGGAATTCTGCTCTATATAAATTTACCTTCAGTGTTAATAACAAATCTCATCAAATATTTTAGAAATGAAAATGACTCTATTCTTTATTGCAGGAAAAGTGGCTGTGGGATCTAAAGTTATTTTTTACTGGCTTGGAAAATCATGTAAGTATTCCATACTAGGGTTCAAAATTTGCACTTGCTAAATACGAGTTTGTTTTAGGAATTGCATATAGAAAAAATAACTACACTTTTTTTTCTTCTCCGAGTTGACATTCACTTCAAAGACAATTAAGTCACTGCATTCCTGAAGACTTTGCAAAATTGGCAGAAGGAGTTCAATATGGAACTATAGCGTATTGTTTGGAAGACACTGACATTGTGTTAGATACTTGGTGCCCATTATACTGGGTTGTCATCATTAAATACCGTAAAAGACCACCTATAAGCCGCAGGGTTTTTTCAATTTCATTTTGACTAAGAGTATTTTTTTGCTCCCTAAAGTCCGGGTGCAGCTTGTTACTACACAGGCTTTTTCAGATTTAAGTTCTCGTGAGATATCCCAAAATGAGCCCTGATAACTTTTTTATATTGTTTTCTTCTCATAACATTCCTTCACAATCCAGTTTGTGTTTAATTAATATAATTGTGGTTCCGTAAAGGTCACATTTTGTGAAGTTTGATTGGTTTGAGTCTCGTTCTTTAATGTGCTTATTGATCGAAAGACTAAAATTCAATGAATCCTGGAGAAATATTCACTGACAGATTCAAGAAGTGGATCACATATCAAGAACACTGGGTATAAAGAAGTTGTTTGTGCAATCTCACGAGTCACGATAGATGGAAAATTTAATTTGTCTATAGCGAATTTTTAGACCTATTTCAAAGTGGCAAACATTATGCAAAGCTAATTGATATTCAAATCAGTTTGCGGAAAACTTCACACAGCACCAATTTGAAAGACGTGACTTCCACACCTTTGAAAACGGATTTAAATTAATAGAAAGAACTCAAGAATATTTTATTTAGTAAACATTTCACTTTGAAGGTAAAGTTGAGGAACTGTGTGGTGCTTTAGGAACTACAATGCAATAAAAACTCAGTTTCCCGCACTCCAGTGTTGTTGTGTCAAAATCCAGACAGACATGTCTACATGGCTGAGAGAATTCAATTCAAGTGCGATCTTGCAGAATCATAGCGTTTCTTGAAAACATAAGACAGCATTCTAGTAAGTAGTACATTCTAGTAAGTAGTAATTCCCAAGTGGAGATTGTTACTAGTGAGTGCATCACAATATATCAGAGACATTCTCGTTTACATGCTTGCTCACATACATTGTAGATTTAAGTACTAAACCTTGTTCAGTCGCAATTGTCCTCGTATCATATATCGAAATGTACTTCTAAAGCTGTAGTGTAACCATAAGTAAAGTAAAATGTTTCTTTAAGTTCGCTAAAGTTGGGGTGCGGCTTTATATAAGCGGTATATTTCCTTAAAGTTTTCAAATTGATCTCAAGATAAGATTGCAAGCCTAAAGTGGGGGTGCAGCTTATATACGGGGTGCGGCTTATAGGCAGTCTTTTACGGTTGTAATAATCATTTAAAAAAAAATCTAAGTTCATTCTACTCTGGACATTTTAGTGTTTTACTATGAAAACTTAAAGTGGAAATGAACCCTAATATCAACCCAACGACTATACAAAGATGTATTCGAAAGAAATAAGTTCTGCTATTTTCTTTTTCTTTTGTGCATCTATGAAGAGAAATTAGTTTTCAAGTTTGATTCTCCACTGATAAATTAAATTGTGTGGTGGTTCAGTGCAAATTTCCTCATATCATACATGACACATACCAAGAACAAGCAATCACACCTCCAGCACAAAGAAAACACAATGGTCCACAATTAGAAGCCGTTTAAGTCCAGCTTTTCAATGCCAGAGACAGCATGACAAAACTAATTATTTTCTTCCCAGTGTACCTGCTGTCAAAAATTACAAGACTTGAGCCATCTGTACATGTATAGCAGAGGTTGTGAGGGAGGTTTTCAGATTTTCTCTTCATAGGCAGAGAAATAAAGAAGCACAACTTATTTATTTTGAGTACGTCTTTGTATAGTTGTTGGGTTGGTTTTAGGGTTCAGTTCCCCTTGAAAGAAAACGCCAATAGGAATGGGGGAAAACAAAAGATCTTTGAATCAAAAATTTGAGACTTTCCTCACAAACTATTTCTTTTGAAATCCAACCATAGTTTGATCAAAACTAAACACAAACATCAAAAGTTAACTACCGTAATGAAAATATATTATTTTGTTGGTCTTCTATTGAATTTATGAGTACCTGAACCAAAGAAATTATTAGAAAGAAGAATAGAAAAGTAACACTTTTTACATTCCTTTGCCGTTCATGCTATTGCTTTCCTTTCATTTGCGTAGTTGGACTACATGTATGTGCAGTCTTTGTTCCAACTTTGTACAGTACTGTTGTTAATTTTAATGTAAGTGCTCTTTTCATGTCCAAATAGTTTTAATAAAGCATTATCAATTATTTTAATACCAGGTCATATCAGTTGAGCTGTACATCTACTATATTGTAGAACTAGGGATGTACATATCCCTCTCAATATCACAGTTTCGTGATGTACAACGGAAGGTATGTACTCTACGATGAGCTAAGTATAATTATACTGTAAACACTCTCTGATAAGCAGCAGTTTAGACTTAAGCTCTAATTTTTGGGATTTCTTTGGGAAGAAAATGAAACTTTTAAACTTGAGAAAACTCCAAAGTCTTACCCATCATTTCAGCTCTGAAAATAGTAAGTACATAGTTAATTTATGGACCCTAATTTATGGAATCTTTTCTAGATGTAGCCCTGATTTGGATCAAAGATTTTAGGTAAAAAGGTGTGGCTCATCTGTGAATGTTTATGGTAATCGAAAAGACAGTAGCATATTTCCTAGATTAAGTGCTCAGGCCATCATTTTTGATTTCATGTTCAAGGGAGCATGCTTATAGGGAGAGTGCTTGGACAAGGGGTGTGCTTGATAAAAAG
This sequence comes from Actinernus sp. WN-2022, assembly GCA_030867875.1. Classification (NCBI taxonomy): domain Eukaryota; kingdom Metazoa; phylum Cnidaria; class Anthozoa; order Actiniaria; family Actinernidae; genus Actinernus; species Actinernus sp. WN-2022. Next base: position 74,724,966 of record JAOWCC010001634.1, on the reverse strand, counting down.
AACGCAGTTTGTTTTCTAATACTTCTGGACTAACAGAGCCTTGTGAAACTCCTGAAAAAAAAAAATTTGGCATCTACTCCTGGAATTTTATAGACAAAAAATAATTATTATGTGAATGTACAGTACCGACCAGAACTAACCTCCAGTGCATTTGGGTTCGGGTTTGCTTCCAAACAAAGCCAGGGTGCAACCAAAGGTTTGCTCAATGTTCGCTTGTGTTCACTCTTACTAAGCAATCCATGTGAACAAAGCAAACCCAGAGTGAACCCTCGAGCGACCCCTCCAGTGAACCCTTGAGCGAACCCTTGAGCTGTGAGCGAACCCAACACTTTGATGTAGCCAAAGACAAAAATCACGAGAGTTAAAACTTGCATAAAGCAAGTACTAGTGGTCTAAAACATTTCTAGGTTCTGTTTAACATTTTGCTCTAGCTCAAAATGTTTAGAAAAATGCATTACTTAATGAAAATGTTTGGAGTTTTGCTTGCAAAGGAATTTATGCACCCAAGCACATGCAGAATACATGTACATAATTATTACAATAAATGTCAAAACAAAGACTTAACTTAGGTTGCAAACTTTCACCTCTCTTTCAACATCTTTTCCTTCCCATCTGAAGTATTAGAGCTGTTTTATACAATAATTATAAACTCAAAAAATTTACCAAGCTTGCAAAGACTTTGAATTTCAGGTTTGGCCTCGCTTTCTTGCCGTGATTGCGACTTCCATTCCCAGGTCGACTTTCTTCAAAGGATGTTTTGTTTTAATCTACCTTCATTCATTTGATACCTTTATTTTTATTTGCTTCCCCAACTTCTCTAAATTTCTTCATTGTGTAGCAGTGAGCTTCAACTGTGCTCTCATCGGTGAAAATAGTGTCAGCAAACTGTTCTCGAGCAGCAATATAAACATTATTTTGTGGGAAAATGTTGAGACGTTTATTAACTTGCCATGTTTACTTCTCAGACTAATTAAAATCTTCTTCCCATCATTGCTGTGCCGTAACCGATTCTAGAAACAGAATTTCCAAACCCATTTAAGAGTCAGGTTTTGGAATTCTCTGGTGGTAATTTGTTTCTAATTTTGCAGACTGAAGTTGATTTTCAAAAAATGCACACTTTCACATAAAGCCCACTTTGGCTTAATTCTCGAACAGCCACGATAGACGTCTGAATGAAGTGAAAAAAATTATCAGCCATTTCTGTGGGTAATAATAATAATTATTTTGCTTTCTCATCTAAAAATGGCCCACATCTCTTTTCCATTTAACCCTTCCAAATTATTACTAAGATTAGTTGCATTTGCTGGGTTTTGTGTTCAGGTTCGCTTAGAGTTTGCAGGGTTTGCTTAGAGTTTGCAGGGTTTGCTATGAGTTGGCAGGGTTTGCTTAGAATTTTCAGGGTTTGCTCAGAGTTTGCAGGGTTCGCTCAGAGTTTGCAGGGTTTGCTTAGAGTTTGCAGGGTTTGCTTAGAGTTTGCAGGGTTTGCTTAGAGTTTGCAGGGTTTGCTTAGAGTTTGCTGGGTTTGCTTAGAGTTTGCTGGGTTCGCTCAGAGATTCCAGGATTCGCTCAGACTTTCCAGGGTTCACTTGAGCAAATGCAGCAAACCCTAATATTGCTTTCACTTTGCATTTGCTAAAGCGAACCCGAGTGAACGTTTAACTGGATGTAAATTCTGGTTGGTACTACGTGTATACATACATGTATAATGGCACACAATAGCGGTGTTACTTTTTTTTGTAAAATCTCAGAGTTCAGAGTGCTGGAAATTTTCTTGTTGTACACTGAAAAACTCCTGGATTTCCATAATCTCTCTGCAGTACAAACCCTGGTCAAAGTAATGAATGATAAACATTAAGTGTTTTACAGTGAGGATTACTCTGACTGGTAATCAAATTATTTAGGCTGTGACAGGGGATTTAGTACATTTTTCCTGTTTTGTTATTTTTACAGAACATAACTATAATATAATTTATTGTTCTTTGTCTTCATCTCCCTCGACTGTTTATTTTAGGGGGAAGGGGGGGCACTTGATTGAGGAATTGCTGTATTTTTAGTAATAATGCATCCATAGCACATATCAAAACCACAAACAGTATGATCACAAATACATGTAGCTAGGTTATGAAGTAAAAATGGGGGGAAAATGGGATATTTTGACAAGTATTTCAACTGAAGTAAGAAAGAATAAAATTCAGGCAGTAGATGATATAAGCAATAACAAGACAAACAAAATAATAATAATATAATAATAACAGATTAATCAGTGGCATTTCCACGAGGTGGCTCTTCATCCACTGATGGGCCTACGATTTAACGTCCTTATCCGAGAAGACATGAAGGTCTAACTATTTGCAGCTTGTGAACGAAATTGTTTCACAAAGGCAGCACCTTCTACTCAGTTATTTTAAGACCCTGAGTGTTGGTCCGGCCAGGGTTTGAACCCGTGACCTCCCGCACAACAGACCGGCGCTTAACCACTGAGCTAACCCGGAGGCGGTTATACGTGTAAATAAAGAATAAAGAACAAGAGATTCAATACAATGTAAACCATAGCCAAGTCAATGGATCCAACAGGAAACAAAAGGCATACAATTTAACAAAGCGCCCACTGTTAGAGTCAACATGCAGTTTGGACCATAAGATGATACAAATTTATTATTGTGGTAAATTAAAGGTACATGTACGAGATCTGTAGTGTAACATTAGCAAAGCCTGTTTGTAAATGCTGTTTTCCACCTCCAATCGATTGTTGATCTTTCTAAAACAGTATTTAAAACCGGTAAAGCCTTTCCCATGGGATAACAAGCACATTATTCAATGATTATTGAAGTGATAGATCAGCACATGACTGTTTGCTGCAAAAGGCATGTTACATCCAAACAGTGCAATTGGTATGGGTAATCATAATTTATGGATTCGAGTGCAATTCAGGATTCCTGATCACATTCTAAATTCTCCTTTAATCTCTTTGTTTTCTAAGGGAGAATTTAGAATGTGATCGAGAGTCACTTGCCCCCTTTTTGCACACAGCCCTTCAATTTGAATGAGTGAGATTTTCAAAGAGTATCAAAATTACATGAGCCCATAGGGTGAATGCAATTTGAGCTCTTTGAAAAGCCTCGCGAGTTCAAATTAATCCAGAATTGCATGAGAAAGCCATATGATTACTTGTTCATAATATTCATCTGTGTATTTGTGCTTTTTGTTGTGATATTATTATTATCTAAAGTTTTTCATCTTCTCCCGGCTGTAAATGTGGAAATATCTCTTTGTTATTGTTCTACATTGTTGCAAAAGTTTGGAAAGACTGCCGCTTCCCAGTCAATCCAATTCATGAGTTCTGGTTGGATATATTTTGTTCACATCTGAGGTATTACATGATTTGGCACTGGTGTTTAGCATAAATACAGCTGCTCGCAGCCAATCAAACTCAAGAACTTGTTGGATGTACATTGTATATTAAATATTATGGATGTAATTGCACTCCTAAGCCAATCAGTATCAATGAATTTTGTTGAGTATATGATTAATATACTGTTTATTATACTTTTCTTATTATAATAAAAAGTAATAATTTGTATTTGTATTTTTGCAGGATTTCTGGCAGCAGACTATTCACCACATTTCAACCATACTACTAATGCTATTTTCATTCACAACTGGATTTTTTCGTATTGGAGCTGTGATTGTACTGCTGCATGATATTTCTGACATCTTCCTTGAGGTATGTCCATGGGTTTGGGAAAATGGAAATATTCTCCTAAGCAGCTCTAGATTAAACAAACAATTTGTTCCCAAGATCTTTGTAGATTGAGCAAGTCCCTCAATTTTTCTTGGTCACTACCCATATTTTTTTCTAGACCAAGTAAAGATTAAGAGTGAGTTAATGACAGAGGTAGTGCCCTTCCCTAACCCCTCCCCCTTCAAAATAGTTTTGGCTCATTCCAATCTTCCCCCATACAGAATTACCAAGAAAAAATATGGAAAGTAACCAAATGAATAAGGTTGAACACACAATTTGTTCCCATTTTTTTCATTGTATTTTTCTTGACCAAGTAAAGATTAAGAACGAGTTAGTGAGTTAATGAAGTAGTGCCCTTCCCTCTCTCCCCCCCCCCCCCCCCTTGAAAAGAGTTTTTGCTCATTCCAATCTTCCCCTGACAAGAAAAATTAAGGGACTCGCTCACAGTCTACATGAAGGGGGTTCTCGTTTAAAGTGCCCCTATAACCCCATTTTAGTTTTATTTATTTTCAAAGTCTAGGTGAAAATTGAGGACAACAGAAAACAAAAGTCAAATCGGTATAATTTCTGATTTTTAAATCATGATTAAAGTCCCACACATTGTGTTGCACAAATGCACAGTTTAAGGTTTTGGTTGAGGGATGTAAGATCAGACAAAAAGCCATTGTAGATTCTGTGCATAGGCTTTTGCATATTATGCTAGCATTATTTTGAGCATTTTGACAAGGAAAAAAGCATAGAGAATAATGCTAGCATTTTGGCAATGAATTTTCTTCAAACAATAATAATTATTGATAAATAATTAATTGATTAATTTGTAATTATTATAACGAAATGCTTTTGAACCATTTGTTTTGATTTTGAAATTTGACTTTGGCAAGAAATTTAGAGAGGGCCTGGGAAAGGGTGGTAACTGGTCTGCAGTTTCTAAATTGTGTGTTGTCGGCTGTGAGGGCTGTCACCATTTTGCTTACACACATTATTGTGTATTATTGTGTTGTTGATGATATAATCATTTAGAGGTTTAAAGAGAGCATTTCCGAGCATTCTAGCTACCTTGTACGAGCATATTTTGGTGAAATGCACAAATGCACAATGCACAATAAACTGTGGCTCAGTCGTAAAGAGAGCCTGGTTACCTTTTGCCATTTTTTTAGCAAACTTCAGTGACAGCTTGTAGACAATCAAGTATTCAAGCAAAAACAAAGCTTTTTTGCAGAATCACAAATTATTATTATTATTATTATAATTATTTATAATTATGAAGTTAATAAAAAAAAATGGGGTTAGGCCGGAGCACTTTAAAGCAAGAATATTATTAACATGTCTTTCTCTTTCTTTCCCTCAGAGTGCCAAAGTATTCCATTATGCCAAGTTACAGCGGATATGTGATATCTTGTTTGCAGTATTTGCCCTCACATTTTTCATTACTCGGCTGTACATTCTACCTTTCTGGTGAGTTATTATTGACTCACATATTTTACAAAGTAGATTTGGTTGTCCTTGTTGTCTACAATTCGTTACTAACTCACTCCTTAGCTAATTTGTTAACTTTCAGGTATGCAGCAAATTATTATTAGAGGCCTTGCTTACTGTTGTGGGCGAGAGTGAAATGTGAAGCCCCTAAAGTCAACTTGTGGGGAGGGAGCCTGTGACGTATTATGTATGTGCTGCAGGGGTGGGTCAGGGTTTTGAGCTCAGTTTGGGTAGGTAGGGTCAGAGTTTTGACCTGATTTGGTCAGGATTTGAGAGCAGTCAGGGTTGGGGTTCAGTATTTTTTAGGCAGTTAAGGTTAAGTTTTTGTTAGCTATTATGTTAAAAAAAGACATTCTGTTATGGCATTTTGATTGCCTGGACATGGAAGCACTGATGTCCCCAGACATTGTGATGCCGCTAATTTGTACTTCAGTACTTATGATGTACTTCATCTGCTGATTTGTTTACCCAATGCCACATCCCGACTTGAAATGTTCTGTATTTTGCATGCAATCCCAGTACGCAGTATACCGGCCGGGTATATATATCTGACCGTCTTTTGAAAACAATCTGGTCCTCTGCATTAAGGGTTTTCCCCAAAAAATGGGGGCAATCAGGGTTTTGGAGCTTGGAGTTTGGCCAAACAGGGTCAGGGTTTGAGCCTCTTGGCCTCACATACATACCCATTTTTCATGTAAGTACCACCCCATCCCACCCCTAGGGAGCATTAAGGCCTTGTGCATTTGAGAGTGTATGGGAGAGGCTCACTATCATGTAAAGCTGCATCGATTTAGCAAGATTTTACCTATCAGGAAGAACTTATTCCTTAATATAACAAACATTTTATGCTTGCAGCATATTTTACCCCTACTTCTTTAACAACATGACATTTTTTGCTGACTTTCCTGTCTGGCGTATGATGCGTACCCCGGTTGTAGTACTGCAGGTAAGTCATTTTTTACTTTCTACATTTAGAGTCCATTTTCATTGGGTGTCAGATGTCTAGATGTGTTCAACAGCATGACATACAGTAGACATCTTTTGCTCAAAACCGCCTCACTGGTTAGTCAGTTGGTAGAGCACGGTCAAGAGTGTGGGAGGTCGGGGGTTCGAATCCCGGCCGCATCATTAGGCAGGGACTTTATAAGCCATTGGCCTTGTCTCTTTCTACTTCTAATCAGTATTTGAAGGGGACGTGAAAGAACCTGTTGTACTACTCGAAAAATAGCAGGGGATTGTCACCTGGTACAGCAGCCTGGCCATTGTACTAACCACACACTCAACATTGTAAACTGCGTGGCAGCTTAATTAGCGCCGTAAGCAGTCCCAAAAAAAATCACTGTCGGGATATGTCGGTAATATGTAAAGCGCCATGAGACTGTGGTGATATGGCGCTATAGAAATATGGCCATTATTATTAAAGTGCTTATAAGCTAGCCAGAAATTGTTGATTTCGGTGCAGCATATAGAGGACTATTACATGGCTGTGCAGAGATACAATTTTTATATTTGAGTGTTCATGAAATATCTTATGAGAGAGTGCAATCTCTTACTAAAAAGGCTAGAAAATGTTAGCGTTTTATCAGTTTTATCTTCATGTGTGAAGATATCACTTTTTAGAAAGAGATAAACACTGGTATTTCATTGATACTCATAATTATATTAAAAAGGTGTTTTAAATCTTGTCCAACCATTTTTAGGTAGTTTACAAATGTGTGATCATAACAATGCTTTAAATTTTCAAAACCTTGAAATGATGTCATTTAAAGTGCCCCAGTCAACCCTTTTGCAATTTTTATATAAAAAATTATATGAAACTTTGAAAGGTTTTGAGTACTTCTGCAAATAAATTTTTGGCTTACAGAGGATACTCTATGTTCTATATAGGCTTGTTTGAAATGGTGAAAATGTGACCTCTCCTGACCCATTACCTTGTAAGAAAAAGCCTGGGTCGATTCCCTATCTTACGTCACCTCATTAATGCATTATTGTCCATGACGCCTTTCTATCACAACAGCATCGATATATAGAGAATATACACAGTCTGTGAGATTTTAGTAAAGAAAACAGCTATTTTAGACAAAATGCTAAATATTTATTCAAGTTATTGCAAAGTCGAATTAATTGGATGACGTAAGATAGGGAATCGACCCAGGCTTTTTCTTACACGGTAATGGGTCAGGAGAGGTCACATTTTCACCATTTCAAACAAGCCTAGAACATACATGTAGAGTATCCTCTGTAAGCCAAACATTTCTTCGCAGAAGTACTCAAAACCTTTCAAAGTTTCATATATATAAAAATTGCAAAAGGGTTGAGGGGCACTTTAAGAAACATTATAATGATCCATTGTGTCTCTGAAATGTCGCACAATTTTGTCTTCATTCGTTTTTTAGACCCAAAGCTACAAAATTCTGGTTAGAACACTGGATGTTGAAAATGAATAGTCATAACATTGAATTTGGTTTCTATTTTTCAGTTGTTCTTTTAGGCGTTAGACACTTCATCCTTGGAGAACTGCATGGAGAACTGATTTCTAAATTAATAAAGTGAGACAGTGTTAAAAACCAAGGCAAAGCTGAGGTTTTGCAACTTCTTCTCACTGTATTTAGAAACCTGCTTCTAAAACACACTCAGGTGTTTTACATGACTTCTCAAATTCCACTTTAATGATAAAATTAGCGATCTAAAAGTCTTGCAATGCAAGCTGTAACTGGAAACAATTTCTAAATACTTGTTATGATCATGATTTCAATTGTGTTCACCTTAATAAGTGACCAGAGCTGACAGAAACAAAAGGATTAACTTATGACTTGTATCATATCATTTAAATTTGATTCCTTAATAAACGAAAATGGCAGGTATTAATAATTTTTCCTGTCTGTCATCTTGTTTATTCCAGTTCAACCTTTAAATCAATGATAACTGGCTAGGGTTTATATCCACTTAAATATACCTTATTCCTAAATCACATCTTTTTAGATTTTGCAACCAATAACAATTTGCCCCCCAAAATGGTAATGGTGGTTCCAGCAAATATCCATACCCATACAGGTGGCATCAATGTTTATCCCCCCTTGAATTTGAAAATGTCAAAATGCTCCCACTCAAATCACATCTGATCCTGTAATTTAGCAATATTTGCATAATCAGTGAAAAAAAATACGCAATTTGAAAGAAACAAGAGCTGCGTGCAGCCTGAACTCAGGTGTTTATTTTGAAAAGGTCTAATGGCAGCAGACAATCTCATACAACTGCGCATTTAACACATTACGAAAGCACAATCACATGCAAAAGTATGCACACACAGTCGATCTGATCTAAAACTCCACACGAGTCAGAGTATGAGTGAACACAAGTGACTTAATGTCATCCAGGGTACCCTAGGATAACACAGGTAGCCCAAAAATACTAGAATCCAAATACTATGAGGATCTGATCTAAAACAACACAAATTGGAACACAAATGAACACGAATGAACACAAGTGCACTATCGCTTCATGATTTAATAAAAAAAATATAAATTGTTGTATCGTCTTATTTGTTTTAGGTTACCTACCGTCTATGTATTTTCAGGCTACCTGTGTTATCCTAGGGTACCCTGGCTCAGTTGTGTTGGGTTACCTTTGTTTTCAGTAAGGTACCCTCTCTTTGTATTTTTGGGCTACCTGTGTTATCCTTAGGGTACCTGGCTTAGTTGTTTTTCAGTAAGGTACCCTCGTAGTATTTGCATACTGGGTAAGCTAAATGTCATGTTAGCCTGCAATAACAGTCAGATTTCTATGGTGGCACTGGTGAAGCCTTTATATCTCAACAGTTAACCAGTATTTTAAACTAAAACCATGATATTCTTAACATTTTCTAATAATCGGACTGTCCATTGGTCTATTACGTTCTTTAAAATCAAATCCAAAGTCCTGTGATCAAAACACTTACTTGTCACTAACAGTTCTTATCTAAAATCTTTTTTCCCTTTCTTTTAACTGTTCAAGGTAATACTTATAATAATACTTATACTTATAATAATACTTATACTTATAATAATACTTTTATGTCTTATAATAATACTTACCCGGTATACTTATAATAATGGCAGCTTATACTTATAATGCTAATGTACTTATAATGCTAATACTTATAATGCTAATACTTATACTGTAGTTACTTAATAATTTTATACTGTAGTTACTTATACTACTTATACTACTTATACTACTTATACTACTTATACTTATAATACTTATACTTATAATACTTATACTTATAATACTTATACTTATAATGCTTATACTTATAATACTTATAATTTTATACTTATAATTATTATACTTATAATACTTATACTTATAATACTTATACTCTATTTGAGTGTCAAATGTATTTAGCATGGTATTGCTAATTGGGGATGCTGTGGTCACTACAGGTGGTCTGGCACTGAGGTGATCACTGCCAGAGATTTGTTTGCATTCTCAGTGGTACTAAGCATTTATTTTACAAGTAATACCTCTAGTACTAAGTGGAGCAAGCATACTAAGCATTCATTTTATGAGCAATGCCTCTAGTACTGAGGGAGCAAGCGTACTAAGCATTCCATATTTTACTACTATAAATGACTAGTACAGTGTACTAAGGGAGCAAACGTACTAAGCATTCATTTTAATGTGAACACTACCTCTAGTACTGTTATTTATTTATTAAGAGGCTTCCATCAGTCATAACGTATATAAATGCTTTGTTCATAGAGCTAACAGTTTGTCAGAGCAATTAAATGGCAAGCAAAAACTTCTAACGATCTGCCAAACCGTTTAAACAGTTTGTCTCACGAAGCTAATGGTTTCTGAAAACGTTTAAATGGGTAGACTAAAAGAGCTAATGGTTTAGCTAATGCTTTTAACGATTTTCTGAACTGTTTAAATGGATAGCTAATGGATGGCTGATGGTTTAGGACTATTTAATGGGTAACCGTTAGTGGTACGTTTTCGCACGTGAGGTCACAATTAATTTTCCTATATGTGTACTCTGTCTGATGGCAGCAATTTCACAAGTTTAGCATAATATGTCAGTACACAGTACTGCACCCCTATAGGAAAAGCTCCTATTCCCTGCCTCGCTATTTGGTCTTGATACAAACAGATCTGAATTTCTAAGATTGTATTGATGGCTAGAATTTGTTTGTGTAAAAATGTCACTACAATAGTCTGGCACGCTATCATGGGTACATTTGTAAACCATTGAAACAAGTTTAGACTGCCATCTCTCATATACATGTAGCTTCTTCTGACCCAGTTCAGCTAAATTGTGATCAGACCTAATATTGTAATTTAAACTAATTAAAACCTGGCAGCTCTATTTTGCATTTTTTGGAGTTTAACTGACAGTGTTTTCCCCCAGATTAAAGTTGACTCAAGAAAAATCTTGGCAATCCGAGCATCAACATCATACCAGATTTTCCAGTTACAGAAACCCCCCCCCCCCCCCCCCTCCAACCAGAATTCCATGCTCAGAACCCCTCCCTTGCATCCAGAATTCCAGGATCAGAACCCTCCTGCAAATGGAATTCCAGGCCCAGAAACCCCTTGCAAGTGGTAGGGGTAAGGATTGCTGGAACTATCCAATGTGGCATATAGTGGAGTGTTTTGTGAAAAAATGTTTTTTCAATTTCGTGAACCTAGAGACAGTAATGTTAATGATAATTTTTTTAAATTTATACTAATTTCCGGTTTGCACTATTATTTCAGTTGACTACGACTACCAGAATCCTTTTTGAATTCTTTTTCTTATTCGGATTTTTAAACTCCTGAGAATACCAAGACAATGGTACAAATTAGAAGAACAAAAGAACCAGTGCAAAGGATTCCACTGACGTAATAGTGTAAACCGCCTATTGGAGTATATACGTTGTATTTATACACGACTTTCATAATGGCCGCCTCCTAATTTGCATAATTTGGAAGACCAATCTGTAGAGGAAAACTAATCCTACCACATGAAAGATCACATTGAAACTAGTAATAGTTTTGAGTTTTAGAGCAATGTGGAAAATTGCTGTTGAGCTATGAGCATTTCTAATGCAGAAAATCATGAAAGCGAGGCTAGTAAGGCTTCCGTTGTTTTTCTCATACAAATCTCTCTAATTTCAACTGGCTGTAACTTCATTGTTTTTTAAGCTACAGCACACAACTTTCACAAGTTCACTAATGTCGACATGCTCTTTCACATGGCAATGTTCATATTTTCTATACATGTAGATAAACTACCGAAACGGGAAATCACATATGTAAATTAGGAGGCGGCCATTATGAAAGTCGTGTATTTATTAATATTAACAGTTGATCATTTTTGTTTCAGATACTTCACATTTACTGGGCATACTGTATCTCTAAAATCGTCATCAAGGCTGTCACAGGACAGGTAATGCTAGTTATGTTCTATCAGGCTGTCACAGGACAGGTAATGCTAGTTATGTTCTATCAGGCTGTCACAGGACAGGTAATGCTAGTTATGTTCTATCAGGCTGTCACAGGACAGGTAATGCTAGTTATGTTCTATCAGGGTGTCACAGGACAGGTAATGCTAGTTATGTTCTATCAGGGTGTTAGATGGCATATTTTTTAAGTGTGCCAGTTGTGTTTTGAAGGTATAGAAAGCAATGACTAGCTAATTACTTGAACCACGTAATTCCCTGCTGATTTGCTCATTTCTAAAAGGAAGACATCCTGGTCTGCAAGTGTCTTATTTTGTTGCAAAAATATTTTACTGTAAGTTTAGAAAATCATATTTTTAGACACTTTCATATAGTCCAGTAATGTTAATATTTTAAGTTTGTACGAAATTTGAGTTGCATCATTCCATTAAATTCCTGAGGAACTAACTTTTTTATGTTAGAATCTAATTATTATTTTTATCACGTATTGCATTAGAAACTATAGAACATTGATTTTCAAAATCTTTGTTAACATAGGTCATATACAATAATTCTACACTTTCTTTGGGTTAAAAATAATGTGTTACATGCTATTTCAATTTGAGTGAAGAGCGGTAAAAGGGCTCCTGATAACTTAATATTGAAATTGTTTGATGCATTCAACAGGGCGTAAAGGATATCCGAAGTGATCAGGAGTATGTATCCGAGGCAGAGGAGAACAGCAAACCTGGATCAAATGGCATTCCAGAAGAAATTAAGAACAAGTAGTGATACTCTCTTCGTACTATTCATTTTATGCTTTGAGCTGTAAATTCAGCAGTTAGACAATTCTGTCATTGTATGGAATCATTAGGGACTTTAATTAACCAGGATGACAGCGACTTTGTTGAACATAAAATGTTGTGTTTTTGCAGACAACAGTCCTGGGCCTGGTTGTTTGAAGCAAGGGTATAACTTCATCCCTAGGATGGCACTAAATCTAGTAATCTGTACATTTTAATATCAAGTTAGTGATTTAACCCCAGGGTTGCGTTTCCGCTCAGATGTTTCAATAGAAGGCGGCTACCGGCGATGAACCGTACCTTACTTGAACTTTGAAGAGACAATACGGTAGCTATTTTAGCGGAATGCTCTGTTTTCAACCTATTTTTATAAGCAATATCTTTGCCCACCCATGGACGTTGTGCTTTACCGACGCCATCTTGGATTTGGAGCACAAGAATTCTGGGTAAAAGCAAGAGCAGGCATCCAAGAAGCGGAGGCATGAAAATATATAGTAAGGACTGCCCTAAGTCTGGAAAGTTTCTTCCCAAAATGCTGGAAAATGCATCTCTGGGAATCCAATTTTTCCGGCCCCCCCTAGAGGGCACCTTAATCATTGCAGCCACCTACATTTTCAATCCAGACATCTACAAAACTTAATGAAACCCCTGTCCCCTTACTTTGAACAACCGGGTAAGGTAAGCAGCTGTGAATGAGTAGGCAGCTGTTTTGCTTTTTTTTCAGTTAGCTTTATCATCAGTGGCAGATGAAAGTAGCCAGCTAAAAATGGGTATAACTAGCCGACAATTTTTTGTACATTACTAAACCTTGTTGACAGCACTGTCAGTCAAAATGGTACAACTGCCTGCATTCTCACTTGCAGTTATTATGCTGTGGAATTAATTCAGACTCTAATGACCTTTTGCAGTCATGCTAGATGTGATCATCCTAGTTTCTTAAAGTCCCCTATTATAATGCACTTATGAATTGAAACTCCAACTCCCCTCTCCCGGGACTAGGTGGGGATTTAATTTGAAAAAGTCTGCAATGTAAGAAAACTCCCACCCCCCTTGGGCACTTTATGCAGTCAAATGGGACCAAATCCCCACTTCTACAACAATTTTCTTTCTTTCCTGATGTATTTCCACAGCACTAAAACTAAGGAGAATATGCTATCGGTGGCTTGATTGTTGAAAGTTCTTGTGTTTAATGAAGCACAACACCAAGTACTGGTGTGGATGTATGTACCCGTAGCAGGCTAGTATGGATGGGTATTTGAAAGACTGTTCAACTAGTTTGCTTGCAGGTGGGGCTGAACTCACTTCCCCTCGGGCTGCTCTCCCTCCTGTAGTCAACATGGTGAAAGTGTCTGGAACCACCTTTTGCATCCTGGATTTCCACATGCAATCATTGCACTTACTTAATCTGCTGTCCAGCATAAACGGTACAGCTGGAAATTTTGAGCAAGCCATGCTGGAACTTCCATGATCCAGTCGCTGAATACAAAATACAGTATTTCTCAATGGTATATGGCTTTTTTGAATAGAAATGGAAAAAATCCGATAAAATCTTACCTGAGAATTGCCACCACAGACGAACTGGGCTCCAGACAATCTGCACATGTACTTCAAGCTAAAGCCCGACCCCCAGGGGCCACAAAAACTGGTCAATCACCATCAAATCCCCCACATATCCCCACCTATCCCATTGGGGGGGGGGGGGGGGGGGGGGGGGCAGGATTTCAATTGAAAAGTGCATATTGGTATCCATTTTGTCTTGTTTACCAATTTAAACTATTAAATTATGCTTTTCTAATTCATTTGGTCATTCCAAATTTTTCCATCAAAAAAAGAATTTATGATAGTTTGTAGTGAAACAATGTATATGAGAGTAAGATTTATTTAATAACTAATCTTTTTCATCTTGGCTTGGGCACAATCATTTACAGAAAGTCATGTGCAATCACTATGTTTTAATGGTGTTCTAGAATGTTGCCATTAACAGGGTTCCCACAGTCAAGGGAAAACAAAAGTTTTCAAGGTCAGGGCATTGTCAGGGAATTTAGGATTTGGTCAGGGAAATTCCAAATTTCAATGGTCTGGATTTTTATTTTCAGGCTTATTTTTTGGGCTGTTCTGTTCAATATTCAGTCTCAAAACAATGATTGGATATTTGGAAAAGTATGACCATGCAGTCTGGAGGTCAGTGAAACATGCTTCTTGGTCAGTGTAAAATGCTTCTTGGTCAGTGAAAAATGCTTGGTCAGTGAAACATGCTTCTTGGTCAGTGAAACATGCTTCTTGGTCAGTGAAACATGCTTCTTGGTCAGTGAATTTTGTACCTGTAACTGCATGGGAACCCTGATTAGGGACATGTCATACTATTTAGTAGTGGAGGTGACAAAGAATTCGTGATGTGCAATGCAACCCAAACCTCTCCCAGGCCATTCTTTCTTATTGAAAAAGGGGGTTTGCTCTGACGAAGGCCTGGTGCTTCACATAGCAGGTAGCAGACCTTAATTATTGATTCTTAACCAGTTTGTTCAAAATGATTTTTTATTTATGTAAACATTAATAATCATAATATTGTAGATTCTTTGTATTTGCTCCAAGAGCAAGAGCTTACACGATTATTGATTTGCAAGCAATTGTATAAGAAAAGAAGAAAAATAGGAAACAAGCTACTTACATCGTCATACAAAACAATGAATATAAACACTGATAAAGGAAACAAGTAGCAGCTGTACGTTTCGAGCGCTGGCCTTTCGTCAGAGCAATAGGGAATTGTGGGTGGGGTGATGGTTAAAATGGTGTTGAGTGCATGATTACCGCTTAGGATCAAAGGAGATTGTGCCAATAATAGAAATGCTAATACCTGTAACAGGAACAATAAAGAGTAATAGTGTTGATGAATTGAGTGAATTTATTACCCTTTATTGTTCCTGTTATAGCTATTAGCGTTTCTATTGTTATTTCTATTATTGGCGCAATTCCTTTGATCCTAATTGATCCGAGTACATGTTTCCTCAGCGGTAATCATGCACTCAACACTATAAACCGCGTCCCCGCCCACAATACCCTCTGACAAAGGGCTAGAGCTCGAAACGTCAGCTGCTACTCGTTTCCTACGCCGGTTAGCATACCTTAATCGGCTTTTAGTTGATTATATCTTCCCTGCCGACGCAGACCTGCAACGCTAGTTTTTACAGGAACTAGTTACCCTTCGCATGTAGTCTGACTATAGCCTGCTTGCATGTTCTTTTGTGGTGGGAGAGAGGAAAGGAAGAGCCTGCCACAAAACTCTGTTATTTTGAAACATTTCCTTCCTCACTAGACTCGATCAGGCATGTAAAATGTCAAACATGTAGAACAAAAAAAACCAAAAGCGAATTTCCAACCAGCCAAAGGAAAGAAATATTGGAGAACTACATGACGTGTGTTAAATGCCATTAGCAAAAAGCAGCAAAGGAGCAACTATTTAAGAAAAAGGCAAAGGTCGACCAATGAGCGCACACCAGACAATAACAAGAACGTTCAACAGGTTAAGTTGCCTAGCAGTTAAGTCCTCTTCTTAAAGTGCCACTACGACGAAAATTGACCATTTCGATTTGCCACTTTTTCACTATCAATAGGTCAATCAGTGTTGGAAATATTCGAATTGTAAAAAATATTCCCAAATGGGCAAGTTAAGCTACAACATTTTAGGAGAGTCCTGTCCGCCATTACTGGAAGCCAACCATTATTCAGCGGAAGTGATGCCATACACTTAACACAACAACCACGTCGCGCGAAATAGTGTGCATAAAAAAGTAGCCAGCCTCGCAAATATAAATATAACTTTCTTCTTGTGTACGTGAAGACGTTTTTAGTAGAATGCCTCGATCCAAGGCGTTGTTGTGCAGGCGAGCGTTGAGTGTATGACATCACTTCCGCTGAATAAGCTGAACAAAGGGGACGGCCTCCAGTAATGGCGGACGTTTAGATTCACTATTCGGAGTTTTAAAAATAGGACTTCCTGTCGTCGTATCGAAAAACGATTTGAACTGGTAATAATATATGAACTCCACTTCGTACTTTATGAATATGCAAAAACATTGATATATCGTTTATCAATGTTGGTCGTAGTGGCACTTTAATGGAAAGAAGAATGTCTCAGTCTTCTGAGGCAATATTTAACCCAAATGAGAGAGTCTAATCCAGAACACTGAAATTATATATTCCCTGTAGATAGCTATATTCCGGAACATGTGAAGTTCACGACTAACAGCAAAATAGCTCTTCGATCACCTAGCTTGAAAGCTGATATATCTTCTTCAATGGTTTGCGGCTCTCCTTGAATTGAAAAAGGTGAAACATCGAAATGGAGTTTTCTAAAAACCTGCCTGTCCTGTCCCTAAAATATTGTGTTCGGGTGTTTCAGAAAAACTTCAAAGTGAAAGTGATTTTAGAGACTCGCAAAGAGTGCCTTTGAAGACAACAGGATCAAGGGAAGCCAGGTGTTAGAATGCACTTTCCTGTGATTGACGGTTAATGAACCAATCAACTTGGAGAAATAATACCATTCATGGACGAATGGGAATTTCAAAATAACGGGTTCCTTTCCTCTCTTTCCACTTCTCGCCTACCATAGGAACGTTTAGGCAAAAACATAACAGAAGAGTCTACAAGCAGGCTATGTGCAATACGCTTACAGGGTCAAATTTGGTAAACCTAATTTGACAGAAGTTAATAGCTTACATGTTATGGAACAACTTCTTTCCAACTAGCATTCGAACCTTTGAATGTCAGCTTAAGAAGAAACATCTTTTTCTTGCTTTCTTATACACAGCAATAGGCTTCTTTTGATATAATATATTATTATAATGCTTCACTTGTCATGTACAAAGGTTGTAATAATAAGGCTCTGAGAAAAATTAATTATCTGAGAATAGAATAAATTTAATTTGTCTCAGAGCCTCATATTGAAACCTTTGTACGTGACAAGTAAAGCATCAAAAGAAGCCACATACGTTATTTGTTATTGTTTAAGGGTTATCAAAATAATGTTAAACGAAGTTAATGGTGTACTTATGTTTGTTTTTTAAATTTGATTTACACAACTGCAATGTAAATTATTTTAATTTAGCACTTTGTACTAGGCACACTTTGGGCACTGCCATTTACATGAACTGACTGGCCCTCAAATGGAACATGTCAGTTCTGAGAACTGGTTTGGGACAGAGTGGCTCTACAATCTCGTGCCAGTAATTATAATAAAGGCCAATTTTTTGCCATCCAGTACAACCACGTGATTCCTGCAAAAGGCCTGGCTTTTCATATTATATATTGGACTAGTAGTTTCAAATTCAAAGTGACATGCTGTTGAGCGAATATGGTAACAATTGATTAGAATCTAAGCCATGTATTAAGGCCATCATATACCCATCTAATCAGCATCGAATATTATAAGAAGCACGATTTGAATGAATGAAAGTATTCATCAAAGCTGAATGCATAATAACAAATGGTGCATTGGCCTCGTGCTCACTTTTGATTAACCTCTGATATTCTTTGTCATACTTTATAATCCAAACTAATTGGTTGTCATTTGCTGCTTTGTTTGCCTCAATGGGCTCCACCACAACGGACGGTACACGTGTGTATTTCCCTGGAATTGAATCGCAGATCAACGTACCCTGCGAGCAGAGGTTTGTCAAAAAAGAAACTTCTATGCGCCATGGTATATCTGGATTTCCATTGGCCGAGAAAAACGAGACGGTAAACATTGTATATTTCAGATTGTCCATTATCTATTGTTAACGGCAAGAGAACGGTATAAATCAAAGCTTTCGGCTTTAGGATAAATTAAGGTTGATTTATTGAACGGTAATTTCAAGGTATTCTGAGCAGTTCAGCAAAATAAGAAGTAGACAAAGCCGGAGTTTGAAGCCCTTATAAATCGTCGGCAAACAAAAAACTGCGTGACGACATAAATAACGGCTGCGAAGGATAATGTGGGTTCTTGCAGAACAAGCGAGGATCGCCAAAAAGTCCTTTCCTCGCCTGAATTTCAGCCGTCTCCTCCGGTTCGTTCCTCCAGAGAGAGACGTCTGAATCCAATAGCCGATAATGCCGTCCAGTGACGTCACTACCAGAAAACCTGGTAGTGATCTTTGATTGGTTCATATTCTATAATTTCGCACAATTGTCATAATTAACTCCGAGAAGACGGCAGGATTCACTTTGGACTCGCGATTGTTGATCGTTGAGTTTCAGTGGAGTGATTGTCTTTGGCAAAGACCTTGAATTCGTAAGGAAAACATCTGGAAATGGACTGAAAGTGTCCTGCACAATAACCGGCCGACTGTCCTGTAAACATGTACATTTTATCCCGTCGCGTCCGCGGGGTTGTTGATAATCGATTATGTGTTCACACTCGCAGTGGTAAAGACTTTCCCGTAAAAGAGTCTTCTTATTTCTTCGAAAATTCTCCATTATTCTTTCATGTTTTTCTAATTTTCTGTTGCATCATTTACATAGGTAATATCTCGTAGCTGTGTCGATTCGAACGGCAGATCGCGAGACAAAGGTCAAACACGTTCCAAAAAAAAGGTTACAATATTCCAAATTGTAAATTTAGCAAATTTCCTCTGGTTTTCCGTGGTGTGGACTCTTATTTACCACGATTTACGTCATCACATGGTAAAAATTTGTTGTGGACTCACGAGGCGGTAAATAAGAGTCCACACCACGGAAAACCAGAGGAAATTTGTTTTTTACAACAATATTAGAAAACGTACAAGGAAGTTTCGTTCCAAACGTGACAGCTTTGAAAGAGCCAGCGTTGTCTATAACTTTCTCGCGTCAGCACCGTTGTCTGGACTCTCATTTACCACCGTACTTCAACCAATCAGATCGCGAGATTACCGGCAGTTGTGGTAAAATATGGTATAATGTTGAGAGTTTATAATAACTTTGACAAAAAGATTGGATTTTTCTGGAACATTACTACGGTAAGACCCAAATATCTCTGAATGTTTTTTTTCGCCAGTACGTATTCACTTCTCAAATTTAAATTGTGTCATCAACACTATAAGATATGCTTCACAATCATCTGATAAATTCATAAGTTTCTTACCAAAGTAAGATATTCGGTGGATTATATTTCGGTTCAGTCCTAGCATTGTACCACTAGGAACTTTTTAAAGTATTATTTTTGTGAATCACTAAACTTCAAACCACATGTTTTTAAATCACAGTATTCTCCAACTCGATTTATCAGACTAAAACCTGTGTGTTCGGTAATTACCAGACTCAGCCCTGCGTGTTCAGTATTTACCAGACTCAGTCCTGTGTGTTTGGTAATTACCAGACTCAGTCCTGCGTCTTCGGTATTTACCAGAACAATCACTTTGCTAATTATAACGCTACTTCAAATGTATGTTGCACTCACAACATGAGAATCTAAACTTGAATTCAGACATTTCTGCTGCACTCACAGAAGACCAAATTGATGCATTGATATTTGATATATTAGGCGAGGGGATGAAAACTTAGTCACGGACGGACTGAAAAAATAGTCTGAAAATTACCACAGACAACGCAGGCTTTCGTTAAGTTTAATTTACAATATTAACTTTCAGGAGACATAATCCGATATCCTAGGCTATGGTTAGGAGGGAAAGTTTTAACAGTCCAACCTACAACTGAACCCAGAGGTGCTAGCAGAAGTCTCTCCGTCTTGGTTTACTACTAAGACAGAGAGAGAGACCTCCCCGGAGACCCCTCCCTTGGCTAGCTGCTCTACAAGTAAAATCAAATGTCATGAAATGCTAGCTAACATTCGACTCATGATTCAACATTTTGCACGAAGAAAGTACGCGAAAAGCAAACAATCGCATCGAGAATCGTCAGGATTTAGTTGAATATTTAAAAACAAAATTTCACTCCAGTCTCGTACCTTGAGTTATATATATATATATTCGGAACTACAATATACTACGTACTTTATATTGGTCATAAACAACTGATCATGATCGGTACTCGAAATATATCGTCAGACTTCAGTTGCTTTTGCTTGCTTTCTTGTAGATAACCGTTGATTATACGAATGAAATGACTCACACCACAGTTCAGTGACCTTACACCGCGTTACAGTTGAACTAAATTATACCGCTTTCCTCTAAGTAATTTGCAACCTCAAATCTCTGTCAAGGGCAAAAACTACGAAAACTTACCTTCAATGTGTGTATGCAATCTGACGAATCCTATGAAGACCAAGGTTTATAAGAAGCAAATGGCGATCAGAAAATGCCGCCATGAACCTGAAGTTATATTCACGGTAGATCTGTCTTTTGTTAGTATTCAAATTTTGCGCGCTTTCAATAACACTAGTCCGTGATCCGATTGGTTAAAGTTGACAGTTCGCATCAGCGGTATTAAATTTCGGCTGTGAGGTGTTTTTACATCTACATGTGACGTTCTGGAGCCATCGGGCAAACTGTGGATATTCAAATTGTATTCAAGAAGGCAACCTATGCTTCTAAACCTCCTCTAAACCTCCCCGGACCCTGTACAACCGAAAGCAATATTTATCAGATGGCCAGAGAACAATAATGCGAAACAGTATAGCGATACTTACTGTTTGTAAACACTGACGTCATTTATATATTTGCATATATAATGTGGTTGGCAAAAAAACCTGCGTGTTTGTATGACTTGTATGGGAACTAGCGATTTAGGCCTCACAAAATACATCTAAAGTCTCAATTCTGATTCCAAATCTTAATTCCTTTATAAGACTTATAAGTTAAGAGCATATAAGCTTCGATGAAAGGGCTTGCTTGCATTTTGGAAGGACAAGAAAGTAATTTGGCGATGAATAAGCACCGACCTGTGATATTTTATAAGCATCTGACTGGGTTCACGCTTCGTTTCTGCCAACCACAGAAAGCAACAAATGTGGCGTGACTGGCCTGTGTGACGTCACAGTAAGTATCGCTATTCCAGGGAATGATGTTTCTGTGGTCTTAGAGCGTGACTCTCCTGCTGATCTCCCAGCCGTCTACGTGACTCCCCCATGCATTGCCCAGCCGCCGATTCGACTTCGTCTTTAACACGCCGCTTTACAACTAAAGGTTTAAACATGGCCAGAGAACAATAACGCGAAAACGTATTCCAGGGAATGATGTTTCTGTCGGGTCTTAGAGCGTGACTCCCCTTCGCTTACTAAAGCCAACAGACAGAACAGATGTTTGATCATGTTTCTACGACAAATTATACCGGTAAATCACGTATCAGTGAGATATTGTGAAGATTCCTGCGATATGTTGTGTTGAGTGTCAGCGCCTACTGTCAAAGTTAATTCGAAGGAACATTATTACTGAACAACCAAAACAATAACCGCGAGTGTAACCGTACAGTCCCATGAGTTACAAGATCATGTATTATTATTGTTCGTACTCGCAGTTGTAAAGAATGTCGCTACTCTCTTCAAGGAACTGTTCTTTCCCGTAAAAGAGTCTTCGTATTTCTTCGAAAATTCTCTATTATCCTTTCATGTTTTTTTCTACTTTTCTGTTGCATCATTTACATAGGTAATATCTCGTAGCTGTGTCGATTCGAACGGCAGATCGCGAGACACTGAAGCCCAACAGAAAGACAAAGATCAACTGTACTTTGCCCGGCTCCAAATATAAAATAACGATTTGTTGCTTCGAAAAGGTTTTCACAACATAAGAAGCACATGAGAAGCAGATGGAATTTCAAATGACTGGTGCATTATGTCGAAACACTCGGTGACCTCTCACTTGCTAAATTGCGCAAAATTCTACGCATTCACCACAGGGGAAAAAACAGCCTCAGAACTGTATCAACAGCTCGCAACCTTATGCCAGAGAAGTAGAGTCGCCACAGCAGTTCTTACTTCGCGCACTTGACTTAAGAAATAGTTAATTTTGCAAGCCAAGTGTCCGAGTGCGAGTTTAATTATGGGTTAATTATGAGTCAGCGGTATCAGAAATAAACCTCCTGAAGAGAGTCAATATTAATTAGTCGCAAGCTACCAGAGGTGCTGGATGCGGCTCATTTAGAGGACGTGGGCGTGGCTACGGACCAACTCGCCGCAGTTGGGGATGTCAAACGTGTAAACATCAAGTAAGGGGAAACGAATGTCGCCACTGCTTCAACTGTGGAGAGTTTGGCCTGCAAACCGGAGGGAAACGAGGCGCGGCTACTCCCGCGGGACGCCGAGTAGCCGACTACAGCCCTGAAACCTCTCATCCGTGCAATGGTTGTCATCGCTCTGGAGATGAGAAATGGCGGCAGTGTATGGGATGTAAGACTGCGGCCGGAACTGCCAGAGGAAACACTGGACAGAGCACAAAGTCCTGTGTCATGCTATTAAACGGCTGACCGAGAGCAAGGAAAATACCACTTCCGCAACCGACACCTTCTATAGCCATCGAACGCCAAAACAACGTGCTACCGTTGTGGGTTGGTCGGCAAGAGATGCATCGTGAAAGGCGAATTATATAGTCGCCCGTTGACGTACTTTGGGATACGGGAGCCCAAGTCTCTATTATCTCAGAGGACTTTGTGCGTAAACATTTTCCGGAGTTACCAGTGAGGGAAGTATCACACTTACTTGACACAGAACTGAATCTGACTGCGGCTAATGGTGAAACAATACCATATAAGGGAGGGATGGGTAGAGCTGAAATTCAAACTAGTATCTTCATCGAACGATTTGTTAGTTCCATTTTTAATGGCAGTACATAACCTAGAGGCCCCTTTGATTGGGTTTAATGTGATTGAAGAAATTCTTAAACAAGGGAAATACGAACATAGAGATCTGATCTCCGCAATTACCGGCTTAAAAGCCATTGATTCTGGAGCTTTTGTAGACTTCATACAAAGAGTAAACCGAGGGGAAGTATGTCCGGTCAGAACTTCGAAACACGACCAGATAGTACACCAATCAAGTGGGACAAAGTACGAGGGTATCGTGCAGGGCAAACACGGGACCCGTAGAAGAGATAACACCCATGCTGTTCGTACCAGATGAGTTGGATACTTGGCCAACCGGTCTAGAAGTGAGAGAAATCCTGCTTAAGCCCCGTCCAAACGACTAAAACATCGGTAAAACATTGGTAAAACATTGCGTAAAACATTGTTTGAACAACAAGCTGTGATGTTTTACGGGGTGGCCAAACGGATAAAACGTGTTTTATAAAACATTGTTTGCGAAATGTATCCTGGGATTGAAACCAACCCATAATTCAACTCGCGCCTCACTAGAAAGCATCAAAACAAAGATGGCGGCTCGCTTGAGAGTACGTAAATGTCTGTCTGTTGCTTTACTGCTAGAAGAACTCGATGATGATGCAAGTAAAAGAGGAAAAACAAGGCGATGCGAAATGATGCGAATGAGTCATGAAGAATTCAAGGAAATTCTTACAGCCATCGAACATGATATTACACCTCATCAAGTAAATGGTGGTCACAAAGTTTTACGATGCTGTCCAAACGAATCAAACAATGTTTTACGGAAACGAGAACAAAAGAAATGTTTTACGATGTTTTACAGAATGTTTGACACAGTTCAAACTTCGTAAAACATCGTAAAACATGTTAAAACATGGTGGCCAAACGAATAAAACATGTTTTATAAAACAATGTTTTACGATGTTTTACGGAAATGTTTTACTCGTTTGGACAGGGCTTTACAGTGAAGAAGAGTAAGGTTACCCTTGTGGACATTGAAGTCACGAATGAAAAAGCATCGACCTTGAGGGTCTTTCTGATGAACAACGTAAGGTTGCATTACTGGTAGCAGAGGCAGACTCTTTTGCTAAAGATAGCCAGGATATAAGCTCATTCACCTCAACGACGAGACACCACCGTATGAGTACAGAAGAACTATGTGTCCATCCCTTGAAGTCAAGGCGCACATCATAATAACTATAGCTTACGATAATATATATTATAAATAATGTATGTAAATTAGAATTTTAACAACATAGAATAATTTAATACCATAGTATTTTTTATTTTTTAACATAGTTAGATAGTTAGTTAGTTAGATAATTATACTTTTTATACACGACCCCACAAGCGGCAACGCTTAAATAGATCTAAATACTATCGTGTTTAAATAAAGATGATTGATTGATTGATTGATAGAGGACCTGTTAAACCATAACTTCATACGGACATCTACGTCTCCCTACAGCTCTCCTGTTGTATTTCCTGCGTAAGAAGGATCAGAATCTGCACCTGTGCGTAGACAACAGAGTTAAATAAGCAACATATCCTCGCTCTACAATTACCAATAATCAGTAATTGGCTTTTGCTCTTCAATTATCAATAATCGCGAATTCTGGAACGCAAATTAAACAATGACATTCTTAAAACCAGTCAAGGATAAAGATAAACAATTGTCCAAATCAAAACGGCGGTAGACGCGCTTAGTGTAGTGGGCGTGACGCCTGCACAACCAAGCACAACACGCAAACGAGTTCGAGCCCGAGTAGGAGCGCTCAAAACAATATTTTCTCTCGTTTACCTTCTCTTCTTGTTTACCTGTGAACTCTAGGTGAGTGCGAACTCGTCCGATGGTTCGGGTTAGGATTCGTCGTAGAATTACCAATAATCTGTATTTCAAGCGTGTTTGCCATTTATTGATTATTGGTGATACGCTGAAATAAGAGGCCTCGAGCTGACCGACACACAATACCTCGGATCCAGGAAGCGCTCGACAACCTTGGAGGGAATTTCTGGTTCACCTGAGTCCTCGACCAAGACAAGGCCTACCACCAGGGTTTTATGGCATCTGACAGTCAGCATCTGCATGACGGGATTCGGGTGCCATTTGGGTTATCAAATGCCCCGGCTGCATTAACGATTTATGGAGAACTATCTTAGAGACATGAGGGACGAGATATGCATACCATACCTGGACGATATAATCGTATTCAGAAGTACTTTTGAAGATCACATCGAGCACCTACGTAAAGTTCTGAGACGTTTAAAAAAGCACGGTGTCAAGCTAAAACCAAGCGAAATGTAATATGTTCAAGCAAGAGGTACTTTTCCTTAGTAGGGTTGTAAGTAAGGAGGGGTACAGACTCGATACGGCTAACATCAAGCCAGTGCTTTATTTGAAGGACTCGACCCCCGAAACAGTCCATTATGTTAGAAAACTCTTGGGTTTTTAAACTATTATAGGCCATCGAGAACTTCTCTAAAATCGCTAAACCTATTTACGACCTTATCAAGGTCAACGACAAGACAGCAACCCAGGCGAGATCTGCAAAGACACGAAACAGCACTTCCTCACGAGTCGTAAAAACTCACTCTTGACAAAGATGGTATGTCGCGACGGAATCATCAAATAATTCTGCCGAAGTTCCATTCCTTGGTTCTGAAGGAACTACACGAGGAAATGGGCCATATCGGAGTAGAAAGAGTGCTGCACCTGGTGAGGGGTCCTTTCTACTGGCCCCACATGCACGGGCTGATGTTGAGAATTGTGTGGTTTACTTGCAGATGCGTGAAACAAAAACCACCCACACGGAAGATGAGAGCCCCACTCCAACCAATCATTACGACAGCTCTTTTCAAGCTTGTATCGATTGATTTTGTAGACCTGGAGCAGTGGGGGGTACGAGTATATGCTTGTAATAATAGTCGACCACTTTACACGCTTTGCCCAAGCATATGCCACACGAAACAAATCTGGAAGAACAGCGACCGAGAAAATCTACAATGATTTTGTACCGAGGTTTGGATTCCCTTGTAAAATCCACCATGACCAGGGGGTGAGTTCGAGAACAAGCTGTAGAACTGTCTGGTGTATCCCATTCGCGCACTACCCCATACCACCCCCAGGTAAATGGACAAGTTGAACGGTTTAACCGCACACTGCTGTCGGGTATGCTGCGCACACTCCCGGAAAGACAGAAATCCCACTGGAAGGATCACGTTAATAAGGTCGTCCATGCGTATAACTGTACTCGAAACGAATCAACTGGCTTCTTACTATTCTTCCTGCTTTACGGGCACCACCCTCGTTTACGCATTGAACTCATGTTCAACACACAACAAAAAACGGATAAGGCTGACTATCCCAAATACGTTAATATATGGAGGTCAGCAATGCGGGAAGCATACGATTTGGCTGCAGAAAGAGCTGCCAACAGCGGGTACAAAGCGAAGCAGTATTACGACAGGAAGGTATACGGAGTTCAATCCTATACTCTCAGGAGAAAGAGTTAGGAATACGAGTGAGCGAGGGAGACCTGGAAAGTTACGAGCTTTCTGGGAGGACAAGATCCACATCGTCATCGAGCGCAAGGGCCCATATAGCCCAGTGTACGAAGTAAAACCGGAATGTGGTCCTGAGAGAAACTGAGTCTTGCATAGGAACCTACTTCTCCCCTGTAACAGTCTCTTCCAGTGACTATACCCACACCCACAACTAATGCTCGCGACCATCACCATGCAGTCCCGTCACACAGTCTCCGGTGAACACGACAACATCACAGAGCGAACTATCGAACAACTACCATAAGATGACGACGAAGACGTCGAATATGTAGTCCATATACCAAACAACGTAACAGAGTCTAATTATGTACTATATTCTGCTCGTATAAATAATAATAAATAAAATAGTAATAACAATAACAAATACAAAAGTAAAGTAACGTATAGTAAAAAAATGGTTCAACTGCCTGCAACAGTAACAGCAATGGACGAATCCGACACCCAAGAGGAAACAGAGCGGCATATAATGCCAGATCCCACCATCAATTTGACACCAGTGGTCGGGTCAAGCTGGGTTAGACCATACAATCTCAGTATATCCTGAAGACCCTGTTACCGCCATGACAGGTGCGACTGCCGACTCGACATCATGCAGATAGCCGACCACGAAGCATCGTTTGACGTACGAGGCCCCAGTGGAGCTCCATTAGCACCCAGCAGGACTACACCGTATCGCGACGGGCACCGCAACCCCTTGTATATCTTATGCTTCAGTGGCAACAGCCAGTGTGGAACAGACAGCAGCCAGCCACGACTAACTACAGTAGTCTTGTAGGAGGACAACCCACTATATGTCCTCCGCGTCAGTGGGGACAGCCGGAATGGATACCACCAATTTACGGGTAACCATATTCCCATGTGCGTTACATATCTAGGGTTTCCAACAAGACTTTGTCAGACACAACCAATCTACCAACAGACTCATCCAACGTTGGGACAGAGTATCAGACCTTGTGAGGTACCATAGTATGGAACCACTTAAACACCCTGACATGCAGTCACATCCCATGGACATTAGTGTGTGGACAATATACCTTTTGTTTTAGTATTACACCCTAATGGCAATGATAAAAAAAAAAATCAGTATTGTGTAATTAAGATACTGCTATCTTGTGTATTGGATTTATGCTACGGTTAATGAACTCCCACCAACTGAGCCCTTACGAGCTGCAGCAGAGTAGGGACAGTGAGAGGTGGACGACTAGTAGAAACAAGAGACAGGATTCTGAACAATGTATTATGACAAACTGAAGCCTGAAGTGGTTATACCATTGCTAAATTTATCCAAGTGAGGAATATAAGATTTTATGAGCAATATCCTTTCATATCAGAGTTAGGCTCTACAATATTGTATACCTAGAGCATTTTTCGTTCAGTAACTACATTTAGAAATTATAGTGTCACGGGACGACAATTCTTTCAGACGGGGAAAATGTAAGGTTATTTACAGCAACACAGTAATGGTATCAGATATTAACTATTGAGACCTTCCAGTGATATGATAATGTGATAGTCAGATGGAACTCGAGTGTTTAGAGCAAGCAGCTTAGGCTTGGGATTGTCCATATATTATCCGTGGAAGAATAAAGCACAATACCGAGCTTTGGAACGTTGTGATCTCACTGGGGACACGGGTAACACTCGAGGGTGGTCACTGCCAGAGATTTGTTTGCGTTCTCAGTGTCAGCCTACGTTTTAACATCGTGATCCAAGAAGACACGGTCTAACCATTTACAGATGTCAGAGTAAAGGCAGTACCTTCTCCCAGTTATGTTAAGGTCCTACCGGGGTTTGAAACGCACTACCTCCTGCACAACAGACCGATACAACAACTGAGCTTATTAGAATATGCAGAGTGAACCAAACTTTCTGTTGCGGGCCAAACTTAGTTCAGATCAAATTTATCCTATTGTAATGAAACTATAATTATAAAAAACATAAGCTTATAGACATCTAATTTTGAAATTTGAAGTATATTATTAGTTCTCAAATAAATAAATAAATAAATACATAGACTAACTGAGCCCAAATGATGTTTCGTATTTCAGAAATAAACATGGGATTTCCACTCGTTTTTTTTCAGTGATCAATTAGAGTCATCAGAGAAGTGTCTTGGGGAAGATCTGCCCGAATGTTTAAAAGTACTCCTGACCAGGAGAAAGTGCTGAAGCTGGCCTACTGTAATTAAAAGCTCCAAGACCTGAGAAAGAGGGCCAATTTCTACTCTATTTAAATGGAGCCATTTATACTTTTAAGAGGAAGGAATAAATAACACTGCAAGCTGGTATTAAATATTTGTGTTTACTTAAAAATGTCGGTTTATAATTTGATCCAGTGCGTTTCGGATCGCCAGATCTCCTTTCGTAAATGTGAGAATTTTTCATCCAAAGCCCATAAAACTCCTGTCAGCCCTAGAATAACGACCATAACTTTTGAAGTTTTCGATTGATTTAGCTCACATTTACACAAACAGTCCACAATTAACTGATTAACATGTTCAATTATTGTTTATTTGATGCGGACAATGATGCTGTTGCTGTGAACGATCAAGGCAAATTGACTCTAAAATAATCTATTTTTTTTTTCTTCTACAAACAGCTGGAAAATGTTCGGACATTCAATACATGCTCCGTGCAAACTTTATCAAAATTATATGGGTAGGAAAGCCATAGCTATACAGCCTTTTAATAAGTGGTTGGAATGCAATTATAGTGATGTCAATCGTGGAAAAGCAAACAAATCGCGAATGTTTAAATCATGATTTCTTGAATAAAAGATAGAAATAAAATTCAGGCTTTGCAAGATGCAGCAGAGGCGTTGGTAACTACATTTTAAAAGAGACACTCAAGTCCTGATACACGAGAACTACACGGATGATATCATTGATTACACTTACAGTCAGACTTACTAAGTAATAGTCCGGCTAAGAACAAGGCAGTCCATTGGCTTAGACATTAAAATATATCAAAACCTGAAGAATACTATAATTTTTTTGTCATTTTTTAAACATTTGAATTGCATCTAGTGGAAACTCACATAACTTTAAATATGACGAAGGCAATATTTTAAAATTGAAAGCTTTTGGACTCTTCTGATTGGACGAAATGTTTTTACACAAAAGTAAAGTAGTTTTATAACACAGTTTCAGTGGATTTGGTTTAAGAAATTTATTATTTAAGGGTTGATGTGTGCACAAAATGAAAAACAGAACCTTGTTATGTGCCAAAAGCTTATTGCTGCTGAACAATAGAATCTTGCCTAGTTTTTACATGCATTGTTAATTAAAAGGGTGTATAGAACTGTTTGTTATAGGTATAATTTTGCACACCTGCTCAATGCACATTTTCCAATTTAAACACCCAGGCCCATTTACAAGGCATTAGAGATTCAGGAATCGAAGGAATGTGGATGACAATGCCATGTGTGGTGTAAGGTTGCCATGAGAACTTAGAACCCTTGTACCCAAGCAAGGTGACAACAGTGTCACTGGTTGTTATTGGAGCACCAAGCTTAAGGTGTGCGTCTGTTGGCCAATCGAGGACAATAGCATAAACTGCTCCTGTTTCAGCTGGCTTGTTGGTGTACCTGGGAAATTGAATGTGAGAACAGGCTTATGATTACTACTGCGCTAGACAATAATTTACTATTTATAGTGCATTGGCCAAGCCAAAAAGCCAAACATTTTACATTGGGCAACTGAAACATTGAAGGGTATCCCTGCTAGCTGGAGCTAATAACGTTATCATTTTAGAGTCAAATTAGAATTTTTGGTTACCATATTCACTCACGGATAAGCCGCACTCGCAGATAAGGCGCACCCAAAAAAGGTGCGGCTTATTCGTGAGTGAATACGGTAATTAATTTAAAGAAGGAATCTGAGCAAGGGCAGGAACTGATATGTTGTCCTGCATTCAGTAATCAAACCCTGCATGGCCACAGCCAAGACCTCTTAGTTACCAATCTGTGGATTAGCTGGGACATGGTTGTAACAGGTCCCGTAGAAATTCAGAATTGTATAAAATAAATTTCAACTGAACATTAATTGTCAGCTACATGTATAGTATAACATTATAGCCTTAATACAACTAAGGCATTTAAGTTGAAGTCTGTAAAGCTACCTTTTTAATTACATGTAGTTTGACTCAAATTTCAATGCTGAAATGTGTGTCAAGATACAGACTTATTGTTTATAATTACCAGACTCTTGAGTTAGATGTATCATTCTGCACCCTCCATGGTTGGGTTTCATAAATAGCTTCACCATTAACATTCAACCATTCTCCCATTTGGGTCAACCGCTCTTGAAATATTGGTGCAATACGGCCATCTGCTGTTGGCCCAACATTGAGGAGAAAATTTCCACCACAGCTGAAATAAATGAAAGATGACCTCTGATGAAGTTATTATTTTAAAATGCACAAAAGAGGAATTAATATTAATATCATTCATCTAGACAAATTATGAAATAAATGATTACAAATTCTGAGACAAACACAGTATACCCTGCTTCCAGATGCCCTTGTTACTACACTACAAGCTAAGAAATATAATAATAAATCTTTATTTAAACACGGTAATATACATCAGCGTAGCTGCTTTTCAGATAGCCGTGAGGGATGCACTAAAATAAATATCTAGTAACTAATATCACTAATTATATAGGTATTGTATAGGTGTAGTAAAAACAAGACTAAAATACTCTAGGATAATTGTTTTACAATAAGTACTAATGCTAATGTATAATCAAATTTCCTTAAATATAATAATAAAATTGATAGATAAAAATATTTTTTTACTAATAGATGCTTTAAAAGCGTCTAAAGATACAGAGTCTTTAAGGGCCTTAGGTAATTGATTCCACAGTAGGGCACCACTGTAACTGAAACTCTTTTTTAGGTATTCACGAGTAGGGCGTGGCATAGAATAATTATTCTGACTAACACTTCTTAAAACGTAGTGTGTGGACATTGATCTACTTGTAAATAACTCTGATAAATAGTCAGGACATAAACCGTGATGGATTTTATACATCATAATTGCCATATGTTTATTTCTTCTAGTTTGTAGATCATCCCATCCAAGTTGTTGAAGAAGAGTACGGGACCGTATGTCATAAGAAGATTTTGTTACTACCCTCGCAGCTCTATTTTGTAGTTTCTGTAGTTTATTTGCTAAAGTCAATCCGATATTATCCCACACAGAGCTGCAGTAGTCAAAGTGACATTGGACGAGAGATTTGTAAATGACATTTAACGTTTCGACATTGACATATGGCCTCATTCTCTTTATCATACCTATGCCTGATGACACTTTTTTACAGATTTTATCAATATGATTACACCAAGAAAGTTTATCATCAATTTCCATACCTAAGTATTTTGTGTTCGAGACATTATTAAGTTGTGTGCCTCCAATTGTAATGACTGGTATAGAGTTCAGGGCTCTTTGTTTTTGAGCATTGGCAATAATCATAAACTCGCTTTTCACAGTATTAAGATTTAATTTATTAGCCGTGAACCAGTCGTTGATTTTGCTTAGGTCATAATTAATTTTTGATTCAACTTCAAGTATGTCTTTTCCAGATACACATATACTGGTATCATCGGCATACATTTTACAATTTGAATAATGTATTGATTGGTGTAAATCATTTATATATATTAAAAATAATAGTGGCCCAATAATTAGGTACGCCGCTGGTTTAAAACCCCTTCGTCCGAGAACGAGTCGCCTACAATGCAGACTTGGCGTCTGTCTTGCAGATAGGATCCGAACCAGTTGATTGCAAGTTGATTAAAACCATAAAGTTGAAGCTTTTTTAAAAGAATATCGTGATTAACAGTACAAAGGCTTTTTTTATATCAAGAAAAACAGCGCAGTTCAAGAGGCCACTATCCATATTGACGAACCAATTATTAATTGCATCAAGTAAGGCTGTGACAGTTGAGTGTAATGAGCGAAACCCAGATTGATATTTAGATAGTAAATTATTGGAAGTTAGGTAGCTATAGACTTGATCGTAGATGTCATCCTTTCAAATACTTTAGACACTACTGATAATACGGAAATAGGTCTATAGTTATTACTGTCACTTTTACTACCCGATTTAAATAAAGGTGTTACACGGGCCTTTTTCCAATCTATCGGAAAAATACTCGTTTCTAAAGATAAATTATACAAATAGGTTAGAGATGGTGATAGAACAGGGGCTGCCATTTTTAGGATTTTTGGAGGAATTCTATCTAAGCCAGGTGATTTGGAACCGCTAAGGTTTTTAATAAGCTTAGTAACTTTGTTAACATGAACAAGGTTAAACTCAAACACACTTGTTACTGGTGGTATAAATTCCTCAAAAGTAACATTAGTTGTATTGACTTTGTCGGCTGATAATTTTGCGCTTATTTCAATGAAGTGCCTGTTCAAACTATTTGCTATATTTTGGGGTTTTGTGTATGTTATTCCGTCGACTTTTAACTGGTTTATCACGGTCTGAGCCTTCTTCCTGGAGCTCAGGTAGTTCAACGTCTTCCACATAGCTTTCGGATTATTTGAGTTTATGTCAATTTGAGCACGATAATATTCAGACTTTATTCTCTTGATACTTAGATGAACTTCATTTCGTGCAGTTCTGTATCTGGACCAGTCAGATGGATCGCCAGATTTATTAGCTCTTTTCTTCAAATAGTCTCGTTGTAGCATGTTTTCTTTATGTCTCTAGTCATCCAAGGGACGGGCCGACTCCTTATTTTCTTTTTGCGCAACGGCGCATGTTTATTTAGTACTCCTAAAAAAAATCGATTTCCATTCGTGCCAAAAGGTATTGGGATCAGCAATAGAGGTCAATCTTTCTCATGGCTGGTCAGCGAGATCCCGAATAAAAAGGTCTTTGTTCATGTGTTTGTACTGGCGCGATTCGATTATCTTAGGAGGGCCTCGAGGGACGCCAATTTTGCGAACTGCGTAAATCATATTATGATCGCTCAAGCAAACATCTAAAACTCCTGAATACGATATTTTCTGCACCTCATTTGTGATGTGATGATCAATAAGCGTCTTCGAGGTGTTTGTGATTCTAGTGGGACAAAGGATCGTTTGTTTCAACTGAAATAATTGTAGGAGATCTTTGAGCTGCTTAGTGTGGTTATCCGGTTCATTATCTAATAGATCGCAATTAGTATCCCCAAAAATATGAAATTCTTTGTCCTCATTGTCGAGCTTTCTCAATGCCAGTTTAAACAAACCCATTATGTTAATCAGAGAACTTGGAGGTCTGTACCAAGTTGAAATTATAAAAGGTTTGCTTTTGGGCTTGAGAATTTCAACAGAGATAGCTTCTAGAGAATCTTCAAATATATCATTACGAACTAAATAATTAATGGCATTTCGTAAGTATAATGTGGTACCACCGCCACATCTAGATCTATCGCGACGGATAATATTATAGCCTACTATGTTGACTTCAGAGTCAGTGATAGCTTCAGAAAGGCGCGTTTCGTTTACAGCAAGCAAATTCAAGTTCTGGCATGAAAGAAGAATTTTTGATTCATCAAGATGCTTGGGAATGCTTGCTATATTTAATGAAGGCCATCTTAAAGCCTCTAGTTTTGCTGAACGATTCAAATGTATTAGGCTTAATAGGCTCACCTTGTGTTGAATAAATATTAGTGTGTGTTGCACTATTTACTATGGGTGGGATGATTAGTGGACTGCAGCTAGTATCAGTATTGTTACAGTGGTGCCGCTGGTTGTTAGTTTGGGTTAATTGTCCTATTTCCTACTACAAATGAGACAAGAGGTTCACTTAGTACCTTAACTAGAGAGAGAGAGATATTAAGTACAGTACAGATGCACAAAAGTTAAATACACCTATTTAAAAAAGATGTTGGTCCTATTGGTAGAACAGTGAACAATAGGATTACTTTTAGTGATAATTAAACCAGTTCCTGGAATCACATGAGCCATAAAATATGTAGTTTCATTTGTTTCTTTTCATCTAATCGACCAGGTTTGGTTCATGGGTTTATTAATGTTATCAAATAAATATAAATTACATACAAAATTTGCTTGATCAGTTGTGCAAAGCGTAACGGTTAATGTGTCTTTAATTGGACACTAAATATAACTTTATATATATATTATATAACCTTAATTGAAGACATTCTATCCAGGTTGAGCATTTTCCCCATTTTTTTTTTTAAACCAAAACCAATTAAACTGCAATTAACATAATTACCTAATATGTATTACATGTACATTTAGCAAATTTCCTCTAGTTTTCCGTGGTGTGGACTCTTATTTACCACGATTTACGTTGACCATGTGATGACGTAAATCGTGGTAAATAAGAGTCCACACCACGGAAAACCAGAGGAAATTAGTTTTTTACAATAATATTAGAAAACGTACAAGGAAGTTTTGTTACAAAGCGTGACAGCTTTGAAAGAGCCAGCGTTGTCTATAACTTTCTCGCGTCGGCACCGTTGTCTGGACACCCATTTACCACCGCACATCGACCAATCAGATTGCGAGATTACCGGCAATTGTGGTAAAAAACAATATTCTTCTACCATTTAACAAATAAAAGATGGTTCTCCACATTCTATAACAACATTATGCAAGCTTGAGGTCTTGAAAAACTGTGGATGCACATATATGCATTAGAGTTCCTAAGGAGAGGAATCGCTCACTTAATTAATTCATGAAATGACCATATAAACTAACAGAAATTAGCAGTGGTTATAAAATGTACAAATTTGACAGCAATTGAGCGACGATAGTTGTTTAGTGAAGTGGTTGCGACGTTTGCCTTACGAGTAGGCGGCAGCGGGGTTCGAGTTCCAGAAAATCTCTCAAATTTTTTTTTGCCTCACCATTTTCTTGAGAAGTTTTTCTTGAGAACCCTAGCTCTAGGTGGGTAAGATCTTGTTTCAGTGACCGGTTAGGGTTTTTTATTTTTCAGGGTAGGATTTTAGTTAGTTTATACTGTCATTTCATGAATAAATTAAGTGAGCGATTCCTCTCCTTAGGAGCTCGTTATATGTATGAGCAAACACAAGAAAGAAATGCTTGAGCATGCATTATATGAAGAAACTCAAGCATGCTCAGAGAAGCTAACGAAATTGTGTGTTCTTATGATAGTTTATTTAGTCACCTGATGACAGAAGCCATTAAGTCAAGAAGTTCATCCATTGTATGGATATCTGAGATATGAATGTTTCGTCTGTAACCCCAGGATCTCTTGTCTACTGTTGTGGCATCCTCAAATTTATGCTTTTGAAGAACACCTTGGAAATAATAAAGGAATTAATCATTTAAATGATACAGGGATGTCATGGGGCTATATAAATGTACCAGCAAAAAATATTATCTCCAGCAACTATGGTGACGATTGCTACTAAATAAATATAAAAACTTAAAGCCAAAGCTGTACTAGTGCAGCTTTACATATATGGCACACAAACAGCTATTTTTCATAGTTGCATGTCCAGAAACTTAAAAACTTAATGACTGCCCTTAGCCATGCTAGATTACTTCTCTCCTTTCATACATTTACTTCTCTCCTTTCATACATTGGTATGCAAATCAATAATTCTACTAACAAATTCAAAATTATTACTAAGCTCTGCATCATTGGCAGCTAGCTAGTACATTAAAGCGCTGTGCACTACAATGAAAATTTACCATTTTGATTTGCCGATTGTGTCAATATGCCAATCAGTGTTAGAAATATTCAAATTAGTAAAAAAAATATTCCCAAATGAGCAAGTTAAATCACAAAATTTTAGGAGAGTTTACCGGTAAAATCCTGTCTGCCATTAACATTTCCTTGGCATGCACGGAGAAACTCTGACAGCGATATAGGAATAGAGAAGGCAGCTAATATACCCCCACGAACTGGACAGAATAGTAAAGGACATATACAACATCCCTGCTATAGGCTTATTGAACATCCTACTCTATCTAAGTATCCGAGCTGCACATGTACATTCTAAATTTAGTAAGCTGATCAAAACACCGTTTTCTGGTACCGTGACAGGCACAATTAAGAACTCTTATTCCTCGAGCTATAAAAGTCTTGCCTCCTGTAATTAGAATTAACCACTACGTATCTGCTTAGCTATAGTTTTACTTCAACTACAATGTATGCCATCATTTCACATAATTGCTTGTAAATAGTTTTTTTATAACATTATTAACATATTTTAGCTGTTTTTGTATCGCTGTGTATTTGCAGTCTCACTCTTAGCTGATTTATTTGTCTGTCTTTTCCCTTGCACCAAAAGCCCGGAAATTCCGCGGTATTTCGCGGAAAAAAACGGAAAATATTCTGGGCTTTCCCGGAATCCATCCGGGCTTCCCACGTGAGTAAAATTCCATGGAAAGCCTGGAAAATCTGGCATATTCTGGGAAACCACGGAAAAATAGAAAACCTGGAAAATCTGGGGTATTCCAGGCTACAGGCTTGTAAAATTCTGCGGAAAGCCCGGAAAATCCCTGGATATCCCACAAATTTTCCGTGCTTTCCCGGAACAAGTAAGTTGCTATTATTCTTCCAATGAGCAGCCGAATTAAATTTGCATTTTGATTGCTAACGTGAGTACTCACTAAAGAGGGAAAAAACACAAATTAAGAGTAGTATATAATCTTAAGTAATCGATTCTCTTTCACTGGGCAGTTGCATGTCTACCGATAATGTTTGCAATCATATAAACTCTCAGGACCAGCCGGTTGTTCGAAGCAAGGTTAAGCGCTAACCCAGGGTTAAATCGCTAACCTGTGGTTAAACTGTACAGATTACAATTACAGATTTAGAGCTAATTTAGGGTTAAAGTTAACCTTAATTGAACATAAGACGCAATAGGTAGGTCGCCTCACACAGGCATTGGTATATACAATTTCTTATGTGTATAAAAGAAAACCGAAGATTCGAAACAGGGTTACCTGTGGTGAGAAGAGGGGAGAGTCGGGGTCTAAAATTTGAGGATTTCGGTCTTGAGGGATGAAGTCTTGTCTGGGGATGTATGATAGAAACAATACCCTCCTCTCTCCCACTACAGGAACCCCAAATTAACCAGAGCCTGCAAGCAGGCTAACATCCTACGCTTGCCGTCCACATTCATGGACGAGTCAAACCAGTTTCGAAAACATGTTTTACCGGAAATAGCTGTACGCATCAGTTGTTTCTTGCAGTTGTTTCGTGCGCTCATAAGTACGAATTAATAACAATTTATCTTCCTCCACAACTCTACACCTCTTTGCCAAAGACTCAATCCATCTGTAGCACTTCTTGCAAACTCTCGAAGATTCCTTACAAAATAGTGAAGTTTGGAGTTCTTCCGAGGACTTGCGATATTTTTTGATGGAGACCTTCGCTAGTTTTCACGGAATAAAAACTTCCTTGTTCACTTAAAGCAAATTTAAGCCCACATAAAACGCAGCTGCTATCTTTGCCTGTTAAAGCCGGCTTTACAGGCGTTGGGGGAGAATATACCTTGGCTATAAATTTTCGGCGTAATGGTGAAGCTGGAGGGGTAAACATTACATATGCAAACAAGAGTTGTTTACTTTTATTTGCGCAAAAACTGATTGACTTCGTGCGCGAAAACTGAAAACACAGGCAGCCCAAGCTCTAAATATCTAGCTCATACTTACAGTGTTTGTATGGGAATTTCAACGAGCTAGAAATACGAAAGAATTAATGAATAAAATGCCTTACCTTGCTTCCATAGTGTATTACTTGCTGTCTGTGTGGTAACAGGGTTGATATGAAGCTATTTTAGCGAGTTTTCATTTCCTCTGCTCCCCTTCCTAAGAAAAAAGACAAGGCAGCACACTAGTTTCGCTAGGGCCCACCACTTCAACCAAAATATTTCAGTTCAAAATATTGTGGCCGCCACAATTCCTCCATAGAATCCCAGCAGAAAGGTTGCTCTTTCTTTTGAATGCGATTGCCACGCAATTGTAGCCTTGCGACGAGCACGACGAAGCATTTTGTTTCTCCAAAGTGACGCTTATAAATTGGTAGAGAGCCTTGAACCAGCTGGGGTTGACTGCCCGGCCGTCAAAGGCTGCTGGGTAACCATCAAAAGGCTTCTGGGGTAACCGAGCCTTCGACCTAAAGTTAATTAAGCCGCACGGGGTACCTGACCGGCAATTGTCGACAACAACAAAATTTACTACCAGGGTCCCCACGAAGTGCATGTACAAAGCGAATCAAGAAAAGCGACCAATCAAATCTCAGAGGATCGTGTTTTGAATACAGATCGATACATACTGTTGCAAAAGGTAAAACGATTGCTCTTCATAATTGCATGTTTTCAATGTTCTCTAAAAAAATTGTTGTTGTCGACAATCGCCGGTCAGGTACCCCGCGCGGCTTAACTTTAGGTCGAAGGCTCGGTTACCCAAGGAGCCTTTCGACGGTTACCCAGCAGCCTTTGACGGCCGGGCAGTTAACCCCAGCTGGTTCAAGGCTATCTACCAATTTATTAGCGTCACTTTGGAGAAACAAAATGTTTCGTCTTGCTCGTCGCAAGGCTGGAATTGCGTGGCAATCACATTCAAAAGAAAGAGCAACCTTTCTGCTGGGTTTCTATGGAGGAATTGTGGCGGCCACAATATTTTGAACTGAAATATTTCGGTTGAAGTGGTGGGCCCTTGCGAATAGTGTGCTGCCTTGTCTTTTTTCTTAAGAAGGGGAGCAGAGGAAATGAAAACTCGCTAAAATCGCTTCATATCAACCCTGTTACCACACAGACAGCAAGTAATACACTATGGAAGCAAGGTAAGGCATTTTATTCATTAATTCTTTCGTATTTATAGCTCGTTGAAATTCCCATACAAACGCTGTAAGTATTAGCTAGATATTTAGAGCTTGGGCTGCCTGTGATCAAACTATGTATTACAGTCACGTGACAGCTGAGAAGGGCATCCGCTGACCACGAATAATAATAATAATAATAATATTTATTTACCCACGATAAATTTACAGCGTTGCTGATGTGGTCGTGCTTATAACTACGCTATTCTACCCTAATAATAATAATAATAGTAATAATAAAACTAATTAACTTATACTAATTAACTTATTCCATTCAGTTATTTACAGTAGTTCAGTGTTTCTTTTAAGATTAATTTTAAAACTATTAAGTGATGTATTTGACCTTAGGTCGTTACCGAGACTGTTCCAAAGCCTCGTACCTCTGTACGTTATTGACAATTTCAGGTAGTTGGTTTTCGGTGTGGGTAGACTGATACAGTGAGTGTTACGCAAGGAGTATGTAAGTATTCTCTTAGGAAAGGCACTACATACATTTGTAGTACAGGAGGAGCTAGTATGTGAAAACATTTATGTACAAAACAGGCAAGTCTTAGGTTATAGTAATAGTTCAGTGGCTTCCATTTGGCAGAGGCAGTTACGTCCTCACGTGCTGTTAGCCAATAGAGTCCAAAAATTATCCTATCTGCGACTGAAGAGGTGATTTCTTTAATTGATGTAAAACAACGAGAAACCGTTACCGAGAAAGTCTCAAATAACAGCCTTATAGCCCGGTAATGAATTCGGTTTAATGATTCTAGAAGTGTTGTATTACATGATCCCCAACATAGAAATCCATAAGTGATAGCAGGAAAAATAACCTTGAAGTAGAAGTCTAGCTTAGCATGCTCAGGAAGAAAATACAGGGACTTTAGAAGGTTTAGCTTCTGCACATACGATTTAATTAGGTCAGTTAAGTACTTGGACCAGCCTAATCTGTCATCTATAGATAACCCGAGGCAGTGTGTGCAGGATACTCTTCTTAAGTTGGAAGATCCAAACCTAACGGCTGCAATGGGTCCCATAAAAGAGCCTCTGTGTAATAGCATATATTCACATTTTTCCGGGTGAGCTGTCATTCGATTTGACATACACCAGTCATACATTATCTCAAGTACACTGTTTGCAGTGCTA
The DNA here is from genome assembly GCA_030867875.1 of Actinernus sp. WN-2022. Lineage (NCBI taxonomy): Eukaryota > Metazoa > Cnidaria > Anthozoa > Actiniaria > Actinernidae > Actinernus > Actinernus sp. WN-2022. Next base: position 74,684,304 of record JAOWCC010001634.1, on the reverse strand, counting down.
ATTGCCTCGTCGATGGTGGCCCCGGTCACAGACACGGTGGTATCGTCTGCGTACATATATAGATTAGCGAACTCGTAATTGGAAATTGTGTTGGGCAAATCATTGCAAAATATCGAGAACAGTATCGGTCCAAGGACCGATCCTTGTGGTATACCATATGTAACAACAGCTTGACTGCTGGAATGCACCCTGTTAATAACCGTAAACTGCTGCCTAGACTTAAGATAGTCTCTTAACCATGAGCGGGTGCTGTCCGACACTCCGAGGGTGTAAAGCTTGTGTAATAGAACGTCATGATCTCCAAAACAATATGGCGGCCGTGTAACGTGTAATAAACGTGAAGGATGACAGTTCGTTTCTGGAAGAAGAATCTCTTTAATGTTTTCCTTCGTACCACTTTAAAAAGTTTTTTTATTGGGCACCTAAATGCTTGTCAAGATAGGCCTTGGGTGGTGATAGAGCCTTTAGAGGGTAAGTACGTGTTCAGGCCTTTTTTCTTCCATGACGTAGCTATTAACATTCTATGAAAGGCAGGAAAACTATGTTTCATATGGCTTTCAGATAAATCAACATTGTTGCACGAAAAGTCAACATAGTGTAACATGGCATGCCGGACGATTTTTAACGCATGCACAATCTTCGTTGCGGCAATAATTACCTTCGAGACGATTTTTAATGCATGTTACACGAGACAATTTTTAGCGCAACATTGATGCGGCAACTGGTATGTTATGGTGGACTTTCTTGGCTTTCTGGGTATTTTTTTCCGGGCTTTCTGTGAAAGGTAGGGGAAAACAAGCTTTCCTGGCTTTTTCCGTGCTTGAGGCTTCTCCGATGAATCAGATTTTACCAGGAAAGTCTGGATTTTTTTCCAGGCTTTCTTGGCTTTTCAGTCTTGCCCGGAATTATTTTCCACGCAAGTCTATTGCAAAAAGCATGGTGACTAGTCTGGAAAGCCCGGTAAATCTGGGCTTTTCCGGAATTTTTACTGGGCTTTTGGTGCAAGGGATATAATTATACATGTATCTACATTCTTAGAATAAATAATTGCATGTAAATCCATTGTATTTATTTTCTAAAATCGATATTAAAGATTAATATTACTGGAGGCTATTCTCTTTAATCATCGGAGGTGCGTGCATGATGTCATATGCACAAGTTACGCTAGTGTGCATAAAAAAGTAGCCACAGGTGGTTGTCATGTTGCGAGTATAACATCACTTCTGCTGAATAAAGGGAACAGCCTACAGTAATGGCAGCTGTTTAGATTAAATACTCGGAGTTAAAAAAAAAAGGACTTCCCATCGTTTTGGACTGGTATAATGTACATGTGATAGCATACCAATATGTACTTTATGAATATAAAAAAACATTGATATGCCAAAATTTGATTGAAGTGCCACTTAAAAATAATGTTAAACATTCAAACTGAGTTTTAGATTAATTGTCCTGAGCTCACCTGGGTCATATTTATCATTGCCTGTGTACACGCCTCCATGGTGATTCCTAGTATATTTCCCCCAGCGATCATTTACCACAATACTGTCCTTAACTGGACTGAAAACATAAAATGATACAAGCATATGTATATACTGTTACAAATGACTGAACTTGTAAAATTTTACATGTAAGGTTTATTTATAAAGTATACTGAGTCATTCTTTTTGAAAACTTAGTGCAATTTAGTGAAGGTCGATGATTACAATCAGCTACGTTAAAATATGTTTTGGATTGAATTGAACACCTACAAAAAAATGTACTTCAAAAGTTATTGAAAAACCTGGGAAGTTGCATTCTTGCATTGCAAAACATTCTAGACCTCAATTGCAAATGGCCATGGTTTATAGACACTTACATTTATGCCTTCTTTAAGATATATTTATTGTTTTTTCACTACAATCCAATAATACAATTACAATAATAATATCATAAAATATATAATTCCAGATGCAATTGTAATTTGTGAGAAAACTTGAGGTAAAAAAAAGATCAAGAAAATTGGGATCATTGTGGTCAAGAACATCATTAGCAAGTTAATAATTATGATGCCTTCTTGCAATGCTACATGTACAAATGTAGTTACCTGTCATTGTATAGCCAGGCCAAGAATTCCTTGCTTTTGAAATAGATGGCTGGGGCCATCCAATCACCATCAGTCCAAAGGTATTCAGGCCGATAGTTGCTAATAAGATCATACAACTGAGGAGTCATAACTTCCTAAAAATAATGGGTGATCAGTTAGCTCTGCTCTTAAAATCAGACAGAATAAATTTTGACCCAACTGTATGCTTGACGTAACATAACAGTTTGACCAGACTGTACGTCTGATGTAAATGCATAAAAATACATTTTCATTGAAATGCGACTCAGTGAAAGTTTCAAGTCTCATTGAATTTTGCAATCAGCCAACCATCAATCATGCACGTAGTACCTCTTTGATTTGATTAAGTCTAGGCTGTATGCCTGTGAAAGCTTTGTATGCGACTAGACTCTACATTGATTGATGGCTGGCTAAACTAAGTTTTTCAAATCAGACTTCAAACTTTCAGGGTCACACCATGCAGCAAAAATGGTAATGAAACAGTAAAATATATAATGCCTACATCAACATATTTGTGAGTTGAATAGTTGTTTTTCAAGTCCTCCAAGTAGTAAGGGTGATACCATTCAAAGAGAGAAAAGTACAAACCAAATGTCACGTTGGTTCTGTTACGAATGGCAGTTGCAAGATCACCTGTCAGTGAAAGAAAAGGAACACAAAGTCTGTATATGGCTTGATCAAACGTCTAGATGTATAGGACTTCGTGTTTTTCAGTAAATATTTTGGCGATACGAGCAATTTCAGCTGAGTAAATCGAACCAAAGTTTATGCAATCAGAACAAAATCTAGCTGTATCAGATTTACAGATCACTTATCATACATTCATTTCCTTTGTTTCTCCTTCATGAATTATTAATGAATTTGATATTTTATATATACACACACTGTCGAATCTTAATTAATTAACCTCAAGTCAACTTGCAAAGACTAGCTTGATGTGCAATTTGATGCAAGTTTTAAAACATTGCATTTTGTTGACCAAATGGTGCAAAACTTGTGTTCATATTAGAGCTCAATCAAAGTGAATGCTTGCAACTTTGTTTCACTAGGGCTGGTAACTAAAGAGCCCATGCAGTGACCAAATTATACCCACCCACAAGATTTCTGTGTGGTCCATTATCCACAGAGTTCCAGTTCCATGAATCCTTGGAAGGCCAGTTGGTCCACCCCTCATGATGTTTACTGGTCAAAATATAGTACCTGTAATAATAATGCATAAGGGGATGTTGCTAATCAAATAATATCTTAATGCAATCGGACATTAAGCCCTGACTCCCCTTGGTCCACTCACACAATGATCTGTAAATGTCAATATTTTCCTACTTTTTTTTATAAAAGGTATTTATTATTATAACAATATATTAATCTGTACTCGATAATATTGCGAATAGTGTGAATAAAATAATATTGAATCGTGAAGTGAGATGCTACACTCAGGAACTTCCAGTTCTGTGTGTTCCACTTGTGACATCACATATCTAAGGTGTTTAAAAAAAAAATATATCTGTGCTCACTTTGACATCAAATCTATGTTTTGGGGTTATCAAACACATGAACTTCATGAATATGTAAAAAAAAGGACCACTTTAGAGATTACCGGTATGTAATGCCCTATAATCTCCGCATTATCATTAATTATACAATACAGTCAGTCTAGTCCCAGCATTATATATAGTCCATAAATTTTGACGATGTTGTGCGTGCAGCTAGAACAATGGCTATCTGTTTTAAATAACAAAAGGCTGGTGAACCAGAACGAGTCTTAGCAGCCCGCATCTATTGTTCTACTGATGCGTGTGCAACATCGTCAAAATGGCCTATGGCTGGTAATTTTTCTGATTGGGTTTATGGGATCCCTGTGGTTTGCACTGGTTTCTGATGTCACCATAACAAACCACAGGAACCCCATTAACAGAATCAGAAAAATTACTTCCTAAAATTCAATCAAATGTTTCCATATTAAATAGACCCTTTTAGGGGGAGTATGCAATTGCATGTACCCTGTCTGGGTTTAAAAACTAGTCACAGTCTCGGAAGGTGGGCATGTCGCTGTTGGAATTTAGTCTATTTTCTTATTTCTCTCTGTCGCTCTCGCAATTTCAGATGTTCATCGTTATTTCATGTCCTTCATGTCGCCATTTCAAGCTGTGTCATTTAGTCGGAATTTACCATAAAAGGGCTTTGTTAAAGAGCCACTCAGTCTCAACCATAATCTTTCACACGCCTAATACACCATTTTCTCCTTCACAGAAAAATTAATATGGATTAATTCAAGCTTTTTGAATAGCTAGCAGTCCTAAAGAACAATGGCGGCGTAACAAGCAGTTAGGCCACAGAAAAATGGTAGCATAACGAAATCGCAGATTTACACAATAACAGAGGCATTCTGCGGATCATACATATACATATCATACATATCTTTAATAGAAGTTCCCATAGGGGCTTTTCAACAACTATTTACAATGTAACAACGTTAACAGTAACAAAATAATGAAATAGTAAAATACAAGTACTAACTATAATTAGGTGAGTTAAAACTATTGAAGTAGAAGTGCATTAAGTAATATGGTACATAGCACTACTCTAAAAGCGCTAACTTTAGTTGTTTCTTAAATTTGGCTGAGAGTAGGGTTCTTGGTAGAAGACAGCAGCCAGCAGATTTCTGCCAGCTGTTTGGATGAAAGCAGTTACCTGGGTACAACTTGTCAACTACAGGATACCCCACATTTTCAAAGTATTGATCCCTTCAAAGGCAGATCTAGATTCCACTGCAGACATATACCTTCAAAGTCTTAGGGGAGGGGTGGTCTCACTCTGTGTAGCCACTTTCAAAGTCATAGGGGAGGGGTGATCTCACTTACTGCATATCTGGTATCCACTTCATATGCATGTGTATACCTGTCACTGCATGCCTATCCAGAAGATATTTCAAACCACCGTGTTTTTATCCACTTAATTTTAGGAATGTTTGAATTTTTCAGGGTATTTCGTGGTTATGCCACCAGACAGATAAATAGATAGATGCATGCATGGATAGAAATGGCATAAAATGTCATGCGATGATCACATGACTTGCTAATTACTAATTAGGCGATACTTAATTACTAATGTGAATCTTTGAAAAATATAAACCACACATATGCATGTACATTTTCGATATAAGCTTAACTTATATGTATAACGTGTTACCTTGCTCCAGACTTTGCGATTAAATCAGCCCACTCATTTGGATCGAAAAACTCTGCACGAAACTGTGGTGCAAAATCAGCATAACTCCATCCAGGTGGATAGTTTTTCTTCACGAAATCCACATAGGGCTTACTGCCATCGTGAAAGTGTTTCCAGAACCATTCAGACCCAAAAGAAGGCACGGAATAAACTCCCCAGTGCATGAAAATACCGAATTTTGCTTTGTCGTACCAACCTGGGATTTGACGCTTGTCAAGTGATTTCCATGTTGGTAAGTATTTGCCATTCTCTAATTTCGGTTCCTTGGGATTATCTTTGGAGTTTCTCAAAGCCGAAAGAGGGCAAACTACAGAAATCAGAAGAATTTTAGCTGCCAAATTACAGTTCATGTTCTAAATGTTGGTAATACTATATACACCAATAGGAAAATTTTCGGTGATGTAACGTAAGTAACAGACATCACCCGGTATCATTAGACATCAACCACCGTCATTAGCCATCAACCAGCATCATTAGACATCAACCAGCATCATTAGACATCAACCACACCGCGGCAAAACGTTACGCGCATGCGTATTTGCTATTTCTTGTCGGCGCGCGGCCGCCCCCAGTTTCCCGCGAAACTGAAATGAAACAACAGGCACATACCCGTGATTTTAAAATTTCTGCGTAAAAGTATCCATTTGTGAACTGTTTGTCAAAAAATAAGAAAACTACTTAAAAGCTAAGCCTAAGACTTTAACAGGTTGAAGTTTTCTTAATTTGTAATTCACTGTGAGTTTACTAAGTTATAAAATTATTTACTAAAAAAGTTGAAACCCTCGGTAATTTGTATTTGATAGCAGAGCCTTCGTTCTTTTGGCCAGCGGAGCATACCCGTTTTGCCGCGGTGTGGACATCAACCGGCGTCATTAGACATCAACCGGCGTCATTAGACATCAACCACCGTCATTAGACATCAACCACCGTCATTAGACATCAACCACCGTCATTAGACATCAACCACTGTCATTAGACATCACTCACCATCGTTAGACAATAACCACCGTCATTAGACATCAGCCACTGTCATCAGACATCACCAGGCGTCATTAGACATCAACCAGTCCACCGTCATTAGACATCACCCGGCGTCATTAGACATACATCAATGGGCGTCATTAGACATCACCGGGCGTCATTAGACATCAACCACCGTCATTAGACATCACCCGCCGTCGATATTTTTGCATATTTCCATTTATTTTAACCATCCTCCCTCGTGTGCACGAGGTTCGGCAGTTCATATGAAATTACTTAAAATAATTTCGTTCCAGCCTGAACAAGTACATGTCTGTGGACCAGTATTGTTCAAGATTAGGTGTTTCAGTAAGATAAAAACAAACCCGAAATATTTACAAAGTTCATCTGCTGAAATTTAGGCCAGCCATGCTGATGCAAGTTTTGTTGCAACATTTCTAGCATTCTTGGTCATTTTGTTGACATGGGAATTTCATTCTGGAACTTCACTTTCGACACTTGTTGACAAAACAAATCAAGGTAATGAAGATGATTTTTTTCACCTCAAAATAAGAAAAAATTGAAAGGACATGATTTCAACTAAATCCCTCGATCGCCACCATCAGATCCTGCCTAATAGCAGACTCGCAACCAATTTCTTGCCGTTCCGTCTTAGGAGTGTACGAGATTTATCAACTGCGAAGCCGAGGTAACGGTATATATAACTATCAGTTTTATATCATCATTGATGAGGTTTCCCAAGAAATGCGTGCCTTGAAAATAAAACCTAGTTGCATAAAATTACTGTTCACACGTGGCTTCGTGTTGTTTTTTGTCTCGATTCTTTCAACTAACCTAGCTTGTAGTGTGAGGGTTCGAGTTCCGATTCCGGGTCGTAACACATTGAGTATTTTTTTCATCTTCTTCTTTCAAGTTACTTATCTGTATAGGTATTACGTAAGTAAGTAGTTCTAAGTTACTAGGAGATGCGTGAGGGAGTAAGTCGAAGGGAATTAATATAAATTTTAAAACACTGCAAGGTTGACAACTTAGTTATCAACCGGGTTGACAAAGGACTCTGAGCCAATTATGATATAATGAATGTTTTAATTTTCCAATGAAAAATAACGGTTTTTAACGCGGAAAAGTAACGTTTTCAAACCGACAAATTATTGTTTTCAGTTGAGAATTAAAGGTTTCAGGCCTCCAATTGAATACTTTACTTTTACTCTCTCCTCCTCTCCCCCCTCTCTCTCTCTCCCTCTCTCTCTCTCTCTCTCTAGTGAAGTCTACATATAGACCTGTGTTTTTACCGCAAATCAATCAGGTGCATGATACGATGCTTTATGTACCCTTCATCTGAATGACATGGACAAAATACTCATGAAGAAATGTAATTTTATACCACTTAGTCTCTATTATGGAATTGTATTTAGCTTAGTTCTCTATCACGACCACTCATCACTTGTAATTTTATCTCCTAGTCTCACATTCATGTTTTCAAAATTTGTAACTAACGGTTTCTTGCCATATACTTGTGTACCCTGAGGAAGGTTGGCCGTGCCAACCGAAATATCGGTAATAATTATATATATTCCCAGTACCGTACAATCAGCCTTTCATTTTGTCTTGATATTCATGAATTATGCATGATTTTAGAATTGCCAAATGAATATAAAGCGGGCCAGTATATGGCGGTTTAGGAATGCACAGCTTTAGAATACCCGGCCACTAAAAACTTGGGTTGTACGACCTCAAAATCGGCATCAGTGAGCGTGGACAAATAATTAAAATTAAACCCATTTCTTTACTTATAGTCTCAATTTGAAGAAGTATTGGTGAGTTGTTAACAAAATGAAACTACATATTTAGGTGTTTTATGTTAGTATGATGACGTTGTTGTGACGTCATAAGTGATGCCTCCTTTTTGTGTGAAATTCCCCCTTTAATAAACGTTACAAACAGACTACACCATCAAAGGGCCTTCATGGCACACATTCATTTGGCGCAAATTTGAACGTTCTACGACTACTACAGCAAAAGTTATAGAGGAATGACTGTTCCTATGACGTCATATTTAGTGACGTCAGGAGTCGTACCTAAATAAGGCTGCCTATTGTTAAAAAATCAAGAAAAGAAACTAATGTGACTTTTGAGTGCCAGACTAGCGCATTTCATCATTAAAACTCGAAAATTACTCAAAGGATTTTTTTTCTAAGGGCATGTATAAAAAAGTATGATGTCATAATGACGTTGCCGAAAATATGACTTCAATTTTAAGCCGGTTATGGACAAAAAATGAAAATTCTAAAAACATACGATTTTAGCCACCAACGTGTTTTATGATTGGACAAATTATCACGCAACAGTATTTACAACTCTAAAAGATGAATGAAGCGATATTTCTGTAAATGCTTTTGTGTTGTTTATTTCCCGCCAAATCATCACGAGTAGATTTTAACAATATACGACATTCCGTTTTTAGAGGTAATGAACAGTGTAAGAAACGTATTACAAATGGTTAAATGACGTCATTGTGACGTCACAATGGTAGTAACATAGCTTAAAAAACAGATTATATTCCTTTTACGATTCTACATCCTATCAAAATTCAATCGTCTGCGTTGAAAACATTTTAAAATATAGAACTCATGCCGTTTTTTATGGTCGTTTGTGCCCACCGTATCGTTAATTCTTCCTGAAACCTGCTTGGCACTCAGATTATATCTTCTTTCTCTGACCAGAGGACCTCCCTCTCGTTCATAATATATGTACATCGGAGAACTGAGAATCGTATATATATTGTAATATTAGAATAGACCGTAAGAAAATTTTACTTTCTAGATTAATTGTAAGTGTATATATTGTGTTATAATACCCTTATTAGTTGTAGTTTTTAACATTTTAAAGTTGTTAGTAGTATTTTGTGTTTTTAGATTACACAAATGAATTTAGTCCTATCTCTCTAACTATGTTTTTTTGCGTTCGCGCTCTCTTGTTAAGGTAAAAATATGGGCTTTTAATTTTCTCTGATTTATTTTTGCAGAGAACGGTCAAAATAACCGCTTTACATGTCGCACATTTTCACGTCGCATTTTGTATAGACTTGGCCTTATGGTTGCTGAAGGTCTCTCAGTTAAGTAAGGATTAATTAATGGACACGAGTGTGATATGGGATTTATTTTCGCGAACAATGCTTGACGGCTGGACGAGACCAGAAGGAAATAACATTTAAAAGTTTACTTACATAGTTTGTACGAAGAGGTATCTATAGAAAACATTTCTAGCTTCACAGATTATTATGTTCGTTAATTTAACAACATTTGGCGATACTGTCTTTTGTTGCTTTTGATTGATGAGCCATTCTTTGGTTGCATTGTGGGACGAGCGTTTTGGGCACGGCACTCCTAACTTGGGCAAGTCGCGTGTTATTATAAACAGTATTTGGACAGTTAACTGATTGTTATTATAAGTAGTATTTCGACAGTGAGCTGATTATCTAGCACCGTTGTATGATCGCTATTGTTTAATTATGAGTTATGTAACATCTAGTAGTACATTATCCCTCTTGTTGACTCATTAGCATTAAGGTATGGAATAGTGACCCTGTCGAGCAGGTCGACATGGGGTATAATGTGCCAAGAGTCAACAAGAAGGGTGGGAGGGTGGGGCGACTTGCCTCCATATCGTTCGATGAGAACTGACACTGAATCATAATTTATTCATCCCTATATAACGCCAATGACGTCATCGCACGGGCTAATGAATATTCAAGATGGAATAGTACATTATCCCTCTTGTTGACTTATTAGCATTAAGGTATGGGATAGTGACCCCTGTCTCGCTGTCTAAAGGGCACCCTGTTTTCTCCTCCTTTTACCTCACCTTCTAAACATCTCCCCAATCCTTATAATCTTCTAGCCAATTCATACAACCTCTCTCCACTCCTTACATTTGCGTCGTCCCCAACCCTAAACCATTCCTCCCATATCTTACTCTAACTAACTTGAAGGAGTCTGACCGCCGAGTTCACACGAACGCCTTGGAAAACCCTGTTAGGTTGTTGTGTTGCTTATATATATCAGCTAGATCTAATGTAACATTTACCAAAGTATCCCCCGAACCCCCAGGCTGAAGGACTTGATGGAGTTTTATGTAATGCCTCGCTACCTCAGGGGTCTTCCAACCCACATGATCCATTATGTCAGGAAGTTGAGATCCCGCTAATGCCAGGGATATGACGCAACTGCTCCTGGGGCCATGGAGCGTCACTTTGCGCGAGCCCAACACCTGAAGACCCTGAGCATAAATGGATAAACGAGCTTGAGCGGCAGAGGACTCGAACGCCGCGGATACCACTCCCCCTGACGGATTAACTGGTCTAAAGAGATACCCTGTCGAATCGGTATTGCCATGAGGTCACATAGCGTGATATAGACTTCAATTGCTCTAACTGGGCATATTGAGGGATCCCCACTATAGCATTTTAAAGCGAACAAATTTGTAGATCCATCCCGCAACGTTTTCGAGAAGTATGGTTAAACAAACGACCCTCTCTATTTGGACCTCTCTATTTGGAAAATATAAAATCTGCTGAGTCTTTATTCTCCCAAGGTCCCCCGCCCTGTCACCCGCAAAGAATAAAATCTTGAAAAACATTTGCTAGAATAAACAATTGTTTTGGTGATTGGTTGTGTACCCGAAAGCGCTCCGCAATTCTACTAGCTAACGCGACTAGGTCCCCTGGTTCATTTAACGGAAAATAGATTTACGTTAAAAAAAGGTTTTCTGACGAAAATAACAGTTTAAAGAAAATCTAATTACACCATAATACTAATATCCACTTCCTTAAATTTCTTAAGTGGATGGTTGTCGTATCACGTGATCGATGACGTCATAATTATATTAAATCGTTTAAGTGAAATGCGGCTGCGACGATAACATATGCATATAAAGTAACCCTGCTAAAACGTTACTCCTCCACGCTTAGAAAACATGACTATCATGTAAAGATAATGAGATATTAAGGGTACAAAAAGTCAAGTGACCTATTTTGCATATTTTCGCCTTAATTACTCGTTAACGAAACATTGTAGTCATCTTTTCTAATCTGATTTAGGTGAAAGGCTTCAACCTTAACTAAACATATCCACTCATCATCCTAGCTGTGTTAAACTCGGAGCCGCGTTTTTGATATACTGATTTCGTGTTCTAAGTCACGTGACAGACCACGTGACACGTTTTACTACACACAAACCACTTAAGGTAGTCAAGAATGGCGATATCTATTATCGTGAGAAATTTGGCGTACTTACCATACTCGGCTGTGCTGAAATAAGGGAAACAGTTTTTACCCGAGATTTGACCCCTGAACCAGGCCTTAACATGCTTGAGCAATAAAGAAGGGGTCAGCCTGCGATGGGGTTACCCTTGCACACAGTTGTTCCTCCCTTACCGCCTTAAGATAATCTTTAACCTCCATTGACGTTGCCGGGTTCTCGCTCGTAGCCTGGCAAGGCCGACTCGTTTGTATTTCTACCTAGTGTTGCAAAAATAGCTCTTAACTTCCCAATCAGAGCGTCTACCGTACCGAAGGCTAAGCGTAATGGGCAAACGCAGTTAGTATTTCTCTTTCTGCCCAGAAAAGGGCAATCATGCCTGTGGACTTTAGGTTTTCCAAACTGGTCTTTCCAAATAAGAAAATCAACTGTGTCTTGAGGGACGGCAGAATAGATGTCCCTCCCGTTAGGTTGTAAACTCTTGTTCCAACGAAGATATTTGCCTATTATTCGGGGAAGAATGCTGAGGTCTCCGCAGCTCCTCCCGTCTACACTTAATTCGCTGCAAGTCCACCGGAGCTTGTAACCTGTTATGATCCTTTCCCTCCTGGAGAGTGGACCGTCGGGCATACCCATGCACAGCGTTGACAAAAATGGAATCTACCATCATTCGGGTAACGACATCGTGGGCACTGTACAGCCAGGACAAATAGTCTAGGGACAATTGGTAACTGCTACGAGAGAACAAGCAAACTGGTACTTTAGTCTTTCTAAATTAGAAGTTACCCAAACGACACATCCACAAATCAAACTGTATAGGGATGGGCTCTTGGACTCTTGGACTATCTCCCAATATTTCAGGGAGAGCATCGCCTCTGATTTTGAGAGTTTGCGCGAAAACCAATCCGCCGGGTTGTGACCTGACGGTATGTAGGACATCTTTAACGAGACATTCCTCTCTGTCACCAAATTAAAGATACGCTTCGCAACCTGGCTTAGTTCCGTCGAGTGACCCCCTTTGCCTTCCCAAGTGTGGATCACCGCCTGGTTGTCTATCTGAGCATCGATGCGGCAGTCCCGTACTTTCCCTGGAAGGTATTCTATCACATTTGCCACTGCCCAAATCTCTTTGATGTTGATATGTTTCTGCAGGAGGTCGTTACTCCAGGAATCCCCAATAGCAATATCTCGCGAGCCCAAATGTATGACCCCCGCCCAACGAAAGGATGACGCATCTGATGAGATGGATAGTGCCACGTCTTTCTTCCCTCCAAGGGATATGTCCTGTCCACGTATCGATTAAGCGCCAGAATTCCACTTCCTCTCGTAAGGAAGGTGAAAGAGCTAATTCCGCCCGCTTTGACGCCATTCCAATAGCGTGCGCCATTTCCCGTATGTAAAAGTTCGCTCCCGGGAACGCAAGGGACAGAGATATACATTTCCCCATCATCTTCTGGAGGGATCGTGAAGGGACAGATATCTTACAAGCCAGGATACTCTCTCGCAGGCAGCCAAACATAACTTTCTTGTCGTCCGGAAACAGGAAAGCCTGGAGGGCTGAGTCCACTAATAGTCCTAGATACTGCAACCGGGTTACTGGGACTAGTACACATTTCGCTATGTCCAGACAGTAGCCGAAATGAATAAGCAACCTGCATGCTGCAAATAAGGCAGACTGCGCCACTCGCCGGCTGAAGGCACTGTCACGTTCTCGAGTAGGACGGGCCCAAGGTCCGTCGTTGGTGAAGATCTCCCCAATCAATCTGTCATCAATATACAGGAGCATGCAATCCCCAGCCCTCGCAGATAACTCGTTGGGGCACTTTTCCACTCAAACGGCAATGTGGTATTCACTAACCACCATCCCTCCCACTCAAAGCCAAAGTAAGTTTGAGAGTTTTCCGTCAGCGAGACGTGATCGTAGCCAGACTAGTACTTATCATCCAGCTTTGACATAAAACACCCTTGATAGTTGAATCGCGGGACCTCTGCCAGCCTTTCAAGAGAAAATGGGGAGTCCTTTACCCATACATTAAGGAATATCGCGTCCAAGCATAGTCTGGGTTTTGACGGTTCTATTGTCAGGGGGAGAACAAGCCAGGGGGCTGAACATCCTGGACTTTACCCCATACTCGAATAGCTCCCGTCTGAATTCGTGAGCCAATGGAGATAAATTCTTTAAACTTCTTGCATGAGGAGTGGTTTGCAAAAAACCTCCTAGGGGGCAGGGGGGTAATCATATTGGATTCCTTTGTAAGATCCCTTGAAGGGGCATGTGAAGTAAAAAATATTGACACCCTTATTTATCCAATTGAGGATCATTTCTCTTTGGCTGTATTCCTTTAAGATCGCTTTCCGCATATCCATATACCTATGGAGTTCGCCGGTTACAAAAGTTATCGGATTACGGAAGGAAATATCGTGTATAGACCGTGATTCGCCCCTCCTGATTCGCTGGAGTTCCGAAATCACCTGCAAGGTGTAGGCAATTTTCTCTGAGCCTGGGTTTCCATCTGACATTACCCAATGTAATTTTGGGAATATTCCTCGTTTGCCTCTCAAGCGGTCTAAACTCTCTTGGTTGATTGTCTTTTAGTTTGATCCGCTTTACGTTGGGCTATGATGAAGAAGACAGAGTTAATTAGATCGATGGGGAAACATAGATCCCTAACCCAAGCTCAGAGAAAATGACCACAACTGCCGAACAAATCGAAGCAACAAGGGTTGCCCTTTTAGACATACACTTGCGGGGTCATTTCCCTAAACCTAAGTCAAGTTCTAATAATAATACCAGGGTGTGTACACAAGACGAAAATTACTCCAAATAGTAGTATAATTTTCCTTTATTGAACAAACTATCTGAGGGACTCATGCCCTTTTATCATAGTCTCGTCGCATTTGACCAAACTTTCCACAAGAGTAACACTTTATATTGTAAGGCCGCCCTCCTCTCCTCAGGAAGGGGTAGTTGGCCGAGAGACCCCTCCCAGCAGTAAATGGGCCAGCCCGTTGGTAAGAACTTGGCTGAGAGGCTTGGGCATTGGACGTCGAGCATAACGCCTTCTCTACCACTTGTGCTATCTCCGCTTCCTCCTTACTGGCAATCAACTTCACAATATATTGTAGGTTGTTGCCTATCAGGGGTCGGCACTGCCGTAATACCACTGCGAATCTGGTCGCCCGGGCGTCCCCTTTCTCCTTTGCAAGATCTACGACGTGTTCCAAGGCGGCCAGAGTATACGTAGTGTATGCATCGAACATGTCCGGGGGCTTAATTTCTAATGCCCTGTTGAACGGCATTAATGGCGTTATCCACTGACGTTAGGTCAGATGCTTTCTTGAGTTGATCCAGCTCCGTACGGAGCCTTTTCATTTCTGTCGCCTGTAAGTATGTAAATTGCGAATAAGAATCAGACCAAGGAGAGGTATACCCTACTGACAGATACCCTTTACTATATACTCCTAATAAAATATCTCACTGAGGTACCCCTCGCGGACTTACGCAGATCATCTTCACTGCATATTCACTGGTTCCCTTTAGCTACCTGCACAATGGCTCCTCCAGTATCACTCCAGGGATCACGCATATACCCTGCTAATACAAATATCCGCTGCCTGTTCAATGGCTTACGCAGATAATGCAAATACCCTTGGCTGCATTCTCAGCCGCTCACACAGATACCACTCAAGGGCTCACAGAGTTACCCTTCGCTACCTACTCAGTGGCTCACGCAACATACCACTCAAGGACTCGCGCAGATACCCTTCACTACATGCTCAGTGGCTCACGCACAAACCACTCAAGGGTTCACGCGGATACCCTTCACTGCATGCTCAGTAGCTCACACCGATACCACTCAAGGGCTCACGCAGATACCCTTCACCGTATGATCAGTGGCTCACGCAGATACCCTTCGCTACATACTCAGTGGTTCACGCAGAAACCACTCAAGGGGCTCACCGGTACCCTTCGCTCAATGCTCAGTGGCTCACACAGATACCACTCAAGGGCTAATGATGCCGGCGAGACGATAGGAACTCTACGAACAGACAATGGTGGGGAGTACCTGTCAACTGAGTTCAAGAACTATCTGAAGAAGAAGGGAATTCGACACGAATTGACGGTGCCACGTTCGCCTCAGCAGAACGGATGAACCGGACCTTGATCGGGTCAGTACGCTCGATGATTGCGCATGCTGGATTGCCAAACAAGTTTTGGGCCGAGGCCGTTACTACAACTGCTTATGTGAGGAACAGGTTGCCTACGGTAGCGATAAAGGAGAACAAAACTCCCTATAAGCCACCTACGAATATTTGGATGCATAGCCTACGTGCCGGATGACGAGCGACATAAGCTAGACAAGAAAGCGGAGAAGTTGCGCTTCGTTGGCTACTGTCTGAATACGCCCAGAAGTACGGATTCGACTATGATGAGACTTTTTCCCCTGTGATACGTTTCTCTTCAATCCGCGTACTGTTGGCCTTTGCAGTTCAGAACGACATGCTGATTCCCCAAATGGATGTAGTCACGGCATTTCTTAATGGCAAACTCGATGAAGAGATTTTCATGCAGCAATCAGAGGGATACAAGAGGCCTGGAGAAGAACATATGGTCTGCAAGCTTGAAAATTCGCTCTATGGGCTCAAGCAGTCGGGAGTACCTTGAGAAAATTGGTTTCACCCAAGCGTCAGGGGATACTTGTGTGTACATTAGAAAGAGAGGTACAATAACTATCATTGCCCTGATGTGGATGATCTGACGATAATACTGGCAGAAAATGCTTCAGAAATGCAGAAGATCAAGGTTAGTTTGAAAGAGTAGTTTAAGATGAAAGATATGGAAGACTTGCACTACTGTCTTGGAATCAGCATTGTTCAAGATACGGAGAAAAAGCAGATCTTCCTTTCTCAGAAACAGTACATTGAGAAGGGATGCTCAAGAAGTTTGGACAAACACAAGCCAAGACTGCCACGACACCTGCTGACGTGAACGTTAAACTGAGAAAGGAAGACGGTGTTAGCAACAATGTTGATCGAACTTACTACCAGTCCATTGTTGGGAGCTTACTCTATACAGCAATTGCAACCCGCCCGGACATCGCCCAAGCAGTGGGAGTTGTATCAAAGTTCAGCGCAAGACCTACGGAAGCTCACGTGACTGCAGCAAAGCGGATTCTGAGATACCTGAAAGGAACTGCAGAACTGGGTCTGAAATATGAGAAGTCTGCGAATGGAATCTTAGCTGGTTATTGTGATGCAGATTCGGAGCTGGTGACTTCGATGACCGACACTCCACTTCAAGAAGTCTGTTCATCTTAGCAGGTGGAGCAGTCAGCTGGTTAAGTAAGAAGCAAGTGACTGTTGCGCTCCCAACCGCAGAGGCAGAATGTGTCGTGCTCAGACAAGCTACCCATGCAAGAGGCAATCTGGCTCCGGAGGCTAGTCAGTGACATTGGAATACCACTCCTGGGACCAACCGCCTCCAGGTTAACTCAGTGGTTGGGCTCCGGTCTGTTGAGCGGGAGGTCGCGGGTTCAAATCCCGGTCGGACCAACACTCAGGGTCGTAAAATAACTGAGTAAAAGGTGCTGCCTTTGTGAAACAACTGCAAATGGTTAGACCTTAACGTCTTCTCGGATAAGGACGTCAAACCGTAGGTCTCCCGTCGGCCTCAAGTTTATCAGTCTCGTCAGACTGTCATGAGTTACCGACGTTAAATAAAGTTGCTTTACTTTACTTTAACCGTAATACACGAAGACAACCAATGAGCTATTGCAATGGCCCGGAATCCCGTTGCGCATGCAAGAACCAAGCATATTGATATACGCTACCACTTTGTTCGTGAAAGAATACAGAACGGAGAAATTGTACTGAAGTATATTCCTACAGGTGAGATGGTCGCAGATATCCTAACGAAGCCTCTACCAAAACATCGTTACAAGGAGCTACTCTACGCAACGGGGATGGAAACACTAGTCACTGTCAGATAAGTGGGAGTGTTATTACAAACAGTATTTGGACAGTGAACTGATTGTTATTATAAGTATAGTATTTGGACAGTGAGCTGATTATCTAGCACCGTTGTATGACCGCTATTGTTTCATTATGAGTTATGTAACGTCTAGTAGTTCATTGGTTGAGAAAGACAATGCTTAGCTGTCTAAGAGTGACCCAGACAAAAATAACATTTTGTGTTATACGAACGTTGTGAACGAACAAGAAAGGCGAACACAAGTTTACTAGAAAATCCATATAAGTTATCATCGCGGTCACTAGTGGGCACGTGTACCCGAAACGTTGGCATTTACGCGGACCTAAAATTTAAAAGTGCCGTGCCTAAAATGCTTACACGATGAAGAGGAAAACTTCTCAAAGGTAAAATGTCTTTATTGACCATTTTAGTACAGTTTCAGATTTTTTTAAACATTCTTATTCATCCCGGTCTCGGGGAAAATCATTAGCTTGGAGTGCCTGTGCTCCCACGTACGTTCTCTCGAAAAAATAAAATACCAGCAGAATAGTCTACTCTAAGTTAAATAGATAACATAAAATATTTTCAGACTTTCATAAAAGCCGGTTCTCTTTCTTCACGATATTAAAGAGAGGAAAATATAGTAGTTTACATTTACAATATATATTTTGAGCTTTCAAAGTGCCGTTTATTTTATTCCACAGCATTTCAATTTATTTCAATACCATGCACGGACAATTATCGTAAATTAGTTTTTTACCACAACAAACGAGAAATAGTCAAGCAGAAATGATTTGAAAACGATTGACATTGTGGGGAAAGTGATATCTAGTAAGTTGTGCGCTATTACGTAATCCGTAGCGTAAGCAATGACGCAATTCGAGGTATGTCCTCCCAGAAGGGTGAACATTATTCGACCAGTCAGATCGCTGGAACAAACACACATACAGGCAGACACATGAAATTTAGTAGCATAGATTAATGTGTTTTTATAATCATTCATTATTTTCAGCACCTAATAACGCTAAAGTGCTAGCCTTTGAACTTTAGGATCATAGATTGTCAGGCTCTTGGATGGGTAGTCTCTTGGTGATATTTAGTGACGGTGGTTGATGTCTAATGACGCCGGGTGATGTCTAATGACCGTGGGTGATGTCTAGTGATGCCGGGTGATGTCTAATGACGGTGGTTGATGTCTAATGATGACGGGTGATGTCTAATGACGGTGGTTGATGTCTAATGACGCCAGTCGATGTCTAATGACGCCGGAGCCGGGTGATGTCTAATGACGGTGGTTGATGTCTAATGACGGTGGTTGATGTCTAATGACTCCGGTTGATGTCTAATGACGCAGGATGATGTCTAATGACGGTGGTTGATGTATAATGACGCCCGGTGATGTCTAATGACGCCGGTTGATGTCTAATGACAGTGGTTGATGTCTAATGACGCCGGGTGATGTCTAATGATGCCGGGTGATGTCTGATGACGGTGGTTGATGTCTAATGACGGTGGTTGATGTCTAATGATGTCGGGTGATGTCTAATGACGGTGGTTGATGTCTAATTACGGTGGTTGTCTAATGACGCCGGTTGATGTCTAATGACGGTGGTTGATGTCTAATGACGGTGGTTGATGTCTAATGATGCCGGGTGGTGTCTAATGATGCCGGTTGATGTCTGACGACGGTGGTTGATGTCTAATGACGGTGGTTGATGTCTAATGATGCTGGTTGATGTCTAATGATGCCGGTTGATGTCTAATGATGCTGGGTGATGTCAAATGACGCCGGGTGATGTCTAATAATAATAATAATAATAATAATGGTTTATTAACGGTACTTCCACTGGGTGGCTCTTCGCCTGTTAATCTAAATAATGTAAAATATAAAATGTTGATAAAATATGACTAAGATATAACTGAAATGTAATGATAACCGTACTAAGGATTAAAATATGGCTATACGTAACTATTGTAAAATTAATCAATGGAGTTCTTTAGATATCCTTTCGATAACCGACAAAATTCAGCAAAGGTTGCAGAGTTCCTAATATTTACAGGTAAATTATTGAACACGGATGAACTGGTATCCTGGAATGTGCCATTTTCAGGTGGGACCTTTAACTGTTTACTGCTGGCTGACCGTAGTGTTCTATTGGGTATGTACAATTCTACTGGAAGATAAAGTGGCCAGTCACTATAATGAAGGGCCTTATATACAAGCTTAACAAGTGAAATTTTCTGCGTTCTACGACGGGTAGCCAACAAAGTTTTAAGATATCAGTTCTACTAGCATAATGATTGAGAACAAAACCAGCAGCAGCAAGTTGGACACGCTGTAAGCGTTTGACAAGATAGCCAGGAATTGGGTGTAGCACAACATCATTAAAGTCAAGCTTTGGTAAAATAAGACTTTCAACTAAATGCTTCCTAAGCATGAAAGGTGCTAAATGTTTCAGTTTTCTAATAATGGATAAAACAGAATAACAAGATGATATAGTAGAGTTTACATCATCGGTCCACTTTAAGTGCTGTTGAATTTGTGTCCCGAGAAGGCGAACAGAAGTCACTCTTTCAAGCTGTTTGCCACCCACAGAGAGACGAATAGTATAGTCATCCAGATTATGAACACGGGAGAGCTGAGCAGTGGAGAACAGCATGACTTTCGTTTTTTTGGGTTAGAAGCGACGGACCATGATGTTAATTGGTCAAGGGCATATTGTAGCTGGTCCTCGCACTCTTTAACTTTAATTTCATGGGCTTGCCGTGAGTGTATATCGTAGTGTCATCGGCATACTGATATGATGTCACCAACTTCATACGATCCGATAGGTCATTAACATACAAGTTAAATAGGACTGGTCCAAGGATTGACCCTTGGGGTACCCCGAACGTAACTTTAATTCTTCGAGATGTCCTATCATCAATCTGGACATACTGTGTGCGTCCAGTTAGATAGTTAACAACCCATCTCAAATAGGACTTCGAAAAGCCTTGTTTGTGTAGTTTCACCAGACGAGTACGGTTTCATAGGCAACGGTGTCGAATGCCTTTGAAAAGTCTGCAAGTATCGCCATGGTGACCTCCCCGCGTTTCATAGCACGTATAATGTCATCTCTCATGGCAAGCATGACAGTGGTAGTTGTATGGCCTTTACGATATGCACTGAGTGAGTCCTTTAACACATTTTCATCAGATAGGAAACTAGCCATTTGGCGTAACACTAGACGTTCGTATACCTTGAAGAGCACCGGCAGAATGGATATTGGGCGGAGATCATTATTTGATTTAACCTCCTTGACTTTGGGTATTGGGCTAATACGAGCTATTTTCCAGGCTGTAGGGAACATCTGTTTGGAAATACAGTTGTTGAGAACATGTGTCAGCGGAGACGCCAGCTGTTCGGCCACCATCTTGATGAATTTAACTGGATATTATCTGGACCGCATGAGCAGTCAGACCTCAACTTATTCAGCTCATTTAAGACTTCATGATGTAGCACGTGTCTTAGCATGAATACGCCGTCTTTATCATCAGGTAAAGTGTCGATCAGCTTACACAAATCAGCAACAGAATGAGGAGATGCGCCGGTGACGCGCTCGGCAGTAGAGGCGAAGTGTTCATTGAGGTCATCAGGGTCAGATCTTAAAGGCTGCGGATTGGGATGCAGGATTCTGTGTATAACTCTCCATACTTCCTTGGGCTTCTTTGAAGACAGTGCACTTTGATAAAATTCTCTCTTTGTTTTCTTTATGGTGGACTTAAGAAGATTCCACGTGTCACGGAAGCGAGTCCATACTATCTCACTCATATCTCTATGGGCCTCAGCACGCTGGGAGTTGCATTTCTGCTGAAGTGACCGGATGTTAAGTTCATTCATCCAGTGCGCAGGTGGACGGGAAAGTTTGGTACGTTTTAGGGGAGCGTGTCGGTCAAGACATTCGGTGACAAGTGCATTTACTAGAAGATCAACTTGCAAATCCGGATCGTCAACTCCGTATACAAGACTGAGTGGAAGACTTGCAAAGTCACGAATGAACTCTGCCTCGTCGAACTGGCGCTCATTCCGGATAAACTTGTTCCTAGGTACGAACCTGGTGACACGAACGTTGACGGTGGCGTATGGCGCGTCATGATCGCTTATGAGCGGACACGGAAGCACATCGGTGTGAGTGACACGCTGAGGTAGATTTGTAATGATGTGATCGATCAGAGTAGCTGACTGTCGAGTAGTACGCGTGGGCTTTGAGACAAGCTGTTTAAGATTAAATGCCGCAAGTACTTCACTGTATTGCTTTGTAGTAGGCTTGGTCTCCTGAAGTAAGTCAACATTAAAGTTGATGATGATCAACTTTATTTAAACACACGCAGCACCCTCACAACTAGAAGCTGATTTCCAGAAGGGGCGTGCACTACTCGTACAAATAAAATAATGTTCTAAGCTAAAAACTAACCTAATACATGTCAATCTATGATAAATACTACTATAAATACTACTATATATAAACTGCTAACTACTATAGTTAGATACTAATGCATATAATTACGCTAATAGGCCGGGGGAAATCTTTGAGCGAAACTGGGCTAATGACTCAGAGGTTCTTAATTCTATAGGTAATTCATTCCATATTTTGGCCCCATTGTAACCAAGGCTCTTTTTTAGGAATTCAGTTTTAGGAAGAGGAACAGAAACTTTTTTACGTGTATTCCGCAGGTCGTAGTTGCAATTGACTGCATACGAGTCACTGAAGATGCTAGAGAGCCGTTGAGGTGCCAAATTGTTGATTATTTTGAACATGAGTCCAGCCTTAATTTTAGATCTCCGCTCCTCAAGTGTGATCCAACCCAATGAGCGGAGAGCTATTTCAGATTGCCCAGCTTCGTTCGGACGCTTAATAATCACCCTAACGCACCTGTTCTGACGTTTCTGCAGACGCTGTGATAGTATGCTTCCCAATGTGTCCCACACCTCGCAACAATAGTCGAAGTGGGGTTGCACAAGGGCATTATAAACGCATACTAGCGTATCACGGTCTACAAATTCCCTGAGCTTTTTTATTGCCCCAATTCCCGATGAGACTTTCTTGGCTATGTCATCGATGTGTTTATCCCATGTTAGAAATTCATCTATGTGTACACCGAGTATCTTGCAATCATTGACTCGTTTAACTGGGTCAACGTCAATAAGAACATTAGGTTCTGTGGCAATATTTTGTATTTTGGGTCTTGATCCAATCAAAGTGTACTCTGTTTTGGCTATATTCAGGCTTAATTTGTTAGCTGATAGCCATTTTTTAACATTACTAAGGTCATGATTCAGGACCACTTCAGCTTCACTAACTGACTTGCCAACAGCCGTTAGGCTCGTATCATCTGCAAACAACCTAGGGGTGGTATGCTCGAGACAGCATTAATATATAGTATGAACAGAAGTGGACCGAGAATTGACCCTTGAGGGATTCCACAGGTTACTTTTCTATGACCAGAGAGCCTGCCGTTAACCTGGCAAGTTTGCTCTCTATTGTTTAAGTAAGATTTCATAAGGCCTAAGGCATGTCCTTTGATACCGTAAGCCATGAGTTTATCCAAGAGGATCTCATGATTTACGGTATCAAACGCCTTTTTTAGATCAAGAAAGATTACAAGGTTGTAAAGGCCTCGATCCATGTTGATATACCATTCATTAGTACAGTCCAGCAACGCAGACGCAGTAGAATGGAACCGTTGGAATCCGAATTGATGTTCAGACAATAGATCCTGCGCAGTTATATATTCCATTAATTGCTCATATAAGATTTTTTCATATATTTTGCTTATTACTGGAAGTATTGAGATTGGCCTATAATTATCAAGCATATTTCGAGGGCCTTTTTTGTGGAGTGGAATCACCCTAGCTAATTTCCATTCTGATGGAACAGTTTGTGATATAATGGATTTGTTGAAAATTTTCATGAGTGGTTGTGAAATTACTGGGGCTGCTAATCGGAGTACTTTAGCCGAAATTTTATCCATTCCAGTGGCTTTGGATACAGATAGGGATTTAAGCAGCTTGAAAACTTTAGACGTACCAATGGTTCTAAAATAAAACTTGCTTTCAACTTCTTTAATGCCGGAAATCTTTATGGTTAGAACCATTGGTGTCTATAGTTTCAGCAAGCTTTGGGCCTATATTCGTAAAATATTCATTAAAATGTTCAGCTATATCCTCTGACGATGTAACAGAGCAGTCTCCCAATTTAACCTCATTAATTGAACTCTCTTGCTGTTTTCGCCCAAGAATATCATTTATAGTTTTCCAGGCCCTTTTTGGATCATCCCTCTGTTTTTCTATTTGTGTAGCATAATATTCGACTTTGGCTTTACGTAGTGCAATGTTGACACTATTTCGGGAAGACTTGTAAAGTGCCCAATCGCCTTCGTTGTTTCTTATAATTGCTATACGTTTTAGATGATCTCTTTCAAACATTTTTTCCCTGATATCCTTTGTTATCCAGGGAAGATTCGATTGATTGCGTTCTCTTTTTGATTTGACTGGGGCGTGTCTGTCGAGCACTTCAAGAAACAATGCCTTCCATTGTGCCCACATTGCATCTACATTTTCTTCTCTATCAAGTCACCAGTAAGGAGGAACATTCCGTCACAGGAGAGGATGAGATCACTCAAAAGGGATTCAAAGTTCTCTAACCAATCTGAGTAACTCAGCATCTTTTCAGATCTATAAAAGGTTCCAAGCAGGAGCTTACTGTTCTTGTTGCGACCAGGGATCTCTACCCACAAGTGTTCCATAGAGAGATACCTAGCCTCAATATCTGATCTCCTTTTGAATTTGATTGACTCTTTTATGTAAATTCCCACGCCACCACCCCTGATATTGTCACGATTGTTAAATTCGTGAACGTAACCAGGTATGGTGACAGGCTGCAACAGGAGACTGTTTGCCTTGAGCCATGTTTCACTCATTGCAATAATGTCAAAGGAGTAACGTTCTATAACGATGAGCAGATTGTCAAATGTGGATACCATGCTCTGCGTATTAACATGCATGATCTTCAGTTGAGTTCCCTTATCCTTTAAGGCTAGAAGGTGTGAATCGTAGGTAGTATCGTCAACAGCTTGCGTGAGTGAGCAATTAATGGCATCGGATATTCTGGCATCGGATATGCTGACATCATTGAAGGGCAGCGAGCTGAAGACACATCTTGAACAGGTCCATGTCAATGCAGGTGACGAGGAGGAAAACTATTTCAGGTTCACAACGGAGTTAGAACATCCAGCATGGGTAAAGTCATGACACACTTCGCAAACAAGGCGTTTGTGATTTTTAGCGACAACTTTTTCACAAACAGTGCATCGCGGGGCTGTCCATTTGTTTGATTTTGATTTGGGTCTCTTTTGTGGCCCAGGATTGACTTCGATATCACCAGCACATAATAACAATTCAGGATTATATGTAGCCGTACCGTTCGATGAATACAATATCCTGCATTTTAAGAACTTCTTCCGAGTGTACTGAGGTCTGCAATTAGTGGAGTAGTACAGTTTCCACCAAGCATAGGGTAAATGTTGAAGCGTTGAAGTGTTGAAGTAAGTATTGAGGTCTTCGGCTACAGTAGCTGATTCCGGGAATCCAAGATGGCGGACCCTCCTTGGAATATCTCTTGTATTTGTTTCGTTTGTGGTCCGGCGTGCTTGAATTTGCAAAATAATTTCCCTTGTGAATAGGATTGCTAGGATTAGAACTAGCATCTTTTGAACCAAGTCGAGAATTTCCCTGGGCGCGCGCACGAGTCTCATTTTAAGACTTTTTCCGAGCGCGCGCAAGGCCCGTTGAACTGCAAAAGTTCGTTGGTTTGTCCGATTTGATGGCGAGGTTCCACTCTGCGTTAACAGTTTTATTTGCCAACAAAAAATAATAATAAATGATTACAAAAGTAATTAACAAAATGGCGAGGAAGCCCAAAAGGAAACCAGAAGGCTTATGTGGCATTGGGCTGCCTCTTTACAATATATGTGTATATAAAACATTAAGCTTTACGGAGTGCTCGAGCTTGGGAGAAGTTTAGAAAACATGTCCAAAAGTGTAGTTGAACGTTTAGTTGTATAGTTGAACGCTTTATTCCTAGTAAAATTGTTGTGATTCGTCCTAACAATAAACCGTGGATGAATGGATCAATTCGCCGGGCCATAAATAAACGTCATCGACTTTTAAAAGCTTTCTCTAAGTATAAATCCTCATCGAATTGGGAAAAATATCGTGTGCAAAGGAATCTTGTTGTTACTTTAATTCGTAAATCCAAATTAGAGTATGAACATAAAACCAATGAGACGTTGTCTAGTCCAACCACGTCGGTCAAAAAGTGGTGGAAAATTGTTAAGTCGTATTACGGCTCCAAGGCTGGGATTTCTATACCGCCTTTGTACGAGAATGATATGTATATTTTTGATCCAAAGGAGAAAGCCGATATTTTCAATGATTTTTTTGTTAGCCAGACTCACTTACCTTCAGTAAATGTGACAATTCCTATTCTTATCCGAACATCTCATTTTATTTTCTCCAGTATTACTGCATCTGAGGAGGAAGTTGTCGATTTACTTAGCCGGGTAGACGTAGCGAAGGCTTGTGGTGTCGATGGAATTAGTAATCGAATGATTAGATATTGTATGCATGGGATTTATAAGCCACTCACGAGACTTATTAATGCTTCCTTTTTTCACGGATGGTTTCCTCACCTTTGGAAGTTAGCAAATGTTTTGCCCTTGTTTAAGAGAGATAATCGGCAGCTTAAGTCAAATTATCGACCGGTGTCGCTCCTTTCCTGTTTTAGTAAAATATGTGAAAAGATTGTTTTTATGAAGTTGTATTCCTTTCTTGAACGTATAGGTTTTTTTTTATCGTTTTCAATCTGGTTTTCGTCCTGGGGATTCAACGGTCATGCAGCTGGTTTATATTGTACACAAAATTTATGAGGCGCTAGATAGAGGCAACGAAGTACGGGCAGTCTTTTAGGATATATCGAAAGCATTCGATAAGGTTTGGCACGTGGGTCTCTTAGCTAAGTTGAAACACTTAGGCATTGAAGGAATTTTACTTAAATGGTTTGAAAGTTATTTAAGTGGTAGGATGCAACGGGTCGTTATTGAAGGTAGTTGTTCTTCGTGGAAAGAAATCCAAGCTGGTGTGCCTCAAGGATCTGTCCTTGGGCCGCTCTTATTTTTGATTTATATTAATGACCTTTCTGATCATATTAATAGTAATTGTTTTTTATTTGCTGATGACACGTTATTACTGGAAGAAGTTTATTCACCTGAGTCGACTGCTCGATGTTTAAATGATGATTTGAATGTAATAACTTCGTGGTCCGATAGTTGGTTGGTTACAATGAACGCTTCAAAGACTAAAAGTATGGTGTTTTCTCTTAAAAGAGATAAGCCATATCATCCTCTTTTGAAAATGCGTGACAGAGCAATTGACGAAGTTAGCAGTCATGAGCATTTAGGTGTCTCGCTTTCTAGTAATATGTCTTGGAGGGCTCACATTCTTAAAATACACCAAAAGGCATTAAAAAAGTTAAATTTACTCAAGGGTCTTAAATTCAAACTTTCACGATCAATCCTCGAGATTTTGTACAAATCACTTGTTCGCTCTAATTTAGAATATGCTAATGTTGTTTGGGACGGGTGTTCTTTGGGCGAATCTGACTTGCTTGAAAGTGTTCAATTTGATGCTGTAAAATTAATTACTGGTGCTATGAAGGGCACGCATAGGGAAAGTTTGTTAGTTGAAAGTGGATTGCATAGGCTTAGTGATAGGAGAAAAAATACATAAATTGATTTTGTTGTATAAAATGATTAATAGTCTTGCACCAGGTTATATCTCATCACTTTGCCCTCCTTACGTTATCCAGAGGAGTTCTTATGCTCTTCGAACTAGGAATAACTTGTGCTTACCCTCTATACGCACTGAAAAAAATGAAGAATTCTTTTCTTTATTCAACTACAAAACAGTGGAATACTCTGCTGAAATCATCCCGTGATTGTACTTCTGTAGCTTCTTTTAAAAACGACTTGCTGCGTAAATTTTTTTACGTATCTCCTGTTAATAAACTTTTTTATTTAGGGGATCGATATTTATCTATTTTACATACTAGACTGAGACTCAAGAATTGTGGTTTGAATTATTATCTTTATTTAATTAATTGTGTACCGTCACCTTCTTGTGCTTGCGGTGCATCCAAGGAGGATGTTATACATTTTTTGATGATTTGCCCTCGTTTTGCTGCTCTACGTGAGACAATGCTTACCTCCGTTATGCAGAGTGCCGGCAACGCCTGGTCATCACTTAATTTATCTAAAAGAGTAGATGTTTTATTGAACGGTTTAACAATTTTGAATTTCAAAGCTAATGCTGTTATCTTTATTGCTGTAAGGAATTTCATATGCCAATCTGGACGTTTTAATTAAGAGATGTAATTTGTTATCTTAGTTTCTATTTATTTCTATTTCCTTTCTCGTTGTGTTTGTTCTGTGCTTCTTCGTGGTCAACATTGTATAAATTAATTCACGTGAGCCCCCACGATGAGCTTAGAGCTCTTGGGGCAAACGTAAAGCCCAAATATTGTTTAAATAAAAAAAGTGTTGAATGCGGGGTTGAATGATCACCTAGATATAACGAATGTATCAGTGAGTTTTGAATCCCAAATTCCCTCGTAGAAATACTCTTCAGCTAGTTAGACGACTTGTAGACTTCTTTATAGTCCCAAGAAGCTTCAACAACGGTGAAAAGTTATGAAGTGCTGGAGCTGGAACTAGTGCGACTGCTCTAATGGACTGCGCGAGGTAAAGTGACGGTGGGTGATGTCTAATGATGGTGGGTTATGTTAAATGACGCCGGATTAGCATTTCGTAGCAACTGGTGTCGTCCTACATGAAGGGCTAACCATGATGGGCCGTCTAATGGCCCAGTCTCTTCTCCTGTTGGACATTTTCTGCGCACGTGTCGTCGCCGCGCCGCCATCTTGGATCTGACGGAAAAGACCCTGAGGACGAGGTTGCATAGGCACAGCATAATACTACAAGGCCTATGATTGGCTAATGTTGGAGGTGTGTGCGTTTGACGTGTCACGCGCGCCACGAGACAAGTGCAGTGAAACATACAACAATGGCTACCGTTACCGGCGAGAGAGATGTCCTCTGTCTTTTTGATGTCGATGGCACTGTTACTCCATCGCGACTGGTAAGAGAATGAGCCATATGAATTACATAATCCCTTTGGCTTTGTCGGGAAAACTTTCATGGACTTTTTTTATGTATATTTTGCACACTAAAATTTAGGTCATCAATCCAGAGATGAAGGCTTTGATGGCAGATCTTCGGAAGAAAGTCCACATCGGTCTCGTTGGAGGCTCTGATTACGGCAAGATTCAAGAGCAAATGGGTGGTGACGATGGTACGTATAATCCCTAATTCTTCAACAAGTTTTTATTCAATTTTTCTGCACTATGCACAAGTATTTATGTAGCAAACCAATTTTGTGAGTCTGTCAACAATGTCTTACAGAGTCATGCACCGTCCTACCCACAAGTGATTATCGGAGATGATTTCAACCTGCCCGGTGTAGACTGGAAAAATATGTCAGTCACAAGTCACTCTGACGTCCAAATAGCCCAAACTACATGTATTATGGACAACAACAACAACAACAAATTATTTTTATTTACACTCTTATATATACATGTAATATTAGCAAAAGTACTAAAATGAAGAGAGTGTCAGGATACCTGAAGTAGCTGAAGAACTAATCGAGTCAGGTACCCTGGGGATAAATTATTTACACATTTCAAGTACGGTCGAGGGACAAAGACAGAAGTTTACATAAATATATATATATACAATATGGAAAAAAGAAAGAAGAAGAAAAGAAAAAAACAGACACACACTAACACACTAACTATAAAAATATGACTACAATACAAGAAACTATTATATATGGACTGTGTTGACATGAATAATCTCAGTCAGCAAACTGAGAATCCAACTAGACTCTAGAGGTCCCAACATATTAGATCTTCTGTTTGTATCGAAACCTTTGTATCCAATCCAAATCTGGTATCTAATGAGTTGCATACATCTAGTGCCAGCTATGACCATGATGCAGTCTTCTTTGACATTGATGTGACACCCAAACAAATGAAATACTTTGAACACTCAGTCTACCTATACCATAAAGCAGATATTGATGGTCTAAACAACGAGCTAAATACCATAGCAGACGAGTTTACTGCAAGATCGTTTTCTAATTCCACAGTAAACAAAAATTGGTGCTACTTCACATCCAAACTTAAGCAGGCTGTAATTAAACATGTTCCTAAGAAACTAATTAATAAGGCAAAATTGGATAACAACTTCCCTCAAGAGACTTTATATAAGGAAGAGGGAAAGACTCTTCATAAAGGCCAGGAGGTCAAGGCTAGCCTCTGTTTGGAAATCCTTCAAGAAATTTTGTAATCTGGTGAAAAGGCAGATTGACCACGCTCATGACAAGTGTGTAAATGACGTCATCGGTGGGAGCCTTGAAGAAGGAAATGGTAAAGCCTTTTGGAATTATATCAAGCTTAAAAGAACTGAAACAGTAGGAATACCTCCACTACGATGCGGTGACATACATGTACTAACTGAAACAAACATAGGCAAGGCAGAAACTCTAAACAACTATTTTTATTTTGTCTTTACCCATGAAGACATGGCTAACCTACATGTACCTAACGAAGGCCCCAGTCCCTTTCCTGTCATCGGAGATGTGACATTTGGGGCTGGGATAGAAAAATACTTAAAGAAGCTAAAGCCAAATAAGGCTGCAGGTCCAGACTTAATGCCTCCATGGACACTAAAACCTTTCGCCCCCCATTGTGCCAAGATGTTACAAGTTATCTTCACTAAATCTTATAACTCGGGGATCTTACCTGAAGAATGGAAATTAGCAGTTGTTGCTCCAGTACACAAGAAAGGTGGTAGATCATCCCCTCAGAATTACAGATCAATATCCTTGACTTGAATTTCATGCAAAGTCATGGAACACATCCTGTTTAGTTCTTTGGCACCTTGAAAATAATGCAATTCTCACCTCTAACCAACATGGCTTCCGCCAATTGGTTACCCTATAGAAACCCAACTGATTACAGTACTGAATGACTCAGGCTCTCATCCCTAAACCAACATAAGAGAACTGATGCAGTTATCTTAGATTTCTCAACGGCTTTTGCCTCTGTACTCCATCACAGACTAGTAAATAAACTACTCTACTATGGCATTAATGGTTTTCTTTTAGACCATAGCCAAGCTGTACAAGTGAATGGAGCCAAGTCTGACTGGACCCACATCCCTTCAGGAATCCCTTACGGCATGGTGCTTGACCCTATTCTCTTCTTAGTGTACATAAATGACCTATCATGTGGCCTACAATATTCCTCTATTAAACTGTTTGCAGATGATGCAGTTCTTTATCATGAAATTGAAACTTCTGATGACATTAACTTAATTCAACAAGATATTAACACCCTAGTCCTTTGGTCAGACACTTGGCAAATGAATTTTAATGCCAGCAAATGTAACTATTACTCTCTACAGGGCTTATGGAATTATGCGCGGATGCGGACCCGCATAATTTGGCTTGCTCCGCATAATCCGCATAATCTGCCAATTCCCGCATAATCCCGCATAATTTGGAGAAATTTATAGAAAATCATAAAACGGGTATCTATTTTCGCTATTTCTCAAAGACTCTTACCCAATCTATCCGAAGTTAACAGTAGATTTCCTTCCCAAATCGTCGAACATTGAGCAATCGAAACGACGATTCACAACGGGAATAACAAGGCGTTGTATGTTGAAAACCGTGGGGGCCTGTTGTCTAAATTTCGATAGAACGTGTCTCATTATTGGTGGAAAATCTAGAGACAAGGTTTCCTAAGTGGTGAATCACAATTTGGAATAGAAAAAAACTCTGTTTTTACGTTTTCAGCGGGAAAACGTGAATTCTTTTCAGATCAAGTTCCTCCATAGCGTTTTGCAAGTTTAATTATGGTTTAAAAACATAGATAATTTGTTGTAAGAGAATCAACAGAGGAAATTAAACGGAAACGTCACGAAGCGATAAATGTTTCAGCTCTAAAACTGTTAGTGCAGACAGCTGTCTATGTGGACATGATCGTCGAAGACTATAGCTAGGCCTAGACAGAATAAATGTAAAGGAAATATCAACTTGCGTTTATTAGTCTATGCTCATACGGTACGTCGAACGGCGTTTTCGCGTATGCTGCGTAAGCTCTAGTAACGACCGCTACTATTAATTCTTGTTTTGGGTCAGTTAAATTCTGTACAGTATTTAAAAATTGATTCAAAAAGCGACGGCACCCCCATCAGTTAAACCTTATTTCCCTTAGTCCCTTACCGCTAAATTGGTTAGCGGTCTGTCAAAGTAACGTGTCGATTTCCGCATCTGCAATAAGGCGACAACTACAACAGCATTTCAAAAACCTGCTTGGTTTTTGTTTCCTGGTTTTCTTACTGAAATGATAATTACGTCTTTTGAAGACATTTCTACAAAGTAGATAACATTTTCATACTAACCTGAAATAAAACCTATGACCATAACGCTAGTAAACTAGGCTTGATAATCTTGCTGCATCGAGAATTTTACGAATACTTAGGATCAGTTGACGTTTAACATAGACTTTCTAGTACATAGATTTGAACACAAAGGGATACTAGTTAAAATGGATTTGAGACAATTAACCATCTCTCTTATTCAACTTGCGGCTTTTTTGAAGTGAAACACGATAAAATAAATTTGTGCTAAAAAATGTATGACGTCATCCCGCATAATTTCCCGCATAATTTGCGATGTTTCCCGCATAATTCGCCAAAAAATCCCGCATAATTTTTTTTTTTTTCGCATCCTACCATAAGCACTGTCTCTAGTAAGACCCCAAGTCGAGTACGCAACAACAGCGTGGAATCCTTACGAGAAACAGCATGTAATGTCTTTAGAAGGCAGTACAGCAAAATGTATTGCGCTTTGTTTGCAATGATTACTCTAGATATTCAAGTGTTACTGCAATAATGCACCAATCTGTCAGTTGGAGCACTTTAGAATGCCGTAGATACATAAATACTGCAACTATGGTGTATATAAAACTGTCCATAACATTTGTTTCCTAGGCCTTCCTGACACTGTTCAAGTTGCTGATAATAGAACACGTTAGAACCATGCTTATACATTTCGGCATATTCCAGCTAACATAAATGCATACATGTACATGTATAAGTTTTCTTTTTTTCTGCGAGTTATTCCAATGTGGAATAATCTACCATTAAGCACAGTTAAGGCAGGTTCGGTAGATATATTCCAGAGAGAGGCACTTCCTGCTATAGTACTAAATAAAATGTATTTCCCCCACTAGCCAGTTAAATAGCACAATGCTGTGAAGTGTGTAATTTGGTTTTCGTTTCTGTTTATTGTTATTATTGATCGTATCTACTTAGATACATTATATTTATTATCAATTTTGACTCTGGGTCAATTTGACCTGAAGAGTCAATTTGACTTACAACATACCGGTATACACAGATCACAAAATATAATTTTGCAGAGTTTTAATCCATGACCTGATTATGTTCATGACAATAATGTTCATGACAAACATTGTTCATGACAATGTTTATTTAGGGAGTATTTTTTTTGGGGGGGGGGGGGGGGGGATGGGGGGGGGGGGGGGTGGGGGGTGGGGGTGTTGGTATTTTGTATTGACAAATGAAAAGAAAGTGATCCCACAGTAATTAGTATGCAAACTAATGAATGATTGATGTCAGTGGATATGTGGCTAGCAGAGAATATTGGGTGTTTCTGTATTTTAAGCCCAAGTGTATGTGCATGGTAGCTGATCATTGTATGGCAGAAGGAACTCAAATGTATAGGGGGGTCTTGGTTAGGGCTAGAGTCATACTGATTGATTAATGATTGTATTTTATTACATTCACAGTAACACAACTATACGATTATGTTTTCTCTGAAAATGGTCTTGTAGCCTACAAAGATGGGCAACTTCTTGATGTGCAAGTGAGTAAAATAATATTGCTTGGCATTTACACAAACTAAACTTCAGTTGCTTAATATCCCGATTCCTTGGCTACCCAGAACTGCCATCCAATTATTAAAGCTGCAACCATTTTACTGACCATGACAATTATTACACATTTTGAGTACCCTGTACATGGTGATTAATATACATGTAATGTTATTTAAAAAATCTCCAATTTGATGACCATCCCATGCTGCATTTGACTGCTTTTGAACAAGTGATAATAAATTATTAGTCTCTGCTGGTTTAATCAACAGACCTGAATTTTGATATAATCAACTAAGAATATCTTAACTAGGTACATGTACATAATATTATATGCTAACTGCCATGGAGTAGCAGTAGCAGCTGACGTTTTGAGCACTACACAGCCGCTCATCAGTTGAGACCTGAATTTTGTGTGGCGCACACCCTGGTTGTCGATTTTCATTGCCAGCTAGCTGATGATTAATTGCCACTGGAAAAAGATAGTTTGATGCATGCACTGGTACCATAAATCCATATGGATATTTCAGATTATGTCATTTAATAATATGTGTAATACCCTTTTTATGTACAATTTATGTATTTTATGATGACAGAGTATCAAGAAGTTTATGGGTGAAGAAAAGATCAAAGAATTTCTCAACTTCTGTCTCAGCTACATATCTACCATTGACATCCCAAAGAAGAGGTATTAATAATAATAATAATAACTTAATTAGCTAGGGTAAAACACAATTACATCGCAAAGCAGTAGTTTATATTGTTACCTGAAAATAAAATAAAGAAAAAAATGATACTGAAAATATTAAAATATGTATAAACCCTGTTAATTGGCCTAATTATGGCTATTTTAATTGATTATGAATAATAATAGCCTGGGAAACTAGCCGACTCTCAGTCTTTTTCACAAGTGGGGAGCGATAAGAGTCGGCTGGTTTCCCAGGCTAGAATAATAATAAAAATTAAGAATATGGGATCTAAAAGCTATAATAAAATAATCTACATGTACTATGGGTTACAGTTCAATGTAAAATTTTGGTCAAAGCCCGATCAGTGATGTGATACTATGCAGTTCATTTGCCACTAAGCACTATTGTAACTTTCTATATTTGAAAGTCTATGACTTCATGTGCATGCTACCCTGGGGACCAGAGGGTCAATGTTTTGCCTTTTGTTGGTATATAAAATATATGTTTTGGTGAGCAAGACAGCGAAAATTGAACCTCTGTGCTATGTCTATTAGGTCTTTGATTGCACCACTCCATTCAAAGCAGCAAACATACTTTATTTATTCAGAAACTGGATACCTATAGCAACTGGCTAACATTCACAACAAAACATCTACACCATACACGTTGAAGTTAATTACCGGGTAAATCCTAAAGATAGGCTCACAACATTATACAAAATTTTAAGGAATTCACATTTTACATGTATTTACATATATTTACTATATACATGTATAGGTTCTCCATCAGGCGCTTGGGGCCCATTCATAGTAATCTCTCCAGTCCCGAGCCAGCTCCTTCTGATTCCTGGGCAACAATGTTCGGTTGGATGAATGGATTAGCATCAGGGTTCAGCCCCTGTACTAAGTCAGTGTCCTCCGTTTGGCTTGCACTGTTTGCTTCAGGATCGTCTGCACTTAAATTCTCTACTTCGTAACACTGGTCTTCACCCAGGGCTGAGCCTTCCAGCTGTCTCTGTGGAGCTGCAGCTCTTTGGTGATGCAGTCTTGGTTCTTGATCCTGTACCCGATATGGCAGCAAAATGTTCCGATGGAGAACCCGTTCTCAACCCCCACTTTCTCGTTGTACTACATACACTGGTAGTTCTCCGGCACGACATATAACAGTGTATGGTCTGTCCTCCCACCAATCTTGCAACTTGTGCTTCCCTCTGGGACTCAGATTCCTTACCAACACACGGTCACCTGGGTGAAGTGGCTTTCTCGTGTGCGTACATGTACATCATAATGTTGCTTGTTCTCATCTGCCTTTTTTTCCCATCTCCTGCATAGCTACGTCATATGCATGGGTCAGCCTACCTCAGAGGTTTTCAACATAGGCTGCATATGGTTGGGTATGGCTGGGACTGTCGACCCCAAGGGTGACATCAATCGGCAATCTGGAATGACACCCAAACATCAGGAAATAAGGGGAGAAACCAGTTGATGAGTGTCTTGTGGAGTTGTAAGTGTGAACCAATCCTGAAACATACTCGGGCCAATCCTTCTTCTTATCAGAATCAAGGGTGCCCATCATACCAAGGAGGGTTCTGTTGAAACGTTCCATCTGCCCATTTCCCTGAGGGTGATAGGGTGTTGTTCTTGTTTTGTCGATGTTCGCGAGCCTGCATAGATCCTTAATGAGGCGTGACTCAAAATCTTTCCCTTGATCAGAGTGTAGTCGCTGGGGAATCCATAGCTGACAAACAATTTCTCCCACAACACCTTTGCAGCAGTTGTAGCCTTCTGATTACAAGTGGGAAACGCCCAAGCATACTTTGTGAAACTGTCTGTTGCGACGAGGATGTGTTCATATCCTCCTTTTCCTTTTTCTAACAAAAGGAAATCAATGCTGAGCAATTCCATCGGTGACGAGGCAAGTATTGGTACCATAGGTGCATGTGGAGGGTCAGGGGCCTTGCGCTTGATACAACGTTCACAATTGTCTGATGTATAACGTCACCAGCCATGCCAAGCCAGAAGAACCGCTGATGGACCAGGTTGAGAGTCTTTTCCTTGCCTAGGTGCCCGTTATCATGGTGGAGACCCTGGAGTGCACACTGTCTAAGGTTCGTGGGGAGCACCAGATAACGACATTCCTGACCATCGAAAATTCAACCACGAAACAACACCCCATCATACAAAATGAGGCGGTCGCTCTCCCTCAACATCTTAGTTACTGCTTGGTCCGCTGCTTTGTCGCCAGTTTTCTCTGCATTACATCTTTGTTGTACAGCACTAATTACCCTCTGTATGACTAAGTCTTCTTGTTGAAGTCTTGCCCATTCAACAGGGGTGACAGCCAGTTGGGGATCCGTTTGCTGTGATGATGGAGGAGGCGCCGGAAGCTCAGATGATGTCCTTGCTCACATGTTCACCGCCTCTGCCGCTGGGGTATAGGTCTTGTATGGCATGTACTCCGATTTAACCATGTGGTAATCACAGATGGCTTGAAAAAAGCGGGTAAAGTTATCGACTGAGACAAATTGTTAGTTAGTTCTACTGGGACCAGACATTTTGTCCCCTTAGGTGACAAGGTGATTAAGCTGGGTGTTACCATTAGTCCGGATGAAGTGTGTTACCCCCAGATTCTATTACAGCCTTGATACTTAAGCCGGGAACACAGCGAGTAAGTCCCCATAAACACACCGTTTCCTGTGAACCAATTGTGATGGGATGGCGGGACACACATTTGATATTCATTTTGCCCTCCTTTTGCTCCCCAAGCACCTTGTTGTGATATTTCAGACACCTGTACATGTACAAATGTAGGTGCACATCCATGCAGATTGAGAAAATGTTCTCCCTTGCAACCGCTGGCAGCTCTCCTTGCACTGCGTGGCCAGGTTGGTTCCAATAACAAATGGTACCCTCGAATTATACTCGTCTGGTACAACTACTGCAAGTGTTCCGAACCTTTCTCATTTGTTGGGAAATGGAACACAACAGAAATATACCCTATAAATGGTACATCTTGCCCTCCAGCTTATCGGCTTCATTACTCGATTTCCTATAAAACATTTGTAGAATGACTCTGATACCGAAGTATTAAACCTGGCTTCCTGTGTCAAGTAGCGCTAAACCTTCATTCCCATCTACATGTACATAAGCTATACATTGATTCGTATCGCCCACTAGCACATCCAATACTTCTCGATCTGCAGGGTGGGGCCCTTGGGAAGGATTTAAGACCACTGGTTGCCCCATGGCAGAGATCTCTGTCCGTTTCCCTGCATCCTATGCTGTGGGGTATTCCGACAACCTATTGAGATGTGTCCAGGTTACCCGCACCTGTAGCACAGAGGTCAGTCAGCACCAAACTCCTCGGGTGGATCTTGATTGCGACTGGGTGGGTTTGTAGTGGGGCCTCCAGCAGCGGGCCCATCCTGTGCTACAAAACCCGGGCCTGGGATGAGGCAAGCTCTTTCTCTCCATACCTGGCTGCCGTAATCAACTCTGAAAAGTTATTACAAGTGTCCTTACGATGGTGGGCTTTATCCTTTATCTCAGCATTCAACCCGGCCCAAAAGAGCATCCGAAGTTGCTTCTCTACCGCACTATCATCGGGCAAGAGTTAGGTCTTGTGGATTCGTGCCAACCTTACGATGTTATCAAGTCTCGAAGCAAATGCGGCAACTTCTTCGCCGTCCCGTTGTTTTAGAATGTATGCCTCGGCCAACAGCTCGTCTCCAGTAGCCGTATCAGCATCACAGACTGTAAAACTGGTCCAGTATCTCAAGTAGCAAATCACACGAAGCACTAAGCACTAGCCCCACTAATTTCGTTTTAGCCTCTCCTTGTAGCGATCAGCGAATCTGTTCAGAGATGACTTCGATGGAATAAATACCACTACGAACGGTTGATTCCACTTCAAATCTCCAGATACTGTAAGAGACTCCTTTATCCTTGTTTTGAGCACTACTAAAACCATAAAATGGTGAGAATTGGGGACGTGACACCACTTGAACGGCGGTTGTTGTGACATGTCTACACTTGTGTTAGATTGCGAAGCGTTTCACTTGTCAGCCGATGCAGACTGTAAACAGATTGCATCTCCATCGAGCACCACGTCACAACTGTACTTTAAGAATGACTCCAGCCGAACAAATTCCGTCTTAAAGTGTTTGAGGGGAGCCTTGTATTTCTTATGTAGCAGTGTATACATGTATGTTATGTTACTCTAGTTTCATTAGCATTCGAGTACTAATGAAACTAGAGTAACATGTACATGTACACTGCTACATGGTGAGCTTTCAAGAGTCGTAGAAATAAGAGTCTGATGTTTGTATGGAATTGGAAGGATGCCTTACTACATACGCGTCACAGGTCACTAGTTTCCAGGCCCCCAAAGGGAATTGAAAACTGACAGCCACATGTTCTGGTTCTCAACTTTGAAAGGCCGTAAAAAAGTTGAGTTTAGCTTCCCATTTTTGCTTTAAGTTCTAAAGAATAGTTTAATTTTCAATCAAAAAATATTATTTGGGGGGGGGGGGGGGTCATAGGCACTTTAAGGGGCAGGATGCAAGCATTTGCTGTCAATCATCTTTGCATGAAAACGAGATTCTAAGGTTCTTAGATTTGAGGTTACATTTTTGATGTCTTGCCAAAACAAAACACCTCAAGCATTCACCTGCAGACAAAAAAGAAGATAAGACAGATAGAACAAATTACAGACCAGTGACAGTCCTAAATGCTGTAAACAAGATCTTTGAGCAGCAACTAAGCCATCAAATTACACAAAAGATTGATCCTGAGCTTAGTATTTACATGTCAGCTTACCAGAAAAGGCACAGTTGTGAGACTGCTCTGTTGAGACTCGAAGAGGACTGGAAAACCGCTGCAGAAAGAAATAGTGGGAATTCTCTCAACCAACACAAGTAAGGCCTTTGACTCCCTTCATCCAGCTCTCATGCTTAGAAAACTTAAGGCCTATAAGTTCTCTGAGGGAACACTCAAATTAATGAGATCATATTTTGAGCAACATCAAGGTAGGGTCAATTAAGCTAGGCACAATTACAAGCTCTTGGCATGACATCAAGAAAGGATGTCCTCAAGGATCATGATTTGGACCACTCCTCTGCAATATATTCCAAAACGATATGTTCTTAGTCATCAAAAATTGTCAACTGTCAATGTATGCTGATGATCACCAGCTGTACACCTCGGGAAAGAATCTGATCGAAGTGAAGTCATCAATCAATGAACATTGAAGCACAAGTAACATCAAATTGGTATAAAGAAAACCTGCTTCTTGCAAACAAGGGCAAATTCCAGGCCATGACCATCAATGGCAATAGAAGGGATACCGCCAAAGTCACCGTAAAAGTTGATAATTCTGAAATTGAACAGACCAGCCTTTTAAAACTACTCGGCATCTCTATTGATCATCTACTCAATTTTAGTGAACATGTCAAAAACATTAAATCAAGCTGACAAGTGGGAGTCCTCATGAGACTAAGGAACATCATCCCTGAGGAAGCCAAACTACAATTATGTAAAACAGCAGTCCTTCCCCATCTGACATACTGCTCTTTAATATGGCACTTCATTAAAGCATCAGACAAGCGCAAGCTGGAAAGAATCCAAGAAAGAGGGCTTTGAGCTACATGTATCTACCGTGATAAAAGCAACTCATACGGTGAACTACTGGTCAAGGCCAAGCTACCAACACTGTACAACCATAGGTTACAGGACATAACCATACTTATGTTCAAAGTTAAGCACAGCTTACAAGTGCCCAAAATATGTATCAGATCTCTTTGATCGTCATGACAACAGCCATAACTTGAGAAACTCAGATTTCTTGATTCCTTGATTTAATAGTCTGTAACGTACAGGAAACATTCAATCAAGTACTTTGGCCCGCCTCACTGGTTAGCTCAGTTAGTAGAGCACGGTTTAGAGTGCGGAAGGTCGGGGGTTCGAACCCGGCTGCATCCTTGGGCAGGGACGTTTATAAGCCGTTGGCCTTGTCTCCTTCTACTTCTAATCAGTATTTTAAGGGGACGTGAAAGGACCTGTTGTACTACTCGAAAAAGAGAAGGGGATTGTCACCCGGTACAGCAGCCTGGCCATTGCACTAACCACACACTCAACATTGTAAACTGCGTGGCTGCCATTGGTGCTGAAATAGCAGTCCGAAAAATTCACTGATGGGATATGTCAGTAAAATGTAAAGCGCCATGAGACTGTGGTGATATGGCGCTATATAAATATGGCCTATTATTTGTGGGCCAAATTAAATAAGGAAGTTAGATCTCAAACGAGTTTGAAAAGTTTTAGAAAATTAATTAGGAGCAAAGACTTATCAACATTAGTTGATAATGACTGTAGAGCCGACTGCGCTTTATGTAGACATTAATTAATTAAGAACATCGAGGGCTAAACACTTACACACAGACCTGAAGAGCTTAATTTTATTACACCAAATTTAGAATTTATTCACTTTTTAACGATTACTATTTTATTATAATTGTATATTATGTATATTGTTACTCCCAGGGGGTCGTCCGCACCGTGTGCTCGCATGTCCATTGTTCCTCTACTGTTCTGTCCTGTGGGGAGCACCGGATATGTTGGCGTATTGTGTGGGTGACCTTTTCTGGAGTGACTGTAATATACATTGTAAAGATTATAGTTGGCATAACACTATTCTTAAATAATTCTTAATGTACATGTACATATCACATACATTTTCATTTTTTACGAGTGTACTATGCATATCTGTATTTATTCATTTAGTAAGTGCATGTCCCCCATTAACAGTAATGCTAAATTTACATATGACACGTTAATAAAGTTATTATTATTATTATTTCATACTTACCAACAAAAGGTAAAACATTTAACTTCTGGTACCCAGGGTATTTGAATGCAAGCCATGTTAATTGCTACATATTTTACTAAGGCGCGCATACTCCTTGGTACATGTAACTGTTTATATACCTTCTTTTTAATTTCCACAGGGGGACATTTATAGAGTTTCGGAATGCCATGATTAATGTATCACCCATTGGTCGTAACTGTTCCCAGGAGGAGAGAATAGAGTTCTTCGAACTTGATAAGGTATTAATCTATGCACTCATCAGTAGACTGTTTAATCGAGACTAAATGTAATTTAGGCATGGTTAAATATCCAGTGACTATTGGGGGCCCTGTGACGTGCTTGTGTGGCCCTGGGTTACTTCTCATCCGGTACTGTGTTATTGTTATTGCTTGTGGTTTGGAGTTTTGCTTGTCAGTTGCAAGGCACTGTGATCACTCATGGCTTTCCCTCGGCTCAGCTCATGTACAGCAACAAAGCAGAAGGTTTCTGCATTTATGCTTTTTTTTCGGGGGGGGAGGGGGGCTAGGGCCATTCTTAGCAAATGGTCTGGTGTTTCTTGGTTCGGGTTAGCTTATAGTTGCCTAGTTCCTTGCAAGCCTGTGATCATCGCCTAGCCCCTTTGCTGCATGCATATTCCAAATGATACCACGAGCGATAGTATTAACAAATTACAATGATGTGAAACAATTAATGATAAAAGGCAGGGTGACCACAACAGCTACCACACCAATTACTGTGTGCTCATGAGACTAAATATTAATAATAAAATAAAATAAATAAATAGTCAAAGCAAAAACTAATGATAAGGATTTCACAATAACAAAGTGACTAAAAACAACAAGTTAAAGGACTGAGCAGGCTACAGACAGACTTACATTTTACACAAACTGACTAGTTCCACGTGCATGGATTGTCTGGGTTATAAGATGCTTTCAGGGCTGACATGTATAATATTGTAAAACTAGGTGAGACTTGTAGGAAGACAGTGCTGGTTGGAGGGCTTCCTTTGATAAAATGCTCCAAATTCTAGTGGCTATTATCATGTAGGATTTCTGATATGTTGTTGTAAGTTTTACAAAG
This sequence comes from Actinernus sp. WN-2022, assembly GCA_030867875.1. Lineage (NCBI taxonomy): Eukaryota > Metazoa > Cnidaria > Anthozoa > Actiniaria > Actinernidae > Actinernus > Actinernus sp. WN-2022. The sequence continues at coordinate 74,642,011 of JAOWCC010001634.1, read as the reverse complement.
TGAAGTAAAGGCACTTTATTTATGGAGGGTAACACGTTTACCGCTAACATGCATGTACCTCATTAATCTTCCACATGACCCTCTGTTGACTTAGTCCTACGATTTTATGTCTTTGTCTGAGAAGACCTGAAGGTCTAACCATTTACTTTTGGATTAAGTAGCAGCACCTTCTACTCAGTTAGATTGGCTACTCAAACAGTGAAGATGATTTCGTATTCACCTCCGAGTGAAGCAGCGATCACCTCGTGCGAGTTTTTGTCCATTTGACCGTACATAAATTAAATAACTATTTGGTGCTGGATATTTACCTGCAGTGTGGTATATACTAAAACCTCAGTGTCATCGAATAGTGGTGGATATTTACCTCACTGAAGCGGCTCAGTAAATATCCACCATTATTCACCTCCAATTCGCCTTCGGTGAATAATTTTTGTTAAATACCGGTATATTATTTTGTAAAAATAAGTCTTCAAAACTGAAAAACTCATATATGTTAGAGCAGTTTTCAATTGAGTGTTGTAAAATCAAAACGTGAGCCATCACGAAAGCAAATAAAAATACAATGAAACAATCATAAACTGAAGTAATTTGTGATTTGTTTTACTTGAACCAATCACAAGGAAAAGTAAATGTAATTATGGATAACTAACCAATCAAATTCAAAAGCAATCACCTAGTAATTACTTTTCAAAAACTGCTCTAAGATAAATGAATATGTATTTTCATTGTGACATCATAAAGACAGCTTGTGCATTTATTTTTCAGGTTCTCAAGGTTAGAGAGAAGTTTGTTGAAGTCCTGAGAGACAAGTTTAGTAACTCTGGATTGCATTTTAGTATAGGAGGGCAAATCAGTTTTGATGTTTTCCCTAAAGGATGGGACAAGACATACTGCCTGAATCATGTCATGAAAGATGGATTTAGAGAGATTCACTTTTTTGGTGACAAATGCTATGAGGTTTGTATGATTAAATTATAATCCCAGTAATGTGTTGTTGAGCCCTAGTAGTATAGTCGGCGTCAAAATGATACCCGTTTTTCTTGCACAACAAAACTCAAAAAGTTGTCTACTTATGGACGCCTTGTTTTCTTGCACAAGGGGCGTCATAAAGCGAATTCAGAAATCCACTTCATGACGCCCCTTATGCAAGAAAAAAGGCGTCCATAAGTAGACAACTTTTTGAGTTTTGTTGCACAAGAAAAAAGGGTATCAGTTTTGACGCCGACTATACTACTAGGGGTAACTAAGGGTCATTCAAAGTGTCACTAGACATTCTCGTACATAAAATCCAACTTCAAACTTGAGTATCTGTTAGAGACATGATTATTATACTGTATATCGATATCTTCCACTATGGATTATATATCGTGCCTCCCTCTAGAAATCTTGACTAAGATCGTAGAGCATGCAGGTCCTACGTCATTCTCAAGCATTGCAAGGACATCGAAACGCCTAAACGGTGCTGCGTCTCTCGCGCGCTACAAAGACGTAGACCGAGAGTTCCGTATACAAGTACTATGTTTTGGTTTGGGTTCTACTCATAATGATGCCGATCGAGACAAATTGGCTAGGACTTTCGGTATTTCCGCAAGCCACATCGACGACAGCCTTCCTCTCATCTACGCCAGTGATCATGGCAACCTTAATATTGTTAAGTGGCTCACCAAGCACTTTCGTTTCAATAAAATGGATAGGTACACCAATAATACTCTAGACGCTGCCTTAAGGTATGGTCATCTTGATCTCGCTAAGTGGCTCACTAAGCACTTCCAGTTCACCAAAGAGAGCAATGCCGTCATGTTTGCTATGATAGAGGCCATTACGAATGGTCAGCTTAATATCATCAAGTGGCTCATTCAACATTTTCAGATAACCGTAGAGTGTGAATACATTCATCATGCTCTACTATGCGCCTGTAGAAGTTATTATCTTGATACCTCTGGATGGTTCATTAATTGGTTCATTAAGAACTCCCATCTCACCATAGAGGCTGAAAATGCCCTACTAGACTACTATGTGAATGTTTATGAGGCCAGGTATGGACCGATTGAATCCAACTGCACCTAAAAAATCCAACTTGAAGTATATGTTAAAGGAATGATTATTATACTGTATATTGCTACCGAATGGTATTAGTATATATTCTTTATTCCACAATACTAGCTTACGTTGTTATCTTAGTACGCATTAACACCATACAGATCGAACATGTCGAAGAAGAACTCAAATGTAGACGCCACAATGATTGAGGTAGTAACTTGTGATTGGTTGATGAGAGGGAAGGACATGAAATGCCCAAAGAAGATTTCGAAGACAACGAAGTTCTGTGCCCAGCACAACTTCCAGATCTCAAAAGGCTGTGACCCATTCATACCATGCTCGAAGTGCGGTAAAGGATGTCGTACTAGTTACGGGCTTTGCTCAAGATGCGACCGTCTCGCCATCAAGATGAAGTGTCCCGGTGTCTATGTAAAACGCGCTAAGAAGTCCAGCAAGACGCTAGAGGATCCAAGAAAGGAGGAACTTGCAGAACCAAACGTGGTGGAACCGGAGGAAGAGCAGAATGCTGCCGATGTGAGACACGCTATGGAGTTCGACGAGATGCTAGAGGAAGACCTCAGGAATGAGTTGATTAGGACTGCCAACAAGCCGGGACCCGTCTACGACTCGTATCCAAGAAAGGCTAAAGCAGAGGAAGAATTGCCCACGGAACCAGAGGAAGGTCTCGGAGAGTCTCTCACCCATGCGCTCAACAAGGTGTTGGCTGCCTTGAGGAGTGAGAAGGACGATTAGGAATAGCCACGAAAAAAAAAAAAAGAATGAAGAAAGTCGTTGTGACCCTCTTCATTCTTTTTTTCTTTTTTTTTCTATTAAACGTATAAACATCTATAGTTGTATCATGGACGAGCTAGTCAGATTGTTTGGTCCTGGAATTTGTAGAAGCCTGAATATCAAACCACAAGTGGAACATATTAACGTCAGTGAAACATGTCCTGATTGTCTCTGCCCCTTTGAAATACAAGGAACGGAATTCGTATGTCCCACCTGTGGTCTTGTTTCCGAGGTTGAACCATGTGAAGAAACTAAGATCGATGTTTTTACTACTCGACTGCGTATAGTAGGTCCGGATGGATTTCAGTATCAAAGTGATCTAGACCGAGCAAAACCAAAGCAAAGCGATAACACGGAACTACAACGACAAACGCTCCTACAAGAACTACAAGCATACAACACTATTTACAAACAAAGTTGTGACCTGTCGTTCCCTACGAACACTTTAGGAATCGTAGCCGACGCATTTATCCAAGTAATGAAAGTTCATCCCAAGCGTAGCGATGCTAAGAGACATATTCTAGCTGCTCTACTCTACCATGCATGCATACAATGTGGATTCGTCCGATCTAAAGGTGAGGTTGCTCGCTTCATGCAACTAAGCAACAAAGGCATCCATAGAGGAGAGGTCTTTATACGTTCTCTGTGTGACGACGATGAGATCAATGTAGACTTGAATGCCGAGCGCATAGTTCCTCACATTGCAACGACTTTCCTACAGCTCGATCCTCAAGGAGTACTTATAGACGCTCAACAAATAGTCCACGAGGTTGTTACTATGGCAATAGAAAACAATGTAGGCAGATCGGTAATTAAGACGAAAGTTGTTGGAGCAAGTTACGAGGTGCTACATCGTTTAGGCTCGTCTATGTCTCTTAACGAGGTCGTCGAACGATGTGACGTATTTGGAAATTCAGTCAAGCGTTTTGTCAAGGAGTTGTCTTCTTACCATTCCTACTTTGAATCAATCTACACTAAGCATGGGCTAACTAGCAGTAGGACTTAGTGAAGTGGAAGTGAGAGCCATGTTCATTTCTTTCATAGGAAACGTTGATTCTTACATTCCAAGTTTTTCTCGCATTTCCTTTTGCACTTCTTGCTTGAGTTCGGCTCGAACCCGATCCGTGCTTTTTTCACCTATGGAAGCCTTGCGACGAATTTCAGATCTCATGATCTCATACTTATTCGCTTCGTTCAGGATGAGACTGTATTCAGAGTCGGATATGTTTTCATCACGTAGTGCCTTCGATACTAGATCGCGAATCGTATTGATTTTCGCTTTTGCTAACATAGTTGTCTTTTCATGCTTAGAAACCTTCATTCCTAACTTCTTAGCTCCAAGGGTCGTAGATGCTGAAATTAATCCACATAGCCCACCAATAACTCCAAGTGGTAGACCAATCACTATTCCAACCCCAGTCAACGCTGCGCCCAATCCAGATCCAGATAAGATCACAGATAGACCTCCAGTTACCACGGCGATGCCATGAACTATTCCTTGAGAACGTGCATATTTCTTGCGCACACCTTCGTAGTGCCTTTCTTGAACTTCTATGTCCGAAAGCGTGTCTCGGATCGTTTGCAGTCTAAAGTTCTTTCCAGTGTCACTAGCGAGCTGTGGATAGATACTTGGTGCTGAGGGAAACGGTTGGATCGAGTCGCCTTCCATTGTACGTTATACATATAACTTACTCAAGCTTCAACACGTATCGTATCGGGCGACCATGGAAGTCTACCACGTTGCCTTTCTCATCACGAATCGTAAGGCGAAGGCTGCTTTGCATTGTCCCTGGAGCTCGGACAGGTAGTGGGGGTGTTGTAGAATACGTATTTACGTCAAACCAGCCGCCTCGTACTTTAAAGCTAGCCAGTACATTCGATCGCTTTCCCTCTAGTAGCGAGAAATTGGAATCTACCACATCGCAGTATACGTACATTGTGTTGATATCCTTGATTACCAGGTCGTAGTGTCCAGCCTTTAGCGATACGTTTCCCTCCACATCTTCATTTCCTTCGATACCCAATAGTTCGCAGAGATTCTTACTGAACTTGATTGTTTTCTGAACCTTTAGGGTCCAATCCCTCTTACCTCTTCTATTTATGAAGCTTACGACTTTATTCGATATGGCTTCATTGAAGAAGGACTGGAGTTTACGTATGTTATGAGACCCCGGATAGATTTTGTATGGGAACCCTAAGCCTCCGGTATCCCACTCGAACGTAGCCTCCGTTTCTAGGTTCCACCAGCTATTCTCGAAAGTGACCTCGACTAGTGAAATGTTCCATATAAGAATAGGGTTGTCGAAGTAGACAGTATGGTCAGCCAATGTTGTGGTGATATATAAGAGAACCATCTTATATGTTGAAGGTATAACTATATATACGTATAGCTTCAACATGACAGACGCATGGCGACAGTTCAAGTACCTATTTCCTAATGCCGTACTTGGTTGGTTCGAATCTACTTCCGATAATGTTAATTTCATCGATCGGGGAATGTCTCATCGCGTGTTCACGGAGGAAGGTCCTCCTACTAAGACGGGAGGTGGTAAATTGATGGGGTGGCTCGGTCGCACTGGTAAGGCTCTAGATGTAGCACTTGGTGGTAAGTCAGTTTACGAGAGCGTAATATTCGCACGGGAACACGAAGGTCTTTCCAAACACAATTGGATAGAAGAAAACGATAAGATCGCAACGTTGAATGCAAATCTATTAGCGAAGTTCAAGAAGAAATATCCACAGGCAGATCTTCACAAGTTCTATGCCTCTACGGAAGTGAACGATCCAGGCAAATATTCGACGAGTATTTGGTTTCGAGATGGAGATTCTAGCTATATCGTTTACGGCGATGATGTCTCAAAGTTATCTGCAGGCACTCAAAGCCGCATCGACAATGCATTGCAGGGAATGGTTGGTGGTTTCCCAACTACGTTGATACTAGACATGAGTGTGAAATATCCCATTACAGCAGTTCCTTCTACTGAACCGGCACAAGATATTGATCTCACTAATCTATTGATATATATCACACCAAAGCAGAATTTCAAAGCTGGCGTTCCAAATATATTCAGGGAGATCGTTGTAAAGCATACGACAAAAAAGGAGTCCCAGCATTGGTTGGCTGGTCCGGATTTCCACTACTGGCCTCAACAATTGAATTTCGCAACGTGGTGTGCAACTTCCGGATGTGGAGTGTCGTTGTTTGACCCCACTTTCAAAAAGTATCCACCAGTCGTTCAAGGGTTCCTACGATTCCACGTATATTTCACGATACGAAGAATTCTACGTGAACTTGGTGGTACTCATGGAGTTCCTTTACCTGGTGAATCTCATTTCAAGCAAAGGGATAACCTCTATAACAAATCAGCTCTTGAGAAATTGTGCATCGAATTCGGTATATCTCGAACACCAGACTTTCGGTGGAATGGCTTAGGAGACGTCTACGTAAACTCTCATGGAAAAATGGTGAACTATACGGAGAAGTATGCACATAATACTTCGTTCTCTGCAAAGTGGCCTGGTGGTGACTTTAAGTTTCCTGAGGAGAGTCGTACGGAGTATCAGTTTTCTTTAGCGTACATTGGCAATAACAACGGTAAACAATACAATTGGTTTACGCCACCAATCGGAAAGGGTTTGACAGATGTTGGATTGGGTAGGTTGAATAGATCTGTCGAGGCTTTTGGACATTGCATACTTGGTGCACAAGCAGCTCTGAACGACTCCATCATACATAGCCATAACGTCAAAGAAAAGTTTAAGAGCTTAGTCGAAGGTGCTATTCTCGAAAACGATTTAGTGGTGAGCTACAATAACTATCTTACTGCTATAACGAGGACGCATAAGAGGCTCGATTTAGCAATAGCTGTAGATGTGCGACTTTTGCCAAGCGATCTAGAGTACTATCTTGGTAAGAAAGATGGTTATAAGAATCCAATCCCGAAAGCTACGAAAGATATGGTGCTAGGCACTAACGCCATCAATGTAGAAGTCAAAGGACATCCACCTCTTCTTAGGGAAGGATCGTCAGATAAGAAATCGGTACAGCCTCACGAGAAACAAGTTCCTGTACCAAAGGCAAAGGCAAAGGCAAAGGCAAAGGTAAAGGCTGTCGTCTCACAACATGAGATTAATCTCGCAGTGACATCCATTGCTGCAGCTGGAATCGCATGGACGTTGTTTCGTTAACGGCGTTTGTATTGCTCCACTACGAAGACCACTGCTGCTACGATTAACAACCAAAGGTTGTTTGCTAAGACTCCAACAACGTCAGCAGCCATACTGAATATGAAACTCACAATTGGTCCAATCATCTTAGGTAGAATCTCCTCTAACTTTTTGCCTATTGCTCTTAAACCTTTGACAGTTGTTTTAGCAGCTGCTTTGGCAGCATCTCCAAATCCCGGTACTATCGCGGAAACTTTCTTCGTCAGATTGGAAACTATTACACCGATCACAGTACTTACCGCAGCTACCACGCTAATTATACTGACTCCATACTTCTTGAAGATGATTCTTATACGATCCCTAAGTGACATCCGTTCCACTATAGCTCCTTCTATTTGCTCTAGGACTGCTTGCTCCTCCTGATCGGTCTTTATTTCATTAGTAGCGTTTTCTTTCTGAGTTTCGGTAGATGTAGGGTCTTTGAGTATTCCTACATTCCGGTCGATCCTCTTACTCAATTGATTTTCAGCTACTATGACTTCTTTTAACATTTCTTCCCTCGAGGGTCCTAAGACTCTTTTGAGACCTTTTCCCATCTTCTTATATAACTCACCTTTCTTGGTGGTCAAAGGAATCGCTTTTTCTTTACTTCCATACTCGCGGATAAAGACTCTACCATCAGACATGGTTGCAATCTCAAGCGTGCCTCGAATTCCCACATCGTGGTATTTTTCCCAGACAGTCTCGAACATATCCTGTCTTGCATTTTCCGATAAACCCTGTTTGAAGATTACACTTCGATCGGTATACTTTGGGATTTTCTCTTTCTCCAGCCTCTCCAGGATTTTTTCATTTCTAGAAACGTTCGAGCCTTCCGAGTCGAAGAGTTCGTCGAAGTACTCGTCATCTTCTCTAGAAAACGAGGTTTCCTGATTCTTTGGTCTAGCACCTTCTTTGCCGTAGTTGCGTCTGGTTTTCATTGGGACCATTTCTCCTGACTCTTCTGGAAATATTGTATCCCACTCCTCATCCACATTGATAGTATCATCTTTATCGTAGTCTCCACCTTCATCAGTTCTTTCATCGGACCTACCCTCAGAGGCCATGTTAAACATATCTATATATATAGTTATATTCAACATGATCTCATCAAAGTTGGATCCCACACAAGTACGAAGAGAGCCTCATGCACTCAAGGCTCCACGAGACTTGTATAGGAAAACTTTCACTCGATCGTCTGCCAATCCAGGTGAGACTCTATACGTAGAAGTCCCAAAGCTAGCAGAAGATGTAGTACTAGTACCGGGTAGCTTAGCGCTATTGGGCGACATCGTACTATCTGGTGGACATGCGAATAACAGAGTCGTTTCGAACGTTGGACGCTGTTTGGTCATGCGTAGAATCTGTAGGATGGGAGCTGAAACAGTAGAAGACCTTGTCAGGCCAGACCTCCTACAAACATACTCCGATGTATACCTATCTACGCAGGAGAGAGAGTCTAGAATACAACAAGGTATTCAATCAGAGAACTTGAATAAGCTACGATCGAAAGCTGGTGACGCAAGTACTTCGTCTGCTGCAGACAACGCGCTCCTAGCTGCATGTGGTTCCAAGTATAGGATTCCATTAGATGTTGACATTCTGACACAACAGGGAGTTCTATATCCACATGCCTTAGAAAATATAATTACATTCGAGTTGACTCTAGCGTCTGCCAACGAGGTAGTAATTGGATCGGATACTACGAAGATAGGTACGTACCAACTTACCAACATCCAACTAGAATACGAAGCAATCAGGAACGAAACGCTGGCTAGTAATGCACTTCACAAATATGAAATAGGTACTGCATTCCTATACAACTACGCTGTTCACTTCAAAACAGTAGATATCGCTAAAACCTCTGATACTTTGATATCTCAAAACGTTAATGTTCCACGACGATCCTTTGCTGGACTACTTCTACTATTCATAGATCCACCTACCATTGGCACGCGAGATAGTGAAGCATTCTCGAATCCAGATATCTTGAAGGTAGAAGTAGATGTCAATGGGATTCCCAACAGACTCTTTCCAAGCGGCATGCTTCCCCTAGATTTCTGGGAGGCTGCAAGAAGCTGGTTTGGTACACCCAATACTTCTATGACTCCAAAGAAGTTCTTTGAAAATAGATTCTCTATTCTAATCGATTGTCGCACAGCAAAAGATTCCACCGTTCATGGTGATGGCTTGGCACAAACCGGCAGTGGAAAGGACATCGACATTCGCATACATAGAACTGCTAAGGGAAGTGGAAATGTGAAAATGCACATCTATGTCCTTGCGGATGCTCAGGTCACGATATTGAACAGATCTCTGCAGAGTATATTATACTGATGGATTCTCTCGTAGAGCACGTACCGTTCAACGCACTCATAGTCGGTCCAACGAATTGTGGGAAGACTGCGTTTCTCATAGAACAACTTCGTGGATCATTTCGTGGTAAGTTCGATTACATAGTACTGATTTGTCCTACGTATGCCCACAACAAAGCTTATCGTGGATTCGCAAATCGAGATCCTCATTTCTTCGTCATATCGCCACCACAAGATGCCATTGATGCTACTTTGAGTACTTGCGCAACGTTTTGGTCAGGTACCAATACTCTATTGATTCTCGATGATTGCGCCGCATCGAAGGACGTCAAGAAACGAACTGAAAAGCTAGTGGACTTAGCCTTTTCTGCACGACACATAGGGCTTTCCGTTTGGGTGCTGTCCCAACAACTAACGAGCATATGTAAACCCTTCCGCGAGAACGTAGCTATCGTAGTAGCGTTTCATACAGCATCGGTCGTAGATGGTAAAAAGATATTTGAGGACTATGGAGGCTCACAAGAATGTAAAGAGTTACGAACGATACTTGGATCCCATAAGTTCGCTCGCATGTGCTTCTGTCTCCGCCATCCTTTCGAGGTAGTGTTAGAGCTCCCAGCATCTATAACATATTATCATGGATAGTAAAGAAATACTCGAGATATTCGGTGAGGATGTAACAGGCCCACCAAAAATAGAGAATGCGCATTCCTCTGTAACGGAAGATCGGGAAGCTCTCTCGATTCTAGCCGTAACTGGTACGACAAAGGAATACCTAGGGAAGAATTTCTCTCTAGGGGACATTTCTAAACTGTCAGCCAAAGACGTAGACCGCTTACATACTAGATACCAGTCCGTCTTAGCAAAACAAATAACAGGGTGTTTAGTAAATAGAGCACTCAGCTTAGTAGTTCGTGTAATCGCATACGTGTTACCTATAGATTCTCACGAAGGTCTACTGAAGGATCTACAAGAAGACCAATTAATCCGAAATGAGATATCTGGCCTGGCCGGGTCGTTGTCTTCCAGAGCAGGTCCACTTGTAGCGACAGCTAGCGGTATGTGTCACATCCTTGCACACTATACGCCAGGGAAAGAGGAGGATGACGAAGTCGACGAATATGAAGTGGATACCCCAGAAAGAACCGTAGTACTTGAGGCATATTCATCATTAAAGAATCTTTAGTGTCACACACCTGTTGAACCTCCACATATACCTACTATATATCGAATCAAGATGGAAGGACAAACGGATCAGATAACTGCGAGTCCACCGACGACTGTACCGACTAAGAAAGGAAAAAATCCAAAGCGTGTTGCAGCAGGAAAGTTAGCTTGGGAGAAGGTCACTGCCCGTGCAAAAGAAGCTCAAAAGATGGAGATAGAACGTGAAAATGAACCGTCCAAAGAAACTGACGTAGAGAAAGGTCGGTTCGAAAACCTGACTATTCTCGCAGTCATTGGTACTGGCGCTACATTGTTTGGCACGTACTTTGCATACAAGAAGTACGTAGCTGGCAATAAGCGTGTTACCGCCATTAGCACGATACAACCTGCAGCTCCGGCAAAGCCAACGGCACTAGACATGGAGTAACACTTAAAGACTCGAGACCATAGTAGTATACATCTAGATGGAGAAGGAATTGACGAAGACGGCAACCGATGCAGTCAAAATCGTTGGACTCGCTGCTGGTATTGGGTGGATCGTAAAAAAGACTACCAAGGAATCTATGCTTAGCGATCCTTCTTCTTCCCTAGTGAATTACGCAAAGTGGACTGCCGTGATAGTTGGTAGCTTATACGCAAAGGAATATCTTGAGAAACAACTTGAGAAAGAAAAAGGAAAGACCAAACCGTAATGGCGGCAGCAATTGGAATGGCCATCCTCGGGGCTATATTGAATGCAACGGCATTTACTGGTGGTGGCATACTAGCTAGAATGATTGGAAAGGGTGATATGAATGCAGAACGAGAGAGACACAATAGGGCCATCGAAAAACTAGCAAGCGAAACGAAAGCCTATAGAATCGAACGTCAAAGACGATACGACCATGCACAAGAGCAGGAAGGTCTTGAACGTGACGCATACAACGCTCAAAGAGATACCAACGAAGCCTTAGTGCGATCCGATAAGTTACGTAAAGAGCTAAAACGGCTCAAAGAGATGAAAGAACCCCGCTTATCTGACTACTACAAACCCTCAAACAATCAGAAGACTGGTGAGTTGCTCTACGTTGGTGGTGGAATGCTAGGCGTTGGATACGCTATTAGTAAATGGATATAGATACTACTACCCCTAAGCTACCCCTAAGCTACTACTAAGCTACCCCTAAGCTACCCCATAAGCTACCCCTAAGCTACTACTAAGCTACTACTAGCTACCCCTAAGCTACCCCTAAGCTACCCCTAAGCTACTACTAAGCTACCCCTAGGCTACCCCTAAGCTACTACTAAGCTACCCCTAAGCTACCCCTAAGCTACTACTAGCTACTACTAAGCTACCCTAAGCTACTACTAGCTACTACTAAGCTACTACTAAGCTACTACTAGGTTACTACTAAGCTACTACTAGGTTACTACTAAAAAAAAAAGGAAAAAAAAGGAAGAATGAAGAGGGTCACGCAACGACTTTCTTTATTCTTCCTTTTTTTTTTTATCTGTTGAAGGTTGGGACGTATAGATGTATGATGGATTCTAAACTTGCGAATATCTTCTATGGTCCTATGGGCTATTGGAAAGGTCACTCTGCAATTGGTAAGCTATCGGTAGCAGCGAAAGCATCGGAAGACGTGGCTAGGAGTTGGTTGGAAAAGCAATCTATGTGGCAAATATATCTACCACCACCAAAACACATTCCACGACCGCATTGGACTGTATCGAAACCAAATGAAGTCCACCAAGCTGATTTGATATTTCTACCACACGATCGTCCTGGACGTGGAAGGAAACTATACAAGTATGCCTTAGTGGTAATCGACGTAGCTTCTCGATACAAAGAAGCCGAACCTTTGGCATCTAAAGATAGTGGTGAAGTTTCTGCGGCATTCGAACGAATCTATAAACGTAGTCCACTAGAATGGCCAAAGACCTTGCAAGTAGATCCTGGTAGAGAATTCATGGGACGTATGTCTGAAACTCTAGAACTACATGGTACGAAAGTTCAACGAGGTGAGGCTGGTAATCATAGAGCGCAAAGTTTCGTTGAAAGAGCAAATAGAACTCTAGCCGAGAGATTGTTTGGATATCAATATGCACAAGAGATGGTACTTACTTCGGAAGGATCAGATGAGCGTAGTAGAGAATGGGTACTTCGTTTACCAATGGTTATCAAAGCCCTGAACAGTGAGGTGACTCGGTTGACTGGTAAAGAGCCTTCGAATTCTGTAGTGGCGCAACAAGTAGATCTGAAGACTCCTACGTATTCGCGAACCGTTGGATTGAGAGAAGAGCGTCTACCATTCGACGTTCTAGTTCGATATCTTTACGCCCCAGGAGAATTGGAAGGAGGTGAAAAACGTAGAGCTACTGATCCTGTGTGGAGTTTGCAGATATACACCATTTCGCGAAGCGTAGTATCTTCGGGACAGCCTGTGCTTTACTACCTTGCGAAGGAGAAGGATGCACCCAAACGTGGATTCGTTCGTGAAGAGCTACAAGTTGTTCCTAGGGATACGGAACTACCACCAAAAGGAATTCTGTTTGTACCTAGACGCTAAACAGCGTACTCTATTGGCTCGGTGTGGATTCCATCGGGAAGAACACGTCTTTTGTCGTAGTAAGCCGATAGCCCAAGCTTCCATTGGTCGTAGGTTACCACACCTTCTGGCAATAGTCGGAAGCCTCGGTTTTCCGCCATGTCGATACTACCCTGGAGGGCTGCTTTGAATCGATCCCACGAAATGTCGTTGTGACGCCTAGACATACCTTTAGCGGAATACTTCTTGCTGCCACCCGTATCGACGTAGTAGGCTTTCGAGCATAGGGCAATGGCGCGCTGTCCTTCGAATTCGAGTTTGAAGAGTCCTGGGGTACGACTGCTCCACTTGTCCCAAGCTAGCCATTCCTTCCTTTCGGCTTCGAAATCCTCACGTAGTTCCGGTCGTACAACTTCATCTATGCTGTTTCCAGAGATGGCAATGTACGCACTGTCCGTGTCCATCTGTATATATTCGAAATCTTTGCGATCGATGTACTTGTCGAGGAAGTCGTAGTAGAACTCAAGCATACGCAGCTTTGCGAGCTGGTACACCGCGATACCTACTTGGAAAGGGCGTTTGATTCGGATCTGGTCCTTTCGGCTCTCGAGTTCATATGCATCACCAATCTCTTCCAGGTCTTCGAACCAAACACTTCGCAATGCCTTGTCCACAACCTTCTCATCTTTTGTATAGGTGACCTTTGTTTGGCGTCCCAAGTCTTCGAGCAACTTTCCGTAGGCACTGTTTCCTAGTAGCTTGAACACATCTGCCAGCAAAGCCTCGCCTTTATCTTCATCTCCCATACGACGTGCCTCAGTGACTTGGTCCACGAACCATCCGAAGATTTCTTTGGGTTCGTAGTCTATCGTGCGGTAGACAGCAGTGATCACTGCGCCATGCTCTACATACCAAAGTAGAAGAGGAGCATAGAGTAGCAACTTCTTTCCAGAGAGACTCCCAACTAGCTTCTTTTCCTCGCTGAGCTTTCTACCTGTCTTTGTGAGGTAGGCCAACATTTCTGGAGGGATTGCTTCTTTGGGGATTTTCTTGTTGTAGAAGAAGGGTGGCATCTCCCCAAATTCCTTCCACAATTTCTTTGGTATCTCGATGTCTACTTCTGCATATCCAAACCACGTTCCACCAAGTAGACATTCAACGAATCCTTCAGTGGCTGGACCTGGCTCATCATAGTGCACAACCTTTTCTTTTCCACAAGGCATTTCGAATTCCATGGTAGAAAGATATAGGGCGTTGGCATCGTATCCAAGAATCTTACGACAAGTCTTAGTTCCTCCCTGATGACTACGAATCTTAGTTTTTCCCGCTTCGTGGAGTCTGGTGAACACTATGCTTGGACCTCCCACTACAGCGTCTTTCAGCATGCGGTAGGCTTCCTTACTTGGAGCGTACATCTCAGCTCCCCTTTCTACACTACCTCGAAGCAGGAACTGTAGTGAGACTCCTGGGATGGACACTGCGTCTTTCAGCATGTCTACTCCTTTCTCGTGATAGAAATCTCGCATCTTTTCGAGTGCCTCTAGGAATGGAACTACATCTAGGTCGTTGTAGTATCGTAGCCAGTCTGCAAAGGTTTTCATTCCTTTGTCGAGAAAGGTGCACTCACAGTCTTCGAACTCTGACATAGATAGTAGATGTTCTCTTTTCAACTTCGAACCCCACTCTGGATAGTCTGGTAATCCAATGTGATCCAACTTGTCTGGAGAATCGAACCACTCATATGGGAAGAAACTCTTTTGCAACTCACAGCCATAGGCAGCGACCCAACGTTCATAAGAAGTTCCAGGTCCAAGGTAGTTGATCACATCTAGGAAACGGAAATCTGGGGTCAATAGGAACATAGTGGAATTGGCTTTCTTTGCTACCAGGATCTTTGAACAGGTGTCAGCAATGATTCCTACGAAGTGCTCCCTGATCAGATTGAGATCGTACCTGCCAGAGTTGAATCCCACTACTGGAACTTGGTTGATCCATTCGTCGATCCTAGCTCGTTGTTTCTTTGGTAGGGTGTCAAAAGAGAATTCAGGTGTCTTGGGGCAGAACTGTTCCACAACGACTTCTTGGATTGTCTCTGCTCTTCGCTGGAGTTCTTCGACGAAGGCTTTGATGAGTTCTTTTGGATTGCGTCGACAGATGTGGGTTGGTGTTCGATTGTATGTGTCGGCAATTGATACTGATATTGGGACATGGACGTTTTCGATGGTCAGGTGGTCTGTTGGTTGTCTTCCTTTTGTCGTGTCGAGATAGGCTTCGAAATCGTAAACTATGAAGTGTGGGTAGACAGTTTGTGTTGGTGTGGGGACCGGTTTGTTTTTCTTCTTCGTGGAGCAGCCCCAAGCTTCCACTACTGTATAACCAGCTCCTTGTAGCTTTGCCGTTCTTTCACAGGTCTTGAGATAGAGCCTCCTTTCCCTAGGGAAGCATTTCGGGCAGCCATGGAAATAGCATCCATGAAATTGGAAGATGGTTTTCGAAAGAGGTTCGTAGCCGTCGACCGGCGCTCCTTCGATCCAATGCTCTCCACCATGCCCACAAGCTGCATGATGAATGTGTTGCCCAATCCTTTTGGTTTCGCGTTCTAACCAGCGTAGAGCGACTTTGCTGGCTGTGCTCTCTGGCCAGAAGGCTTTTTCGTATGCCGACTGGGGTACTGTGATTACTTTTCCGGGGCAAACGATCTTTGTTTCTCCACGACTACAACGATCTGCATGGCGGTGAAGGTCTGAGGCTTTCGTGAACCGTTGCTTACAATCGTTACATACGTAGATGTGCCCTAGCTTGTTGATGTTCTTGATGTAGAAGGCATGTCCTTCGTATATCCCAATCGTCATCGTATGCTTGTAGTGAGCTGCATGTCGCGTCAGATGCCAAGCGCCATTCTCCGTGGGTTCATACACCCGAATACCGATTCCAAAGTGTAACTCGACTTCCTCCAGCTGGTCTATGGAAGTTCTGGGAACGTCTTGTGTGAGCGCTGTCAGGCGATAGAAGTCCTGGGCAAGTTTTCGAGCCGAGGTGTTGCACTTGTCTGCACGGGCTCCTTTGTATACGGCAAGGCAGCGCCACAGACATAGGTTGTCGCCATATCGATCGAGGGCAAACATTCCTTTTTTCTGACGAAGCCATTGAGGCAGGGGACCTGTTCCCAACAAAAGCTGACGATCGATCACAACTTTTACATCTACGTAGATCCAACGAACGAAGGCCCATTGGGTATTTGGTCGATTGATGTTGTCGGGATTCAAACGAGCTGTCTCCTTGCTATTGATCCACTCTTCTGCATCTTCTAGGATGTTCACCCATGGAGAGCCTGGGACAGTCTTGGAGAATAGCATCACACGCCCGTCGTTGACATTGCGAATGCGATAGGTGTAGCTGTATCGTAGGTAAAAGCTGGTGGTTACATTTGCAACTAACTTTTCCATGATCCTAGGGGTCAAATCTCCTGCCACACCTTGGAAGAAGCGCCATCGGATAGTACGGCGGCCTATCTCCATACCCTCGAGCATTCCATCTCTCTCCTCTAGAATAGCACCTGCCTCTCGAGCTAGACTCCGTGGAAGTGGTTCACTACGTGGTCCCACCATTCTCCCTTCGATATAACTATGTGTTAGGATAGCTTTAACAGACACTCGAATTTGGATTTTTATGTGTAAGGATGTTGCAGCGATATATCTCTCTTCGGTATAACTATGTGTTAGGATAGCTTTAACAGATACTCGAGTTTTGGATTTTATGTGTAAGGATGTTGAGGGGCGATATATCTCTCTTCGGTATAACTATGTGTTAGGATAGCTTTAACAGATACTCGAGTTTTGGATTTTATGTGTAAGGATGTTGCAGCGATATAACTATATGTAATTATATCTCTAATAGGATTATCGAGTTGGATTTTATGTACAAGCAATCGATGTCGATATAACTATATGTAATCATATCTCTAATAGGATTATCGAGTTGGATTTTATGTACAAGAATGTCTAGTGACACTTTGAATGACCCTTAGTTACCCCTAGTAGTATAGTCGGCGTCAAAACTGATACCCTTTTTTCTTGTGCAACAAAACTCAAAAAGTTGTCTACTTATGGACGCCTTTTTTCTTGCATAAGGGGCGTCATGAAGTGGATTTCTGAATTCGCTTTATGACGCCCCTTGTGCAAGAAAACAAGGCGTCCATAAGTAGACAACTTTTTGAGTTTTGTTGTGCAAGAAAAACGGGTATCATTTTGACGCCGACTATACTACTGCCCTTGAGAAATGTTAGGCAGCCACCTGTTGATTTTAAACTTTCAGTGAACATAGCTACATGTATGATATACTGTAAACACTTACAGATAAGCTGCACGTTTTCACCTGAAATCTTCATTCCAATTCAGGGGTGTGGCTTATCTGCGAGAAAATCTAGAAAAGGTTCCATACATATCAATAAATTAACATTTAAGA
Source organism: Actinernus sp. WN-2022 (assembly GCA_030867875.1). NCBI lineage: Eukaryota > Metazoa > Cnidaria > Anthozoa > Actiniaria > Actinernidae > Actinernus > Actinernus sp. WN-2022. Next base: position 74,624,499 of record JAOWCC010001634.1, on the reverse strand, counting down.
AACAAATTATTAAATTATACTAATAAATACTACATGAAACCAAAAGAAAGTGCCGTAGAATTCCGAAAGTAACGGGTCCCGAAAGTAGCACCTCCCTGAAACTGATGTTGATTTTGGAACTATTCTATTAATTTCCTAAAGTATATAACTGCCTTCATGAAAGTAACTCCCTCCCCCCAAAAAAAGTAAATAACCTTGATTAGCATATTAGCTTATGGCGGATGGTCATGCTTTCCCTCTGTGAAGCAATACGTGAAGATTCAGATAGTTTTATTACATCTATCTGTACATAATTATGTTTGCTAATCTAACGGTGGATGATCTTAGAGAACTCGATCTGGAAGAAGGAATTCTTCCCCAGTATCCAAAAGGAAATTAGGACTGAAATGGACTCACTAAAATTGACCATTTCGAACCTGGAGGCAAAATTCAAATCGATCGAAGAATCTCAATCGTTTCTGTCACACAAATATGACAACCTCCTAAAAGGAATCCAATCAGCAAACAAACGGTCTGCTGCCACTGAATCCAAAGATATGGAACAAGATCAAGCAATTGGAGAGATTAATAACAGACACTACGAAATGGACAAGGCATTAGACGAACTACAGCAGTACTCAAGGTGCAAATGTTTGGAGATAACAGGTATTCCACCCAATGACAAACCAAAAAAACTAGTCCAGGAAGTAGCGGCTCTAGTCAGGGTTACAGTAAGCGAAGATCAGATATCGACTGCCCACAGACTTCCAAGTTCCGAAAAAGTATGCCACTGAATATTATGGTTAAGTTTACGCAGCTAGACAAAAGGAACAAACTTTACCAAAATCGGAGCCGTCTAAATGACAAGACAGCAAAGAGCCTCCCAACGATACACTCGGAAATTGGCACCAGCTTAAGAGCTGCAGATCTGCCAAAAAGGATCTTCATCAATGAGAGTCTAACTACTTATCGCAAGAAGCTTCTTGGTAGAATCAGGCAATTCAAATCTAACAAAAACTTTAAATTTGCCTGGACTTATAACGGTAAGATATTTCTATGCGAAACCGAACTCTCTTGTTCGCTAAATTTGACCACTCATGAAGACTTTGATGACTTTTTATATAGCTATAGAGCAGCCTCTTAAATACCCATAGTAAGCTTATCTGTTACTTATAATTATTATCTAACTTACAACGTTTCAATTCGACTGAATCCCTGACACATGCTTATATACTTTCGGCTTGAATGAACTTCCATTCTTCAACCTTAATAACAATGAATGGTTTATGGAATAATGATCTTGATTTGGAAATTGATCTTTATAACCTACTTCCCAACCCGGACAAATTTGATGAAAATGACTCTGACTTTATGCCAACTACTCCATTTTCTCAATATTATTCTATTGATAAATTGAACAAGACTCTTGAAGGATCTTGTAAACAATCTATAACACTTCTCCACTGCAACATAAGAAGTCTGCCAAAAAACTTTCTGTTACTACAAGACTTGTTATATTCTCTCTCGGTTATGTCAGACATCTTTGCAATAACAGAAATAAAATTAAATGAAAGATCGATTTCCAACATTAACCTTCCCTTTTATAATTTTTTTCACACTGACTCGATTACTGCAGCTGGGGGTGCTGGGTTATATATATCCAATAATCTTGAAGTAATAGCTAGACCTGATATTATGTTTGATATGCCACTTGTTGAATCCTGCTGGGTAGAACTTAACCCTGGTCAAAACAAACCTCACATTATTGTTGGATGCATTTACAGGCATCCCACGGCTGATCTAACTGACTTTGCCTTACAAATGGAAGAAATACTCAAAATGCTCAACCTAAAAAAATACCAAGTATATATCCTTGGAGATATCAACATTAATTTTTTAAAAATTTCCAATCATACCCCAACTGCAGAATATTTAGGAGATGCTTTACTCAAATAACCTTTAGCCGATCATTACCAAACCTACTTAGAGTAACTCACCATACCTCCTCTCTTGTTGATCATATTTATACAAACACTCCAATTGACCAGATCACTCCTGGCATTGCTACAGTGGACATATCAGACCATTTCCCAGTCTTTTGTATCATCAATACAGAGGTTAATAGGAAAAATGAGAAACATTAACTATTAGATATAGAGACTATTCCAAACTCAACATCAACCAGTTTTTAAATGATATTAATGAAATAAATTGGGAAGAAATCCTTAGTCAAACTGAGAATATTCATGAAAAAACAAATGAAGCAATCAATGCAGTCAATACTGTGGTAAATAAACATGCACCTATAAAGATTATTTCTCTGAGTAAGAAGAAACAATTCAATAAACCATGGATAACTAATGGAATTTTAAAATCTATAAAAAATAAGCAAAAAATGTATAGAACTCACTTCCTCAGCAATAATAGTTTAAAAGCTGAAAAATACAAACAATATGCTAATAAACTTAATCATATAAAAAACATTTATTTAGTAAAAAGAATTATTACACCAAAACTTTTAACTCCTATAAAAATGACCTAAAGTCTACTTGGCGACTCATTGGTACCCTAATTAAACGAAAAACTAAAGGCCAAACATTCCCAACTCGACTTATCCATAATAATAGAACTTACACTTACCAACAAGATATTGCAAGTCAGTTTAATTATTTTTTTTGTAAATGTAGGCCCATCTCTAGCGAAGAATATTCCTGACACAACACCCCACTACGACAATAACCGACTAACACAATTTATTCATCAATCACCAATATCCAGTTTCTTCATATCTCCTGTTACTGAATGTGAAGTTCAAATGCTCTTTGCATCACTAAATGAAGGTAAAGCCTCAATTGACATAACCCAACAAATTGATAAAAAATTGCAAGTAAGCCTCTTTAGTTCTATTCCCTTTACTCATATATTCAATGAGTCAATTCTGACTGGTATCACACCAATTTACAAAAATGGTATTGTAACAGATCCAGGTAACTACAGGCCTATAGCCTTACTTTCACCCTTTAGCAAAACTTTAGAAAGATTAATTTACAATCAGCTTATATCCATTTTAAATAAATACAATATCTTATTTAAATACCAATTTGGTTTTAGGAAAGGCTATTAAACTGAACAAGCAATTTTGGAAATTACTGATGGTCTAAAACATGGAATTGATAATAAACTGATTACATGTGGCATCTTTCTTGATTTCTCTAAAGCTTTTGATACCATTAATCATAATATTCTGCTAGCTAAATTATATAAATATGGGATAAGGGGACCTGCTTATGACTGGTTCTCGAATTATTTACGAATAGGAAACAATATGTCAGGATTGGCAATACAAATTCTCCCCTGCTCGACATCTCTTGTGGAGTGCTTAAGGCTCTTCACTCGGGCCTTTACTCTTCCTATTATATATAAATGATATGCCAAACTGTTCAAATAAACTTTCATTCAGAATTTTTGCTGACGACACAAACATATTTTACACTTGTAATAATCAAACTGATCTAGAATCAGTCATAAATAGTGAAATGCAATGTGTACTTAATTATTGTGCTATTAATAACTTATCATTAAATTTAAAAAAGACCAACTACATGATTATTATCTCGCCAAGAACTGTTGTAGATATAAATATGACCACACTCAAAATTGAACGAAAAAGCCATATTACATGTAAGTATCTTGGCATATATATTGACGATCATCTAAACTGGTCTACTCAAATAAAACATGTAAATAATAAAAGTTCCAAAAATATCGGAATAATAAATAAATAAACTAAAGGTACTACTGTATATAGATCTAAAGACACTAACCCAGATCTATTATACTATGATTTACCCATACCTCAACTATGGTTTAATGAGCTGGGAAAAAACGTACAAGACTAAACTTACTAAAATAATCACTAAACAAAATAAGTGTATCCGAAACATTTTCTTTGCCAATCATAGAGAAAGTGTAACTCCATTCTATCAAGTCATAGAGCTTCTCAAACTAGACAATATTTTTTAAATGTCTCTCTTTGCATATCAACTTTAGTAAAATTAACAACAAAAACAAAATTTCTTCTGTATTTCATGATTTAGTTAAGCCGGCTTCTGAAGTCCACTCACACAATACCAGATATTCTGCAAATCAAAATCTTCATAGACCCCCTGTAAGAACCAAATATGGTGAATATACTTTCAAGTTTATGATCACTAAAATTTGGGAGGAAATACCAATTTCTATTAAAAAACTACCTTTTTGCAGTTTCAAAAAGTCTTACAAGAAATATTTACTGAGTAAACAAATCTAGTTTAATTCTTATAATATGTAACCTTCTAATTAATTAATTACATTTAGTTAATTAGAATGATATATACATTTAATATAATAGTTACTGTACATTTAACTGTTAGATTAGAATTGCTGTATCTTTTCATAGCAGACTGTTCCGCATTTATGTTCTCAAAAGGTAGTGGTCAACTCGAAAGCTATGCTCCTTTGACCACTACACACCAATCTATCAATCAACTCAACTGTCACTTTCTAAAATTATCCTTATGTTCTATTCGTTGTACAATTAATTCTTATCTTTGTATGTAAAATGATCAGTGTGTAAATAAACAACACTGAAAACTAACTATTAGTCCCAAACGACAAATGGTAGTGCAAGTTGAGATGTGCATATGAAGTTTTTTTTAAATTACCATTGTTACAAACCACAAACCACCAAGAACGATCTACTTTTACCTTTTTGGGCATTGTATTAACGTATAAATCTTTACAAACGAAAAGTAGCGCAGAAACTCACAGGATAGCGAGAATGAAATAACATGCGCCCAGTGAATGATAGCAGCTGTCAATCAGTTTTCGCGCCTTTTTTAGCGGGATATCAGAAAGTCGCATTTTCAAGGCTTTAAAAAATATAATTTAGTTAGATTGTTTTTGTGATGCTAGATTAGGGCTTTTAGATTTAGAATTTGCGAAAGCACCCACTCACAGCATTTTAATACCAGTCAGGCATGCGTATACCCTGGGTGCCAGAGGTTCTACTGCCCTCTAAGCCAAAGTTTAGGATCGACGATTTGGCGAACCTCTGGCACCCAGGGTAGCTTGCGTTTTGTTTTCATAGAACATGGTGAACCATCTTTTATTTATGAAATACTTTTTTACAACAACTACCCAGTTTCTTGTTTTCTGATTGGTTGATTGCCATTGGAAATAAGAGGACATACCACGGTAGATTACATGATTACTCGCGCAAGATTGATTGCTTGATAGCGCGCACACTGGAATCGCTTTTCTCCGTAATATTCATTGTCTTCTTGGCCCTGCTTGCTTTGACTAATGACCACCTGCTATTTGTAGTTTGTTGTAAGTTGTAAAAAACATATATACAATAGGTTACTGTGGTAATGGACGTATTTTTAACACATTTCTTTGGTCATCTCGTGGTCAAAATTTGTTGTGGATTCGCTCGGCTAGCGCGTCGTGAAATCCACAACAATTCTGAGCATGCGATGACGCAAAACGTGGCAAATAAGAGGACACACCACGGGAAACTATCGTACATTTGTTAAATAATTCTTCCTTTTGTACATAGGGTGGCAATGACTGGGAAATCTACGAAGACGAGCGCACAATTGGTCACAAAGTCGCCTGCCCAGAGGACACTATTAGTCTACTCAATGAGATGTTCTTTAACTAATATAATATACAATTACTTTATTACACAGTCGTAAAAGGAATTACCGGTAGCTAGTGGTATTTAACTTTTGAAAAACCCGTCACCTTGTCTATTAAAAGGGATCAAAGGAAATAATAATTTTTGAAAGAGATTTATGGTAACATACTTTAAGTACTGTTTAAAACACGAACAGCAGTGTTTTATCAAGTTTAAAAATTCGAGGGCGAACCCCGAGAATTTTTAGACTTGATAAAACACGTGCTGTGAGTGTTTTAAACGGCTTCAAAAACTCTTTAAGAATGCAATGAAAGAAAGACGCACATCTCAAGGGAATGGTTACTTAATGAACCATTGAACCTTGGTATTCACAACGCTATGCAAAATATTCGAGTAATCACCGCCTGCAATTACGAACATCTCAAGGGAATGACATGAAAAAAATACCATACTATGTTGTTTGAAGCGGTGTTTCGCAATGCAAGAAGAATCTGCACTTGAAGGATTTGGTGTCGTGGTTTACCTCGATAAAGTTCAAGACTTGGAAAGCGATGTGACTGACATGACGGCAGACTCTAAATTTTTGACTCCGGCACAAAATATGTAAGTTTGATACACGTTTATATAATTTTACGGCTTTTAGTTTGGTTTAATAATTGGAACTAAACAGTGGCTCGGTAAACAAGTAATGGTATCGGATAACTTCATTTAAAAAATATTATCTGTGTATCTCGGTAGTCTGCTGATATTAGTAAATTTAGTGCAAAATTTATTATCTAGGTACCTTATGTTCCGTGTACTTTTTGCTATCTTTGGGTCTTTATCAGTGAATTCTTAATTAGGATGAAACTTTATATAAAATTTCATGTTCATTAATATTCTTTATATAAAACGTTCATCCTAATTAGCAATTCAGTGAGAAAGCTGAAACATCAATAGCAATTCCATTGTCTCAATCATTAACCCCGTTTCCCTCTGGGACAGAATTCAAATCCCTCCGCGGGCCTTTTAGAATGATGAGATTTTATCAGGTATAAAGGGGCATGCACGTGACTGATTTGCTTCATCTGATTGGACAAAATGCTCATTAATTATTCATGAGTTTTTGAATATTATATTAAAGTCATGGTCGATTTGAGTACACGGTATAGCGATACTTTGTGTTGATAAACATTACAATTGTACAACCATGATTTCAAAAGGCCGCTTTGTGTCAGGAAGCAATGGATCTCTGGTTGACACATTAAGTAATAATCCGGCTGAGAACGATAGCAGAACCATTATTCTGCGGCAATGAGCCTCCCTCACATGCGATTTGCTTGAATATGCCTTAAGTGCTTTAGGAGATGTCTACAGTCCAAACATCTCGAAAATAAAGTTTTGCTTATGCTATTGGCTCTTTTTTTCTGTGAAAACTCGGAGAATCTACCATCCAGCCAATTCGAAATGGAAAAAACAAAAAATCTTTCAATCGCAAATTTGTAAACTTTCCTCACCTACGATATTCTTCAAAATTAAACCATAGTATGATCAAAAATTAATTCAAATCTCAAAAATTATCGAATGAAAATGCATTATTTCGATGGGTTTCTATTGAATTTACGAGTATCAACCAATGAAATTACGAGAAAGATTAGAAAATTAACACCTTTTACATTCCTTTGCCATTCATGCTAATCGTTCTTAGCCGGATCATGGATAACGTGCAGTGAACATCGCTATTTAACAATTAGACCCGCAGCCCGAATGGGCTACGAGTCAATAGCCCACGAGGCGCAGCCGAATGGGCTATTTAACTCGTAGCCCATGAGAGCGAGAGGTCTAATCGTTTAAGTATAAACTAACTAGTCGGACAGTAGAAATAATAGAAAAACAATTTGAAGTTGAAAAAAGTTATTTCGTGAAAATGCGTGCGGTTTTTCTCTACCATGGGCTATCACAAATAGACCTATAGACCTATAGTAGGGTAGCCAATCAGAATGTAGGATTTGTAATAGTCCACTAATTGGTTTATTTCAAAGTCGTAGACTTTCATCACGCGGCGGCCACGTTGAGTCCCCCAGGAGAATAAAAACCTTTGTTTTGTCCGGTAAACTCGTTTTGAAAGCCACCAGTGCGAGGCTACCGGGGCCAAAACCATTGTTTTATCCAAGATGGCCAAACTGTGATAATAACTCATTGCAGAATATGGTGACCCGATAACCTCAAAAGTTCAAGAAAATATAACAAAGTTCTGTTAAATAAATTTATTATATCAATCACTTTCCTCACTATTCTATCCATAGTGGAATGGTTATGAAATCCAGCGACGTTATTTGTTCGCTTTTTTCAACCTTGACCGTGCACGAAACACAATAGAAAGTCCAGTATGTTAATCAATCAGTCAATAGAAACGTGTGGGTTCAGTTGTTCAGGGATGCTAATGAATTATGACCGTGCACAATCTTTTGTCTTACCCCCTTCCAACATAAATCGCAGCGCCTTTGTTAGCTCCTTTGAAGTTTGCCGGGTTTCCTAACCATTCCACTCTATTGACTATGTTCTATCTAATATCACCTAATTTGTTATTTGTAACAAGTTGCTGAATAAATAACCTTCAGTTTGACAAGAACACGGCACAGAGATATTGTTTAAACCTGGTTTCCATATGATCGTCTCGATCTCCCCGATGGCTTGAACCTTGTCAGTCGGTGTAAATCGAAGCGTAAATTAATATGCAGAACAAAAGAATCAAGCGATCAAAACGATCGGCACGATCATATGGAAACCAGGCTGCAGAGGCTTGTTAGATAGCCAGACCTACCAACCCCTCAATTTCTATTTGATTGATGCCATACTCCATTTTGTTTGAAAATGACAATTTTGCTTGACTGCTATATTTCAGCAGGCAGAATTTCAAAATATCAGACTGTCGATGCGTGCAGACTGCTACGACGAGATGTTTCACTTTGCCAATCATTTTCGATGTTTTGCCAAAAAAAGTGAAAATCTCACGTTTTGCCGAGACGAATGGTGTTTTTGCGGTTTCTTCCCAGTATAACGGGGATAGTTGGTAGGTAGGACATACTGATTTTATACAACCAATAAGTGAAACGGTGGTTAATAACCATGTGTTATAAGAGTACTGGGCCCGGTTCGAAGCAAGGATAACTTTATCCCTAAGATAGCGCTAAATCCGTGGTAACCGGGCCCAGATGACACACGTTTTACATGAAATCGTTTCGCATCCTTTTGATTACCGTCTAAAACCAAGAGAGCATAAGTAAGAGAGGGAATCTCCAATACGCATGCTTGTGCGATGATAAAGTCGAATAAAATACATTTTTAGTAACCGGAAGCAGTTTATGGCGGTAAAATATTTTCGCGCCATTGTTGTTGCGCGGTCGCGCACTTGCTTCAGCTGCTTCCGGTTACTAAAAATATATTTTATTCGACTTTCTCATCGCACAGCGTACACTATGATATTCCCTCTTACTTATGCTCTCTTGATAAAACAAACAGATTCGTCTGTCCTCTTATAGGTGCACAGATGTCACGTGACGAGAACAACAGTCACGTGACCACTGCGTCTCGTGGCGTACTTATTTGTTCTCGTCATGTTGTGACGTCATATGTAAATGTATATTCATAACGAGGACATGCATGACAGAATGACATCTATTTGTTCAATAGGCAATATCGCAGTGCACTCTGGGATGGACATCTCAGTTTTCCATTGTTGTTGTTGCAATTTCGCGCCATTTCTTTATCAGCTAATCAGAATTCAAGATGTTGAATACATAATTATAGTCTGCAGGTGTATTCGATGACTACAGGTGCATTACTCAACGTTTGACTCATTCTGATGTAAAATATTCACAAATGCCAACGAGAAGGTGCAAAATAAAGTCTCTTCTCCCTCGCCTCCCTCGCCTCCCTCGCCTCCCTCGCCACAGGAAACCCAATTCCGTTTTTTCTTCTTAAATAGAGATGCCTGCGGAGGAGGCTAGTTTAACACTACATCTTTCTCTTCTACTAGATTTAAGAGTGATGACTTCATTTACTTACGAGTTCACTCATTAACTAAGACCTAGTATGAATGTATTGTATTTTAGAAAAAACATTTTCGAAGCTCTAGTATCATTAGTAGGATTATTCCTAGCATCATTGTATTAGTAAGTTTAATTTAGTAATTTGAAGTTTATTTACGAAGTTACTGCATTTGAAAGTATTCTTAGTAATTTTTAGTATTGTAAATAGATGTACAGTACGTTAGACCCCATGAGCCTTGTGCTTTAATTATAATCGTGTTTAAATAAAGGCAATCAATCTATCTGTACTACAACAACATATAGAGCTGCAAATAAGCTCTAGTATCATTAGTAGGATTATTCCTAGCATCATTGTATTAGTAAGTTTAATTTAGTAATTTGAAGTTTATTTACGAAGTTATTGCATTTGAAAGTATTCTTAGTAATTTTTAGTATTGTAAATAGATGCACAGTACGTTAGACCCCATAAGCCTTGTGCTTTAATTATAATCGTGTTTAAATAAAGGCAATCAATCTATCTCTACTACAACAACATATAGAGCTGCAAATAACCCATCTTGCCGCTGGTATTTATGATTATAATATAGATACGATAGTACGCGCGCTCTGATTGGCTAAGAAGCCACGTTTTATCAGAGTATATAACATGGTTAGCCGTGTTATATAGTTTTCAACTGGCGGTTTCCTTTCATCGCGCGCGTAAATCTATTCATTTGAGAACTCTGGTCATTTGAGAACACTCTAGAAATGTTGAAAGCACGCGCCTTCGGCTTGTGCTTTAACGTTTCTCTCATGTTCTCAAATGCCCATCGTGTTTTATGATAGTATAAAACATGGCTAAGGCTTCTTTATTTGTTAAATATTGAACATCAGAATGAGACTAACATTGAGTATATTAAATGCGTCTGAAGTCATCGCGTCCAGTAGTCTATCGTCGGGTAAGTTACTTTGTTTTCGTGATAAATCTTCCTGTGAATTTGTTATTTATAGGATAATATGGTTATTTCATGGTTTTCTAATGAATACTGGCGGAAATTTCAATTATATACGAAAATGGGACGCATTAAAAAAATAAAGGGTGCTCAAATTTTGTGGCAGTCAACAAAAAATACTTTTTCAAGAACAACGCAAAGAGAATCTAAATTTTAAATTTTCTAAATGCAATTTTGCTTTATGCTCAAAGTTCCAATAATCTAAAGTATTCAAGGAATGAACAAAGCACTATTGGATAGCTGAGCATATTTTTTTACCTGGTAAAAAATGAACTGTTAAGAAATTTATTTCAACATTATATGATAAGCCTAACCTTCAATGATAAAAATAATATATATTTTATTATATTACATTAAATCATATACAGCTATTTCGAAAAACGTTTCTCTTGTGCATGGTGCAATAATTGTTGTCAAAGGACCAGGTCGAAGAAATGCAAAAACAAATGTTTAGAAAACTTAACCCTCACGTTACTGTGGAACTGAATAGAGTAGATTTCGTATGAGCGGGACAAACTACGGCATGTCCGTAGCCTTGCCGTAACCGTCCTGTAACCGTGATGTGCCGTATTTCAGTAATTTGATCGGATCAGCAGGGCAAAAACAATTGGAAACCATTTCAACGTCACGGCATGCCGTACGGTAACCGTGCTCTACTTACACTGTGTGACTACTGACTACTGGGGTCACAATGAGAACCAATCACATTGCAGACCGAAAACAAACCATTACAACTTGCGGCTATTTGATCCAATCAGTGTCGAGTAGAAGACAATAGCATTTCGACTTACGGCTATTTGATCCAATCAGTGTCGAGTAGAAGACAATAGCATTTCGACTTACGGCTATTTGATCCAATCAGTGTCGAGTAGAAGACAATAGCATTTCAACTTACGGTTATTCGATCCAATCAGTGTCGAGTAGAAGACAATAGCATTTCAACTTACGGTTATTTGAGCCAATCAATGTCGAGTAGAAGACAATAGCATTTCAACTTACGGTTATTTGAGCCAATCAGTGTCGTTTAGAAGACAATAGCATTTCAACTTACGGTTATTCGAGCCAATCAGTGTCAAGTAGAAGACAATGGCATTTCAACTTACGGTTTTTTGAGCCAATCAGTGTCGAGTAGAAGACATTAATAGCATTTCAACTTACGGTTATTTGAGCCAATCAGTGTCGAGTAGAAGACAATATCATTTCAACTTACGGTTATTTGATACAATTAGTGTCCAGTAGAAGACAATAGCATTTCAACTTACGGTTATTTGATACAATCAGTGTCGAGTAGAAGGCAATAGCATTTCAACTTACGGTTATTTGAGCCAATCAGTGTCGAGTAGAAGACAATAGCATTTCAACTTACGGTTATTTGATACAATCAGTGTCGAGTAGATAAAGGTCGCCGCGTGATAAAGGTCTCTGAAGAAAATCGCGTGGATATGCTAGGGTTTGTAAGTTGGAATGCTTCATTTTGGTTTTGAAATTTGTTTAGTTCTCGTTGTTTAAGTAGCCCTGGTTATAGTAGTTACACTGTAACACAAACAGACACGCCATAAAATATATGAATTTTATGCAACATGCAACAAGCACAGTGCAACATGCACAGCCCAACATGCACAATGCAAGAGACGCCTTTTGAAATAGCTGTATACTCAAGTTAATATTTAGCTATTTTTGAGTGCAATTTTGATACCATTTTTAAAGGGGCACTGTCAACCCCTAAATGACGAAAGACAAACATATGTACTCAGGTTAGCAGAGTATGCTTTCCAGGTAGACTGGAGAAAATAACTACTCAGGTTAGCAGAGTATGCTTTCCAGGTAGACTGGAGAAAATCTGAGACAATTTTGAAGGATGGCAAAGATTCGAGTGGATGAAAGAAACTGTTTTTAAGAAAGATTGAGAGCAACTTGCAATTGGTTCACTGTAACCGAAATAAAGTTTCTAGAATAAGCTTTTGTAATCCACTTTAATCTTTGCCATCCTCTATCGAAAAGGTTTGAAAAGCATATCAGGACATTCACATGGTATTTCTCTTCTATCTCAGGGTGTTATTTTGTTTTAAAAGAAACTTGAAGGTTCAATTTGATTGACAGCGTCCCTATAACAATTTCGAAGTAAACATTCGCTACTGTGCTGCACTCAAGATTGAGTGACTTAATTTGAACCTAACTATGAATTCTCTATTACTTGGTTGCACTGCCCATAATTATTTCAAAGGTATAATGGTAAAATTGGTGTTGTTTTGACATGACGTCATAACGAGGTACTATAAATATTAGTAAATGGATCACTACTCCATGTACAAACTAGTCACTCAAAAGGAACAAGATCTAGGAGGTTTGGTGGCTAGGCGACATGGTCTTATTTTGCATCAAATTTACCGTTATCATAAATACAGGGCACCAGGAGCGTAGGGAGGTCCTGAAAATTGGGGGGGGGGGGGGGTGAATGATGAATTCTGGGGCATTGCCATTATGTGGGGGGGGGGGGGGGGGAGAGGGGGAGCAAAATGATGAATTCTGGGATATTTTCATTGATGACGTCTGTCAATCTCTCTTCTGGGACTGGGCAGGCACTATAATGGCTTGAAATAGCACACCAAAATAAGGAAGTTTGCCAACTTTTAGGGTCCTATCTTTTTCTTTATGAGCTGACAAAACTAGAAAATTTACAGACGTTTGTATGGTGGTAGGCAAGGCTTGTCCACCACCATACAAACGTCTTTAAATTGTCGAACTTTGTTAGCTGTAACTTTAACAGTATCGAAAATATCTGCGGGTTCGGGTTCGGGTTAGTTTACATTGTCATTTTGCCGCACGTTTACCGCCACTTTCCGCCTTCTTGGAAGTTGTCAATCACAAACTCAAATTATTGGTAAATTTGTAAATTGGTAAATTGGTAAATTTGATGCGAAATAACAATTTATCATAATAATAATAAAGATGGCCTCGGTACCACGTTGGAAGGGACTAATGTTCGGTACCAGTCCTCCTCCATTGAACTGACATCTTATTCAAAGAGTTCGTCACCATCATCCTGTGGGGAAAGTTACAATGTTATTAACGCTTTTCATCTTTTCCTCACGGTACTTGTTTGCTATCGGTCTCGTTCATTTAGCTTTAGATGGAGTTCAATTACCATTGTATACAAAGGGTCTACTTACAAGGGCCAAGAAATCGAATTGGAATTTAGCGTGTTGGTTTTCGAAGAGGGAGGAAAACCGGAAGAAATCCCTCAGAGCAAGGGCGAGGTACCGACAAACTCAACTCACATATGAGGCCGGGTCTGGGAATTGAACCCGGATCACAGTGGTGAGAGGTTAAGAGCTTACCACTCCTCCACCCTGGCTTCCCTAGTATACAATCATGAATATCCATAAAAAAGACATGGAATAGAGTGTAAAAAGAGGTAGTCAAGCTAGTAGATCTAAGGGTGGACCTTTGGACTTTTATGGAAGGGTCAGTGACAACGAACTTTAAGTACTGTGTTAATACATTGTAATAAAAGTGACGGTTCATTATGTCTAGAAATAGCAGATGCGAAGATCAAACGAAATTAGTTTTTACTCACTTCTGCCAATTCAGGAAACAATTCTTTAATCAGAACATCAAGAAGCACATAAGCAAGCTGTAGAAACAAGAAGGGAAGATACCATTAATTCCAGCGATATCAACGACGTTAATGTCTCTATCAATCTCGAACCTGCCCATCCCCTGCAAATGCCCCACAGTGAGGTCAGCTAAGCTATGTAAATGCTCCGCCATGGGGCTTTGGAACGAGTGCAAATCTCTTTTAAACAGTGATGTAAAATTCGCTATTTTGACTGTCTTTGACCAATTTCCCACCCTTCAACTTTTCTTTGCTGGCAAATATGCCCCACCCCCGGAACAGAAACTCAGTCAAATGCCCCACATATCCACTTTTTTTTTTGGGGGGGGGGGATGGGCAGGTTTGGAATTGATAGAGACACAATTCCTGGTTTGCAATCAATCCCCAGAGATTCAAATAACAAAGACCATTTCGGAGCATTTAAAGCTGCTCCCACGATTTCTACCGCTGACTGGACATGCGCAGCATTTTGCAGACCTGTCAGTGTAATGAGCAAGAAACGACCTCGTTCCGCGCATCCAATCTTCTAGCCGCCATCTTGGATCTGACCGAGAAGACCCTGAGAACGAGGTTGAACAAGAGAAGGTAACGAGGAATCTGTTGTTAACGTAAACCAACATGGCGGCGATGACGTCACACGCAAATAGCAATAGGCCTTATGCGTGATGACGTCATGCTATTGTGACCACCACCAAGCCTCGCTTTTGTGTTGAGAGGAAATGTTGTGCCAAAGCGAGGCTTGGTGGTGGTCACAAAAGCATGACGTCATCACACATAAGGCCTAGTCCAAAATGTGAAAATCATTGAAATTCTGGATTATTTTTAAGAACTCTACATTTATTTTGTGTTAAAGTTACAAACTGACTGGACTTAGACTACCTGCTTGTTCAGTTTCGGGTGTTGAAAAAGTTCGAGAAGAAGTGCCATCCCAGCTCGATGTCTTTCCGCTCGAATGATGCGAACTAGTGGCTCTAGAATGTAGAGTAAGTGACAAAGAAACGAACAGTGAGTAAAGCTCTGTCGTGTGCGTTTATTTAAATTGTTATTTTATGCATACCTACCAGTGTAAAAGTCACATTTAGATTTGTACTAACATGACCGGAGTTTATTTTACGTCGAAGATGCAGGGAGCCGTCACCAGGTCTCCCAAGACAGAGGCTTAATATGCCGGATTAAGTATTCCGACGAAATCCTGATTGGTTTTTGAGGAGGGAGGAAAACCGGAGAACCCGGAGCAAAACCCTCGAAGCATGAATGAGATACCAACAAACTCAACTCATATTACGCCGGGTACGGGAATCTAATCCGGGCCACAGAGGTGAGAGGCAAGCGCTCATACCACTCCCCATCCTTGCTTTCCATCCTTGTTCTTCTAGTTTAGCGGTCATACCTTAAACACAACGTACACGTGTGCTTGATAACATCTCACCTGGGAGAAACTCGAGCATTTCCTTAAGGGTTTGCTCTCGTCTTTCTAACTTTTCCGCATCCGTTCTGTGATAAGAAAAGAAGATTTGACACAAATTACTTTGGTGCAAGAATCTTCATTTAATGTCGGCCACTCGCATTTTACGAAAACTACAGAACGCGGAACGTACAACGAACTTTCTACAGCCAGTTGAATGTATTTCATGAAATGTTTTGTTTTACTTGTCAAAGACTACACTTTGACTACATTTTGAATCTTGACCACTCATTATTGTGCCACCTAACACGATTAGCTTTTTAGCTATTTTTATGTGACTGTACCTCTTATTTGGTCATTATCTCTACTACCTACCCACGTAATTTAATTTATGAATCTTAAATGGTACAATAAACTTCTATCTGTACACTGGCTCGAGATGTTACGACGTTATGCAAAGGTGATATGGAAAACACAGTCGATACGTACCTCGGTGGATCTTGGTCAAAGAAGAGGGAATCTGGCGACAGAAACAAAGCACAGCATATTAACTGAATCTGGCTGTCATTTACTGTAGAGCACACCGCGGTAATACGTTACGCGCATGCGCTGTTCATGAGCCACACGCGTCTGATCTCCCCCAGTGTCCCGACGAAACGAAACATTTCACCCTACGCGAAATGTTTCGCGAAAAATAAGAAAACTACTAAAAGATAAGCCTAAGACTTTAACAGGTTGAAGTTTTCTTAATTTGTAATTCACTGTGAGTTTAGTAAGGTATAAAATTGTTTACTAAAAAAGTTTAAGCCCTCGGAACTCCAGAGCCTTCGTTCTTTCGGCCAGCGGAGCGTGACGTATATATGCCGCTGTGTGATTACTTAGGGCGCGTTTTGGGGGATATTTTCCGGTTATTCCGACAAACCAATGTTATTTACACCAGCAACAATTAATTCCCAAAGTTCATACCATTCTTTAGATTTTCTTTACAGAGTTAAAATTTTGCTTTGAAGAAAACTATTTCTTCCTATAAGAATAATGATTCTTCGTCCCCTCAGAAAATTGAAGAAAAAGCACTGAATTTCTAACGAGACGTGAAACAACCATAGGGGCTCAGTAATCCTGTACCGCTCGAGACCTGTATTCTGATTGCACCTATTATACTGTAGCTCTATTGTTTTCGTACTGCACTTCTAAAGGTTAGGGTGTTTTGTATTGTTGGGAAAGCCAATGCTGTGGCTCGTTTCGAGCGGTACAGGATGGCCCTAGGGGCTGGGGCTGGGGCTGATCGAAACAGGCTAGGGCCCGGCTAATCCATAGATCGAAGTTGGAGTTGAAATTTAGCGTCAAGAATCATAACTTCTCAAACAACTGTATTTGTAACCACATAGTTAAAATATAAATGTCTGTTACTGGCAATCTGAAAGTAGTAAAACTATAATCGTGTCAGATTGTCACATAGGAAGATATCATTTTCTTCAAAGAAGGAATTATTGTTCTCGAGTAAAGATTTATTTATTCTCAGCAGCATTACCATTCTTCCAACAACAAAGTACAAAGAATGGAAATTAAGTCAGGGGTTTGCACATTGATAAAATTACACTAGATTAGCTAGCTTACCTCTCAGTAGGTGAATGATCAGCACCAGACGATATTCTTCCTTAAGAAGCTCTACTTTCTTACCAATATAACTGGATAAAATTGAAGAAAAGACAAAAACAAATTTGACCATGAATGTAGGGTTTAAAAAAATTGCACGGATCGGAGAGACTACTCAAAGGAAACATCTTTTAGACGATGCACTCTTGAAGTTTAACCAAGTTTTGCCGACAAACATGGTTGAAAATGTTTTTTTTCCTCAGCAAACTGGCTCGCTTGCCTGTTCTTTCGTATTCTCACTTAAGCATCTAGACAAATTAAAAAAAAAAATCCTCTGAAGGGATCTCCTTATTCAAAGAGAAAGAGAATGTAAAGATGTTAAGCCCCCAAACTGCCACAAAAGCATGCAATGTTCGTTTCCATTCGAGCGGATTTCGTATGAGTGGGACAAAAACTCTGTAATTTGATTGGATCAGCAGGACAAAAGGACAGGGAAACCATTTCAATGCCACGGCATATCCGTAGCCTTATCGTAACCGTACCGTGTAACTTACTGTGTACCGTAACTCTGTAACTTGATTGGATCAGAAGGGCAAAAACAACAAAGAAGCAATTTCAATGCCACGGCATGTCGTACAGTAGCCGTGTTGTAAGTCATTACCGAAACATGCCCACTCATACGAAATCTACTCCAGTGTAGACGGACGCGTCGTGCTTTCGTATTCAACGGCGAAAATGTGCGCCATTCTATGCATTTTCACATGCACAAATATGAGACATTAACTGACTGACCCGTCTGCGTACAAGTCCACTGATTGACGTCCGACAATCTGACAACACGTCAACATGTGTAGCATCCAGCTTGGCAATCTGAAGAGCCGTTCAGCTTCACGGAGAAAGGGAGAGATCGCACTCAGTACTCACACTATCACGTATTACCATTGACAAGTAAAAAGTGAGTATAATGGCGAAGGAGACTTTCTGGTCCACCTGCATGTGTGAGTTTTTGATGACTTATGGTGATGTTGCACGCGGCGATTTTGAACGACAATGTTTTGTGACGATTTTTAATGCATGTTATACGAGACAACGTTTAGCGCAACAAAACTATTGAAGTAGGTCAAAAATATAGAATTTGGTAAAGAAAATGTTGCATTCTAATGGCCATATCTCGGCCGCTATTTCAGTATGTAAAGTTCTTTCATATTGCTCAATCGAATCGGTGGTTCAAATGACATTTCAAATATATTTTTTGCAAATTTGTGACGTCACACTTCTCCTTCACCGACACTCTCGTTAAAAATAAAATGGCAAGTCAGCCACGTTTCCATGGGCGTAGCGATGTTTCTGGGACGACGCTGCACGAAAAGTCAACGGCGAGGGTGTTACACGAAGCAGCTCCAGCAAAATTCAGGCAACAATGATGCAGGTTTTTTGAAGGTAATTCAAAAACTTGCAACATGTTGCCGCAACGAAGACTGCGCTAAAAATCGTCCAGCGCGCCATGTTACACTATGTTGACTTGTTGGGCGAAAAGTCGTTGTTAAAGTCGTCGCCTTTAATGACAGTGATAAAATCAGCTTTGGACCAAAATATTATTTGGTTCTTCGTGTGAATCATTAGTCGTTTCTAATTTAGGCCGGTTTTCTATTGTGTCGAAAAGTAATTAGGTGATTAATTTCGAATTTGATTGGTTAGTTATCCACGATTGCGTTTACTTTTCCTCGTGATTGGTTGAAGTAAAACCAATCGTGAATTACTTCAGTTCCTGATTGGTCCATTTATGTTTTTACTTTCTCGTGATTGGCTCTAGTTTTGGTTTCACGACACTCATCGGAAACCACTCTAAAGCCAATCATGAATTACTTCAGTTCGTGATTCGCTCATTGTGATTTTTACTTGCTCGTGATTGGCTCTAGTTTTGGTTTCACGACACTCATCGGAAACCACTCTAAAGCCAATCATGAATTACTTCAGTTCGTGATTCGCTCATTGTGATTTTTACTTGCTCGTGATTGGCTCTAGTTTTGGTTTCACGACACTCATCGGAAACCACTCTAAAGCCAATCATGAATTACTTCAGTTCGTGATTCGCTCATTGTGTATTTTACTTGCTCGTGATTGGCTCTAGTTTTGGTTTCACGACACTCAATCAGGAAAGCGCTCTAATATAAACCAAAACTTACCAACAAAGATGACATAGTCAGCTACACCACTCAGTTCAAGCTTGGTCTTACTGGAATCTAGGAAATTTAGGAAATGTCAAGAAAGGTTAATAGAAACCTGGCAACCAAACGAGCAAGCAGACGACCCAACCCTGTCAAATAAACTGTAATAACGTGTTGAACATGTTACCTGAAATCGTATTGTCAGTGTAACCTTTTGGATTTCGGATTCTGTGAAAAGATGGAAAGAAACAAAGGTAGAAACGAATAGGTAAGAGTCTCAATAAGTAGGGTTGCGGCCACCAATAGAAATAAAATAAAATAATAATTAACAATTATTTACCGAAGTGGAGGTGAATAGTGGTGGATGTTTAGCGAGCCGCTTCGGCGAGTGTCAAGTGTATTTAGCATGGTATTGCTAATGGCGACACTGCTTTAATAAACTCTATAATCCACTGAGGGTCACCGCTGTACACTGGCGGATCCAGGGGAGGGTTTTTGGGGTTGCAACCCCCACTATAATTCCTGTTAATCTCTGTATTCACTATAAATACAATTTTTAAATCTCTAGATTAAACTTTCACAAAATCCTGGATCCGCCCCTGCTGTCAGATATTTGGTTGCATTGTCAGTAGAATCCAGTATCTTTTTACTTACGCGCTTTTTCTTCTTCTAGGATAAAATTGCTCCTGAAATGAAAAAAAAAATTATACACAATTATGTACGACTTCCAAATACAATGACTCAGAGTTCAGGTGACACATCAGTACGAAGGCAATGTCTCGTTACCTCTGTTCTCCCGAAGTCATTCGTCTGTACGCCAGCATCGACTGAAAGGGACCTACAAACCGAATTGAACACAGCCGTGACTACAAATATGTTTGACAAAATGTTTGACAGTACTAACATTACCCCTACCCGTTTAAACAACGAGAGAATTCGATGCTGGAATTTTGTTTTACTGACCACATTGATATCAAATTATCATTAGCATGTACATAAATTACACTATTGTTCTGAGATTGCTTAAATCATAATGCCTGTTGGGTTCAACCACATTTGTAAATATAAAGTAATGGCTTGAACCCATTTACAACGTGCGAACCGGTACACCAGTGAGCTATCCTCTATCAAAAATGCTGTTTACTAAGCGATATTTTTCGACTTTTCGTCATTTAATAACTTTTACCTGATGGCTGGCTTGCGTTTACTTGCCTCTTCTGTTGAAGCTAAGAAGGCATTTAAGAATGGGTCTAGATTTTGTCCTTTCTGTCGATGAAGAAAGATGATTTAATAGCCAATGTAGGTCAGTGCCATCAACACATGGTTTCCAAAATAACATTCAGTTAGAGTCGCAGCCTAAAAGCAAGCGTTTTGGGCACAGCACTCCAAACTTGGGCACGGCACTCCTAACTTGGGCACGGCACTCCTAACTTGGGCACGGCACTCCAAACAGGCGGCCGAGACTACGTTTTCACAGGTTCTCAGAACCCCTAAATTTTCGAGCATGCGTACTCGGAACATTTCCATTTACACGACAAAAATAAGGGTGCCGTGCTGAAAAGATTTCGCACGCGTACCCAAACTTTAGGTACCCAAAATGCTTGTCGTGTAAATCGAGCTTAAAGGGGCTATGTCATGGTACTGCGCATGTATGGAGTCAGTGTCCGATTGGTGGGTTAAAACAGTTAAACCCCCTCCTTCTATGCCATCGTCGGAGACCCAGTTAGTGCAATTAAACTGCCCCTGGGTCTCTGAGGATGTTTCAATGTTTTATTGAAAGTATTTTCATTATTTACTTGAAGACTATATATTTACACAGTTTATTAGTCATTTCTGAATATTTGCTTTGATGTTTACCATCCCCCATGTGCGCCAGGTTCGTCAGTTCACATGAGAATCGCTGATAATGACCGTGTCCGGCCCGGACATCTAATGTAATGGTCTCTCACCATGACACAGTCCCTTTAAGATACACTGAACCATGGATTCCGACTCACCTCCTTTGTAAACATTGTTGTTACGGACTTGAAAGTTTTCCCTGCGAAAAAAAGATAACACATCAGATAAAACTTACTTCGTTGAGTGTTGTAGGATAATTCATTTAATTCATGTTTTACTAGGCATAATTTATACACAACACAGTTGAAGAATGTTCTGGAGAAACGAAGCCTTATGCTCATTTCAGGTTTCAGAGGGTGAACTTCTCATGCGCCGAACTTACTAGAAGAATTCGACCATGGAGTTCGTCGGAATACTTAAACATAAGCCTCTGGCTTGGGAGACCCGGTAACGGCTTCCTGTATCTTCGACGTAAAATATACCATTTATTATAATTAACTATGGCAGAAGAGCGGCGGCTGAATCAATCCACCATTACTGAGAACGATGGCAGCTGTACATCGGACCACAATCCCTTGCGAACCCAACACAGTCCAAATAACACGTACAAATCCTCTCTTCTCTTCAATGACAGTGTATTGGAAACAGCACTTGCACTGGCTTGTTATTAAGATATTTAAAAATCCCCCTACCGCGATGTTTTAACGAATTTACGGTTTTTCGCGCGCAAAGGATTGTGGGTAAACGTATAAGCCGCCGTCTTTTTCTGTTCCCTGGATTGTGTTCGACATGTTGGAATAAGGTGTGGCAGATGAGTAAGGTATGGAAGATGCTGTCGCATTATGCGACGCTGGAGCGGCGTTGTTGCAAGAGGGTTGCCAACCATTAGGGGAAAAAATCCTGACATTTCACTGACCACAAAACAATTATTTTTTCACTGACCATAATAAGACTGTTAGCGAAGTAAAGGACATTCCCTCCCTCGTCCAAAACAAAAGTAATTATCAAAAGCCTCCCCTCGCAGACACTTTGAGGCATGAGGGACTGCGTCGTGGCAACCTGAAAATAAAATTACCTGACTTTGACAAGAAAGTTAGAATTTCCCTGACCAGATGCAAAATTCCCTTACTTTCCTTGAAAAAATGTCGTTTTTCCCTGACCGTGCATGGCAATCCTGTTCAAACGCCGTTCTTCTCGTGTGCCGCGGAACAAATAATCTTGAAATTTAATTTTCGCGCTGAAGTTAAAATGTAGCCCCAGATTCCCCGATCGCTACAATCGGTACATCAAATTAATTTCACCGTCAGAATCAACCAATCGCTCCAACGCGCATGAAAAGTTCGTAATCTGAAACGGGTCTAGAGCGGGAAAATAAGCCGCCATCTTTGCTCCTGACCGCTGACCGCAAATTCTACCCAACAGCTACGGTTCAAATTTTACAGTTTACTTTACACCTGGCTCACTCACCTGCAAGATTGCCTACAGTGCTAGGGCCAAACATGTTGCTGAACTCCTTTTCAGGTGACAAGAAGTTAAACAACAGCGCACTACCCTTCAGTAAAGGATTACTTGACAGATACTAGGAACGAATCGACAAATGGCAGTTTAATCGGTAGGCTCACATGTACACCCCCTCAACTCGAACTCATAAATTCCCCGCGGTTCCCGGCAATTGTCCCGTAAGACATTACTGTAACTTTCCCATTACGAAATCGGCTCTTTGCATTGACAGGCTTGGAAACAATCAAATTACCAATTTGTACTAACTTACAATTCCGTTAAAATGACTCGTAAGTACCTGTAAGTAATTCTCGAACTGCAGACGACACGTCTCGTAGTATGTGGCAGGTTTTTTGATGTTTGACATCTTAGAACTGCTTCTCTTGTGAGGAAGGAACTTGTCCTCGATAGAACCTAAAAACAAAAACCGCAAACCAACATTAGGACGCTTTCTATATCACACTGTTGGAAATCTAAGAAGCCAGGTTATCACTGGCGTTATCGTATTTGACTACATCTTACCATGAAACTCTCTCAGTTTGCTGTGAAGAACGTAAAATTCACTGTAACGCCTTAAATAAACAGAAAACCACGACCATTAGTTATACTAAGGTTTTCTTTCTACAAGGAGCTTAGGCTGCTATACAGACGGATTCGGAAGAACAGCTTATTACCATGCCAGTCCCGAGGGAAACAGTAAGTTTTGTTTCCCGAGTTGTCGATATTTCCCGAGACAGAGACAAAGTAAACTTACTGGTTTCCGAGGGTTCAGTCATTAAGTGACTTGTTATAAGGGAGGGGGGAGGGGTGATTTTTTTCTGTGAAGAATTTATTTTTACGACTGAAATCTCTGTAAGAATTTTTTTTATCACACAGTTAACTTGCAAGAAATTGTTTTTCATGATCTCTGAGACACGGATATATATATATATACTTTAGCGACAGAACAGGTAAATACGAAATATGTTTTGTATGGTGCGTATCGGATATGTTGCTGAGTCGTGCTATCAATGTTTACATTGTATCTGGTAATAACAACATCAGTGATGAAGATATATATACAGTTAAAGTTCCCCTAACCCCTTTTGCAATTTTTATACATATGAATCTTTGAAAGGTTTTGAGTACTTCTGCAAAGAAAGTTTTGGCTTCCAGAGAATACTCTATGTTCTAGGCTTGTTTGAAATGATGAAAATTCGACCTCTCTTGACCCATGACCGTATAATAAAAAGCCTGGATCGATTCCTTATCTTACGTCACCTCATTAATGCATTACTGTCCATGCTACCTTTCTATCACAACAACATCGATATATAGAGAATACACAGAGTCTGTGAGTTGTTAGTAAAGAAAACAGTTATTTGAGACAAAATGCTAAATATTTATTCAAGTTATTGCAAAGTCGAATGAGTTGGATGACGTAAGATCAAGAATCGACCCAGTCTTTTTCTTACGCGGTCATGGGTCAAGAAAGGTCAAATTTTCACTATCCTGCCCATCGCAGAAGTACTCAAAACCTTTCAAAGTTTCATGTGTATAAAAATTGCCAAAGGGGTTAGGGGCACTTTAAATAAACTGAAAATTAAATTGGATATTTCATACATATGTGCATATTGGGGACCGTTCTTATTAATATCAAGGGGAGGGTGCTGGTGGGATTTTGTAGAACTTTGCTTGGACAAAATGACACGGCCCCCCTCCTATGCTAACATGTTTTGCATGTTCCCCCTCTCCGTGCAGATTCTTTTGTGACCCCCCCCCCCTATAAAAATTGAAAATCTGAAAATCCTATGGTGATTATATCATAATTCCTGCCCATCATTTCGGGCATCATTTCGATGTCCTTCTTTCAAAAGCAGGGCCATTGCGAGACTGACTGAAAATTTAGACACGGCAATATTTGCGGACGCCATAAATAGGAGGTCGGGGGACATGGTCCCCCTTAAAATTTTTAAAATCTAGGTTCCCAAAAATACCATTTCCTATATATTCCGAGAGTACTTTCGAGCAATTTCAACCTTTTAGAAAAGGCATTTTCCTCGTCTGCCTGTTTGCTCGCTATGCTACTGGGAAGTAGAAGGAATGGACCTTTTGCACGATACGATCACGTGGTTGTACTGGAGGACAAAACAATCTGACTTCATTTATTTAAAGGCACTTGTACGAGATCGGTAGTGTTATAAGAAAAACCTGTTTGTAAATACTATTTTCCACCTCCAATCGATTGTCGATCTTTCTAAAACAGTGTTTTTAAAGATAGCTTGCCCTCCAGCATCCATGGCAATGCCTTTCCCATGGGGATCACAAGCTCTATTCATTCGTTAATGAATAGTATATCAGCACGTGACTGTTTGATGCAAAAGGCCTATCAGACTGGCGAAATCCTGCTGACTATTCTGACATAAACTTTGATGTTTGATATTGTCATTCCGCATCAGGGGTGGGGTGGGAGTTGTAGCTAAATGCTTTGTATTGTAAGCCCAAGTGCGGTGTGCATGGTCGTTGTATGGCGGAAGGAATACTACTGAGTAGCTCCCCCCCCCCCCCCCCGAAAATTGAGAAAATCTAGGTCCTCCTGAATGGTATTTCCTGCATTTTGAGGTGCAAATTAAAGGAAAGAGACTAGACTTGAGACTTTTTAATAATGGCATTTGCACACAAAAAATTCTTCGGTATGTTGTGCAGGATTATTTTTTTCCCAATCCTCTGCACGAAATTTGTTTTGGTATTTTCCTAACGTGCCTAAACCATTCAAATGCAGAAGAAATCTACAATTTGTCTCGTCTCGATTTACTTTTTATCCAATCAGGATCGAGGTAGAGTATAAAGGCACGTGTGATTGATGGACGCCCCACAAAAGCCCAACTGAAGAAAGTCTGTGTCGCGTAAAAAATAAAAGCACGGTAACAGTGTGACGCACCTTGCAACATCCCAATGCATGTCACCATCTGCAAATAAACAGCAGCCATTAGAAAAAACAGAGGGTTTTGGTATAGTTATAGTTTCTATACCGTACAAAGCCCAACAACTAAACGTTTCCATACGAGAAAAGCTCAACCATCAATAGTGCTGTGTGGATCGAGACGACAAACACACCGATAGACAATCAAATAACTCACCATCTTTAACATCGGTCCTTTCGACGGATATGATGTAAATACATTTCTGAAGGGAGGAAAGGGATATGTAAATTCACCCATGCCAAAAGCGTGTGAGCGAAATTGCTGTCAGCGGTAAACTTCATGAATTAACCATGAATTGAATTCACGAATTAACCATGTCTCTTGGGTAGAGGTTATGACGTTTACGCGGAATGTTATGGGTTCGAATCTCAGTAAAACCGACAAATTTGTTCTCTAGTTTATCTTCTCTTCCGTTGTTTACGTGTGAACTCTAGCTACAAATTAACCCTGTAACCTTGTCGTTTACCTGGGAACTTATACATACTGACGGTTGGGGTATTTTTATGGTTCGCGTCAAAGTTTGTGTTAGTGCATTTGATTAGTTTTAATTCATGACGTTTTCCGCTGACAGCAATTTAGCTCACATCGTTTTGGCGGATGTTATTTAGTGCTTTCCCTGCGAGTAAACCTGCAATATAAGTACACATCAAAAGAATCAAACAACAACTAAACTCTTACATGTTTCGTTTCCATTATAACATGTGGGATGGTGATTTTCCAAGTGCTCAAGTCGCGTTGTTTATCATTTGCCAACGTGTATTCATCTTCTTCGTCTTCACTTCCCAACACGAACTCCTGTTGAAGCACAGGACGACACATTGGATATATTTTTATAAAAGTTTCGATAGTACGCGGGCTCGGATTGGTTGAAGACTAGAGATGGAGTTGGAGAAGACTCTCGTCTTCTTACAATTCCCAAGCGCTTCTATAACTCAACATCAACACTGAACACACTGAATTTCTAACGGGACCTGAAAAACAGCCATAGAGGCTGATCAAAGCCAGGACCCGGCTAAATCACAGATCGAATTGAAATTTAGCGTGTTGGTTTTTGTAGGAGGAGGAAAACCGGAGAAAAACCCTCGGAGCAAGGGCGAGATAACAACAAACTCAACTCACATATGGCGCCGCGTCCGAGAATCAAACCTGGGTCACAGAGGTGAGAGGCGAAGCGATTAACCACTGCGCATGCGCCACCCATACATAGCGTGAAGACAAGTTTTCTATTTCTTTTATGAAATACATTTATGCAATATAAGTAAGTAAATGTGAAAATGTATCCTTGGTAACGGTGCGTGCTATGTTGAGAAATGATTAATGCTACTTAACCAATCAGAGGACGTGTTTACTGAGGATTATAAAACACTACAGTAACATGGAAAGGTGAGTGTGCACTTGAACTAGTTGAGAGAATTTACGTTTTGATGATCTTATAAAACGACCACTTTTCCTTGTTTTATCCGTTTATGTTATGAAGGAAATAGAAAACATTTTTCCGTCTTCCCATAGAGTTATAGAAACACTCGTGGAAGATTGGAAGAACACGAAATAGCAGTGGAAACACTCGCTGTTCCCATTTCCATGTCTCGTTCTCCTAAACTTCCACTCGTGTTTCTATAACTCTATGGACACACGGAAAATGTTTCTCTATTTCTTCAATACTCCACAAGCGAATACACACAGACTATGATTTAGCGGTGTACCCCTTAAAAACGGCATTATTTCATTACCACCATTTTTATTGCTACGTGATGGCACGAGGCCATTCAAAGTGGGAAGGGCCATCAAGGGCCATCAAGGGCCGCCAAGGGCCGTCAAGGGCCGTCAAGGGCCGTCAAGGGCCGTCAAGGGCCGTCAAGGGCCGTCTATGACGACGGCAAAAAGACACCAGGGTCCGGTTGTTCGAAGCAAGGGTACGCGCTACCCCGGGGTTAACTCACTAATCCGAGGTTAAACTGTACAGATTACAATTACAGATTTAGCGTTATAAAGGTAAAGGCATTCATTTATATAGCACAAATTCTATATGAATATATCCAAATGCGCTTCGCAAGTTATTTTTGTGATACGGACTGCTATTGTGGCGCAATGTGCTGCCGTGCAGTTTACAATCATGAGTGATTGTTAGAATCTCAGAATACCTGGCTGTTGTGTCTTTAGACAATCCCTTACTCTTTCTCGAAATAACATAACAGGTTCTTTCACGTCCTCCTCGTATAGATTAGAAGAGGAAGGAGACAAGGCCAACGGCTACAACGTCCCTGCCCAAGGACGCGGCCGGGATTCGAACCCTGACCTCCCGCACTCTAGATCGTGCTCTGCCAACTGAGCTAACCAGTGAGGCGGGATAGGGATAAAGTTATTGTAGGGATAAAGTTACCCTTGCTTTGAACAACGTGTCCTGAGTTCAATTCAAAATAGAAAATGCAAGCAGTTGCAAACATTTTGTCCGTTGTCTGAAAAACGTTTTACTACACAAAAGTAAATACCGTAAATCTTCTATTAAGCGCCCCCTCTCAAATAAGCGCCTCCCCTCTATTAAGCGCCCCCCTTTGGAGCCGTTTTGTACTAAGCGCTCCTATCTAATAAGCGCCCCTCTCCTAATAAGCGCCCCCCTTCCCTCTCCCAATCACAGAACAATTAACACGCTCATTTTCAATAACATTTAATGACAAGCTCTATTCACATATCAATCAGTGTGATTTGTGGTTTGCTTAACAAGTACAGGCTTTGAAAGAAGGTTCTGCTGTATTTGAAACTCGAAATACGGATAGCGTTATGAAATTTCCGAAATAAGCGCCCCTCTTTCAATAAGCGCCCCCCCCCCCCCCCCCCCCTAAAGCCTCCGAAATTTAATAAGCGCCCCGGGCGCCCCGCGCTTAATAGAAGATTTCGGTATCTCTGTTTTTCGTTTGGCCTGAACGGAACTCTACGCTTATTTTGTGTGTGTGTGTGTGGAAAATCTGAGTAAGAAAGGCACTGGATTTGACGAGTCAAAGTCCCAAGTAAGAAATTAGCCCTTCCAATTTGTATGATTGAAGGAAATCTAATGCAAACTAGAGTGCTAATTATCTCTCCTAGTCGCGACTTCAGTTGATCTCGCGCCATGGTGTACCAATGAAACGGTGGTCGTAGCAATAGGAACCTTACGCTATCACGATGGCAACGTCTAGGACGACAGCGAAAAACCAACAGTTAATTATAAAATACGATAGCTGAACGTGAAAATGTATGGTGTCTGCCAAACATAACGTGAAAACCCCAAGTTGTACGTTTAGTAGAGAACGCGAGCGTAAGAAAGTAAATAAGTGCCGTATACGACAGCTATCAGCTTAGCCAACGGGCACGATAGGTCGCTAAGCCGTTATCTCAAGCGCCGTTTAAACCACACATGGTGAATTTCACTAAACTACCCCTTAGCTAAGTACCTTCGTGTGACTTCGCTGGACGTAAGCTGGAAGCTCTCGTGTGCGGCGAATTTCACCTCAATTGACCGTGAGGAAAATATCTATCGTGTTTGATAGTTTTAGTCTCTTGAGGCGAGAAACTCACCGTGTGCACTGAAGAGAGCTAACAGCTTAGCTTGGCGTAATCTACTGACCAATGAAAACGCACAGCGCTCTCACGTGATTTATTTTCAATAAATATTAGATACACGGCATTCCTGGAAAGCAGGTTCTTATATTTGTAGTAATTTATCAAAACTTATATTATTTTAGTAATTAGTAAATTACATTATAGCATATTAGTATTTTATAGAATTTAAGGAGGCCGAATTTAATATGTTATTGTACATACATAGTATTTAATTAGAAATCCTGAGTAATTTTTACCGTGTATAAATAAAGTTACAATACAATACGATACAATAGCAAACGACCTTTCGTGCCCATTGGCTAAGCTGATAGCTTTCGTGTGCGGAGGGCTTAAGGAAACTCCAGGCTTATTCTATCATTCGAAGATCTAGATGTGAAAAGCGACAAAAGGCCAACAAGAGAAACAATAAACACCTAATTTCGCGAGAAAATACCATTTCGCCTCTCGTCGTCATAGACGTTGCCGTCCTAAAAGAATATAATATTGAAAAAAGGTTTTACCGGTGGTGTGTCGATGACGTCATATGGATCTTCTTCGTATGGTGAATCATCTACAGGATGACAATTTGTTAAGAGAATGAGGATAAAACGTGGCAGTGCGCTGGAAAGTGAATAAGACTTGCAACAAAAACACGCAGATATAGAGCACAAGGTCAGAAACTCAAAAAGTACGGACCCTACCCCTGACAGGATTGAGGACTTTGTCTTTAATCTTCCCAGCCAGTTTGGAAAACTCTGCAAGTGGGTCGAACTTCTTTTTCGAAGCTCTGGAAAGAAAAATGGCTGATTATATTGTGTCTCAAAATTTAAAAGACATAACCCCAAGATATTACAACGCGGGGAACTATCAACCCGCCAACGATATAATTCCTCATAATCAAATATACAAATTATTATTATTAAACTTGAGATAATTTTGATGCGGAAGGATGGCAAAGATTCGAGTGGATGAAAAATACTGCTTTTAATAGAAATTTACAGAAATTTACAATCGGTTCACTGTAACCAAAATCAAGTTTCTAGAATAAGCTTTTGTAATCCACTTTAATCTTTGCCATCCTCTATCGAAAAAGATTGAAAAGCATATCAGGAGATTCACATGGTATTTCTCTTCTATCTCAGGGTGTTATTTTGTAGTTTTGTTTTAAAGAAACATCAAGATTCAATTCGATTGACAGTGCCCCTTTAGAAAATTATACTTTCGTTGCAGCAGACTATTAAATACAGAAACATGGAAGATATCAAAAGCACCCTAGCAGCAAATCACTGCACACATGATGACGTGGAGTAGGATAATAATAACGGTATGAATCAGTGGTACATCCAACCTCGTATCCAGGGTCTTCTTGGTCAGATCCACATCTTGGGTCTGACCGAGAAGACACTGGGGACGAGGATGTGGCTCTCTCGTCCACTGATTGGCCTACGATCTTACGTCCTTATCCGAGAAGACGTGAAGGTCTAACCATTTGCAGTTCGAGAACGAGATTGTTTCACAAAGGCAGCACCTTCTACTCAGTTGTTTTAAGACCCTGAATGTTGGTTCGGCCGGAGTTTGAACTCTCCACTTCCGGCACGACAGACCGGCATTAACCGGAAGGCGGTTTTGTGTTTCCACCTTAACTCTTGATGCATGGCATGATCATGAAATACTGTTACCTTGTCGTTGGCTTGGTCAATGGTTTAGCAGGTAGCCGACTGCCACACAATAGAGAAAAATACTGAAACAATAAAACCATTCAAGGAATCCATCAAAACGTCAGGCATAGCGATTTTGTAGGAGCAATGCAAACACGTGTGCAACGAAGCAAGGTATTTAGTGTGTAGTACACAATGTCATGATATATTTTAATCACGTATACCGTAGAATACTAAACGTTAAACGACACCCTAAAAGTAGCATCTCCCCAAAAGTAACGTTAAAATGAAAGCTCGGTTTATATGACAAGCATATTGGCCACGGCACTCCTGAGAATCTGAGACCCTGTGAAAAGATCAGGGCCGGGTTGTTCAAAGCCCGATTAGTGTTAATCCTGGATTAACTCTGCACAGAACCTATTGGTTGTCATGGAAATTAACCCTGGATTAGCAGTAATCGGGCTTTGAACAACCCAGCCCAGGAGTAGTCTTGGTCCGCCTGTTTGGAGTGCCGTGCTCAAGTTTAGTGGACCGCGCCCAAGTTAGGAGTGCCGTGCCCAAGTTAGAAGTGCCGTGCCCAAGTTAGAAGTGCCGTGCCCAAGTTAGGAGTGCCGTGCCCAAGTTAGGAGTGCCGTGCCCAAGTTAGAAGTGCCGTGCCCAAGTTGGGAGTGCCGTGCCCAAGTTGGGAGTGCCGTGCCCAAGTTGGGAGTGCCGTGCCCAAGTTGGGAGTGCCGTGCCCAAGTTGGGAGTGCCGTGCCCAAGTTAGGAGTGCCGTGCCCAAGTTGGGAGTGCCGTGCCCAAGTTGGGAGTGCCGTGCCCAAGTTGGGAGTGCCGTGCCCAAGTTAGGAGTGCCGTGCCCAAGTTAGGAGTGCCGTGCCCAAGTTAGGAATGCCGTGCCCATGTTAGGAGTGCCGTGCCCATGTTAGGAGTGCCGTGCCCAAGTTAGAAGTGCCGTGTCCAAGGTGCTCGTCGTCTACAACGGGCTTAAAGTGCCTATGAAGCTTATTTTTTTATTTTAAATATCAATTCTAAATCAAGTGAATAGTAGAATGGTAAAATATATTTTGATTTGAATGCTGTGCCGCTTGAGTTAAGGAGGTTTTAATATCCAATATGCTAATTACATGACGTCAGGGGAGCCATCTGTAATCACTTCTTAGTGGTTGTGAATGAGCGTTTCTACTGATTTAAGAAAACAAACTTCTAACATCATTTTATTTCAACCATGGGTATAACACTGATAATTTAAAAAATGTGTTTAATTGTAACAAAAAAATTGTATAATAATTGATGCCTCCCCTGACGTCATGTAATTAGCATTTTTGATATTAAAACCTCCTTAACTCAGCGGCACAGCATTCAAAGCAAGATATATTGTACCATTCTACTATTCACTTGATGTAGAATTGATATCTAAAATAAAAAAATAAGCTTCATAGGCACTTTAAGAGGTCCTCGTTACTTTAGGAATTCTACTCTACCGCGAGTAAATAAAAGCATACTTACATCATCGCTCTGGTAAAACATTGGAATAAAAGTGCCTTCCAATAGATTATACGCATGCTCATATGCCCTGGGTTATAGAGATAACAGAACATTGTTAGATTGCATATATTACATGTCAGAACATTTCAGCCCAAATTGTAACATACTAATTCTTCTTACTGATCTTCATAGATTTCTTGTAGTGTCAGTTAAGAGAATTTGGTGTCACATCAAAACAAATATTCCCAAGTGATCAACTCCAATATTCTCATTTTGCCAAATAAAAACAAATTCCGGTTATCCCACCGAGCTTATATTTCCCTTGCAGACCCTACAACTGTTTCCAACTATATTTCAAATACAAGCTTGACATTAAAAGAGAGAAATAAATGTCATTTTATTTATAGAGGGTAACACGTTTACCGCTAACATGTAAATCTTCCACATGGCCCTCTGTTAACTTACGTCCTTGTCCGAAAAGACGAGGTCTAACCGTTTGCAGTTGGATTATGTAAAGGCAGCACCTTCTACTCAGTTATTTTAAGACCCCGAATGTTGGTCCGGCCGGAGTTTTGAACCCGCGACCTCCCGCACAACAGACCTGCACTTTCCCGGCACTTAACCACTAAGCTAACCGGGAGGGACTGGAGCTTAACCACTGTCACTGAGCTTATTAGAGAACACTTAGAGAATCGGGGCGGCCTTCACCTCCTCGGAACCTGGAATAGTACTGGCTATCCAAACAATGCCTAACCCTGAAACAATACAAACACTAACCCTAAAACAATGGAATTCTTTCTCAGTGCAGTCCAATGGGGTCCAATAAAATGCAAGGTTTTGAGAGGTGAAGGCCTCCTAAGAGAATCGCTATGGTTTTTCGGTGCAAAAAGTTAGACAAAAAATAACAGTACCTCTCTACCGACCCTATCTTTTTTAAAAGAGTAACTGGAACCACTGATTTTACAATTTGGCCTGATCTGCCTACTTCATATTGTTCGGCGGGATATCTTAAAGAGAAGTTATGTGTTGCTTACGCTTAACTGGAGCTTCAAGGGTTAACATTATTAGAGTTTCAAGATAGCCATGATGAGAAATATAGTTGCTTTACTTTAACCGTAAACCATGTGTTTTTTTGCACTTAAAATGAATGAGATACTGTACTAACATTTAAATGAAGACATTGAGCTCTTCGCTACTACCCTGGGTTCGGAACACCGAGGTTCTCTTGCGTTGTTGTCGCTTCGCCCTTTGCTGGCGGCGCTTCGCAATTTTACTTTGACACAGAAAGGCAGTACAATCTCTTGGCATCCAGGCTACTTACTTTGACAAAAGAGCTGCCATCTTTAATCTCTCCATCTTGTTTACTGGAGCTCCTAGGGCTAATAACAAGTAACGACTGTTCTTTAATAAAGATGGCACTCAATCTGGACTCTCCTCTAGATATTTAAATAATACAAAGTATTTGTGAAGAGATAATTTACAGCATACTTACAGTTCTTCAGCCCATTGACAATACCAGGCTCAAAGCTAATTCTATCGATGGCACTGACATCAAAATAACTGTTGTATATCTCCTTAGCCTGCAAAAACATTATACAAAGTGTGTGATGTATACGTGTAACGTGGCTCTGAATATGAAGGGATGATATTTGTTACTGTTCGCTATATTCTCAAAACAGATAATATTCACAAAATAGCTTTGAGCTATTTTTACTCGTAAAACCGAGTCTGATCCTGGACCCCATGGCCGAACATATCACCTATACCCATTTATCCTACAAATCTTATATTTCAGCCAATCAGAGCTCAGCTTTTATACTATGAAATACAGGTCGGTATTTCATGGCTAGATCAAGGCCAATCAAAATGCACGAAATTTCGCGCCCTTTCTTTATCAACCAATAAGAATTCAACATTTTGAATACATAATTAGTCTGCAGACGCGCACGGTCGCCACTAGAATTTTTTTATATAAATCTTCAAAGAATACCAAAATGTACAGGACTGAAAATACACAGCTGTAATACAGTAGCTGGTTTGCCAACTAATAATCTCTATATATTGCCCAAGGGGACTGTAGGTCATACCTCTTTGGCTAGTGACACTTCTTCTTCTAATGTAAGATCAGGAGCAAAAAATCTCTTGTTGAAGTCCTCTGCAAAAGAAATAAGGAATATATATTAACTGAATAATAAAACCTTGATAAAAATAATAGTCAACTTACCTATTGTTAAACAGAACTGCAACACATTTAATGCTGCCTCTTTCCTCATGAATTGCATAAATGGAAACAGGGCTGACTGAGTGTGCAAAATGTCTGCTAGAGACAGGTGCAGGGCCTGAAAACAGTGCATTAAATGTACATGAGTTATCATCATACAGCAGTGGTTTCAATAACGTTTATTACTATAATTTATAGCTAAGTAATTTCGCGAGCTATCATTGGTCAATTTGAGGTTCATAACTTCCTGTACAAACCTTCGGCCTACTTCCAGCCTCAAAGAAAATGAGTAAGCCAAATAATAAACAACTTATTAACCTCATTTGCTCATTCTGTACCATAAGTTTAATATGGATCCTCATCCCCCCCTTTTTATGGCCCACATGCTTCAGGCTTGGGCCATAAAAAAAAAGCCGGAAACTTGGTCCATAACTTAAGGTATGGACCGAACAAACAAGGTTAATAAGAGGCATAAGTAAGAGGCAGTAAAGAAAAAGTAGGCAGCTGATAGAACAAGGGTACTATTAAAATAAGGCACCTGAGCCTCAAGGGGATTGGTACTGCAAAAGTAGGTGGTGTAATATTCAAAGTAGACAGATATAATTGCTGGTTGCCAGTGCCTATTGAAATAAATTTCTGTTGTTATGCAACAAGAAGACTAAAGTGATGAAAATCTGAATCATTTCTTTATTATGAGTACTACATAGATTTCTTGTGATACATGTAGTTAACAGAAGTTATTCTCTCTTTAATAGTTCACTTACAGAATTTCTCAGAGGTGATCTTGATCTGCTAAAATTTGCTAATAATGGCACCTTTGATGAAGGTGGCATACTTGAAGCTACCATCTGAAGAAAGACAATACAATAGACCTCACTCCAAAATGGTGAACGTTATTTTAATGACATAGAGTATAAAAGGTAACAATTGAATACTGCAATGCTAAAAGGCATGATAAAATCAATATTATCATTCAATGCACATGTGTAGTTTGATTTTTCTAGCAAGAAATAGTGCTGCCATGTGTACATTATTAACATTCGAATTTACAAAAGTAGATATTGAGTTGTTAAAGAGCCAGTTATTCCCAACTAGTCCAATTTTCATGATTATCCCATATTATTCAAACTTTCACAATAGCTAATATTACAGTGGCGTCTACAAATAGCAGTTTCAGTGGTATTGACCAGTGGTATCACTTAAATGTAATGAAGCACTATTAAAACTGTGCATCTAATTAGTCGTGCTTGTTTAATAGGGTGTTGGTGTCATACAGGAATGATGGTTTCAAAGGCGCTTCATTATAACAAAGTGAGGTGTCCAGGTCAATACCACTGAAACTGCTATTCATAGATGCCACTGTAGTATCAGCTATTCTGCATACACCAGTTAAAGACCAAACTCTCAAACTGTTGAATATTACTAATAGAATCGCATAGCCAAAGCTGAATCGCACGGTGCATTTGCGAAATCAGGCGCTGATTGGCTGAGACGGAGTGGTGATTCAGAGTGGAATCACCACTGTAGCTACGCGCGCTATTTATAACTTAGCAAAATATCAACAAAAGTACTAAATCTTCAAGAAATTCGTCGGACTATGCGATTCAAGGAAAATCGCATGCCTGACTCGGTAATTCCACGTTAAATTGCACTCGAAAAACCGATATCGCCCTTGTCGAAGCGAATTTAACGTGGAATTACCTCGTCAGGCATGTGATTTTCCTATATAATTACATGTTCTACTATAGACCTTTATCTTGCAGTGGCCATCTTGGAATAAAAGCGTTGTTTATGCCATCCAGCCTTGGTTGGTTAAACACATTTTAGAATAAGGCTCAGGGTGGGCATGAACAATGGTTCTATTCCAAGATGGCCACCGTGTGATAAAGGTATAGAAGCTAAGTTTGTAGTTTTATGCAAATTTGAGCAGCCATATTGGAATGGGGTCTATTACTTCAAGTTTGTGACTGTCCAGTTTAAATCAGTCTGAATGTTTAATGTTGGCAGGTGTTATATTTCAAGGCATTTATATCTTTTATATATTATTCTGACTAAGATAGATTTGTTTCGTAAATTATAATTACTCACCGGCTGCTTGTCCAGAAATACAAGCCATAAGCTATTAACAAAGTCCTAGAAATAAACAAATATAATGTAGAATACATTGTACATGTAATATTGTCAAAAATTTAAACACACTGAGCTAACTTTCGCATTTCCTTTCTTGAATACTGTATGAGCAGTACTTAATTCTGATAAGGGAAACCTGACATATACCTGAACAATATTTTGTAACTTAATTGTTTTTCTTGATATACATTTGTACTTACAGGATCAGCTAGTTTATCCACTGCTGTAAGGAGGACAGCACCAGAGAGAAGCTCTCGCAGCAAAGATAATAGACTCCTAAATGCAAAGGAAAACAATTATATGTTATTTCTTTGAGTCTCTTTTGAAGCTGCACTTACTCATTTCAACCTTTTTTTTTAGGTCGGATATATGAGGATTAGGAGGATGCAGAGATGATTATAATGATTAGGAGGAGGAGGAGGATGGTGATAATTGAGGATGAGGAGGAGCAGAGATTAGGGTGAGGAAAGAAGATGAGGGCGAGGAAAAGAAGATGAGGGCGAGGAGAAGAAGATGAGGGTGAGGATAAGAAGATGAGGAGGAAGAGGAGGAAGAGGAGGAAGAGGAGGAGAAGGAGGAGAAGGAGAAGAAGGAGGAGAAGGAGAAGAAGGAGGAGGAGAATTAGGAGAAGAAGGAAGTTGAGGATGAGGGTGAGGATGATAGTATGATGATGTTGAGAAAATGATGAGGAGGTACTGTTGAGAATGGGGATGATGGAGATGTTGAGGATGATTATAACGACGAGGAGGAGGAGATAATGATCATGAAAAGGAGATAATGATAATGACAAGGAGGATAAGAATGAGGGAAGGAGGATAATGATGAGATGATGAGGAAGAATATGTGGATAGGGATGATATGGATGTTAATGAGGGGATAGTGATGATGAGCAGTCCTGAGGAGGATAAGAATGGGGGGAGATGATGACGAGGAGGAGATGATGAGGAGGGGATGAGGTTGATGAGAATGACAAGATGATGAGGATGTTGAGAATGAGCATGAGGATCACGAGGATGATGATAATGGGAGGAGATGATAATGGGAGATGATAATGGGGAGGAGGATGATAGTATTAGATTACGATGATGATGAGTAGGAGGATGAATGTGTTAATGAGGATGAGGAGCATGATGTTTAGATGTGGATGACAAGGAGGAGGAGGAGAGGGCTGACGAGGAGGGGATGATGATGATGATAATGAAAATGATATTAACAAAGAGTTGAGGAGGAGGAGGATAAGGAGGTTGAAAATGATGAGGATGATGATGATATTAGGTTGATGAGGATGACAAGAAAATTATGAGGAAGCTGAGGATGAGCATGACGGTGATGTTGAGAATGATGATAATGATAATCAGGTGGAGATGATTATGACGATGAGTAGGAGGATGAAGGTGTTAATGAGGATGAGAAGCATGATGTTTAGATGTGGAAAACAAGGAGGAGGAGGAGAGGGCTGATGAGGAGGGGATGATGATGATGATAATGACAGAGATGATGCTGGGGAGGAGGAGAATAAGGAGGTTGAGAGTGATGAGGATGATGATGATATTAGGTTGATGAGGATGACAAGAAAATGATGAGGAATCTGACGATGAGCATAACAACGATGTTGAGAATGATGCTGATGATAATCAGAAGGAGATGATTATGATGCTGAGGAGGATGAAGGTGAGAATGAGGATGAGGAGCATGATAATTAGATGTGGATGACAAGGAGGAGTGGGATGATAAGGAGAAGATTTTGATGATGAGGAGGTGGAGGATCGTGATCATGATAATAATAATAATACTACTAATACTACTACTAATAATAATAATGGGATTAACCCAGTGGCACACACAAGAGGTGGCTTTTCATTCACTGGTGGGAGGGAGGGAGGAGGGAGGGAGGAGGAGGGAGGAGGAGGAGGGAGGGAGGAGGGAGGAGGAGGAAGGAGGAGGAAGGAGGAGGAAGGAGGAGGAAGGAAAAGGAAGGAGGAGGAAGGAGGAGGGAGGAGGAGAAAGGAGGAGGAAGGAGGAGGAAGGAGGAGGAGGGAGGTGAAAATTAATGATGAAATGATGAGGAAGATGATTAGGAGGAGGAGGGGATGATGAGGATGATGAGGAGGAGGGGATGATGATGAGGAGGATGAGGGAGGAGGATAATGATGAGACATGATGAGGAAGATGATTAGGACAGGGTTAGGTTAGGATGTGGATGTTAACTCTGGGGAGTCTCTGGGGATGATGATGACAAGTCCTGAAATGGAGAATGATGAGGGGATGATGAGGAGGAGGAGGAGAATGAAGATGATGAGAAGGGGATGAGGTTGACGAGGATGACAAGATGATGATGTTGAGGATGTGGTTGAGAATGAGGAAGAGCACAAGGATCACTATAATGACAAGGAGACGATGGGAAGGAGAAGGATGAGGATGAGAACAATCATGGTGAACAGAAGTTGAGGACGACAAGAAAATTATGAGCAAGTTGAGGATGAGCAAGTTGAGGATGAGCATGAGCATGAAGTTGATGACCATGAAGCTGATGAGAAGATAACGAGGATGTTGATAATGATGATGAGGATGATGATTAGGACATGATACTGTCATAGAAGGAGGAGGAGAATGAGTAGAATGATGTCAAGGAGGAGAATAAGGGGATGAAAACGATGAGATGATAAGCATGAGGAAGTTGAGGATGATGGTTATGATTATGTTGATGATGATGAGAAGGATGAGGAGAATCAAATGATGAGATTATGTGGATGACAAGGAGGAGGAGAGGGTGGAGGAGGGGGATGATGAGGAGAAGTTGATGGTGATGAGGAGGATGGTGATCATAATGAAAGTAACAATGGGATTAACCCATGGCAAACCCAGGAAGTGGCCCTTCCTTCACTGGTAGGCCTATGATTTAACATCTTCCAGGTCAAGAAGACTTGGAAAGCAGCAGCTTCTACTCAGTCATTTTAAAACCCTGAGTGTTGGTTTAGCTGGGGTTTGAACATGCGACGTACCTCCTGCACAACAGACCAGTGCTTTATACCATTGAGCTAACTAGGAGATTTACCTGCAGTGTAAAGACTGGGGTGGTAGAAGATGAGGTAGCACTGAATCAGCTAGCTTTCTGAGGTATTGGAGTTCCACAGCTCTGCTATACACGGCACAGTGCATGTTGGATCCAAGCTCCTCAATGACAGCACTCTGGATATCAGTTCCATGCTGTGTAGAGCTAACTGTAAACATTGCATAAAAACTAAACTCAGGGTCATTAATTACCAATGTGTGTCAATCCCATTTATTTGAAACTAAAGCCAGAAAGATACAGCTAGTGTATATTTATGCCTACCCTTTTCCTTGGCTTTAGTGTAATTATCAAAATGTCTAATTCCCTCCTTGATGAGCTTGTCAGTTACAAGAGATGGGATATCAATCTGTAAAATGAAATCAAAAAATATATAAGTGATTCTTTAACAAGCATCATTAAATTGAAAGTCCTAGACCTTCACATCTTCAAAGAGGGCTGCATGTTAGATAACTATCTAAGGTTAATGTGTCTTCCCTCTTTCATTAAAGAATATTGTATTGTATTGTTATTGTATTGTAAAAAAAATGACATGTACAAGGTTAGCATATGGTAGGGGTACTGACTATGAATAAAGTGACATTACATTTTATTTTTGTCTACAGAGTGCACACAGTTGACTATCGATCAACAGACAACACCTGGTGAGCCAATCAGAGAGCAAGTTTGCCAATAGACGGCAGCTGGGTTATGCTAATTATTAGGTTCCACAGTTACTTTCTGGCATACCTTTCTTACTCGCCTTGCTAAGACTGATACAATGTATCTTAAACTTGTCCTGAGTTCATCTGTACATGTTTCATCAGTGCTAAGTTCACTACAAGGTATGGGACAACATATAACTTGTCTTATAACTTAAGATTATATTTATCTCATGGTATTTTTATCAAGTATCATAATTAATTTCGTTTATTAAAAATCAGTTTAAAATTTATGTTAAATTACCTGTACCAGCCATATACATAGTTTTGTAGAACAAGGCTCAGCAACTAGTCATATGCAAATAAAAATATGATTAATTAATAATTAAGCTTAAGAGAGAGAAATACCAGAATGAGGAACGAAGAGCTAATTAAATAGAATGATTTCTGGGGTACAAAAAGAATAATTTATAAGAAGAAAACGATGTCTCACAAGCCCACAACATTGTGAACTGGGAACTGTTAAGTTGAGAGTGCATGCTAACTGATAAGCTATCGCAATACGTACGCAATTGATTACGTTCAGAAAAAAGTGCT
Organism: Actinernus sp. WN-2022; assembly: GCA_030867875.1. Classification (NCBI taxonomy): domain Eukaryota; kingdom Metazoa; phylum Cnidaria; class Anthozoa; order Actiniaria; family Actinernidae; genus Actinernus; species Actinernus sp. WN-2022. The sequence continues at coordinate 74,583,352 of JAOWCC010001634.1, read as the reverse complement.
ACAAATAGTAAAGGTGGGTTGGGAAGGCAGCGGGCAGTAATGGATGGACGTGACGTGCTTAGTATGCCTGTTCTCCTTACTCCCCCGTGTATTGACTCAAAACTCAAAACTCGTTTTGCGAATGCTTAGTATGCCTGTTCCCCTTACTCCCCAGTGTATCGACTCAAAACTCGTTGTGCGAATGCTTAGTTGCAGTGTTCCCCTTACTCCCCCGTGTATCGACTCAAAACTCAAAACTCATTTTGCGAATGCTTAGTACGTACGCCTGTTCCCCTTACTCCCCCGTGTATCGACTCAAAACTCGTTGTGCGAATGCTTAGTTGCCTGTTTCCCTTACTCCCCCGTGTATCGACTCAAAACTCAAAACTCGTTGTGCGAATGCTTAGTACGCCTGTTCCCCTTATTCCTCAGTGTATCGACTCAAAACTCGTTTTGCGAATGCTTAGTACGCCTGTTCCCCTTACTCCCCGGTGTATCGACTCAAAAACTCGTTGTGCGAATGCTTAGTACGCCTGTTCGCCTTACTCCCCCGTGTATCGACTCAAAACTCGTTGTGCGAATGCTTAGTTGCCTGTTCCCCTTACTCCCCCGTGTATCGACTCAAAACTCAAAACTCGTTTTGCGAATGCTTAGTACGCCTGTTCCCCTTACTCCCCTGTGTATGCGATCGACTCAAAACTCGTTGTGCGAATGCTTAGTATGCCTGTTACCCTTATTCCTCAGTGTATATATCGACTCAAAACTCGTTTTGCGAATGCTTAGTACGCCTGTTCCCCTTACTCCCCGGTGTATCGACTCAAAAACTCGTTGTGCGAATGCTTAGTACGCCTGTTACCCTTACTCCCCCGTGTATCGACTCAAAATTAGTTTTGCGAATGCTTAGTACGCCTGTTCCCCTTACTCCCCCGTGTATCGACTCAAAATTAGTTTTGCGAATGCTTAGTACGCCTGCATGTTCTCCTTACTCCCCCGTGTATCGACTCAAAACTCGTTGTGCGAATGCTTAGTACGCCTGTTACCCTTACTCCCCGCGGTGTATTGACTCAAAATTAGTTTTGCGAATGCTTAGTACGCCTGCATGTTCTCCTTACTCCCCCGTGTATCGACTCAAAACTCGTTTTGCGAATGCTTAGTACGCCTGTTCCCCTTACTCCCCGCGGTGTATTGACTCAAAATTAGTTTTGCGAATGCTTAGTACGCCTGCATGTTCTCCTTACTCCCCCGTGTATCGACTCAAAACTCGTTGTGCGAATGGTTAGTACGCCTGTTCCCCTTACTCCCCCGTGTATCGACTCAAAATTAGTTTTGCGAATGCTTAGTACGCCTGTTCCCCTTACTCCCCCGTGTATCGACTCAAAATTAGTTTTGCGAATGCTTAGTACGCCTGTTCTCCTTACTCCCCCGTGTATCGACTCAAAACTCGTTTTGCGAATGCTTAGTACGCCTGTTCCCCTTACTCCCCGGTGTATCGACTCAAAAACTCGTTGTGCGAATGCTTAGTACGCCTGTTACCCTTACTCCCCCGTGTATCGACTCAAAACTCGTTTTGCGAATGCTTGGTACGCCTGTTCCCCTTACTCCCCCGTGTATCGACTCAAAACTCGTTTTGCGAATGCTTGGTACGCCTGTTCCCCTTACTCCCCCGTGTATCGACTCAAAACTCGTTTTGCGAATGCTTAGTACGCCTGTTCCCCTTACTCCCCCGTGTATTGACTCAAAACTCTTTGTGCTAATGCTTATAGTATGCCTGTTCCCCTTACTCCCTGGTGTATCGACTCAAAACTCGTTTTGCGAATGCTTAGTACGCCTGTTCCCATTACTCCCCGGTGTATCGACTCAAATCTCGTTTTGGGAATGCTTAGTACGCCTGTTCCCCTTACTCCCCGTGTATCGACTCAAAATTAGTTTTGCGAATGCTTTGTACGCCTGTTCCCCTTACTCCCCGGTGTATTGACTCAAAATTAGTTTTGCGAATGCTTAGTACGCCTGTTCTCCTTACTCCCCCGTGTATCGACTCAAAACTCGTTTTGCGAATGCTTAGTACGCCTGTTACCCTTACTCCCCGCGGTGTATTGACTCAAAATTAGTTTTGCGAATGCTTAGTACGCCTGCATGTTCTCCTTACTCCCCCGTGTATCGACTCAAAACTCGTTGTGCGAATGCTTAGTACGCCTGTTCCCCTTACTCCCCCGTGTACTGACTCAAAACTCGTTTTGCGAATGCTTAGTACGCCTGTTTCCCTTACTCCCCCGTGTATCGACTCAAAACTCGTTGTGCGAATGCTTAGTACGCCTGTTCCCCTTCCTTACTCCCCCGTGTAACTCGATTACTTGTTATACACTTCAACTCCAACTTTATTCATTTTATCACTGTAGTGTTGAAAATACCAACCACAAAAGCATATACTTATTGAGAAACCCTGTTGAGCATTTAAAACTCAAACTAGAAAATATACAAGTGAGCTAGCATTTACAACTAGGGGTCCACCCGGTGAATACTTCCACATTCACGCTATTCCCCTTGCTCGAAGGGAATAAGGAAAACAAAACAAAAAAAAACTCATCAAACATGGCTTCCCCTCAATCATAAAATTTACACATATCCGCATAGTTTTGTTTTACTATTCCCCATGCTCCTAGGGATTAAAGCGGAAAAAAGGAAAATGCGTTCCTATTTCAGGCATCATCCTATTTCAGGCATCATATGCTAATCGGCCTGCACAGGAGCTCCACTATTAATGTACATATAATTCCACTTACTAACAGGATTCTTTACCAACAGATCACACTGTTGAACACTAAATAGCTATTATAGAGAGGGATGGTTCTCACCTCATCAAGAGCAATATCTACAGATTCAGACACCAGTAAACCTTGCCAGGGCTGGATCCTTACTCTTGCTATTTCTGGCCTGAAATCAATAAAAATAGGTACTTATTGACTATAAGTCTGTTGCCTGCTAAATTTGTCAGTCTTGAGGGTACACATTAAACTAAATGTTTCCACTCAAATCACAGGCAATTTTCTGCAGTTCTCCCCTTTTGCTTAGGCTTTCAACATTATCAGACTTTCTCAAAGTCATTTCCAATTTTTCCAAAAAAAAATTATACCACTTCCTTGCTTGTTGGAAAGGACTTTTCCCACTTGCAACATGACAAAATTTGCCAGTGGATTTTTTGACCAATGATGTAATCAATCAATCAATGACCTTTATTTATCCATGATAAAGTTTAAAGCTTGGAGTTTGTGGGGTCGTGAGCAGCCTAGCAGCCAATAGAAAGCATGGATTAGGATGCAACACTGTGAAGTATGAAATCCTACAGCTTTAGCATCATTAAAACTTCAAGCATGATCACACCTGTATGGTAGCCGAGCACTGCCAATAAAAAATCAAGCTTTTTTATTGAAATTTTAATATATCTATATTGAAATAATTAAATTAAATTAAAAATAAAATGCATTCTAAAACATTATCACAAGTGAAATAAAATGAAATGTAAAGTAAATGTAGAATAAAACGAAAAGTGAAACTAAATTAAATCCAGAATAAACCGAAAAGTGAAATCACATTTAAATGAAAATTAACTTAAAATGAAATGAAGTTAAATGCAAATCAAAAATCAGTTCATATGAAAACGAAAATCCAACAATTACAAATGCAAAATAAAACAAAAGTAATTTTTGTCTTGGCCGAGCGCTGCCACTACCATCATGCTTTGTGCGCTTGCATTATTCTGCTAGGATTAAAAATGGTGGACCGCAGACATGCAACATGGACCGATGGCGATGATCTCAAAGAAGCTATGGCTAGATATGTCCAGCAAGGGCTACAAAGATCCGAGGCATTAGACTTTCTAAGATGCGACTTAATTTCCCCAGTACTGTTGGAGTATTTGCACGCTGGACTTTGAAATCCACTATAACAATTAAATAGTGTTGAAGTTGGTGAAGTTATGGAGGCTGTGGAAAAAGAGTTAAATGGACCTGGCAAACTCTTAGGTTTATACAGAGCGATGCACAAGAAGATCCGACAGGAGTATGACCTGAATGTTACGATAGACAAAGTTTATGATGTAATGTTCCAGGTACCACCATCCGATTAATGTTATAGGGTCACAATTAGAAACCCAAACCTGTAATCAAAGCAGTTTTCAGCTAGCTGCATCCAGACAGCCATATATTGCCAAAGGAAACATTGAATTTTGATAGCCCATCAGTTTATTGTGGCCATCCAACAAATGCACCCAGTTTGAGCCCCTTGTAGTGAAATTTCCTTCCTTTCGTTGCTTCTTAGCACCAACACCACCACGAGATTGAAGTCCTTCCGATCAAGTTCACACATTTCATCATAAACTTTGTCTCTCGTAACATTCAGGTCAAGTAACAAATTCATCTGTCTAGCGTGCGAATACTGCAACAGTACTGGGGAAAGTCGCGTCTTAGAAAGTCCAATGCCTCGGATCTTTGTATAAGCCCTTGCTGCACATATCTAGCCATAGCTTCTTTGAGATCACCGTCTTCGGTCCATGTTACACACAAGCTCCAAATGAGAGGAATTGCTCACTTAATTGATTCATGAAATGACAATATAAACTAACTGAAACCCTACCCTGAACCATAAAAAATCCTAACCGGTCAGTAAAAAAGATCTTACCCACCTAGAGCTAGGGTTCTCAAGAAACACTTTCAAGAGAATGGTGAGGTAAAATTGTTTTAGAGATTTTCTGGAACTCGAACCCCGCTCCTCCAACTCGTATTCTCGTATTCTCACTGGTCGCATTCTCTTAGAATGTGCTAACGAAATCCACCCCTCAGTCTGTCAGCTATTCAATCTCTCCCTCTCTTCTGGTAAAATGTTCTCGGAGTGGAAAGACGCTAACCTTTGCCCTGTCTTTAAAAAAGGTAAGAAGTCTTTATTTCCTAACTACCGTGGTATTTCACTCCTCCCCTTATTGTCTAAAGTTCTTGAGAAATGTGTAGCCCGTCGTCTTGTCCACTTTGTATGTGACCGGATCTTCTCACTCCAGCACAGTTTTCAAGCAGGCCTTTCTTGCACAACTCAGCTTCTCTCTGTCCTTCATGAAATTGGTTTAGCTCTTGACTCTGGCGCAGAAATTGATGTTATTTATCTTGACCTCACCAGAGCCTTTGATACAGTCTGTCACTATACCCTTATTCGCAAACTAAACGGCTTTGGCATTTCCGGAACACTTCTCGCATGGTTCACAGACTATCTAACGTATCGTCGCCAACGTGTGGTGGTAAATGGTTCATATAGCCCCTGGGAACCTGTTCGCTCTGGTGTCCCTCAAGGTTCGGTCCTTGGCCCGATTCTTTTCCTTCTCTACATAAACGATCTTCCTGGTACTGTCACTTCTTCCTCTATCGCTATGTTTGCCGACGATACAAAGTGTTTCAACACCATCAGAAACTCAGGTGACATTGCAAACTTGCAATCTGACCTCAACCTTATTGCGTCTTGGGCTTCTCGCAATGAACTATTCTTCCAACCCTCTAAGTGTGAGAACCTGTGCATCTCCCGTAAACGTCTATCTATTGATAGGAACTACATTCTAAATGACACAACCCTTAAAGTCGTAAATACTACTCGTGATCTTGGCGTTTCTGTTTCCAACGACCTTCTCTGGAGTGAACATGTTATCTCTATTATCTCCAAGGCAAACAAGATGCTGGGTTTCCTCAATAGGAACTGCACTAAAAATGTTTGTCCTACTTCTAAAACAATTCTCTATACCACTCTTGTTCGATCTCATCTAATTTATGCCTCACAGATTTGGTCTCCTACTTCCTATGGCTCCCTCCGTCTAGCTCGTAATCTTGAAAGTGTTCAAAGGCGAGCAACTCGTCTCATTTTATACGGTTCCGACTTGGACTACAAATCGAGACTTCATCGACTAAATCTTCTTCCTCTCTGCTACTTCCTTGAATATCTTGACCTGCTTTTTCTATTCCGCTGTCTTAAAGGTGAAATTTTGATCGACACCTCTGACATTCTACTATTTAACAGATCTGTAACTCGTCGCGGCTCCTCTGGTCTAGACTTACGCTTAATTCCTGCCTGTACCTCGACTTTTTGTTCTTCCTACTTTGTACGTATCTGTCCTCTATGGAACGCTCTTCCAGTCGATCTTCGCTCTTCTCTCTCTACCTCCTCTTTCAAACTCAAACTGAAAAAACTTTACTTTGAAAGGCTAAACTCGGTCTTTGATACCTTCAACATTCGAACTTGGTTCGTTACTTGTCCCCTCTGTCGTCGTTCTAACCTTGTAACCGTATGCCCGTGTTAAAGTAGTTGATTATTGTTACTATCATCATATCATCCAGTTGCGCTGCTTGCATTCAAACTACTTGTAGCATAATGTTATTATCGTACTTGATTTTGTATTTATTCATTCATTATCTAATTATTGTATGTATATATATATATTTTTTATTTTTTCTTCTCGTTAACATCCATCGTTACTGCTGGCGGAGACAAGCCTCGTAGGGGACTTTGAGTCCTATTGTTTGTCTCCTGTGGCGTTACGCCCAAATGTTGTAAATAAATAAAAAAATAATATTAGGCAAACGTCACAACCACTACACTTAAAACAGCCATCGTGACTCAATTGCTATCAAATTTTTAAAATTTAAAACCACTGTTAATCTCTGTATTTTTAGCCAATCAGAATGAGTGAGCGATTCCTCTCCTTAGGAACTGGCTCTGGGGCTGCACGTCGGCCGCCATTTTTAATCCAAGCAGAATAATGTAAGTGCGCAAAGCATGATGGACTAGTGGCAGCATATGAACTGAGTTTTGCTTTGCATTTAACTTCATTTCATCTTAAGTTAATTTTCATTTAAATGTGATTTCACTTTTCGTTTTATTCTGCATTTAATTTAGTTTCACTTTTCGTTTTATACTACATTTACTTTACGTTTTATTTTATTTCACCTGTGATAATGTTTTAGAATACATTTTATTTTTAATTTAATTTAATTACATGTATCTCAGTCGATATAAATATATTATTTCAATAAAAAAAAAGCTTGATTTTTTTTGTTGGCAGTGCTCGGCCACCATACACCTGAACTTGGTGAGATGTACACATGAAAATGAAAACTGTCACCTTTCCCTATAAACCACATGCAATCAATTTTCATGCCAGAATATTTAATTAGATTTGAGTCCTCACAAGTGTAAGAAGTCTACCTCTGGCAATTACATTATCAGCAACATGTACATGGCAGAAACATATTACGGTGTTCAATGCTAGGGTACATTATGTAAGAATCTCATCAAAAAACTTCAATTTTGAAAAACTTTGGGATTAGTCACCAGCCAAACAGAACATATGATTTCGATGGGTTCTGGACCAGAACATTTTTTTTACTTACAATATAATATGCTTTTAGTTTTATCTTCTTTTGAATGCTATCACTCTCTCACCTATGTCTTTGACATCTTAAGTTGCCACATATTGTGCAGCCCTTGGGAGTGAGCAACTTGTCATCATCCTCATAGTTCACCTGTTAAGAATTATCATTTTAATTGTATAAGTTATGTACTGAAACATTAGACAGTTGGATATGAAACTTGAAACCTTTGTGACGAATGTTGGACACATTTGCTATAAAAACATAATTATACAATGTATATGTTGCAGTTCAAATATGATCTCAGTTCAAATTTTTTTAACTAGTTCAAATTATTTTTGAACCTGCCGTTCAAATTTTTTTTAACTAGGGAAATTATTTTTGAACCGTTTTTTTTTTTCAAGACAGTAATTAAGCACTGAAGAAGCATTATATTTATTCGTTTAGTGAGCACCCATTGTGGATGGTTAGGGTGTTTTTAAATGTAGGGTAAGGTTTAGATTAGTTTTGATTATTAAAGGAGGATTATAGTCTGTGTTAGTGCCTTAGCCCTAAACACCCTAACTTAACGACTAGCTCTAAACACCCTAAATTAGCGTGTACCCATTGTGGACAGTTAGGGTGTTTTCAAATGTAGGATTAGGAATTTGTATTAGTTCACAGGACCATTAAAGAAGTGTTATGTTTCTCTGTTGTTTATTGCAGTGAGTTAGCCCTAAAACACAAAGAAGAAGAAAGAGAAAAAAGAAGAAAAAGGACGAAAAAAGAAAATGGTTATTATAAGAAAAACTTTTCTAGGAATCTTTTTGGATTGACTTACATGTACATGTAGCCTGCTATGCAGACGTATTTTTCACTCTCATAAATTCGAAGAAAAAAGTAACGTCTGCTTACCCGAGCGCTTAATTAGTTTCCAATATGCACACCTCATTGTGTTATGGACCAATCAGATTTTACCTTCCATATCCTGGAAAGTGACGTAATGTTGCATTTAAAAGGAATTCAGACAATACATTTGCCATTAACCAATCATAGGAGAGTGTTCACTGGCGTGCCAATTCACTAAAATTCTAACAACGGCTTTGATTGGGCAGAAAAATCAAACGCATGCTGACGTCGTGCTTGCATATTGGAAACTAATTAAGTGCTCGGGTAAGCAGACATTACTTTTTTCTTCGAATTTATGAGTGAAAAAAATATGTCTGCATAGCAGGCTAACTTACGATGTACATGTAGTAAAAAAAATTGTTTACCTTTTACTGCATTTATGCAAAATTTGATTAGATTGTGAGGGACTGGGTACTAGTAGCACTATCATATATAGTAAATAAGTACAGGGGTTTCACATCAATAACTCGGTGGTCCAGTGGTTAAGGCTCTGGCCAACAGATCCGGTATGGTAATTCAATATCAATGGTAATTAGTATAGTTAATTAAAGCAATGTACAATGTACAATGTAGCACTGCATGTATGGAGACTTGTGGAGAGAGAGATAGGGGAAGGAAGTGATAAGGGAAGAGAGAGGTAGGAAAAGACAGGGCGAAGGAAGGATGGATATATTTTTATAATCTTGATAATAATTGTACTGGTTCAAAAAAAAATCGAACTGAGATCAAATTTGAACTGCAACATATACACGTGACTGAACTCTATTATAGAGAGTTAGGTTATAATGACCAAGCATGAGGTCTGCATGGATAGGAGAATATATATTGGTGAAGTTCCTTCTAGGGGCCATTCATTATTTAGAGAGAGAGGCACTGGAATAAAATGGGGGAGGGTCACCAATTTTCATGCAGCAAATTAGGGGGCCATAGCAAAACATGGCCCCCACCTCTCATTAATCACAGACCATGCAGACTTTTGGACATTGAATGTGGACTGAGCCACTTATAGGTGAGGTCTACTTTTAAAGTCAAAAAAGAATTCAACCAATATCCTTAAATATATCCTGACCAAACATTAGCTAAGGACCCTGTGAATGATTTACATGTATTGCATGAGAAACACAAACTTGTCAAAACTTTCACCAATTTTTATTTGAACGAGTAAACACACTTAAACATTCGCATGATCAGACATACATGTAGATGATAGATGTTATACCTTTATCCTTGGCTTGTAGTTAATCAGTAAGCAAGGTAAACTTGGAAAACAACTGCACAAGAAGAAATTAATTAAAACTTTTTTATTTTTATTTTACATCACTTTCTATGCAATAACTTATATACATGCACACTATTTCTTCTCATATTTACAACAAACAATCCTTTGAGCAAGGTTAAATATTATATTAATTAAATTGTCTTTTAAATGTAGATCATTATCTATATCTATACATTAAGTCTATTCAGTTACTCCATAATAGCCTGTTCAGCAACACAATGGATCAGGCCCAATATAAAATTAAAATATTAAACAGCTTCAAATACAGTACAGCTCAAAAAGAATGCACGCGCAAGAACTTCTTTTTGCGGACGCAAGAAGTTGATTATTGCGCTTCTTTTTGCGCTTATAATTAATTATCAACCGCAAGAAGTTAGACCCGCAAGAACTTCTTAAACGCAAGAAGTTAGAACCGCAAGAACTTCAACCGCAAGAAGTTCAACTTAATTCAAACGGGTTGAAACTCTCTTACTTATTAACGCGAAGTCGTCCCTTCGACTGGAAAGAAACAATTAAGTTACATTTTGCAGACTGAGGTTCACGTTCTGCGGGAAACATCAAATTAAAGTACTAAAGAAATATATTAGAACAACAAACACAAACTATGCAGCAAATTTATCGCATTTTGGAAGTGAAATTTCACATCTTAAATCCAAGTGCAACTTTTCGCTAATACTGCTGTTGAATAATAGATTGGTTGATTATATGACAAATGGCCCTAATAAGAGTTGTGTTCTTTATTGAATCCCACCGCCGCTCATGTGTTCAGCTGACTATTAAATAAGACAAACACTTCAGAAATATTAAAAGTAAAAACTCCGAGACAGCAGCCCAAAATATTTTCGCCTTTCACACTTCTTTATAATATTTATCACCGCCGTTTGTGTATATCGGCGAAAGCACTTACCTCCTTGCTGCTTCACAGCTCGCTTATAACGCATCCTCCCATATATTCTGATAACCTTACTGAAAATCGTTACTTAAAATGTAATATGGAAGCCTGAGCTTTCGGCACAAAATAATAACAAACAACGGCCGCTCGATCGCTTCAGTTCCCGTTATAAATACCGATGTTGCGAGGCCAGCTTTATAGTTTGCCGTGCAAAGCATAACATCAAATAAACTTTAGCGTCTGTAGTTTCACATTTATAGCACATCCCTGTGTTGCTCAAGGTTTCGGCTCAAATCATTGCAAATGTTCGCAGTCCTAATATAAGGCATATTTTCGAAATTAAAAATCTCTAGTTCTTGCCGTCTGAATTTCTCCACGTGCAAATCAGTCAGGCGTGAACGTGTCAGTCTGAGTTGATCGCTGCACTTTCTGAAGCCAAGTTGGCAATGAAACCGTGTAAAACTATACTCTTAGTCTTACCAGAAAACTTCTACTGGGAAAGTGGAATCCTTTTGAACTAAATGCGCCTTAATTCGTAGAATAGTGAGTGACTGTCTTCCCAAAATTTTACAGGTCAAAAAGAAGTGGTAATTTGCATATTGCGATCGACTCAACAATAATCGCTAAACGCGCAAATCAAAGCAGTTGGATCGAACTGCAAAACCTGGGAAACCTGGCAAAACGAAAGAAACAGTTAATAAACACTACCATAAACGAATCAAAGCAAATTGTTAAATACATCTATGTCTTTGAAAATAAGTTTTTCAAAAATATTACCGAAAGTCTTTCTAAATAAATTTGCCGTATACACTTGTAAACAAACCACGATCGAGCGTGCATTGTACTCGCGTTTCGAAGTTTGGACTTGAAACTTTTTGTATTGTTTAACTTTGTGCGTGGTCTTGCAGTTGAGCCGCAAAAAGCGGATTATCCACTCTTTACTTCTTGCGCGTTCTTGCGGCTGAGCCGCAAAAAGCGGGCTATCAACTTCTTAAACTTCTTGCGTGTTCTTGCGGGTGAGCCGCAAAAAGCGGGTTATAAACTTCTTGCGGGTTCTTGCGGCGCAAGAAGTTCTTGCGGGACTTCTTGCGGGTGCATTCTTTTTGAGCTGTACTGTAAGTACTTAATAGGTGCATAAGAAATATATAAATAAATAAATTAATATAATTATAACTAAATAAGTAACTAAGTAACTAAATACCTAAGTAACTAACTATTTAAGTGACTAAGTAACTATTTAAGTGACTTAAAGTAACTATTTAAGTGACTAAGTGACTAAGTAACTAAGTGACTAAGTAACTAGTAACTAAGGAACTAAATAACTAAGTATCTAAATAACTAACTAACTATAAATAAATAAATAAATTGACTGGAATTGACTATAATATGTAGTGGGATGGCTATAGCTTGGTTATTAAACAGCTTTGTAGAAAACTTATGCTTTTCTTTCTTCAAGATCAATGTTTACAGTGTACCTGCAGGAATTTTTATTATTGAATAGCAAGAAATAAGCAAAGTTATTTGTAAATAATGTATAGCTACAAAATGTATCTCTAAACCACTTATAAAATAAACTCTTTTGTGTTTAATGTACCTAAAGAGAACAAAGCCTCCAGCAATCCCTGAAGCCAAAACCCAAATTGCAACAACAAGAGGGAAGCATCTGAAAGAAAAAGCACAAGAGAAACTCAATATATTTTCTTCTAATAGAATCTTATGGTACAGAAAAACAACAGCACATTCAAGTAAAAAGATATCTCTGTGGAGTATATTAATGTACTACATACATGTATATTATTAGCAGCTGTTCTTGGTTGCACTACATGTAAATACTAAACCCCTGTAGTGACTGCAAATATATACATGTATATGTTGCAGTTGAAATTGACCATTCAGTTCAATTTGACCACGAGTCAAAACAAACTAGTTCAATTTGACCATCGGTCATATTCAACTAGTTCAATTTGACCCGGTCAAACCAACCTAGGTCAAATTGACCCAGGTTTCGCTATCAATGATTCTAAAAAAATCACACTCCCCTCCCTTCCATCCTCTCTCTCCCCTCCCATATACTTACACTTACCTTTCATTCAGATGTAATACCACGTACTGAACTCAGAAGGATTTGAACTCAGCAGCTCTGCCTTGACACACTCAGTTTTCCACTAACTTAACACACTGCGCCACAGTCAAGCACTTGTTGATTTGGAAGCAACATTTATTATATAAGTATAAACTTAAACCAGAACCCAGATCCTCTCGGGTTAACAAGTCAACACTTACATGAAGTAGTAACCCACGTGGAATCTGTCATGAAACTCCTTTTTTTTTTTGTGCTTTAGTTTGCTTCAAACAATCAATAATCATGTGAACTAATCCAAATCTTACCCCTACATTAAAAAAAACCCTAACCGTCAACAATGTGTGCTCACTAATTTGTTTGAATCAAATTAAACTAGTTTGTTTTGACCAAGGTCAATTTGAACTAGTTTATTTTGACAGGGTCAAATTGAACTAGTTTGTTTTGACCCATGGTCAAATTGAACTACATGTAGTTTGTTTTGACCCTTGGTCAAATTGAACTGAATGGTCAATTTCAACTACAACATAATTATATATATTGGGGGGGGGGGGGGGGGGGTACTCCCCTATATAAGGTATATGGGTATGTGCCACACTATAGGGTATGGTTTTTTAGCACAGTGGGTCTGGGATATGGTATCTAATTTGTCCTTTTGGTCTGGGATAGGATATCTATTTCGGTTGATTTTCGAGTTTAGATCAGGGATAGGGTATTAATTTTTTGAGCTTAGATCTGGGATAGGGTATGGAAAATCGCCTTTTTAGGTTTGGGATAGGGTCAGGGTTTTGAGGTCACTGCAGCACACCCCTACCCCCTGGGTTCACATCAAAGACCTGGATTCGCACCTTGGTCAAGGCTGTGATTCTTTTCAGGAATTAAATATAATCTATATATATATATACTGACGTATTAATACCATTTTGCTCCAGGTGGCTCAATAGTATAATCATACAGTGGTAATACAAAACAAGATAGCGGCTCTACAAAACGAACGGAAACTATCAATGAATAGATTCTCTGCGCCTTGTGTATTTGCATGGAATTAAACTTGGGCCGTATATCATTATGGATGTGCCTGGGGGTGGGGCATTTTCCTTACTTCTTTGGCTCCACTGTGGGGCATTTGAACACCTTACTTGTCCCTACCATGGGGAATTTGAAGAAAAAAACGAAAATGGTTAAATGCCCGGGGTTTGTCGGTGGGGGGGGGGGGGGGGGGGATGGGCATTGCTGGAATTGACTGATGCATAACTCGTATATTAAATTCAACTACAAACAAACAAAGTTAATGATGCTTGTATCTGCGACTGCTGTCATTGAAGAGGCAATTAAATCAAGAGATTAAATGTTATCTTTCTAAAACCTTGATGTATAATAAATAGGTCATGTGACAATAATACGTTGTTTATATCAAGAACGTATTATTAACTAGCTAGAGTATGAATAGTATTAATACACACACACACATTCTGTTCACTTCTACTTACCTAAAAAATTGGAATGTGAAGAGCACAACACAAATGGAACCAGCTGCCAAAATAGGCTTCAATCGGGTAAGGTTTTGACTTTCAAGTAGTTCCATGTTTTGGGAACTCTCTAAATTCAACCACCAGTATCCGCCATGTTGCTCCCTTTGGATAGAATTACCGGCCTCATTTGCATGTTAGCGTCCAGTCTCCCCATATTCGCGGCCAACATGGCAGCCATCACTGCTTCGTGGTGTACACTTTTATAACAGACACTTTAACACTTCTCAGCTTCTTTGAACGTCCTGCAACATGGAAGTGGAACTTAAAGAAACCTGCGAAGATGAGAAATTGGAAAAGGAAAATGGCCATGCAAAAGAGGTGAGCAAGCATAAGTTGATAAAACTGCGAGCCAGACTTGTTTTAAGGAACTGAAATAGTACTCAACTGTATTAGCGATTGAAAGTCATTTTGTAGCTAGTCTTAGGCAAAGGGGTTAGCTGTTAGCAATGTCTTTGAATTTATTATCATTACAAAGTAGGAGAGCAAGGGACTAGGGAGACAAAGGTCCAACCCAAATAATCTTCTTATTTAGTTGCCAATAATCTGTATCCCTTATCAGAAAACCCCAATAATCCATAATCCTAAAACACCATGTACTGTATTCTCCTCTTAATTCATAATGTGTGCGTCGATACCTTTTCATCGAATTGGCAGCCTCAATGCAGACCATAATTATAGATACCACCATGAGACACAGGTAGCCCAAGCAGACATAAATATCCATATTTATTATATTTAGCATGTAGACCGTGATTGTTCTTCACAACATATTTATGGACACATTCATTGCAGAATTACCCTGACACTTCACTAATTAATAATTCATTTTTTGTTAAAACGTACCCCCAAAAACAAGGAACGGACATTAAACACTGACCAATCTACCAATTGGCCGGGAAAATTATCTAACAATAGTTCAACTTGTAAACATGCTGTGACAACTATATAGGAGATATGGATGCTGCTAGTTATGGGCTCCTGCCTGGATTTTGTCCATGGAGTCTAATTCCTATAGATTACCCAAATGGACTACCCCAAAAAATACTATTCTGGGCAAGTTGCTGCTGTAAGGAGCTTGTTTTGCTGTAGCTTGTATAATATTCATGATTTGCCATCACTGTAGCTTGTATAATAACAGTATCACAGGCATCACAAACGCCACAATCTTGTATTTTGGGTTACCTGTGGTCACTACAGCATGGTTTCATAGGTATCATCATAGGTGATTACAGGGTTAGAAAAAAAAATAGAAGACCCACTTGCCCAGAGGGCAAGTGATTCCAAATTGTACTTGCCTGATTCCTCTTCCCACTTGCCCAAACCATTTTCTCGGGATTCTAAAAGTAGTGTCCTATCCGTAAAAAAACATGTAGATTGGTCCCTCCCTGAAAAGAATGTTTTCAAGCAATAAATCTACCCTCTGGAAATCTCGCATGCAGTAACAGGCTCAGTGACTCCACTTGCCAGCTGCATGGGCAAGTGTGATTTTCTAGCACTCACCCAATGTTGTTTTATAAGCACTCTTCCGGATGAGTGGTTTCTTCGAACCCTGGATAATAGTAATACAAAATGCATTAAACTCATCACCAATAGATGAGCTTGGGGTTAGGTACCTTTGGTTGAAGTGCCGGACGAGCATGTCCAAGTACAACAAGGAAGTAACCATGGCAACCCTGCCACAGTCCACCCCCTGGTACCTGTCACACTGAAGA
Organism: Actinernus sp. WN-2022; assembly: GCA_030867875.1. Classification (NCBI taxonomy): domain Eukaryota; kingdom Metazoa; phylum Cnidaria; class Anthozoa; order Actiniaria; family Actinernidae; genus Actinernus; species Actinernus sp. WN-2022. The sequence goes on along the minus strand of JAOWCC010001634.1, from coordinate 74,567,593 downwards.
TTCAGTGGAATACTTACCCATCCCATCAATACTTACCACAAGGGAGAGGAGGGTGGGAGCAGTGATCCGCAACGATCAGCAAGCAAAGGCACTGAATAGCAAACACCAATGATCCGCGATGATCAGCAAGAAAGCTATGACTGAAATGACCACGCACAAAACCACATGTAGCCCCTGTCAGGCCTCTGGGCCCCCCGCATAACATCTCTCTATGGGGGATGACTGCTGGCCAGCATTGTCTCGAGTTTAACTTAGCCTAAATTACATTTAGCCACATTAAACAGAGTGAAAGTACCATTCAATCAACTCCCTACATGTACATGTATATTAACCACAGAGGTTCTTCACTCAATTTCCCAGTTCTCTTACTTCTCTTACTAAATTTTAGATAGCAGTCACCGTAGTTGGAGCCATGAAGAGGACAGGAAGTGATTTTGATGTTGATGAGGAAGAGAACGAATCATTACCTGGTAAATTTAATCAAATTGACTATTAGGGGTAACAAATGGTAAATATAAGACTTTCTGAGATGCAGAGACTTTCTTTTTAAAATAAGAGCCCAAGACTTCACACTTTCTTTTCAATTTCAAGACCCTGAGACCCAAGGAAAAGGTACTTCATTGGAAAACAAGACTTCAATTATAGATTCATTTATAGATTCCGAGGTATACTAGAGATTTGAAGATCCAAAAATTCAATACCAGGAAATTTGAGATTTCAAGGCTCAGAAAGGAGGACATGCATGTATTTGCCACCTCTCTACTATTGCCATCTTTTATATATCATAAGTTATTTTACAATAATTATATATAATAATTTTATATAACATACAGTAGTTTATAATCGATAAGTACTCCTTGCATTTTTTAGTTATTCTTGTATTTGATCAGACTACCATACCAGGCATAAACTTGTTTCTAATACCTGTCAATTTTTAAATCTTCATAGCAAAAGCAAAGAAGAAAAGGGGTAAGAAGAAAAAGAAGAAGAAAGACAAATCTAAAAACAGTCTTCTTGAGAATAAGGTAATTAAAATAAACTTTTGGATCAATCACGGATTCTGGGAAACCCCCACCTCCTCCCCCACACTTCACCCTAACCTTTAATGGTTAATCATTAATAAAATGATGCATATCCAAGGGAGGGGTGGGTGGGTAGTTTCCCAGAAACCGGAATTGAGCCAATAATTTTTGGTAGAGTTTAATGTGAATGACATCATAGAATTAAGGTATGGGCCATGGGTCCAATAATATACTGTAAAGACGAATCTTCACTTGTTGGTAAGATAAAAAGGTCCAGCTTATCTATGAGTGTTTTTAGTACAGTAATTAGCTTTCCTCTTTTTTGTGTTGTCTTCCATTCTTACATGTAAGGTTTATTTTTCAGCCATGCATTTTTAACATATTTTGTTATTTGGTGATATGATATTTGTAATTTGCTGTCAAACCTACATATACACTGCAGGGCTTGCACAAGTATTTGAAAAGTAGGGTCAAGGTCCAAACATTTTGTACTTCCACTTGCTCCACAGTTATATTAAACAATAGTAGTAGTATATGTAGTTTTATAATAATTATAAACACTGGGAACATCCTAAGAATGCGCGATTTCATTGGATGCTAGGCCTATAAGCATGCACTATTTTTTTATGGTGCATGCCTAGCTACCAATCAAATTGCAAGTTTTTTATGGTGCACGGCTGGAAAAATCGAAACAAACCAACAACCTTTTCCTTTTTCCCAATTTTTGTGCTGCTGTAACATGCACAAAAGTCATGGAAACCTGAAAAGAAACTGAAGTTTTTGAAGAAACCCCAGAAGTCCTGTTGTCGAATCCGCAAAAAGCTGTTTTGCGAAATTAGATGAACAAAAATTAAACAACTTTTATCAAATTTGTACGTGAAGTCGACAAAATCAAACACTAAATGGGTTGTAAAGACTTTTGAAGGTAAGAAAGCCAACGCTTTAACTGGGAAAAAACGTATTTCTTTCATGAATTATTAGAAAAATAAATAAAACCAAAGTATGTTTTCTTATGTCATTTTGCATTAAAATGGCTTCCCTGAAACTTGGGTGATGTCATTTGTTTACTTTTTTTACCCCATGAATTTCCCTCATATTCAAGGCCCTGCCCACTTGACCATATAAAGTTTTTCAACTTTTTATATTATAAAATAAATAGAAGATGGCTTTCTATGTTCTTTACAAAAATTATGCACTTCTGAGCTCTTGAAATGCAGCATTTCAAGAGCTCAGGCGTGCATCATTTTTATATAGAACATAGAAAGCCAATGGAGCTTGTCAAATAGGGAGGTTTTACTAATTTTAGGATTCAAGGATTTAAGGGAGGATAATGAATAATTAATGTTAAGTTAATGGAGGAGGGTGAGCAAAGTGGGCGCACAGTGAATAATAATTAATTATGAATGAGTAATAAGAGTGAATAACGAATGGTAATAGGGATTAATTAATAATTAATGAGTAATAATAGTGAGTAATTAATAATTAATGAGTATCCTGAATAATAAGTATGATGAATATTAATAAGGTGGAGGAAGGATATTAATTTATCTATTAAAAATGGCAGCTGAATATTAATAAGGTGGAGTCCTCCTCCAGCAGGTGCCAGCATGCCCACGCATTTTTACCCCCTGCATTATGCATGCATGGATGCCAAACCACAGTTACACCTGCACTACTGAACCCTTTCAGAATCCCTACAGAACCCTAAAATGTTGTGCATCAGAGACCCCCATTTGTGCATTAATGCAACCCCTGCGCTATTGTACATGTTAGGGTTAACAATATAAATGTACACCCCATCCATACATGTACTTTCAGGTGCAGCCACCTGGTGACAAACCTTACCTTGCTCTACTTCTTGACAAGTTTTTTGGTCCAAGAGGAGAGAGACCAATGGCCTCCCGGCTAAAGATGTCTGATGTGCAGGATCTGATCCTGTATGCTGTGATGAGGAACTCACTTTATTTTCCACCACATTGGTGTTACTTGGGATTACCACAGAAACTAAAGAAAACTGTTATCATTCTGTTGAGCTCTGTGGGAGAAAACGACTTCAAAAAGCATGAGGATAGTTTTCCCAGTATCAAGAAAGAATTATCTCTGGTAAATATACTGAGGTGTTGCATTCCATGCAAGATGTATTTAAAAGTCTTTGACATCATTCTGTATTGGTTAGTGTTTTTTTAACTTTGCAAAAGTTTTCACAATAGAGATGATGATGATAAATTATGATGATACTAATGATGATAAATGGCCAACTTAACCATAATGTCAGCACAAAGCTGAATTGCTTTGGATTCATCTCTGAAGAGGGTCTTTTCCAGATTTTCCTATTATCTAATGGCACATTCTGCAGTGCCAGACAGTTTACAAACATGAATATTTATACAGTATTATGCTCCATTTAATGCAGAGAATATAGTACACTGGCTCAGTGTCCCATAGGCTGCAAAACCATAAGCAACTCTTTGTTTATTGTTTGTGTTTTTAGGTTGTTCCAACAAAGGCTAGTGGATCAGAGTTTGGTTTTGAGTTTCCTCATGAAACTCTGCTAGCTTGTCCTCTGTCCAAATCAGAGAAGAGAAAGAGAAACTACACAAAGAAATTAGAACAGGAAAAGCAAGGTACAGCTGGAGGGAAGAGCTGGGAGAGAAATTGTAATTAATGGTGCTTTTTGTGGGGGAAAGTTTCATTAGCTATATTCATTTGAGACACTATTCACAACGCTAATAATGATATGAACAGTGGAATTTTAGTTATAAATATAAAATAACTGATGCTAATATACATTTGCACGTGGCTTACGCAATATCCTCGTTATAAATACTGCTTGCGAGTAGCATCCTTGGCGTTCTTTCACAGTTAAACCCAGCAGTTAACCCCTCCCCCCTCCCCCCAGTGATCTCGCATGGGTCCTTGGCTTACTACCCTAAGCCAAGCCGTCCCAGCTTGGCTTAGGCCGCTGGATCTACATTTTATCCCATACTTAATTCAACTGGGCATGAATGTGAGTGTGGTAGAATATATTACTTTTTAAATGCTAAACAAACCACACATGAATTCCATGCCTTTTGTAGTACTTCCAGACAAGGTAGTGATGCACATACTTTTGAACTATTAATCATTATCCACACAAATGCATAAGAACTAGTTGTTTCAAATTGAAAGTGACTGCTGTCGAGCGAATATAGTAGCAATTGATTAGAATCTAAGCCATGTACATGTATTAAGGCCATCTGATATACCCATCTAATATTATAAGAGCACGATTTGAATGAATGAAAGTATTCATCATAGCTGAACGCAGAGTAACAAATGGAGTATTGGCCTTGTGTTCGCTTTTAATTAACCCCTGATATTCTTTGTCATACTTTATAATCCAAACTAATTGGTTGTCATTTGCTGCTTTGTTTGCCTCAATGGCTCTACCACAACGGACGGTACACATGTGTATTTCCCTGGAATTGAATCCCAGATCAACGTACCCTGCGAGCAGAGGTTTGTCAAAAAAGAAACCTCTATGCGCCATGGTATATCTGGATTTCCATTGGCCGAGAAAAACGAGATGGTAATCATTGTAGATTTCAGATTGTCCATTTCCTATTGTTAACGGCAAGAGAATGGTGAAGAAGAGAAAATAAATCTTCAAGCGTATAAATCAAAGCTTTCTTTAGGATAAATTAAGGAAGATTTATTGAACGGTAATTTCAAGTTACTGTATTCTGTGCAATTCAGCAAAATGAGAAGAAGACAAAGCTGGAGTTTGAAACCCTTATCAATCGTTGCCAAACAAAAAACTGTGTGACGACATAAATAACGGCTGCAAAGCATACTGTGGGTTCTTGCAGAACCAGTGATTGCCAAAAAGCCATATGCCCATAAATTTATTTCATTTATTTCATTTATCAACCAAAAACTGTCAACCTACACTTTGTACCCTCCGTGCTCGCTACATGTAATGTAGCTCATGTGCTCACTTTCTCACATGACTTGACTCATAAATAATCCTGATGTACAGAAAAACAAACAGATTTGAAAACAAACAGACATCGCCATACTTTTAAACTTGAAGCGATTATATGCTGGCTCGCCTGGCGGCTCGCCAGCAATTTATACTTCCTTTAATGGCATTCACTAAAATCAAAATAATATTAGATAGCTTGTGAGATCTAATTTTGTAAACAAACATGTTGTAATAATTTTCATTTGTTTCCATCAGTTCTGAGTCATGACAGGGAGCATTTCATGTTGAGTAAAGAGCAACTGGCAGCCAATAAATATCCACAGATGTGTTATGACACTGCCCCAGACACCTGCAGCAGTGGTAGGTTGAAATATGCCTTCATTTCAAGATTCTAAAAAGGGTTTTTGTAATTTTTTGGGATAATTAATTATTGATCTCTAATTTAGGATGTTTATAGCTATACATTTAGTCACTAAGTTTGGGTTTGGTCCTGTGAACTAATCCAAACATTAAATCCTACATTTTAAAACACCCTATAACCATCAACAACAGGCCCATTTCGTGTGACTGTCGTGCCCATTTCTTGTCTGGCTCATTTTAGGCTTGTGTCAGGCTGTAAGGTCTAGTAGTTTTATAATTCGTACGTGCAGTGCACACTTAATTTAATTTCGATTTCATGTGATTGTCGTGCCCATTTCTTGTCTGGCTCGTTTCAGGCTCATGTCAGGCTGTGAGGCCAGGCTGTTCAAATTTTAAAATATTCCAAATGTTGTTGGGCTCTTGTTGTGCTCGTCTTAGTCTGTCGTCAAACCTAACATGGCCATAACATGAGCATAACATTTGTTTGACTCTCTAGCGCCGAACCTGGCAGTTTTTTTTGTCAGGTTCATATTTGGCCGATATTTGGCTCTTTAAAGCAGCAGTATACTGCTGGATTCAGGCCGGATTTTGTCTCTGTCAGGCTCGAAATTTTCGTACGGGCTAACCATTCAAAAAACAAGTTTAAACCTAAATGACAAATTCTCACTTGCTTAAGCAGGGGTATTAATATTACAATTTAATCTACAGTGTACATGTAGGTTGAATTGAATTTAACCTACAATGTAGGTTGATTGTTTGACAACATTAGGTTCAGAATCGGACTTAATACCTGATAACAGATTTTACCTACAAGAGCTATAACATTATATTTTCAAATCATTCTTAGCTAAACTGCTTTTTGAAAACACACATTATTGGACATGTTGTGAAAATGTTGTATCATGCAGACAAGGTCTATTTAAGAAATAGAAAACATTTCCCGTGTTTCTATAGAGTTATAGAAACACGAGTGGGAGTTTGGGAGAACGAGAAATGGCAGTGGGAACACGAGCCCGAAGGGCGAGTGTTTCCACAGCTATTTCGAGTTCTTCCAAACTTCCACAAGTGTTTCTATAACTCTATAGAAACAAGAGGAAAATGTTTTCTATTTACTTTATAAAATAAGCGAATAAAAGCACAGAAACGCTCGCTTAATTTGATAACCAAAAGGTAAATTCTCACAACTAGCTCAAGCGCGCGCTCAACTGTCTATGTTTCTATAGAGTTATAGAAACATGGCTTACAGCCAATCAGAGCGCGCGTACTATCGAAACTATTTTATAAACAGATGTAGAATATGAAGAAAGGTCTAGCCATTGCAGGTATAGACAAAGCCAAGCAAGTGGGTCACCATGTGTGACATTTTATCGTGCAAAAAAACGGCACTTTTGTCTGTTGTAGTGTTTGATTTTTTTATTGATAAATACGAGTGTGGTAAATATGCTAGTCATAAAGTTGCTATAAGTTTCGAGTTGCAAGTTGTGAGAATCCAAAATCCTAACCCTACAGTGTACATTAAAAAATACCCTAACCGTCCACAACGGGTGCTCACTCATTTACATGTACATGTAGCTCACTGAATTTATGGTGTTTAGAGCTAGTCAATAATATGAGTTTAAATAGGGCTAGATCACTAAACAACACATGCTTCTCCATTCTCCCTATATATATGAACTAATACAAATCCTAACCCTACATTTAAAAATACCCTAACCATCAACAACGGGTGCTCACTCATTTAGTTCACTGAATTTATGGTGTTTAGAGCTAGTCATTAATATGAGTTTTTAGGGCTAGAGCACTAAACAACACAATCCCATGCTTCTCCGTTCTCCCTATATATATATATATGAACTAATTAATGCAAATCCTAACCCTACATTTAAGAATACCCTAACCGTCAACAACAGATGGCTAACTAATTTAGGGTGTTTTGAGCTTAAGTCACTAATTTTGGGTTTTAGAAATATATCACCGCTAATCCAAATCCTAACCCTACATTTAAGAATACCCTAACCGTCAACAACAGATGGTTAACTAATTTAGGGTGTTTTGAGCTTAAGTCACTAATTTTGGGAGAAATATATTATCACCGCTAATCCAAATCCTAACCCTACATTAAAAAATACAACTCGCAACTAGCAACTCACAACAAGCAACTAGCAACTTCATGACTAGCAATATACCTGTATCCAATAAATACTGACAATTGTCTGTCTACCAGAATCTATGACACTGACATGATGTATACATTATTTTTTCATTAGATTTTTTGCCTTGTGTAACTAAAGACAAGCCCACTCATGAATCTACAGGTCCATCACCTATGTTTGCAGTGGATTGTGAAATGGTAATGTACGAGTAGAGCAACATCGACATTGCATGACCTAGTGCTGCAAAAACAAAAATTGTTAAACCTTCATGATAGATTATTCATGATAATAATAATAATAATAGGCCATATTTATATAGCGCCATATACCACAGTTTCATGGCGCTTTACATTTTACTGACATATCCCATCTTGCTCTCTTTTGTACTGTTTTTTTTTCTATTTTCAGTGTGACTCCTCCGAGGGGAAAGAGCTAACAAGAGTATCAGTAGTAGATGAGTCATTTAATGTTGTGTATGACACATTCGTCAAACCGGACAGACCAATTATCAACTACAAAACACAGTATGTACTGCCTACAGTTATACTCAGATTTCCCCCAGTCATTTCTTGTATAAGTAAAATAATGTTATTAGGGCATAATTATAGCATGACATGAGGGAAATTAGTGATTAAGCCAAGGGAGGATTTGTGGAAATCCCAATGCTGCAGGATTAACAGGCATTGTGCCATACCCTATTTTGCCAAGGAACAGTCCAATGTTCTCTCATCAGTGTGCATGCCATTCTAATGTTGTCTCTTGCATGTCAATGAGGGAAAATTAGAACAAGTATGCATGCTGATAAGGGAATTTAGAGATTTTATGTACCTGAACAAACAAAGAAAACCAAGGTGATCATGGTATTATCAAGCAAATAATTCCCAAATGATGTACTAAAAGTCGAAACTACTTTCTACATTTCGGAAGATTAACATCTGCAGTATTCTGAGGTATTCTGATTTTGGAATAGCCAGAATACAATGTATGTCCCAAAAGAATGTGCCCTTAATGAGATATTAATGGCAAAGAAAGAATAATTTTCTCCCAATATGGGACTTCCAGCACCATTCTCACTGATGATTAACCAAAATATAGTAGGAATCCATATTTTTCAAATTTGTTGTTTCAAAGGGCTTTACTTAGGAGCCAGATTAGGTCCTTGTAAATAATTTATTTTATTAAGAAGATTGTTGTTGTGCATTTGGTAGGTACAGTGGAATCACAGCACAAACGCTTGAGGGAGTCACCATAAGGCTTGAAGATGTTCAACATGAATTACAAAGAATACTTCCATATGATGCTATCCTTATAGGCCATTCATTTGACTGTGACTTCAATGCCCTTCAGGTATTTTATTTTTGCCTGGCTTATTGCTTTAAATGGCCGGCATTGTCGACCCACAAATGATAGACTTTCTTATGATAAAAGACAAAAATAACCACTCGGATTAGCAGAGTATGCTTTCCAGGTATACTGGAGAAAATTGTAAACAGTATTGACAAAGGATATGGCAAAGATTCAAGTGGATGAAAGAATATTTTAAGAAAAATTCAGAGCAACTTGAAATTAGTTAACTATCATTAACCGAAATAAAATTCTAGCATAAGCTTTTGTAGTCCACTTTAATCTTAAAGTGCCAATGAAATGAAAAAATCGATCCCGTTTTTTATTTTATTTTATTAAATTCTCGCTTCCCTTAGTCACTTTGTGCAATTATAAATCAATTTAGAGAGCGCGAATTATTATTTTTCGTATCGAAGTCAGACAAAATTGCCAAAATCATGCGACAATTTTTATTCCGTTAAAGATATGCTAATCACATGCATGACGTCACTTGGTCTGCATATTTTATTCCCAAAGGAAAAATATGACCAACGGCAAAGCTTCTATTTGAAAAAATACGGCAAACGTCCAGGTTTCTCTAAGTAAGACATATTTAGAATGAAAATTAGTATCTATGGAGACGAATATAAATGTGCAGACCAAGTGACGTCACGCATGTGATTACCATATCTTTAACAGCATAAAAATTGTTGCCTGATTTTGGCAATTTTGCCTGACTTTGATACGGAAAAAAGTTATGTTTGTGCTCTCCAAATTGTACAAATTGACTAAGGTAAGCATAGAATTTAATAAAATAAAATAAAAACGAGGTTGATTTGTTCATTTCATTGGTACTTTAACCATCCTCTCTTGAAAAAGTTTGAAAAGCATATCAGGATATTCACATTTCTCTTCTATTTCAGGGTGGTCTTTTTGTGGTTTTATTTTAAAGAAACTTGAAGATTCAATTTGATTGACAGTGCCCCCTCCAGTGGCATTACCTTTATAAACCTCGTAGTACATCACAATTATTACATAAAAAATATTGCATAACATCGTGATCCATGATTGGTCGCTTCTTGGTCCATAGCTTCCCATACAGACCGCAAATTATATCTTTAGTTAATATAGTTTGACACTGCATTGAATGAGAAGTAATATTGCATAAATTATGTATACCTGTGGTATCAACAAAATAAAGTCTTCAATGAAAAACAACAGATATGGATAAATGTTAAGCTTATTAGCAAATGTCCTCTGGTTTTCCGTGGTGTGGACTCTTATTTACCACGATTTACGTCATCACATGGTCAAAATTTGTTGTGGACTCACAAGGTGTAGCCGAGTGAGTCCACAACAAAGTTTGACCATGTGATGACGTAAATCGTGCTAAATAAGAGTCCACACAACGGAAAACCAGAGGAAATTTGTTTTTTACAACAATATTAGAAAACGTACAAGGAAGTTTTGTTACAAAGCGTGATAGCTTTGAAAGAGCCAGCATTGTCTATAACTTTCTCACATCAGCACCGTTGTCTGGACTCTCATTTACCACCGCACATCGACCAATCAGATCGCGAGATTACCGGCAGTTTTGGTAAAAAAGTTATTTGACTATCACCTTGATATTTCACATTGTACAGTATTCAGTATAGTATAACATTGTTTTCATCCTTGGTATTAATTCATGCAAATCATATACAGGATTCAACTGGATTACAATGTTTTGTCTTGGTATTAATAGTTGCTCTGTATCAATTATTATCTCCAGATGTACCATGATCGAGTAATTGACACCTCCGTCATATATGGAGACAAAAGAGGTTCAAATTTCAAATCAGCACTTAAATATTTAGCACAACTATACCTCAAGTAAGTTACTGTTCCATGCAAGAATTAGTGTAGCTCTTAGTAATGACGAATGCAGAAAAGTACAACTGAAAAACAATGTTTTCTCTCAAAATAATGTTCTTTTATGCCTAAATCTATTGCTGTGGTTGTCTCCTGTATCAGAAATCCATCAGAAATCCAGACATCAGAAATTCCACTACACCAACATACATGTATGTCATTTTTTGACCAATATAAAGTCAAAACTGTGGCTCTGTACTGAAAAACACATTAGTAAGTTAGTATTATTATTGTTATTGTTACTGTTATTGTTATTAGAGTGGTTTTATTGGGTGTCGTAAATCCAAAACCAGAACCAACCATGGGAGTACGTTACATGTAAAAATGCAATGAACCAATCACAAACTGACCACTAGGTAATTCATGATTGCCTTTACTTGAACCAATCACGAGAAAAAGTAAATGCAATGATGGATTTAACTAACCAATCAAATTCTAAAGCAATCACCTTATTACTTTTTGACTCTCAATCAGAAGCCACTCTATGATTATTTAAGTCTTATGCTCCGGCTATGAACGATAGCACTGAATGGCCAGGAATGTAAAAAGGTGTTCATTTTCTGTTCTTCTCTCTCATAAATTCATCGGTTGATAGTCATAAATTCAATAGAAGACCATCGAAGTAATGCACTTTCACAGGAGCCCATATGGGCTCCTGACTTTCATTAGATAACTTTTGAAGTTTTAATTTAGTTTTGATCAAACTAACTATGGTTTGACTTCAATGAAAATCAACCGTGAGCAAAGTTCTCACATTTGAGATTCGAATATATTTTGTCTTCCCCTTTCCTATTGGCTGGATGGTGTTTTCTTTAAGTTTTCACAGTACAAATGACCAACAGCACACAGTTCCCTTTATTTTCTGTTTGTAACTTTGACTGAGGACATCTCAGACAGCACTTAAGACGCATTCAAGCAACATCGTGCGAGAGGCCATACTCATTGCCGCATTGTATTGTCTTTTCCTATAGTTCTTACGCGAATCATTATACTCAATTTGTTGTAATTATAATTTTATTGATGTTCTGTCACAGGAAAACTATCCAGACGGGATGTGATGGGCATTGTTCCATACAGGATGCCAAGACATGCATGGAATTAGTTAAATTAAAAATAGAAAAAGGTACGAAATAATGTAGACAGTCGGTGAAAGAAAAATGCACCAAAATGTACGTAAATGCCAAGCCCTAGAAGGATCATGGGAAATAACTATTTCTGAAATGTAAGAGAGCGACGGCAGTGACGACGGGACGTAGAAAAGTGTTTTCTGTTTACTATTTTCTTTATTTGGCTCTGATTAATTTTCACATCTAAATCTTCGAAAAATATGATCAGCATAGAGTTCCCTTCATGCCGAGCAAAAAGCGGAGTGATTCACTTCCTTTATACGTTTGCGTTCGAGCGGTCGAAATGTAGACAACTATACGCGCATTTTCACGTACAGTTATTGTATTTTGTAATTAAGGTGCTTTCTTAAGCTCTCTATTTTACAATTTTACAAACATTCTACATAATTTTTACATAGTTCTTCATAGTCTGTAAATGGTTCAATTTTTCCAGTGGTACTGACTGTAAATTAAAGGAATTTTAAATTACCATATTATGTTTCTGTTGAAGGTCCCTTATTTGGTATTCCAACAACAGTGTCTGAAGGGTAAGTACATGGTTTCAAGCCAGTGACATGGGCGGATCTAGGATTTTTTCAGGGGGGGGGGGGGGGGGGGGCGGGGGCGGTGTGGCTGCAAACATAGCACCATTTTGAATACAATTTTTTCCGGAATGTAATAAATATTCTGCATGGCTTTAATTTATGGAGGTCAGAATAATATAACTATTACATAAATACAGTCCATAAACATGAAACCGAAACAAAATGGTAAATAAGTATGAATAACGTAAGTAAGTAAAGTAAATATCGTACAAGCTTGAAGAGCTGCTCTTGAAAGGCCAAGACATCTGACATTCTAGAATCTAAAGGGTGTTGGCTAGCCACCCAATCCACCCACCCCCCCCCCCCCCCCCCCTAAATCCGCCCCTGAGTGATTGGTGGGCAGTCAACCAATGCAATGCAATGCACATTCTTTTGGGACTATTCCAAAATAGGAATTGCAGGAATAGACGGTATTCGTGTTCTTTTAGGACTTATTCCATTTTCGGAGTGAACAGAACAGCATTATCATGAATTGTGATCCTGATAATATAGATATGAAAATACTGGGCTCCTGTTGGCTGAGCATAGACATGTGAATCACTTTTAAACAGCAGTACAAACAGTTAATTCGATGCAAAAACTAATTAATTCAGCTCTCCTTTTCATTTTTACTTCTATATTATTAACCGGTAATCATTAGTGTGCAAGTGCAATTCATGATTAAGAGTATAAGTGATGTTTGAAAATTCTAACAAATTAACACGAGTCTGCAGGAATTGGTATTTGTGGAATTTTCAAAGTAACATCATGAGCACTGTTAACTTAATCACTACATGCATGTAATTGAACTTGCACACTAATGATTACCAATACTAGAATAAACAGAATGAACTGAATACAGTTTACTTAGAATTATTTTTTGGAATTTTTGGAGGGAAATATCTGGAACCCACGTGTCCAGCGGAGTTGTTAGTTTCCAGGTTACCTCCGTCAAGATATTTCCATTTTTGGAATATCTGTTTGTGTTATTTTGAGAATTTAACAGTTAAGTATAGTCAGAATAGTCCCACAAGAATGCGTCCTATATATACAAAACTTTACACTATATACATGTAGGTAGGCCGATAATGGCCACCCCATTCATTTAACTAAAAATCTCATATTTGTTCGCCGATAACTCTGAAACAAAACGTTCTGCTTCAAAATGGGGCCCAGAGATGTAGTTTTGATCTCTCAGAAACATTTAATTTAATTTACGAATCCAACATTGAAATAATGCAAACAATTATTAAGGTAGCAGAAGTCTGATCTATCATGGAAGCAACCTGAGTTGTGATTACCCTGGGTGCCAGAGGTTCTACTGCCCTCTCTAAGCTAAAGTTTAGGATCGACGAGAAGGCTTCTCGTCGATCCTAAACTTTGGCTTATAGAGGGCAGTAGAACCTCTGGCACCCAGGGTAAGTTGTGATCAGTTGAGAACCAAACTGTTTTGACCACGGTGATAGTTCACATTTCCCATTTGCACTCTTTGTAATCAGGACAAACATGGCGGAAAATACAGTGTTTGTATGATAATCTTGTGTTCAATATTTTGCCCGAAATTATATGACCACCCCAGAAGATTCGTAGAACAAGATTCTGTTCATAAAATCTTAAGACTGGAAGCATCCTATGAATCACTCAGTTTTGCATTTGAATTTCCCACTTATTTCTATTACCTCAAGTTTAATCAGCAAAATCTTTTGCCACGCATATTTAGTTTTGAGATTCGAAATGTTTCAAAAATATGATTTTGGGCAAGATATTTGACACCAGATTCTCATGGTTACTAAGAGTACAAATGGGAATGTGAACTCGTCTATAGTACTAGCAGTAGTGGTTCATTATATTTTCCATTGGTAACTCATATCTGAATTGTGATTGTAGGCTGTTTGAGGTACTCACCCGGGGAAGAAAACAGGGTAAGCTGTTTTTACCTTTACACAAGTACATGATTCATAAGCCTTGGTTTACTTGAGAAGCATTTTGGACACGACCGACTCCTAAATTTTGGTACGCGTGCCAATTTTTTTCGGCACGGCAACCCTTGCTTTTGTTGTGTAAATGAAAATGTTCCGGTTACGTGTGCTCGAAAATCTGAGTGCTGAGACCCTGTGAAAAGGTAGCCTCGGCCCGCCTGTTTGGAGTGCCGTGCCCAAGTTAGGAGTACCGTACCCAAGTTAAGACTGCCGTGCCCAAGTTAAGACTGCCGTGCCCAAGTTAGGACGGCCGTGCCCAAGTTAGGTGTGTCGTGCCCAAGTTAGGAGTGTCGTGCCCAAGGTAGGAGTGCCGTGCCCAAGGTAGGAGTGCCGTGCCCAAGTTAGGACGGCCTTGCCCAAGTTAGGACGGCCTTGCCCAAAGTGATTGTCGTGTACACCGGGCTAGTATCAGCTTCGTGGCGAGGTGATATGTACAACGTCTTGTAGCAGCTTATTATACGACATTTTTCGACTGTGTCAAGTTGCCGCAAAGGACTTGTTGCAACGGTATCATTGTTCTACCTGTTACCTGCATTCACCAACACTACTGCTTCGCGGGAAACAAATTGTACAAGAATGTTGCGAGACGTGTTTTGCACACAGGTTTCTAACGCATTAAACCTTCAACTGCCACATGAAGATTTCCTCTATTGGGTTACAAGTTGCCCGAAAAAATCAAGTCCTACCTCGGCTTAGCACTTGCCTTTATTAACTTGTAAGATGTTTGAATTACTATGGTTGTTACCTTTGTCTTAATCATAGCATTCAGGAGCCCATTACCAGGAGCGTCCATCTCCCATACTAGGTCTGTGAGTCAACGTATGACCGGATTGAGCTATATTTAGAACAGATCTCACGGGAGTTCATGTGCCCACACTTTGGGAATCCAATCAAACCATAGTCAGGACAATGCAGCGTTAGTAAAATCACCTCAAAGAATAATAGATCATTCTTAATCTCGATAATTACGGCAAGCATATGCACGATCGCAGCAGAGTCAGAAGGCAGTTACCCGGGAAACATGTTCTAAAAATAGCTCAAACCGGTCATACGCTGACTCACGGGTATAGTATATATGGACGCTCCTGGTAATGGGCTCCTGTAGCATTTTAGTTGCGATTTTAGTATAGGTCATTAGACACTAGGACCTTATGGTTTTTTTGTCTCCTAGGTGCTATAATCGATTTACCAGGAATTGTGAGAAACCATTCAACAGGAAGCCATCACGTAATACCATGTACATCAGATAATGAGGTGAGGCGGATCAATGCCCCACCCCTCCCCCACACTTCACCCTAACCTTTAATAATAATAATAATAATATATTTTATATAGCGCACATGATCCGAAAGTTCTAAGGCGTTTTACAGGAATATATATGTATATAACAATAATAAATCTAAATTATAATTAAGACATTAAGATATACATTAAAAATATACATTAAAAATATACATTAAAAATATACATTAAAAATATACATTAAAAATATATATTAAAAATATACATTAGGAATATATCTTAAAAATAACAATAGCTGGTCTAAATGGGATAGGTCTGACGGAATAGATAGGTCTTAAGATTACTTTTAAATGACATTAGATCGGTCTCAAGTCTCAAGTGTCCAGGTAATCCATTCCATAGTTTTGGAGCACAAATAGAGAAAGCTCTGTCACCATAAGTTTTGGAACTCGACCAGGGAACTCTCAGAAAGCAATGAGAGGACGATCTTAATGATCGTGCAGGAACATATCTCACGAGTAAGTCAGTAATATACTTAGGCGCTAGCTCATTGAGTGCTTTTGAACGACAATAACAAAATCTTAAAGACAATACGTTGAGTAACAGGTAGCCAGTGAAGTTCTATTAGTAACGGAGTTACATGGAGTTACTTCAACGGCTAATCATTAATAGAACGATGAATATCCAAGGGAGGGGTGGGTGGGTAGTTTTCCAGAAACCGGGATGGATCCGGTGAAGCTAACTACTGCAATAAAAAATAAAAAAAAACAGAACATGTCTTAATCAAATAAGCACCCTTAAGCAACCACGACGGCATAAAACAATAGCCTTAATTACAACATACAATAACTGCACGTGAAAATGCATGCAGTCGCCTACATTTCGACCGTTCTCTGCAAATACCCAACGTGAAAACCCCAAATTTTAGGTTTACAAGAGAACGTAAGAAAGTAAATCTCTCCGTTTTTCGATCACCATGAATGGAATTTTATGCTTTCAGTTCATATTTTTCAAAGATCTGGACGTGAAAAGTACTTAAAAGTGAAAATTCGAACAGAAAACGCTTTTCTCATTACCTCCCGTCCGTTGCTTAAAATAATACGCTATAAAGCCGAAAGGTCTGCCCTCACGCTCTTGTTCTAGCTTGTTTTTAGCTCGTGGATACGCACAAGCGCAAGCGAAAACGAGTTATCGGCATGGTTGGGGAAATCGTGTTCCTCACTCGCTCACCCACTCATTAAGATGTTAGGAGAATGGAATGCTTGGAATGCAAATTGATAATAGTAATCGGTATTTGATTTAATTATTATTTGAAGATCGAAGTGGAACATTAATTGTTGTTGGAATTCCTCATCGCCGGTTCCCCCCTTGCTACTAACTCTGAAGTTATCGCAAACGTATTTATACGTTACCAAGCAACTGTGTTATCCATGGGAGTTGTGTGTGCTCTTCAGCCGCGCTTTCCTGTGTCCTGCCGATAATGATGTAAAACTCTTGTATGTTTTCATGGCTAACTTGCTTAATATTAATGGCAGGTAGCTCAAACTTTGACAGACATGGTAAGACCCTTTCGGCTTGCCTGTTTGTTGCCCCATTTCAGACCACCTGACTTTTCCTGTTTGAGCTGCTGTGGTTCTTTGGAGAGCAGGAACGTTTTAAACGGAAGTTTGCGTGCAGTATTTGCAGGACAGTGTATGAGTATGCATACAAGAAACTGATATCAACCTCGATTCCTGTGAGTGATGCAGTAAAGTTTATGACTGTGATCTTAGAACTTTTACGCTTTTACTTTTCTTTTTAAAACGTTTTGAAGCTTGATATGTATGCCGATTAGTCACACGAGACCCTAAAGTTGTCCTAGTGTATTTTTTTGGTATCAGAGATTGTTTTAACCGGACTTTTTGTGCAAAGTTTAGATGCCATTGCCGTACATGAACTTACGGAAGTGTGTTCATAATTCAAAAATATTCACCATGCCATGAAACGTGTTGACTCCTGCAGAAAAATCATAATATTCTATGAAAGATTTGGTCTTCTAAAAGCCAAAAACCTAGGAGAATGTTTCAGATCGAATGCAGGAAGATTAGTGATTTACCAAAGCCCGTACGTAGATTCAGAAACACTTCGTTTCGATTAATGAACGATTCCAATGCTTTCTTCTGCTCTGGATATAGCTTCGAAATCCTGAAAACTTTACAACTTCGGTCGACACACTGCTCAAGTTCTTCCCCAACGCCATTTAGAAAAATATGCGAGCACATTCCTTAAATTCCAGACTTTGCCAAAAGTGTAAAGTTCGCTCTGATTGGTTCAAATTATGACGTCAGAAACATGAAAGTCTATGAAGTCCATAAGACGGGGAGGGGGAGGAAGTGAGCAGACGACCTTCTGAAAATCAGGCAAACTTTTCCCTAGAGTAATGCGTTTTTGTTTTTCTGTATCCCAAGAGGAAATGCGCCAATTTCTATAATTGGAAAACAAAGCACTGGATCCTCTGGATAACTATCACGTGGTCTGAAATGGGGCAACAAACAGGCAAGCTGAACGGGTCTATTGGGTCCCCATAAATCGCTTGGCGGTGATGCCGTAATGATGACATCGTCGCGGTCACGTGATTTTGAGTACATACCCGTATCTCCCTCACTTCTAATGCCAGACAGTTCAAACTTTAACAGACATTGTATTGGGTCTCCATAAATCACTTAGTGGTGATGTCGTTACGATGACGTCATCGCTCTCGTGATTTTTAGCACACGCACATATCTCACTCGATTCTAATGGCAGGCGGCTCAAACTTTGACAGGCATGGTGTGTTGGCTTCCCATGAATCACTAGGTGATGATGTCGTGATGATGTCGTAATGTCGTCATCGGTCACGTGGTTTTACAGGTTTTACATCACAACAGCAGTAATAAACTTTGAACACTTCCACATGTTTACCCTTGAAAACACACTAAATACTCTTTACATCCACGAGTTTGCCATTGCGGCGCTATGTTTCATTGCTGCTGTTTGTTATGGTATATCAGGTGATGGCCTTTACCCTTGAGAACACACTAAATACACTTTATATCCACGAGTTCGCCATTGCGGCGCTATGTTTCATTGCTGCTGTTTGTTATGGTATATCAGGTCATGGATTTTACCCTTGAGAACACACTAAATACACTTTACATCCACGAGTTCGCCATTGCGGCACTATGTTTCATTGCTGCTGTTTGTTATGGGATATCAGGTCATGGCTTTTACCCTTGAGAACACACTAAATACACTTTACATCCACGAGTTCGCCATTGCGGCGCTATGTTTCATTGCTGCTGTTTGTTATGGGATATCAGGTCATGGCTGAAATGAGGTGCGCAACCCGATGATTTACATTATAGAACGGTTTTCGATTGAGTGTCGTAAAACCAAACCAAAGTATTTACGGAGCCAATCACTGCAGCAAGTAAAAACGCAATGAGCCAATCACGAACTGAAGTAATTTGTGATTGGATTTACTTGAACCAGTCCCGGATGAAACGTAAAAACTTTGCTAAAACGAAAATCGATTGCGTGACGGACCAAAACAATTTTTGATTTTTGTTTAGAACTTGATTGCCTGATAATTACAAAAAAATTCTCAGCCAATAGAAAAGCTAAGCAAACGCAAAACCAAAGCAATCACTTATTACTTTCGACACTCGATTGAAAACCGCTCTTTCTCGTAATCACAATTTTTGTTTTCGATGTAATGTCTATCAATTCCAAACCTGCTCACCCCCCCTCCCCCCGAGAATTTGTGGGGCATTTGACATTTTTGAATCAGAGCATTGTAAATGCCCCACCGTGGGGCTTTGGAAACACTACGGCAAATCTCTTATAAATGCTGATGTAAAATTCGCTATCTTCGACTCTTTTTGACAAATTCCCACTTTGCTGGCACACCCCGGTACGGACTGAGTTGTCAAATGCGCCAAGTATGCTGGGGGGTGGGGAAAATTGGCAGGTTTGAAATTGATAGAGACGTAATATGTGATGTCCTATTGTATCTTGTCGTTCAAGATTTTGTCTCGTGCAGCAAAGCTGATCGAGAAATCCGACTTTACTTGGATCCATTTCCATGGCGTGGAAATATTTAACAAAGGTACAGCCTGACTCGAATAGGCCTTTTGCAGGAAACAGTCACGTGCTGATATATCAATTCAATAACCAATGAACTGCGCTCGTGATCCTATGGGATGGCAAACAAGCTTCAAGACGCTCCTTTAGAAAGATCGACAATCGATTGGAGGTGGAAAATAGCATTTACAAACAGGTTTTGCTAATAACACTACCGATTTCGTACGAGTGTCAATAAATAAATGAAGTCGGATTGTTTCAGCTGCCATCCGGTACAACCACGTGATTGCATTCCTGCGAAAGGCCTATCAGGGCCTGTTTACATGATGAAGCAATCATGAATGAAAATCGTAGTACTTAGATATTGTTTTATTGATTTTTTATTTATGTTTTATTTATTTTTTTACGGTAAAGAAAACAACGCGAAGACGAACGAAGATCTTGCAGAACGTACCAAGCATTTTGAGGTCAGTGCCATTAACGATACCAACACTTACTTATGTACAGACAATATCTGTCAATCATTATTAATATATTATAATAATATATTAATATACTTTTATGGGCTGGGTGGCAAGAGTTGCTGACAGCCAACATTCTTTGTAAATTTTGAGATTTTTAAACGCTCATTCCTCAAAGTATATTTATTGTATCACTCAAATTTTCGGTGATTATCAAGTGTAACAATCTCTATTCGATTTATGGACTCTGTTTGTATGTACTTCGCTTAAAATTTTATATATGCTAATCATTGAGGGGGGGAAAGGAAACAAATATTCGCCTATAAAGACTAGTGTTTCTACCTTGGTACTATCGACTGATTATTTCCCATGGAAATTTGATGTTCTTAAAACTAGCATATAAGCCTCGAACTTCGTTCTCGGGCATACATTTGTTTTCTGAACATCAAATTTCTGCGAGCAACTATTTGACTAAAACACTCAATTTTGTGTGTGTTTCTTACTCTGGCAATGCTCTGTTTGGTTTGTAGTACTGGCTCTGGTTGTTCAAAGGGTGGATGGAGGTAAAATCTGATTTGCCATCATCAATTCTTAGAAATGCACTCAGGGAACAGCAACTCGAACACCAGAGACATTTAAACCATTTTAATCCGTAGCCTTTCAAATGTTTTTCAATTCTTAAATTCAAATTTTTTTTTTAATATTAGGTTCTAGCCAAATTTCTCTACCATTCGCACTAATATTTGAAGATTGTTCTAAGTTCTTAATAGTTATTATCAATTCCTTTTGTGTTGATAGTGTTGCGGTTTAGTTTTAACTTAATTATATGTTATTTTCGAAACAGTACCTTAACTTAGGTAGCTTATCTATTAAGTATACTAGAAGTAATCATAGATTATTAAAGTGCGTTCGACATAATGTTTTTGGCTACCTGTAGTAAAACAAACATAACCCTTTGGAGACTGAAAGATTGCTTCAGTGTTCTGGACTACACTGTTGATATTAACAGACTGACTCTGTTATGGGTGTAAAATTTTGAATATTTTCACTAATAAGTTATACAACTTGTATAAAAAGGGATGCAGCTCATCAAATTGCTGAGATAAAGGAAAACATTTTGGGCTGTACTAACACGGACTGTGTATGCTTGTTGTAGCTCGAGAATGGGGTTTTAGTAATGGCCCATAAGTAGTACACACTTCAGTTCTCAGGCTTTGATAAATCGTACCTACGTACTTTTTAGACAACATTGCATTGCATACGGAGTGAACCACAGCGCAACAAACGAAACGACTCCAAACGACCGCGTGCGCATTTTCACGCGCCAGAACGAGGTTAATTTATTCAAAATGGTGAAAAAAAGATACACGACCACAACAAAATTCTCGATTTCTCGGTGATGGTGACGGTGACGTATTTTGACATTATGTTAACATTATTATGCAGAAAATTGGTGATTTTCGTTGTTGTTGGTTTACTTACATGGAAACTGCCGAAAACAACGACTCGTCGTTTTTCCTGTAACCTAAACAAACCAAGTGTTGGCATAGTAACCGTCAACACGCTCCAAAAACAGTTTTTGTTGCTTGACAAACTAAACCTATGAATCCAAAGCTGCAACCAATGAGATTCAATGTTTATTACCTTGATGTCTTCGCAACGCGAGACCCTAATTTGTCATGGGGTGGCAGCAGACTTTTGGTACTGCTAATTCGACCACTTTTCCTTATATCGGTAAAAAAGGCAAGGACCAACAGACGAAGTAGAAGGACCGGATCTCCTCGGAGAGATCTAAACAAAATAGTTTAAGTAATTATAATAGAATGATGCAAGGCTGATTTGTACGGTTTAGGAATAATTATATTTGACCAATATTTCGGCTAGCCTCCTCCGCAGCCATCTCTAAGTATCAAAAAAATCGTGAATTGGGTTACCTGTGGAAAGAAGAGGGAGCCCGTAATCTGATTTCTTCGAAAATTAGAGAGGCCTGCGGAGGAGGCTATATTTCGGCTGGCACATTTTTAGAATTTACATACAATTAATATGATGTTTGATGGATCTGGTCTCGCCATGATTAATATATTTCTAGGTTAAACAGTTACTGCCATAGCGAAATGAGCCATAGGGGTCATTAGGTTTGTACGTACGTAGTTTGGATCTGACCAATATATTGTGTAAGTTTTTAGTGCGACAGTAGGCTACAAAATGAACGGAATAAGACCGATCATAATGACCAGGAGGTACAATGCACATCCAGTTTTTGTAACAACCTACATACATTTTTTACAGAAATTAGTTATCCCTTGTACCCCCTGGTCATTATGATAATTTCTCGCCTTTTGAATGCACGTGCCTATTCCGTTAGTCAGCCATGGCCGCTCTTTGATGTACAGAAAGCACTATCCAAAACCTCGGCTCCAATGTGCTACTCTTTAAAAAATCATCTTCAATTGACCTATATCACTATGACGTCATATCAAAACAATCTATTGTTTAAACGCTAAGGATCACGGTCGTGGGAGGGGGACAAAACAGGGACAAAACAGCAACAACACAAAGGAAATCGCTATCAAATGCATTTTGAAGAACGTAGAATAGCGGTAACAGCCACCAAATACGGTAAATATTGTGGGATAAACATTGATACAGCTGATATCTGGAAACCAGACAATTCGAAGTTAAATTTTCCTCAGCAGAGCAGATTTAGTTCAAAATTCTATTGTTCAAGTCGATTCTGTCCCCCTCATAAACAAGCCGTGACGTCATAATGATATAGGGTAATTGTAGATATGTTTCGGTGATAGTGATGTGGATTTTCTTATGAAAGATTTAATTTAATGATCAAAAACTGTTTTTTTAGAAAACCTGAAATTTGTAGATTTTGAGGTTTTGCCATTTTTCGACTTTTGCTTAAAGAAATATTCACAATTTTTGTTTCTGTTTTTGCTAGCACAATTATATAGTTGTGTCATGGCGAGAGGTGTTTATAGTTCGCAGAGCCTCGCGCACATGTGGGATGGTTAAAGTAAAGCCTCACTGGTTAGCTCAGTTGGTAGAGCACGGTGAAGAGGGTTCGAATCCCGGCCGTGTCCTTGGACAGGGACGTATAAGTCGTTGGCCTTGTCTCCTTCCTCTTCTAATCTATACGAGGGGGACGTAAAAGAACCTGTTGTGTTATTTCGAAAAAGAGTAGGGGATTGTCTCCCGACACAACAGCCTAGTATTCTGAGGTACTAACAATCACTCATGATTGTAAACTGTACGGCAGCACATTGCGCCACAATAGCAGTCCGTATCACAAAAATAACCTTGTGAAGCGCATTTGAATATGTTCATATAGAATTTGCGCTATATAAATGAATACCTTTACCTTTTTTAACATTCTGTGTATAGACATAGTCTTCAAGTAAAATATTGCGTATCTTTCAATTCAGCATTGAGGGAGGAGACTTTAATTGTTTGTAGCCAATTAATTAACATCCGTCAATCGAACATTGACATGCGCAACACCGAGACATAGTCCCTTTAAACAATAATGTCAAAGTATGTCATCTCGAGGTTTCTATTATACAAATAGACTGTGTCCGTCGAGGAACTATCGGCTGATAGCTGCCCGCGGAAATTTGATGTTCTTAAAACAAATATAAGCCCGAGAACGAAGTTCGAGGGCTTATATGCTAGTTTTAAGAACATCAAATTTCCAAGGGAAACTATCAGCCGATAGGTCCGAGACAGACATAGTCTATTTGCGTTATTGTTCAACACAAAATCGTCTTTCGTGCTCAGCGGGCACTATCGCCTGATAGTTTGCCTCCGCGGACGACAACTATCACGTCACGTGATCGCTCTTGACCAATGAGCGCGCGCCAAAATTTTGTGGTGAACTATAACGCCTGATAGTTTGCATCCGCGGACGACAACTAACACGTCACGTGATCGCTCTTAGCCAATGAGCGTGCGCCACAATTTTGTGGTGAACTATAACGCCTGATAGTCCGCGGACGACAACTATCATGTCACGTGATCGCTTCTAGCCAATGAGCGCGCGCCAAAATTTTGTGGTGAACTATAACGCCTGATAGTTTTTATCCGCGGACAACAACTATCACGTCATGTGATCGCTTTTGGCCAATGAGCGCGTGCGAAAATTTTGTGGTGAACTATAACGGCAGATAACGGCAAACGTCAAAGTAGATATAAACCAAGAACAAAAAGTCTAATTGTTTTAGCATATAACAATAACCAAGCCACCATTCTATCAGCTTAGCGATCGAGAAAACTGTGAAAAAACTGATTGTTGTCTGCAGCGCGCGCACCGTCGAATATCGATCGATAGACGACGCCTGGCTAGCCAATCAGATGGCGAGTTTGCCAATAGACGGCGGCCGGGTTATGCTAATGTCTGATAGTTGCCATTGGTAATTTGATGAACTATCATACGATACGGTCTTTCAACAGAAAATTATAATAAACACTATTGTTTTAGTAGAGACCGTCGTATTTAGTAACTGTTGTAAAGAGAAACTTGTTTTTAAAATGTGTTACATTTCCAGGCGTATGTGTGAGTGTGCACCGTAGCTTTAAAATAAGTTTCCAACTTTTTCATTTCCAACTTGCCACGGTAACCAATTTGGATACCCTTTTTTTCCAGTGATGGTACTTGTTTGTTTATTGGGTGAATTTCTTATCATGCTAACTAGGCAAATTGTAAACATTGACGTGAGTGAAACTATACAAACGATACGGGAGCCGGCGTTAGTGGTAAGCACTTCGCCTCATCTCTGTTACCCGGTCTGGATTCCCGATCACGGCGCCATATGTGAGTTGCGTTTGTTGGTATCTCGCCCTTGCTCCAAGGTTTTTTCTCCGGTTTTCCGCCCTCCACAAAACCAACATACTAAATTCCGATCTGTGGTTTAGCTGGGTCCTGGCTTTGATCAGCCTCGTTGATTGTTTCAAGGTCCGTTAAAATTCAGTTTGTATTCAGATTGCATGCCTTCGTACCTTGCAGGAAGAGCTGCGAAAGTTGGACGCTGGTGTTGCATCCATTCATCAAGCCATGCCTGAAGATTGCTTACTTGTGGTTTTAATGGCATGTGGTGACGTCACAGAAGTTATTAGGTCAGTACTATCTCAAGGGAGCTGTGTCAAGGTGAAGGGTCCAGACTCGATCCCGCATGACCACATAATGTACTACATTTTCGGAATTTTCATTCTTGCAAGTTAATTTTTCTTTTTCTTTTTGGACTCTTAGTAAGACGGCTAGTAACAATGCATGTAGAGCAGAATTAGGGCGATTTCCTTTAAGACTGGATGCAGTTTATAGATCATTTAAATTTTTGGTCAAAACTCCTCACTTCAGACAGACAAACTTTCTTCAAGAACATTTCTTGAGTGTGTCAACTCTAACTGTGCAATCTGTTGGACAGAAAAATTGAAACAGATTCTAGACAGGGCTGGTTTTGGCTATATTTGGCTAATGGACATAGAATCACTGCCTTTTGAAAGTAACTTAACGTCGTTTTTAGGTTAATTTAAGGCTTAAAGTGCCACTAATTTTGAGATAGTGATATTTTTGCGTATTGGTAAAGTAAAGTTGCTATATTTTTTCCTACCCAAACCGTTTTTTGATATGACGATGGGAAGTCTTATTTTTGGGGGTCCGAATCTTGAGTTTTTATGTCCGCCATTACTTGAACCCGTTCCGTGACAGAGCCATGACAGAGCGGAATTACCTCAGTCTGCAAATGCTAAAACAACTTTATTATACACTTATATATCCCTATTTAAACTATGGGTCCATCAGCTGGGGAAACACATACCCAACCAACTTAACAAAAATATGTACTAAACAAAATAAATGCATTCGAAGTATCTTTTTTGCCAACAACAGAGAATCTGCTTCTCCTTATTACCAAATTCTGAGCATTTTAAAATTTTAAAATATTGTTAAGTTGAACATCTGTACCTTAACACATAAACTATACAAAAATCCATCTGATATCCCCTCCGTGTTTCACGATTTCCTAATACCCGTAACAAATGTACATAATTACAATACCAGGTATGCAGCTAGGAAAAATTTCTACCCCCCTAAAATTAGAACCAACTTAGGTAAATTTACTTTTAAATACACTGCTACGAAAATTTGGGAAACTATACCTACTAGCCTAAAGCACCTAACAAAAACAAACAATTTCAAAAAACAATATAAAGTTTACCTGCTTAATCATCAAATTTAAGAGCACCATTTTACTTTGTTTATAAACCTTCTCACAATAACTATTTCTCCTCCTAATCCTCTCTTTCTTTTTCTTTTTTTCTCCTTATTTTTTCTTTCGTTTTCTCATATTGTAGTTCCTCTCAAGCTCAATTTATTACTCTAATCAATACTTTATTTAATATATTCTATGTATTACGCTCAGTTATTCAATTATTATTTGTATGTAAGCAGTGGCCAACTCGAAAGCTTTTAGCTACTTTGACCACTGTACACTTGAATCTTTTAATTTATTCCATGTACTTATTTTGTTTATACATTTTTATTTACTCTCCTTATTGTAAACATTATAAATAGTGTGAAATAAACTTGAACTTGAGCTAATTTCCAGCGGACGTGACGTCATCTTCTCAACACAATAACATGCGGCGCTACGTTCACACAAACTTACGCACGAACTTATAAGTAAAGTACATGTTTATACTATTTTTTTACAAAAAGGAAAGAAAAGAACGAAGTTTTGAATGGAAGAGCGACGCGTTGAGAAGATGACG
Source organism: Actinernus sp. WN-2022 (assembly GCA_030867875.1). NCBI lineage: Eukaryota > Metazoa > Cnidaria > Anthozoa > Actiniaria > Actinernidae > Actinernus > Actinernus sp. WN-2022. The sequence continues at coordinate 74,540,613 of JAOWCC010001634.1, read as the reverse complement.
TCACGACAGCAAACCGCTGGTCGAAAATCTCGAAGTATTTGGAACACACTTAGTAATGGCGGACGTGATTTCGACAGTAAACTCTCTGCAAAATTCATAGGTTAATTTGGTCCTTTGGTAATATTTTTCAATGATTTGGATATTTTCGGCACCGTGTGACGTATTGGAAGACAGAAAAATAGAAAAGAAATTGGTCGAATTTCGTCGTAGTAACACTTTAAAGATATGGAATTTCAAACTTGGCTTGGAGAAATCCACAATGATAGTCCTGGAACTGACTATCAACGAAACAAACTAAAAACTTATCGCACGTTCAAAACAGACTTTTCCAGAGAAAATTACTTCATCAAATCAAAATTGCGAAACACCGAATAGCATTAACTAAACTTCGTATAAATATATAGAGATTATTACATGTTAAGAGCTTGATATCGTTTTTATTCACGAGGTTTTCGTATCATATCGCGAACGAGCGAGTCCGCGAGTCCTGTATTTATTATACATTTAAAGTGAATACAATAACACAAAATTAAGCATAACATTTTTTTCTAAAACAATAGTACAGTGAAGTGATATCGTTTTTATTCACGGCTTTATCACACGGATATCAACTCCAAATGTGTAATAATAATTGATATTCAAGGCCCTACCTTTCTTCCCTACCGGAAGAAAGGCTATGCCCAGTATGTTTAATAGAAACTGAGGATGAAAGTCACTTTTTAATCCGATGCGCTAAATACAATTCTGCGCTGGACCATCTTTTGGAGTCAATAAAACAAATAAAAGAGAAGCGTGAAAAGTTACAGCGAAGTTGAATCATTTCTACTGATTATTGAACCACCCAATCCAATTCAAAATCTAGTTGGCAAATTTATTTTATAATGTCTCAAAATTTGAGATGATAACTGTTAGACTTGATTTAACCTAAAATATTTTATTTAGTATACCTGTTTAAATAGTATTTGTACTCTTGTCTCCGATCGAGTACAAATCATGTTCAAACTTATTTCCATATCACTAATAAACTCTAGTAATACAGGATGGGGCATATCATTTATTGAATGCACAAAAGTTGTTGTACATGTATCGAGAACCTATTACCTAAAACAGATTCAATGTAGAGCTCGAGATACCTTCGAGTAACTATATGCTAAACTGCAACTGCTTATTGCTGGTTTTCACTCAATCCCCAGAGATTCAAATGACAAAGGGCATGGCGGCCATGTTGATGCCTCAACAAAAGAAGCTAACGAGGAATCTATTGTTTAAGGGCACCAACATGGCGGCTATGACGTCAAGTGAAAGCCAGCAATATAACTTAATGTAAAACCCTTTAGGTATCACATAACACTAACACTTATTACAATCTGGTAATTAAGAACTTAGTAGTGTACATTCCAAATCGTTAGAAAATACATTTAGTTCACATTCGAGACGCACTGGCTGCGTAATATTGGTAAGTATGAAACTAATATACTTACATTTGGTTTCTTTTCCCCCAGGTTGCAAAAAGAGAGCTCGCCAATGACAAAGGAATTAAAAGAAGCAGCTATAGAAGCGAAAAAAGGACTTTGCTTCATGAAAATAACTTGATCACCGAAGCGGAACAGACAAGTGGAACAAACATGTCGATCTCTACCCTGGGTTCCAGAGGGACAAAGAAATAAGAGGCGAGAGAGAAGAGAGACGAAAAAGAAGCCGAGCCTCTGGTGTTATCCGTTGAGAATCTCACTTCCATGCGAACATTAGGTTAAGAATTTGAACCTCGTCCCTGATTGGATAATCTACTCATTACCAGGCGTAACCGTGAGTATCGGTAACCAAGGTAACCGGTTTGACGTGTTTTCTTGATTTCACTCAACGGATAACGCCACAAGCTCTTCTTTTCTTCTCTCCTCTTCTCGTCTTTTCGTTTTTATGTCCTCGAGCCTCTGGCACGCAGGGTAGTCGATCTCAAGCTCACGGAATCGATATTATCCTCAAGACTGTACTCTCCGGCTGCTCTGGAGACTTGCTAACGATTTTTTATGCCGTTCGGAAAAGAACAATCATCTTGCAAGTTAACTGGGCGATGAAGCTCGTTTAATAAGAAGTAAAATACTTTTACTCTTTTTGTTGGGTTTTATTTTCAATCTCTCGCACTAACGTCCACGCATTTAGGATACTAATTATTACCAAATTGTTTTCTTTCTTTCTCCATTTTTTTCTTATGTACTTGTAGTGTCCCCAATTAGCTGTTAAAGCGAAATACATTGACGTAATGTATCACGAGATCAAAACACAGAACTGAAGTTGAAAAATGACGCGCAGAGGAGTTTTTTGAACTCAGTTCGAGGTGTTTTGATCTTGTGATCAAACACGAGTACGAGTGTTTGATATGACTTCTCACACGAGCATACCATTTAAGAGAAAACGAAGAAAGTTTGAATAATTGTGCAAGTGTTTGATCATTGTTCTTTGATCATGTTTGATGATTAATTATTCATGAGTTTGATAAACATAAAAAGAATGTTACGTACCTACTTACGTTCTCTTCCTTTCCCTTAAACGTGAAGTCCAGATATATATTTCTGTTCTAAGGCCATCCCAATAAAATGTTTCGTTTCCCGTCGCCCGACCGACTAAATGTTTTTGGAAAAATTAAAAAAAATTAAGTGCTTGACACCAACCCAAGTTAAAAAAAAAAGATTGAAGAACATTTTTTAACTACACCTCTTTCCGAACTCTCTACGTATTAGTTTCTTGCCTTTCTCATACTAATTGTCAATCCACAAGTAATAGAGGAAAAAGTAGTCGAGGAATACATGAAAACTTTTACGCAAGTCTTCAAGCCGACTTGGTTCCAGATCCCCTAACTTTTTTTTCGACCGACCGACCCACTATCACGAGAGAGAGGGCGATGGGAAACGAGCCATTCTATTGGGATGGTCTAATGCACTTCTTGACTTCTTTACTGACCGACCGACCCACTGTCACGAGAGAGAGGGTGATGGGAAACGAGCCATTTTATTGGGATGGTCTAATGCACTTCTTGACTTCTTTACTGACCGACCGACCCACTGTCACGAGAGAGAGGGCGATGGGAAACGAGCCATTCTATTGGGATGGTCTACTGCACTTCTTTACTGACCGACCGACCCACTATCACGAGAGAGAGGGCGATGGGAAACGAGCCATTCTATTGGGATGGTCTAATGCACTTCTTGACTTCTTTACTGACCGACCGACCCACTGTCACGAGAGAGAGGGTGATGGGAAACGAGCCATTCTATTGGGATGGTCTAATGCACTTCTTGACTTCTTTACTGACCGACCCACTATCAAGAGAGAGAGAGGGCGATGGGAAACGAGCCATTCTATTGGGATGGTCTAATGCACTTCTTGACTTCTTTACTGACCGACCGACCCACTGTCACGAGAGAGAGGGTGATGGGAAACGAGCCATTTTATTGGGATGGTCTACTGCACTTCTTTACTGACCGACCGACCCACTATCAAGAGAGAGAGAGGGCGATGGGAAACGAGCCATTCTATTGGGATGGTCTAATGCACTTCTTTACTGACCGACCGACCCACTATCAAGAGAGAGAGAGGGCGATGGGAAACGAGCCATTCTATTGGGATGGTCTAATGCACTTCTTGACTTCTTTACTGACCCACCGACCGACCCACTATCAAGAGAGAGAGGGCGATGGGAAACGAGCCATTCTATTGGGATGGTCTAATGCACTTCTTTACTGACCGACCGACCCACTATCAAGAGAGAGAGAGGGCGATGGGAAACGAGCCATTCTATTGGGATGGTCTAATGCACTTCTTGACTTCTTTACTGACCCACCGGCCGACCCACTATCAAGAGAGAGAGGGCGATGGGAAACGAGCCATTCTATTGGGATGGTCTAATGCACTTCTTTACTGACCGACCGACCCACTATCAAGAGAGAGAGAGGGCGATGGGAAACGAGCCATTCTATTGGGATGGTCTAATGCACTTCTTGACTTCTTTACTGACCCACCGGCCGACCCACTATCAAGAGAGAGAGGGCGATGGGAAACGAGCCATTCTATTGGGATGGTCTAATGCACTTCTTTACTGACCGACCGACCCACTATCAAGAGAGAGAGAGGGCGATGGGAAACGAGCCATTCTATTGGGATGGTCTAATGCACTTCTTGACTTCTTTACTGACCGACCGACCCACTGTCACGAGAGAGAGGGCGATGGGAAACGAGCCATTCTATTGGGATGGTCTAATGCACTTCTTTACTGACCGACCGACCCACTATCAAGAGAGAGAGAGGGCGATGGGAAACGAGCCATTCTATTGGGATGGTCTAATGCACTTCTTGACTTCTTTACTGACCCACCGACCGACCCACTATCAAGAGAGAGAGGGCGATGGGAAACGAGCCATTCTATTGGGATGGTCTAATGCACTTCTTTACTGACCGACCGACACACTGTCACGAGAGAGAGGGCGATGGGAAACGAGCCATTCTATTGGGATGGTCTAATGCACTTCTTGACTTCTTTACTGACCGACCGACCCACTGTCACGAGAGAGAGGGTGATGGGCCGGGAAACGAGCCATTCTATTGGGATGGTCTAATGCACTTCTTGACTTCTTTACTGACCGACCGACCCACTATCAAGAGAGAGAGGGCGATGGGAAACGAGCCATTCTATTGGGATGGTCTAATGCACTTCTTTACTGACCGACCGACCCACTATCAAGAGAGAGAGAGGGCGATGGGAAACGAGCCATTCTATTGGGATGGTCTAATGCACTTCTTGACTTCTTTACTGACCCACCGGCCGACCCACTATCAAGAGAGAGAGGGCGATGGGAAACGAGCCATTCTATTGGGATGGTCTAATGCACTTCTTTACTGACCGACCGACCCACTATCAAGAGAGAGAGAGGGCGATGGGAAACGAGCCATTCTATTGGGATGGTCTAATGCACTTCTTGACTTCTTTACTGACCGACCGACCCACTGTCACGAGAGAGAGGGCGATGGGAAACGAGCCATTCTATTGGGATGGTCTAATGCACTTCTTTACTGACCGACCGACCCACTATCAAGAGAGAGAGAGGGCGATGGGAAACGAGCCATTCTATTGGGATGGTCTAATGCACTTCTTGACTTCTTTACTGACCCACCGACCGACCCACTATCAAGAGAGAGAGGGCGATGGGAAACGAGCCATTCTATTGGGATGGTCTAATGCACTTCTTTACTGACCGACCGACACACTGTCACGAGAGAGAGGGCGATGGGAAACGAGCCATTCTATTGGGATGGTCTAATGCACTTCTTGACTTCTTTACTGACCGACCGACCCACTGTCACGAGAGAGAGGGTGATGGGCCGGGAAACGAGCCATTCTATTGGGATGGTCTAATGCACTTCTTGACTTCTTTACTGACCGACCGACCCACCATCACGAGAGAGAGGGCGATGGGAAACGAGCCATTCTATTGGGATGGTCTAATGCACTTCTTGACTTCTTTACTGACCGACCGACCCACTGTCACGAGAGAGAGGGTGATGGGAAACGAATCATTTTATTGGGATGGTCTAATGCACTTCTTTACTGACCGACCGACCCACTATCAAGAGAGAGAGAGGGCGATGGGAAACGAGCCATTCTATTGGGATGGTCTAATGCACTTCTTGACTTCTTTACTGACCGACCGACCCACTGTCAAGAGAGAGAGGGCGATGGGAAACGAGCCATTCTATTGGGATGGTCTAATGCACTTCTTTACTGACCGACCGACACACTGTCACGAGAGAGAGGGCGATGGGAAACGAGCCATTCTATTGGGATGGTCTAATGCACTTCTTGACTTCTTTACTGACCGACCGACCCACTGTCACGAGAGAGAGGGTGATGGGAAACGAGCCATTTTATTGGGATGGTCTAATGCACTTCTTGACTTCTTTACTGACCGACCGACCCACTGTCACGAGAGAGAGGGCGATGGGAAACGAGCCATTCTATTGGGATGGTCTAATGCACTTCTTTACTGACCGACCGACCCACTGTCACGAGAGAGAGGGCGATGGGAAACGAGCCATTCTATTGGGATGGTCTAATGCACTTCTTGACTTCTTTACTGACCGACCGACCCACCATCACTAGAGAGAGGGCGATGGGAAACGAGCCATTCTATTGGGATGGTCTAATGCACTTCTTGACTTCTTTACTGACCGACCGACCCACCATCACTAGAGAGAGAGCGATGGGAAACGAGCCATTCTATTGGGATGGTCTAATGCACTTCTTGACTTCTTTACTGACCGACCGACCCACCATCACTAGAGAGAGAGCGATGGGAAACGAGCCATTCTATTGGGATGGTCTAATGCACTTCTTGACTTCTTTACTGACCGACCGACCCACCATCACTAGAGAGAGGGCGATGGGAAACGAGCCATTCTATTGGGATGGTCTAATGCACTTCTTGACTTCTTTACTGACCGACCGACCCACCATCACTAGAGAGAGGGCGATGGGAAACGAAACTTTTTATTGAGATGGTCTAAACATAACGCAGTACAAACACCACAAGAAATCATTTTTTAGCCAACATAGCCACCGCGGATATCGCTTTCCGAAGAGTTCAGATAGTCTCATCTATTCTTATATTACAGGGTTCCCACGGTCAGGGAAAAATCACGGGAAAACATTTATTTCAAGGTCAGGGAATTGCCAGGGAATTTAGGATTTGGTCAGGGAAATCCCAAATTTCAATGAAAAGTCAGTGAATTTTTATTTCAGTCAGGCTTCACATACCTATTTTTGGGTTATTTTGTTCAATGTTGTCCCAAAATAGCGATTGAGTATTTAAAAAATACGAGCGTATGTGAAGGAGGTCAGTGAAAAATGCTTCTTGGTCAGTGAAATGTCAGGGAATTTGTTTTCCTTCAAATGTGTGGGAACCCTGTGTTATCATGAGTTCCGTAACCTGAGAAGACATCAGACTCTCTATCCCTCCCCCAGTGCGTCACTCGCGAAAGAGACGGGGGACGTAGTGGTCGAGCGATAAAAGTCGGCTGTCTTCTGGCTATGGCTTACGCGGTTCGAGTAATAAATTATTTTATAACGTGATAGATCACGTTACATCTGAACACCTAAATGCAACATGAAATTATCAAGGTAAAAAAAAGTTGTTTGGCATTCCTGTGCAAATTAAGGCAGACTTAATTTTCTGTTGGCCTTAAAGTTATCTTGAGTTCGAAAGTAAAATCTGATTGGTCCAAGCTAAGACGATAAGGCTTGCATATTGGAAACTAATTATATTTTTCTGCGAATTTATGTGAGTAGTTTATCAACGCAAACATGGCGCTATCGATCAACACGTTGTATTTGTTGTTAGTTTGTTTTTTTCTGAGCGGGATCCAGTACTCGATCAGTACCGGTAAAAAGGAAAATCAGTACTGTGGTGAAAATAAGTTCTACTGTCCGAACACACGTCAATGTTTCGATCGGAAGCAGAGATGCACCGAGTCGAAGATCTGCGTTGATTCCGGCAGCGGCAATGAAGCCAAATGTTTTGAAAGTAGAACTGCTGGTAGGTACGACTACTATAAAGCAGAAGTTTCATGGTCAATCAGCGGTAGTTCCAGTAAAAGGAAACGATCAATATTTAATATCTATCATTGGTTCGTGGAGTATCGTGGCTTTGTGTACGAGTTCGGTACGTACGGCTTTCAAGAACTTGATGTGAACGATCCATACTATAAATATGGTCCTGGAAGAGAAAAGGTTCTTAGTAGAGAGTTGCAGGGAAGCAGCAGTTGCACGAGGGATGAAGTACAGAGCTTTATTGGTGCATGGCTCGTAGCAAATCCCGAATATAGGCTTTTTGCTAATAACTGCCAGGACTTCGCTAAGAGATTGATGATAGAGCTGGAACACGACTGCTTCCGTAGGGCAAGGAGGCAAGATGATGTCAAAGAAAGTTTGAAGGCTCACTGTCCCATGAATTCCACCTTATCGTCATCCTGCTCCACTTTTGCCTTGAACTGGAAAGTCTATGCTTTGGTTGGTACACTTGTCACGTTCATCGCAATCTACAACTGAACACATCAACTGAAATTGTTGGGCGTTGTTTGGTATTTAGATTCCTCTCGGTAGGGGAGAGTAGTAGAGAACTTTCAATACCTTTCTGGCATTTCAAAACTTCACGTTTAAATAGGACTGATGAACTGAGTAGCTTTAGAAATCATTTTGAACTCTTCGGAAAGCGATATCCAAATAGCTAAAAACCTGAACTGAACCCGAGGCGACCTCGATCAATTTCAGGGAAAAATTAATAATTCAGTAGTCTTGGAAATGTGAATTGTATTTACGAAGATAGCTTATTAAATATATGCAAGGTTGTGATTTCCAATGTGCTAGCTGTTTAGTTTAGAGACTAGAGTAAAAACAATTGAGAACATGAGTTAAGGTGGAACGCAGCCGCAACACAGATGTTATAATAAAACGTAACACGAGGTTGGTATATCGAAGTATGCAATTATAAAAGAACTGAAACGAGTATCGAAGCAACCTGCATCTGTGTTTACAAGAGCGAGTTCTTGGAAATATTAATATTGGTTTGTTACTTTCGTGGAAAGAGCTAAAGCTCAATAAGGATTTTTAAGAGTTTTATAAGTTGACTGGTCAACACGATAGTATTTATAATTATGTGGAGCAAAACTGAAGCATGTCACCAGTTGTTTTTAACTTGGTGGTATATTATCAAACGTCTAGATGTATAGAGTCCCGTTTTCAGTTATTTTGGCGATACGACTTATTTTGCCCAAGAAAATCGAAGCAAAAGTTTATGACATTTATGTAAATCAGGACGAAGTCTCTAGCAGATTTAAAGGTCACGTATCGCTCGGTGATTTCCTTTGTTTTTGCTTCATGAATTATTAGTGTGTTTGATAATGATATTTTAGTTTGCTAGCAGCTCAGCTCATAGCTAGGTGCAGTGGTCGTCACTTGTAATCATAGTCAAAACTGACAACTGGCGTGATATAAAAGCGTAGATGAGCAACATGCGTACCTGTTATTTACTTCTTCAGCATTGCATTCATAGTTTGTTTCTGCACCATGCATGTTATGCTTAATCCTTAAATTAAATAAATAAATAAATAAATAGTTTAAAACTGGCTTCCCCCGTGGATTTGATCTCGATTTGATCCCCTGGTTCGAATCCGCTAGCGGAAACTATCGCCCGGATCCTAGCGTATTCGATCCCTCTGGGGATCATATCTGCTAGCAGATTTGGTTCATTCACCTAAATAAGCCATGCCTCGATATTGATCATATTTTTGGCCGTACTATACTGCACGTAGACTTAAAACGAAGATTGTTTGTTACTTAAAAAGACAGCAGCACAGAATGACCCGGCGACACAAACGTTTGTAGTTTTCAGCTTCATGTCGGAGAACGAAGTCATGACAGTCAAGCCATGTCAATCCCAGATCATGGATGCCTGAGTGTTGGACAACATGAGTGTGAACTTTGCCAAGAATGTCCCACATGACATAAACCAACTAAAACGGCAAGCGAAGCACACTCGCCCTCGGTAGCTAGTAGTGTAGGTAATGCGTGTTCGAGCGTATTCTGGGCCACGCGTCTTCAATCATCCTTGTAGGCTTTCCGAGTTCGCCACCTCACTCGTAAAGCCTACAAGGATGATTAGAGAGGCATCACCCAGAACACAGCATTAGCTATACTAACTACTATAAATGGTGTTAGTGGTTAAGTGTGAGGTTCTCGTTGGTGCTTCCTGGTGCTGTTGTGAAGGGTAAGGTAGTCGGTTCAATATAGAAAAGCACTTGAGAAAAGTTACATTGGTATTATAATTAGAATGAAGAGAAAAATGGAAAGGATAATAAGGATATCATAGAAGGTGCTAGACAATTCAAGCTGAATAGAGATAGAAAGGAAAATGAGAGAAGAATTGTTAGCGATGAGGTTAGGAGGGAATACGCGAGGGTCAACAACAGGAAACCATTCCATCTTATAGTGACCGCCATGTCTTGTCGTCAGCCTTCAAGGGTTATGACAAGAGCTATATGGTTGACGTTGAAGATCCTGAGTTGGACGTTGCTAGTCAAAGAGGGCAACTTCAATCAACAATTCAACACATGAGTCAATAAAGAAGTGCAGCAGCACAATATTATTAAGTTTTTTATCAATTCAACTAGAATTTGGAAAGTATAACTTTAATAGTCGAGTTCATCGAACTGGATCCGAGTCTTAGCTTAACAAAGCATTTAAATTGATGAGATGCTAGATAGAGGCTATAGAAAAGTACCAACGTGATGGTAGTGGTTGGCGCTTTAAGAGCATTCTGAAGGTTTACGTCAACACCACAAGGTTAAGCCTGTTAAGGGAGGTGCCTAAATTGATCTACCCCCTAAACTGAAGAATACAAACTCTATTATCAACGTAAAAACAAGGACAACCAATGCTACAAGTGTGCTGTCTGTCAGCACAGTACCCAGCCACCAGTGAGAGTTTCCAAATATGAAGCCTATGAAAATGGGCTGAACTTTGAGGGCATTCCTTTTCCCGTGAAACAAAAAAGTATTCCTACAAGGTTTGAGAAGCTCAACAAGATCTCTGTGAATCTGTTTAGATATGATGGGAGCGTGCATCCCCTCCATGTCAGTGAAGCTACTTATGAGAGACACATTGACCTCGTGTATGTCGAGAATGGTGAGAATAGCCACTACTCAGTGCTAGCTGTTGTATCAAGGACTTCAATAGACTTATGAATAAACGGAGTAAGACCAAACGCAGACTAGCCATGGTTCTGCAGGCGCTGCATTGAGCATTTTACTTCCGAAGAACGTCTCAAGGACCACACTTCAGACTGTGGAGAGCATGCTGCTCAGAGAACAAGTCTTCCAGTTCCTAGGAAGAATATTCAAGTTATTTATCAACTACCACAAGAAACTCAAGGTGTCCTTCGTAAGAGAGCCAAACAAGGTTGTTAGTATCGATCCTAATCAAACTTAGAAGACTAGTCTACAGAGGTCCTAATGTAGCAATACACCTCTTGAATGCAAGTGGAAGCTAGGAAGATAAGACGCAGGAAGGTCGCGCGCTGACATGAAGATAAGCGAAAATAAAAAATAGGGAATACAGAAAGTCTAAGAAGTGCCACATTTGTGAGGGCAACTGGAAGAAGTGGATGACAAGCAATGGCAAGTCAGTTCCAGAGAAGAAGGTTTGTGATCACTGCCACCTAACAGGAAAGTTTAGAAGCGCTGCCCATGTGACTTGCAACCTGAACTTTAAGTTTCCTAAGAAGATACCAGTGATCTTCCACAGTCTGAAGGACTACGACGGTCACCTAATTATTAGGGCCATGGATCCATTCAAAGCTGGGGTAAATAATATTATTGAGAACCTTTCTGACGATGGGCGGGCAAAGGGGCTCCTCAGGGAAACTGAGGTTAGTTGCGTGGCCAACGACATGGAAAAGTACATCATGTTTTCCATTGGTCATTTATAATTTCTAGACTCATTTGGGTTTATGAACTCCAAACCGGAAGATTACGCTCGCGACCGAAGTGGCATTTTCGGTACCGACCGAACCCGACAATAAGCCGATTGTTTCCGAATCATACTCGACAAATCCGTTCGCGCCAATGCAATCGACGCCAATAACGAACCCCTTTGTTGAACATTTAATGAACTCTTCATTGGTGTTTTTGTCTGTCGTCCCTGACCTGCTCGTACCTAGTGCCGCTTGTCACACGACTCTAGCGCCCGTCGAGCCTGTCCAGTCCAGTGGCTACGCGCGCACACCTGCGCCCGTCGGGCCTACCTTGTCCAGCGGCTACACACACACAACTCCTGCGCCCGTCGAGCCTGCCCTGGCCAGCGGCTACACGCATAGAACTTCTCTACCGCCAGCTGAGCCATCCCAGAACCGACAAAGGACGACGCCCTCGATAAACTGGCTGACCTGCTGACAGAGAGAGACGAGCACGGGACTCATTGCCGCTGCCGAAGCCAAAGATCTTCCGCGGCGATCTGTTACATTATCCAACTAAAGGTGTCTTAAGTCTTTTGAGACGATCATTGAGGGTCAAACCGATGGGTCGATGTCCATAACAATAGAGACTGTCGCAAAAAGAACACATGTGAGACATGCAAGGGTCCGCACCAAACGTCGCTGCACGACAATTCATGTGTTCCCCAGAAGCCGGAGTTTAAAACACGCGAGAACAACGAGTCCAAATCACAGGAAAACATCGAGTCATCAACATCGCATTATATCGAGCATGTTGGCAGTCCTGAAGAGTGCATGAATACTCTCATAGTTTCGGTCTGGCTGCACCACACCGACCACCCAGAAAAACGAGTCCTCGTCTATGCGCTGTTAGACGACCAATCAGACGCATTATTGCCAAGGACTCTAAGGCTGTCGACGGTTTTGGCGGAGAGGGTGATAAGTTGCAAGAAGGTCAGCGGTTTGATAGTTCGCGGTGTAAATGACACCACCGAGGTCACTATCCCAGGCGGTACTACCGGGATGTTTTACCGGCTAGACGCAACCAAATTCCAACACCAGAAACAGCGTGCGAATGGCCCCACCTACAGCAAATAGCAGGCGAGGTGATGACATACAGAGAAGACATCGAGGTCGGCCTCCTTATTGGAACGAATTGCACCCGAGCGATCAAACCACGCGAAGTAATCCCAGGCCGAGAAGACGATCCATACGCTCAGAAGACAGCGCTAGGCTGGGGTGTGGTAGGAAACGTCGAAGACTAACGATGAATACAACTGATATGGATAAGGGAACATGTCGTTTCGCCTTCAGAACTCAGGTTAAACAAATCATCAACTCAGTTTAGGTATTGCGTATGTTCGTGCAAGATGTTAACGAGGCTAACGGTAGAGCAAACGAGAAGGCACTATCGCGTGACGAGAAGAAATTCTTAAGTAACCTTGAGAACGGCATACGTCACAGGGAAGACGGACATTACGAGCTACCCTTACCCTTAAAGAATGACCAAGTTCAGCTTCTTAATATCACAGAAGTAGCGGTTCGGCGCCTTGACGGTTTTAAGCGGAGACTTAACGCAGACACGAAATACCGAGAGCACTAACAGGACTTTATCAAGGACGTGATCAATTAATCAACTTTATTTCAAGAGGGTAACACCAAATAGTACAACGCACTAATAAACTCGTGGCCCTCGCAGCACAACACATGTAAGACATATTATAAGGACATATAAAAAAGACTATACTAGGTTAAGCTAAGATTACATATTTAAAAGATATATAAATGTATACATTAAGAAGGATCGACATTATCAAGTTAACTAAGGATAAATTGTGTATCTAAAAAAGTAGTGAACTGTTCAAAGCTTTTTGACAGGTGGGAAAATGTTTGTAAAGGGCAGACTTAAGAATATTGACAGAGGCGGAGAGTCTTAGGCTTACAGATAATTTGTTCCAGCATTTAGTAGCTGTGACAGACAAAGAACGACCAGCTTCTTTTTCTCTTGTATAGCATGGAGGTAATAAGGTCAAGTGCGCATAACGCGTTCTCCTTGTGTGCTGCTCACTGTTGAGCTTAAGCAAATCGTTTATATATTCTGGGGCTTCATTGACAGGCAATGAGGCGTTCAGTGATGCGTAGAGTCCGACGAGTTTCAGTTCAGAGTTGAGTTGAAGGACCGGCCACTGACAAGACGGTCCATTCTCTCTACCGTCAGCCCAATCGTTGATCCCCTTGGAATGGTAGCGCCATTTATGCTGATTCTCCAGCAGTTATGTAAGGATAATATCGGATGGAACGATAAGGCACTGGAGTTAGTGCACGCAGCTTGGGAAGGGTGGAGAAACGACCTGCAGTGCTTGGCAGATCTGAAGATCCCCCTCTGCTATAAGCCCGCCGATTCTGGAGAAATCAAGTCAGTCGGGTTGCATAGCTTTTCCGATGCTAGTTTTAAGGGTTACGGCCAGTGCTCCTACCTGAAGATGGAGAATTGTCAAGGCAAGATACACTGCTGTTTAATGATGGCCAAGTGCCGTGTAACGCCTCTCAAACCGATAACCGTCCCAAAGTTAGAGTTCGCTGCGCCCTAGTTTCAGTCAACATGAGCGCCTTTCTCGAGAAGGAACTAAAGCATCACGATATAACAGAGGTTTTCTGGACGGACAGCATATTGTCCTCGGCTACATCGCAAACGACGCCAGGCATTTTTATACATACGTGGCGAACCGAGTGCAGCAAATCGGTGACCATACTGCACCCGCTCAGTGGAGGTACGTGGCAATTGATGACAACCCTACCGATGACGCCTCTCGAGGGTTGCGTGCGCGAGACCTTATAGAGAACACCAGATGGTGGTCTGGCCCAAGGTTCCTGTGGGATACGCTCGCTCAGCAAGAGTCGCCTGAAGGCATCATAGACATCGCCGCTGACGATTCCGAGGTGAAGTCGATATCTGCGTTTAAGGTGAACGTCAGCAATTCAACCTCGTGAACCGCGTAGAAACGTTCTCTGACTGGCATTAGGCAAAAAGAGGTGTTGCTGCTTGCATGAAGTGGCAACAAATGTCCAAGAACCTATTGAAGACAAGCGAGTGCCGAAGAGGCTCGAAGCAGACCAACCCTGCTGAAGAGCCATCCGTCAACGTCGAAGCGCTCTGTCGTACAGATGACGAAATCGTCAAGGTTGTACAGAAGGTACACTTCCAAGAAGAGATCGACGCACTACAGGTGGAACCAAAGGTGCGCCCGGGTTGAGGAAGAGCAGTCCCATCTATCGATAACGATAACGGTATCCTTGGAGTCGGCGGACGCTTGAAGAACACAGATCTAGCTTTTGGAATTAAGTATCCTGTCATACTGCCCAGGAAGTGCCACGTTACGGAGCTTATCATCCGGCATTTCCACTCCAAGATAAGTCATCAAGGTCGTGCTAGAACTCACGCCGAGATAAGATCATCAGGCTTTTGGATCATCGGTGGCGGCTCAGCAGTAGGCTATTATGTGTCCAGATGCGTCAACTGCATCAAGTGAGAGGAGCGCCACAACAACAGAAGATATGGCGGATATCCCAGAGGATCGAGTCAAGGAAGCCCCTCCCTTTATGTACAGTGCTGTGGATTACTTCGGTCCATGGTACATAAAGGAAGGGCGCAAAGAAATGAAGCGCTACGGAGTGTTGTTTACGTGCATGTCTTCACGTGCCATACACTGGAGACGACAGCGGCACTAACAACGGATTCGTTTATCAACGCCTATCGTCACTTTGTGGGCCGACGTGGACCAGTTCGCCAACTGAGGTCCGATCAGGGAACCAACTTCGCTGGAGCACGGGAACGAGTTAGAAGCAGCGATCGCAAGGTTACAACATGACAAGATAAAGAAAGCGCTTCTGAGGACTGACTGCGATTGGATTCATTTTAACATGAATCTCCCACACGCAAGCCACATGGGTGGCGTGTGGGAGAGGCAAATACGCACGGTCAGAAGTGTTCTGTCCAAACTGTTGCACAATCACGGCAGACAACTTGGCGACGAGTCGCTGAGAGCCCTGATGGTGGAGGCTGAAGCCATCGTCAACAGCCGTCTACTGACCACAGACGGGCTAGCATCATCAGACACTGTGGAGATACTGACGCCTATAATCGCCTGCTAACGCAGAAATCCAGGGTTGTTATGCCTCCTCCTGGAAACTTCCAGCAGGCGGACCTCTACAGCAGGAAACGGTGGCGCCGTGTCCAACACATCGCAAATGAGTTTTGGACGCGCTGGCGGAAGGACTATTTGCACGCTCTGCAGGAACGGCAGAAGTGGTTTCGGCCACAGAAGAACCTCGAGGTGGAAGACATTGTCCTAATGAAGGAAGACAACTTGCCACGTAACAACTGGCTACGCTACGGGAGGAAATAGGTATGTGATTAATATGATTATCCTTTGTAAGATTTTAGCAATAATCGTGTCAAGGATTTCTACATTTTTTGCAGGATTCATAATTTTATGCCTTTTCTATATACTGTCATGATTCATTTATAGTTTAGGATATTCAACCTCGGATAATTTAGTTCGGTACAACGATGCGGTTTGAATATGATTAGCATTAGTATTTAGTTAGGTATATTTTACTCTATTGATTTCAGTTTTTACGTGAATCCAGTGATATAATAATAAAGAATAATCATCAAGATCGGTGTTGCTGGTTTCGCAGTGTATTACAAGAAAACAAATAGGTAGGGCGCGAACGGGACTCGAGGACCCAAGTGAGGCGCCAACCCAGAAAAAAAATATATGATAAAAACTAGAAACAATGTATAAATGAAAAAAAAACTAATTAAAGTAAGACTTAACTGTCCTGTGGCAATGACGTTAGGTCATATCAGAAATCCACTATCTCAAATTAAAGAAGACACTAAAATACGGTAGATTAATAATGTTAGTTCTTTAAACACCCTCTGTTACTTCATCATTGAAAACATATTACTATATTCATATACTTATAGTAATCATCGATCGGGTAGCCTTAAAATGCTTCTTAAGGCACATTACATGATATGTATTTGCATCATAGATTACAAGATTGGGATAATTAAGTAAACACAATATTAATGAGACTATTAAAACTAATAAACAACTTGAAATACGTACCTTTGCTGTACCTTTACTGGCTTTACACAAAAGCTTTACTTTCCCTTTACTTTATTTTAGTTAATGGTAGGCACAGCAAAGCTAGGTGCAATAAAGGTGCAGTATAAATGAGGTGCAGTAAAGGTGCACGTGCAGTAAAGGCCGGTGCAGTAAAAGTGAAGTAAAGGTACAGTAAAAGTAAAGACGTCGCAGGAAATAAGGTAAAGTGAATGTAATGTAAAAGTGCAGTAAAGGTACCGTAAAGGTGCAGTAAAGGTTCAGTAAAGGTACAGTAAATGTACAGTAAAGGTACCGTAAAGGTACCGTAAAGGTGCAGTAAAGGTGCATTAAAGGTGCAGTAAAGGTACTGTAAAGGAGCAATAAAGATTCAGTAAAGGTACAGTAAAGGTGCAGTAAAGGTGCAGTAAAGGTTCCGTAAAGGTGCATTAAAGGTACAGCAAAGCTGCATTAAAGGTACATTAAAGATTCAGTAAAGGTACAGTAAAGGCGCCGTAAAGGTGCAGTAAAGTTACCGTAAAGGTACAGTAAAGATATTAAAGGTACAGTAAAGGTACCGTAAAGGTACAGTAAAGATATTAAAGGTACCGTAAAGGTACCGTAAAGGTACCGTAAAGGTACAGTAAAGGTGCAGTAAAGGTACAGTAAAGGCGCCGTAAAGGTGCAGTAAAGTTACCGTAAAGGTACAGTAAAGATATTAAAGGTACAGTAAAGGTACCGTAAAGGTACAGTAAAGATATTAAAGGTACCGTAAAGGTACCGTAAAGGTACAGTAAAGGTGCAGTAAAGGTACAGTAAAGATACCGTAAAGGTGCAGTAAAGGTACAGTAAAGGTGCAGTAAAGGTACAGTAAAGGTGCAGTAAAGCTACCGTAAAGGTACAGTAAAAGTGCAGTAAAGGTACAGTAAAGGTGCAGTAAAGGTGCAGTAAAGGTTCCGTAAAGGTACCGTAAAGGTGCAGTAAAGGTTCAGTAAAGGTACAGTAAAGATACCGTAAAGGTGCAGTAAAGGTACAGTAAAGGTGCAGTAAAGGTACAGTAAAGGTGCAGTAAAGCTACCGTAAAGGTACAGTAAAAGTGCAGTAAAGGTACAGTAAAGGTGCAGTAAAGGTGCAGTAAAGGTGCAGTAAAGGTACCGTAAAGGTGCAGTAAAGGTTCAGTAAAGGTACAGTAAAGATACCGTAAAGGTGCCGTAAAGGTTCCGTAAAGGTACCGTAAAGGTACCATAAAGGTTCAGTAAAGGTTCAGTAAAGGTACTGCAAAGGTGCCGTAAAAGTGCATTAAAGGTACAGTAAAGGTACCGTAAAGGTGAATAGCTGGAGTAAAAGTAAAGGTCCCGTATTAAAGTAAAGGTGAAGTAAAGGTAATTAATAACAACAACAATAACAGCATTTATTTACACTCAATTATTACAATATGAGGAAATATATAAATGTTTCTTAGAATATAACGAGTGTTAGGGAACCTGTAAATAGCTTTACGAAACCTAATAGAGGCAGTAAGGTGAAGTGAAGTGAAGTGAAGTAAAGTGAAGGTAAAGCAATAAAGGTAAGTAGTGAGCGCCGGAAGCGCGAGACGGCAACTTATAATATAACTACCCTCTGGGCCAGGTCTGTTAAGGCGCGAAACTGCATGAGAACACGGGATCGATGAGAAATAATATATATGTAGGCAAGCCTATGAGCATATAGGTAATGGAAATTATTTTACGCGGAACACTTGAGGTTTTCGAGTCCTGAATCAGGTGCTCGGTTTTGTTTGGCTATTTAACGCCGTCCTACCCTGGTTCCAAAGGTTTTCTATAGAGAACACTGCCGCGGAGAAAGAGCCGCGAAGCGGCGATCCGTGCAGCGACCTGCTATCGCCGCTTAGCGGCTCTTTTCCAGAGGCTGTTTCTCTAGAAAACCTCTGGAACCAGGGTAGGACGGAGTTAGATAGCCAAACAAAACCGAGCTCCGCGCGCTGGGGCACGGGCGGGCGGGCGGCGAGATGAGCCACAGGAAGCCCGCGTTATATGTAACAAACCTGAACCACAGGAAGCCCGAGCTGTATCATGAGAGCGCGCTAAGATCAACACATAACAGCAGAATCAAGTCAAAATGTATTTTATTTCACAATTTGCTAAGAAATCAGTGACAAATACACAAAATGGGAGGATGGTTAGCCTGTGCTATGGATATTGGCGCTCACGCGCGCGAGAGCTCCATCACGAAAACGACGAAACACTGATCAGCGGTTATTCAAAATAAAACAAAATGGCGGACGGAGGAGGAAGAGATCCTTCAAGTGTGATTAAAAAAGCAAGGTAAAGCATTCTTTCCTTCCGCAGTTTTCACTCGAAAAAATATTCGGATTTAAGATTATTAATTCATCTTTTGGTGTGTGTATGTCTAGACTGGTAGAGGATAGGGAACTGCAGGAATTTTGCATTAAAATTCTCAGTGTTTTACGTGGTCGTGAGAGAGGCTCTGAATGCACAAGTCAATTAAGAAGGTTGTTCCTTCTTCTTGCAGCCACAAGGAAAAGGAAAAGGTACGACGAGAATACTGCTATAAGACCCTCTTGATATGTAGGGAACTTTAAAAGTTATATCAAAGTTTTCTGCTGAGATACATGAACATTTACATATACATACACAGGGAGCCCATTCAAATGTTTGTGAAACGTGTACGGTTGTAAAAGTCAATATTTGAAAGTCGTTCAAAACAAAAACCTTGAATTGAATTCGAGTTCAACGAATACTAATGTACCTATCAGCAGCTTCCCCGAGGGGTCGACCCCCGGGCTAACCACAGAGATATGTGGGGGAATGCAGGAGGATTGAATGCAAACATTGCCCCTGGGGTCGGAAATGCTCGACTTTGTTTTAGGGTTGGAAAACTGGGGTGGGGGATTTGTTCAAATTATTTTTGTCATGAAACTATAAACCACAGAGATTGTTTTTTCTTCTTTAAAGGAGAACTGAACCCTAATATTTACTTTAGCTCAATGAGTATAGATCTAAACATGAAAAGACTCATACCAAAATGTATTTTACTGTGTTTTGCATCAAAGGAAAGAAAATCTGCAAATCTTCCTCCAAACTGCCGCTAAGTACAGACGGCTCAATTCCTGTAATCTGTGACGTACTATACGGGGAATATGACCCTAAAAATGTAATAAACACATTTTGACATGTTAAGAGCCTAATATTGTTTCTATTCACTCTTTTTTAATACCATATCCCTCACTCACTCAAAGACTCAATGGTCTCAGTAAAGGTTTAATCAGGTGGAAGACATGGCAACCTATACTAGACAAACCTACCGTATTTCCTCACATGTAAGCTTTGAATAGACGGACTAACGACTCATAATTGCGCACTATTGTGTTTTCTTTGTGCTGAAGGTGTGGTCGTTTTTCCTTAGTATGCATGATGTACGATACAGGGGGAAAAGCACTGAATTGAGCCCCCACACAAACTAGCTTTATCAGCAGAGAGTCGGCTATTTTTCTACCTTCGACACATATTATTTTCTTCTTTTTAGACCTGCACCACAAAGAAATTAAATAGCAAAACTTATTTCTCTTGAATACAAATTTGTATAGTCGTCGGATTGATTTAGGGTTCAGTTCTCCTTTAATACAAGAGTTAAAGCGAGATATGAGATATACCGAGACTTTCTGTCTTGTTCCTTATTAGCTACATGTACTAACTGAAGTACATTGAAGTGTGTCTTGTATGATGTTCATTGAAGTGTTAATAATTAAAGTTCAATTTTCTGTTGAAAATAGTGTTCAATGTTATAGAAATGACGTTAGTAAATGAGATTCAGTACATAGTCAATTCAGCTCGATCTCGTTTTGTGCAAAATGACAGGGGATTGTAGGTCGTGGAAGACCTATAAACCAGGGATCTTTGAAAGGGATGATTCCCTTACCCCTGGGGGAAATTGTCAAGATTGTTTCTGTCTTTTTACAATCCCCCTGGTCAGCCCAGGGGTCGACCCATCGGGGAAACCGCTGATAGGTGCATTTTTTATAAGTGGTTTAATAATTATAATTGCAAGAATTAGAGCAATATAAAGACTTTGTGTCTTGTATGAAGTTCATTGAAGTGTTAATATAATTAAAGTTCCATTTTCTGTTGAAAATAGTGTTCAATGTTATAGAAATGACGTTAGTAAACGAGATTCAGTACGTATATATACATTGTAGTCAATTCAGCTCGATCTCATTTCGTGCATAATGACAGGGGATTGTAGGTCGTGGAAGACCTATAAACATACCAGAGTGAGGGGACTTTGAAAGGGACGATTCCCTTAACCCTGGGGGAAATCGTCAAGATTGTTTCTGTCTTTTTACAATCCCCCTGGTCAGCCCAGGGGTCGACCCATCGGGGAAACCGCTGATAGGTGCATTTTTTATAAGTGGTTTAATAATTATAATTGCAAGAATTAGAGCAATATAAAGACTTTGTGTCTTGTATGAAGTTCATTGAAGTGTTAATATAATTAAAGTTCCATTTTCTGTTGAAAATAGTGTTCAATGTTATAGAAATGATGTTAGTAAACGAGATTCAGTACGTATATACAGTGTACATTGTAGTCAATTCAGCTCGATCTCATTTCGTGCATAATGACAGGGGATTGTAGGTCGTGGAAGACCTATAAACATACCAGAGTGAGGGGACTTTGAAAGGGACGATTCCCTTAACCCTGGGGGAAATCGTCAAGATTGTTTCTGTCTTTTTACAATCCCCCTGGTCAGCCCGGGGATTAGTGGGGTGAAGTGTGATAGGTACATTATTAATAGGGCCACCTCTAGTTCAGGATTGCTGCATTATATATTATTATATATATCATTAGCTGTACTATGTTTTTTACAGAATTCCAACAGACCTGATAGAGGAGTTGAAGAATGTTACCTCTGAACCTCAGCAAGGGTCCAAGAGATTGAAACTGCTTTGTTGTGCAATACTAAGAGAAATTGCACCAACTAAACAGTTGGTCATCACTCATGTGGACCCTCCTGTTGATCAGCAAAGCATACCTATTGTGCTGCCACTAGTACTGGTACAGGTATGACAAGAATTGTATGCATTTCACAAGTTTATAACCCATCAGTGATGTCACTGACTATTTACATTGTAACCAAGACAGTCCTTAAATAGACTCCTGTCACTTACTTTAAACAGGGAAAAGAACTTGGGTATTGGTCAAAACATGTACCACAACTTATTAGGTAAGGCTCACTCTGCACCAAATGTGTGGACTATGAAAAGAAAACTTCAAGGCACACTGCACTGTTGCATAAATAACTGAAAGCAAACATCAGTAATGAGCCCAGGGCTCAATTCAATAAAACTGTTTACACAGACATGTATTTTACTAGTCTGGTCATTGTTTAAATGCTGGACAACAGTGGCCAGACTTGTAAAAGTTTTATTGTGTTGGCCCCAGGACGCAAGGTACATGTATAACTTCAGTGTTGTGCACATGCATGCTGCTAGCTGGCCACATGTCCTAAATTGTCCCTTAGAAAACAAAGAATTTGAAGGAGAATTTAGATTGTGATCAGGAGTTACTTACACCCTTGTTGCACTTTCACAGCCCTTCAAGTATAACTGTGGCAATTAATGTCTGCATTGTTGTGATTAAGTAGTAAGAATGGACTTCTGTCTCTAAAATGTTAATGCAAAAAATGCACTTAATTATGTAGAACACAATTCTATTATCTGCAAATTGCTATGTTATAATTGAAGGGCAGTGAGCAACAAGGGCGGAAATGACTCTAAATCTAAATCCTCTTCAAATTCTTTGTTTTCTATTAAAGGGAGAATTTAGAACGTAATTGGGAGTCACTTACATCCTTGTTGCACACATCTCTTCAATTGGAGGATTGAATACTGTCTGTCTGATTGATGGAAAGATGGTTGAACTAATTGTTTGGTTATAAATTGAAGTATAAAATATTCTCATTTTTTCCTGAGTGAATTTCCCTTCAACTCCATGTCATTCATAATATAAAAAAAAAGTGTAATATAAATTACGGGAGCATCCTAAGAATGTGCAATTTCATTGGCTATTAAAGACTTGAACGAGCTCAGTGCGCATTTGTTATAAAAGCGTGCTCGAACAGATGGCCTATTAAAAAATGTGCACTGTTGAGATCTTGAAAAGCTGCTGAATGCACTCACATTCCATGCATTTGCATTCTACTCATGCATCCACAGCTTATATATATTGAGACCTTGAATGTGCATAAGGTTTTTTAGCATATTATAACCCAGCCGCCATCCATTGGCAAACTCACCATCTGATTGGCTATAGCCAAGTGCTATCTATTTAACAATTACATTGTAGACCCGCAGCCCAAATGGGCTACGAGTCAATAGCCCATGAGGCGCAGCCAAATGGGCTATTTAACTCACAGCCCATGATCATGAGGGTGAGAGGTCTAATTGTTTTAGTATAAACTAACTAGTCGGACAGTAGAAAATAATAGAAAGAAACAAATTGAAGTTGAAAAACTGTTATTATTTCGTGAAAATGCATGTGGTTTTCCTCTACCATGGACTATCACAAAAAGACCTACATGTATAGTAGGGTAGCCAATCAGAATGAAGGATTTGTAATACATGTAGTCCACTAGTTGGTTTATACTAATGATCAATAGTTGACCCTGTATGTGCTGCAGACAAATAGAACTTAGAAAATGTTTTTGCAAGTTTGCTTAATGTTTTCTTGATTGATAAGTTGATAGAACAGCTAGTGGCTTGGTTATAATATTTAAAATTATTGCTAAAACAATAATATTAGACTTCTTACTCTTGGTTTCTATCGACTTTGATACGTGACTCAGGCTGTGCCTCGCCAACTATCTGCCGATAGAAACCTTGAGTTTGCAGTCTAATATAATTATTGTTAAATAGGACATGGAGAACCATGGCCATCTTTTATTTGTTAAAAGAAAAAGATTACATACTGTTGGTAATACATTAATGTAAGCTGTCATCAGTGAATAAAGTAGAAAAACTGACTGATGTACTTGCATTGTATATTATAACTCTAGGTGGATTACTGCAGGAAGGGTTCCAGTGGAATTACAAACCTTGGCTTTAGGATGTTTGAATCTCTTACTTTATTCCAACAAGGATTTAGTTTCACAAGGTACAAAACTGTACATTTTTTAAAAGGAGATTACATTGTATGTTTAAGTATGTAGCTTTTCAAAACTGTTGTAAAACAAAAGTTTTTTTGGTAAAAAGGCTGCATATGACTTGTAGTTTACCATGTATAAGCTACACATCTGAGGTATAACTGCACCCCTACCTTTGGCCTGACAAATGGAAACCAACTTTGCAAAAAAGTCTATGGAAAACACTGAAATACAATGTACATGTATATTTAAGACATACATGTACGTACACCAAACTTGGGAACAACAAACTTTTGTATTTTACAAACATATAAAATTAATAATAATTTGGTCTGGATTTTCTGAATTATCATGGGTACATCAGCATAGTCATCAGCTTCATATTCTAATATTGTTTGAAGTAACTTAAGACAGTAGTATCTTCATTTTAAAAATCTTTTTGCATTCGTTTCGTATACATGTTGGTATGCAATTCCAAAAAACCTGTTCTTGAAAATGAAAGCGTTTGTGCTTCTAATCTTGAATGATCTATATTAAGGTAATTCCCACTAACAGCCGATCTGGTATTATAATTATATGCACTTTTGGGAAGAATAATATTTTGTTCAAGTTCGTAAATGCTTGTACTTGAAGAATTAAAACTTCAGAAGAGATTGTTGTCATTCAAAATAGGTGTGGCTTACATGTGAGGAAATACGGTTGGTTTGACTAGTATAGGTTGCCATGTCTTCCACCTGATTAAACCTTTACTGAGTCCATTGAGTCTTTGAGTGAGTGAGGGATATGGTATTAAAAAAGAGTGAATAGAAACAATATTAGGCTCTTAACATGTCATAATGTGTTTATTACATTTTTAGGGTCATATCAGTCAATGCAACATTAAGTTTACAGCTGCACAATAAAGGCTTGCCTCAACCCCTTGTTTACGCACGCCAAGTATGAATTATTTTAAGCGAGCATCCAATTGTTGTGGTGATAATTCTTCATGTTCCTTGTTGTCTTTTGGATTAAAAATGTCTGGAATTATAACACCAAGTCTTGGTTAGTCTGTCTGGCAGTGTTTTTGTTTTAATTTTGTTGAAGAAACCATGTAATTTCTTCTTCAGAAATGACTACAATTAAACCTCAAACTAGTTGAATCCACCATTTCTTCAGAAAACAGCAAAGCGAGAGCAAGTCTGTCTTGGTGGGAAACTTAAGCATCAGCATTCAGTAAAAATAATACAAGCAATTTGATTGCTCTAAGTAATTTATTACAGGAAATAATTTTGATTGGGCAATATAACCTGTGAAGTCAGGATATCATATCAATTCTGAAAGTTGTTGATACAGATTTAATTCACAGCTTTATCACACTGATATTGACCCTAAATATGTAATAATAATAACAATAATAATAACAATAATAATAAATTATAATGATTTACACTAGGTGGCTCTTCGTTTGCTAAGAGCTAAATAAAATTACAATGTATATCTTTGAAGAAGAAAAAATGAATTGTGATACTAATTACTGTATACTAATAATTATTTAAAAAAACTATAATATTATATTTCTCATAAGTTACTAACTCTTAATATTAAGTACTGTTTAAAACACGAACAGCAGTGTTTTATCAAGTTTAAAAATTCGAGGGCGAAGCCCGAGAATTTTTAGACTTGATAAAACACGTGCTGTGAGTGTTTTAAACGGCTTCAAAAACGCTTTAAGAATGCAATGAAAGAAAGACGCACATCTCAAGGGAATGGTTACTTAATGAACCATTGAACCTTTGTATTCACAACGCCATGCAAAATATTCGAGTAATCACCGCCTGCAATTACGAACATCTCAAGGGAATGACATGAAGAAATTACTATACTATGTTGTTTGAAGCGCGTTTCGCAATGCAAGAAGAATCTGCACTTGAAGGATTTTGGTATCGTGGTTTACCTCGATAAAGTTCAAGACTTGGAAAGCGATGTGACTGACATGTCGGCAGACTCTAAATTTTTGACTCCGACACAAAATATGTAAGTATAATGCACGTTTTTTATAATTTTACGGCTTTGAGTTTGGTTTAATAATTGGAACTAAACAGTGGCTCGGTAAACAAGTAATGGTAGTTGGATAACTTCATTTTAAAAATATTATCTGTGTATCTCGGTAGTCTGCTGATATTAGTAAATTTAGTGCAAAATTTATTATCTAGGTACCTTATGTTCCGTGTACTTTTTGCTATCTTTGGGTCTTTATCAGTGAATTCTTAATTAGGATGAAACTTTATATAATATTTCATGTTCATTAATATTCTTTATATAAAACGTTCATCCTAATTAGCAATTCAGTGAGAAAGCTGAAACATCAATAGAAATTCCATTGTCTCAATCATTAACCCCGTTTCCCTCTGGGACAGAATTCAAATCCCTCCGCGGGCCTTTTAGAATGATGAGATTTTATCAGGTATAAAGGTGCATGCACGTGCCTGATTTGCTTCATCTGATTGGACAAAATGCTCATTAATTATTCATGAGTTTTTGAAGTATATTTTATTTTATTAATATATTTTATTTCAGATGAACTTGGTTCTGTGTGCCATCAGATATCTCTTTGGCTTAGGAATGCTAGTACGGTATCTGCACCAAATCCATACCAGAGACCAATATTTGGGGGGAGTAAAACCAAAGGGGTAGGTAATCAATGATAGTTATTAATTAATATTAAAAATAGTAGTTGAAATAGGTACATCAAATTCAAATTCCATTGCTGTGAGAATTAAAACAATTAATAAAAGCATTCAACTTACAATTAATCCTAACACACATTAATTTGTACATGATCCAGTAAAGTTAACTCCACATAATAATTATACTGACCATTAACCTCAATCTAAAATCAAACTCAGACCACTCACATGATTCACTCTTTTCACCTGGTGACCATCTTGGATTCAAAGTGATGCAGTCCTTTGTTATTGCTAGGTTAGCCTCGCATGGATATCAGAATGAGTTTAGCCTACTAGCTAAAACAAAGGATTGCCTACATGTAAGTCGCTTTGAATCCAAGATGGCCACCGGGTGAATGTAGAATCTAGATAATTATGATCTTTGACTTGTCCTAATTTTATCTGACTTGTTTTGCTGCAGTATAATTTTTTTTATTCTGGGCTTCTTGGAATAACCATATAGTGTTAAGGAACCAGGAATTCAGATTTAAAGTGAATATGAGCCCAATTTTTTTTTATCATTAAAATCGAATCTCCATCAAGTAAATACTTGAACTTGTAATACATGTATTTTTTAAATTTGAGTGTTGCGTCTATGAGTTATAGAGGTTTCTATTTCCAATATGCTAATTATGTGACGACATGTGGGGCCAACAAAAGGTCACTTCTTTCTCCTTGTGAATAATTAACTACAGTCATGTACATGTATTTCTGATTTATACAATATATTTGGTAAAATCACTGATATAAGGCACAAATATAACGTGGCTGTTTAGAAAAATATGTATATTTCTGCCAGCACATTTTTGTATAATAAATGAGTCCTCACATGTCGTCACATAATTAGCATATCGGAAATAGAATCCTCTATTAATAACTCATAGATGCAGCACTATACTCAAATTAAGAAATATTTTACAATTCAACTATTTACTTGGTGCAAGGGTGATTTTAATGATAAAAAATTTGGGCTCAAATGCACGTTAAAAGAAGAAATGTAAAATACATCATTTGGAGTCACACATGGTTTTATTCTTAAAGGGATACCCGAGTACAAAACACTTATGATCTCAAAATGATATTTTGACTGTCCTGAGAACTAAAATCGCAATAAAAACGATTTATTTTGCAAATTGCAAACACATACAATGTAGGAATTTGTTGAAAGTGTATTACACAATAGATCTGATGATGTCATGCGGTTACATGTAGTTGTCCATTAATTAAATGTGGTAATTAAATTAAAACTGAGCTACTCATTCTGCTGGAAAATCTGGAAAAACAACTTTGTCAAAGCAATTGTAAGAATAAAAGTGTAAGAAACAGGAATTTAAGGGCTGTGTGCAAAAAGGGCATAAGTGTCCCCTGATCAGATTCTAAATTCTCCTTCAATTTCTTTGTTTTCTAAGGGAGAATTTGGAATGTGATCAAGAGTCACTTAGTTTATACCATTTTTGCACACAGCCCTTCAATTAGAGAATTATGTTTTAAAAATACTGAGCGGTGAGGATTATATGATCTCAACAACTAACTGATGTCATCAAAACTATAATTGTACAATACACTTTCAAATAATTCATACATGCTTACATAATGCAAAAGAAATAATTTTCATTGGGGTTTCAGGACAGTCAAACTACCATACTTTTGAGGCCATAACTGTTTTGTACTCAGTATCACTTTAAAATAGCTGTGAGCTTCTTTTCATTGTCAGTACCAATCTGTGTCTGAAATTGATGGCAGTGCATCCAGATTCTTCTACACCGTGCTTAGTATTGGTATGTATTTAACAAATAAAAGATGGTTCTCCATGTTCTATAACAAAATAATGCATGCTCGAGGTCTTGAAAAACTGTGGATGCACGAGCAGAATGCGAGTTCCTTTAGCAGCTTTACAAGACCTTGAAAGTGCATTATTTTGTTATAAGACATTGGAGAACTATCTTTTATTTGGTTTATAATATAACATTCAATCTATGTGGAAAGAAATGCTCGAGCATGCAGTATAAAAAAATAAGAAAATCAAGCATGCTGTCAGAGTTATAGCCATGCAATGAAATTGCACATTTTTTAGGAGTTATTTTTGTTCTTTGACATGAATTATGCACATTTTTTAGGATGTTCCCATGGAGTTATTTTT
This sequence comes from Actinernus sp. WN-2022, assembly GCA_030867875.1. Lineage (NCBI taxonomy): Eukaryota > Metazoa > Cnidaria > Anthozoa > Actiniaria > Actinernidae > Actinernus > Actinernus sp. WN-2022. The sequence goes on along the minus strand of JAOWCC010001634.1, from coordinate 74,511,961 downwards.
GTTCTTTTACATGAATTATGTCCACTGGAAGTTAAAAATTCGATGGGAAATAATATATATATATTGAAGTTAAATTATGCATTTTTTTCTCTTGTGCAGAGTTGTACAAATTCAAATTTATCCTTTAACATTGATACTTTACACAAATTTAAAGTCAATAATTATGTACAAATGAATCTTCATCGAGTGAAAATAAGTATTGTCTAATGTAAATATTAGGCAGTATAAATACTTATCAAACTCATTAATAATTCATGAGCAAAAACAAAGGAAATCACTGAAAGATTTGTGATCTGTAAATCTGAAACAGATTTCATCCTGATTTACATAAACTTCTCAGCCAAAATAAGTTGCATCACCAAAATTACTGAAAACATGACTATGTATACAAGTCATGTACATCTAGATGTTTGATACATCGTAAGTCCAATACAGAATTTGTGTCCGTGCTTTGTGGGATTTACAAACTCACTTTCAGCTCGAGTTTGTAAATCCCATAAAGCATGACCACTCATTCTGTATTATTACTTCTTCATTGCAAAGCCATAAAATACCAGGTTTTGTGTGCTACATAAAAACAATTATTACACAGCTGTGGGTTTTTCCGCACAACATGAACATGTGACATCAGTAATTTATAGCTTGGAGAATAATAAACATAATTTTACATCACAGCTTAGAGATACAATTTTATCTCCTTGTGGTGAATTTTTCGTAGCTTATACACTGGTGGGTGTAAAGTACAGGTCACAGGTCAGGTCACAGGTCAGGCTAGAAGTATAGTGGTACATTAACCAAAAAAGTGGTACATTAACCAAAAATGTGGTACATTGACCAAGAATGTGGTACATTGACCAAAAGTGAGTGGTACATTGACCAAAAGAGTGGTACATTGACCAAAAAAGTGGTACATTGACCAAAAAGCGGTACATTGCCCAAAAATGTCAGACTTAGAAAAAATTTCAACAATTTTTTTATGGGACACTACTTTGGTGTCGCCTTTCAGATGAAATATTTTTTTCCGCGACATCATGACATTTTCTGTAGGGCTTATGTAAAGTCGTGTAGAGGTGGGAGTGGTACCATATGAAAGGTGTGGCCTAGCTGATCACGATGAGCCAGTCAGATTTGAGATTAGACCTTTGGTTGTCATGGAAACTGAATTGGAAAATCACGAAATTTGGCTAAAATATATAGTCTAAAATGACTCGCAATAGCTTGACATGCCAAGAAATGCAAAAAAAATATTTCGAATTTAGTTAGGAAAATTATAAATTCACAAAGAAAAATATTTTTTCTCAATTCTTAAATGGGCTGATATGCCAAGAAATGTAAATATTTTTTTTCACTATTGTTAGGACTTCCGGTTTTGGACTTATTTCGATCTCAAACCGGAAGTGATATGGCAAATGGGGTGTCCAGGAAAACTAGTCTAGCTCATTCAATATTGAATCAAAGTACATACGGTTGGTATCATGTTAAAGCTGGATAGCTGGGCTACCTTAACTCATAAACAGATCGATTAACCTAAGGAAACTGTTGGAGATATAAATTTCTCAAAAAGTGGTAAAAACGGTAATGAAAAAATACATAATCCCAAGTCGCCTGGAAATGGGAGTGGTACCATATGAAAGCGGCAAGTTAGCTGAGCATGCTGAGCAAATAAAATTAGGAAGTTTCTTGGAAAGTTTCCGAGATGCACATCAAAACGTACCAAAAAGTCGTCCAATCGAGTTGAAAATAGCGGCAAAATGATCATATTGGGCTAAAATGGGGTCCACGCCAATGTTTGTAACTGCCTTACTAATGAACCAAAACCAATGTACTTGGTATCATAGGAAAGCTGGATAGACAGGCTACGTTAACTAAGAAACAGATTTGAAATTGGTTGAATCTTTACGGACTTACAAAGTTTTAAAGAAAGTGGTTCAAATAAAAAAGTGGGTGCAGGAAAACTGTCACAGCTCCCTTAATTTATGCGAAAATCCCATCAAAGTGCTTTCATCTTAAAGCTGGATAGCCAGGCTACCTCCACTCTCAAAAGAATCGACTAACGATTAACGTTTGAAAAATCATGAAAAATTGGTACAAATTTTTATCAAAGGGGACCCCTTTGATAAATATTTCCGAACTAAATTTTCAATTTTTTTTTTTGCATTTCTTGGCATAACAGAGCATTCTAAGCCATCTGAGCCTATATATTTTTTATCATTTTCACCAAACTAACCTACAGAATAACTGTCACAGCTCCCTTAATTTATGGACAAATCTCATATAACTGATACCATCGCAAAGCTGGATAGTCAGGCTACCTTTACTCACAAACAGATAGACTAACTCATGCAAACTCACGGCTAGGTTAACGTTTGAAAAAGTGGTACAAATCAGGAAAAGTAGTACAATGGTACAAATCACGAAGAAAGGGTAAAAGTGGTGACCTGTAGAATTACCGTAATTCCCTGAATATGCAATCAAATCCTATAATCTTGGTATCATTCCAAAGCCGGATAGATAGGCTACGTTAACTCACAAACAGATCGACTAACTAATACATACTCACGGAGACATTGACCTGGTACAAACACGAAAAACAAAAACGATTAACTTTTTTATACAAAGTCGTATGGAGATGGGAATGGTACCACATGAAAGCGGCAAGGGAGCACAGCAGGATAAGCGAAAAAAATATGGAAGTTCCTTAGAAAGTTTCCGAGATACACATCAAAACGTACATAAAAGTCGTCCGATCGAGCTGAAAATAGCGGCAAAATGATCATTTTGGGCTAAAGTGGGGTCCACGCCAATTTTTATAACTCCCTTAATAATGAACCAAAACCAACAAACTTGGTATCATTTGCAAGCTGGATAGACAGGCTAGTTTCACTAAGAAAGATATTGGACATCATTTGTATATTCGCGGAGATATTTTGTTTTGAAGACGTTTTAAAAAAATATTCAAAGTGGGCCCAGATTAAGTCTGTAACTCCCTTAATAATAAACCAAAACCCATCAACGTGGTATCGTAGTAAAGCTAGATAGACAGGCTATCTCATCTCGTAAACAGAGTTACCAACCCATGCAAATCCACGGAGAGAGAGTCTGTAAGGTAAGAGGTAGAAAAAATTGAATTTTACCAAATCAAACAAAAGAGACACATTCAGAAATTCATAACTTGCTGAATATTCAACTAAAGTCCAAACTATTTTCATCAGTGTATTGCTAAGTCGTAGGCCTTTCCAACGAGTAGTTAACATTTAGAAATTAAAAAGGCAAAGTCGTAAGAAAATTGGTTTGAAAAAAAACAAAAAATTGCTTTTCTGGCCTTTATTTTTACCATTTTGGCGTTCAGAGAGGTACCTTTGAAAATTTATAACTTCGTCAATATTCAACCTATTCCAAAACTGTTTGCAGCGTTGTATTCTACGTAGAAAGAGCTTTACTGTGCATATTTAAGATTTACAAAAAAATAATTTAAACTAGGTTCTATAAGGACAATAATATTTGAAAGTGTTGCCTAGCAACACTTTTTAATGAAATTAAAAATGGTTTGAATATGTGAATAGCATTTTCGCTAGGAGTGTGCTGTTCAATTATCTTTGCAAACTTGTTAAAATTAATGGAGTTATTGAGTTTTGAAAAAAGTGGTACAAATCAAGAAAAAGGTGGTAAAAATCACAAAAGTGGTGTCCAGCAGAATTGCTGTAGCTCCCTTAATTTATGCGAAAATCCCACAAACCTATACCTATATAATATTAAAGCTGGATAAACAGGCTACCTTAACTCATCAACAGATCGACGAAACCATGCAAATTCATGGAGCAATTTCATTTTGAATAGGGGACAACGACGTTGAAAGGGTAAAAGTGGGTTCACGGTTTCTATCAAAGCTCCCTTAATTTATGAGGAAATTTCATAAACCTATATACCAGATTAAAGCTGAATAGCCAGGCTACCTTGACTCAGAAACAGATTGACGACCTTTTGCAAACTCACGGAGAGATTACGCTATGAAAATGTGGTAAAAAATGACGAAAAACATGAAAAATAAATGGTGTTCAGAAGAAATGCTGTAGCTACCTTAATTTATGGAGAAACGCATTAACGCATACATCATTATAAAGATAGATAGACAGGCTACCTTAACTCACCAATAGATCGACTAGCCTATGCAAACTCATGGAGCAATTAATTTTTCAAAAAGTGCAAAATCCGATATTCCAAAGTCTGTAACTTCCTCAATTTAAGTCCTAGAGAGCTAAGAGTGGTACCATTGGAATCAGTTCATGAAGGTTAATAGCATGAAACATCATCATGTTTCACGACTCCGGGACCAACTTCCGCTATCGTCACTAAACATCAAATATCATGGCTGGATAGACCTAAGAGAGAGAAGCACGAATTTGGTATTGCCACGTGATATAAACAAATCGTTGCCTAGCAACAGTTGTTCAACTTTGAGCACTATTTACACATAGAAGGTATCAAAATTATAGAAATCTGAAAAAGGTTGTACAGGGCTACGTTATCTCTTAATACGATGGTGTAATTTATTTTGAAATCGGAGAAAAATTGGCGGAGTTGTAAATTTTTGAACATCCTCGATTGACAGGTATCGCAAGTGGTTAATTAAAAAAAATATTAGATGGCTGTTGTTTGATGCGTGCTAAAGATATAATACGATGATTGGATAGAGGGAAGGTGGAACAGTACGAATTTAGTAGTCTCACGTGATCACAACAATCCGTTGCCTAGCAACAGTGGCTAAAAGTTGAACAAAGTTGACGCATAGAAGCAGATAGAAGCAGTCAATATATCAGAATTTTGGAACATGTTCTGGAGAGCTACATTACTGCTGAATACGCTGGTACAATCAGTTTTGAATTTGGATGAAAGTTGGCGGAGTTATGATTTTTTTAATATCCTCTATTGTAAATTGTTTGGGCATATACTGTCGATACATTCAAAAAAAAAATTAGGTATGTTCTGGGATATGCATTAAAGATCTAATATGATGGTTAGATAGAGGGAAGATCAAAGAGTACGAATGTGGTAGTCGCACGTGATCACAACAAACCGTTGCCTAGCAACAGTAGCTCAACTTTGACTAACTTTTACACATAGAAGCATTCAAAATTTCTGAAATTAATGTAACTGGTTTAGAGAGCTACATGACTGGTGAATACGCTGGTGCAAATCAGTTTTGAAATTCGATGAAAATTAACGGAGTTAAAAAAAATTAGATTTCCCTTGTTTGACGTCCTTTTCATATGTTCTGGGATGGACTCTGGAGATGTAATATGATGGTTGGATAGAGCAGAGATGAGGCTCTAGGAATGTGGTAGTCTTTCGTGATCACAACAAATCGTTGCCTAGCAACAGTCGCTCAAATTTGATCAACGTTTACGTATAGAATCACTCAATATTTCTGAATTTTGTCACCTGTTATAGAGAGCTACATGACCCCTTGATATGATGGTGCAATCAGTTTTTAAATTTGATATAAATTAGCGGAGTTATAATTTTTTTAAAGGACTCGATGGAGAATTTTTCTTCTTTTGATAAATTTTGAAAACGTTTTTTTTCAAAAAATATACTTTCTAAAAGACATTTCACTTTCTAAAGATATTATACGGTGGTTGGATAGAGAAATCAATGCACTGTACGAATTTAGCAGTTCCATGTCAAACAAGAGAATTGTTGCCTAGCAACAGAGCACAAACTTCTATCAATGTTTACTCATGGTTACTCTAAGTATTTTTGAAAAATGAAACATGATCTGGATAGCTACGGGATATCTGAGTACGTTGATGCAATCTGTTTTGAAATTGGATGACAATTAGTGGAGTTATGAATTTTTGATTGGACAAGATTGACGTTGGAAAAGTGGAAGAAATTGATTTTTTATATCGAAAATTGCCAAAAATCGATTTTCGTACCAATGGTGTCTCTGTCAAAATTTAATATTTTGCAACATACCTTCTACTATTGCATAGAATAGAGCCAGCGGTACATTTCTGATAAAAGGTTAGGGGGAGGTATGTTGCTTAGTTGTGGAGTTATTTTAGGCTAAACATGACTCAAAATCAGGTTTTTCAATAAAAAAGGCCCTCTTGAAAAAGTGAAATTTCAAACGGCCATTGGTTCATACCGTTAAGATATTAACGAAGCGCAATGACACTTTTGAATAGACCTCCTTCTTGGCTATCAGAAGCTCCTGATAACTTTGCTCAGAAATGACGTCATGGCGAGATATAGTGCCACAAACATGGCTCAAACACGATATTTAACTCAAAATTGTGATCATACTATTCATCTAAATCGAAAACTGAATACAGCAGTGTGTAGCTGGGACCATGGGCAATATTTTTGATTGGCTCATATTCATCGACTTTTTGCTGTCTTATACCCGTTTCCCTAGAGGTAGTCTCTGACATTTTACCCTATAATTTTTGCATGTCATGTGTCGCCAATGGGGATGAGCTGTCAGTTCCAGTTTTAGCTCATTTGCATAAAACCTGAATTTATAATGAGGCAAAAGCCTAACTTTATGGCATTAATAGCTAGAACAAAAAATTAACATGTCAGATCTTGAACAGGCCATGCATAATGTGCTTCGAAAATTTAAATTGATTTGCATAAATTTAAGGTAGTCAAAACGTCAAGTGAAAAAATGTTAACCCTATGCTATGATTACAAATTCAAAAATTAGTTAAAAATCAGACATTCATCTAAACCAGTTCATATTTGGACAGTGTCTACTGCTTGACAGTGTGCTTACGTGCAACAGTTTTTAAAGATATTTACTGAAAATTTGAATTTATAATGAGCGTTGAACTTTTGTCAATTACATTTACTTATTCATTTCTCGAGCCGTCAAATGTTGATCAAATTCAACTAAACTTACTGAGCATATGAACAATTGATGTAGGTACAACATACTGAAAGAACATCGAAATCGCATGTTTGGTTATGGAGTTATGTTCGAAAATATAACAAATCTGACAAATAAAGTGGTACAATAACCAAAGCCTTTAATTCTAGGAAGAATGCATCTAAATATATGTTTTTATATCCAAATGAAAGAGCTGCGAAAGGACATTATAAACCAATTTTTTTTTTAATTCTATGAATTTAAATATTTTTAAAGCTTTAATTAATTTTTTTTCTATATATATTCAACTATTCATAACTTTTTAATTAAAATGCTCGTTAATATCAAACGGATACCGTTCAATAGATCTTGATGAGACATTTCCAACGAGGAATAACATTTTGAATTTGAATGAATATTTGCGAAGTTATTCACGAAAACCGATTTAGTTAATGTACCAGTAGCTAATTTACGTTTTTTTTGGAAAATTAAGGGTGTTCTTTTCATCCAATCAGGTTGCTTTTCCAGTATGTTTGTTTCCCAGTCCAATAGAGTATCATAACGCAAACCGCATCGAAATCGGTTGAAAATTGAAGAATTAACTTTTTTTACCCAAATCTAGAAATCCATGTATAAGGTACCTTGGTAACTATTACTGGGCAATTTTTGGGATTGAGTAGCGCCATAAAATAATGGTCAGGGTACCAACTCCCGGGTATCAAAAGAAAGCCCTCGACGAGCTCTATCCATCAGTTGCATGACTTTTCGATTTGGCCTTTTGAAAGGGTCAGGGTAAGTCGTCAAAGTTCGACCATATAAACATTGGGGTCTACGCCAATGGTCACAGCTCCCTTAATTTATTATCAAACCATATCAAAGTTGGTATCAAATTAAAGCTGGATGAAGAGACTACCTTAACTAAGAAACAGATTTGAAATCCATCGCACATTCGCGGAGTTATAAAATCTTGAAAAAGTGGTACAATGACCATAAAAAGGCCATATTCATAGTTAGGGTCACAGGTCAGGTCACAGGTCAGGTCACAGTACATGCAAAGTGTTACAAGTTCGAGCCCGAGTAGGAGCGCTCAATAAAATTTTGTTCTCTCGTTTACCTTCTCTTCTTGTTTACCTGTGAACCCTAGCTCTAGGTGAGCGAGAACCTGTTGTTTACCCGTGAACTCGTCCGATGGTTGGGTTTGGTTTGTGGTTCGGGTTACTGGATTTGCCCTAACTCAAACCACAAACCTAACCCAAACAATTGAACCTGACCTGACCTGTGCCCTGTACTCTACACCCGCTGCTTATACACCCATTTGATGTGCTGATCACTCATGTATTACGATATTCACCACTCAAAGATAAAAACCTGTACATGTATTTCTACACAGTCATGTAAGATCTTGTATTTTGTACATTTTAAGATAATCAACGTGACTTTTACATCCATTGTATTTATTTTTATAGCCCACTACTGTTTCCCTGATCAAGTCCTCAACATTCATTCCTTCTCCATGCTGAGACCCTGGCTCAGAAACAGCAAAGCTGTCCAAGCCCCTGGTAATGAGGTACTTGAAAGGTCTTTTCAAGTGGAATCTTCCCCTGTGTCAATCACTGCTTGTACTTTGGAAAATGTTAGCCAGTCACCTGCAGAACACAGTTCACCGTCTCAAGGTGGATTCAATACCAGCAGAACAAGTTTGGATAATATTTCCATTGGATCCCAATCCTCAATTGGATTCATCATACCTATGTCCCAGTCTCCCAGTAGCCAATCTGGTACCCAGTCCCCCATGTTAGGGCAGTCACCAGATGACCGCTCCTCAGTCACAAGTGGCCTGGACTATAGGCCCCAGACCCCTGTTGTGTGTAGTTTTCCACTTACTGCCGAGGAGACTGGAGAGAAGGCTCATAAGAGGGGACCCCAGAGGAAGTTCTCAAGGAATATAAGCTTTGCTAAACTTTTTCCACACACGCAGCAGGGACCTAAAACAGGACAACAAGAACTGAGGGAGAAAGCTTGTGAATACTGCCTGAGGATACTTGAACAGAGTGAAAGAAGTAAGAAAAACAGTACTGTATGTCTCATGGGGAGCACTTAGAGCAGATTAAGGGGAGCTGGGGTGGCACAGTGGTTATTAAATAAGCGCCTCACCTCTGTGGACCAGGATCAATACCCGGACACGGTGCCACATGTGAGTTGAGTCGCCCTTGTCCGAGGTTTTTCCTCTGGGTCCTCCCATTTTCCTCCCTCCACAAAAACCGACACACTAAATTCCAATTCGATCTGTGGTTGGTAGCCGGATCCTCGCTTTGATCAGCCACTATGGTTGTTTCAGGTAACCCATTATAAATTTAGTTTTTTTTTTAGAAATTCAGATTTCATATGAGGGAGCAAGTTATGGCACTGATTTATGTTAGGGTTACTCTACAACATGTTGTGACATTGGAATGGTTTCCCATTGTTTTTGTCTTTCTGATCCAATTAAAACTGTAGAGTTACGCGGTACAGTACATGTATGTTACAGTACGGTTATGGTAAGGCATAAGGTGTTTGTCCCACTAATATGAAATCCACTCTATGATACTTGAAATAAATGGGTAGGTAATTTCCAGAACTGGAAATGGTTTTAAGAGGAACAGGTACAGTACAACTAAAAAATAATGCACGTGCAAGAACTTCTTTTTGCGGACGCAAGAACTCAACTTCTTGCCCGTCTATTTGCGCTTATGATTAATTATCAACCACAAGAAGTTCGACCCGTAAGAAAAAGAAGTTTAAGCCGCAAGAAGTTAAACTGCAGGAAGTTCAACTTAATTCAAACGGTTTGAAACTCTCTTATTAACGTAAAGTGGTCTCTAAAACTGGAAAGATAACAAATTGTTACATTTTGCAGACTGAGATTCACGTTCAATGGGAAACATCAAATTAAAGTACTGAATAAATATACGAGAACAACAATATGCAGAAAAAGGAATTTATCGCTTTTTGGAAGTGAAATTTCACGTCTTACATTGGAATTCAAGCGCAATCTTTTTAATTCGCTGCTGTTGAATAATAGGTTGATTAAATGACAAACAGCGTTGTGTTTTTTATGGAATCCCACCGCTGTCCATGTGTTTCAGCTGACTAATAATATAAGACTCAGCTCCAAACTGTAACTCCAAACCTGGATTTCTAGGTTACCGGTATTGTGAAAACGAACCCGGAATTTTCACCCTGATATTCTGAGTCGGCTATAACCTGAAATTTTACGTATCTTTACACAAAATTCAGACTGTTTTGTCAACATTAGGTTCAAACCCAGACTCTTTACTGTCGCACATATTTAATACATAAACATGATGTCCCTTCTCCCTCCCCTAGGGTACCCTCCCCTGGGGTACCCTCCCCTAGTCTCCTTGTCTTTATTCTCCTTTCCTTCAACCAGCAAATTTAAGAGAGAAGAAGCAGGATATTTTTATGCTAATATTATACATGCAACGAGTTCTTGAATTTGATTGGCTGAAAACATGCAGCTGTATTTATGCTAAACACCAGTGCCAAATCGTGTAATACCAGAGTGCCAAATCATGTAATACCTCAGATACGAACAAACTATATCCAACCAGAACTCATAAATTGGATTGACTGGGAGGTGGCGGTCTTTCCAAACTTTTGCAACAATGTAGAACAATAACAAAGAGAGATTTACAGCCGGGAGAAGTCGAAAAACTGAAGCAAAATCCCTTGAATAACATCACGACAAAAAGCACAAATGTACGCAGATGAATATTATTAACAAGTAATCATGGCTTTCTCGTGCAATTCTGGATTAATTTGAACTCGTGAGATTTTTCAAGGAGCTCAAATTGTATTCGCCCTACGGGATCATGCAAGTTCGATACTCTTTGAAAGTCTCACTCGTTCAAATTAATCCCGAATAGCACTTGAATCCATATGATGTCGTATACGTAAAAGCTGATAATATTAGATTCCAACCACAAACCTAAACAAGGCACAATTCCATCCAAATTGTTGGGTGTGAAATTTCTAGTTACCAAGGGGATAATTAATATTATAATCCTATAAATCTTACATTTCAGCCTATCATAGCTCAGCTTTACTATGAAATACAGGGCAGTATTTAATGGTCTTTCTATGAAAATAATGCAGAGTGCTATTTTATTGCTAGATCAGGCCAATCGAAATGTAGGAAATTTCGCTCCATTTCTTTGTCAGCCAATAAGAATTAAATCATTTTAAATACATAATTAGTCTACAGATGCATCTGCCACTTGAAACTTTTGTTTCAGATAAATTTTGCAGTCTGTCGTCTGCTCACAGTTACTTTGTTTTCGTGGTAAATCTTCCTGTAAATTTGTAAAAAAAAATTAAATAGAATAATTATATTATGCTTATTTCATAGTTTTCTAATGGAATACCGGCGAAAATTTCACTCGCCTAAAAGATACTGTCGATTTAATTATCAGCTGTTATGTTGCATTCAATATTTCAGAGCCAGCAAAATTTCAAGATGCTGTCTTATTAGAAGCGGTGAGTGCTGATCTAATCTATCACTGGTAAATTCATCAACTAACCTTTGATCATTAAGATTTATACAATAAACAAGGCGAAAGTCGTGCTCTGATTGGTCAATAGCCATGATCTAGTAGAGTACAGATGTACAGATGACGTCACATGTGCTCACATGTTTTTGCCTTGAGTGGAAAGGTCTCTAATTATTGTATAAAACGAATAGATGTAATTTTGGCATGCATTTCCCTGCTAGCAGAGATCTCTTCCTTGCCCCGGTGAGAGGGAATAGATATCTGCTGGTGTAGTACACTTTCGTTTGATATACCGCCGTCCACAACACGTTTTGAAGCCAGTTTTTACCGGAAATGTGTGATGCGCATGAAAAACACGACACGTCGCTTACACTATTTGAGCCTGCGATACTCGATTGACATCGGGTTTCAAAGTCACGTGGGGGATTACGACAGGGTTGCTAGGTAACCCAAACGCATGCGCTACAAAGAAAGCGGCAGAGGTATCTTCCCTTTCTCTCTCTCTCATCGTGGGAAGTAAGAGTTCTCTGCCAGCAGCAGGGAAGCCGTGCACATGTCCTATTACGCATGTACAGGCACAGATATTTCAAACTATTACATACTTTTTCAATGTAACATTACTTTTTCGATGTTATGTCACTCGACTGCGTCTCGTGGCGCACGTCTTTGTTCTCGTTACGTTGAGACGTCATCTGTGCATCAATAAGAGGACAGACGAACAGCAAAATAACATATTCGTTAAGTTATCGACAGTGTGGAGTGGATTGATATATTATTATCTACTAACAGCAAATAAATAAATGTTGTATATGTCTCCAGAGCCTTGTAGAGGCTGTGTACATTCTAGATGTGCTGTGTACACATGATAAGTCTCTTGTGCCTAAGTTGATTGAGATGATAAGAAGACTGTATGGCCGAGTGACTAGTGACATGAGCAAGTGGAAGAGAGCCATGCTGCCTGTGGTTCAGTTCCTTCTTAACCACGGTAGGTAACCTTATAACGATATGTGGGGGGATAGAGATTGGGTGCATTGTTGGCCCTGGCTTCATGTTTTCTGCAGTGCAATCTTCTACCACATGAAGGAATGGGATTTCCATGCGAGAAAGAGGCATACATGTACATGTACAGGGGATTTTAACACTTCCTTTGGCTTCACCTTTCACTTGAGAACAGGAAAACCTAAACATTAACGAGCAAACAATGTTATATATGTCGAGGCATTTAGCCATGTGGTGGTCTGAAGGTCATTACGGCAATAGGACATTTTCATTATGGCGTCATTTTACTACAACTACCAGAATCCTTTTCAAATTCTCTTTCTCATTCAGATTTGTTAACTCCTTTGAGAATTCCAAAACAATGGTCCAAATTAGAGGAACAAAAGGAACCGCGCAAAGAGTTCTGGTAGTTGTAGTACGTGACGCCATCATGCAAACGTCCTATTCGATACTTAGTATAGCTTGACCAATTAGAATACAAGGTGTCCTACACACAGCGGTCAAACGTCTGCGCGTGCGTATTACGGTCAGTCTGGTGGGCGGCCGCGCGAATTTCCCGTGCAAAATTTCCCGTAAAACATATTACAACAACCCGGTGTTTAAAAAAAAACTCGGCTTGTGAACTTCTACCCCCAAAAGTTAAGAAAAGTACATAAAAGTTAAGCTTTATATTTTTACAGTCGACTGGAAATTGAACAAACTTCAAGCTGTGAGTTTACCCAAAACAATTGTAATTTACCAAAAAAGTTCTCAAGGTTTTAAAACGGGTGTGTGAACAGTGACGCCGCCGGCTCGCTTTGAATTTGTTTTGGAATATGTTGTTGTTGCAAGACTTTTGACGCATGCGCAGACGTTTGACCGCTGTGTTGGTGTCCTATAGTTCACTGTTCACTATCAGAGCGTTAAACACATTGCAAGTATGTATCAACTCATGCCTTATTCAAATCATGATTAGCGTTAATACTGCAAAGAATTGGCACCGCAGATTTTAGTTGTCTTGGTGAAAGGTGTCTTGCTCTAATCTATGATTACAACTACTAGACATATACTATCCAATATTCAATATACCATCCAATATTCAATATACCATCCAATATTCAATATACCATCCAATATTCAATATACCATCCAATATTCAATATACCATCCAATATTCAATATACCATCCAATATTCAATATACCATCCAATATTCAATATACCATCCAATATTCAATATACCATCCAATATTCAATATACCATCCAATATTCAATATACCATCCAATATTCAATATACCATCCAATATTCAATATACCATCCAATATTCAATATACCATCCAATATTCAATACACTATCCAATATTCTTCAGCATGGAATGGGCCTTTTGCAGGGTACAATCACGTGGTTGTACTGGATGGCAAATAATATCTAACTTCATTTATTTAAAGGCACTTGTACGAGATCGGTAGTGTTATTAACAAAACCTGTTCGTAAATGCTATTTTCAACCTCCAATGGATCGTCAATCTTTCTAAAACAGTGTTTTGAAGATTGTTTGTTATCTGGTAAAGCCTTTCCCATGGGAACACGAGCGCAATTCATTCGTTATCAGTTGAAGTGATACATTTGTATACACGTATGAACAGGTTAATGTTTCCTGCAAAAGGCCTATTTAGCAAGATGACTGTGTTTTTGTTCCCTCAGGAGAATCTGTTGTGTTCGACCCTGAGCCTGCATGTAAGATGTTATTTGGCACCATGGTGAATGCCTATTACTACAGGTACATCAAACAATTGTATACTAATACGTCACACTGTCAATATAGACGCTGCTGTTCTGTGAACTAGAACGATGCAATTGTGCTTTTGTATCTTACATCCTTGATGACTCATCATTACATCTGTATTTAACAAATATAAGATAGTTCTATATGACAATATAATACACTCTCGAGATCTTGGAAAACTGTGGATGGCACGAGCGGAACATGAACGCATTTAGCAGCTCTTCAAGACCTCGAAAGTGCATTATTTTATTATAGGAGAACCATCTTCTATTTGTTGTATAATGTCAAGAAAGAAATACCCGAGCATCAAGCAAGCTGAGCAGCCAATGAAATCGCGCGTTCTTCCCTAATTCATATTCTAATGTCAAATAAAGGAATAATAAATTGCTAATAAGCACAAACGAATCCCAAGGGAGCATTCTTTTGGGACATTCCGGCATTTCCTAAATCAGAATACCTCGAAATAGTGCTGATATTCATCTCCCGAAATATAGGAAGCAGTCGCTACTTTTAGTTCATCATTTGGAATTAATATTTATATTTTGTGTTTGACAACATAAGCAACGTTTGAATACACTGAATACAATGTATGTCCCAAAAGAATGCGCGCTCTAGGTATGAGACATTGTAGAGTGCTACCTTCCAAATGCATCCATAACTTGCTACTAGTCGAAAGATTATGTTAAACTATTTAACAAATTCATTTCTTTTTTGCATGCGTCTCACCTCTTGTAGATGTACAGTCAGATGACGTCACAACTCGAAAATAACAAAGAAACTGATGTTCTCTTCACGTTGTGACGTCATGTGTGGTGAGAGACAGATGCACAGCATAATGGTATATACTTTGGAAAAAATCTCGCAACTGTTCATTGCGTTAATTCGCTGTTTCGACCACAACCCCTTGCGTGAGTGACCACAATGCGCCCCTCCCCTCCCTACTGAACGACATTTCTTTCACTGGTACGATACTGAAGGGCAAGATCCGCGCGTCATTGATAGACTATAATTACTGTATAGGTTAACCATACGCTTAGTTGTTTGTATTCTTCAACATATAAGCTTCCTTCTGAATTCGGGGAATACTGGTACCATAATAGTCTTCACTGGGGAGGGGAGGAGCAATCCTTTGACGGGTTTATGTGGAGGAGAGCGATTTACGTCGCGAGTACTTTGTCGTACTCTGTACTTCAGGCTCATTCTGATCGTCTTCGTTTGTATTTTTACTACAGTTCATTCAGTGCTCCTTGTCAGTCTTGTGAAGTTTACTAAAGTTTACGTGAAGTTTACTAAAACAGCGAGTTTAACCCACAAAATAATATGATCCTGCATGCTAAGTTGACGACTCTTGCACGAGTCACTGGAGTCGTATAGGCGATCGGACTCAGTGTGAGCATAATTTATATAGTTTGGGGCGGAGATAATGGCTATCAGTTTCCAAAGAGCAAGATCTCTCCTGTTATCAAGATGGTGAGCAGCAAATAATGTTCTTCTATTGGTCTTCGATAAAGTCAAGCAGCCGGTTCAAAACATCAATTAGCATTTACAATTACATTCTCAATTACAGTGCATTTCCGGTGTTTGAACCAGCAGTTTTTTGTGCTGGGAATCTTAAGAAAATGTCGAGAATTGGTAGGCTCATGGAATTTACTGGGAAATCGTTGATATGTCGGGGAAAAATGAAAATAAATCGGGACAACTTTTTAGAAAACACACCACAGGCTACAGTCGCACGATAGCCCCAAAACTATAGAATATATTCATCTAACACCTTGGCATTTCTCACGCAGTAATATATTGTTCCTGCCAAAGAACCGACTGTAGGTTTTCTTCTAAAACACTTAACTGGGCGGCAGCATTCACTACCTATTAGGTACACTAGTTTCATACAATAATTAGCGAGTTTTCCCAACAAAATAGTGTGCGGTGACCTTGTGACGTCATCTGTGCATCTGTTCTCTGATAGGTCATGGCTATAGACGAATCAGAGTGTGCGTTTCGCCCAGTTTATTGTATAATGTACAGTGATAAATAATGTTCAATGATAAATAATGTTTATGCCGATACATCCCACTCAGATACTAAGAGAGGTTGATATCAGTGATTCTCGTGCCTAAATACTCAACTGAAGACTACCCGGATGCTTGTTGTCTTACGTCATCGGTTACTGGTTTTACCGGTTTATGAGCTGTCAAACTCTAGGCTCTGATAATAATAAGATGTCACGGCATAAATTCAATTATTACGTTCTCAAGTTCCGCAATAATTGATACTTATTGTAGCCTTTTTAAGTGTAATATTCCAAGAGACGTTTAGACTAAGGTAAAACTTATTAATATTAATCTCTGTTATGATGCAGCTCATCATTTGCGTTTGAGGTAGTGATGTTCTGTCTCAACAACATAGAGAAGCTTTGCACCTCCACAAGTGTGTTCACCAAGTATTTTCCAAATCTCTTCAAGGTATATATTTAATATATTCATATAGGCATGCCTTAAAGCAGAGCTCTTCATTGGCTGGAGGGACTCTGGTTAGGAGAGGATAGTCAGTGTCTGGCTCTGCAGAGCCATAGGTGTGAAAACTGGTAGAATCGAAGAGAAAACCAAGTAATAATATGGCAGATTAGTGCGAAAGATGGCTTAAAAAAACTTTAAACTCGAGAAAAAGATTAAAGAGCCGCTCTGCCGTGATCCTTCGCGCGCTTAGTACGCTATTTTCTAGTGACAGTTGTTTTTCAGGAGAGTGATATCGAGGTTAAGGCTTTTCTTCAGTGTTCTCCTTAGATGCAGTCTGAATAATAAGCGCCCTGTCTCCAATAAGCGCCCACTCTCCATGTCAAAACTCACTAATTCGAATTTTGCGGTATATTAGTTTTTACCGGAACTAGTCATCTGGTTGTATGACTGCTGCAGTTGTTGAGGTTTCAAGTACCAGCCTTTAATAGGAGCCGAAAAAATCATTAAGCTTTTTCATGAAAAATGTTATTTCTGACGATATAGCGACGGAAGAACGATTAAGTCAGAAATTAAGTCAGAAATTAATATTCTGACGGCACGATGAAGAGGTTTTTGCTGTTAGTCGGTAATTAATATATGGATATGTATGTGTAGATTTAGGTATATATTTAGTTTATTTTGTATGTTTATCATTTATTTATACTATCAGTTTACTAATTTAATAGTTTAGAATTCTCTAACCCCGGGAATCCCGTATTATTGCATTGGGTCGAGGAATACGTTTCCACTTTTTGCCGGGCCACAACAGTCCAGGGTACATTTTGTGGTGTTTCGAATCTGGCAGAACACAACAAATTTATCAGTCTGTTTATATACGGTTGTAAAGCCAGTGATTACTTGTCATTCTGGCTGACTGGTACACATCCTGAATAAACTATTATCTTACGAAAGTGTCCCTGTTGGTATATTTAGTATTGCTTCACACCGCCTCCCAGTTAGCTCAGTGGTAAAGCGCCGGTCTGTTGAGAGGGAGGTCGCGGGTTCAAACCCCGGCCGGACCAGCACTCAGGGTCTTAAAATAACTGAGTAGAAGGTGCTGTCTTTACATAATTCAGTAAACGGTTAGATGTTCACGTCTTCTCGGATAAGGACGTAAAATCGTCGGACTAGTGTCCCCAATTAGCTGCAAAACTAAATACATTGACACTCAAATAGAGTCACCTACTTACGTACTATTAGTGTTCTGATATTACCTTACACTGCAGATCCTAGCATGGTTCCCCAGGACATTCCTGAGAGAGTTTCTCGACTTGTTACCGGTCATGATGTCAGAAGACTCTGCAGTCGAAGTAAGACTTGATTATTTCCTTTCACTAAGATGCTTTCCTGTGGTTTCCCTTTGTTTGTTTGGCTTTCAGGATTCATTAGTTTAGCCGACTTCCAGTGGTGTTTATTTATACGCGACCTAGAATTTCTTCAAGCTTTTTTGGGGGGGTGGGGGGGGGGGGGGATGGACGAAAGGAGAAAGGTTCTGGAGTTCAAGTTTCCGGGGGCTTAAACTTTTTTAGTAAATAATTTTCTAACTTAGTAAATTCACAGTGAAATACAAATTAATCCAACCTGTTAAAGTGCCTATGAACAACATATTTTTATTTTAGATATCAATTCTAAATCAAGTGAATAGTAGAACGGTAAAAAGGAGGTTTTAATATCCAAAATGCTAATTACATGACGTCAGGGGAGGTATCTGCAATCACTTAGTGGTTGTGAATGAGCGTTTCTACTTATATAGCAAAACAAATTTCTAACATCATTTTATTTCAACCATGAGTATAACACTGATAATTTGAAGAAAAAAATTGTAACAAAACATTTTGTATAATAATTGATGCCTCCCCTGACGTCATGTAATATTGTACCATTCTACTATTCATTTGATGTAGAATTGATATCTAAAATTAAAAAAATAGGGTTCATAGGCACTTTAAAGTACCAAAAATTCGAAACAGTGGTAATATCTAGGACTGTGAACATTAAGGCCTTTCACCGTGACACAGCGTGACACATCGTGACACAGCGTGATTCATCGTGACACAGCTCCTTTAAGAGGAGAGTAAATCATCAACTAAGGTTTCTTTTGTCAAATTTTATGTACTGAAGGCCAGAGACAGAAATATCTGTCGCCTTACTCTCACACCAGGGAGCCTAATTATGTGTACACAGACCAGCCAGTTAGGTTCATCACGTTCAGGTAACTCACGTCGATGTGGTTCTTTTTATTGGTAGATTTTTCATAGTCTGCTCGATTTACCCTGTCTGGCTGCTGCGATGTGCACATCCTGGGCCGCAAGAGGTAAACAGAGTCAGTAATGTGGAGCGATTTTCGAGTGAGTGTCATAAAAGTGAGTGTCATAAAACCAAAACCAAAGTAATTACAGAACCAATCACGGGAGCAAGTAACTAAGATGCAATGTGTCAATCACAAACTGAAGTAATTCGCGATTGGTTTTACTTGAACCAATCACGAGGAAAAGTAAACGCAATCGTAGGTAACGCTATCGAAAATTGATTGCGTGACAGACCAAAACATTGTTTGGTTTTTGTTTAGAACTTGTTTGGCTGATAATTACGAAACATTTTTCGCAGCCAATAGAAAAGCTAAGCAAACGCACAACCAAAGCAATCACTTATTACTTTCGACACTCGATCGAAAATCGCTTTAAATGTGAGACTTACATTTACAGTACGACCACACACGACCCATTTACAGTACGACCACACACGACCCCATATACAGTACGACCACACACGACCCCATTTACAGTACGACCACACACGACCCCATTTACAGTACGACCACACACAACCCATTTACAGTACGACCACACACGACCCATTTACAGTACGACCACACACGACCCCATTTACAGTACGACCACACACGACCCATTTACAGTACGACCACACACAACCCATTTACAGTACGACCACACACGACCCCATATACAGTACGACCACACACGACCCCATTTACAGTGTGACCACATACGACCCCATTTACAGTAGGACCACACACGACCCCATTTACAGTACGACCACACACGACCCCATTTACAGTGCGACCACACGACCCCATTTACAGTACGACCACACACAACCCATTTACAGTACGACCACACACAACCCATTTACAGTACGACCACACACAACCCATTTACAGTACGACCACACACGACCCCATTTACAGTACGACCACACACAACCCATTTACAGTGCGATCACACACGACCCCATTTACAGTACGACTACACACGACCCCATTTACAGTACGACCACACACGATCCCATTTATAGTACGACCACACACGACCCCATTTATAGTACGACCACACACGACCCCATTTATAGAACGACCACACACGCCCCCATTTACAGTACGACCACACACAACCCATTTACTGTACGACCACACACGACCCCATTTACAGTACGACCACACACGACCCAATTTACAGTACGACCACACACGACCCATTTACAGTACGACCACACACGACCCCATTTACAGTACGACCACATACGACCCCATTTACAGTGCGATCACATACGACCCCATTTACAGTACGACCACACACGACCCCATTTACAGTACGACCACACACGACCCCATTTACAGTACGACCACACACAACCCATTTACAGTGCGATCACACACGACCCCATTTACAGTACGATCACACACGACCCCATTTACAGTACGACCACACACGACCCCATTTATAGTACGACCACACACGACCCCATTTACAGTACGACCACACACGACCCCATTTATAGAACGACCACACACGACCCATTTACTGTACGACCACACACGACCCCATTTACAGTACGACCACACACGACCCATTTACAGTACGACCACACACAACCCCATTTACAGTACGACCACATACGACCCCATTTACAGTACGACCACATACGACCCCATTTACAGTGCGATCACATACGACCCCATTTACAGTACGATCACACACGACCCCATTTACAGTACGACCACACACGACCCCATTTACAGTACGACCACACACGACCCATTTACAGTACGACCACACACGACCCCATTTACAGTACGACCACACACGACCCCATTTACAGTACGACCACACACGACCCATTTACAGTACGACCACACACGACCCCATTTACAGTACGACCACACACGACCCCATTTACAGTACGACCACACACGACCCCATTTACAGTACGACCACACACGACCCATTTACAGTACGACCACACACGACCCCATTTACAGTACGACCACACACGACCCCATTTACAGTACGACCACACACAACCCATTTACAGTGCGATCACACACGACCCCATTTACAGTACGATCACACACGACCCCATTTACAGTACGACCACACACGACCCCATTTATAGTACGACCACACACGACCCCATTTACAGTACGACCACACACGACCCCATTTATAGAACGACCACACACGACCCATTTACTGTACGACCACACACGACCCCATTTACAGTACGACCACACACGACCCATTTACAGTACGACCACACACAACCCCATTTACAGTACGACCACATACGACCCCATTTACAGTACGACCACATACGACCCCATTTACAGTGCGATCACATACGACCCCATTTACAGTACGATCACACACGACCCCATTTACAGTACGACCACACACGACCCATTTACAGTAGGACCACACACGACCCCATTTACAGTAGGATCGCTACGCTCGGTACTACGCGGGCTGAAAAAACAATATACACTCCAATTGTAATTTTAGTGACTTATTGAAGTGATATATTAGCACATGACTGTTAGCTGCAAAATGCCTATTACCAAATGAAAAGACTGACCGTTTTTGCTGTCGTCCTGTCCTACTGTGCAGGAAAATCTACTGATAGCAGTGATATGTTAATTTCAACACCCTCTTCCATTGATGCATTCCTGGATCCTAATTACAAGCCGTTATTCAGCTTTATATTGAGACCAGTAGCCGGTCACGGAGATACTATAAGCAGGTTAGAACTTCACCTCGGCAGACTCAGATCAGTGGTGAAAAAAATAAGTAATGGTCCAGATAACAACTATAGTAGAATCCATTGTTCTGCGGCAATGAGCCTCCCTCGCATACGACTTTGCTTGAATATGCCTTAGTACTTTAGGAGGTGTCTACAGTCCAAACTACATCTCGAAAATAAAGTATTTTTATGCTATTTGCTAATGTGAGAACTTTCCCTAAATACGATATTCTTCGAAATTAAACTATAGTTAGTTTGATCAAAAATTAATTTAAACCACAAAAGAATATCGAATGAAAATGCATTATTTCGATGGGTTTCTATTGAATTTATAAGTATCAACCAATGAAATTACGAGAAGGAATAATAGAAAATTAACACCTTTTAACATTCCTTGCCGTGGAGCACTACAGTTCTTATCTGGACCATTACTTAATTGTGCAAATTTGGCCTCCACCCCAGTCTCGTTATTTATTTTTGTTCTTCTGTGGGGTAGAGTCTCGCATCGCGGCAAGACGTTAGGCGCATGCGCTTTTGTGAGTCCAGCGTGTGCGTCGCGCAAGACCTCGCATCGCGGCAAGACGTTAGGCGCATGCGCTTTTGTGAATCCAGCGTGTGCGTCGCGCTAGTCTCACATCGCGGCAAGACGTTAGGCGCATGCGCTTTTGTGAGTCCAGCGTGTGTGTCGCGCTAGTCTCGCATCACGGCAAGACGTTAGGCGCATGCGCTTTTGTGAGTCCAGCGTGTGCGTCGCGCTAGTCTCGCATCGCGGCAAGACGTTAGGCGCATGCGCTTTTGTGAGGCCAGCGTGTGCGTCGCGCTAGTCTCGCATCGCGGCAAGACGTTAGGCGCATGCGCTTTTGTGAGTCCAGCGTGTGCGTCGCGATAGTTTCACGCACAATCACCTCTTAGGTATGTGAAGTGTTTCGTCAAGAACAACAAAACTACTTTAAAGCATAACCAAAAACGTTAACAGGTTTTAGAATTTCTTAATTTTGAAATTCACTGTGAGTACTAAAACTGTTAAGCCCTTGAAAACCGTACCGAATCTGTATTTGAACATTCGTCTCCTCAGGGCTCCGTTCTTATCTGCCAACGGAGCATAACATTTTGCCGCGGTGTAAGAGTGTCCTAGGGTGTGTGTGGCGTTGAGTGTATCATTTTTTTGGCTTTGATTGGGTGGACGTTGGGGGTATTCTTCCATGTACTCTAAAATTAAACTACAGCAATTTAACTTTGCACATCTCCCTGTTCCCACATCAGAAAATCACCTATCTAATCTGCTTTTGGTACATTATTTCCGAAGAAAGTTTCTGTACGTTTGAATATAATTATCTTGCATTTGGTGGCTATTTTGGTGAACACTAGGAGAAAATACTAAAAAAATGCCATTATTCAACCTCTTTATGTCATAAATCTAACTGAGGTAACTGTTGCATGGTTTGTTGGTTTCTATAATGTCTTGCGTACTTACAGCACTTGTATCTCACGTTGTTGTTATTGTAGGCTGGGATCCCTACATTCATTACTAACAGACATGTTGGAACATCCAAGGGTCGTTGTATCATCCCAAATCGCTACGTCGTTATTAAGGTAGTTTACGTACTGTAGTTTGTAGTAGAGCGGATTTCGTATGAGTGGCACAAAAGTACGGCACATCCGTAGCCTTACTGTTAGCCCTGACTCGTCCCCAGTCGTCTCTCAGAAGAAAAGAAAGAGAAGCGCGCGGGGAATGATGGGAAGGGAGGCGCAGGACTGTTAGCCAATGGCTCTTTTGGTATTTTTTTTTTGCACTTTTGTTTTCGGATTGGGCTACCTGTGGCGCTACCTTACCGTAACCGTACTGTAACTTACTGTACTAGTTGGATTAGAAAGACAAAAACAATGGGATACCATTTCAACATACGGCGTGTCGTACAATAACCATGCCGTAAGTCATTGCCGTAATTTGCCCACTCATACGAAATCCGCTCTATTGAGATAAAGATAAATGCTTACGAATAGCGTCAGGGCTCGAAATTAGGCTCTCACACTTGGAAAATGCGAGTAGTTTTAGAAATGCGAGTAAAACCTCATGACAACTCACAACTGTGAGTTGCTAGTAGAATCTTGCTGAACTATTGTTGCTAGTGGATCAGACGATGTTGCTTGCTTTCAAGCCATGTAGCATACGTACATCTCCCGATGGTACTGAATATTTTTGTACCTACGTGTAACACTGTTACATTGTAATACAGTAACTGTAATAATGTACTATTGTGTTAAAGTGCCTATAACCTCACAAATTTAATTTTTTATATCAATTCTGTATAACGCCCTGACTAAGAATTTGAAAAAAAAGAAGTGAAAAAATAAACTTCGATGATTTTAGTGGCGTCAAAGTTAGGGAAAACATCCGTTTTGGGCTCCCTGTTCAGTTTCAGTTGGAAGTCAGCGCGAGTCTTGGTAAAGGCCTGGAGTTGTGACGTCAATCGGGCATCATTTTACTACAGCTACAACTATAAATGTCCTAGCCTATTATAATGTAATCAGTATGAAATAAACTCCATCACAAGAAAGAGCACATCAAAATTAGTAATTTTACCAAGTTTGGTGACATTTCATTGGATATTTACCATGTGGTGAGCTTTCAAGAGTCGCAGAAATAAGAGCTGTGTGCATGGAATTGGAAGGACGCCTTACTACATACACGTCACAGGTCACTAGTCTCCAGGCCCCCAAAGGGAATTGAAAACTGACGGCCACCTGTTCTGGTTCTCAACTTTGAAAGGCCGTAAAAAAGTTACAGTTGAGTTTTAGCCTCCCATTTTTGCTTTAAGTTCTAAAGAATAGTTTAAAGGGACTGTGTCACGATGAGAGACCATTACATTAGATGTCCGGGCCAGACACGGTCATTATCAGCGATTCTCATATGAACTGACGAACCTCGCGCACATGGGGGATGGTACAAATCAAAGCAAGTATTCAGAAATGACTAATAAACTGTGTAAATATACAGTCTTCAAATTTAACTGTTTTAGCCCACCAATCGAACACTGACTCCATACATGCGTAGTACCATGACATAGCCCCTTGAAAGTTTCAATCAAAAAATAGTATTTTGGGGGGTTATAGGCTTAAGTGGCCAGGAGCGTAATGTGTATTTTGCCTCTGAGTGGACTCTTGGAACGAGCTGAGGAGGCGGCTGCATTTCAGGCTATTGAGGCCCATGAAATGAAGGAGTATTTTTGGTGCATTTTATAATAGTAGTTTGTGAATAGATTTTGTAGTCCTTCGTTTCATACATGCGTAACGTGTTTGGATCGACTTTAGCATGTACTTCAAGATCCTACTGGAGGAGGCGGAGATGGACATCGTCAGTAGACTGATTCCTGTCATCCTTGAGAGAAGCACTCAGCTCTACAAAGTACACAGTTATGAAGCTGAAATCAGAAGGTCAGTGGAGGATGGTATTGTCTACTATTTTTTGGTATATACCACACAAGTGAATAGTGCTTTTCGGGTACTCTGATTGGTTACTCCGGAGTGAATATCCCGGCTTTGCTATTCACTTCCAAGTGAAGCAGCGATCACCTCGTGCGAGATTTTGTCCATTTGACAGAAAATAAAATAACTATTTGGTGCTGGCTATTCACTTGTGTTGTATATACTAAAACAATTATTCACCTCAGTGTCGGTGAAAAGTAAGAATTTCATACCGAGAACCGAGGTTGTAAGCCCTAAAGAAATGTGTGGGAGCCCTGTAAGGTATAATTACATTATTTGGGTAGTGACTTCAAATGTGCGCCTGATGCGGGTGAATCGAAACTCAGGACTGGATGCGGTGCGACTCCAAGGTGGTATTTTTTCATCTCTCTTTCTCATGTTTTGCTTCAGTTTACCGCATTTCTTTCTCCTGTATTCATTTTTAATAACAGTTGCTCAATCATTTCAATATAAGACAGGAGTATGTTGAAGGTCGTATAGACCGACTATTTATAATTGTCACGTTTTTAACTCGTCTTTTTTTGGTAGCTTTCAAAATTTGAAATACTTTGGAGTTGACCTACTGAATGTGGCGAGGCGAATCATAATAAAATATATTATGTTCTGTTTCTCTTCACTTTTAGAGCGGATTTCAAATGAGTGGGCAAGTTACGGCAATGACTTATGGCACAGTTACTGTACGACATGCCGTGACATTGAAATGGTTTCCCATTGTTTTTGTCTTTCTCATCCAATCAAATTACAGAGTTACGGTACGGTTACGGTAAGGCTACGGACATGTCGTATTTTGTCCCACTCATACGAAATCCGCTCTATTGAACGTTGTTGATTGTAAGAGAGGGAATCGGCAAACTCTTGCTACCAATTCAGATCATGTGACGTTACTCTGCGGAATTGTCTCCTTGACAATTAATTTTAATTAATCAGATAAGTATAACAGCATTATGATTGATATGAAAAAGGAACAATTCCCCAGAGTAGCATCTATTTACGTCACATGACGTAATGGCATGGCGGCCATGTTGGTGTGCCTAACAAAAGAAGCTAACGAAGAATCTATTGTTAAAGGTACACCAACATGGCCGCCGTGACGTCATGTGCAACCCATCTATTGGGTAGCAACACAGTTTGTAACAAGCATAAACTAATTTAGAAACCGCTGAATTTTAACGGGACCTGAAACAACCACAGGGGATGATCAAAGTCAGGTCCCGGCTAATCCACAGATCGAATTGGAATTTAGCCTGTTGGTTTTTGTGGATGGAGGAAACCGGAGAACCCGGAGCAAAACGGCCTCGAAGCAAGGGCGAGATAGCAACAAACTCACATGTTACTGGGACTCAAACCCTAGCAACAGTGGTGAGAGACAAAGCGCTTACTACTTACACTACCCCGGCTCCCCTAAATCACACATTAAACTGTTACGTATGTTTTCAGGTTGTTGGCAGACAAGTTAGTTGTGATATTTCAGAGATATCCCAGTCTTGTAGCCATTCACCAACAGGATATCATGGAGTATATAACGGGCGTGAAAAATATTGGACCAGGCAGGGAGGAGTTTTTTATTAATCTGGTGAGTAGAAATATATTGGATGCAACAGGTCTGTAAACCGCCTGCGCATGCGTGAACTTCACCCGGGAAATTTGTGCCTGGTAAGACACAAACCGGATGTCCTAGATTCTTTATTTATAACTTCCGGTTGTAACTTCTCACCGAATCGAAGATCGAGCCCCACTTCGAACTGGCAAAGTTCTTAGTAACGCCGGATAAGGAATACTTCAGTCTGTGTACTTCCGACAGGTTAAGGTAAATTAAGATTGGATGTAATGTAAGTGAATCCAAATCGTAGATATCGGCTCTCGTGATCGTCGTCCGGTTCGGGTACTACTTCATGTAGCTGTGACAATAGCCTAAATTAGCCTAATGAGTGATTAGCTCTAAAACACCCAAAATTAGTGACTACCTCTAAACATCCTAAATTAGTGAGCACCCGTTGTTGACGGTTTTTTAAATGTAGGGTCAGGGTTTTATTAAGGTTTGGGACAGTTTGTGCAGCTACATGAAGTACTTGCCTCCAGTTCGTCTTTGGAAGAAATTAAAGAGAACCCTGATAGCTAACAGGAAGGAGCCGGCCTTAGCTCGCTATGATTTTGGGCACAGATTTCTTAACTTGGTACTAACGGAATTGGGCTAGAGCAGATTTCGTATGAGTGGGACAAACTACAGCACTCACTACAGCACGGTTACCGTACGGCATACCGTGACGTTGAAATGGTTTTCCCAATTTTTGTGTCTTTCTGATCCAATCAAATTACAGAGTTACGGTACGGCTAAGTTAGAGCAGATTTCGTATGAGTGGGACAAACTACAGCACTCACTACAGCACGGTTACCGTACGGCATGCCGTGACATTGAAATGGTTTCCCTATTGTTTTTGTCCTGCTGATCCAATCAAATCACAGAAATACGGTACAGCACGGTTACGGAAATCTGCTCTAACGGACAGTGTGCTGTGTAAGGATTGCCGAGGACATAAAGTCTCAATGAAGAAATAAGCTTGCACTTCCATACCGATGATATCGTAAGTCCGCTAAAAACCAAAATATTTCACTGACGCTCAGTTTGTCTCTCTGACCTTTATATCCCTTCTAAGTTCTTACTGACCCCAAAAACACAAGACATTCCGATTTTAAATTATTGATTGCACGTCAAAGTGAGCTAGTGGTTGAGAATATCGAATATTTAAGTCTGTTCATGTACTAATTTTGTAAGTCGATTTGTACGCTGATAATTAACTAGTAAATAAATAGCTTTTAAAAGCACTTGCACTCGAAGTACCCGAGTTTTCTTTGCTTTAATATCAATTGGTCGTTTAGACAGTGGACCTCTTTTGTGCCTTGAATTCAGTTGCTTGCTGTATGATAACATGCAACTTGGGGAACATCATCTGGCGGACAGTAACTAGGGCGCATGCGCGAACTGATGCGTAAATCGGCGGGAATTTTACCGAAAACAGCACTGTTGGCGATCAATCTCTCCTATTTGGAGGCAACTGATCAGTTTATCCCAACTACACTGTTCAAAACATGTTTTTTCTCAGTTTCTGTAGGAAATGGTCTGAGTATTTTAAACTTATCCTTCCAGCCAAACTCTTATTCTTAGCAGAAAACATGAAAGTAAACGCTAAATTTTGAAATTTCCGCCATTTTTGTATATGCTGCAGTCGTCCCGAGTCCCCGCGCGTCACGTTATTCAGTAAATGGGTCTGGGTCGAGATTAGTTCTCCAGCTCTGTCGATCTGGCGGTAATTTTTGTACGCCAAATGTTTTCTCCCCGGTTTTGCTTTTCCAACTATGCAGAGACTGAAATACTTATTTTAGACTTAGAATATATAAATCTTCTGCCTGTCAAATATTTAAGTAACTTATCATCTGCTTCTCATACTACAAAATAGCCGTTCTCCTTTAAGACCGGAAGCAATCATTTACCCTTGAAACCTGAACAAACCGTAACAACTGTATAATTGTTTTCATTGCGCAGCCAATTTTAACTAGCCAATCAAATTTGAGCCTGGTTGTGTATTACCAGGGCTCCGATTTTGCTGGCAAGTCGAGGAGGCAGTGGGAACGAGAAAATCCGGGAAATCACGCAAGCTCGCGTCATAGAACGGCTTTCAGTTGAGTGTAGTGAAGCCAAAACCAAAGTAATTACATAGCCAATCACAGGAGCAAGTGAAAACACAATGAGCCAATCACGAACTGAAGTAATTCACGATTGGTTTTACTTGAACCAATCACGAGGCAAAGTAAACATAATCGTCGATACTGTCGCTAAAACAAAACGTGATTGCGTGATTGCGTGTGGTTTTAGTTTAGAACTTGATTGGCTGATCATTAGAAAACATTTCTCACAGCCAATAGAAACGCTAATCAAACGCAAAACCAAAGCAGTCACTTATTATTTTCGACACTCAGTCAAAAACAAAAAATGCAAATCAAAGCATTGTTACGAAAAAGGTACTTGCAAAGATTCGACTTTAAGTACTTATCATGAATCAGTCCAAATTTAATTGCCTTGACGTCTCAACTAATAAAACTCTTAGCTCATGTGATTTTTCTCTTAACCCTCGCTCTTTCCTGTAATGTGTAGAGTTTCTGTACGGAAGCTATTTCGAGCTGCTCTCGCGAGCTCTACCGCTGACTGACGGCGTGCTCAGCACTTTGCAGACCTGTCCCTCTATGCCTCATGGGACTGTGTGGTTAGTTGTGTTTAGAATTGCTGAGGAGGGAGGGGAAGGATAAACGTCATAAAACCCATAAAACCTACGGGATATTCCTGTAATGTTGTCCCTTTTCCTCCCCAGTCTTCATCTTTCTGAAAACCATTGGATTCCCAGTATTTTCGGTAAGGGGGCGATTGAATGCCCATTTTCCAGAGTAAGAATATATGGAATAGTCACTAGAAATCACTGATTTTAGGCACCTTTTGTACTGTAAGCTACAAACGCTTGCTGACATATGATATCCAGGATACATTTAGTGTTCAGGTAGCTAAAATATCCCAGTACAAGCGATTTATAGTGATCATTCTGTGTATTCTTATTCCGGAATACGGCCAATCAAACACACCCTAGGTTAACCAAGTGCTACCAATTTTAGAATCCATCCCCGCATCTATAAAATGTATTTTTTGACGGATTTGTGACGGAGGAACAAATTAGAAAGAAACAATAAACTGGCGTTGCCAACGAAACTCGAGACGACAGAGCTTGGGCTTCCTGTGGTTCCCGAATATTCTGGTAGTTGTAGTATGTGACGTCATAATGCAAACTATTGTTCCACTTATCCTATTTTCGTTTCCAGGCATGGTCGATAGGAGAGTTTGCATCCACAGCGTATGAGGGAGGATGTACCGTGCAAATGATAGTCCAGTATTTCGAGGTAATAAGCTTTATAAATACAAAAATGTTTATTTTAAATCTTTTGTAATTTGCACGACGAAAATTTCAACGTTGTGTTTTTCAGAGTCTAGAAGCACTGACGTATGAGATCATGATGCAGTCAGCTCCTGGGAAGGTGGGAATCTATTGTTTCATTTTCTATTGGCTTTACTGCTTTACTACAGTAAAACGGTATGAAACGCACGCTCTGATTGGTCGATATACCCATGTGTTATTAGAGTACAGATACACAGATGACGTCACGTTTTGCTTAAAATCATTTCGTACCCTCTTTATTCTGACTCCACTACCACGAAACATTCGTTAGTGAAATAGTTTATTTAGGAGCGTCAGTCAGTCATATTTGCTGAATAATAACACGCCAAACCTACATGAAATGTGCCACGCCAGATACGAAAAACCACTAAAAAAACACTCTTTAGAGGTGGCCAACAAATATGTGGAAACGTATTCCCTGACTAATGCAGTGGCACTGAACCTCCGGGGACGAGGATAGGTATAAATAAACCTTAGAAAGATACATTCAAGAAAGAAATGAAACTTGTCTAGAACTGACTGACTGACGTAGAATTAATCATCATTCCCGCTCAATGCTGAAATAGTACCAGCGAATCCCTAGACAATACCCGACCCTCTTTCTCGTGCCGTCAGAATAATAATGTCTGACTAATTCGTTCCTTCGTCACTCAACCGTCAGGAATTACATTTTTCGCTAATTGTTGGATAGAACAAATAAATATCCCTTCGCTGTGCATCTGTCCTGGTATAGATACACAGATGAGGCCAAACGTGACTAGAACAACAGTCACGTGAATTTTAAACGTCGCTTATCTATTGTATAGTACACCTTCACACAATACAAACACACTAGATTTCATTAAAAAAATATGAGGCTTCAAGTAGAGAATTTGTTGGTCTATGTATTTTTTATCACAGCGGTTCAGATTCTGAAATTGTAACAGTGAACTTGTTATGTTCCATTTATCGTCCATGGCTTACAAAAACTGTACACTTTTTATGGATGGTATTAACGTAAATATTAATTGTCTCAGTTTTTTTTCTTCTGTTGTTTAATCCACTGCTTCTGTCTTACTTTCTTGTACAGGTACCTTTTACTGGTAAACTGATTTCAGTCCTGATGACCGCTCTTGCCAAGGTACAAATAAACACTCATTACTACTGCTTTAGTGAACCCTACCACAAGAAATATCACATCAAAATTAGTAGGTTTACCGAGTTGGAAGAAGATTAGTTTGATATTAAACATGACGCAATTTAAAAAATCGCTAAATTAAGAGGGAATGTGTGTTACTGGTGGTTAGACTTCACTGTTCTGTAGGTCGTATCCCATTGGACTTCACTGATAAAGAATCCCATTGTTTTGGGGTTAGGGTTTGTATTGTTTTATGGGTAGGCTATTGTTTGGGTAACCAATAACATTTCAGGTTGCAAAAGGTGAAGTCTGCCCCGTTACTGGGGATGCTTGTCTCCCTTACATATATTTCTCTCTTATCTTAGTGACCTAAGAAAGCTTGCCATTCAATTCACCCAAACATCCTAAAATTTGGTAAAGTTAATAACTTGGATGTGATCTTTCTTGTTTTGTGGTTCATTTTATAATCAGATTAATTTTCCACATTCGGTCCCAGTCCCCTACTCGTTTCCAAAGTGGCCAATTCAAGTTTACTTTTGGTGACTTGCAGTATAGAGAAGTTTTGAATTAATTACTATTTATACAATAAACCGTGTGAAACACACGCTCTGATTGGTCGATAACCATGTGTTATGAGAGTACATATGCACAGATGACATCGCATGGTGTGCTCTGATTGGTCGATAGCTATGTGTTATTAGAGTACAGATACACTGATGATATCACGTTTTTCATTAAATCATTTCATAGCCTCCTTTTTTCGCTAATTATTGGGGCTACCTGTTGCGGCCCAAGTCTTAAATTTGGCTCTGTGTCTTATTTTCTTGTTTTCTTCAACGTCGCACACGGGAAATTGCAAAACAGATCCTTTACCTTGCTATCCATGTGGGAAAGAGGTTTTTTATCTATGCTCTTATCTACCTTTTAACTTCTTCCTAACCGAATTATCCTTATAGAGGATGTGTAGTCTGTGAACGGTAAACCACAGGCATGACAGGCAAAATAAGAAGCTGATTTGATGCTTCGAGTGCTTGTGTTTTTTTCACCTTTTGCTGTTTTTTTTTTTTGCATTCAATAAAGCAGAGTTAAACTATGATAAACAAGCTGTTCATTCTTGTGACTTCCCCTGCTAACCTTAAAGTGCAGCTTATAAGCCCTGGCCAGAAATCGTTCATTTGAGTGCAGTAAAGTGTATTAAATCTTGTACGGCCATTTTTGGGGTGATTAATGGTCGTAATATTGCTTTTAAATGTCTTACAAAAGGCTTGAAATGACGTCATCTACGTCAAATTATGCAAATGAGTTGAACATGAATTGAGTCATAACGCTGAATAAGTTAAGTTGTTCAGTTGTTTTTCAGGCGTCAGACATTTAATCATTGCAATCTTATTGAATTATTTTTAATAAGTGAAGCTGACATAAAAACAGAGCAAAATGAACTAGAACTGAAATGGCTTTTGACTTAAATGACGTCATTGAAATTTGATTCCTTAAACGAAAAGGCCAGATGCTAATAATTTTGTTTTCTATGTTGGTCATTTTGTTTTCCACTTTGACTTTTAAATCAATGATAACTGGCTAGGGCTCATATGCACTTTGACCTTTAAATCAATGATAACTGGCTAGGGCTCATATGCACTTTGACCTTTAAATCAATGATAACTGGCTAGGGCTCGTATGCACTTTGACCTTTAAATCATTGATAACTGGCTAGGGCTCATATGCACTTTGACCTTTAAATCAATGATAACTGGCTAGGGCTCATGTGCACTTTGACCTTTAAATCAATGATAACTGGCTAGGGCTCATATGCACTTTGACCTTTAAATCAATGATAACTGGCTAGGGCTCATATGCACTTTGACCTTTAAATCAATGATAACTGGCTAGGGCTCATATGCACTTTGACTTTTAAATCAATGATAACTGGCTAGGGCTCATATGCACTTTGACCTTTAAATCAATGATAACTGGCTAGGGCTCATATGCACTTTGACCTTTAAATCAATGATAACTGGCTAGGGCTCGTATGCACTTTGACCTTTAAATCATTGATAACTGGCTAGGGCTCATATGCACTTTGACCTTTAAATCAATGATAACTGGCTAGGGCTCGTATGCACTTTGACCTTTAAATCAATGATAACTGGCTAGGGCTCATATGCACTTTGACCTTTAAATCAATGATAACTGGCTAGGGCTCATATGCACTTTGACTTTTAAATCAATGATAACTGGCTAGGGCTCATATGCACTTTGACCTTTAAATCAATGATAACTGGCTAGGGCTCATATGCACTTTGACCTTTAAATCAATGATAACTGGCTAGGGCTCGTATGCACTTTGACCTTTAAATCATTGATAACTGGCTAGGGCTCATATGCACTTTGACCTTTAAATCAATGATAACTGGCTAGGGCTCATGTGCACTTTGACCTTTAAATCAATGATAACTGGCTAGGGCTCATATGCACTTTGACCTTTAAATCAATGATAACTGGCTAGGGCTCATATGCACTTTGACCTTTAAATCAATGATAACTGGCTAGGGCTCATATGCACTTTGACTTTTAAATCAATGATAACTGGCTAGGGCTCATATGCACTTTGACCTTTAAATCAATGATAACTGGCTAGGGCTCATATGCACTTTGACCTTTAAATCAATGATAACTGGCTAGGGCTCGTATGCACTTTGACCTTTAAATCATTGATAACTGGCTAGGGCTCATATGCACTTTGACCTTTAAATCAATGATAACTGGCTAGGGCTCATATGCACTTTGACCTTTAAATCAATGATAACTGGCTAGGGCTCATATGCACTTTGACCTTTAAATCAATGATAACTGGCTAGGGCTCATATGCACTTTGACCTTTAAATCAATGATAACTGGCTAGGGCTCATATGCACTTTGACTTTTAAATCAATGATAACTGGCTAGGGCTCATATGCACTTTGACCTTTAAATCAATGATAACTGGCTAGGGCTCATATGCACTTTGACCTTTAAATCAATGATAACTGGCTAGGGCTCGTATGCACTTTGACCTTTAAATCATTGATAACTGGCTAGGGCTCATATGCACTTTGACCTTTAAATCAATGATAACTGGCTAGGGCTCATGTGCACTTTGACCTTTAAATCAATGATAACTGGCTAGGGCTCATATGCACTTTGACCTTTAAATCAATGATAACTGGCTAGGGCTCATATGCACTTTGACCTTTAAATCAATGATAACTGGCTAGGGCTCATATGCACTTTGACCTTTAAATCAGTGATAACTGGCTAGGGCTCATATGCACTTTGACCTTTAAATCAATGATAACTGGCTAGGGCTCATATGCACGTTGACCTTTAAATCAATGATAACTGGCTAGGGCTCATATGTACTTTGACCTTTAAATCAGGCTAGGGCTCGTATGCACTTTAAGGTACATTGTATTTTTTATGCAGCTGGCTTCAAGATGTCAAGACCTTATACAGAGGGCAATACTGTGCTGCAGCAAAACGATACGACAAAAACCTGTAAGTGCGTTAGATATGGTTCGCACGGGTCCTTGCATTTTGACAGATTGGTTTTTCTCCTTGAAAAGACTTTATTTTTTTACCAAAACTCCTTGAATTTTATTGAAACCTCATTGGATGTTTGAGAAGATAGTAAACAGCCTTATTTTTGTCTCCAAAAGATCTAGAGCGGCACTGAATGATTCATCGTGCGAACAAGTTGAATGATTCATCGTGCGAACAAGTCTAAGAAAGGGTCTAACATTAATACGTGATCTTGTGGTAAACAAGTACTTGAAAAGCAATCACCCATGTTTTTAATTTTAGGCGGAGATGTGAAAAGAAAAAGCTACTTGAAAGCTAAGCCTAAAACTTTAACAGGTTGGAGTTTTCTTAATATGTAGTTCACTGTGAGTTTACTAAGTTATTATTTACCTAGAAAGTTTAAGCCCTTGGACTCCAGCGTAGCATAACGTTTTGCCGCAGTGTCGGCCATATTGCAAACACAACCAACAGTGTGTATTTTGGGTGCTAAAATTATCCGTATTTTGATCTTAATTTTAACTTTGTCCCCCTTACCTATACATATTATCGATGAAACAAAAAATGGGAAAAAAAGAATTTGTCATATACACTTTAAATAGCTAGCAACCATTAAAAATCACGAGAAAGTGTTCGCCTTGTCTGTCTTGGATGTTTTATGGGAAAGGACAGACACAATCGGAAGACTAGATTATATAAGTGTACAAAGACGCATTTGTTAAGTTGAAAAATGGCAATAACTCTGAAATATCATGGTTCCATAATGCTTCAGTTCAAGGGGGTTATTCCTATTGTAGCCCTCTAACCCTTAACCCCTAACCCTAAACCCTAAACCCTAACTCTAACCCTTCAAGCTTTCTGCAGTTTCAGTCAAGATTGACAAACCACCAAAACCAATAAACAAATTGGGGCACCATTGAGATTTACGACATCTAAATGTAGTTCGGGCGACAGCTTAGAGCGGTTTTCAATTGAGTGTCGTAAAACCAAAACCAAAGTAATCACAGAACCAATCACAGGAACAAGTAAAAACACAATAAGCCAATCACGAACTGAAGTAATTCACGATTGGTTTAACTTGATTCAATCACGAGGAAAAGTAAACGCAATCGTGGATGGCGTTATGATGGATGGCGCGATGGTTCAATTTTAGTTTTAGCACTTGATTGGTTGGTAATCCCAAAACATTTTCCAATAGGAAAACTGAGCAAACGCAAAATCAAAGCAATCACGGTTTGCTTTCGACACTCAATCGAAATCCGCTCTATCCAAACCTATTGTTTGATCATGTGTTTGATATCACGATCCACCGCACGGAAAAAAATGGCGCCTTGTACTTTTACCCACAATCCTTTGCGCGCGAAAAGCTTTAAATACGTTTTAAAATCACGGTCAAGCAGGTTTAAATCTTAAACCAAGCCAGTACAAGTGATGTTACCAACACACCATCATCGAAGAGAACAGATGATTTCTACGTATTCAATTTGGACTGTGTTAGGCTCGCAAGGGATTGTGGTCAAATGTACCGTCGCCATCTTTGTTTGTCGGTGTGGTGGATTTAACTTCTGTCAGTATTTCTGCCGTTGATAGATCTGTTCTGTCCAAATTATTTTGTTGTCATGAAACTCGTGCCCTATGCCTTTAACGTAGTTCTGTTTTTACGGCTATGTCTTCTCCCTCGATGCTTGATTGAAATTTTTTTTCTTAAAGTCTACATCTATACACAGTTTGCCAGTCATTTGTTCATTTTTTGTTTTAATTTTAACCATCCCACATGTTCGCGAGGTTCGTCAGTCCTTATGAAAATCGCTGAAAATAACTGTTTCCGGCCTGGACAGCGAATATAAAGGTCTCTCACCGTCACACAGCCCATAGTTTCAATAGAAAAAGTGTTCACTGCGTTGACATCATTTGCCGACTTTCATGCGTCTCTTTACAGGAGATGCTCTCAGATCCTGAAAGCTACAAAGGCCTAATGACGAGAGCTCAGGAGCTCATTAACCTTCTTAAACTCCCCAAGTGAGTATGAAGCTTGGGTGATTATTGTTTATTTCAAGGCGTTGACGTGGTTCCTCTTAAGCTCTGATCAAACGGTTTCAACATCGGTACAACATTTGTTGAAACCCAATGTTGAAACAATTTGACATGGCCTTTCAATATTGTTGAAAGTCTGTTGAATAGAATGCGTTCAAAGTTTGATCCGAGATATCTCCAAAATAACTTCTATTGTTCTCGGAAATGTTGAATCATGTTGAAAGCGTTTGACCGCTTTATTCAACATTTGTTGAATACGAGCATGCGTACCTATGGCGGCAGGGTGGACGAGAGCAGTCTGGTTGTCATTCCTAGGTCTTTCGCAAAATTATTTATTGCTATACAACACATGTTGTATCGATGTTGAACCGATGTTGAAACCGTTTGACATTCATGCTTTCAACATGCACCATTCAACATGATACAACAAATGTTGTACTGACGTTGAAACCGTTTGACACCCATGCTTCCAACATGCACCATTCAACATGATGCAACAAATGTTGTACCGATGTTGAAACCGTTTGACACCCATGCTTTCAACATGCACCATTCAACATGATGCAACAAATGTTGTACCGATGTTGAAACCGTTTGACACCCATGCTTCCAACATGCACCATTCAACATGATGCAACAAATGTTGTACTGATGTTGAAACCGTTTGACACCCATGCTTTCAACATGCACCATTCAACATGATGAAACAAATGTTGTACCGATGTTAAAACCATTTGACAGCCATGCTTTCAACATGCACCATTCAACATAATGCAACAAATGTTGTACCGATGTTAAAACCATTTGACACCCATGCTTTCAACATGCACCATTCAACATAATGCAACAAATGTTGTACCGATGTTAAAACCATTTGACACCCATGCTTTCAACATGCACCATTCAACATAATGCAACAAATGTTGTACCGATGTTAAAACCATTTGACACCCATGCTTTCAACATGCACCATTCAACATGATGTAACAAATGTTCTACCAATGTTGAAACCGTTTAACACCCATGCTTTCAACATGCACCATTCAACATGATGCAACAAATGTTGCACCGATGTTGAAACCATTTGACACCCATGCTTTCAACATGCACCATTCAACATGATGCAACAAATGTTGTACTGATGTTGAAACCGTTTGACACCCATGCTTTCAACATGCACCATTCAACATGATGTAACAAATGTTCTACCAATGTTGAAACCGTTTAACACCCATGCTTTCAACATGCACCATTCAACATGATGCAACAAATGTTGCACCGATGTTGAAACCATTTGACCAATGGTTTAGTCTTCAGAACATGCAGCTTGCAGTCTGTGGCACTGACAACTGGGTGGCACTGACAACTGGGTGACACTGACAAATGTTGTTGTTGTTGGCATTTGAGAACGGTTCTTATCACAGCGACTAACATGTATCTTTGTGTTGCATTTCAGTGTTGCTCCCGTGATCCTCAGTCCAGATTCTGACTGGGTGACTGGAAGGTGAGTCACAAATACTTTAGTTGTCTTTCAAAGTATGTTTGACGCAACCTCGTTCCCAGGGATCTTTGCGCGCCTAATCCAAGATGGCGTCCAAGAAGATGCAGTCCACGATCTTGGACTTCTTCCATGAAATTAATGAAAGCACCTGAACGCTAAGTTTAGTGTGAGCTCTTGTTTATATCAGTTTATATCAACCATCTCACTGGTTAGCTCAGTTGGTAGAGCACGATCAAGAGTGCGGTAGGAATCCCGGCCGCGCGTCCTTGGGCAGGGACGTATAAGCCGTTGGCCTTGTCTCCTTCCTCTTCTAATCTATTCGAGGGGGACGTGAACGTACCTATGTTATTTCGAGAAAGAGTAGGGGATTGTCTCCCGACACTATTAACAATCACTCATGATTGTAAACTGCACGGCAGCACATTGCGCCACAATAGCAGGTCACAAAAATAACCTTGCGAAGCGCATTTGGATATATTCATATATAATTTACGCTATATAAATGAATACCTTTACCTTTATATCAGATTAGTTGACTTAGGTACATTGGTAAATATAAACAATTACAGTGTTTCTGTCTTGGGAAGACCGTCTAATATTTTCCCGTGGAAAATGTGATGCTCCTAGAAACGAGTATAAGATCAAAGTTGCCAGATTAAGATATCAGAAGAGAGTCTTGAGAGAAAAAGGATTCTTTGTTTTTATTGCCCAGTATTAAATTTTTCTTTGCTTTCTCCTGTTCCTCAAGTGTTGGTCTCTCTCTACTTGGGGTTTGTCAGCATAAACTCGATGGTCACCAAGTGTTCGCAAACAAAAGCCACCTAGGAAGTAGTCTTGTTTGTATTGTGTTTTTTCTCAGTTTTATCTTACTCGACTAAGAACCATAGCTTAGTTATGCTAAGACAATCAAACTCTCTCTCTCTGTCTCTTGGTTTCTATCGAATTTATAGAAAACTTGAGTTCGTAATCTAACTATTAAATATACCCTCTGCCCTTTCAAGCTTTCAGTTATAGTTATCAGTGATATATCATGGATTTACGTTGCAACTTCTGTGCTAGTTTAAATAGAACAAGTATTGCCATTTCCAGTACTCAGCAGTATTCTTTCCTCGATGTTCGTGGGCTTGTGTTGATCGACCCATCGTTATTCCAGATACCACAGGTAACCCAAATGTCATGTTTTGTTTCTTAAACTTATTTTTTCCTTCAGATGGCACAGAGACAGAAATGCATCTCTTCCTCTTCTGCTGCTGGCGACGAAAGTTGTAGTGCCTTGACTGAAGTGTTGGTAGGGTATATAAGAAATACGAATGGGAGAGGGGGGAGGTATAAAGGGAGGGTCTAGATGGAGGCACACGGCGGCCACACAGCGGTCAAAAGTCTGCGCATGCGTCAAAAGTCTTGCAACAACAACATATTCCAAAACAAATTCAAAGCGAGCCGGCGGCCGTCTCTGTTCACACACCCGTTTTCAAACCTCGAGAACTTTTTTGGTAAATTACGAAAACATTTGGTAAACTCACAGTTTGAAGTTTGTTCAATTTCCCGTCGACTGTGAAAATCAAAAGCTTAACTTTCACGTATTTTTCTTAACTTTTGGTGGTAGAAGTTCACTGTAATATGTTTTAAGGTAAATTGTGCGCGTGAAATTCGCGCGGCCGCCCACCGCGCAGACGTTTGACCGCTGTGTGCACGGCGGCAAAACGTTGTGCTCCGCTGACTGAAAGAACGAAGGCTCTGGAGTTCAAAAACAAGTTTTCGAGGTCTTAAACGTTTTTAGTAAATAATTTTCTAACTTAGTGAATTCACTGTTAAAGTCTTAGGCTTAAATTTAAAGTATATTTATTGTTTTTGGCGAAACTTTTCACAAACGTACCTAAAATTAGAAACATGGGTGATTGCCATTGTTTTCTTTCAGTTTGGGCGGGAAACTGGCGGCACGCGCGCGCTGGCTCATCAAAAGCGCATGCGCATGACGTTTTGCCGCAGTGTGATATGGGTATACGAATGTCAGATGTCAGTAAATCGCCAAGCGTGAATACCACCGTGAATACCAGGTCATCTTCGAGAATTTTCATTATCTGGTTGAATTTGAAAGCTAGAACTCTAAATTGTCAGCTGTCTAAATTCACATTTGTCAATGGTTGTCAGTTAAAATTTCGGCTATTTATTAGTTACATTTTAAGGCGCTTGTTAGTTGTCAGTTAAACTCTAAAGGGATTGAACTGATAATGGGTAGCAAAGGAAACGATTTCAGTACTTTTGGTAACAGAACAACTTTTTACAAATGCACCATCGGTATTAAAACGAGGAAGAGGGAAAACATATATTATTTTTATAATGTGGTGTGCGAGCTTAACCGTCCTCCTTTTGCCCAGCATGTTTTTATTTAAGCCGGTGTAATCAAAAGCAGTTGCTGTCAATCCGCGGAATATAATGTATTTGATAGAGCGCACTTAATCAATGTAATCGTTATAAGACACATATAAAATATGTCCTCTCAAACTCTCAATTTAGTCGATTTCTAAGCCTGAAATAAAACTCTTACTCCTTGGCGACTATTAGCTATATAAACCAACTAATGTTCGAACACGAATCCTGCAATCTGATTGGCTAAGTGACTACCTATTCTGTGATAGATAGTAAGTAAAGACAGTTTTCAAAAGCAAAACAGCGTCTGCAAATTCGTGAAAATATAAAACATTCTTGTTGTAGTTTAAGCTTGGACAACTACTTGATTTCTACTAAAACAATAGACCCATTGTATAAATGGCTTTTAATTTAAATAAGTATTGTGCTGGAGACTATAGCCTCGTGTTCACGTTGCCACACGACAGCGTTTTCACATGAATGCGAGGCTAAAGATTTCTAGTAAGCAATGGTGGTTATAGTGGACGCCATTTATGCAATGGATCTATTAGATTATTCGCTCTCAGTTTCTGTGGCTGGTAGTTGTTTCGGAGCTACACTTCTCGTCAATTATCAGCCGATAGAAACTTCGAGTCGGTTGTTAAGTAGAAATCTAATCGAAATCATATGTTAATCATCCGGCTTACTAAAGGACTCTAATTAAAAGTCATGGCACTTAGTAATCTGTGAAAAGATACAAGATAAGTTTGGATAAGCTATTTTTTTACTTTCGGCCCAAACAGACAATATGAGAATATGTTTTGCTGGTTAAATGGTATCACTCCATGTAAATAGTAAGAAAGGATTAATGCTAGAGTTTAAAGAATTACTGTCCACACACAAATGTTTTGAGTTTTCTAAACACAGCACATAATTTGGTAACACTCCCTTGTGTCAGAAGTTGGAATTATCATAAAACTAAAATACTTTCTGACGTCACCGATAAATTTGAAAAAGAAATGTGATGCGCTCTTGAGCATCAACCATATAGAATCTACGCTAAGGGCGATTGTTGCTGACGTCATTGTTAACATTTTGCCTCGTTAGCATAAGTCATACTTCAAGCTACAAACAAACTGAATCTATAAATCGAAAGAGAAAGTCACATTTGGTAATTACGGAAAATTTGAGATTAATATGTTCAATCGATTTTGAGAAAACGGCTTTTCAAAATTTACAAAGAATGTATGGTGAGTGACAAGAACCAAGTGTGACTTTCTCGTTCAATATGTGTACTCGGTTTGTTAATGAGGCAAGAATGTAAACAAAGAACCCCCTATATACATGAATGTACACAACAACAAAAGCTAAAAAAACAAAGGAATGCCTCGCTTTGAATCCAAGATGGCCACCAGGTGAAAAGAGTGAATTAACAGCCACCAATCGAACAATGACTCCATGTCTGCGCAACACCATGACATAGCCCCTTTAATTATGGGTTAGTTTTGACATTTTGTAGATAAATTGTTATTTTTATAAATAAAATTTAATTCAGGAAATCGAACAAACCAGTTTCTGTAAATACATTTGTTAAGATTACATATTGAAAATAAGATTGTAGTCGGTCTTAAACTAACCCTAATACTCAGCCTTTATCCAGTATTTTACAACAACTGCCCAGTTTCTCGTTTTCTGATTGGCTGATAGCCGTTGGAAATAAGAGAATATACTACGGTAGATTATGTGATTGTTTTCGCAATATTGATAGCGTGATACAGCGCATGCTAGAATCACTTTGCGCCGCAATTGTCCTTGTCTTCTTGGCCCTGCTCGCCTCACTGTTTCTAGTTTGTTGTTGTAAAAACACATTTACGCTAGTTTCCCGTGGTGTCCTCTTATTTACCACGCTTCTCGTCATCTCGTGGGCAACATTTGTCGTAGATTCACTCGGCTAGCGCCTCGTGGATTCCACAACAATACTGACCATGCGATGACGCCAAACGTGGTAAATAAGAGGACATAACACGGTAGATTACGTGATTGCTCGTCCAAGACTGATTGCATAATAGGACACACGCTTGAATCACTTTCCGCCGCAATTGTCCTTGTCTTCTTGGCCCTGCTCGCCTCACTGTTTCTAGTTTGTTGTTGTAAAAACAAATTTACGATAGTTTCCCGTGGTCCTCTTATTTACCACGCTTCTCGTCATCTCGTGGTCAACATTTGTTGTGGATTTTAATATGCGATGAAGTAAACGTAAACGTGGTAAATCACGGTGAACTACTGTAAATTTGCTAAACAACCACTATGTCCGTGTGCCGTCTACTCTATTGCTATTGGTCTGGTGGTGTCAACTATGCCCCAGGCCTTTTCATGGTGCTTCTTTCCCCTGTCCACCCGGTAAGGCTTCTAAAACAACAGCAGCCGTTAAAAACACGGCGTATACAAACATAAGAATAACTCCCAGGCGCTTATCGAGTTTCCATCCGTTTAAATGAATCGCTGCCAAAATTGTAAATACCGTCCCGAACAGACATAGGGATACATATACAATACGGTCGTTGTGAATGACTACAACACTGTTCGGATGGACAGCGGTCGTCGCTAAAAGCCACGGGAGGCCGAGGCAAAGAACATCGAATATATTACTTCCGACGCAGTTCGCTAGTGCCATGTCCCCCATGCCGTGTTTGGCCACAATAAGACTGGACATGACATCTGGGACACTTGATCCCGCGGCTAGTAATGTCAACCCCATGATGCACTCGGGGATGCTGAAGGTCTCGCCTATGATAGATACAGTCCACACCAGAATGTACGATAATGCTGCCATCCAAACAATGGACAATACGAAAGTCAGCGGGTACCAGGCCTCCCACTTCTGCACTCGACAATCTGGTATGGTGATATAGAACGCGCAGTGCACCGGTAACATAATGAACCACAGGGCCCTTTTGAGTAAGGGCTCTGGCATCTGAAGTGGTGGGGTGGGCTCGAATCCATGGATGGGAGAGGGTTCTTTGGAACCCTCGCTGTCCCCGCTTCTTTTTCGACTATCATTTTTCGTAGATTCATTTCCAACATTTACGGCACTGATTTCTGTCGTCTCCATTGACATATCATTTTGATTGGTAAATTCAGATTGGCTGAAACTTTCCTGCTTTTCCGTTTCTCCACCCGTCTCTGTCGTCGTTTCATTCCTACTATTACTGATAACACGTTCAACCTGGCGCCCTCCTGACTTAGCTTCAATATCTCCCTTATCCGTACCACCACTGATGATTTCCAGGGGGTCCTCCATCTCAATCATTTCCATACCTTTATGAATATTGAAGTACTTCCCGCATACGGCCTCGAAAGTCTCTTCCAGTCGTCTGTTGCATACCATAATAAGAATATAACAGCTGTACAGCACGGGGAATACTAACGCCTCGTAGAAGTGAATTATATTGTCTTGAATAACTACCAGAAGAGCTGTTAGATGGACTATATACACAAACGAGTCTCGTATCAGTGGCCACGTGTGAAGGGTTATAATAATCCCGGAACAAAGCCCGCATATTGCTGTAATAAATAGAATATTGAACATGGTGGAACCTATGATGGTTCCCAGGCCTATGTCGCCCTCTCCCATGAAAACGGACGCGATGGCGATGAACAGAGTAGGCATGGAACTACCCGCCGCCATGAAGGTCGCGCCCGCAACGTCTGTCGGGATACGTAATCTGCAAAGTAGAGTGCATCAATATTTTAATATTAAGGCTGGTTTCCATATAACCTTTCTTGTTTTTCCTGTGTCGTTTCTCGTTTTTCAAAACTTGTCTTTTCTTGGTTTTCATGTGATGTTCGAGTGTTTTTCTCTCTTTCCCGATTGTGAGCGTTTGGATTGAATTTTGGCGGCAATTTTGTATGTACCATAATCAGTTTACCCAGGCAACTACAACCGTCGCATTGCTTCATGGTGTTGAAAGTGTCTTTCCATGCCTTATCGTGTTTTTTTCCCCACATGTTTTCTTTCTTTTTTGTGTGTCGCGCTTTGTGTTTTTCCTTGTTTTTCTCGTGCCGTTTTCTGTTTCGGCGATCTGAAAAACAAGGAACGACAATTGCCTTTCGTGTTTTTCTATGTCTTTT
The DNA here is from genome assembly GCA_030867875.1 of Actinernus sp. WN-2022. Classification (NCBI taxonomy): domain Eukaryota; kingdom Metazoa; phylum Cnidaria; class Anthozoa; order Actiniaria; family Actinernidae; genus Actinernus; species Actinernus sp. WN-2022. The sequence goes on along the minus strand of JAOWCC010001634.1, from coordinate 74,467,072 downwards.
CATTTTGTTTCCATATGTCATTCTTGGTTTTTCGGGGTTTGGACACGGCAAAACAAGAAAATGCGATATGGAAACCAGCCTGTAGAAAGGTCCCTATAAAACTGATTCCCTCCAGCAGTTTGGGAGCTCCGCCATAGGTATTGTCTATACATCTATTACGGACAAATGACAAACATGTTTGGTTAGAATTGTCCTGCTGTGCAGAACGGATAAACTACGGTGTATTATAGTTCACCACAAAATTTTGGCGCGCGCTCATTGGTCAAAAGCGATCACGTGACGTGATAGTTGTCGTCCGCGGATGAAAACGTTCAGGCGATAGTGCCCGCTGAGAGCGGAAGACGATTTTGTGATGAACAATAACGACAAATAGACTGTGTTTGTCTCGGAACTATCGGCTGATAGTTTCCCTTGGAAATTTTATGTTCTTAAAACTAGCATATAAGCCCTCGAACTTCGTTCTCGGGCTTCTATTTGTTTTAAGAACATCAAATTTCCGCGGGCAACTATCAGCCGATAGTTCCTCGACGGACACAGTCTATTTGTATAATAGTGTCCGCTGAGCACGAAAGACAATTTTGTGTTGAACAATAACGCAAATAGACTGTGTCTGTCTCAGACCTATCGGCTGATAGTTTCCCTTGGAAATTTAAAACTAGCATATATTTGTTTTAAGAACATCAAATTTCCGCGGGCAACTATCAGGCGATAGTTCCTCGACGGACACAGTCTATTTGTATAATAGACCATTTCACATTGAAGAATTACCGCTGGATGCGATGACTACAGACGCATTTACTCAACGTTAGTCTCATTCTGATGTAAAATATTCACAAATACCAGCGGTTATGGGTTATTTACAACTCTATGTAATGTTGTAGTTTGAAATCTTCTCTCTGGTATTACATACATAGAGTTGTGAATAACCCATCTTGCCGTTGGTATTTGTGAATATTTAACATCAGAATGAGACTAACGTTGAGTAAATGCGTCTGTAGTCATCGCATCCAGCGGTAATTATTGAATGCGAAACAGGACTATTCGTCGATTCGCAGGAGGCCATTATTAGTCGTCTTAAGGCTTTTGATCTCTAAACGAACGAAGTCACCAGACTTAATTCAGCTACAACCACAATCCATTTCGGGCTGACAATGTCGTTTGTCGGTGACAACCTTTTTTGAAACCGCTGACCCAAAGCAACAAGCCATGACCGAAAAGGATGACGGTACTTTGTGCTCATAATTAATTTATTCAGATGTGCATGTGGTCAGTGTATTTTCACCAAAATGGAAGACGGCGGAGCAAAGTTTGAACTAATGTTTGCGGCTATGATAATGAAATATTAATTTGAAAGTAATTGTATTCATAAGAACCAGAATTCTTTTCGGTCTTCGGTTTTGCTTTTAATCGGACAACCTGTGAAAGTAGTTTTTCTTGAGTATTGTTTTTCTAAGTGCGCGAGGAGTTTAATTTACTCCCATATTTTGACAAGTTCCAGTTTTACAACTCATCACATTTCTCTTTTACAAAGCTTTTCCAACGACGGACAGAAGTAGTACTCAGTCGCTCACTATGGTGTTAGCAGCGGGGAGTTTTCTCCTATTTTGACAAGTTCTAGTTTATCACGATTCATCATACATTTACCTTTTATAAAGCTTTTCCAACGAAGCACGGAAGTAGTACTCACTCGCTCACTATGGTGTTAGCAGCGATGAGTTTACTCCCCTATTTTGACAAGTTCCAGTTATCACGATTCATCATATTTACCTTTTACAAAGCTTTTCCAACGAAGCACAGAAGTAGTGTTCACACAATATCGCCAGCGCAACGAAGCAGTACAAACACACGAGCGTGTGAAAGATGACTGCTCCATGCCGCCTCTGCTCCAACGTAAAGAGCGTCTCATAATGAAGAACATCTATGACCGAGTGCTGGCTGTAGTTATAGAAGTATGGTCTGTTTGTGATGTGTGAAACACCCATTTTACAGGAAATCGCATTGGCATCGTATTTGCGTTGTCGGCTAATTTGACGTTCGAGTAGTTAACCTGCGAAAGGACAGATATTTGAACTTGTGTGAGAAAAGGTTGGAAGGCATTCAGCTATGGCACGCATGTAAACAGTGTTGCTCGTGGCTTTGGGAATACAGTATGTAGTATTGACCATGTTTCGAGGAACAGATAAGGTTTGTGGGCAAAAACTGGTGCTTATAACATACTCAACAAAATATCTGGATTCTGATTGGTTATTGAGTGCACAGTCGCATGCTCTCAGCAAATGTTTGCTCAGTATATTATAAACAAATAATCGCATGAACTGCTCGTGCTATACTTGATTTACAGGCTCGTGCAATTATTAGAACTTTCAAAATATCACTCAGTGACTATAAATCCGGCCGTATAGCACTCTCGTTCATGCGATTGCCTCATCAAATATTTGTTTCCCATGTGACTGGTGGAATGCGTCACATGACCCGATATTTTCTTTCCACCAGACGACAAATAACGCAGCACGTGCAAGGGCTCGCGTACAAGAAAATATTTGAAGTATAATAAAGAAAATAACCACTATGCGGGCATTGAAATATAAGCTGATATTTGTCCTTGGACATTAGCTGTTCCTCGAAACTCAGTTACCCTCGAAATATGCTTGTGCATATTTCAACGCCACAAGCCAGTTATTTCTTAATACCTCTCTCGGAGGCATGTAGCACTTAGACGGACTTGATGTGGTTTTTCTTTCGCCACAGATTCACCAACATTCGTCATGTTAAGGGGAAACAAAAGAAATGCATCTTGCTCACAACAAATACCCAAATAAATAAACTAATGAAATGTAATCTGTTGCCAAGATCATTCACTCCAACCTCTGCCCAACGAGAAAGTTGAACGTTATTTCACCAAATTCAATCTCTTATTGAATAAGCCTCTAGTCTCAATCTTCTCTTTCAAAAAGCCTGAAATCTGTAAAGGATTTTAAGCTAGGAAAAATATACCAGGATTCGTCAAACCAGCCAAAAAGTTGCCGGCATATATATAGATAAAATAGGTATATATAGATAAAAAGGGGATACAAATACAGTTGAAAGTAGAACTTAATTAGTAACCTTGGGTACATGTCGCCGGAGGGGGGGGGGGGGGGGGGGGGGGGGGGGAGGGGGGGGGGGGGGGTGGGGTGGGGTGGTGGTGGTGGTTGACGGGGTGCCTCGAGTTGTACAGCTCCTGGTGACCCAAAACTGAGACAGTTGCTTTAGAATGAGGTCATCTCATTTCAAAAAATTACTTTTATTCGAGAACTAAGCATTACAATTTTAACTAATAGAGCGTATGAGTGGGTTGGTACGTATGTTACGGTAAGGCATACGGTCACATTGTGGTATCCCAATATTATCTATCAAATTGCTGACGTACGGTACGCTACGATCTTGCCGTGTGGCCTACGCCCTAAGTCTAATTGAATAACCAATCTAATCGATGTCTAGATGATTAATGAACCGGTGAGAATATTTTCTGTTGCGCAGCCTAGTCTTACACGGTTTCCTGCCGGTATAATGTAGATAATTTGCCTAATAGTATTGGACCTTGGCAATCTCATATCCAGGCCGTTCTTTTTTTTACTACGCATGTCGGACGCTTCGCTGCTTCTCTTTTCATCTCGTAGGCCGAAGTATTGCGTGCTCGCATCGTTCTCATGTATCGTTCTCTCTTCATATCTTTCGTTTGAAATATGGAATGGAGAGGATCTGGTTCCAATGAAAGGACCAGAAATCAATTTTAAATCTCAAATCTATAGTCTGACCTTATTACACCTTTGCGCATGCGCCTGCCGCTATGATATTATAGTCGTAATATTCTTGTTAACAATATGACGAAAAGTCTCATAAGCTGTCGTAGAGTCTAGGTGAACCCTTTGGTAATTGCTTCCTTCTCGTCTAGAGTTTTCAGTTCTTATTCTACACAGAGAGTTAAACCAGTATAATTTTCTTTCTAAGCCTTAGCATCATCATGTATTTTACTGTTCACTGTTCTCTCCATCCGGGATCTTCATCCCAGGCTCACTGGGGTAGCGGGCGATGGGGAAAAAAGGGCGAAAAGGGAGGGGGAGGGGCGACGAAATAGGAGTGAAGGAAGGGAAGCCTTACACCTTTCTCCTCTTTTTCGTCTCCCCGTCTCCCGTTCCCCGTCCCCTTCTTCCTTTTTTCCCATCGCCCGCTTTCCCTGGGTATTTTTATTGCTAACTAATGCTTCCCCTATTTAATTGACACTTACGTTAATGATCGTGCTTTACATATGACGCCGGATAATATCCATATAACTGGCAAATGCCATTTGAAAATATGAGCGCTACATTTGATATTCCATCTTGTATTTCTTTTGCCAGTGGCCCAATTCGTAGTTCTTGTAAGAGACCGAGCCTCAGCCTCACATGTAGACTGGAGTTGACCTTGCACTGATACAAACCCTCTTTCTATGAATATGGATAGATGTTGATTATCATGCTAACTAGATACAAGCCATGGAGACTGGAGTTGACCCTGCACTGATACAAACCCTCTTTCTATGGATATGGATAGTTGTGATTATCATGCTAACTAGATACAAGCCATGGAGGCTGGAGTTGACCCTGCACTGATACAAACCCTCTTTCTATGAATATGGATAGATGTTGATTATCATGCTAACTAGATACAAGCCATGGAGGCTGGAGTTGACCCTGCACTAATACAAACCCTCTTCAGTTCTATGAATATGGATAGATTGTGATTATCATGCTAACTAGATACAAGCCATGGAGGCTGGAGTTGACCCTGCACTAATACAAACCCTCTTTCTATGAATATGGATAGATTGTGATTATCATGCTAACTAGATACAAGCCATGGAGGCTGGAGTTGACCCTGCACTGATACAAACCCTCTTTCTATAAATATGGATCGATTTTGATTATCATGCTAACTAGATACAAGCCATGGAGACTGGAGTTGACCCTGCACTGATACAAACCCTCTTTCTATGGATATAAAATATTTTGATTATCATGCTAACTAGATACAAGCCTCTAACTAAGCTTTCTCGTCTCATCGATGTCACCAAAGGCTTGGTTACCTTTCAAAATGGCGGCCAAGCACCACAAATTGGGACGATTAACGTTTTACCCGCCGACACACTTGATACACGGAAGAGACTCGATATAGGTAGCGACAAATAGAAAGATAAAATACATGATGAGAAATAGAATACCAACTCGCACATTCAGCTGCCACTTATTGCAATGAATTAACAAAAACGTGCACGCAATACTTCCGATTAGCATCGCCGATGTAAAGAAAATATTCTCGCTGTGAATAATAACTGGAGTGTTTGGCTGTAGAAAGGCGCTCTTAATCATCCATGGAAACCCTAAACAAAGCATGTCAAAGACATTGCTACCAATACAGTTAGAAACAGCCATGTCCCCAGACCCCTGTTTGGCCACCACAAGGCTCGCGATGGCATCTGGGAGACTGCTCCCCGCCGCTAGAAAAGTCATACCCATGACGCATTCTGGGATTGTATAGGTGTAGCCGATGATGGCGACCATCCAGACGAGGAAGTATGAGAGTACAGCCATCCAGAGGACTGCTATAGTGAAGGTTAACAAGTAGAACTTTCTCCAACTCCGTTTACGACAGTCTGGTATAGTTATATAGAAAAGTACGATTGATGGCAATGTAAAGACCCAGAACAACGTAGCGCAAATGCCTTCTGGTGGCTTGAGGCGGGTTTTGGGGGTTTCGTGGAAGCCCCAGTCGTCGCTTTTATTCAGTTCATCTTCGTCGTCTTCTCCTTCGGGATCGGGCTGTTCTTCTTTGGGTTTCTTGAAGCACTTCTTGGTGTTCAGACAGAGCTTCTCCACGTCATCGTTAAAATACATAACCAGGATATACACTGCGTATACAATGATAAATGCTAACCCCTCGTACCAATATACCTTATTATCGTAAAGAGTCACCATTAGAATCACTACAGTTATTATATAGACCGTAGAGTCTCTAGAGATGGGGTAACATGCAAGCTGTAGTGTGGTCCCCGAGCCAATGGCGCATAGTGCTATAATAAACAAAGTGTTGAATATCGTAGATCCGACAATCGTACCTAAACCGATGTCTCCTTCGGTAAAGAATATAGATATTATAGCAATGAAGAGAGTTGGTGCTGAGCTGCCTACCGCCATAAAGGTGGCACCCGCGACGTCTGGTTTCAAACCTAAACAATGGCTGATTTGATTCAAGGAAGCCACGAAGAAGTCCTCGCAGACGACCGTTAAGGCGCAAAACAGATGAAGCGAGAATATCAAATGGAGAATTATCCCACCGTAGAATCGTTGTTCTTGGGTTAAAGCATCTGGTGGGAATTCCTCTATGTTTGGCGGCCGACAAACGTTGGCACAAATGTTCGACGCGTCCAAGTAAAGTCCTTCAAATGATGACATTACGATTGAAATGCCAACGAATACAGTTGTAATAAGTTAATGAGCCTCCTTCGACTAGAGACAATCGTTTATCTCGAATTCTTCTCAACGATCAACGATCAACAGTCGATAGTTTATATTTTCTTCTTTGCCAAGAAACAGATCTGTCTTACCAACGTTCCTACTTGTTTCCAATGTACCTGGTTCCACTTCACTTCTTAGTCTTTTTATACTTATGGCACCCTTGAAGATTACATTAACTTTCCACTCGACCTCAAATACTTATTCTTGGTGTTTTACACCTTTTCACCTTTCGCATTTCAAGCCTTTGAGATCAGCAAAACTGTACCCGTTTTTTCATAAACAATACGCCAGAAAATCATAACACAAGTCTTGATGCTCCTGTCCTAAAGAACCAAGGAGAATTTCTCGCTGGTATTTCGACGCTCAAGTAAGTCTGTAGTGCCGTTAAGTTGTAATTCAAATATTTGATCTTCGAGGATAACGTTTCTGATAGTCAATCTAATAGTGTTGACACGAGTCTCGTGCTGTCAATCGCAGGTGGGTGAATTGAGGGTACAGACGGGTGACCGAATTTGACATTAATATTATCAAACACTCTTTTGTATTAGTGACCTTTAGAGGACCGCAGGTAACCTAAATGAAACCAGAGACGCAGTACACTGGCATGTCACAAGATTAATCGGTAACCTGAATTCATTCACTATAGTTGACAGGTAACAACTATTGAGAAACATACGTTTTGCATTAGCGCATAGCTGTGAAAAATGCTGTTTAAGACGGCAAAGTATATTTATTTATTTTTCACATGGCTCTGGTTTTCTTTGTTCTTTCAGGGGAATATATCTCATATTTTCACATCACACCTCAGTTTCTTTGTTCTTTGCGGGGGAATATTATTTCCCCTTGTGTTTTAAGAATATTTTAATATATATTCCCCTTGCATTTTAACAATGATTTCATATATATTCCCATGCATTTTAATTTATATTTCACTCGAATTATTTCCTCACGCTTTTCCTAGTATCTAGAACTGTACTGGCCTACACGTTACATACGGAGAAGAGAACATGAAAAAAACCCCGGAAAAATGGCATGTTCTCTGAGTGGAACTCGAATCCTCAGAGTCTCTTGGCTACTAGTCTTCCGTCCTATGAAAGGTCATTTAATGCAACAACAAACCAGGCAAACAATGCTTCCTAATGATTTATGAAACGCTCTATTATTATTATTGCGTGCAATGAGAAAGACTCGCCATGCATTGTGAAAAAGAAGGCATTTATCGGGTGTTCCGTTCGGGGGTATTCACCTCCGGCGCCGTCACATAACCGGCAATCCCTTTATGTAGGACGACACGAATTTTTACCAAAAATACAATAGAATACAACACAGTACAATAGAATACAATTTGGTAGCAATTCGTGTCGTCCTACATGAAGGGATGGCCACATAACCCCTCGCTCCAGGCATTGGACCTTATTCACACGGCGGCCATGTTTAATCCCAGGAGTATAAAAACCTTTGTTTTGCACGCGTGAACTCGTTCTGAAACTGATCAGTACGAGGCTACACGTGGGAAATCTATTGTTTCAAGCCAACAAGGCCGCCGTGTGACAAAAGCCCTACATATGAGTTTCTTATATAGTCAATTTATATATCTATCTATATATATATATATTTAAAGCTTTTAGAACAAATTAATTATAAAATTAAGACGTTTTGAGTTACCTCAGCAATATCCAATTATCTTTAACGTTATTTACTCCAAAAAAGATTCAGTTAAAATGACAGACAGAGAACCCCCCAGGCAGTCATTTTAGAAAATTCCCTTGATATGGTCAGAAGGAAATTCCTTGTAATCAATCAAGTGAAAAGAGTACTGTTTTCTACAAGAGATATATTTGTAAACAGCAATAATTAGTTGTAACTTTAACTCAGTTTTATTTGTAATGACCGGCAACAGTTATAATTCTAGTTCGTTGTTATTAAATAAGCACAACAAATACACTCAGAAAACCAAGGTGACCTTTAAAATCACTGGTAGTACAAGTTAATCATTTTTGACTGGAAGCAGGTTGTGAAATGATAAATAGCCTGCAGAACAGGCGGTTTGAGGAGAGACCACAGAAAGTAGGTCTTGCCAGAGCGAAGCGAGTTCGTTCCGATGCGAACAGAGCGATCCTTTCTCGTGCCAGTCTCCTTTTTCCATTTTCGCGCGGCAAAATTGTTCACTTCCTTTGCGTTGAAATAACACTAAGGGCCTGTTTCGCAGGGTAAATGATAAACTACTGGCTAAATCAAATCAGATACACTTGTCATGACGAGAGATAAATGGTCTTGCTAGGACGGGAACTTTTAGATCATTTTGTATACTGAGTTTTAAAGGGTAACGTCAGTTCACTCTGTTTATCCGGTAGCCATCTTGGTTTCAAAGCGAGGCAACCTTCGTTTTTGCTAGGCTAAACTCGTTCTGGATAGCCCTCAGTGCGAGGCTAACCTCGCAAAAACAAAAGATTGTAAAGATAACTTAAAGTCATTAGAGATCCTACATTGTAGAGCAGCTAGAATTATTTTTAATCTTTCGCGAGATATGCATTCAATTGAAGTACTCAAACATGCCAAATGTGACACACTATTTTTTATGTATAAGTTGAACCTAGTTAAACTAGTATACATGCATCAGGAGTTCCGGACTTCCGGTTGGATCACACTGCATTCTGGGTAGGTGGGCTCAGAAAAGTGGGCATCAACTTCTAGATCGGCCATATTGGATTTGAGTGCAGTCAATTTTTGCTCCTTTGCAAGTTCAAAAACTTACTACCTAATACACGGAATATCTTACCTTTACAGATTCTTCAGTTGGGAGTTCTAAGTCGATGTTTAAGCTTTAGAACGGGATTAATAAAGTTTCCAAGTTGACTGCGCTCAAATCCAATATGGCCGCTCTGGAAGTTGATGCCCACTTTTCTGAGCCCACCTACCCAGAATGCAGTGTGATCCAACCGGAAGTCCGGAACTCCTGATGCATGTATATAACATTTATAACGACCTAACACCCACTTGTATGTCCCACATAATTGTAAAGCGCCACAATAAGTATAATCACAAACAGACTTATTATACCACGTTTCAACACTTATATCATGAAGAATTCTATCGCTCATAGAGGATCAATCGCATGGAATGCATTATCCTATCTGTATGATAATAATGCTACTGTAAAATCATATTGTAAAAAGGCAAAGAATTCTGACGTACTCCATAAGCTAGATTTTAATGTTTTATCTGTTCAATCAACTCACAATGTTAGGGATAATTTTCTATTATTTTAGAAACTTGATTTCGGTTCCAGTGTTTTTCATTTACAACTCGAATCTTTGCCTTTATACCTGCAACTCATACTACGCTAATCTGAGGAGTTATTTTCGTCTTTCGTGATGAGAAATGTTATCTTTTTGGGTTTGACAGTGCCCCATTAAAGGCACTAAAAGAGCAAACTCTCACTTGGTTTTGAAAAATGTATTTCTAATTTGACTTTACACTTCTTTCTTTGTCATATAAGTCAATGTTGGATAGCAGCCATTTTTAATCACTGGCTATGCATTATGGGTATTTTTATAATATCGAGCGAGAGAGCGTAAATATTGGCTTCTGTCTTTTCAACATTGTAATTTTTCTCGATTTGAGGAAGGCCTTCGATACCGTGAACCATGATATTTTCTTGGAAAAATTGAAACTTTACGGAGTTAATCATAAATCTCTCACTTTGCTGCACTCCTATCTGTCAGACAGATTTCAGTCATGCGTAGTACAAAATGTCAAATCTAACGAGAGGTAAATTACCTGTGGAGTCCCTCAAGATCAATCCTTGGTCCATTACTATTTTTAATTGATATAAATGACTTAACGAATTGCTTAGATACATCAACACCATGTCTGTTTGCTGACGATACAAGTGTTACGTTTTGCCATAGTTAATAGAGTGGAATGGTTAGGAAACCCGGCAAACTTCAAAAGGGCTAACAAAGGCGCTGCGATTTATGTTGGAAGGGGCTAAGACAAAAGATTGTGCACGGACATAGTTCATTAGCGTTCCCTGAACGACTGAACTCACACGTTTCTATTGGCTGATTGATTAGCATGTTGGAATTTCTATTGTGTTTTGTGCACGGTAGTGGTTAAAAAAAGCTAACAAAGACACATAACAAAGAAGGTCCCTGAGTTTCATAACCATTCCACTCTATTAACTATGGTTTTGCGGTTCAAATATCAATGAGCAAATAGTGAGTTGCTTAAAATCAGCAATTGGCTCAAAACTGAATATATGCTGGTTGGCTCTAGACAACGACTGTCAAATTTGGACGAGGAGCAAACCTTAAAAAAATGGTGATAAAACACTAAAAAGAGTTATCCAAAGCAAAACAGTCGGGGTTATAGTTGATGAACATCTAAGATGATCGAAGATGAGAGGAATACATTCATTATATTACAAAGAAAATGGTGTGAGGTCTAGGGGCACTAAAGAGGATTAAACCATTTGTGTGCCACTAATACTCCAGTTTCCTATTCCAAAATTACCGCTGAAAGCAATGACTACAGATACATGTACTCAGGCTTAGCCTCATTCTGAAGTTAAACATTCATAAATACCAGCGAGAAGGTGGGCTATTCACAGCGCTGCGTATTGTTGTAGTTTCGCATTTTGCACCTTCTCGCTGGTATTTAACAATGTTTAACTTAAGAATGAGGCTAAGCCTGAGTACATGCGTCTGTAGTCATTGCATTCAGCGGTAATTTTCGAATAGGAAACTGGAGTATTGAGACAGATTTATTATTCCCTCATCCAAACACATGGACTATTGCTGTGAAGTTTAGGATACCTGTGGTAAATTCCTCTGAAAAACTACAAAAAAATCAAAACAGGGCTGCTAGGCTTTTGTCACATACATACTGAGATTTACGAATGGTATCAGTCATGCGAAACCCCACTTCACAATTTTCCTTAGCCAATCAGAATCGCGAAACGATTTTTTCACACGTGCGAAAAGCGTTTCGTCCAATCAGAAAACACCTGCCAAAACATATCGGGATTTTCAAACTGGACTTGAGATCGGAGGCGCCACTTTCATTTACTACGAAAGTTGGATGTTTTGACTTTCTTTTAAATAATGTAATATTGATCTGTAAACAGCCAACTAACGATGTTAAAACTTCCAAGTCAATACATGCATCAGGAGTTCCGGACTTCCGGTTGGATCACACAGCATTCTGGGTAGGTGGGCTCAGAAAAGTGGGCATCAACTTCTAGATCGGCCATATTGGATTTGAGTGCAGTCAATTTTTGCTCCTTTGCAAGTTCAAAAACTTACTACCTAATACACAGAATATCTTACCTTTACAGATTCTTCAGTTGGGAGTTCTAAGTCGATGTTTAAGCTTTAGAACGGGATTAATAAAGTTTCCAAGTTGACTGCGCTCAAATCCAATATGGCCGCTCTGGAAGTAGTCAGGGAGCATAGGGAGCCCGACACTAAAAGAGGCTGCGAGGGAGACTACTCTGGAAGTTGATGCCCACTTTTCTGAGCCCACTTACCCAGAATGCAGTGTGATCCAACCGGAAGTCCGGAACTCCTGATGCATGTATTGAGGAGTATATTATCGACCAAGAACACAAAATCGCAAGAGCAAAAACTTAGAGAAACAGACGTAAAGTTACTTAAAGAGACAAAGAAGAAGCGAAATTCTACCGAAAGAACTCAACATATATTGAGATGATCTATGTGAAATCATTCTTAGTGTCAAAAGAAAATACGGCGAAGATTATGAGCTTTCAATCCTTCGTGGAGTGATTTCAACTTCCATAGACCACCGACATTTGAAAAATCGTAAATATTCTGTGAGCAGAGAAAACTTACAAGCCGTGGAGATGTCTGGAAACTCGTAGCAAACAACTTGGAAAAAGCAGGTATACTAATCTATTGACGATGTAAACTTGTAAACTTTATTCGTTGAATCAAAACAGTTTCACATCGATGTTGAAAACTATTTCAAGGCTAATGTCAGTTTAGAAAGTAAGATTTTCTTTCTATTTTGATTGTATCGAGCATAAATTTTAGTCTACGTTGAGTCGGATACGAAATGCAAAACAAATAATCGAAAGCTACAAATGTACGTGTTCAATGACAAGACCTAAATAAAACCTGTTTCATATTGGAGAACAATCTCAGTATGTATATAATAAACAAATTACAAGATGGAAAGTGCTTTTGTATGGTATTTACACACTCGTGCTCGTACCTCGCTCGTTCGTTTTGTGAAAACAAACGCGTGCGTAAATACCATACGCCAGCACTTCCGATTAATTCAAAAACTCATGAATAATTAATGAGCATTTTGTCCAATCAGATGAAGCAAATCAGTCACGTGCATGCTCCTTTATACCTGATAAAATTTCATCATTCTGAAAGGCCCGCGGAGGGATTTGAATTCTGTCCCCGAGGGAACGGGGTTAATGATTGAGACAATGGCATTTCTGTTGATGTTGCAGCTTTCTCATTGAATTGCTAATTAGGATGAACCTTTTATTTAAAGAATACTAATGAACATGAAATTTTATATAAAGTTTCATCCTAATTAAGAATTCACTGATAAAGACCCAAAGAAAGCAAAAAGTACACGGAACATAAGGTACCTAGATAATAAATTTTGCACTAAATTTACTAATATCAGCAGACTACCGAGATACACAGATAATATTTTTAAAATGAAGTTATCCAACTACCATTACTTGTTTACCGAGCCACTGTTTAGTTCCAATTATTAAACCAAACTCAAAGCCGCCAAATAATAAAAACGTTCATTAAACTTACATATTTTGTGCCGGAGTCAACAAATTTAGAGTCTGCCGTCATGTCAGTCACATTCGCTTTCCAAGTCTTGAACTTTATCGAGGTAAACCACGACACCAAATCCTTCAAGTGCAGGTTCAGTTCTTGCATTGCGAAACGCCGCTTCAAACAACATAGTATGGTAATTTCTTCATGTCATTCCCTTGAGATTTTCGTAATTGCAGGCGGTGATTACCTCGAATATTTTGCATGGCGTTGTGAATACAAAGGTTCAATGGTTCATTAAGTGAACCATTCCCTTGAGATGTGCGTCTTTCTTTCATTGCATTCTTAAAGCGTTTTTGAAGCCGTTTAAAACACTCACAGCACGTGTTTTATCAAGTCTAAAAATTCTCGCGCTTCGCCCTCGAATTTTTAAACTTGATAAAACACTGCTGTTCGTGTTTTAAACAGTACGTAATCTCTATATTCTCAATGCCGATTATATGATGAGCTCAAAACTATTACTTGATATCCACGACTGTGAGAGACTAGATGAAAGGAGGGCTAAACGAAAAACAGTCTTAATGCATAAAATTCAAAACAATTGCGCGCCAACTAGTTTAACTCGATTATTTACCGGCCACACCGCGGCAAAACGTCACGCGCATGCGTATTTGCTATTTCGTGTCCGTGCGCGGCCGCCCCCAGTTTCCCGCGAAAACTGAAATGAAACAACAGGCACATGCCGTGATTTTAACGTTTCTGCTTAAAAGTATTCATTTGTGAACTGTTTTGTCAAAAACTAAGAAAACTACTTAAAAGCTAAGCCTAAGACTTTAACAGGTTGAAGTTTTCTTAATTTGTAATTCATTGTGAGTTTACTAAGTTATAAAATTATTTACTAAAAAAGTTGAAACCCTCGGTAATTTGTATTTGATAGCAGAGCCTTCGTTCTTTTGGCCAGCGGAGCATAGCGTTTTGCCGCGGTGTGTTTACCGGCATGGTTGGAAACTCGCCCCATTACAATCTGAGAGAGTCTACCACGAGGCTTTGTTTACCTCAACCAAAAACTGATTATTCTCCCGTAATGGAGCAAAACTTTGCAATGAGCTTCCAGCCACGCTGCGCGAGATTAAGTCTCTAGTTTCCTTCAAGAAGAAAATAGCAACTATCTCTCTCCTTAATGATACTTTTTAACTTACGTGATAAGTCAATTTAAGTCAATTACTTACACTCGTTCTCAATAACACGTGCAGGTTCGAAACGAAACTCCTGACTTCGAAGTCGTTTCTGGTGGATGTCAATCAAACGGTTTCCATGGAGTTTGAAGTGAACCGTTGTGTGAGTAAATTCGGGAAACTAGCATTTTATAAACATGGCAAAGTCTTTCCCAAAGTCGCTTAGATGGAGAGTAATCATGCTTAGAGCCAAGGGTTTGCAAAATAGGGAAATCACATAAACTTTATGTGTGAGCGAGCGGTTTGTGTATAAGATCAAAATAGGGAAATCGCATAAACTTTATGTGTGAGCGAGCGGTTTGTGTATAAGATCATAATAGGGAAATCGCATAAACTTTATGTGTGCATGATCATGAGCGAGCGGTTTGTGTATAAGATCAAAATAGGGAAATCGCATAAACTTTATGTGTGAGCGAGCGGTTTGTGTATAAGAAATCCGATTGTTTATATAGCTTCAAAGGTCTTGGAAAAAGAATTATAGTTATTTTTATGCATCCAGTTGCAGATATGCTCCTTATAAGAGGTTTTATCGAGCAATACCCTCGAGCTCTACCTCGACGAGCTCCAGGCATGGATACAACATTCGACAGGGCAAATATTTTTTTTTAAACGGATTATCGGCAATGCTCTCCACTCTCGACTGACATTTCGGTGAGGAATTCAAGCAAATAACAATCGTTTTTCGGCTTAGTATCCGCCATATCTCTACCTATGTCGCCTCAAATTAGTTACGATTTCGTTGACCTCCTACACTATTTTACCCTGGATACCAGAGGCTCGAAATCGTCGGGGCGAGCGAAGCGAGACAAGCTGAAAGGCTTGATTTCAGCACGAGTCGCGAAGCGACGAGCCTCTGGGGCTCAACGGTCGTCACGCAAAACAAAACTCCTTCGGGGAATCAAAACACTTTCGATCGCGGCACATTACAGTATATTCGTACCTGAGCCCCTCTGGAACCAGGGTACTAACACTATTTATGTTTCCTCCACATCTGGGAGTTGTATGGCGACGTTTTATTTAGCATGCAGACCAGTGTTGCCATATAAATATAGTTGAGTGACATCCACCAAATTGACGTTTTCCGTTGGAAATTCAATTTCGAACCTGCACGTGTCATTGAGAACGAGTGTAAGTCAATTCTATCATAGTTTATCAAGTAGTACGTACATTATTATAGTTGTAATAGTACAAATTTAGTATCAATGTATATCGATTCCGTATATAGTATTTATTTTGTAATTAATATATTAGCGCACATTTTATTATTCTTGCATTTAGTAGTTTTAAATAGGGCACTGCGTCTATGGAAATCAGTGCGATGTACTGTTGAAATTCCGTTGGTAAATAAAGATTTGATTGATTGATTGATTGCCAACTCGTGGATGCGCATGCACTCAAGCGCAGAAACGAGTTATTGGGATGGAACAAATTAATCGGAACCACCGGGAACCCGACTGCATAAATTAATCAGAACCAAAGGTAACCCGACTGCACAAACTAATCAGAACCACGGGAATCCCGAATGCACAAACTATTCTGAGCGGTCTTACCAAAGTACGAATAAGAGGCGCAACCTACAGAATCACCTCACCATTTGAGCGAGGTCGCCAAACCTTCGACATCTAGTCCTCTCGTCTGTGGTATGATGGCCGAGCAAGTTCTCCACCCACCATAGCGTCCATTTATGAACGGCTTGGCTCCCCAAGTACAAACCGAAGACCCTCCACCGGCTCAAGCTAACCCAGGTGTTAAACTATTTCCGTTCATGTTTCTTTATTTTGTCGCCGTTCTCGCGTTTCTCGGCTTCTTGTGTGTATAAAGTCATGCGATGAGTTTGGCTATTTGTCCCTCATGGCTGTTGTTGGCATGCTTTATCGTAATGCATGTGTTTATATGTGAGCGGTCTCGGCGAAAATTTTCTACGCCGCTCTTCTCGTATAAATCATGAGATGTGTTGGGCTATTTGTTCCCTCACGACTGTTATTTACATGCTTTATTGTAGTGCATGTGTTATGTGAGCGCTTTTTGCGTAATATTTTTCTACTACGCTCTTCCCGTGCAGATCAGTCGTATATCGATTTGACTCATTGTTCCTTCATTTCGCAGTTCGTTGCCCCTTTCCGCATACGTCGTGGTACACACTTGGTTTATTTGGCTTGTTCATAACAGTTTCAATTATTGTGCATTGGTCAAGTACGTCTCGCTAATTGGGTATTATCTTGCTTGCCATTGCAATTATCCTCCGTCATTGGTTGTCCCGCTGTTCCTGTTGTGCCCTGGCATTCATTTGTTAATTATCGTTTATTACCATTGTTTCAGCTGTGTTTCAGCTTATATTGTTTCTCCTGTCTTTTTTGGTAATACTACTCCACATTCCTCAATTTTGGGGTTACCTCTTGCTTTCGCCACGCCTTTTTTATTTTCTCGCTCGAGGGTGATAGCTTTAAAAGGGCCGAGTCTAATTCCCTCTCGGATTACTGAAGTATAAGGCTGTCATCCTCTGGGCTGCGATACTTTTTACTCTCTTGTTTCTTTTCCCAGCGATCATCTAAGCGTTTCAAGCCAAGCTCGCTCTTTCGATATTGGGAACTAACGCAGGGGTTCGATCCGACTCGCGTTACCGACCGTTTTATCGCCTGGATTCGGCATGACGGCAACCACTACGCAAGCGCAGCCCAGGGGTTGGCAGCTGGTAACACCCACATATCTCTAGATTTCCTCAGCTCGGTGCTTAGTAGCCACGATGTGTCTATGCTGGCCTTCAGGGACCCCAACAGTTTTGTCGCCGGAGGTTCCCAATAGGGTCGCAAGCGTAAGTCGACCTCTTTAGCCGTTTTCAGTTCTGGGCCTCTGTGGGTCTCGGAGGTGTGAGTGTTGGGTTGTCTTCGCGGGGTTTAGGTTATATAACCATGTTATCGTTGGCATTCTAAGATCACTGTGGTCGCCGGATATCCGTAACTCTATGAGTACGGGTGAGACCGATGAGAATAGGATACTAATCAGAACCACAGGTAACCCGACAGCCCAAATTAATCAGAACCAAAGGTAACCCGACTGCACAAAGTAATCGGAACTACGGGGAACCTAATCAGAACCACAGGTAACCCGACTGCACAAATTTATCGGAACCACAGGGAACCGAACCGCAGACTGGAAAGAGTATTTAAAAACCCAAAGCGATTATATAAACAAACTAAGTAAACTCGGCCATTAAAATATGAAGCTGTGAAAAATGATTCCAATCGAGGCTTAGTTTCCTTTCAAAACTAATGAGGATAAAATATGTCCAATGACTTGAGCTAGGTTCGCAGCTGTTTTCTTCAATAATATTAGATCAAGTGCAGTTATTCATTTGTAGATATTTAATTCAATTAGTTTCTTTAATTGAAGTGATTTAGAAGTCTTTATAAAGAAGTTACATACCAACGCTAAAACGCGATTGCAAACACCGTTTCCCCCGTGTTCCGCCAACATATCAAGATGTAATTTATAAGTCTGCCGGCGGAAAAGGTTTGGCTACGAGGACGTTTGGATATATCGTAGAAGCACTCTGAATCGTTGCTTAAGTATCGGAAGTCGTGAACAATGAATTCGTGGTCATTTCATTAAAAAAATTAAACAACTTTATTTACGTGTCTAGTCTTCTAGCTGATCCTAGAAAGGGTCAACTATCGGGGACACGGCTTCCTCGGTCGAATTGGAATTTGGGTTGGTTTTTGAGGAGGGAGGAAAACCGGAGAACCCGCAGAAAAACCCTCGGAGCAAGGGCGAGATACCAACACTCTCATATGGCGCCATGTTGCGGAATCGAACTCGAGCCACAGAGGTAGGAGCAAAGCGCTTAACCACTGCGCCATTCCGGCTCCCCACAGGAAAACGGAACACGCTCGGCTAATTTCCGTTAATTTATGTTGTTTTACTATAGCTGGATGTATTCCAATGATATGATGTCAATATATCATCACTTACCTTTACTCCGCTGGTAGATTTCAGAGTTGAATCTTTTCAAAACTCGTTTCCTTTCACCGCGCTCATATATCTAATGCTCGACGGAGTATTTCTGAAAGCGCACCTCGCGACGATCCCTAGTAGCATTTTCGTACGAGTTTCTAAGTGCTAAAACTTTGTTGCTTTATTCTAAAGAGAAGCGGGTACCAGTATGTTTTGCGGACACCCGCTAATACACCACATCGACACCAGAAGCGCCATTACCGCACAAATTACGGTACATTCAGCTTACGATATAAAGTGTTATAATCTGGAATTCGATTTGTGAAGATATTAAGGCCCGATTCAAACGTTGAACTTTTCACGCAATTGGAACAAAAGATAATTAGGCGGCTTCTTCTGTTCAAATTAAGTTCGGCTCATGAGAAGTTCGACGTTTGAATCGGGCCAAAGAAACTACATTCTAGATTTTTTTTAAATCTTAAAAAAAAAAGAAGATTTTGACCCAATATTTATAGACTGATATTTATAGAACGAAGCTGTGCTACGTGCTACGCGTCGAATGGAAGAGGTGGACTGAGGCCGAGTCTCACACCCGTGAAGTTATATCTTAATGAATTCTTTATAGAACGAAGCTGTGCATTTCGGCTACGCGTAGGACATAAAGAGTTGCGGGGTATTTTGCAGTTTAGCCGTTATTTCAAACACTCATTCTTCGTGTTTCGTCAGGGGATTCCAAATACGTAATACCTCAAAAACAATAAAACCTTCGGACCTACACCCCTCGTATTAAATTTCATTAGTTTTCTCAGTATTTGGAACCCCTGATAAAACACTTGAATCCATCCATGTTTGAAACATTACTTAAGATTTCCCCTGAAGTTCTTCAGTATACCTTTTAACAATAACAACGATTTTATTCACTCTTTGTAAACAATATATGTTTTACAATCATGAATTAGGGTCTACTAAAATAGAGTGTTGGGATGCCAGAAGTAGCTTGAACTAATCTAGTCTGACACCCCAAGAATGTCTATGGTTGTTTTAGGTTCCGTTAAAATTCAGAGTTTAACACATTCAATCAGAAATTCAAAGTATTATTGGATCATTAGGAGGTCTTGTTTGCCGGGTTTTTCTTGCATACAATAATAGAACATTTGCATTAAGATGTCATTTAAAGGGGCTGTGTCACAGTAAGACTTTACATTCGTTTTTCCTGGCCGGAAAGAACCGATTTTGATGTGAACTAGCGAACCTCTCGGCCATGTGGGATGCCTAAAATGAAAGCAAATATGCAAAAATGACTAACAGTGTATATAAACAGTCTCCATGCAGGGAAAATATTGAAAATCCTTTCAATCAAGCATTGAGGGAGGGAAGTTTAACTGTTTGTATCCAATTAACAGCCACTAAACGAGCGAGTACTCGATACATGCGCAGTACCATGACATAGCCCCTTTAACTACAAATACCAGAATCTTTTCATATTCTTTTTCATATTCATATTTTAAAACTCCCGTGAGAGTACCCAAAAAATGGTCTAAATTAGAGGAACAAAATGATCTGCGCAAGGTGTTCTGGTCGTTCAAGTATGTGACGTCACCGTGCAAATGTAATTGATTTTGTAATTTTTCCCCTCATTTCAACTAAAGTGTCTAATAGTGTAGTGGACAGGACAAGGGACTCTTAGAGTACACCGACTCCGTACGTATTTCCATCTTTTCCTTAACTTCTTGTGTAAACTGAGCCTGTTCTTAGTACCATGAATATGTAAATGAAGAAATATCTATCCATAGGGTTGGAAATTGGATCAAACACCAGTGAGTTTGGAACTGGTCAGTTTATTGGGTATCCGCCGAGATTCATGTATGTGACCATTTCGAGGGATTCCATTGGCTTAGAATATAATTTTGAGAAGTGACACTACAGGAGATACATGCCTTTAATGATTACATTTTCAGTTAGCGGGTCATTTCATAAGCTGCAAGTCATAGAGAGACGTGCTATCGAGGAAATACCTGAAGTCGAGCGTTTCTCGTTTCTGGGCAAATGTGAGCTACCGCCTTCTGATGGTACTGGGGTCACTCACCTTATCTCGTATGTCACTGAGTGTACACTAAACTCACCTTATCTCGTATGTCACTGAGTGTACACTAAACTCACCTTATCTCGTATGTCACTGAGCGTACACTAAACTCACCTTATCTCGTATGTCACTGAGTGTACACTAAACTCACCTTATCTCGTATGTCACTGAGTGTACACTAAACTCACCTTATCTCGTATGTCACTGAGTGTAAAACATTTCCGAGAACAATAACAGTTTTTATGCAACAATTTCACTCAAGAGAACTCCCAGTGACTTTTGATGACTTCTTTCAGCTTCTTAGCAGTAAACACAATTATAACACCAGACTAGCCTCTCGAAAAAGCTATTACCTCCCCAAAGCTCGCACTAATTACGGAACCTTTAATATTAGATTTGTGGGAGTTAAAGTCTGGAATTCTCTTGACTCTAGCGACAAACAACTAAGGAGAAACGCTTTCAAAAACAAATTGAGAGCTGATTTTCTATTGCAATACTAACTTGCTATTCATCTTGTACCCGTTAACAACTAGAATATAAACCGACTTCTCATCGCCACTGTTACTTAATATTTCTTTTCTCTTTAATGACAGCCTTCCTACGTTCGTTAGTATGTTCGTTTTGTCTGTAACTGCGACGTTCTTGTGCTTGTCGTTTTTACTATTAATTGCAAATTAGGTATATATTCACGCAACTCTCCTCTTTCGCACCTTTCTCTGCACATTTATCTTATAAGGGCTCCCTAGCTAGATTAGCTTTTTAGTTATTCTAGGGCGCCCGTACCACACACTTTCTGCTTATTTTCTAATTATTATATAAAACAAAAATATAAATTGATTGACAAATAAATATATTGTTGTAATTAGAATGTTGAACGTATGTTAAAACCGTTTAACACGCTGATGCTTTCAACAAATATTGAACCAATGTTGTCTGGAAGAGATTAGCCTGCGTCGCATCCGAACTGAGCTCCGGTTAAGTCCGTCTGCGAATTAACGAACGAAAGCTTGTTTTGGACCCCCAGCGGAGTAGCTCGATTATATGTACCCTCCTTTGATTGGTTTTTACTAATGCTCATTATTACACGTCTTCTGAATGGCCATTCAACTGTCACCAGTGCGACTTACGGCTAATTTACATTTCAAACTATGGCGGCTTTTATAGACGTTGAGAAAAGCAATGGCATCTGTACAATATCAGTTTGAAATCAAGATTCGTTTGCTTTCCAAGCTGCATGGGAGATATGTTTGTGTGTTCTTCGAACGAGCATTTTGTCGTGACAGATTCTATTTAATGCGTTCGGCAAGTTTCCTTTAATGTGGCATAAACCACAGCCAGCCTATTATGCTACATTACTTCAAAACCTGACCCGAAATTGAAATAAACCTAACCTTCTCCGATAGTAAAACATAAGGAAATGATGGCTGAGCTGGTCTAGGGCGAGAAATCCCAAGTAAACAGCTGACTCGCATGCAAACGAACAGTTTCAACCGAGCGGCCTCTGACATGAACTGCCCATCATAACAATCTCCGAGGCTCATGTGACAGTTGAATGGCCATTCAGAAGACGTGTAAGAATGAGCATTAGTTAAAAACAATCAGAGGAGGGTACATATAATCGTGCTACTCCGCTGGGGTTCCAAAAGAAGCTTTCGTTCGTTAATTCGCAGACGGACTTAACCAGGGCTCCGTTCGGATGCGACGCAGGCTAGAAGAGATATGTTGAAACCGTTTGACACGCATGCTTTCAACATTCTTCAACAAATATTGAACCAATATAGATGTTGAAGAGATATGTTGAAACCGCTTGAAACCGGGGAGCCGGGGTGTCGCAGTGGTTAAGCACTTCGCCTCGCACATCTGTGGCCTAGGTACGATTCCCGGACGCGGCGCCACATGTGAGTTGAGTTTGATGGTATCTCGGCCTTGCTCCTAGGGTTTTTCTCCTGATTCTCCGGTTTTCCTCCCTCCTCAAAAGCCAACCTAAATTCCTGTAATCTTCGACGTAAAGTAAACCATTTATTTTATTATTATTACATCCTTCAACAAATATTGAACTAATGTTGAAACCGTTTGACACGCATGCTTTAAACAACCTTCAACAAATATTGAACCAATGTAATCACAAGTAACTCATAAATGGCTTCCCTGTGAGCCAATGACAAACCAAAGCAAAACCAATTGCAAAACCAATTTGCGTTTGGTTTTACTTTGGATTCTGATTGGTTGGTTTACTTTCTCAGCCAATAGGAGAGCTTAGTAAACGCAAAACCAAAACACTTCCGACACTCAATTGAAATCCGCTCTATCTAACTTAAGCCTTAGTCAGTGAAGCGGTTTCAACATCGGTAATGTACAACATTTGTTGAAACCCGATGTTGAAACTGGTGGACGTGTCCTTTCAACAATGGTTGAAATCAAGTAGTCCTTAACCGAAAATAGGAAAAAACACATTTTTGAAGATTATGAGCTGGTACCTTGACAAAAATAGGTGAAACTTACTACAACTGATAGAACTTCACGTGATAAAGAACCTTAAGTAGTGATTTTGAATTGTGGGTGATACGTGTCCTGGTAGGGAAACTCCTAACTGGGGTAGCAAGTTTTCATGATCATCAAGTAAACAAGTTACTATATCCAATATATTTGGATGATTAATTTCTAGAAACTCGCGCCCAGAGAACTTGACTATCGTTTACTTTAAGGGAATATTCAGCAAAAAAAGGTCAGCGGACCACATTTCCCCTTAATACAATAAAAACTGTTAAGTACCAATAAGTGTGTTTTATTTATCAGGTAAGCTCTATAATACTTATATTAATGTGTGCCATATGCTGATGTCCCTATGATTCAGTGTAAGACTGCGAAAGGGTTAAAATAAACTGACATTATTAATATTATTATCTCTAATCGTGATTCTATTTGAATTGTTAAATCAATCTTATTTTCGCGGCCCCATCCTTTATTTGTTTCTCTTAGCTATGACGTCGGTAAAGCAAGACAAGAATACGTTAAATCTTTGCTGGCGGTCTGACAACAAGGTCTAACCCTGGCCTTAACGTACATGTTGAAAGCATGCATGTTGGATAAAGTTTGTATGCGTTCCAACTATGATCCAACATATCTCTCCGACATTTGATTAACTTCTATTGCTCTCGGCCATGTTGAATCATGTTGAAACCGTTTGACCGCTAAATTCTACATTTGTTGAATAACTAGCCTGCGAAAGCAGCCGCATCTTTGTGCTCGCTCAAACGGATTCCCCCAAAGAAGCGTCTACGAGACGAGAGCAAAAATTCCATGCTGATGACATAATTTTTGACCTGAATCCGGGGGCAAAAAATGTGATTGGTCAATCACCGATCCTTTTGTCTTATCAGTGCATAAATTAAATTATTTGTTCAATCCGCACAGTATGGGAGTGGGGTGGACGAGAGCAGTGTGATTCTCATTCTTATGACCGATGTTGAAACCGTTTGACATCCATGCTTTCAACGTCCTGCTGGACCAAGGCTTTAGACTCCTCGAAAGTAAATCCAGCTACTATAAGCCATGGGTATTTTTAGGGTAATTTGTTGTTTATTAAGGTATTTTTAGGGTAATTTGTTGTGTATAAAGGTATTTTAGGTTAATTTGTTTGGTATAAAGGTATTTTAGGGTTAATTTGTTGGGTATAAAGGTATTTTTAGGGTAGTGTATTTTCGAGGTGATGTATTTTAGGGTATTTTCTCAGCTTCAAGTTCCGACGAGTATCCCGACATTTTCCGCCGGGCTACTATAAGATGCCTCGAGCAAGTAACACTTTTGAGAAGATGGTACAACGGCTAAATGAAAAGCTCAGTGTAAATCTCATGAGCTGATAGGTAAGATACGGACACACGCTGCAACATTGCGCGCAATAGAGCGGATTTCAATTGAGTGTCGGAAGTGTTTTGGTTTTGCGTTTACTAAGCTCTCCTATTGGCTGAGAAAGTAAACCAACCAATCAGAGTCCAAAGTAAAACCAAACGCAAATTGCTTTTGGTTTTGCTTTGTCATTGGCTCACAGGGAAGCCATTTATGAGTTACTTGTGATTACTCGCTCCTATGATTGGCTGGCGGTAATTTGCGTTTGGTTTCACTTCACCCAACTGAAAACCCCTCTATTGCCAGCAATTGTTGTTCACACGGTGCAATTTGTTGCGCGCAATGTTGCCGAAGTAGAACTCGATCCTACTTCTGCAACATTGCTGGCATTATGTTGCGTGCAATGCTGCAGCGTGTGTCCGTGTCTTTAGTATTGGAAATAGTCAGGAGTTCTGTTCCCAGCACAGGAGTAGATGTGGCTATATTTAGAATTGCATTTCGCGCGAAATAAACAAGGTCACTTCTCATTATTATTCATTATCATTCTCACTTTCAACGCGGGAATTCGAATCTAAATATAGCCACATCTACTCTTGTGCAGGGGGCACAGCCCATGACATAGGAACGCTCCTGGTAATGGGCTCATGAAATCAAGTTGATCGATATGGATTACGAAACCTCTCACGTACAAGTCTGGATTTTAATTATAGTACAGAAATACCTCTTATTAACTGAGTGCGACGTCCGTACATATATATTATGGACCGAATTGTTCACCTTTTTGTGTGGCCCAAACGAGCGAAACATACGTTTTGGTTGGAATGTACTCATTGAATGTTATTACAAGCATCGTACGAGTCACCAAGATTTAATTTTTGTGAGGTTCAAATTTTCGCCCTTCCCGAACCCAAAAACCGATCTTCGGATTCCCGAATCGTGTTCGTGTGGTGGCCGCCGTCGGAGACTTTCTCTGAGTTTACAGATAAACTTTCTCCGCCCGAAGCCACTAACCCGGACGTTTCTTGACTGTTTCGGTCTTGTTGTGGTTTCTTGTCTCTTTGAGTCTCATCCCGTTTCTGTTGTTGTTTCATATCGTTGTCGTCGTCGTATTCTCCAAACACTTTGTCCAGTTTGTGGTCAAAGGCCACCAGTGCTGTACTAAATGTCTTGTACACGCCCCAGCAGGAAAGAAAAGGAATTCCCACTAGTCCCAGTCCCAAGCCGCCAGCAACAGCGAGACATCGGCGAAGAGGAGAGGTCTGGAGCCGCCTCTCGCGCTCGTAAACTTCCTTTGCTAACAGTACTGGTGGGCTGAATATACCGGCGGTGATTAGACCAGCTCCAATTGTGCAACCGACACCTTGATAAAATATATATCTGTCATTATACTATTCATTAATAATTCATAAGGGTGTTACTCCAATCTAAACGCAACATAGATACCCTGTAAACTCCAAACAAGTTTCTAGTCAGCCTATCAGTATTCTGTACCATTTGATACAGAATACTAACTAGGATACTAACATGATACTGACTTCCCCTATCACAGTCAGGGTGAAATTGCAAGGTTCATGCAACTGCTCTTAATGCATACAGACCGTCTCCCATGTGGTACATGTTTTTTGTGCACGCTGCGCATGTCCGTGGCGCAAACTATTGCTCCCAAGCCTTTTTTATGCTTTTTTCAAAATTTCAGAAACGTAAATTTTATACATTGCATATCATAAGTACATTATAATATTCGCGTCCGAATTGTATCGGCTCGCCACTGTATATCCCATACGATTCGGTCGCTCATATTGTAAATGGTACTTAAAGCCTGGCTGTCACTATAACGACATAAGCGCAAGCAACGCCGTTGCACCGATGCAGTAATGCATTGATCATTAGCGGTATTTGTTCTTATCTAATGATAAATACGGCAGCCAAGTTCGTCTGCGTATATTACTTGTGCTCATTATTGTCGTTAGTGAAAACCCACACCGCAGCAAAACGTCACGCGCATGCATTGTTGATGAGTCGCGCGTCTGATCTCCCCAGTTTACTGCCGAAACTAAAAGAAAACAGGCAACCACCCTTCGTGAAATATTTCGCGAAAAAATAAGAAAACTACTTAAAGTCTTAGACTTATCTTTTAACAGGTGGAAGTTTTCTTAATTTGTAATTCACTGTGAGTTTACTTAAGTTATACAATTATTTACTAGAAACTTGTATTTGAACTCCAGAGCCTTCGTTCTTTCGGCCGGCCAGCGGAGCATAATGTTTTGCCGCGGTTTTGTGAAAACTAGACTTAAGGGTTACTGAAACCGGCGACTACCTTCGTTTCGTGAAATAATGCTTCACGATTATTTTGCATTATCCTGTTTCGCATAACATAAGCACAAGCTTACGTAGTGCTGTATTTATCATTAACGGACTTGTTCTACTCAGTAGTGTGAGATAAGAACAAGCGCCGCTAATTAGCGATGGTATACGTCAGTACAAATTCTACTACGCGTACCATAGGTTTTGGAGCATGAAGTTTCGTCCGAGTTTTTAGTATGATTGTGAATGAGTAAAAATCTGACCGATTGGAAGGGCAAGAAAAACAGGGACGTCATCTATACGTCACAAGACAGCAGATTCCGTAAAAGTGGGAGAGAAATACGGCACAACCGTAGCTTCACCGTACCATAACTGCGTCGTAACCGTACAGTGACCGTGCCGTAACTATACATTGCTATTGGATCAGACAGCCAAAGACATTGGTGAAGCTGCATACCGTATATACGATAACTGCGTGCCGAAAGTCATTGCCGAACTATTCCCACTCATACGACTGAATCCGCTGTCGAATATCACTTAGAGCAGATTTCGTGTGAGTGGGACAAACTACGGCATATCCCGTAACAGTGCTGTACCGTATTTCTGTGATTTGATTGGATCAGCAGGACAAAAACAATGGGAAACCATTTCAACGTCACGGCATGCCGTGTTGTAGTCAGTGCTGTAGTTTGTCCCACTCATAGGAAATTCCTATTTCACGGTCATGTGCATTCCGTTCTATAATTAACTTACCTAATAATATACCAACAGTCACAGGTACTCCCACAGCTATTGCAAGACCATAACCAACATAGTTAGCAATCCGTCTACGAGGTCCATAAATCGTGTTGCCAAACAGGGAGCAGTGCAACATGTGAATACCTTCGTTACATACCGTGAGGCACAGCCAGCAAAACGTGACTTTGCAAACTCTGCAGTAAATGTAATTGCATGATCCGTCATCTAGCTTCATGATGGGAGTCGAACACGCAGGACACGGCTTCACATTATTCATAGCTTTCATCCAGTTTTCTTTGTATCCATCTTTACATTCGTGGTTAGCCGATCCCCAAGGTTGTTGGCACTCGGAACAAAACTTGGTACCACACTCCTCGTTCTGGCAATCGATCGGGCATTTTCCATTTGGGGAAAGAACAGCGTAGGAACACCTCTCACCCGGGCAGTGTCGGGTTTCGCCGTTTCTAATCAAGTATATCTCCAAAGTCATTTTCAGATATCGAGCTTTCAGATTTTCTTCCTCCAGAACTTCGAGAACGACTGTAGGATCGAACTTCTCGCTGCAGTTGTGATAGGGGCACTCAAGCTCGGGGTCCAGTAGTTCAAGCCTTTCTAGGAAGTAACACTTTAGGCATTCCCTACAAGTTGAGTGACCACATTTGTTGCTGCACTGAAGCAGTTCCTTTTCAACACAGTCGAAGCAGATAGTACAGGAATTCTCAGTTTGTACCTGCATTTGTTCTTTCATCATGGTCATTTCTTGGTTCTCTTCAGACTGATACTTCCTCTTCCTGTCCCTTGATTTTCGTTTCTTCTTGGGGCATTCCGGACTTGAAGTTTTCTCCTTTTCTTTCCCAAATTCTCTCCATCTTTGCCATTTTGTCTTCCGTTTAGTAACAGGCCTTTCGAGCAATACGTCAGATTCGACCGTCTCGTGATTGGTACTCGTTGTGGCCTCCTTTGTGACGTTATCGTGGCACTCAAGGGGGTGGATTAACTTGACACATCCTTGTTTGAGTCCCAGATTATCATCGCGCGTCAAATCCTTGGTGTCTCCACTGCGTTTGCCGTTTTTTTTATCTCCTTTATTTCCAATCACACTCAAAACATCTCTCACGTCGTAGTACTTGCCGCATTTTTCGTAACAGCAGCACTTGATGAATGCTAAACCTTTGGCGACTTCATCAACAAAATACTGCCTGATAACCAAGCACGAGGATAACGTCATGTCCCTCCTGATATGCTTGCAACATGGAAATCCTTCGTGTAACCTGTGCAAGGTGAAGCCTTTCCCAGCTTTCCCACTATGTTTGGGTTTGACATCTGGTTCTTTGGGCATGTCATCAAAGTCGTCAACATCT
Source organism: Actinernus sp. WN-2022 (assembly GCA_030867875.1). Classification (NCBI taxonomy): domain Eukaryota; kingdom Metazoa; phylum Cnidaria; class Anthozoa; order Actiniaria; family Actinernidae; genus Actinernus; species Actinernus sp. WN-2022. The sequence goes on along the minus strand of JAOWCC010001634.1, from coordinate 74,438,251 downwards.
TCATAGTGGTAAAACTCGTCTTGTGCAAAGGACACACCCACCTGGTGATATTTCAATTCAACAGTAGCATCTGAGTCTTCTTTGACGTCTTGGGCTGGAGCCTGCCGTTATTAAAATGATGGTATATACAGGTGATCATGGGTGCGTTCGGTTAACCGTATACAGCGCTAAGAATACGTGCTTATTGACTGAGTGGGACTGGGGCCGGATGGGAAAATATTTGGCTCGAGGTCATGACGTATGTACGGGCCGAGCGGACAAATTGACCAAGAGCCAAATAGTTTCCCGTTGGGCTCGACGTAACTCAGTCAATACGTTTTTATCATACGACCACTTATAATTAGTTTGTTTTTATAATGGCAAAACAACAAGCAAACAATCAAGCAAGGCCGGCGGACGGCTTTTACCGGCCCGCTCACATCAGTAAGTGGTTTTGAAAGGAAAGCGCGCGCGGGGCTGTATGGGTAATATGATAATATACAGAATGATCTCTACAAATCGCTTATATCGGGATTATTTAGCTACTGGAATACTAAATTGATCCTGAATATCATATGTCAGCATGTGTTTGTAGCTTACAGTGCAAAATGTGCCTGAACTAGTGATTTCCAGAGACTATTCTATCTATTCTTATTCCGGAATGCGGTCAGTTGAACGCGCCCTAAACACCTTAAGGCTACTATTTTTAGCGAGATTTTTTGAATGCCGTATTTAACGAACAATTTATATTAGCGAATTTAAGATATAGCGAGTCAGAGTTAAAAAGACACCAAATTTCGGCGGCAAACGAAAAAAGTCGAAACATTCTGTGAAAAGAGAAAAATGAGACGATATTTAGACTGGTTGTTTTTAACAATAAAGGCTGATGAAAACGGGCTTCTGGAGGAAGTCCACCAGACCTAATATCCCCGCCTAATCTTCATAGGTAGATTGAAAATATCAGTATCTTTCGATTCCTTGCATGAACTGAAAAATAAGGTAATTTTTGGGAATCGGAAATTACTGCGGCTACTAATTCTAGCGATTCACTTAAAAATCGCTAAAATTAGTAGTCGCAAAAAATAGTAGCCTTAAGGTAAGTTGCGGTCAGTTTGAATTCCACAAAGTCGCGATCAACAGGCTTATTCACTAGATAGTTTTAAAGACCAGTGGTACCGAATTGGGTGGTACTGAAGCTTTTACTATTTTGGCTTACTATCTCTAATTTATTTCACCGTCATACGAAATCATGACACTCGTAAAATCTTAAATTTAAACGGGACTTTTATAACCTTGAACACAGATTAATTAACTTACATACATTGAAAAGAACTCAGTTGATTATACAAATCAACTTTATCCACGTGTCTAAGTAGACAGGTCTGCCAAACGCGAATTTACATGGTCGAGCATTTTATTTGATTCACTCCGTTTTCTGCGATGTGTCGATTTTCTGAAGCTTCAAGGATATGTGAAATATGTGTCACAGATGAAGTAGAAAACGAAATACATTTCATTGCAGCTTATATAATAACATTAGAAAAGTATTCTTCGACGACATTTGGGGGGGGGGGGGGCATTTATACAATGATGTTAACAAATCCCCCATACCCAAAGGCAGTAAGCTACCCGCATAGTCCCTACCCCCGGGGCACTTTAGTGTGCTATTTGGTCATTCATTTAAGTGGTAAAACCGCCGGCAGCCGACCGGCATATTCGACTTAAAATTCACGGTGTAAATTCTCGTCTTATATTTTTTCACTAAAATTCTGTACATATAAGGTAACACAACCTATTACCGGACAGTTTATTTTGATCGCTTCCAGTCGTAACGAAGAGGGCTATTGCCAGTGGTTTTCTCCCTTCGCGATCTTTAATAGTTGTGACTTCACGTTTGCATAACCCGACTCCTTTCGAATTTTAGTATTCTCCCTGAAAATCGACTTAAGATATCCGTTGTTGACAAACCCATTATCGGACAGACTACCTAGTATCGGACAGGCAATACCTATCATCTGACACTCGATGTTTCTGCGCTTTCTAACCATGGAAAACCCTTTAAAACATGTTTGCATTGAGCTAGAGTTATTCAGCGACTATTTAGGTCTGTAAAACGTACTTCATTTCGGGCAAGCGTGGCGGGAATAAGCGTTGTTGTTGCCTCATTGCATTTAAATGTTTTATAGCTTCTTCACTGTGCTATAAAGTGTGCCTCGAGTTTTCGCATTCTTGTCTGATAAACCGTTTCTTTGTGATAACTTACCTTTCCTTTGCCTTTTTCACTATCAATTCAGTGTTCGTTTACACCCTGGGCAAAAAGAAATTCCCGCCAAAAGGAAGTCCCGGCTCGCGCGCCAGTTCGTCATGTTTCAGCCACAGGGTGTCCGATAGCAAAGTTTGCGGAGTTACGTTGAGAATTTACTCTCGGCAGTGGAAATTCGCCATAGGACGCGATAAAGTATATTCACGAAATAAACAAGGTTGGCCGTTAAAGTTTTCTAGTGGAGTTGTGCTGCTTTTGATTTTATTCATTTTTGGGAATCGTGTGGTCGCTGCAATGAAGTACAGTACGAAGAAGGACCGCCATTTCGGCAACTTGTAAACAGAAAGTCTTATTTCACTGAAGTTTGAGTCAAAAAACAAGATGATAGGGTTAGTATCGATATAAAGTGAAGAGCTAGTCTCAGCTAGGCGTCAAAACTTTTTTTGTGCCTTCTCTAGGGATATATTTATTTGGTTACATGCGTGCCTGAGAATTCGTTCTGTCCGATAATAGGTTCTGTTACATTATTGTAGTAAGCTTAGCATTAAACTTAAAAAGTTCCAAACTCCTTCGCTCCATACTTGACACGCGAAGCGTTTGGTTCGTGTTAACAGTCATGTGGAAAAATATAAAATTAATATAATAAGAAAGACATTTTTTACTTGCTGGTAGTCCACTAAATCGCTTTAGAAGTGTGCAAAATTAGCAAACACAACCAACTGTTCCATAATCCAACTCCGAGTTGTTCGACGTCTGATTAGATTCCATGTGTGCTGAAAGGCGAAACCGGTGACCAATTTCTTACAAATCCTCGGGGCAAGCGCTCGGATTCTAGGATCTAGTCCCCCAGTCCCGGGCTAAAACCTGGCTACAAAAATGAGCAAATCCCGTGAGATGCCCACGTATGCCCCTGGGGTCATCACATTTTGAAGCTTTCGATTTCGAATTAGAGATTGTCAAATTCCTGACTTTGAGTGTAACTACAACCAAACAGTGCAATGACGCTTGAACTGCACTGCTCTCAGCCAATCACAATCGAGAAATGTTGTGTGAGTAACGCTATAGATTTAGGTTTGAGACTGATCACATGACCAATGGGCCCATTATTATTTAATCATTAAAATCGATTCTACATCAAGTAACCAGTTGAATAGTTGTAAAGGTTTCTAACCCATTAAATATTTTCTCTCGCGCATGATTGGTGGAACGCGTCACGTGACCCGATGTTTTCTCTCCGCCAGACGACCAATATCGGCGTAAGCACGCGTCAAAGAATTTTTTTGAATATATCTGTTTTGCGTTTGGGCTCAATTGGTGAAATGCAGAGTGCTAACTCAACCCTCTCCCCTCAGTTCTAGTTTGGCTAGCCCGGGGTAGTTAAATACTGCTGACTTTTTAAACCAAGCGCTCAAACTTTCCCCATGATGCCATTCGGCAGAATTATACGGACTCGATTTCATGTTATGTGCTGCGTGGTTTCCTCGATCGAAATCATGGCGGAATTGGAGCAGGGAGGTCACTACAAACGCATTTTATGAAAGACTATCGCGTGATACTGCTTTATTATCGCGCGATACCGTTTTACTATCGCACGATGCTGTTTTATTATCGCACGATAGTGTTTTATTATCGCGCGATAATGTGTTATTTTAAAATACGTACATTACTTAGCAAGACAACATGGCGGCGAACACGCTACGTGGTAATGCTCTTCTCCTTCTTATGTTTCACTTACGTCCAACAACGAATTTGGCTTTACCTGAATACTTACCGGCGATTCAAAATGCTATTGAAAATAACAGGGATGCATTAGTCGACTGAGTACTTTAATCTAGGCTTGGATTATTTGGAAATACTCGCTTTTCTTTTAATTTATAACGCCATCAAGATGAGTCTTCGCCAGCTTAAACCACAGGCAGCCCAATCTCAAGATTTGTGTATTTATACGCTTACAAATATCGCTTGAATAGTTAATATTATAAATCCTTCCAAAACATGAATGTTAGACAAATAAATACACGACTTCACCCTACAATGTTTCAGTTGTGGCTATTCATACCTCTGAGCTCTTCTAGGGTCGTTTCCGCTGTTTTTTTCGGTATTTGTTTGTCTAACATTCATGTTTTGGAAGGATTTATAATATGAACTATTCAAGCGATATTTGTAAGCGTATAAATACACAAATCTTGAGATTGGGCTGCCTGTGCTTAAACGTGTTCTGAGAAGCAAGAATTTAGCAAGACTACAGTAGTCCAGATGAAACAATTGACGCCATAGAAATGGAACTCCAGGAAAGTGGGAGCTGTCTAGGCTACAGGCAAATGCACCACTTGTTAAGGAACAAACATTCGCTGGTATTAAATTAGCAAGGAAACTGTTAGATATGCTTTGATGAAGGAGTTGAAAGACGGTAGCGAGACACATTAAAGCGCGGGCATTATTTTGCACCAGGGCCTAACTTCATATGGCATTTAGATGGCTAGTATTTCTCGACTAATGCATCCCTGTTGATGTTTCGAATTGATCGGTACATTATATCAACTTCACAACTGTCGGCGTCGCACGTGAGTTTGCAAAATTCATGTAGTTGTTCATAAAATGGCAAGGAGAAAGCTAAAAACCTATCTAAATTATCTAAGACCAAGCAGGGTGAATGATAACAATTGGCCTTATATGAAGGACTATTATTAATTGACTCAATAGGCCAATCAGTATTAGAAATATCCGAAATAGTAAAAAATATTCCCAAATGGGAATGTTAAACAATAAAATTTTAGGAGAGTTTACCGGTAAAATCCTGTCCGCCATTACTGGAAGCCGTTCTCAGTATTCAGCGGAAGTGATGTCATATACTTAACACGACAACCTCACTCATACGAAATCCGCTCTATTTCACGCCACGTGACCATTCTCGTTCCCAGTGCCTCCTCGACTAACTGAAAAATCGGAGGCTCTGGTAAGACACAAAGCGGATGTCCTAGATTCGAGGACATTGGATACTGCAAGTACGAAATTTTACTTCCGGCCGTAACAGTGCAATTCAAAAATTACAGAAATGAAATGCAGTGTGGTCTTTGTACAAACAAAAAACAGAACGGAAATTCCAGGAAAATGCTACGTATCGAGCTCTCGGGTTTATTTAACGGCATTGTTCGCATCTCTTCTTGTATCCGCCTTCAATCGTTGCTGGCGAAGTAAAGATTTATAATATTGATTCATTGATACGATTTCGGTTTAAAAACTTCGGCTTTGGCTTCTTGATATTTTACTGAACTGCACAGCAGTTACCGTTCAATAAATCTACCTTAATTTATCCTAAAGAAAGCTTTGATTTTTACCTTCTAAGAAGGGAATTTATTTTTCCCGCTTCGCAACTTGCGATCGCAAGCGTTCTCTTCTCTCTTGCCGTTAACAATAGGAAATGAACAATCTGAAATCTACAATGTTTACCGTCTCGTTTTTCTCAGCCAATGGAAATCGAGATGCAGGGTGACCGTTCGGGTGCGTGAAGTGTTTTACTTTTTGAACTTCGCGCAGTCGTTGTTCAACAGCCAATCACAATCTTGCTCCATTTGTGTCTTACCAGCAACCTCGTCCCCAGGGTCTTCTCGGTCAGATCCAAGATGGCGGCTACCCGAGAGAAGACCCTGGTAAAGGCTGAACTGTCACGTATTCTGATTGGCTCTTCGATTATGACGCAGGCGTTGTTCTAACAATGCTTTTTATTGGCCAAACGGACCGAGTCCATGCAGAGAGGTGCACTTGTATGTAGATTCGATTGCTCAAATGTTATCAATAAAACGATTTTAAATAACCATAAAACACGTTGTGTAGGTAGAGCAATAGATGAAGTGCATTACTGGGTAGCTTTCTGGTAAGTTTCATCAGTGGAAAAGCCAGGAGAAGCCGTTAAACCTGAACATGTGCTATCGATCGCTTCGTTTCAACGCTAACGGAAAATTAACAGCTTTTTAGGATTCTCTTGTAGCTTAGATACATCCTGGTAGCTTTGTGATGCCTTTCCACTGTTTCTTTATCCAAGTAAACTCCATTTCGAGCCATTTAGTAGACCTGTTTTCACTGCATCGTTCGCCGCGTGGAAATACCGTTAATCGCTTATCGCTTACTCCCGATTGGGATACCTATGGTTTGTACACGTCATGAACTATTCCCATATTTAGCTTGGCCGCCATCTTAGATCGCCAAATCACGTGACAAAATACTCCCAAAATCTGGGAGTATTTGATCACGTGATCCAGCCTTTGCCAGGGTCTTCTCTCGGGTAGCCGCCATCTTGGATCTGACCGAGAAGACCCTGGGGACGAGGTTGTCTTACCAGAGCCTCCGATTTTTCAGTTAAGTTGAGGAGGCACTGGGAACGAGAATGGAGTGTGACAAACTTCGGCATGTCCGTAACCGTGCTGTAGCCGTACTGTAGATGTGATGTGCCGTAGTTCTGTGATTTGATTGGATCAGCAGGACAAAAACAATGGGAAATCATTTCAACGTCACGGCATGCCGTACGGTAACCGTGCTGTAGTCAGTGCTGTAGTTTGTCCCACTTATACGAAATCTGCTCTAGTGCGCATAAAAAAGTAGCCAACCTCGCAAAGATAAATATAACTTTCTTCTTATGTACGTGAAGACGTTTTTAGTAGAAATATGCCTCCAGGCGTTGTGTTCTGCAGGCGAGCGTTAAGTGTATGACATCGCTTCCGCTGAATAAACCTTTATTTAGAGCTGAACAAAGGGAACGGCCTCCAGTAATGGCGGACGTTTAGATTCAATATTCGGAGCTCAAAAAAATAGGACTTCCTGTCGCTGTATCGAAAACCAATTTGAACTGGTAATAATATATCAACTCTACTTTATGGATACGCAAAAACATTGATATGTCAAAATTTGATCGTATAGTGGCACTTTAATGCCGTTGAAGTCAGACATTTTGACGGCGACGAAGTCACGAAATAATAGTCATTTATATAAGGCCAATTGTTATCATTCACCCTGCTTGGTCTTAGATAATTCAGATAGGTTTTTAGCTTTCTCCTTGCCATTTTATGAACAACTACATGAATGTTGCGATTAAGCGTACTTTTAGTTTGTTATAAAAAAAAGACAGAGAAAAAATTGAAAGAGTGTTGCCTTGCTTTTCCTTCTCTTCTACTCTAGTCTCTAGCTCGATTCCTCACTCTATTCGTCTATAAGAAGGATTGTTTAAAAACTAGACTTGTTAGCCGTTTATGTGTTTTAGTTTTACCGTACAAAATAAGTTGAACGAAAAGTGGTTTTTACTTTTATTTGTTGGATTCGCGAATAAAAGTATCTCGGCCGGGATGGTTAGCAAATTTGATAACTTCGTCGATTGGTTGTAATTTTGTTAAATATATCTTCGGTTTTGCTGATTAAAATCATATTGAAAGTCAACGTTTGGTGAAGACATTCTTCCTTATCGTTTGCCATTTTGATTTCATTCACAATCGCGTCCAGCGAATTTCCATGTCTATGGACTCTCATATAAACACGGCTTTCAGCCAATCAGCGCGCGAGTTTCCTCTGGGTTATTTTATAAATTTTATTGAATCCTTCTCATATTTTCCCAGTAATGTACATTACTTATATTTTTTGCGGAATTATCTATTATGTCTTATAATGTAATTATATAATGTTTCTATCTTTAATAGTATATAATACGTTAGGCTGACCAGATTGGAAACAGCTGTAAGCTTTATCTATTTTATTTATTTATTTCATTTTATTTTATTTACTTCTAGCCTGAATTTCAGCCGTCTCCTCCGGTTCGTTCCTCCAATTTACTTCGGCCATAATATACAAAATAGAATAAATTAAAATATACAACAAACAAAACATAGAGGCCAGGATAACCAACACAGCATTAGCCAATTACGTTGGTTTCCTATTGAGCACAATGACTTCGTTCTCCGAATCACCTCGGAAAAAAACACGATGCGGTGTCGGATTTCTTCGGCACTCGTTCGTCGCTGCTCCCGAAGAAAAGCCGTTCAACGAAGGCTAATTTGATGGACCCCGGCTCAGTACATGCTTGGTCAGCTGCAGAAACCGTCGAATTTGACTACTTGCAAAGCGAGGAAATAAGCGATAGGTCGATTAAATGAGTGCTAGAGGGATGTGAGAAAGGGTTCCTGGAGGTAAAATGCTGAAAGTTTGGATTTTCGAAGAATTAGGAGGCCTCAAATATTCGCCACATGGACTAATGGCGACTCGTGTTTCCTGCCTTCCCTTTCTTTTAGTAGGAAAGGAGAAAAAATCCCAGACTGTGACTCAAATAAAAAATAACCACATCATATCAGTGATGTAGAGCCGGAACAACTTCACAATACACAGGTAAGATTTCATAACTTTATTGACCATTTTAGTACAGTTTCTAAAATAATCCCATACAGTCCTTCTAAAAATCATTAGCTTGGGCTGCCTGTGATGAGAACTCGTTGTTTACACCCTAGCCCTAGGTAGGTCAGTGAGACCTCGTCGTTTACCAGAGAAATTGTTTACTGACCGGTTAGGTTAGGTTTATGTTACGGGTTAGGGTTTAGTGTTAGTGCATGTGAAGCTTCGGTAAAAGGGAATAAGTCTCTACCTGCCTAGTTTGCGAGCCTGAAAGTTTCAAAATGGCGGATTAAACGAGTGGGACTCGAAAAGATTCATGGCCGGTCAATCGGAAGCTGGGACGAGTGTCCTGTGCGTACACCAGTGAACTCCCTCACGTACTTTGATGACCCTCTACACGTACATGTACATATACGGGAATATATGTATTCCCCCGGAAAGAACGAAGAAACCGAAGTGTGATGAAAATACGAGTTACAACGCTCGAAAGAACAAAGAAAACAGAGCCATATGGTAAATAAGCCCATTTATTATATGGCTCTGTCACTTCTTGCATCCTGATTCGTCAATAGCCGGTCAAGATATTTCCGTATATTCCATGCTCCGGACCGGCATAGGAAACGCAATCACGCAATCGGGTTTTCTTTTAGCGACAGTATCGACGATTGCGGTTACTTTGCCTCGTGGTTGTTTCAAGTAAAACTAATCGTGAATTACTTCTGATCAGTTCGTGATTGGCTCATTGTGTTTTCACTTGCTCCTGTGATTGGAATGTAATTACTTTGGTTTTGGTTTTACTACACTCAACTGAAAACCGTCTATATCAGAAATTTCATTCACAAGGAGAAACAAATTACAGTAAATTCCCTGTTTGACACATGTCATTAGCATATACAAAATATACACCTCATAGACGCAACACCGAAATCAAGATATATAAATATTTTACTATTCAACTATTTATACGATGTAGAATCAATTTTAGTGATAACAAAATTTGGCTTATACGTAAAAATATCGTCTATGGAAACATAACGCCGGAACTCTGTCACATAGACTTTCATGTTACTTGACGATCAGTAAATAATAATTACCTTAAACTTTACTACGTATCCTGTGAACTTCTGATTGTGTGTATGGGAGCCTGCTTTATACGCAGTTGAAGGACCGGCCTCGTACAGGGTGGAGGAACCAGCGTGATCCATAGTCGTCGGTCCAGGGTGGTACGTAGTAGACGGCCCAGCTTGATTCATATTTGATGGCCCACCTTGGTATATAGTAGACGGATCAGGTTGATTGATGGTCGACGGACCAGCTTGATTCATGGTAGACGGTCCAGCTTGATTCATGTTTGATGGCCCAGCTTGGTATATAGTAGACGGATCAGGTTGATTGATGGTCGACGGACCAGCTTGATTCATGGCAGACGGCCCACCTTGATACATGCTTGATGGCCCAGCTTGGTACATAGTAGACGGATCGGGTTGATCGATGGTCGACGGACCAGCTTGATTCATGGTAGACGGCCCGTAATGATACATGTTTGACGCATCAGGTCGATACATGTTTGATGGAACAGCTTGATCCATGGTCGACGGACCAGCTTGATCTGCTTCATGCGTGACTGACAGACCAGCGTGTTGTTTTCGAGACTGTGCTCGAAGTTCTCGTACCTTATTCTCCTCGGCTTTTCGTCGCCCTATCCGGGATTTCTTCAGGGCTCCCGCCTCTTCTTGCACTCCTTGCGGTGATGAATTTAGAATCGTTCCTTCTGTTAACTCCATGTAAACACCCTGCTTTCCATTAGACTCGACTGCGATGCCGCTATTACCCTTTTGCGGATTTCGTTCTTCATCGTTCGTCGCTTGAAGTTCTTCATTTCCATTCTCAAAGCCAACTTGTACTTCCTTGATTGTAACTGAACCACTGGGCAATACGACCCTCTCGGTCGTTCCAGGAGCCATCGTTGGTAACCATTTAAAGCCGATACCAAATCTACTATCAAAATAAATATATTTTCTTCAAGCGTTTAACGGCTCTATTTTTACGTCATTATGACGTCATATATGGTGACGTAGGTTGTTCGATCTATGCGCGCGCACTATCGATCTGACACAAATAACTCATTTGTTTCGCACATCTTGTGTTTATAATTATTTGTTTTCTTTTCGCGTTAGTTGGAAACTGACTCAAAAGACGATTTCGCATGATTGTGTTAATTATTTTTGAGGGCATTATCTGCACCGAAAATAAAATATTGATAACAATAACAATTTAGTTATATTGCGCAGGTGCAATAAACATTGTCACGTTATATCTATCCGAATTAAACCCAGGTTGGTTTTAGTTCGGGTGTAATAATAGGCTATGCGCATACGGCCAATCCTATTTTTCCGTTTCTCATCGCACCGACCCAAAATGGTGGCTTAATTTTAAAAAAGCAACGTACAAACAGGAATATAAAGCGAAAGATGGTCATGTAAGTCATAAAATTTCAGCTCCGGTTCATTCAAACAGCTGAATAACTTCCGCGGCAAAACGTCGTGCTCCGCTGGCCGAAAGAACGAAGGCTCTGGTTTGAAAATAGAGATTTGTTTTTACAAAACGAACGACCGAGGTTACGAGCGAGTGAGTTTGTGAAAACAAACAAGTGTGTAAATACCATACGTACAAATACATACATACTGAGATTTTTCTCCAATATCAAACGGGTTTTATTTACGTCTTGTCATTGAACACGTATAGCTCTCAAATTTGTGTTTTGCATTTCGTATCCTACTGAACGCAGACTAAATAACAATGGAAAGAAAATTTTACTTTCTAAACTGACATAAGCTTGAGATAGTTCTTCAACATCAATTTGGAACTGTCTTTGATTTAACAAATAAAGCTTATAAGTTCACATCGTCAAGTATACCTGCAAAGTTGTTTGTCTCCAAGGACGATGGCATAAAACAATAGTCCTAATACTAATTACAAAATACAATAGACTAACTGCACGTGAAAATGCACGCAGTCGCCCAGTCGTTGTCTGCAAAAATACAACGTGAAACCCCCACATTTTACGTTTTTTAAAAGAGAACGCGGACGTAAGCAAGATAATCAATCTGTTTTTCGTTTGGCGTGAACGGAAATCTATACTCATCATATTTTTCGAAAATCTGGTTGTGAGAAACAATTAAAGGCGAACAAAGGAAAGAGTAAACACCAAATTTCGGCAGAAAACACTTCTCGACATCCCGTCGGCACTTCCGTCCGTCGCCGTCCTGGTTGCTTAAGTTCCCTAATTGCTGGTGTGCATGTGACGTCATGGCCGCCATGTTGGATGACAATAACAAAAGATTCCTCGTTAGCTTCTCTTGTCAGTTCATCCAACATGGCGGCCACGTCTTTGTTATTTGAATCTCTGGGGATTGGGTTGCAACCCACCAATAAGTTTTCAAAAAAAATTCAGTTATTTATTTTGAAATAACTCCTCGAAGGATTGAAAGTTCGTAATCTTCGCCGTATTTTCTTTTGACACAAAGAATGATTTCACAGATTATCTCAATGTCTGTTGAGGTCTTTCGGTAGAATTTCGTCAGGTTTTCCGTGATTTTGTGCTTCCTCTGTCGCTCTTATAGTCTTAACAGGCCTTTTGCAGGAAACAGTCACGTGCTGATATAAACTTCGTTAACTCAAGCATGTTAAGGCCTGGTTCAAGGGTCAAATTTCGGGTAAAAACTGTTTTCCTTATTTCAGCACAGCCGAGTATGGTAAGTAAGTCAAGTTTCTCACGATAATAGGTATCGCTATTCTTGACTACCTTAAGTGGTTTGTGTGTAGTAAAACGTGCCACGTGGTCTGTCACGTGACTTAGAACACGAAATCAGTAAATCAAAAACGCGGCTCCGAGTTTAAAACAGCTTGGATGATGAGTGGATATGTTTAGTTAAGGTTGAAGCCTTTTACCTAAATCAACTTAGAAAAGATGACTACAATGTTTCGTTAACGAGTAATTAAGGCAAACATATGCAAAATAGGTCACGTGACTTTTTGTATCCTTAATATCTCCTTATCTTTACATGATAGTCATGTTTTCTAAGCGTGATCTGAAACACTGCGGAAGGAGTAATGTTTTAGCAGGGTCACTTTATATTCATATGTTATCGTCGTAGCCGCATTTCACTTAAACGATTTTATATAAATATGACGTCATCAATCACGTGATACGACAACCACCCACTTAACAAATTTAAGGAAGTTGATATTAGTATTACGGTGTAATTAGTTTTTGTTTAAAGTGTTATTTCTGTCAGAAAACATTTTTTAACGTATATCTATTTTCCGTTAAATGAACCAGGCCTTAACATGCTTGAGAACGAATGAATCGATCGTGATCCCCATGGGAAAGACGTTGCCATGGAAACTGGATGGCAAGCAGTCTTTTAAAACGCTGTTTTAGAAAGATCGACGATCGATTGGAGGTCGAAAATAGCATTTACAAACAGGTTTTGCTAATAAAACTGCCGAACCCGAACAAATGAATTTTTTTTGCTGTCCAGTACAACCACGTGATTGCATTCCTGCAAAAAGGCCATTGCTGCACCGCGAGCTATAATTTAGTCAAAATCTCGCAACGGTTCACTGCGTTAATTCGCTGTTTCGACCACAATCTCTTCCGTGGCAGACCACAATCCCTTGCGTGGTCAACCTAATACGCTCCTCCCCTCCCCACTGCCGAGGACATTTTTTACATACGATACTGAAGGGCAAGATCTACGCGTCATTGGCGAGGGACCACAATAGGGTCCTCAGATCCCGCTTTCCCACCTCATTTTTCTCTTAATCCCACCATCCCACCCTTCTTTAGACTTCTTTACGTTGAAATCCCGATCCCACCCTTATTTTTTTAACTACAATTTTTTTTCTGCGTTAATTATTACAATAATGATAACATGAAATACCCACCTTCATTAAAATCCGGATAGCTGCCAAGTAAACAGACTAAACACGATTTGATGATGTTTCTGACCCTTGGACGAACACGCAAAGTCACACAAACGGTACGCGACATGCTGTTGACATATGGAAGACGAAGATTGTTCGTTTTGAAGAGTTAATCTGCATTAAACACACGGTCACGTGGAAATTATAATCCCGTATCCCGCTTCCCGCCCCCTCAAAAACATGAAATTCCGCTTCCCGCTCGTACCTGAAATCCCGCGTCCCACTCCTGTTTTTAGCTCGCATTCCGAATCCCACCCTCGAAATAAGCCCGATCCCGCCATCCCGCCAAACCTATTGTGGACCATTGACAGACTCTAATTACTTTCCAAACTGGTCTGAAACCTCACGGGAACTGATTAAGAAATAACATTCCACGCAAATGAATGGAATTCACACCGTATAGCAATATCCTGGCTATAAAAGAGTCGTAGTTTTCGATTTCAGCTCCTTTTCTCAAGTATCGAGCCACAGAGAGAAATCTAGCTGCTATAGTTTGTCGAGTCAGTCATGGCCGAACAGCGTCCCACCCGTCCCGCCGGCCCAGTGGAACCAGCTTTGGCTGAATCTGTCCTTTTGCAGAAAGAACCAGCGCCGCCTGTGATTCAACCTGTTTCCCATGTAGTACAAAACTTAGAAGTAGGTGTGTTTGTTTCTTTTGTCGCTTCTACTTGTTACCTTCTGTGCCGCCGGATCTGGCAAGTACGTTGACAGCCATGTTCCGGGAAAGTCTTAAGTTTTTTTGGTGTAAGCTAGCTGAGTTACTGTATAAGATTGTGTAGTTAGTTTGATGTTTACCGATAATTTATGAGTTAATTCAACCGAGATAGTGTGCTCATTTAGTGTGAATGCCAGGTGGGCAGTTTGGCGTTAGCCGATATGAGTTTCAGCCGAAATTATGTGGTTATTCTGTGTGAATACCATGTGGACAGTTTGGCGTAGCTGATAAGTACAGCCGAAATTTATGTGGTTATTTTGTGTGAATACCAAGTGAGCAGTTTGGCGTTAGCTGATATGAGTTTCAGCCGAAATTTATGTGGTTATGCTGTGTGAATACCATGTGGACAGTTTGGCGTAGCTGATAAGTTCAGCCGAAATTTATGTGGTTATTCTGTGTGAATACCATGTGGACAGTTTGGCGTTAGCTGATAATTTCAGCCGAAATTTATGTGGTTATTCTAGGATCTGTGTGAATACCTTGTAGACAGTTTGGCGTTATCTGACAAGTTCAGCCGATTGGAAATTTATGTGGTTCATTCTGCCGGTGTGAATGCTATGTGGACAGTTTGGAGTTAGCTGATGAGTTTCAGCCGAAATTTATGTGGTTATTCTGTGTGAATACCATGTGGACAGTTTGGCGTTATCTGACAAGTTCAGCCGATTGGAAATTTATGTGGTTCATTCTGCCGGTGTGAATGCTATGTGGACAGTTTGGCGTTAGCTGATTTAGTTCAGCCGAAATTAATGGGTACCAAACAGTTTCCATGATATTACACAGAACATTATAATGTTGGAAACTGTTTGGTACGTGTTAGCTGATTTAGTTCAGCAGAAATTCATGTGTGGTTTTGTGTGAATACCACGTGGACAGCTCGGGTATTAGCTGAGTATAGTACAGCCTAGCCTGCAATGCAAGCGTTTCTAGTGGTTTTCCCCGCTTTCGTGGACGTTTTCCGCTCACGAATGAATTTCACACGAGTAGGAATGGAGCGAGGACGAAAAAGCGAGAGAAGGGGGAGGGGAAGAGGGGAAAAGAAAAGAAGAGGGGAGGGGGAGGGGGAAGAAGGAAACGCCTGCCCGCAAGGCCTGTGATTTTGAAAAACTTCGTTCGTCCACGAACGAAGGTTTCTGATTGGTGTGGTACTGACAATTTTGATTGGCACCAATCATTCGTTCGTCCATATCGCATTTCGAGGAAAACTTCAGCGTAATCAGCGTAATGTTAGTTCGGCGAAGCAGACTTCGAATATTTCTTTATACAGCGGGTTAATTTTCCTGCTCTAAAGCTAAATCTCTAAAGAAGGCTGGAACAGATATAAGGTTTGCAATTGCAACAACTTGCCTTTCGGTTGGAAGAATGGCGAGGAAGTCTCAGCACCCGGATTTGGGGAAAAAGTTTGATTTTCAACTCATTGTTCGTGTGACGGAAACTGATGACGAAGCCGTTGTTTCCCTCTAAAATGAAGTGACTTCATTGGAATCGAAGGCTAGATTTACAACACAAACAACACTCCAAATTGCTTGACATTATACAGAAGTTATGTTTATGATTTTTATATTAGCCCGACTGATTTTGGAGAAAACATACGTTTTCCCCGAGCATTTTCTGTCCATATTAACGTGGCGGAAGCCTAAAGGTTAACGACCAAACCATATTCAAGCGCATAAATTAAATTATTTCAAGCACTTCTATTAAAACTATGAACTTCCTGTTACATATGTAAGAACTACGATGGTGCCTGCTTCTATTTTTGAATTTATTTCTAAAGTAAAGAGCTGTTTTCAGATTCTTTCGAGTTATATTCCCATCTCATGATGTGCAAACAATGCTGCATGTGAACGAGCCCAACACTGCGGTTACATCGCATCAGATTGTTTACCAAATTGAAATCTTGGTGGCGGCCAAATGGCTATAGAAAACTCGTTATAAATCGCTTGATATCATTGAAGTTACGTTGATGATTTAGAGGTTGATAACCCGGTTAATTTTGGAGGCAATGTACATTTTCTGAGGCCTACAATCAGCGAGGAAAATTGCACTGGTAATTTTTGACAGATCAGACATGCATAACTAATTAGGAGGCGTTTTTCAAAATCACAGGCGTTGCGGGCAGGCGTTCCCTTCCCTTCTCCTCCCCTCCCCCCTACTTCCTTTTTGTCCTCGCGCCATTCTTCCCTCGTCCAAATATATTTCGTTTTCCCAAATAAAACGCCTGCATTGCAGGCTAAGTTCAGCCGAAATTTATGTGGTTGTTCTGTGTGAATAATACGTGGACAGTTCGGCGTTAGCTGATATGGCTCAGCCGAAATTAATGTGGTGGTTCTGTGGATACTACGCGAACAGTTTGGGCGTTTAGCTGATATAGTTCAGCTGAAATTAAAATGTGGATATTCTGTGTGAATACCACCGGACAGTTTGGCGTTAGCGGATATAGTTCAGCCGAAATAATGTGAATATCCTGTGAATACCACGTGGAAGGTATGGTGTAAGCTGAGGATGAGCTTTCAGCAGAAAATGTGGTTACTCTGTGTGAACACCACGTGGGTAATTTGGCGTAAGTTGATATGAGATTCAGTCAAAAATGATGTGGTTATCTTGTACGAATACCAAGTGAATTTCGTTTGTCGTAATTTGTGGAATTCTTTGTCGTAAACTGATAATGAGTTTTCAGTGTAAATAATTAGTAATTCTGGTGGAACACCTTGGTGCAATGAGTTGCAGCATAACAGAATGTAGTTTCTATGTACGTATACTCAATGTGGCATGGTTTTTGGGTATGAGCTGATATTAGTTTCATTGTAAAATAACGGAATATGTGAATGCTTGCCAGGTAAGGAGGACATGCCCAAGTAAAAACGATTTGCGGCGGTCCTCGTTCAGTGCAATAAACTCCCCCCCTGATACGGTCTTGGGGGAAGTAGTTACGCGCCTACTCGGAGACGATGTTGAGAGGGAGGTAGCAAATACGGTGTCGAAGATCTTAAAGCAAAGGTCGTCATCACTAATGTACAGGGTCACACCTGCATCTTATAGAGGAGGTGAAACGTCGAGTGGTCGTCAGCCGGGCTGGGCACTAAAGACCGAATAGGAATATTAGTCGCTTAAAGGTCGAAGAAATGGGCTTATTGATCAGTAAGTAATGTAGACAATAAAGATCGTAATACGGCAAAAAGAGAAACTGAAATTGTTGTTTTCGACTTACCAATTTATGTCTCCAGGCCATTTATAGGCACCGCTTTTGTTTCAAGCCTTTTAGCCTTGGATTGTATGGTTGGTAATAATCCCAGGGCAATCTAATGCTATTTGTGCTCGACTCTAGTAGTTGTGCCGAGATTGTTGCCCACCATCGGTCCCATTTTAGTCCAGTTTACGATGTTTTGTTTTCTTATATATAGACGGGTATTTTTTGTATGACCCAGGATTCCGAATTTCTTTTTTAGGACGTGGCTAGCGACCTAAAATACGGTTTTCCTGTATATGTTATACCAAATTGGGAATTGAGAGCGGTGTTTGATCCACTGCTAGCCCTTTCAGTGAAATGGTCGCTGGGTGGAACCCAATGGGTGCCCGTCCCGGGGACTGATGGCGAGGTGACTATCCCGGAGGAAACATTACCTCCTGTTTACGAGGTCCGAGCAGACTCCAGAATAATCAATGCTGCACCCTTCCAATTGAGAGTTCGTGAACTAGACTCCTTCGTGGCAGGTGAAATCGATAACCAATCAGAAATGTGGGCCGAGATAACATTTTCACATGATAACACGAGTGACGTTATAGGATGGATTCCGAACAGGGTTCCCATCCATAAATACATATATCGATCATTACAAGGGGAACATTACTGGTTATTCATATGAATAACCAGTAATGTTCCCCTTGTAATGATCGATATATGTATTTATGGATGGGAACCCTGTTCGATAGCACGTGCTTTACAACCCCTCATGTAAATCATTTTCGGATTTTGTCACAAAGGAGCTAGTTAACCGTATAGCTGTCGGAGCAGTGCGCGTGATAGGGGTGGGGTAACCGAAGTTCCGCCTCCCCACATCGTGATTGCCCCTCATAATGGAGCCCAGTAAACCTACATGTTGTCACCAAGTCTTTGGAATGTCGTTCAGGCAAAGTTTGGTGGCTCGAGAGGCCATTTCATCGATCTACTATCACTAGATTCTAACGTCTAATAACTCACTCCCACACTTCGCACTTTGTGTTTGTGTTCGCTCACAACATTACATTGCGTTAGGAACAGTTTACAAGAATTGTTATGCGTTCCCTCCCTTTTCACGTTTTGGTCCATTGGTATGCTTCTTTAAGGAACAGAAAGCGCGTTGTTCGCTCGTTGTACCTGACCGATTTCCACGCCAGTTTTGATGGCCCATTATTATTCGTGATTGCCAAACCTATATGCTCCTCGCGTCTCGTGGGGAGACTGACGCATCTTTTTATGTCCAACAAAACAAGGTTTCGTAGGATATGGACCGCTACCGTGGGACTTTTACGTATTTAGGCTCCACTGTGATGTATAGCAAGAATATACCATTTTCTGCTATGACTATTCAGGCATATCCCATTGTACCAAAGGTGTATGTGGTGTCCTGCCCAAAGTGTGCTTATCCCAATGACCTCTCGTTCCGGCACTGCCGGCAGTGTGGATAAAACAGAAGCGTCGTGCGTGACTCCTATATCTTCGGATGAAAGGCTGGATATTGATGTGAAGGCTATTCAGGACCGGATCTCTTCTCTCTTCTCTCGAGAGTCCAAGTATGAAAAACAGAAGACCCGTCTTGAAAGGCAATTCATCTCCTTTCTCGGATCTCTCGGCCCAATGCCAAAACACCTTATGACCACAACTCCTCTCGATATTGTTTATTTGTTGGCGTGGAAGAATATCCACGGGAAAACCAAGATTCATGTGTTAGACTGTAATTGTGACAGTTACAGATGCCCCATCGTGTCAATGTCCTGTAAGACTGGCCGCGGGTATACGGTTGACTCCGCCCTCGTTGGAAAGTTATGCATGGCAATCCTTAGGGAGGAGGGAAGAACGGAGTTCTAACTGGGATGAGAGAATGAGTATGGGAAATCCAGCGGCATTTCCGCTGGTGAAAAATTATCTTAAACTAGTTAAAGAGGAACAATATGTGGCAGGGATTACTCCGAAGCAAGCTACAACCTTATCTCATATAGATAAGAAGTTAACGGTACAGGGTCAAAGCCCGTTTTCACTTTACGTTCTGGCGAGAGACCGTGATGTTCTCGGGTGATAGACCAGATGACTTGGCCCAAGTCAAGATTAATAAGGTACTAAGATTCCTAATGACGATGGGTTTCTGTTTAACCACACATTCGGGAAGACCTTGAGAGGAGGTAAATCTAATCTGTTTTAAACACTGCCAGAACTCCAATGTGTGTGCCTGAGAGCAATCGAATGTTATGTGTGTGTGGCCCGATCGCTACAGATAGTTTTATCAGATGGTTATCTATTCCGCACTGTGTCAAAGACAGGGGGAATCCTTAATTCGCCTTTCATCGGAAAATATGGGGAATCGCCTAAAAGTTTATCTGGGGGATTTCGGGGATCTCTAAGGTAAAACAGCACATAGTTTTAGATAGGGCTATGTAATTTTCCTGCCTGTCACAGGGTCAAGTTTAGCTAACATTATGGGACACGTGGGGTTGGAAGGGAAACACACTGCCAACTATTACATGGCAACTTGCTAAAGTTCTTCGTAATGTCAGTACAAGCGCCCAGTTGGCGGAGGCACTGGATGATCATAGTACATCGACAGATCTGAAACGTCAGTATAGACCTGAACCAGATAAAGAACTTTGCCTTGGCATTTCCTTCTGATGAATTAAAGAACAGAAAGGCTGATGCCCTGGGACAGAGCGAGTGAATTATATTACCTAAAGAACTTGAGATTACGCCAAAGGGAAAATAGCAGGGGAGCCAATGCCCCTCTCCCCCCTTCCTCAAGTAACTGCCCCTCTCCACCCATCAGAATGCCCACTTTATCATTCTTATATCAAGTCCCAATTAAATTTAGCCACTGGGTGTCACTCACTAGGTTACAATATATAGGGAGTAAGGTTAAGAAAAGTAGAAGTGATAAGAGGGGGATCCACTATATAGAACTCGTGGTCATGAAGAAGGGAACCATCAAACTGGGTTGCCGTAGGAACAATGCTTACCCAGTTCTCCCCATTCTTAATCAGTGATCCGTGAATCAACCAATTCAAAATAAGTTGATTTCCCCCGGGAGTGGACAAAACACTGACTCCCAGTCCATGGACTACCCGATGGACTAACTTCATGGACTACTCCAAAAAATACCATTCTAGGCAAGTAACAGCTGTAAGAAGCTTGTATCATACCTTCTCCGTGTTGTAGCTCATATAATATTCATGATTTGCCATCATTGTACCCTCGAAGTGTGACAAATTTTCAACTCTAGCTCGTATAACACCGGTACTCGTGATTTGCCATCATTCCGCGGCCATTTTGTATAACCACAGGCATCCCAGACTCTACTTTCATATTTCGCGTTGCCTGTGGTCATTACGGCTTGGTTTCATAGGCGATTAGAAAAATACAAAGTACATAAATAGAGTCAAAGTACAACTTAATCAACTACATACAGTATTGTTCTTTTATTCCTGAAGATATGTGTTACATGTTGTGAGGAAAATACATTCACAGAGCTCTTCTCGAGGAAATTACCTCAGGTAACCCGAAATACAAAGGTGGAGATTGGGATGCCTGTGGTTATTCAACATGGCGGTGAAACGAAGACCGGTAAAAGATGGCAAAAATCATGAATATTCAATAGTACGAGCTAGAGAACAAAGAAGGTATGACACAAACTCCTTACAGCTGTTACTTGCCTGGAATGGTATTTTTTGGGGTAGTCCATGAAGGTTGTCCATCGGATAGGCATAAATAGATTGTGCTCGGCAACTTTTGAGCAACTTTTAGCGTTTTGAGCAACTTTTTGTAGTGTGAGCAACCTAGAGCAACTTTTGCCTTCCTTGGCAACTTTTGAGCAACAAATCGGTATAAAACTGATCCAAACTATCAAAAAGGTCTTTATTTAGAAGGTTTTTATTAAAATTGGTCAAAACTAAGGATAGTTAATTGATAAATGATATACAAATAAAATAAAACTGGCTTTACGCGCGCCCACGCAAACTGGACAGCAGCTATCTATTTAATATCGCCCGCGAATTATCCAGCGGTTATTCGCTCCATGGTCAATATCACATTAGAAAGTACTACTATTGGTAGTTATGTTGAACTTTAAGATTATATTGAATTACACATCCAACATTCCATGTTTTAAGTTGTTATCTAGAATAAAATGGCTCGCCAAAGTGAGCAACTTTTTCAAATTTTGGTGGCAACTTTTTCAATTTTTGGCAACTTTTGAGCAACTTTTAGCCTTTTTTTGGAGCAACTTTGGCTGGATTTGCTAGCACAATCTATTCATGCCTACCATCGGATAGTCTATGGACTGGGGGCCAGTGTTTTGTCCACTCCCATTTCCCCCCACTAAGAAGGATATGAGGACCGCAGACAAACAAAAAATAGACTCCCTTGTCCAGCACTCCCCATACTCCATTCTACTTTTAAACAGGTCAATAAGAGGCCTGGTTACGTCGCGTACTTGGTTTGTTGCAGTTCAGCCGAGAATTCAGTGTTTATAGCGAGTAGAATTTGATAGCGAGTTCTAAACACAAGGCCCCTAAGGCCGGCAACTCGCGGATGGTCAGTGAGCTATTTTGTGTTGTGTTATTGTGGACGTTGTTGGCAGAGCCTAGATTTGTGTAGTGTGTGACGAGATTAATTTCGCTGAATGCCTGTGTAGCAGTTAAAGGTAACATACAGAGAGCGTCAGCCTTGCAGTCTTCGTATACTGATATCTGGGCATTAGTCTGTTGCCATATGTTCTGTCTGTTTTCAATTCAAAAAACAATCCCACAATATTTTTTTGCAAACCCAGCATAGGAAAGCCATTTATTCAACTGGCCGAAACTGGAAATGCTTATTTCTCGTCGCTATAAACGGCTGAAATGGCACATTTCCTTCACTGAATTTCAAGTGAGATGTCTGTAGTTGTAGTAGAACTACTGCATGGATTTTTACCAAATAAAAACTCTCTGCAACCTCTAGGGTTATCAATACTAAATTTCCAGCTTAAACATTCGTTTTTCGACAAAAAAACACGAACAAAATATTTTTACTAGCTTGCTCGCGCTAAGTATTTTTAAAACTCTCTAGTCACAATCGAAGTCTTCAGTACATTTGCCTCAAAATAAAATACAACTTCGCAGTTTCTGGTCCTAAAACGTAGCTATCCTGAACCGCTTGACATCCTCAGTAGTCGTAAATAACCTGGGGCCAGATTCACGAAGGTGTCTTAGGACACAAGAGCCTCCTAAGATAGACTTTAGGACAAAAGTGTTATTCACGAACACCTCGATCCTAAGTCTTAAGACCTGTCCTAAATTTAAGAGGCCAAAATCGATGTCTTAACTTTTAGGATATGTCCTAAACACAAAAAATGGCGGCCATGTTATTGGCGCTCCAACGTCGGCGGGAACGACTTTTTCGAGATCGCGCCAACTGATCCCTTGGATTTGGAAGAGGAAATCCTGTTGAGGCAGTATCGTTTCACCATAACATCTGATTTTTTTCTCTATTTCCTTAAGTTGTGGCGGTGGAGGACCTCCTCCAGTCTTCCTTGCTTCTTTGTGGTTTGAAGCCGCTTTCTTTTCTATTTCACTCTTCAAGGTCATCCATTTCTTTCGTACTTCATCCACCACCAATTGTTGGCAGACACAGCCCTCCCCTCTTCGCATACCCTCTCCCGTGTGCATTGCTTCTGAACATTTGTGTCCGTGTTATTTAAGGAGTTAAATAAAATTTATTTCCTACTTTGTACGGCTTCTACCAAAACCGCTATTTCTTGTTTGGTAAAATTGGGCCTTCGCTTCTTTGCGTCTGCAGCCATAACGACTGATTTCGCGAATGACTAATTTAAACACATAACATTATAAAATAATTAGTCCATATATAAGGCCATCGCTGATTGGGTTTTCATTGTAATCGAAAATTTCACGGAGGCTGGAAACTTAGTGATGTCTTAGCTGCGAACATCTTAGGAGTACGGTAGGACAGAGTTGCTGAATAGCATTTACGACATCTCTTATGACAGTCACGAATTTTATATCTTATGACGTGTCTTAGGAAAAGTTTCGTGAATCCGGCCCCTGCTTCTTAGGCAACCTAAGGTAAGTTAAGGCTACTAAAATTGACCTAGCCGGCCTAGACATCACTGTTTGGATAAGACAAGAAAGCTGCCATTTTGTTTTTCCGCTCTCACTCAAACTGGCGAGCGTTTTGTACACAGTACGCAAAAACTCATTTCTGCACCGAATTGAGTGGAATAAGAGCTATTGACAGTCTCTTGGGTAAATATTATCCAAGTTTAGTACAATATTTGGCCATACAAGTGGTTTGAAAATGTTACTCGTCCATTCACGACTTTCGCTTGCCAAACACTGGCGTAATTAGTGTAGCAAGATAGACACAGAGACAGCAGTAAATTATAAGTCATTTTGGAATATTTACCTTAGAAAGCGACATATCTACAGCATGACCAAATCCTTTCGAAACCTTCGACGCGTCTTCTCCGATAAAGGTTTGTTCTTCACAGTCATAACCACAAACGGCCGTCAATACATCTTCGGAAAAGGATACACCACATTCGGAAAATGATACACCACGCTCGGAAAAGGCTACGCGGATACGGCACGCTCGGGAATGAAATCCACCTAACCCCAATAACTCGTTCCTGCACATGCGTGCATCCACGAGTTAAAAAGTGTGTCAAAGGGGAAGAGCGATGGTTTTAAACAAACTGTCACCCAGAAGAAGTTTAAAGGAGTCCAGAAACAACATTTGAAGAGTGAAAATGCGTCTACTATTCGAAAGACAATGATTTTATTCGTCGGCGATGATGATGTAGTGGGCGAACGAGTTCCTCCACCTCCGCCTACGATTTTATCCAGAAAACTCGCTGGTATGGCCACAGAAAGCTCCTCTGGTGAAAGCAATAACGTTGGAGGGGGAGAGCAGAAGGATATCGTCTCCTAAATTTCATCAAGAGAATTCATTCCCACCCGTCATGTGCTTCACAGCTGTCATACGTTCTGTTGTAATCGTGTTTTTTTTGTTACGCCTGCTGCTGCTTTAAATTTGCTTATTAAATGTCATTCTTTTGAATTCTTGTTATAGATCAGTTATAATTGAGAGAAATGAAGTCAAATCAATATGGATTCAGCAGTAGAATTTATGCTAATTGTTTACATTGTGGTATGTGTGAATTCTTGGCCACTGGTGACCATGAGACATCAGACTTAGGAACCAAGACAAACCAACGCTCTCTGTGAAATCCAAGCTGGCAGATGGCAAACCAGTGAAGGACAGGCTTACCAAGGCTGCCATAGAAAAACTTAAAAAATAAACTTAAAAAAAGAGAGATGATGCTGTTGAAGCCACCAGAACAGAGATCAAAGCTGGCCTCTACCATTGTACAAAGCTACCAGACAATGAGAGGCATAAGTACTGCCCCAACAACTCCTGATGCAGGCTCAAGAAACGAATCCCTTGCCCTGACAAGCCACATCACCGTGACCCGGTATTCGTGAAGCTTCTTGACCCAGTGGCAAGATTCCTCCCTGGCTATACAGAGAATTCTAATGAGTCCGTGTTGGGTAAGATGCCCAAAGCATAGGGGGGGCTTATTGGAAGAGGGGCGCTTATTTAATTTCCTAAACCAAACACTCAGATTCTCTTACTGTATTTCGTAAACTTTATTATCAATAAACAAAGCCAATATGAAATGTAACACAATGGTATGTCCGATAATCGTTGAAATTATCGTAGTCAACGCGCCCGCGCGCATTTATGGTATACTAGTAGAAGTATGTGTCTCATACAAAAGTTAATGTACCGTACATCGTAAAGACAAAAAAAGCAGTATTTCAGAACGCTAGCCTGTACTTGTTAAGCAAACTACAAATCACACTGATTGATATGTGAATAGAGCTTGTCATTAAATGTTATTGAAAATGAACGTGTTAATTGTTCTGTGATTGGGAGAGGGGAGGGGGGGGGGGGGGGCGCTTATTAGAAGAGGGGCGCTTATTAGAGAGGGGCGCTTAGTACAAAACGGCTCCAAAGGGGGGCGCTTAATAGAGGGGAGGCGCTTATTTGAGAGGGGGCGCTTAATAGACGATTTACGGTAAGTGGCATGGGAGAAAGAGGATTGAGCTGGCCACAGCAGCAGCTATTCATTTTAGCAATGGTGCTACCGCCATACATGAGGTGATGCTGAAGGCAAACCTAACTGTTGGCAGCCATAGAAATAAAACAAGCAAGAGAAGAGATTCAGCAAGGGTCCAGCAGGCTGAGAAGTGGGCAAGTGACCAACATAAGAAATATAGGATAGCAAGAGAGCAGGAAAAGCAAAGAGATGAAGATCAAAAATTGAGGAAGGAAGGTACAACATATCAGGTGGGGGCCTTCAATGAGCTATCTACATGTGCAGAACCAGTTAAACAGAAAAAAGAAAGGAAAACACTAACTTTGATGCACTGAAAGACATAAATGGTATGTTGTGATAATAATGGTTTAATTTTGATTGAATCTTCCTCAACATTTCATATGGTGATCATTAAAATTAACTTCTCAAACTTTAGGGGCCATTTTCTGAAAAAAATATTTTTATGAATTTTTCAGATTGCCTCCCTTAATTTTTTTGCTTTGTATTCATTATTTTGGGATGAAATTTGGCCAGGTTATTGGAAATATGCTATATAACAAACCTATTGAGCCATTTTCGGTTTGGATAAGTGAAACAATATTTATTGGTTGCAATTCCTTATAAGGAATGACCTGGTTGCCATGCCGACACATTTGAGTGAAATCCCGAATCGGCCAATAGATTCGCAGTACCCGGTACGTTTTAACAGGTGTTTTCTCACTCTGATTGGACGAAACGCTGCTTTTCGCACGTGCGAAAAAGCCCTTTCGCGAGTCTGATTGGCTAAGGAAAATTTGGAAGTGGGGTTTCGCATGAATGATTTCATACGTAAATCCAGGAGCCATTGTAAATCTCAGTATGTATGTAATAATACAAGTTTCCGACCGCTTAAACTTTTTAGTAATAATTTTATAACTTAGTCAACTCACAAATTAAAAAAAACTCCAACCTGTTAAAGTACATATGAGCCCTAGCCAGTTATCTTTGATATCGATTGTACATCAAGTGAATAGTCCAACGGTAGAATATTTCTTAATTTGGGTGTTACGTCTACAATATATGAAGGTTTATATTTCCAATATGCTAATGATGTGATGTCATCACCGACATCACTTATTATACAAAAGCATGCTGGTAGAAACAAATTACCTATTTTTAAATTCTAAGTTATATTTGAAGCTTATCAAAGTGATTTTACCAAAATCAAAATTAGAAAATAGCTTAGCTCACAAGCACAAAGAAATTCAGCAAATGTCGGTGATGACATCACATCATTAGCATATTGGAAATATAAACCTTTATATCTCGTAGACGCAACACCCAAATCAAGAAATATTCTACCGTTGGACTATCCACTTCATGTACAATCGATATCAAATATAACTGGCTAGGGTTCATATGCACTTTAAAGTTTCAGGCTTAGCTTTCAAGTAGTTTTTCGCGAAACATTTCACATACGTGCCTAAAATTAGAAACATGGGTGCTTGCCTTTTTCGAAGGAAAACTGGCGGGACGCGCTCGCGCTGGGATCATCAAAAGCGCATGCGCGTGTTGTTTTTCCGCAGTGTGAAACACAATAGGTTCCAGGCTACAATCTGGAATTTGTTTTTCCAACCCAACTTCAGCGAACCTTAGCGATGAGCAATGGGAAATGGGGTTGGGGGAGGAGGGGTAATGGCCTTACTGCAAAACTGTATCCGCGAGCAGATAAAGGCATGGGAAACCGCATCATCATCATCGTCGTCCGCCGCTGTTGTTGTCATGCACCAGTGTATATAATGGCTGGGGAACAAAGTTCTCTCAAAATCGACATACCAAATGCACTATATTTATTCGAATTACAATTAAATTACAATTCTGGCCACGTTAAATATTATTTTCCCATACTCGTTATATTATGTACCGACTTCATTTTTCGTTATCTATTGTTCAATAGGAATCTCTGTAAGGCCTTGGGTATAGGCAGATGCGTTATCATTTGAAGTCCTTTTGGTCCAAGAAATTCTCTCAGCATCCAACCACAAAGCTTCTGTAAAGGGGGTACATAGCCTGAATAAGAATATTATAAAAGAAAATAACTTAATAATATATACACAGGCAAGCCTATGGGCGGAGCTCCAATTATATCTCATTACGGATACTGAAAAGAGAAATAATAGACCCTTTGCACGTGACATCATAGCCGCCATGTTGGTGTACAGTTCACAATAGATTCTTCGTCAGCTTCTTTTGTTCTGTACACCAACATGGCCGCCATGCCCTTTGTCATTTGAATCTCTGGGGATTGAGTGCAAACCATCTATACAACTTAAAATTAGAGAAAAACAAATAAAACTACTTTTTGTTACAATGAAACGTCATCTCGTAGCGATGGCAAAGACTTAGAGCGTGACTACTGAAACCGGGTCCACTTAGACAACGAGAACCAATCACATTGCACTTAGACAACGAGAACCAATCACATTGCACTTAGACAACGAGAACCAATCACATTGCACTTAGACAACGAGAACCAATCACATTGCACTTAGACAACGAGAACCAATCACATTGCAGAACAAAAAACAAAGCATTCCAACTTACGGTTATTTGAGCCAATCAGTGTCGCGTAGAAGAGAGTAGCATTTCAACTTGCTCGAGCTTCGATCCGGCAAAAGTCAAATTTGGTGGACCAGTTCTAAAGTCTTGAATGAAGAAAATCGGGTGGATATGCTAGGACTTGTAACTTGGAATGCTTTATTTTCGTTTTGCAATGTGTATAGTACTAGTTCTCGTTGTATAAGTTGGCCCGGTTTCAGTGTCCGAGACCAGATGTAGGTAAAATAAATAGTTATTTTTCTTGAGAAAAATAGCAGAATGAGGAAAGAAGAGCTAAATAAAATGGTATCCCGGGAACAAAAGAATTGCGAACTGGGAACTCCGGCTTAAAGTTAAGAGCGCACACGCTGTCCGACTGATCATGAGCTATCTCGACACAAGTCGGACCGAGTGGACGAAAGGAGATTTTTTTTCGATCGATCGCCATGTATATGGTGCTCCGCTATTAGAGCGGATTTCAATTGAGTGTCGGAAGTGTTTTGGTTTTGCGTTTACTAAGCTCTCCTATCGTAGTAATCAATGCGTCTCTTAATAAATGCATGAACTAGTGTATGTGAAGTTTCAATGGTTAAGTACTTCCTAATACGCCTTATGTTGTGTAAGTGGAAGAACGATGCTTTACACATTTTGTTTATGTGGAACACAATACTCTTGTTCTTATCACACCATGTCCCAAGGTTTCTAGCAACAGCCCTATTATCTACATGATCCATATTTTAATGCATTTAATGGCTTGGTGATCTCTGAATTTCTAACGGGACCTGAAACAACCATAGGGGCTGATCAAAGCCAGGACCCGGCTAAATCACAGATCGAATTGGAATTTCGCGTGTTGGTTTTTGTGGAGGGAGGAAAACCGGAGGACCCGGAGAAAACCCTCTGAGCAAGGGCGAGGTACCAACAAACTCAACTCACATGTGGCACCGCGTCCAGGGATTGAACTGACCTGGGCCACAGAGGTGAGTGGCGAAGCGCTTAACCACTGCACCACCCTGGCTCCCCCGCCACCCGTGATCAAATAATAATGTATAAAATGCATCAGTGGATGATTTTTCAATCATCAAAATGTTCGAATGTTACCTTCACATTCTTCAAGAACCTTCTGACAAAGTGGGTAAGCCTCCGCTCTATCTTTTGGCGTACAGCCACCTCCGTCCCTTACATTAATGTCTGCCCCATATACCAACAGCAGCTTGATGTTCTCTACCTTGCCCCTCTGCGCACAGACATGAAGTGGTGTTCTGCTGTCATGCCTTCTACATGGACGATTTACAGATGCCCCAGCACTGACTAATATCTATACAATAAAAACAAAAGTATCATGACAGAAAATACTATATTCTCCGGGGTGGCGCAGTAGTTAAGCGCTTCACCTCTCATCTCTGTGGCTCATGTTCGATCTCCGGTCGCGGCGCCATACATGAGATGAGGTTGTTGGTACCTTGGCCTTAGCTTGCTCCAAGGTTTATACTAGTTTATAGTGTCAACTTTATACTAGTTATACAGCTAATTAAGGCCAAAGAAAATACAAGTGACATTAGTTGGATATTCATGGTTTATTACCATAATCAAATATTTTTTCTCCTGCATTATTGGTGGAATGAGCTGATATTTGCTCTCTGCCAGATGACAGATATCTGCAGCAATTATAATTCAACACAAAATTTTCACACACCCTGAAGGGCTCCAAATAACATAAATATTTGCAGGAGAATTTATAAAGACAATAACCTATTTTGCTGCATTGACATATAAATACAATAACCTAATTTTGCCTCCCTTCACAATTCAGACAGACACAGTTACGTAGGATACTTGGGCATGTTGGTCAGCCGAGCCCAACGACGTTTATTCATATAATTGCTCATAATTGCTTACAGACATTCGTTCTTGAACTTTTAGTCTCAGTCTATTTACTACTATTATTAATTATTGTAACACTGCCGGATACGAAAACCCAAAACCACTGTGTGGACTAAACGGGAACGTATACTCCCACCAATGCAGTGCCGCCAACTCTGGGAGCTGAGGTCATCTAGATACATTTAGTCCGATATGATAAAGACGATCTTATGCCGATTTAAATTAAACTCGGACGATTCTAACCTAGAATGGTTTTCACTTAATGTTTGTTATGCCTTGGGCTTCTCGACCAATCATTTTAAAAAATGAAGCAAGGTGGCAAGGCTGACCGTAGACTGAATTCAAACTCTTAACAGTCACCTACTTATGGCACACTACATTACCCATAATTCTCAGCACTACTCTCCCCAGGCTTCTGTTCCGTGCCAGCAAAATATTCATTTATGCGAATTTCGTGCCTCAACTAACGTAAATTACACTTTGTGGCATCGAGAACAGTTCCCGAGAGCGAAGCACGAGAAAACTGTGAGGTTCGAGGATCAGATAATGTCAGAGGACAAATATTAGGGCATATTTTGATGCCGCTTATTTTATGTAGGTTATTATTGTTATCATCCTTCGAATATTTTCTTTGATGCACACTTATATAGTCACAGGGGGTGTATTCGCTGATATTTCCTGCTCGCGGAGAGAAAATATTTGGTCACATGATGCATTAAACCAATCACGCGCGAGAGAAAATATTAGATGGGTTATAATAACTGACATTTGTTCTTCTGCATTATCTGTTCCTCAAAACTCAGTTTTCCTTGATCTTCATTCTCGGAAACTGTTTGCTTCTCGGAACAGATAGGAACAGTTAAGTACATGCAGGATACATATTGTTTAGGGAGCGGTCATTAATTACTGGGGGGGGAGGGCCGGTAAATTTAGGGGGAGGGTTTCGATATGGGGAGGGTCACAAATTTTTAGGCACCTGTTTTAACAATGAAACTTTTACAATATTTTTAGGCTACTTCAATCGACCATTCAGCTCCACCTTGGAAATGTCCCTTAACCAGCAATCAGCATGTGCTGGATTTTGCTAATGGGCAACGTTCGAGACCTCAAACATTCTGCTTGATAACGAGGTTTTTATGTTTTTGGGAGGGCCAAGATTTTTTGGGCAGATGTTTTGGGGAGGGCCAACAATTTTGGGTCCTCGTTTTAGATATTTTACCGGCCCTCCCCCCCCCCCCCCCCCCCCCCCAGTAATTAATGACCGCTCCCTTATACTATATATCACAAGAATTAAGCATTGCACACCTATTTTGTCCTTAAATGTCTGAAGGTTTCTGAGGAACAATAAGGTGTAATGCAATGTTTTCATGGGAAGGAAGTGTGGAATATATTATAACAAATGTGCAATAATTGCAGTTAAGCTGTTAAGCAGTTAAGATTGCATGGCTGTATATTACAGACTACGTTCTCCCTAGACTTTTTCCCCAGAGCATTAATATTAATATTCATTAATTTTCTTAATATTCTTTATCTATTCTCATAAATATTTCTATTGTTAACAAGAATGACTCCACACCTTTTTTATAAGCAAATTTGTTTAACAGAACTCTGTAATTTAGTTTCACATTAGTTTCACATTGTCTACTTTAATAAGACTTTAATTGCTGTTATTCCTTTATGAAATATATTAAGTATTCAAAATTCATGATTGAGCAGAGAGGCACTGAGAAATTGCAGCACAGCGGAACACCACGGCACCACACTGTGGGGAGAACACTGTATTATATTATGTGAGACAAATCAATTGTATTAGCTTTTACACAGTACCCTTTTCCATTCCATCCCTTCTCCCAGCAACATTAGGACAGAAGCATTTCGTTATAGCAATTCTTAATACCTCTATTGTGGAATGTCCATCTGAAGCATTGCTACAAGCATAGAACAGAGGTGTACAGCCCATTCTATCAATTGTATCTATGGCACCCCCAGCTTTAACCTGTTAGAAAAGGTGATGAATAGATGCTGTTAAATTATAAGTTTTGAATGTTGACTTTTGGCATACCAGTTTGCAAAAGAAAATTTATTTTAAGATAATTATTGTTTTTTTAAGAAGACTTTCTGTAATACAGACATGTAGGAAGAATTAAATAAAATATTCAGTTAGAGCAGATTTCACAGGAGTTGGAACAAACTATGGCATGTCTGTAGCTTTACTGTAACCATAGCCTGCTTGCAGGCTCTGGTTGATTTGGGGTTCCTGTGGTGGGGGAGAGGAGGGGGAAGGAGGCGAAAGAGAAAGGAGAGCCTGCAACAAGACCCTGTGTTTTTTAAATGTCCTGTTCATCCAAGAACGGGATTATCTGATTGGTTGAACCTAGAAGAGGCGCACGCACTTTGTTCGAAAATGGCATGTATTATTGTGTAAGCAGCAAGCGCGAGCTAAAATTGAAAACTTTTCACTCATCATTTTTCTGCTGTTTTCTCTCATTTTCTCAGGTTTTTATTATCAAACATGCAGTAGAAATACAAGGAGTTCAATGCTAGGGTACATTTATAACAGAATCTCGTCGAAAATGTTGATTTTAAAATTCTTTGTGAAATGTGTAACTTGCAATGGTATGTGACGTCATGGGGGTGAATTTCAAAAACACAATTAGGTCTTGTTGCAGGCTCTCCTTTCTCTTTCTCCACCTTCCCCCTCCTCTCTCCCACCACAGGAATCCCAGATCAACCAGAGCCTGCAAGCAGGCTACTGTAACCGTAACTTACTGTACCATAACTCTGTAATTTAATTGGATCAGCAGGACAAAAACAATAGGGAAACCAACAGTGAGTATTAATTGTAACCCAGCAAGTGACAGCTAGTGTATCCAGTGGCTCAATTTAATTGGGACTTTAAAAGTGGGAAAGGGGGGGGAGAGCAGTCTGATAAGGGGGCATTTCCTTATCTGACTTTGTTCCTAGCTGTCAGCAGAGATATCTTCCTTCCCATGGGGAGAGAGAGAGCCTGACTATTGGTGTAGGACACTGCCTTTCTATATATTTACCACCATCCACAACCATAGATGAACCAAACAGGTTTGGAAACCGTTTTTTACTGGAAATGTGTGATGTGCATATAAAACACAACATTTGCATTTGAGCCCACATTACTTAATTGATTGACATCAGGTTTCAAAATCATGTGGAGGATTATGACAGAGTTGCTTGGTAACCCAAAAGCATGCACGACAAAGAAAGCTTCCTACATGTACATCAGCAGTCAGGTATCTTCCCTTTCTCTCTCGCTAGGGGAAGGAAGGAATCTCTGCTAGCAAGGAATATTTGACCTGGGTGAATGATTCCTTACCAGTAACTCCACACAGTTCTCACGCAGTTCAGAGCAAGCTATGTGGAGAGGAGTTTGTCCTTGGCTATTCCTTACATCCATATCTGATCCAGCACCTATAAGCAGCGTTAAACAAGCCGATCGCCCCTCGCGTGCTGCTATGTATAGCGGGGTCTCTGGGTATTTTGTGTTCAAGTTCGCTCCAGCCTCAACTAAATGCCCAACACAGTTTTCATGTCCGGCGTATGTTGCGACCCAAATTGGCGTCAACGCCGTGTTTTCCTCACCAAGGCCATCCACTCTTGCTCCTGCATCAAGTAAAGTCTTAACACACTCTGCGTGGCCTTCTTTTGCGGCTAAAAACAAGGGCGTAAACGCTGAACTATTCGGGATATCGACTTGTATACTTGCTTCGTCAAGGAGGCATTTTAGTCGTTGCACATTCCCTGTCTCTGCAGCATGCAAAAGTTGAGTATCTTTCGGCTTTTTCTCCATCAGAGACTCGGTATCATTTATATTTCCCATCAGGAGTGATATCAATGCTTAGGAAATGAAATCGGAAGATTCTTTTGACCAAAAAAAAAGAATTAAAAAAAGAAGGATAACATCAGACTTTTGTCACTCACTTTGTTTGTTTTTATCTTGATAGGACCCTGGTCACGAGGTTGGATAATGTTAAGCCCGAGGGGTTGGGGGAGAGGAGGAGGGTGGGGTGGGGAGCAAGGGGTGGGTATTTGACATTTTCTCCCTCGGGACACGACAACACGTTCGGTCAAAAATATCAAATATCTGCCCTATATTCCTTATGTTTCCTATAAATAACCCCCCCTGAATCAGGCAGTGTATGTGCCAAAATCCCCACACTCGGGATAGCCTTGCCTGTCAAATCCCCACCCCTTGCCCCCCTCGGGCTTAATGTACCGATCAATTCGAAACATCACCATCCCCCCCCCCCCCCCCCCCACCGGGCAACCCCCGGGCATTTGACTCATTTTTGTGCCCGGGGAGTAGGGAATTTGACATCAGTAGCTGTCCTTGGGGTGGGGAATTTGACACCGAATGGGAGGGGTGGGGGATTTGAACAAGTTGTCTCGTCCTCGATCGAATCATGGAGGACACTTTTATATTAGATACATTTAAAAAATCTGTGTGCTGTGTTTGAAGGTATTAAAATGTAAATGTAAATTGCTTTTGAATATTTATAAAAGGCTCGACATGCTAAACAAATACCTGGGATACTGACTGATATTGAATGCTTTTAAGTTATTATGGAAGCTGATGTTTTATAGAGGTTGCCCCTCCCGTGACAACCACAGCTCGAACGTTGCTTTATTTAATACTGTGTTGTAGTCCATTTGAATTTTAATATATTTTATTCTCAGTCACGAGTCTCACAAGAACTATAAGTTTTTCTACCCCTTTTTATATACGTACTACTTCGAATTTCGTCGCTTGTTAAAAAAGTACATGCATGCAACGATGGGAAAACAACATTTATTTACTTACTTCGGCCATAATAGAAGATACAAAATAGAATAAAGTAAAATATACAACAAACAGAACATAGAGGCCAGGAGAACCAACACAGCGTTAGCCAATTACGTTGGTTTCCTATGAAAAATATAATTACAATAAATGATCTAATTACAATACTTATTTCAACCTAAAAGCAGCATTTGAGAGGTGCGGTTAACTGTCTTGCCTGGTGACATTTCAGACATACAGACTTCCAAGACTTAGGGTTCTCGATGTCAAATACAGAAGTGATAGCAGATAAAGCATTGAAATCAACTCCATCCGAAATTGTTCACGAAGACATTTTAGTCGGCTCATTCATTCTCCCGTCAGTACTGCTATTTTCGAATGACCTTCGGAACTGTGAAAAAGTAGTAACGTACTGACAATGTATCGTCGTATTAACCGAAACAACGTAGTGTATACAATGGAACGCCTCCTTTGGACATTAAGTTTATTAAACGCAATATTGAAGAGCAGTTTGCTCCAGGAACGTGTTTTTACATTTATATTTTAGATTAACAGGGCACAGAACTGGTTATTTTAGTAAGATACCTGGTTCTCATCAAGTAGCGCTGTTGTGCCTGATGGAGTGTTTTTTAACGATGCTGGCTATGAGGACCCAGGGGATACAAACAATGGGTAACTAACGAGGTGAACCAACCCAGAACGAGATAAAAACTTACATCACGTGTTGTGAAACTAAAAATAGATTTTAAATAATTATCATGGGACATGAGGATTCGTTCTCTTACCTCCTTTATTTGTTATTACTCCGCGGAGAACTTCTCGCGAACTCCCCCAGATTCTACTGCATTATAGCTAAGTAGTCAGTAAGTTCGTACATCAAGGGCACCCAACGAGTACTTTTTGAAATTCGTTTGAAACCAGTTGTCTGCAGCTTATCTAGCTATTTTTAGGCGCCTACTATGTCTTTTGACGTATTCTAGAAAGCTATTAGCTGTTCGGATTTTCTAGGTGGAAATCGCGTCAACCGAAAATACTATGGCAAAATATTCCCGGCCTACGAATTTGTTAGTAGTCTAGAACAGAAACAAGAATTTTCTAGCCCAAGTAACTTCATGTTGCAAAGTTTTGTGGAGGCACGCTTGGCACAAATGACCCTAAAATATATCACTTTGCTATATTTTCAAAAGTTTCCAACATAGAAGGTTGAATTTTTGTGGGATGATGAAGACCGACGACCTAAACAAAATGCGATGATTTGATCTACCGTAGACATATTGATGACGTCACAGTTACGTCATGTATCCATTTATAATAGGTTTCTCGATGTTTTCAATTACCTTGAACATCAGTAAATTTTATATTTTCGATTTCCCATCATTTCGACAACAAAGAAACCGAAAACCCGAGTTCGATTGGTTAAGAGGGAGAAAAGTTATTAAATTTTGAATTTTGGCAATTTTCCCGCCAAACTTTGGCGGGAAATATTCAATACAGAACCATTTACAAAATAACTTCTTCATTCATCTTTTAGAGTTTAAAATATTTGTTTACGACAATCTAGCAATCAAAAGAGTAAATCGGTACCCACAATTTTCGATTTTTGAGAGGAAATACCTTAAAATTCCCAGTGAAAAAGAGGAAACGTCATTATGACGTCATATATTTTTGAAAACGTCTTTTAAAAATAACTATTCAAGTATTTTTCGGGTTTTAAAGAGGAACTGTACTTACTGTACACTGAATAGCCGCAATATGGTCTTTTTTACGTTTATTCAATTTAGAAAGCATGACTGATGTCAGACCCATGACGTCAGAAAATGTGACGTCACAGGAAACTTCAGTTCTTAATAACTCAGCAAATATTTATCGCAGAGACTTTAAAATTGCGGCAATCAAAAACACATATTTATATTGTTGTGATAACATGCTTTATTTCAAACGTATAGGCAACGCAGAACTAGTTTGACCTTAAAAGGAGTCGTTCGTTATGACGTCACACCAACGTCAATATACAAACGTGTTTGATCCTAAAGACGTTATTTCATTTTAATATTAACATACGAAAATTTCGTTAAATTTGACAGCGAATTAAAGAAGTTGTGCTGGTTTATATATTTTTGGCTCGCTTTTAGTGATCGATTTTGAGGTAACTTATGCCAGGCATGAGGTACGAATTTTTAGGGATTCTTTTTTCCTTTAGGCAATTCTTAGGGAATGAAAATGTATTGTTCTGACTATTGATCAGACGAATTGGGACTTACGAAAATTTTAGGGAAAACCATTTAGTCTCCCTTTTCTTCTATAATTTTCTAGGGATTGAAAACAAATTTTCTAGCCAGTATTTCAGAAAACAATTTTCTAGGGACAATTTTTTCAAATCCGAAAGTTTTAGGCTACTTTACTCTCCCGAACAGCTTTTTAACCGAAAACTTCGTTGGGTGCCCTGTGTACATGCGTGTACCGCAAGTGGGCAAGCCATGCTAGGAAACGGGTTAAAAAAACATGTTGTATCGTACTTATAAACTACCGCCCAAAGCACTTTGAAAAAGATTTCGAGATACTACTAAAGTACAAATTATATAAAGTTCTGCAACGTTCGATTTACGCATCAGTCAATTGAACCCCGGGATTAAACCCCAACCACCGACCCCCGCGACTTCAGTAGTGGGGTTAACCGGGCCTAAGGCGGTGGCAAACCTCTTTAGCAGGAACACCCAACGGTAAAACTTCATAAAAACAAACATTCTGATGTTTTTATAACAAATTAGATGTATTTAAACATATTTAAGGGAATTGTTTTTCAGCTGGCAGACGAACAGCTGTTCTGCAGCGCCAGCCAGCCTAAAGTTCATGAAGAATTTCTAAATTTCCCAGCTGAAATATTTAAGTGCAGAATTTGCCAGCAGCAAAAATATATTTTTATTTTAAGAATAAAAACCTGAGCTAACCTGCAGAATTCGGTATTTTTAAAAACCTGTGAAACAACTGGTACGTGCAGAATTTGCCAGCTGAGAAATATCGCTCTGTTATATTATTATTATGTAATTATATCGGACTGCAGAATTTACCAGCTGACAAATATCGCTCCGTTATATTATTATTTAGTATCAGACTGCAGAATTTGCCAGCCAAGAAATTCCAAAGTGCAGAATTTGCCAGCCGAGTGGCCCAGAAGAACAGTTATTTTGCAGAACAGTTCGTTGGGTGTTCCTGCTTTAGCACCTCGCTTTCTTTGGATTGGCCAGGAAATTAACGCCTGGAGACAATCTACCGCTGATTTAACATTGTATAGCTACAGAGGGAGAAGTAAATGTACGTGCTCTAACAGGGCACAGTTTTGAGCATAGAACTGATTCGTTTAAATAGCGTGGAGTTTTACATTTTCAGAGCTCTGAATTAGTATATAGGTATTTCTCGGCGAATGTAGCGATCATGCATTTAAATGTAAACCACTCTCCAGTGATCGTAGCGATCAACTTATCCCTGTATGGATTGCGAACTGCTCAAAACATGTCTCAGATATTCATTAATAACGGTATGCAATTTTAATGTTTTTTTAACAGGAACCTAGTGTTTTTTGGCCGGGGATATGATTGCTATGTTGTTGCTATTTAACAAAAAGGTTTTGTAATCAAAAGTTTGTTGAGTACGTATTGGTCGGCTAGGTTTCATGTAAGTAAAATGAAAGTAAAATGAAACCTATATTGAACCAGCAGTTTGTCTCTATCCTTTTTAGAACTTTGTTTCAACAAGGAACAAGTCGCATCGCAAAATAAAGGCTGTGCTACAACTGTCTATTTAAAAAAAATGCGGTGTAAACCACTATGTCCCGGGGGTAGGGGCATTTGATCGCCTAATACGACGATGGGGTGGGGAATTTGAACAACATTTTTGGCCCGGGGGACGGGAATTTGAACAAACCAAACTCCAAAAATTTAAATGCCCGGGGGTTGCCCGGAGGGGGGGGGGGGGGGGGGGTGGTGATGTTTCGAATTGATCGGTACATAACATTGATAGGTGCATTTCATGATGAATGGTACCAGATTCCAAATACAATGACATAAGAAAAAAAAACATAAAAATCGAGTTGTGTTTTTCACGGCATATCCAAATTAAACTTTGTCAGTTTAAAAATTCGACCCCCTCTTCAAACTTGAGACATTGGCGCAAATTTAAATTATTTTAACGATTGCGTCACAGAAACTACTGTGTTGGATGGTAGCCTACCCTTTTTATTGTCCCATTTCAGATCACGTGTACCATCCCCTTGTGTATTGTTTACATTGATATGGAAATCTCTTGAAGA
Source organism: Actinernus sp. WN-2022 (assembly GCA_030867875.1). Lineage (NCBI taxonomy): Eukaryota > Metazoa > Cnidaria > Anthozoa > Actiniaria > Actinernidae > Actinernus > Actinernus sp. WN-2022. Next base: position 74,399,023 of record JAOWCC010001634.1, on the reverse strand, counting down.
AAAACTCTTATTTCTTTTAATTTTCATAGGATTTCAGGAGATGGAAGTACAACAAACATGTAAAGTAACAGGGTCTATTACGGTCCAGTCAGTACCAGTAGACTAAACGTGTAGCCGATTTAAAACCATTGATGATGCAGAGACATATAAAGTTGTGCAGTGTCATTTAGGTCACGCAGTAAAAGTCACGCATCAGAAGGTGTGACGAAGGCTGAGCTAGCGCTCGAAACGTCACTTCAAATACCGCCCTAATCTCGGTTTCTGGGAAAGGATCCACCCCCCTGATACGGGGATGTGCCGCTGGATGGGGTCGGGACTCCTGGGTCGAGATTTCTGGGTCTGAGATAGCCAGATTTTCGGCAGACAGTACGAGGTCGTCCGCTCACTTCCTCCCCCTCCCCGTCTGATGGAGGGGGAGGAAGTGAGCGGACGACCTCGTACCGTCAGGCTAAGTCTGAGATGGGTCCCATTTTTGTTCTTTTTGGTCTGAGATGGGGTATACTTTCCTTGAATTTTCGGAAGGCCAGGTTTCTTCTTTTTTGTTACTTTTACCAGGTTTTCAACCTTTGATGCAGCGCTTATAATATCAATCACGCGATGCTGATCGATAATTGGTTTACGTAATAAGACCTATTATATTAGTACTGATACCACACCAGTGAATATCACTTTTCGCGCGCTCTGATTGGCTACTCAAACAGTGAATATGATTTCATATTCACCTCCGAGCAAAGCAGCGATCATCTCGTGGGAGTTTTTGTCCATTTGACAGAAAATAAAATACTATTTGGTGCTGGTTATTCACCTGGAGTGTGGTATATACTAAAACAATTATTCCATTGTCCCGGCATTATGGCCACATGATTTCCTAATTTCCTAATTCATACGATGACAACTCTTTTATTCTTTGAACTTCGTAAATCAATGCGCAAATGCACAAGGCATTTTTACAATGGCATTTCTCAAAGAAATTTCAAATTGAATTGATCGGAGAGCAAAGACATGAACCTGAGCTACAATACTTTTATACCGATCACTCAACATAACGTGTACATGTATATACTTGTTTTGTTTCAGTTACATTTGATTTAACAGTTGCAGTATGACGGCACTGAAATAAACTATATAGGTTTTTTTGCCTGATGATTTAGTAAATCGTACTGCTAACCGCCTCCCGGTTAGCTCAGTGGTTAACTGGCTCCGGTCTGTCGAGCGGGAGGTCGCGGGTTCAAACCCCGGCCGGACCAACACTCAGGGTCTTAAAATAACTGAGTAGAAGGTGCTGCCTTTGTGAACCAACTGCAAATGGTTAGACCTTCACGTCTTCTCGGATAAGGACGTAAAATCGTAGGTCCACTGACATGGCGGAGACAAGCCTCGTAGGGGACCTTGAGTCCTATTGTTTGCACAATCTTGTCCGCAGTGAAAGGAGCCTGGCGGAGCTTTAGATTGATTAGATGTGTTACGTGGTAGTTGTGATTTGACCAAAAGGTCACGAAGGTTAGAGCTACGTCGATATGCAACTAGAGGCAATTGCTTAAAGACGTCTTTGCAACGGTTGGAAGAAAATAGTATATTAGTGTGCTTGCGTACGATATTAGAGATGTGGGGAAGTGCTGGGTTATATGTAATAACAAAAGGTATACGGTGGGTAGAGTTTTGTGAGTTAGTAGTTTGTAGAGCGTCGTTGCGAGGAATGTTAGCAGCGCGTTCTATTTGTTTATTAAGGAATGTGCGGTTATAACCTCGTTTGTAAAGATATGTTATTAATTCATTAGTACGAATTTTAAAAGTTTCGTCGGTAGTGAAAATGCCGTTTTTAGTCTGAAACGAGGTAGGGGTTTTGAGCTACCAGCGGACCACCCCCACCTAAAACATATTCAGATCCAACCACCCCCTAGCCTCTATGGACCCTTTGCACGTGACGTCATAGCCGCCATGTTGGTGTACAGTTAACAATAGATTCCTCGTTAGCTTCTTTTGTTCTGTACACCAACATGGCCGCCATGTCCTTTGTCATTTGAATCTCTGGGGATTGAGTGCAAACCATCTATATACCCTTTGCACGTGACGTCATAGCCGCCATGTTTTAAAACCATTAAATTTAGGGTGGGGATTTTTCCCAGAAGTCGTAATTTCATTGGAAAAAGTACAAGTCTTCCAAAAATGCTGTTAATATTGCTTTACGTAAAGCTAAATTAGACTACTACGGCTACGCAAATAGAGAACGAAAGTGGTGAGCCCAAGAGGGCATGGAAAACTGTAAACAATATTCTAGGACGTAAACAAAAGGAAAATAGTACTAATGAAATTAAGTTGAATGAACATTCCATTACGACCTCGGAGGAAATTGCACAAAATTTTAATGAATACTTTACAAGTATAGGTCCTAGACTTGCTGAAAATATTAACAATAATGAATGCAGTTATAATGAATTTGTAAACAGAGTTTACAAAGTGATTAGCAAAGTTTTTGAAAACATATTATACAACCAATTAATAGAAATTAATAGGGGGACGACTCCCCTTTAAAAAAGTCGGGGACGCTCGTCGGGAAAAATGAATTTAACCCCTAAGAGATAAACCAAGCACGTTGCATGTCACTACCTAACACACGCTATGGCATAGCTAGCGTCTAACACGCAAGCTCACATCTTATTACCCGTGGAGTGACAACCATGTACAGCTGTTTCGTCCTTGTTAGGACTCATCAGCATGGCATAGCCCCCAAGACCATCAGCCTCACTAAAGATCCTAGGCCTCAGAATCTGGTTACTCCAAGGGAGAGCTCAAAGCTGCTTTAAACTCCAGCCACCACGCTAACACGTGTGGGAGCTGGAGATGTGAGCAAAGCGCTATAGCGATGTGGATCTCGCTCTCCGAAGAGGATCTGGTAATGCAAAATGGAAATGGCACGGCCAAATCAGAAATTATAAACCAAGCACGTTGCATGGCACTACCTAACACACGCTATGACGTAGCTAGCGTCTAATACGCATGCTCACATCTTATTACCCATGGAGTGGCAACCATGTACAGCTGTTTCGTCCTCGTTAGGACTAATCAGCATGGCATAGCCCCCAAGACCATCAGCCTCACTAAAGATCATAGAATTTGGGCGTGCTCCGTTATGACTTTTACCCCTAAGAGATAGCATACTAAAACACATGAGAAATAACATTAAACGAGTTTATTAGAAACCCTATATCAATTGCCCTATATCATTATGACGTCACGGCTTGTTTATGACGGGGACATGAACATGAACAATAGAATTTTGAACTAAATCTGCTCTGCTGAGGAAAATTTAACTTCGAGTTGTCTGGTTTCCAGATATCAGCTGTATCAATGTTTATCCCACAATATTTACCGTATTTGGTGGCTGTTACCGCTATTCTACGTTCTACAAAATGCATTTGATAGCGATTTCCTTTGTGTTGTTGCTGTTTTGTCCCCCTCCCACGACCGTGATCCTTAGCGTTTAAACAATAGATTGTTTTGATTTGACGTCATAATGATATAGGGCAATTTAATTTGATATCCGGTGCAACAAGTGCAATGATTAGAACAAGATTAAGGCCACCCTTGTCGAGAGACCCTAAGTGATAGCAGACTCGTAGAAAAACATCCGCTTTAGCCCTTTAACCCCTAAGAGATAACGTACGAGCAGACAGACAGACAGTATTTTATTTGGAGCTTTGTACGAACGTGTGCATCAACTTGAATCCAAATATTTTATACAGTATAACTAAGATTGTTTTTCCTTATCTCTAAGAGAAAAACAGTTAAATATGTATTTCGCTAATATGTGTTGGAGTTTAGGTGGATGATCTATCATCAAGAGGAACAACTGATCGTCTGATATTCTTTTTCGATTGATATTAAGGGAGATAAATTGAGCTAATAATTCGTTCCTCAAGTTGTTATATAAAGGCATTTAACAAGAAAGTGTCTTTCATCTTCAGTCTCATTGGGGCACTGAAAACAAGTTATTTCTTCAGGTTTTTTATAATCACCTGAGTATCTGCCCTTTTCTGTTTCTAGCGAATGATTGCTTATTCGTAATCTAGTGAGGGCGTTTCTGTACTTAAGGTTCTTAACCTCTGATAAATAGCCTTCAAAAGAAAATGTGACTTAAAAAAAGCGATATGTTCTCAATTTATTCTTCTGGCAAGTTAGGGTCGCTCCTATTGTCGTTATGTAGATCCCCCAGCCAGACTAGAAATTCTATATCATTTATTATCTTTGCTTAATTTTTAGTAGGTTCGAGGTTAGGTGGACATCATTTCACTCTTGGTTCAACCAGATATTTCCAAAACCAATTTGGGTTAGCATGTCTTTGATTTCAGTGCTCCAAAAAGCTTTTTTGGTCTCTGATTTCATGTCAGAGCCACATATCACGAGAGAGTTTGGGTGGGGCATCTGGGTTTGCTAGACTGGACCAAAATTTAATACATCTGAATTTTGCATCATTATGTAGTGCAAATCTCCCAGTTCTGCTAGACAGGCAGAGTTGCTAGCGTATTTTCCGACCCCAACTGAGTAACATCTTACAAAACTGAATACTGATGTACACCTTCTATTATATCATCAGGCTTATCGGTCCCCCAAACTTCGCTTCCATATAGTAGAATTGGTTTTACTAGAGATTCAAAAAGCTTGATCGTAAAGCATGGATTATAACTAAAAGAAGGACCCATCTCTTTCTTCAACTTAAACAATGCTTTCAATGCCGACTTCCTTGCTCTTGCTTAGCAATAGTAAAGCTGCCGAATTAAACGCACTAAATGTAATACCAAGGCATAATTATTTTTGTTTTCTCTATATTAACTGCAAGACTATTCAAGTGCGAGTAATCCTCGAACTTAGATAAAAGAGTTTGTAGATCCTTAGCATTCTTGCCTACAAGTAGCAGGTCGTCGGCATATAGGAGACTATTTACATAAGTACCGTTAATTGAGATTAGATCATCAACATTGGCCTGTTTAATGAAGTCAGGGAGGTCACTTAAAAACAGATTAAAAAGAGTAGGGCTGAGCATACAGCCTTGCTTAACTCCTGTGTGGCAATAACATGTTTCAGTAATTAGGCCATCCATTTTAACAGCTGAGCGGTCTTCATGATACATAGATTTTATAATTGACAAAAAATGACCATCGACGCCAGTATTTTCTAGTTTTTCGAAAAGTTTTGTCTAGGGACACTGTCAAATGCTTTCAGTCTAAAATCTACCAAACAAGAGAAAAGCATATTTTCCCTACGTTTAGGCTTACTCTTAACATATTTGTCGATGAGGCCATTTAAAATGAAAATCCCATCGGAGGTAGAGTGCTTTTTCTTAAAGCCTAACTGCTCTTTCTTCAAAATTCCATGATTAATAAAATAGTCGTAGAGGCCTCTGATTCAAAATAGATGATAATAGCGCTGATAAGAGTTATGTCCCTAAAATTTTCTATGTCCAATTTGTCGCCTTTTTTGCGGTATATCGGAATTATCAAATATGTCAACGAATCAGATAATTATAAAGCCTTTTTATAGGGGAGCCCCTCCCCCCGGGCGTGGTATCTACGATTTAACGACCTTATCCGAGAAGACGTGAAGGTCTAACAATTATATTTGCAGTTCGAGAACGAGATTGTTTACAAAGGCCTTCTGACTCCAGCTAACCGGGAGACGGAATGGAATTGTTTGCTTTTGTTTGAAGCAATTTCTGCTGTCAGTTTCGCAGGATAATACAATGATTCCTAACTCTTGTACTGAGTCATTATAAGGTCTGTGGCGGCGGGGGAAGATGAACACTGGTATTATAAACTAACTTGTAGGGCGCGTTCTTTTGGACATATTTCGGCTTTTTCTAAAAAAAGGAATATACTAATAAAACAATGCTGCTGTAGTGTAGTTCTTTTATTATATACTTAATTACTGTCTTATTGTTCAAACATTAATACTTCAAAGTATTATGTTATCTATGTTCAGATTTTAATTAACTTATCTTCGTTGATTGGATGCTAAAAGACTCGGAAATTAAAACGTGACTCGGTAGTAACTATACTACCTTGTTTGCTTTTCATGTTTGTTCTTTTTCTTCAGTTGTTACTTTTCACGATAAATGTTAAGTCCTAATTATTTCCAATCCAAACATGTTTTGTTAATGATGATTTGGTATCATTATTGTATTTTAAAGGAGACTATGATATTTTTTTGAGTGAAATTTAAGCTTTGAGCCTTAATTCTAATTATAAACTAAAACATGCGAAATGAATTTGGAGAACAAGTTATTGTGATTTACAAGGAAACAAAAAATGAAATATATCTCGCAGTCATACATGTGCTTTTTGAATCCCCAAAAAGATGAAATATTATTTTCGCTACATGCCGGTAATTCTATCTGTCGAAACCTCATATCATTGCCCACAGAAATAATGGGCTCCTGGCAAAGCCAAATAAAACTTTTTCCTCTTGACTAGCTTGAAACATTGGCGCAAGTTATTTTTAAAATTACGTTACAGAAACTGCTGTGTAGGTGGAATCAGCTGGTTGAATACATGTGTATTGTTTCTTTTATTTCTTGTTAACGCATGAGTTGATACATTGATATGGAAATCTCTTGAAAGGATTTGAGATGGGCGGCTACCAGTAGAGTAAATGTGTAGCATTTAAAACTAATGATGACGCAGAGACATGAGTTATGTGCAGTGTCATTTTCCGCCACGCAAAAGACCAGGGTGTGTATACAAGTCACAGTATGTGCGTGAAGTATTAGGGTTCTAACGGGAAGGTTTACTATGATCTTGACATGGAAGTATGAGACCGCACATCTTCATAATTTTTTCTTTTTAAGAAATAGAATACAGGTCTGAAAAAGGTATGGAAAATCTTATATTTTGGTCTGAAATAGGTCAAAAAAGTTTGGGAGTACCCCCCTCGTGTATCCTGTGAAATTGACAGCTCGCTCCGACGGCCTCCCTATCTAGTGTAGTTCTCTTACTACTTATTTATTCTCTTATTGTTCAAACATTAATGCTTCAAAGCATTGTATAAGCTCCTCCGAATGCCTAGTCTCCCTCGCAGCCGTGTAAGGAAACGGCTGCAGGTAGACTACCAAATGTCATTCGTTACCTAATAAATTGTCGTGACTTTTAGTTACCAATGACTTCATTGTCCTTATGTTCAGTTCTTAATTCAGTTATCTTTCAATTGTTGATTTGATGCTAAAAGAGTCGGAAATTAGAACATGACTCGGTAGTGAACTAATACCTTGTTTGCTTTTCATGTTTGCGTTGGCATTATTCCATTTCATGGCTTTGCCTATGTTTCATTCACCTCGATGTTTCCAGCACTTTATCAGTTAAAGAAAAATCCTACTGTCGATCTCTTTTTCTATGAATTACTTTTTACGATAATTGTTAAGTCCTACTGAATTATTTCCAATCCAAACATGTTTTCAGGGGCGTAGCTAGGCATTTTCAAGTTGTACGCACAAGTGCAGTATAGTTACCGGTTTTAAGGGTCCCCTCTCGTAAAAAAAATACAAGGCCAAACAGGGAATTTTCGTCTCAAAGGTTACGCACGTGTGTATATGCGTACAGGAAGCTACGCCCCTGGTTTTGTTATTATTTGTTATCATTATTTGTTGTTCATTATTAGAGGCCGTTAAACATTTCTGAACACATAGCTCTAAACAGCGCTAGTTCAGTATAGAAAACAAATGATTTAGTACTATTTAGTGCAAAACGTGTTTCACAGATAATGACTGTGCTGTACTTGTATTCTAAAGGCACCTCTGATTTAATAGTCATTTACAAGTATTTTCGCCTCTGGTCTGGTGAACACTTCATTGATGAGCTAGAAAGCCAAGTACTGGCTTTGATAAAACCAGACAAGTCACGAACGTCTGATCTGCTTGGCATCCTCCGAAAAACTGTCACTGTTTTTTCCAAGGAACGCATTTCTCATGAAGAATCCATCCCAATCGGAAACTTCCCAAAACTGTGGTTGTGGGCAACCTGTACAGTTTTTATTCGGCAAAATTAACGCTTCCAGGTAAACGTCAGTTTCCTGATTTAATATCACTAGCTGGAAAACCATGCTTACTAATAATCCCTAATTAAGTACAGAGAAAGTTTTCAGTGTCTAGTATAATGTCCCTTTTACTTTGCGTCACGTTTTATTATCTTGCACCTTTTCGCGTTATTTTTCCTCTTTCGGCTTTGTTTTAATGATTTCGTTTTGAGTCAGCTCTGGTTTTACTGATGATTTGCATTAATTATTAATGACAAGGCCGGGATGTGGTGAATCGGTTCACTGCTTCTACCTGTCAGCGTGTCGCATCGTGCATGTGCTTCCGCGATATGGCATTCGTACAAAGTCGCTGGTATGTTAATAGCACGTACTCAATTCGGTTGTTTGAACACTGATTGTAGTTACCCGCAGCCAAATCGACGTAGTGACGTTGCAACCAAAAATAAAGCGCATCAATTTGAGGAGCATTTAGTCACTCTAAACAAGTCAGTGAAGGAGATTGAGTGTGTAGTGTATGATCCACTTTCCGTCCGCATTAATGCTCCGACGGAGGCTCACAAGAGCGAAGACTGCGTTTGGATATGTTAATTCTAAGGACAAAGTCCAGGTAAGCACTGGACTGACTGAACAAAGCCGATCAAACTTTCCGCAGCTTGTTGAAAAGAAGTCCACGGTGGAAGCACAGACTGAAGAATGCAGGCGACCTGTGTTAAAGATGCCAGCGCGCGGTTGTGATGTTGTAGAAAGTAGTTCAAGGCCAACGACGGCGAGAAGGACACTGCCAGAGTACCAAACGACGAAATTCTCATCTCGTTGCGTTATTCGCCGCACTAAAACAGAGGAACATATTGTACCCATCAGTCGAACAGCCGAATTCTTAATTGATATTAGAAATGGACTAGTGAAAAACGGTTGGGCGTCAGGCGAACGGCTACCCGTCTGCGAGGGAGGAAGAGAAGAAAGAGATGACGAATCAAGTCTAAGGCCGAGAATTCAGCCCAATCCAGATATAAGACTATCCCAATCTTTTCCACTGAGAAAGGATAAAGAAGTATTGTTCTTCCAGCCTTCAAATAAGGCATCCTCCCACCTAGGTGAAGAAGTGTTTGTGACAGAAAGTGCAGTGTATGATCTTCAAGGTGGAAATAAGATGGGAGAGGAACAGATCAAAACGAACTTCACCAGTGTTCAGCACTTGCCCGACATTTGCTCTACAAACTCAAAGTGCAACCAGTCTAAGGTCATGTCCAGAGAACATGATAGAACTGTAAACAAGCTGGTCGAGTTTAAAGCTTTACAATCCTCCACCAAAACTTCTACCACAATAAACATTTCGGCAACAAATAACGGAAGAGTATGTCATGTTACGGCTCTCCCTGGACTTGGAGGAGAATGTTGTGGCGATGACACCCACAGCCGCAAGTTTAGTACAGCCATGGGAAAATATAGGCAGTTCGAAGAGCACGTCAAGCAAGCTGATAGGGAGTACGACAAGTTTGAAGCCAAGGCTGCCATTTTAATGAACTGGATAACAAGTCAGACTATACAGGAGTCTTAGCTTAGGATTAATAATTAAATACGCTGAACGGCTACATGTTTAAGAACAGACTTATTGTGATTATTGAGGCCACTGACGTGATGCGTGAACTTGAATGAATTCAAACTATGGCTTGGCAAATTATTTAAATAATTAAAAATGCAACTCTGAAATAAAAAGAACGATAGAAAAACAAACTGAGAAAAAAAAACACTTAAACCTTGAAGATAGATCAATGAGCTATTTATTTGTGGCATGAAGGAATATACTGGTATTAAAACTAAGATTGATAATTGGCCGATCACTCTTGTTCCTTTAGGAAAGGTTCGATTTAATGGCTTGCTGATTCAGTTGTATAAACCGGTTCTGAAGACTGATATGTTAATGAACTTGTTCAAACCTCAGCATTAGTTGTGTAAGAAAAAGCAGCTGTAAAACGACTTTTTTTGAAGCCCTGAAATGAATTCCTTGATCACTGTATGCTTCAATACACCACGTCCCACCAAAACACTTATCACCAGAAAGAACATTAATAATAATAATAATGAGAATTTCTTTAGCGCTAATTCCCTATAGCCATTAGCGCTTTACAATAGTAAAATAGATAAAATCTTAAAATTACACTCGTAAGTTTACAAATATTAAAGAAAGATAAAATTTTAAAATACACTATAGAAATTTGGGAATAATAAGGTCCTATTATTAAAAATCCTAAAATAATAAACATTATTTATAAGCTTCCCTAAAAAGATATGTCTTGAGGTGCTTCTTAAAACTCTACAGTGGTTGCATATAGTCTTTGATAGTGTCAGGTAAAACATTACAAAGTCTTGGTGCATGTACAGAAAACGCCCTAAGGCCATAGCCTTCTAAATTATAAGGCAAGACCTGGATGCAGATCTAAGATTGCGCATTGGTACATAGGGACGAATTTGGTCTATCAGTTAGGATGGGGCATTATTGTTCAGACATTTATACGTTAATAAATGGATCTTAAATCTAATTCTATGTTTGACTGGTAGCCAATGTAATACCATTAAAATGGGCGTAATATGGTCATATTTGTGTCTCAGGCTTATTAATCTGGCTGCAGAGTTCGTTGACCACCACTTTGATTTCGAAGCTAAGTGTATTCAGGCCACCGATCGAGTTGTATCATTATATATACGTCCTATTAAAACTCCCTGAGAGCAATCTCCTAAGCAAATAAACACTCACTACGAAATAAACTATACTGAAGTTGCCTGTGCGATGAATCACGTATTCGTCACGGTCGATCTTCCAGCCTCGACATATACGTGTATAAAGATGCGGGATACTTGCGTATCAACACACGTTCCATATTATCATCTATTCATCATACGCGGATAGGTCTTTCTGTCGTGTTGTTCTCCTCAGGGGCAATTTGTTGATATTATTCCATAGGGAACCGAAAGAATCTAAAAAAAAAACACCATGTAAATGAAAGTCATGCACACCGACAGCTTGATCCTCCTCGAAGAACACCGGCCTACACGTAACCTATATACGCTCCTCTAACTGCCCCTTATTGTTTGTCTGTTAGAACTGCTATACCTATGGACAGCGTGCCTTCTCCTCAGTATTCTGCTCCTAAATATACTGAGAAAACAGCCGAATCTTATCGCTCCCCCTCTATGCAGATTATGTCCCTCGCAAAAGACGCGGTGGGGGAGAGATAAGAGTCGGCTGTTTTTTCAGGCTATTCCTTAACTATGGAATTCTTCACTGGATATATACTGATAAATCATCTGTTTATGTATCAGCTTTTAAATCTGCTCTTAAAACCTTCCTGTTAGGTTAACCTATGTGTTTATATATATTAATTGTTGTATATACTTTTATATTTTAGACAAATATATATAATTTATGTTTATTCCGTTAGCTCATTTAGTTTGTAGAACTGCTGTAAGCGCAGTGCGATTTTTATATTGCGCTATGCTAGAACATCATTATGGACTCCTGTTATTGTGATGATGACGTTTGATCAATTTCGTTCATTCCAATATTTTCTTTACTTTATTCATTTTATTGTAATGCAACACAAGAACCAGCGTACTCATATATTTATGTATAAATGTATACGTGTATATTGCGGAATCGATTTTACTAAACGGCCGAGCTTTTCGTGGAAGATTTTTAAGGGGACGTAAGACCATCGACTGACTTTAAATGACTTTTTTAATGAGCTACAGGTTTCCAATCATTATACTGTAGCTCTATTGTTTTTGTACTGCACGTTCTAAAGGTTAGGGTGTTTTGTATTGTTGGGTAAGCCAATGCTGTGGCTCGTTTCGAGCGGTACAGGCCGGCTCTCTGGAGCGAGCAAAAAAACCTAATTTCATCTAGGGACATGTCATGAGCGGTGGGGTCATTTTCATACGTTGCACATCGGCGTGGGGGGTCAAATTCACAAGTGTTGGTTTGCATGGGAGGTCAGACTCAAGACTTTTGCAACCGAGCCAAAACTGCCAGCCCCCCTCACAGATAATAAACGACCAGCCCCCGAGTTGTGTCAGCATATTTTCACGGCAAAGCAGTTTCACAGTTTAAAAGAGGACTTTAAATTCGACCCCCTCTTCAAACTGGCATGGCGCAAGTCTCTTTCGCCGAGTGAGGGAGAGCGAATTGGGACGGCTGACATTCAGGCTGGCTGAATGGTTGAATATACCCTTTTTATTGTCCCATTTCAGATCACGTGTAAGGCACCCTTCACGAGAAGATGCATTGATATGGAAATCTCTTGAAGAAAGACTCTTTTTCCTGTTTCAAAGGATTTGAAATGGCACAACAAACAGGATAGTACAGTAAAAAGGTCCAGTCAGTACCAGTAGACTAAATGTGTAGCATTTAAAACCATTGATGATGCAGAGACATCAGCTGCGCAGTGTCATTTTCCGTAACGTATATATAAAAAGGACCAGGGTGTATAGAACAGATTTCGTATGAGTGGGACAAACTACAGCACTGACTACAGCACGGTTACCGTACGGCATGCCGTGACGTTGAAATGGTTTCCCATGCATTGTTTTTGACCTGCTGATCCAATCAAATCACAGAGTTATAGTACAGCACGGTTACAGCACGGTTACGGACATGCCGTAGTTTGTCCCACTCATACGGAATCTGCTCTACTAGTCACAGTATATGTGCATACGCGTGGGTTCTAACTTGAAGGTCACGCAGTATAGGTCACGCATCAGACGATCTACGTCATCATAATTGTTGTGACGAAGGCCTGCACTTAAGATGGGCTTGCGCTCGAAACGTCAGTTGGAACTCGCTTAAAATAACTCGTTCAAATACCGTCCCTAATCAACTCTTAGTTAGCGTTGTAGTTGTTGTTATATAAACAGTCGTACGATTATCCAGTCTGCAGGTTTAAAAGTGAAACAGGCACACAATGGAAATCCTCTTGAAATATTTCTCTGGTAAAAAGATAATCGAAAAGCCGAGAAATATAGTGCTTTTTTTCGGCGTAATGAAATGCAAGTCTTACCGCCCTTACCACTATCTTTTCGGACTTTATAGTTGACGCCAGTGACCTTTTCCAAGACTGATCTATAATTACTGTAGGAGACATTGGCCGTTTTTAGACTAGAGACGCATAATACATCTAGACGTATTTGGGCAAAGACTAGTATATAAAAGGTAGGACGAAGTTGAGACGACCTTCACGATAAATGCCGCCATATTTTTGGGAGGGAATGGGTTCTACTTGCTGTTGTTCTTTTGGGCAAAGAAAACATTGTGTGTCTTCTTAGTTCGTCTAGTATAAAAACGGGCATAAGACGCATTATGCGACTGGACGAAGTAATATAAGTTCGATAGTGCGTCGTTTTGGCCGGATTATCAAACTTAGTTCGTCGTATAATGCGTCTTGTGCCCATTTTTATACTAGACGAACTAACAAGACACACAATGTTTTCTTTGCCCAAATAACGGCGTCTTATACGCATTATGCGTCTCTAGTATAAAAACCGGCCATTGGCTACGATCGCGCACTGATATAGTAACGAGATATATCAGAAGTGCGCATTCACTTTTGGTACTGAGCGGTGATTCCTTGGTGGGTTACTTTTCTATGATTTAGGGAACACGCGTGACAGGCCGGCCTCATACGTTATACAAAATATGAGCCATGCAGGACGACTTGCATTTCGACGTACCCTAAATGTTGTCTTTCCCAGTCTTTGTCGATAGCTCTGAAATCGACGTACGCGAGCTGGATGGACTGGGTCGATCATTGATCAGTCGTGCGGACTCAACTAAGAAGAACTCTGTCGCGGTTGATAATATTTAAGTTGAAAATACAATCATACAATATAATACTTATTTAACGTGGATGTACGCCTAGCTTCCAGCTCGTTCACAGGTACTAGGCTCTACAACACCAGATAAAATAAAAATATGTATAAAACATTAATGTACAATAATTATAAAAAAGAATATATTTAAAACTTTTAAAAAACAATTCTAATTCTGATTAAAGTATCAGTATAAATAGCAAGATGGCTAATGGGTAATTAAAATGTCGTTAACTAAGTTTCCCGATCAAGAACTCTGCAGTCGTGGCATTGTGAGCTCTTCCGAATACCATTCTTTACCTAATAAATTGTCGTGACTTAGTTACCAATGTCTTCATTGTCAATATGTTCAGATTTTAATTAACTTACCTTTGTTGTATTTCGGAAATTAGAACGTGACTCGGTAGTGAACTTATACCATGTTTGCTTTTCATGCTTGCGTTCGGGTATTATTCCATTCCATGGCCTTAATCTCTCTTTTTACCTAGCTATGTTTCATTCACCTCGATTTTCCAGCACTTTCTTAAAGAAAAATCCTACTGTCGATCTCTTTTTCTACTGGTTACTTTTCACGACAAATGTTAAGTCCGATGATTATTTTCAATCCAAGCATGTTTTGTTATTATTTGTTATCATTATTAGTTTCTTGTTATAGAGGGCAGTCTTATATCCGTTAAACATTTTCGAACAAATAGTTCTAAATAGCGTTAGTTAAACAATAGAAAACAAATGATTTAGTACTATCTAGTGCAAAACTTGTTTCACGGATAATGACTGTGCTGTACTTGTTTCCTAAAGGGACCTCTGATTTAATAGTCATTTACGTTCGTCTCTATATCATCGGCTCTGCGTATATCATGGTCTGGTGAACACTTTATTGATGAGGCTAGAAAGCCAAGTACTGACTTCACTACTGGTTTTGGTAAAATCAGACGTAGCAGATAAGTCACGAACGTCTGATCAGCCGGTCATCCTCCAAAAATAAGAAACAAAAATGGCTCTGTTTTTCAAAGAAATGCATTTCTCATGAAGAATCCATCCCAATCGGTAATAAAACTTAACAAACATGTGGCTCTGGGCAACCTGTACATGTTTTTAGTGCAAAATTAACGCTTCCAGGAAAACGTCAGTTTTCTTAATTTAGTATCACTAGCTGGAAAACCATGCTTACTAATCCCTAGTTAATTAAGTTGTCTAGCATAATGACTTATGTTCCTTTTACTTTGCGTCACGTTTTATTTTATTGCACCTTTTCTCGTTATCTTCCTCGTTCGTGACTGAATTATTTGCCATTATTCCAAGTTTGTTTTAATTATAATGATTTCAATTTGAGTCAGCTCTGGTTGATTAAGTTGTTATTTTATTTTGATTGACATTAATGACAAGGCCGAGATGTGCGTGTGTGTCGTGAATCGGTTCACTGCTTCTATTTGTTAGCGTGTGTCATCATGCGTGTACCGGCATGTTAATAGCACGCACGTACTCAGTACGGTTGTTTGAACAAGTGACGTTGCAACACCAAATATAAAGCGCATCAATTCGAGGAGCATGTTAGTCACTCTAAATAAGTCAGTGTAGGAGATTGAGTGTGTAGTGTATGATACACTTTCAGTTGATGCAGAATATGTGCAAGGAGAATAATCCCCAACCATCCGCATTAATGCTCCGACGGAGGCTCACAAGAGCGAAGACTGCGTTTGGATATGTTAATTCTAAGGACAAAGTCCAGGTAAGCACTGGACTGACTGAACAAAGCCGATCAAACTTTCCGCAGCTTGTTGAAAAGAAGTCCACGGTGGAAGCACAGACTGAAGAATGCAGGCGACCTGTGTTAAAGATGCCAGCGCGCGGCTGTGATGTTGTAGAAAGTAGTTCAAGGCCAACGACGGCGAGAAAGACACTGCCAGAGTACCAAACGACGAAATTCTCATCTCGTCGCGTTATTCGCCGCACTAAAACAGAGGAACATCTTGTACCCATCAGTCGAACAGCCGAATCCTTAATTGATATTAGAAATGGACTAGTGAAAAACGGTTGGGCGTCAGGCGAACGGCTACCCGTCTGCGAGGGAGGAAGAGAAGAAAGAGATTACGAATCAAGTCTACTAAGGAGAATTCAGCCCAATCCAGATATAAGACTATCCCAATCTTTTCCACTGAGAAAGGAAAAAGAAGTTTTGTTCTTCCAGCCTACAAATAAGGCATCGGCCCACCCAAGTGAAGAAGTGTTTGCGACAGAAAGTGCAGTGTATGATCTTCAAGGTGGAAATAAGATGGGAGAGGAACAGATCAAAACGAACTTCACCCGTGCACAGCACTTGCCAGACATTTGCTCTTCAAACTCAAAGTGCAACCAGTCTAAGGTCACGTCCAGAGAACATGACAGAACTGTAAACAAGATGGTCGAGTTTCAAGCTCTGCAATCCTCCACCAAAACTTCTACCACAATAAACATTTCAGCAACAAATAACGGAAGAGTATGTCATGTTACGGTTCTCCCTGGACTTGGAGGAGAATGTTGTGGCGATGACACCCACAGCCGCAAGTTTAGTACAGCCATGGGAAAATATAGGCAGTTCGAAGAGCACGTCAAGCAAGCTGATAGGGAGTACGACAAGTTTGAAGCCAAGGCTGCCATTTTAATGAACTGGATAACAAGTCAGACAATACAGGAGTCTTAGCTTAGGATTAATAATTAAATACGCTGAACGGCTACATGTTTAAGAACAGACTTATTGTGATTATTGAGGCCACTGACGTGATGCGTGAACTTGAATGAATTCAAACTATGGCTTGGCAAATTAATTAAAAATGCAACTTGATGTTGAGCTCTGAAATAAAAAGAACAATAGAAAAACAAACTAAGAAAGAAAACATTTAAACCTTGAAGATAGATCAATGAGCTATTTATTTGTGGCATGAAAGAATATACTGGTATTAAAACTAAGATTGATAATTGGCCAATCACTCTTGTTCCTTTAGGAAAGGTTCGATTTAATGCACCTATCAATGTTAAGCCGCAGGGGGGGGAGGCCGGGCATAGGCGGGGGATTTGACATAGGAAGTCTGTCCGTGGTGGGAAATTTTGATCGTCTATCGAAGCCCAGGGGAGCCCAGGGTCGGGTCTTTTGACTTTTGACAGTTGGAGGCCAGCGAAATCGCTGTGACACCTGTTCTGAAGATATGTAAATGAGACAAGGGCAACCAACGAAGTTTTCGGTTGAAAAGCTGTTCGGAAGAGTAAGTTAGCCTAAAACTTTCGGATTTGAAAAAAAATTCCCTAGAAATTTTTTTATGAAATCGGCTGCCTAGAAAATTTGTTTTCAATCCCTAGAAAATTATAGAAGAAAAGGGAGACTAAAAGGTTTCCCCTAAAATATTCGTGCGTATTCGTCTGATCAATAGAGTAAGAACGATCCGGAAAAAATCTTGGTTGGAATGAAAAAAAAACATATATTATCACAAATCATTTAGTGAAGCGGCCACCTAAAGTTTTCGAGAACACATTTTCATTCTCTAAGAAATTCTGACATCTAAAATCCGAACGAATAAACCTTTAGCAAATGGAGGCCACCTAAAAGAATTGCCGAAAGGAAAAAAGAACCCCTAACAAAATCGTACCTCCACAAAACTTTGCAACATGAAGTTACTTGAGCTAGAACATTTTTGTTTATGTTCTAGACTACTAACAAATTCGTAGGCCGGGAATATTTTTCCATAGTATTTTCGGTTGACGCGATTTCCACCTAGAAAATCCGAACAGCTAATGAGCTTTCTAGAATACGTCAAAAGACATAGTAGGCGCCTTAAAATGGCTAGGTGAGCTGCATACAACTGGTTTCAAACGAATTTCAAAAAGTACTCGTTGGGTGCCCTTTATGAGACTTGTTCAAACCTCAGAATTAGTTGTGTAAGAAAAAGCAGCTGTAAAACAAGACATTTTTTGAAGCCCTGAAATGAATTCCTTGATCACTGTATGCTTCAATACACCACGTCCCACCAAAACACTTTTTTGACCACCACTTTGATTTCGAAGCTAAGCATATTCAGGCCACCGATCGAGTTGTATCATTATACGTCCTATTAAAACTCCCTGAGATCTCCTAAGCAAATTAACACTCACTATTTCTATACTGAAGTTGCCTGTGCTATGAATCACGTATTCGTCACGGTCGATCTTCCAGCCCTCGGCATATACATCTTGTATATATACATGGGTAAAGATGCGGGATACTCACGTATCAATACACGTTCTTCATCATCATCGTCATTTATTAACATAAAGCCATGAGGTATCACATGCACTAACTATAAAATAATACTAATATATATATATATTTAAAAAATAAGCTATTTACAATCCTTATAGGAAATAATCTACTAAATTTAAGATGTCATCGAGCTATTTACAATTATATAAAAAAGTAAATAAATGAGAAATGAATAAATAATAAAATCTTAAATTCGATAATAAGTATCCTTAGTGAATAGATCTGAATACGTTCAATGAGTTCACACTTGAATTTATCTAGGGATGAAATTGTAGCAATGTTTGCTGGAAGGCTATTCCACTGAATCCTTAGCGGTCCTAGGGAAAAAAAGAGTACTTGAAAATGTCCTTCGTGCTTTGTTGGATTTGGAGTTTTAATGGCTGCCTCTTGTACGTGACTCATTAGAGAATTTTAGATACGATTTGCCGTCTATATCGATAATTAGTTATGAATAATCTTAAACATCATTATCAGACGGGATATCGGTCTTCTCTTTTCGAGAGGCTCTAGATCTAACTTATCAAGCGGCATAGATGTGACGTTCTATATTATCGTCGGTTCATCGTACGCGGATAGGTCTTTCTGTCGTGTTGGTCTCCTCAGGGGCAATTTATTGATATTATTCCATAGGGAACCGAAGAAATCTTAAAAAAACAAAACAATGTCGATGAAATAAGGCAATAAGTCATTTGTTGGTCAGATGTGAAAAAGCTATCAGAACAAGAGATACTGCATGTGGTTTCGCTGAGCAGCCGGCCGTTTAGTCCCTCTTTCTTATACTGAGTCATCAAGCTAAAACTAGAATCAGCAAAAGCTGAGATCTGCTCTCTCTGCTTGGGGTTTGTCTTTATGCCACAAGTATCATGTCTACCCAATAACTAAGCCCATTCTCCGACCGAGATTAGTAGCGCTGTACGAACATGCGGTTCTGGTTCACCGAAGCTCATATTGTCTGCTACGCCGAACCATAACTGATTAATAGAGTGGAATGGTTATGAAACCCAGCGACCTTCTTTCATTTTATATGTCTTTGTTCGCTTTTTTTCAACCGTGATCGTGCACACTGACACAATAGAAATTCCAATATGTTGATCAATCAGCCAATAGAAACGCGTGGGTTCAGTCGTTCAGGGGACGCTAATGAACTATGACCGTGCACAATCTTTTGTGTTAGCCCTTTTTAGCCCCTTTGAAGTTTGCCGGGTTTCCTAACCATTCCACTCTATTAACTATGGCCGAGCCGACCAGTCCCAATCCATGGCTGCATTCTAGTTCGAGCGCTTTTCGTGTTACTGTCAGGTTTAGCTAGCCGTAGCTGACAATGTACCAGCTTTGCTGCATCGGACTTCTTATTGTTATGTGCAATGCAAGCTAAACTAAAGTAAAAAGTCTATAAAATTTGTGTATTTTTTTTGCAGCACCATAAAATAGGATAGGACCATAAAAAAAATATAACCTTCATTTTGACACCGATCCCGCTTCATATTTCTTTGCGATAACTTACCTTTCCTTTGCCTTTTTCATTATAAATTTGTTCGTTTACACTCTGGGCAAAAAGGCGCACTGGCGCGCCCGCGTTATGTGTTATCCACAGGGTGTCCGATAGTATACGTTGAGAATTTACTCTCGACAATGGAGCATCATATCGCCACAGGATGCGATAAAGTATATTCACGGATAAGGATGGCCGTTAAAGTTTGTTTTAACCCTTGTCCTGCCGAGGTTTTAAAAGTGACATTTTAGCTACTTTAAACTGAACAGAACCCTCCCCCTAAAACAAAGGCAATAACTGTTGTCCTGGAAATTTCAACTGGTTGACACAGCCATGAAGATAAATCACAAAATGAAGAATATCCCTGCAAATAGTGGGTAAAAACAATTGACACTTTTCACACATATTGTACGAAGGAAAGTACACATCATTATGCAAATTAGACGTTACCATGGTAACACCCTACGCCTCAGGCTCCTTCAATGAGGAAAATAATTTTCCCAATTTCTCCTTTGCCAAACAATTTTTTTCTACTGTTGGCATATCAGAAGGTTTGGAACAGTGTAGGCATTGTATGTGAGTGGCTTAAAGTAAATTCTTTTCTGTAACAGTGATAAAAACTACAATTTTATGTTCAAGGTGAAAGGAGCCTGGGACCAAGAGTGTTTCCATGGCAACATCATGATTTCCACAGTGATGTGTATTTTCCTTAGTACCACACATATGCAAACTTTCAATTGTTTTTACCCACTATTTGCAGAGATATTCTTCATTTTGTGATTGTCTTACCTTATGACGAGATGAGATATTGACAAACAGAAAATGCAATTCTTCCTCATTTCGAAAGGACTTCAAGTGAGATCTTAATTTTATTGATGAAATTTCGCTTCAGTAGCACTTTAATGGAGGACATCATTAAGTCTGATGAAAGCTTGAATCAGCACTTACTCGAAGAACTGAGTCTGTGCATGTTATTGTGATGGAGAACGAGCTTCATTGCTCTGAATTTTTCACTCGTAGAATGGGCTAGGACTTGTAGCGTGGAGTGGGCTTTATAAATGGAGGTCTGGAGCCACCTATCATAGCTTGTTTGGAATATTGGACAACATTTACTTGCCATTGATTCTTTGAAGAATGAAAATGTGGGGAGGGCAATGCCGCTGTTTAGTTGGATCTCCCGGCATGCTTTGCGGTTAGAGTGGTTGAATTTAGCTTGCGGTAAAGTGCTTACGGATTGAATGGCTTGCTGCTGGGCAAGTTTAAGTGTTCAGGACAGAAAGTGAGGTTAGTGCAAACTTGAAAGCCTATATTTGATGTGGAACATGATATTTTTGTAAAAAAAAAGAATCTGAGGAGAAATATATTTTGTTGTAAGTGTCATTTTGCCCTTTTTTCTGAAATGAAATAAAAGGATGTAGATGAAATTATTAATTTTTAATATGCCTAATGCAGGACTGATTTATCTATACATTACGCAGTGTGGGAATCTCAGGGCTTTGCTCTTTAAACTTTGTAAGATTGAAACCATCAAAGTAACTGCATGTAACCATTAAAAAACGAGTATATTCGTCTTTAGCAGTACGAGAGTTAAAATCACCTCAATATGAGCACCATCACTTCCCGGCTAGCTTAACTTACTGATCTGACTCCATGCACCAGAAATATCTCACACAAAGGGAAAGGACACAGAATGGAGAGATATCTGAGATGTGGTAGATAAACGTATCAAACATTGTCAAAGTTCAGTTATATATTGATAATCATTGTGTGCATGGATAAAGCGACAACGAATTTACAACATGCGGGAATTAAAGCACTATATACATCTTGATCGTGGAAGTTATTTAAATATCTTGGTGTGAATTAATTTCAGTGAATATTTCTAGATCTACGCACATGGAACTCCTGATTTCCAAAGTCAACAAGCGATTAGGACTCATGAGGAGGACAAGGCACTTATTACCACAAGATGCTCGCCTGGGCCCGGTTCATGAACTCCCCGATTAGCGCTAATCCAGAGTTAATTACCATGACAACTAATATGTTTTGTTGAGAGTTAATCCAGGATTAGCGCTAATCGGGCTTTCAGGAACCGGGCCCTGACCATTTATAACACCCTGATGCTTTCACTGTTTGATAACTCGGACTTCATTTGGGGAGATAAGACTGAATAACACTACCCTTATGAATGCTCTTCAGTACGTGCTACAGAATAAAGACGCCTGGCTAATCAGCACTAAGCGTTCCGTTATCAGTACATGCACTCTTCTGCTACAGAAGCGCTAGAGGTCCTGGGTTGGAGAACGTACACGCCATCAACGGCGTCACTGAACCCATCGTTACGTTGTATTTCTATATTTTTAAATGTTGGAACCAACTGGTGGACTTTGATTTTAATTTACACTTAAACAATTAACAATAAAATTCATGGTTACAATATCAGAAATAATAATGGCTTATTACACAGCCTTTCCATTCTAGTGAATGATGGCCTTTCATCTGTGACGATGAAAATAAATACAATATAACAACATAAATAGATATAGATAATTATATGTGTAACCGCTTTTATATTTACTTACTTATTCCATTTAGCTAGTTAGGTTTTTTTTTCGTTTTACAGGGGACCCTGTTTTAAACATCCGGGTCAACTGCGGTGTATTTGCGTGAGGCAAAGTAAAGCGAAGGGTACCCGGGCGACAATGGCCGGTAACTGAGTGGTATTTAAGTGAGTCCGCTGTAAGGTGAAGGGCATCTGCGTGAGCCTCATTGTAATACTGGTATCTATGTCGACGGATTCGGCACGAGCCTGTCATGGTAGGGTTTTGGAATTTTGAAACCGGCGTGACTTGTGGGATGTTCCCCGGCTTTCCGTTGGACGAGAAAATGACTCCACAAGTGCATGTCTGAAAGGCCATGCAGCTCTTGTTTACTCCGATTTATCGGGCTGATTGGTAGTCATCTTCTTTGGATCAGGGTCCAGTTTTTTCTTTGTCGGCTATTTGTGACAATTACTTTCGCCCTGCTGAGAGTACTAAAGCTGCTATATAGTAAATCCAGGCCCTGGGCATAGGGAAGATGGCGCATTTAACTGACAATGTACTAGTGGTTTCATGGTTATAAGTGAGGTTTAATTTCCAGAATTCTATAGCGGGAGAACGTTTCGTTACATTCGATGTATATTAGATAGTCAAGGAGTGGAGGCGCAATGTCGTCCGCTTTGACATTTATAAACCCAACTGATTTGTATACTATATATTCTATACAACCACGTCGAGTCGACCTCGCAGACTTAGATAAGCAACGATGTGTTGCCGGTGTGGGTTTTATTATCATGATACTATCGCAGATTTTCAGTTGAGTGTAGTAAAACCAAACGCAAATTACCCACAGCCTACGAGGTCTTCCGCTCACTTCCTCCCCCTCCCCCTCTGATGGACTTCATAGACTTTCGTGTTCCTGACGTCATAATGTCAACCAATCAGAGCGAACTTTACACTTTTGGCAAAGTCTGGAATTTAAGGAATGTGCTCGCATATTTTTCCTGAATGGCGTTGGGGAAGAACTTGACCAGGTGTCGACCGAAATGGTAAAGTTTTCAGGTTTTCGAAACTATATGCAGAGCAGAAGAAAGCATTGGAATCATTCATTCATCGGAACGATGTGTTTGTGAATCTACTGTACGGGCTTTGGTAAATCACTAATCTTCCTCCGCTTATAAATCTCATGCATTTAATAGATCTTAAACATTCTCCTAGGTTTTTGGCTTTTAGAAGACCAAATCTTTCATGAGATATTATGATTTTTCTGCAGGAGTGAACACACATACTGAGTATGTCATGGAAAAAGTGTCATGGAAAAAGTTTCATGGCACTTGGGTGAATATTTTTGTTTTCAGAATTATGAACACACTTCCGTAATCACGTATGGCAATGGCATCTAAACTTTGCACAAAAAGTCCGGTTAAAACAATCTCTCAACCAAAAAACCTACACTATAGGACAACTTTAGGGTCTTGTGTAACTAATCGGCATACATATCAAGCTTCAAAACGTTTTAAAAATAAAAGTAAAAGCGTAAAAGTTCTAAGTTATGAGTAACAAACTTTACGGCATGGAATCGAGGCAGATATTTCTTGTATGCATTCTCATACAACTTGTCCTGCAAATACTGCACGCAAACGTCCGTTTAAAAAGTTCCTGCTCTCCAAAGAACCACAGCAGCTCAAACAGGAAATATTCTTACGCGTGTTCGTATTGGCTTATTGTAAAAACAAAGGTTGATGACGTCAGGAACACGAAAGTCTATGAAGTTCATCAGACGGGGAGGGGGAGGAAGTGAGCGGACGACCTCGTACCGTCTGAAAACCAGGCTAGCCAATCATAGGAGCGAGTAATCAAAAGTAACTCATAAATGGCTTCCCTTTGAGCCAATGACAAACCATAGCAAAACCAAAACCTTGCGTTTGGTTTTACTTTGAATTCTGATTGGTTGGTTTACTTTCTCAGCCAATAGGAGAGCTTAGTAAACGCAAAACCAAAACACTTCCGACACTCAATTGAAATCCGCTCTAAGCAACGATGTGTTGCCGGTGTGGGTTTTGCTAAAGCATGTTTATTATCATGATACTATCGTTGCACACATACGTATACGTATATCGTAGTATTAGTATTCTCATGAGAACTTTAAAGGAAGATATTTTAGAGAGATTGAGAAATACTTAAGAAATTTGGATTTCAACACTTATTCTGAATTAATTAGTTATTATTATGCTTCAGTCATTGTATATATCAATGTATAATTATATTTTATAAACTTATAAAATTATTACTTTTATAACCGAATCTCTTTTGCAGCCGTCGTGAGCTCTGTCACGCAAAACGCTCGGAGCTCCGAGCGTTGCGTGACAGAGCTCACGACGGTTGCAAAGGACACTATATTTGGGACCGGAAAAATATATTTTTTAAGATTTTTTATAAAAGTTTATTTGGAAGGAAGTCGCCCCACCCCTAGCCTGCTATGCAGACGTATTTTTTCACTCATAAATTCGAAGAAAAAAGTAACGTCTGTTACTTTTTTCTTCGAATTTATGAGAGTGAAAAAATACGTCTGCATAGCAGGCTACCCCACCCCATCCACCTTTCTTTCTGACGAGTTTAGCACTTTCATTCTGCTCCTTCTGCTCCTTGTCGGTTGAGCGCGCACCCTAGTTCTTGGCGCCTTTCCAGAAATCCCGGTTTTGGCGGTAAACACAACTGTTGCTATAGCGACGTGTACGTGTCCGCCATTGCATTGTATTTGAAAAATCGACAAGAAGACTCGTAAGCCTGCCACCTTTTGCTGGAAATTCGTCAATTTACAGCCACAAGGAACACGAAAGAAGGCACATGAGCCGTGAACTACATTGATAAGCATCCGTGAAATCACTTTGGATGTCTTTTGGGTTCAACGAGACGAGTATTGACCTGTAAATTTGTAAATAGTTTAGGAACAAGAAGCGCGGTTTTCGCAAGAAGTAAACAAGATGGAGTTCAACGACGTCCGCTTCGAGTTTATATCTGAATATGTACTAAAGACTATGAAAATGAAAGCCGATAAATGGGCTAAGCTACAAGGAAATGAAGATTATAGACAGGTCATATTGGACTTTTTTGAGAAAACAGAGCACAATACGCTTGTGATCTCCCAATCTGGCGCCGGTCAGTTAGTGCCAACCTTTGAGTTTCCAACGAGTATGAAGAACAAGGCTGTATACTATGTCAAGAAAGAAAAGGGGATGAATATCGGTAAAGACAATTATAAAACTGCTTTGAGTTACGGGGATTTATCTTCTTCACCACTGGATCAGTTATCGGCGCTTGTGGATGAGGTACGTACGAAACATTTCATGTTTTGTGGAGGCAATTGACTTTATTCAGTGACCAAGGGCCGTGATGGCGTCAGCTTTTTGCTGCAAACAGCAAAGCCTTCACTTTCCTCGTATTTCACAATTTTCTCCAAAAAACATGACTTTGAAAGCATCAAAAATATTATAAGATATAAAAATATACTTATAGAAGCGAAGTGTTTTATTTCTTTTCGTAAATTCTCCCTACCAATAGTATAACAGGTAACCGGTCGTTTCGCCCGAGAGTCGTTTCGCCCGGAGTCGATTCGCCCGAGGTCGAAGTCGATTCGCCCGAATCCAGTAGTCGATTCGCCCGACATTAGATTAGTTGAAAAGTCGAACAGTTTTAACGAGAAAATCGAGAACCATTGGAAATGTACTTCAACCCAGGATGGAACCGGTCGATCGCCCACTTATTTAAGTAATCGAAATAAAATAAATTGAAACTATATTGAGTATTTTGATTTACTTTACAAAATACCCCATAACTTATATCATTTGAAAGCTTATAATGCATACTATCCCTTTTAAAGCATTTTAGCGATGCGATTTCAAGAGAGCATCCAAAACTAGAGAAAAGGCTATTCAACTCGTTATGGCGTCCTCGGTTGTTATGACGCCAAAGCCGACCGAACTTATAAAAATTCAGTTCACAACTTATCTGACTTCTACACCACAAAATACCCCATAACTTATATCATTTGAAAGCTTATAATGTATACTATCCCTTTTAAAGCATTTTAGCGATGCGATTTCAAGAGAGCATCCAAAACTAGAGAAAAGGCTATTCAACTCGTTATGGCGTCCTCGGTTGTTATGACGCCAAAGCCGACCGAACTTATAAAAATTCAGTTCACAACTTATCTGACTTCTACACCACAAAATACCCCATAACTTATATCATTTGAAAGCTTATTATGCATACTATCCCTTTTAAAGCATTTTAGCGATGCGATTTCAAGAGAGCATCCAAAACTAGAGAAAAGGCTATTCAACTCGTTATGGCGTCCTCGGTTGTTATGACGCCAAAGCCGACCGAACTTATAAAAATTCAGTTCACAACTTATCTGACTTCTACACCACAAAATACCCCATAACTTATATCATTTGAAAGCTTATAATGCATACTATCCCTTTTAAAGCATTTTAGCGATGCGATTTCAAGAGAGCATCCAAAACTAGAGAAAAGGCTATTCAACTCGTTATGGCGTCCTCGGTTGTTATGACGCCAAAGCCGACCGAACTTATAAAAATTCAGTTCACAACTTATCTGACTTCTACACCACAAAATACCCCATAACTTACATCATTTCAAAGCTTATAATGCATACTATCCCTTTTAAAGCATTGTAGTGATGCGATTTCAAGAGAGCATCCAAAACTAGAGAAAAGGCTATTCAATTCGTTATGGCGTCCTCGGTTGTTATGACGCCGAAGCCGAACTATGACGCCGATCTATGTGATTGAATGGTTTGAATCCATGTGATTCTTTGATCGAACACTGATTAAACTACAAACCCATTGAACTGAATTTCAATGGCAGTGGTTTCAACAGCGGCTACGCCCAAATGACCCAACAGAGTTGAGGTTCGAATTACAAGAGGATTGTATCCCGACTGACTTCCTCCGGGCGGATATTCACGTGAAAGAGCGACGACACCTAATATTCGCTACCGCTCAGCAGCTGGAGCTGCTTGCAAACGCCAAGTGCTGGTATATTGACGGAACCTTCAAGCTAGTCCGCCACCCGTTCACCCAGCTGCTTACGTTGAATGCCTTCGTGAGGGCTGGGGACCACGCCAAGCAAGTCCCCCTGGCGTTTGTGTTGATGTCGAGTCGGGAAAGAAGACCAAAGATTACAAGAAGGTAAAAAAATAACAAATCATTAGAAAAACTAAACAAAGGCAAAAACTAAACTAGACAAGGGATCATATACGTAAGAAATAACATTTCTGTGTGTTTGTCTTTATTTAGGTTTTGAAAAAGATCATAGAGTTATTGCCGCGACTGCCGTCGGTATCCAGAGTGACTCTGGACTTTGAGAAGGCCTTGTGGTCTGCGGTGAAGGCAGTGCTACCGGCATCTGTCATCATGGGATGTATCTTCCACTGGACACAAGCACTGTGGAGAAAGGTTAGTACAGGGAGCAAAAAAAAAAAACTCCAAAAGACTAACAGCAGAGGGGGGAAGGAATCCAGTATATACTGCAACTAAAATATATAATATCAGTTTTATTAAAATATAATTTCATTTACAGGTGCAAGATCTTGGTCTGGCTAATGCTTACAGCGAGGATGACGGCTCCCACCGTTATATACGAAAACTGATGGCGCTACCATTCTTGCCGGCCCCAGAAATCCCCACCGCATTCCAGAGGCTAAAGCTACAGGCCTCCTCTGACCCCGTCATAGCGCTCGTCAACTACGTCAGCAGCAACTGGGTATACAGCACCACATTCCCACCCAAGGACTGGAGCGTGTACGGTCAGGCCATACGTACAAACAACGACATCGAGGGATGGCACAATGGCCTGAACCGTCGCGCTTCAGGGAGAGTACACCTTCGCTTCTACCTACTGGTACAGTTTTTACACCGCGAGGCGATGGTGAGCGCTGTCCAAGTACGACTCGTGTCTGAAAATAAACTAAAACGCATACAGCGAAAGAAGTACCGCCTTCTCCAGGCAAAGATATTTGATCTATGGGAAGAGTATTCTACAATGACAAAGACCGCCACCCAGCTCCTAAAAGCATGCTCGCACTTGAACGGACCTGTATTTCCAATGGTTCTCGATTTTCTCGTTAAAACTGTTCGACTTTTCAACTAATCTAATGTCGGGCGAATCGACTACTGGATTCGGGCGAATCGACTTCGACCTCGGGCGAATCGACTCCGGGCGAAACGACTCTCGGGCGAAACGACCGCAATTCGTATAACATCATGACACAAGGGCATATTTTGTTTTGGCACAAAATTATGTCAATGAGAGGCTTTATTCAGCAAAGTAAATCCAGAAGTAAAGAATAACTAAATAATACCTAGTGCCAGAAAAAGCCTCTCGACCCGATAACCGGGTGGGAGGGTAGGAAAATTATCGAGATTAAAAGCAATATACAGCAACAGTAAAACAACGCGATACTGCACGTGAAAGCCGGAGCCAACTGAGTTCTAAGCCTAACAATATCATTATAAAGTCGTAACATGATACTAACCTGTATCTGTAGTAATGTAGTCTAATCTATTTACATGGTGTCGAATTAAATATTTTGAAAGTTATCCAAAATAACACAATTCCTAAGTTGTTTATAAATACATGTTGTATACAGGGCAGTGATTTTCAAGTGCTGGAAATAATGATTTTTTATATTATCATTATATCATCATTATATAATTTATATGCTTTATATAGTACCAGTAACCTGAAGGATATTTAAGGGTTGGACTGGCATGTGTGTTTTAGTGACATGCAATTACAGGCATGCACTGACTGTATGATGAACAAAAAATAATGAATACGTACTGTACTGCATGAGGCCCTGCAAGGCTAAATGCAGTATGTAGAACTTTTTGAGTTCATTGTATGGCAAGTGCCAGTATTCAAGGGTTAGAGACTAGCATGTGTGTTTTATTGACAAATACAGGTACGTGCTGACTGTATGACGAAGGCCAAATGCAGTATGAAGAAA
The DNA here is from genome assembly GCA_030867875.1 of Actinernus sp. WN-2022. Lineage (NCBI taxonomy): Eukaryota > Metazoa > Cnidaria > Anthozoa > Actiniaria > Actinernidae > Actinernus > Actinernus sp. WN-2022. The sequence continues at coordinate 74,369,804 of JAOWCC010001634.1, read as the reverse complement.
TGTTGAGTTCATTGAACAAGTGCCTGCATTTGTCAATAAAACACAAACATAAAGTCTCTATAAGCTTTTAATATTCTAACTGAGTACACGGCATGCTGTGGTCATGCACCAAAACAATCACTTCCATTAGCCAATCACCTGCTTGGATTTTGTACACAAAGTTGGAATATTAATTTGCTATGGGCACCAACAAAACCTGGATTGGATTGGCCTGGATCGGATCATTGATCACATCGGACTTGGATCACATTTATGGATTGAATTATATTTTTCTCCCAACAAAAATCAAGAACCAATTTGTTTATGTCACTTTTTATGTTTTGCTTTGACAGCTACAGTAAGTATAAATTACAAAATTAATGTGTATCTTTATCTTTGCCCTATTACAGTCATTTCCTCCAGCATTTCCCCCAAGTTTCAAGCAAAAATATTTTGTTGGGCGAGTCAGTGAGTTCAGTTCTATAAACTGGAAAGCTTTGTGGGAGAATTTCACTAATTCAGTCTACCGTAACCCACGTTAAAATATTGATTTCATGACACAAAAATGCAACCTAAAAAATTATTGAAGGCTGTGAAAGGGCCCCAAACAGTTTAATCAAGACTAAATTATACTCGATATAACGATGTTCCCGGTATAACGATCAACATTTGACAGCCCGGCAAATGTTACAGTAAATGTATGGAGAAAACTCCCGATATAACGATCGATATTCGATATAATGATATTCTCGATATAACGATCACAATCTGGCAGCCCAAAGGCAGGCATCCCAGACCTCCTATATTTCCTATATATCCTATAATTTGTATAGGATCCTATAAAGAGCCTATATTTCAAGAAATCCTCCTATATTTCCTATAAATAGGATGTATGCTGAGTGATACATTTATATTTTGCACTTTTTAGCATTTTTGTTGTGAATTAACAAAAGCAAAATTCTTTCCTTTCAATAAAAAAAAAACAGGTTTGATCAAACACATTAAAAGTTCACATGTTTTAAAAATTGTGTGTTTATTGTTTACTATTTATTGTTTGAAAGCTATTTTAGCTCCTATAAAGTACCTATATTTTGGAAAAAAAACTTATATTTTCCTATATTTAGAACTTGCACAGCCTATATTTCCTATCAAATTTGTCCAAAAAGTGGCTGGGATGTATGCAAAGGTAAAATTTACCCTGATATAACAATTAAATCAATCATCGCGCGATGAAAAAGGAGGCTAAACACTTGAAAATATGTGACAATACTTTAATCATTGCATAAGGACTGTAATCTGTCTGTCAACAGCTTGTTACGATAGGGATTACACAGTAATCGCAGTACATCGCCGGTACATCGCCGGTAGCTAGCTATAAAGCCACTTTATCCTCTTTGTCTTTAATCAATTCTATTAGCTTTTTCACTTTTGACGGCTTCTTGTGCTCAAAAATATAGGTTGCTGGAATTTCCAAACCAATGCCTTGATTCCTTCGCTTTCCAGTCACTCTGACAGAGATCTGCCCGCCATACTTCAAGAATAAATGAAACACGCGTGACAACGTCAAAGGCACATGGCCCACGGTCTCTGGAGTTTCTTCTTCGCCCTGCACTCGTTTAACTGCAACGGCATGAGTGTCATGTGGGTTATCAGGCTCGTACTGTGGCAAAATAATAATAAAGTCTTTTGAACAACGTAGTTTCACGTGAAATCGATAAGAGGATCCGGCCAGTGTCAGTACATGTAGTGTTGCAATGGACGCAATGGGTTAACAATAATTGTCACGCGTCAAAGGACTTACAATGTACCTCGCAATCTAGAACTTCACCTATAGCTGCGTCCCAAATTTCCTTATAAGCGTGGTTGCCTCGAATACAAGATCTGAATGAATATGAAGCTGTATTCATGATTGTGCTCGAGTGTTTTAGTTTTTGTGTGTTTTTTTTTGTTTAATAGGCAAATGCGTGAACTCAAAAAGGAACATTATACGGACAATGATCAAGTCGTTATTTCAAATGTTAAAGTTTTATAGTTTTACACTAAGTGTGTACACACAATACTTGAAGTTTATCCTTGGAAAGATGGAAACCAAGTGTTGTACTTTACAAATCGTTTAGTAACAAATGTGTAATAATAAATTCCACAAAGAAATCAATGAAAAATCAATTATTAACAATACCCTGATATAACGATATTTTTGGCTCTTTTCCCCAAAAATCGTTATATCGGGAATTCGTTATTACGATCTCCCGATATAACGATCTAATTTGTCGGTCCCTGGGCACATAATTTGTTATATCGAGGTTCCACTGTAACATGTATTTCCCTCGGTGTCAGTGACCAGCGGTGGATATTTATCTCACTGCATTGCAGCTACGTAAATATCCACCATTTAAGTCACCTCCACTTTGGGGAATAATAAATTGTTAACTATTAATACTTGAAATGCAGAAGTCTCACGACTATGCATTTTCATCATATGATTTAAAGTGTTTATGAAACCAAATTTTGCATCCTTATTTTATTGCAGAATAATAAAGTTCATTCTTTTCTGATTGTCAAGAGTATATTTATTTTTCAGTTCAGCCTTCGGAAAGGTCTCTTTTTTGCCATTCAAATTGACTACTTTATGCTTAAAACTGTCTGGGGCCTGGAACCAAATCCGCCATTACAATGACGTCACTGTGAGGACTCGCAAGTGACAATTCCTAAATATGATCATGTAGGACGACACACATTTCTACAAAAAAATACAATATAATAAAGCACAAACAATTCAATACAAAAAAATGAAATACAGTAGAACGCAACACAATACTTAACAAATAAAAGATGGTTCTCCTTGTTCTATAAAAAAGTTTTTTGCACGCTCGAGGTCTTGAAAAACTGTGGATGCAAGCAGAACGTGGGTACATGTAGATTTAGCAGCATTTCAAGACCTGGAAAGTACATTATTTTGTGATAGAACAAGGAGAACCATCTGTTATTTGTTTTATAATTATATAAACTTCAATCTAGACGAAGGAAAGTAAGCTACCTAATTTTAAGTACCCAAATAAAAATCTACTAAGCAAATAAACTGACTACAGCGAAAACTCCATTTTACTGTACTCGAGTTGTTTACAACATTTCTCGTCACTGATTGGTTCAATTCTGACAGCTTGACATTGACGATATGAAAACTTGTTTCTTATTGGATGAAATAACCTGCTATAAAAAGAACATGTCGATTGATAAAAATGAAAGACAGAAATTGCAAGACTGCCGGCCGCAAATGGGCTGTAAAATTGTCAACTGATCAAAACTGTTGCAGGAAACACAAGTGCTTTCTTTTTACAATGTATGGCCAGCACAGGAGAAGTTAATCTGCACATTGTGATAGTGTTGAAAATGCCTGATGGAAAAACATTCACAGAGAAAGCGTTTATAATATAGCGAATTCTGAGACTGAGTTACGTAAGTTGAGGTTCCCGACTATATTTTCTACAACAACTGCATCGTTGTCAGACACTGGCTATTTATTCTGTGGTCTGAAAAAGGATATTTTCATTATCCCAAGGAACAGTGTTTAACTGCTGCTCTGATGGCAGTGAGTTGCGTAGCTTTTGAGGCTCAGTTCGACTATACGGCTTTCAAAATTCTGGGTTCTTTGCAAGTTTTATCGTCCGTTTTTCATTCACCAACATTTAGGATCCTCGGCTTAAACAAATTTCTACAGGAAACCAGAGAAACCCTATATTGTATTGTTTGCCATTCACTGTTCTGGCTTCAGCATAAAAGTACAGGAGTATTAAAGTTATCGCCGAGTTCTTGGTGAGTCATTTCTTGTAGTTGTGTTGTATCAAACTGTGAATGAGTAAACACTGTATATAATGTCCATTCTTTTTTGGCGTAGGATAAAGTTAAATACGGGAAGAAAACCAAGGCCACCATGCAGCCACAATATCTTCCACCTCCTCGCTTATTTTTAGCTTTCTCTGAAACTTTGTCGCTGGAGTCCGCCCTGTTTGTAACAACGAGTCATCACAGTGACGTCACGCAGCTCATTTGGTCGCATGGCAAACGGGACAGTTTTAAGCATAAAGTAGTCAATTTGAATGCCGAAAAAGAGACCTTTCCGAAGGCGGAACTGAAAAATAAATATACTCTTGATAATCAGAAAAGAATGAACTTTATTATTCTGCAAAAAAATAAAGATGCAAAATTTGGTTTCATAAACACTTCAATAAAGTTAGAATTCCTGGTAGTGTACATGCAGATATACAATGTAAGATCTGGACTATTGGGTAGTTGTAAAAGGCCTAGTTTTAAACATGTAATGCAAGCCATTCTTTCATAATATGCATGGATCATGTATCTAATGCCAATACTAATGGTATATATTTTTTCATGTTTTTATTATTTCCCTTTCCTGCTTTCTATAGTTAGTTTTTAACCTTTTTCTCTTGCCTAGATCCTTGTCCCCATACTCTCTAATCCACGTAACCATGAACAGTGGCCAGCCGTGGTGTCTCAGGATGTCATGCGTCATGTGCATCAACTCAAAAGTAATGTCTATGTTATTGCCGGTCAAGTTAAAGGCAAGACGTTACTGCCTCTGCCTGTTGGCTCAGAGCAGGTCTCTGATGCAGTCGAAGCAGAAGAAAGGTCTGTATGGCAAATCACAAAAACCTATAGATTTTACACAAAGTTCTGTAAATGTAATAATAATATCCATTACAGAGTTGAGGAAAGGACTGGGACCGAGTCTCAAAAATTAATCTGATTAACATCAATAAATATCACACTAAAATTAGTAGGTTTACCGAGGTTGAGGAAGATTAGTTTGATAAATAAAATATACATGTAAATGTGGATAGCTTTCAAAAATCGCAAAAATAAGAGAGAATGTAATGGCATCCCTCAAATCCGAGTTACATTGATTCTCTATTAGTTTTGCAATCTTTGAAAGCTTGCTATTCAGTAAAGTGTTTATCAAAACATTCTCAAACCCACTAATTTTAGTGTCATCTTTCTTGTGATGGAGTTCATTTCTTAATTGGATTAGTTGTTGACACTCGCCCTAAATCCTCACTCTGAAATGGCTAATATTAGTAATAAAATCCCAAGTAAGTGACATGCATGAGTGTGTATTTAAGCAATAGACCACATGTTCTATGTGTTTACTGGCGAAATAAAGCATGCAGGATGTTGGGAGAGCACAAGAAATGCTTGAAAATCACAAGCGGAAGGCCCATGATTTTCAAGCATTTCATGATTTAAAGTGTTCTCCCAACATCCCAAGTTCTTTATTTTGCCAGTAAACACATTGAAATGTGTGGTCTATTGCTTTTATGATATAACTACGACTCAACACAAGCAGGCATGCTGATTTCTATGTGTTTTAACCAGAACAGTAGACTATAGAATTTTTGAGTCTATAAGCCAATCAGAGCACTCATACTATCTGGGTTACCGGTATATAATATAATACCAGCCTAGTCCCAAGGCCTTCTGGCTGGTATTTAATTGTCTGAGTGGGTTAACGGGATCTCTGTAGTTTGTACTGGCTTAATTGTGATGTCACCGCTCACTGTCACTGATAGTGCTCCCAAAGCAATTATATGATGCGTGTATTTGCAGGCTAATGCATGCATTATAGAGCATGTTTGATTGACAGTATTGCAGAATACGAATAGATGGATTACTAGTTCAGGCACATTTTTAACTGACTAAGTTACAACTGCTTGCTGACATATGATATTCAGGATACACTTACTACATTTGTATTCCAGTGGCTAAAAAATCCTGATATAAACAAATTTCATTCTCATTGTGTATCCTTATTATATTCCAAAATACACTGTACAGTCAATGGAACACACCCTTAAAATAATGAAACAACAAGAACATTCACTGGTACATGTACACATGCATGTAGAGGCTAACAATGTGGTGTTTGTATTATTTGCAGAGGAGAGACATTTGATCGTAGCCTAGTTCACTCAATAGAGTCTGTTATCATTGACTGGAGCCATCAGATTCAAACAGTGCTCAAGAGAAGTTCTGCACAGCCTCTACTAGAAGGAATGAACCCAGGACCTTTAGTTGAGCTAGATTTTTGGAAAGCCAGGGCAACAAACTTAGAATGCATCTTTGAACAGGTGATCACAAATTGCTGGAAATGTACATCATACATATACATTTAAAAATGTATATTTGAAGGAATATACATGTGTCATTGTTAAGTTACAAATGTATGTCTACATTTATACATGTATTATCTCAGATTTTTCTCTTAGCTTACAGTATAAGGTAACCAGCTTTAGAATCACCCAGCCACTGTCTATTGGGAAATGTGCCATCCGATTGGCTAGCCAGGCACCGTCTATTGCTCAATAATTGATCATGACCATGCATGCACTGCAGACAAAAATCACTTTTAATTATTACTAGAAACATTTTTTTTAGTTTTCTTGATCGCTAAGTTGATAGAACAGTGGCTTGGTTATAATATACTAATGCAATTAGACTTGCTCATTCTTGGTTTCTATCGACTTTCAATATTTTATTGATACATGTAGTTGCCTTGGGGCTGCACCCCTCGCCAAGTATATGCTGATAGAAACCTCAAGCTTAATAGAACACAATACAAACAGTTTAGAATACTATCAATTAATGACTAAATAAAATAATGGTTTGGTGTTTCTTTTGACAATCAAAAAAGCTCCATGATGTCAAAGTAAGAAGAATGGCAGAGCTTCTAGAGAAGACACAGAGCAGTTACTTTCCAGCTTTCAAAAAGATCTTCAAAGATGTTGTTGCAGGTTAGTATACCGTACGTGCATATTTACAACGTTGGATATAGGGCTGTCATTAGAAGCCAGCTACCAGTAATTATTGCCAGCAAGTATGATGATCACCAGCTACATGTACTTTATAATGTATTAAAACTTAAAGCCAGAGTTGTAGCTTATGGCACAAAAAGGCTGGCTATATTTCAGAGTTGTCCACTATTAATTAGAAAATAATCAGGAAATAGGGGGGGGACTATACGGGGAGGGAAAACAGGTAGGGAAAACAGTCATTTTGGTATTTAAAAGGGCCTTTCAACATATCTTGAACAGACGCACCCAACAGCTGATTCATCCAAGTAGTTTAAGGGGTTACTCAAATGAAAAGTTTAGTAAAAGGTATATGAAAGGGTTACCTTTTCTGTCAAAAATGGTATATAAAAGGGTAAGAGTTTGGACCTTGGGGCAGAGCCTCCCCGTATAAAACTTTGTTGAGAATTAACTGACAGGTAGACTAAATTTCCAACAAAATCCCTGAATCATTCTTAACTGCAAACTTTTTTTTTATCATTTAGCACTGGATGAAGCAAGAGACATCACACTCCACCTAAAGCCCTTGCGCCGCTTGCTTGAGGATATGGAACAGTACGACTTCTCAGAGTTAAACAAGATTCTGCCAGCCATCTTGCATGTTGTTGGTTTGTTGTGGGCAAACTCTAAGTTCTACTGTTCTGCACCAAGAATTATCATACTACTACAGGAACTCTGCAACATGATCATCGACATGGTATGTACAAGAGTAGACTATTATATACGTACATTATGTACAAGCATGTATTTTATGTTAGTACTTTCTTAATTATCATATGCTTTGTATAATTATAATATTAATTATAATATACATCACGGGAGCATCCTAAGAACGTGCAATTTAATTGGCTGCTCAGCATGTTTGATTTTCTTTTAATGCACCATCGGCGATAATTTTTTCCCACATAGTTCAAGTTTTGTATTGACTATAAAACAAATAGAAGATGGTTCCCCTATGTCCTATGACAAAATAATGCACTTTTGAGGTCTTTAAAAGCTGCTAAATGCACCTGTGTTCTGCTTGTGCATCTGCAGTTTTTCAAGACCTCGAGCATGCATTATTTTGTTATACGTATTTAAGAAATACAGTAGAAGCATTTTGTATGTCTCCAAAGAGTTATAGAAACATTGGAGTTTGGGAGAATGAGAAATGACAATGGGAACATGAGCCCGAACAGCGAGTGTTTCAAGTTGCTATTTCAAGTTCTTCCAATTTTCTACAAGACAGTATAAAACTATAACTCTATGGGAAAACATAATTTTGTTCCTATTTTCTAGCTATGTAAAATGAGTAAAAACACGGTAAAACACTTGTTTTATATGATTGTCAAAACATAAGTTCTCCCAACTAGCTCAGATCAAGCATGTGCTCAACTTTCTATGTTTCTATAGAGTAATAGAAACACAGCTTTCAGCCAATTAGAGTGCACATTTCTGTACTATCAAATTTATTTAATTTATAAAATAATAATTATAGGGATTATTTGCTTGTCAATAAAATTTGTATGGCTTTACATGTTCGTTATGTGAGTACCAGAGCAGATTTCGTATGAGTGGGACAAACTACGGCATGTCCTTAACCGTGCTGTGACCGTGCTGTACTGTAACTCTGTGATTTGATTAGATCAGGTGGAAAAAAACAATGGGAAACCATTTCAACATCAGGGCATACTCATACAAAATCTCCTCTATTTTTTACCTACATGTACTATATATCACATGTAAAGCACATGTATGGACATGTGGAAGGGGGAGTGGCAATGAAATTGATTACACCCCCTATTAGGGGTTACAAAGGCTAGGTCAAATGCCATTTACATTCTGTCAGTCTTTGCTTTCCATGCAGTGAATTGCCAGACTTATACATACTCAGGTAAAGGCATAAAGATTATTACATGTTAAGAGCTTGATATTGTTTTTAATATTCACAAGTTTTTAATGCGATATTGTAAATGAGAAATAAATAATGCAATTTGAGCAGTCTAAATAATTTATTACAGGAATATAATATCACTGGCTACTTTGATCACTACGCACTTTTCCTCAAAGCTGTAAATATCTATTTCTTCTCTTTTCCCCCCATATATTATACTATATTATATGTTATGTTATGTTACATGTACGTTATGTTACGTTTGTTACGTTTGTTACGTTTGTTATGTTATGTTGTTATGTTATATTATACAGTCAATGCCAAAAAGGTTGTCCAGCAGAACATAATATAATACTATAATATCCATTGTTTTGGGCTATTGTCTAGACCAAGACAATAGGCCAAAACAATGGATATGAAAGTATTATATTATGTTCTGCTGGACAACCTTTTTGGCATTGACTGTATTATATATTCCACATAATATTATATCATTCCACATTCCATTCCACATTCCATTCCACATTCCATTCCACATTCTATTCCACATTCCATTTCACATTCCATTCCACATCCCATTCCATTATATTATATTAAGGACGGTGCCTACTAATTACAAACCAATTTGTTTTCTAAAAATCTATATGGATTGTTTGAACCACCTAAGGAGCTTTTGAAATCAGCATAGAAACCATTTTTTAATTCGATTAATATTTTGGGTTATCTGGCAAAATATTAGGGCAAAAAACGTTAGACATAGCATTCTTCACAAAGGATGCCAATCAAACCATTTATCTTACAATAACTTGTGACCATGAACAGACATAATTTTTTTGCTGAAATGGACATCAAGTTTCAATTTTATAAAGACAAAAAATATATGTAAACATTGTTTAGCTTCTATATTATAGATTACAAAAAGAAAAAATGGGGGTATCCACTCGTTTTATAAAGTTATGGGGATGGTAGACCTCTATCACTAATTTTATTTTCAAAAATTGATTTTTTTTACCAAGCCTTCCCTAGTAAGTCTGAAAATTGGTTTCTTTTATTGCATTCTGGGAGATTTTCAAGATGGCGGCGGGAAAAAGAGTCAGTCCTGTCTTTCGACTTTCTTCATTGAAAATCAAACCTGTTGCCGCTTCCTTTGTGCTCAAACCCCATACAGTCCTTCCTTCTTCATTCTTCTTTGGATTCCCAAGAGGTTTACCCGTTTTCACAAAGCTTATTTGACTGTTAATTCACACATTGTTTATACTGCCGAGTCCATGTTTGGAGAAACTGACGAAACTCAAAAGCATCGACAGGCCTAAAGCAAAGGCACTGGGCGAAAAGACAGCAGCGATTCATGGCAGTCCAAACAACCTTCATTCAGTTGGTCGGGTAAATCTCCTAAATCTACGATTCTTCGACCATCTCCCCACGATAAATCATCACTTAAGAGTTAAGATGGTCGGCTCTTTTAATACCATATCAGTTGAAAATTGTCTTTCGTGGCAGTGTAGTGGAATTTAAAGATTTCCCAAATCCCTCATTTCTCAAGCATATCTTTCGACCGTATTTTAAAATCCTTCATCTTTCTGTCTGTCAAATTACACATTCAAATAACACAGCTTTTTCAAAATAGTTCTGCAAATGGCCTGTCTCGCGGGATGACCCGCAGGATGCAAGATGTGCAGAACGGCGTGCGCGCTGACATTAGTAGGCACCGTCCTTAATATGTTTGTAATAAAAAAAAATAGTGCAAAATAAAATTAATCTGAATCTGACTTACTGTTGATACAGATTTTATTCACACTGATTATCAACCCTAAAATGTAATACCAGTTAACATAGAAGGGTGGGGCTGTCACAAAGTATGACTTGTGGCGGTAATTGTCTGTTCCCACCTTTGTTGAATGACATTTATCTCTCAACACCTCATTGAGATAAACGGATTAGTGATTATCGCGATACTTGAATAAATGGCCACGCTCGTGGCAAATTAATCCCAAGCTGGGTGGTGTCGCGTAGTTGATGTCTTCATTCACCAAACTGAGCTTGACGCTGGCATACAAAGCACATTTCACATATCGAGGCTGTGATTACACAGTAGCTTTTCTGGGTGCAACATAAAGAATATATTATGATTATGTTCATCAAATCTTTTTTTCAATTAACAATTTATTATTTATAAATAAATGTGTTTCTCTTATCTTTCTGTAGGCAAGGACATACCTGGACCCTGCTGAGATTTTCAAATCTGAGGCAGAGGAAGCTTATGAGAAGACACAGAAAGCCATTGTGATCTGCATGCTGTTTAGAGACACATTTGAAGATAACAGAAAGAACATTTCAAACTTCTTTAAAAAAGGCATGGATGTCAAGCCCTGGGAATTTGCAAGCGAGCTTATCTTTACAAGGCTAGACACATTTGTTGAGAGGTTACGTATTGTTGAGGTAAGGAGTTGACAATAACCCTTTCACCACCACACGCCATATATACTTGTATACATGTAGCACTACAGTCAGCATTTTCAATAACTTTTCACATAGCTGGCATTTAAGAAGCAGGAGAAATTCCCAAACCTCACGTCCTCTTTTCATAGTCCTTTCCATGGAGATCCTTACTGTAATTTGTCTGGGTACAGTAGCAGGCACACATATCCAGGGTACATAGAAAATTTTACCAGTGGCCAGCTCTTATTTAAAACTCTGACAGTATGCCATTGAGCTCTGTTTCACATGCATTTCTTCTTTACCAGGATGTGTTTTCTACAGCCATGGAGTTCAGCAAGCTAGAAAAGGTTGAGATAGCAGGGATCAAGGGTAAGATGCTGAGCCATCAGGTAGTGGAGATCTTTGAAGAGTTTAACGAATTCTTCGCTGTGTTTGGCAACCGCACATATGATGGGCTCGATGCTACAAACAGGGTGAGTCAATAAATTCATTCAGAAGCACATATTAATGGCTTGTTGTTTGTGAAGCACTTGGCTTATTTTTATTCTTAAAGGATTATGTTGGCACTTCAGAATGCACTTACATGCATGTACTACATGTACACTTTGTATTTGTATTTTATTGATTCGCCACTAATAGAATTTACAAAGTAAATAAATAAATGAATCACAATAATTATACAATAGGTTAGTGGCGAGGAAGCCTAAAAAGAAACCATTAAGGGCTTATGTGAATTTAGGCTTCCTCGCCTAAATTAGACTTTTATTGATGTTAGTCACTTACCATACGACTACTGTAACTGGGCCACTAGTAGACAACAGTAACTAAACATATTGCAAAACAAAAATAAAACATTCCAATATACAAATCCTAGCATATATGGTTTTCTTCATTCTAAAGACTTAGACTTCAGATCTAGTCCATCAAATTTGCCTTTTACTGGAAGGAAGCTCGAGCAAGTTGAAATGCTATTGTCTTGTACTCAACACTGATTGGCTCAAATAACCATAAGTTGAAATGCTCTATTTTTGTTCTACAATGTGATTGGTTCTTGTTGTCTAAGTGGCCCCAGTTACAGTATAGTCACCCTGTAATCGATGCATGTGGCTAAATGGAAGTTAACCTCAAGACAATGTTGGTCAGTGGTCTTTCCTCCTACTCTAAAAGTTATGCAGTGGTTTTGCAGGGGGCCTCTTGTGCATTGTTTGACCATATAAACCTCATTCATAGCATTCTTGCTGGTCTGATTGCTACTGGTAAATGCTTTGAGTTAAGTAGCTGATCGTCATGGATCATGGCTCCCATCTCCCTCCCTGATGGTAAATATTGGTGCCATGTGTATGTGGTGGACTGTGGCAGGGTTGCTGTCGATATCTTATTGTGCCAGAGGATCCGTGCATGATCATCAGTCCCGCACTGTAACACTTGGAGTTGGCATGGCTCCAGCCATTAGGGCACTTATCCCCAAGCTCATCCATTGGTGATGAGTTTATTAATTGAAACTAATTTTATAATTAATCTAGTAAATAGTAGTCTACAAATTGTATGTACACTGTATTATTATACAGTTTAGAGGCTTGATCATGTATTACTGCAGCAGTAATGTCACATTCATAACTGAATAGTCTAGTTTTGGTATACTTGTACAGCCTGCTGTGTGCATTGACTTACAGTAAGATGCATTTAGTATCCAATATATGTTGTTGTTGTTGAATCTGTATTCAGTATTTATGATTCTAAATTTTACTTTGGATGTACAGTACAATCGTGTAGCTTTCCCTGCCTAGACATGTCACATCAGTCATCATCAGGTTGTAATAGGGATAATGTTGCTCTCAACAGGAATTTGTTGATGACTACAACCAGTTCAGAGACAGAATTGCAGACCTTGACAGAAGACTGGCTTCTATTGTTTGCCAAGCATTTGATGACTGTGCAAGCAGTGAATCAGCCCTCAAGGTATAAATTATATGTCAGCTATAAAAGGAGTACTTACAGGTACTATAGCGAGAAGTTATATATGTATATAGATAGATAGATTAATATAGATAGATTAAGATAGATAGATAGATAGATAGATAGATAGATATATATATAATATATATATTTTGGTAAAAATAAATGATTAAAAACCCACTCAAATATGATCAAAAACTACTACATGGTAAGGTACAATGACCTCCTGAAATATTATATTCAAGATACAAAATATTCCTTTGGCTGTAAGCAATTTAATTGTAGTGATGATTTTGTATTCTTATTCTGTAATGTGGTCAATCAAACATACCCGTAATGATGCTAATGTTGACTCTTGTTCAAAAATCTTGTTGAATGAAGTAAGTACAGGTAAAAACAGTGAAGCTATATGTGGTACATGTACGTGTACTACGTAACATTGCAGTGAATAGTAATGCAATTGTCATTGGTGGGGCTGGAATTCAGGACTTTGCAAGAAATTTATGTTCTTGGGGTGGGGGAAATGTGGAGACTTTGCTTGTGGTATTTTTCATGGTAATGTTTTAATTGTGGGCTAGCTGTATGTACATGTATAGGAGGTACATTGCAAATTGATGGAAACAAGTTGTGCTTTCATTCAAAGATGGTTCCCTTCGAAGATGTTGAAAAGGTTAATAATTTTATTTAAATAACCAGCTAATTCAAAAACAGAACAAAGACGACATGTTAAGACTCTAAGTTGGAAGTTCAGTGTCCAAGGCTGCAAACAGAGCTTGAGAGCTCGGCTGCCAGGAACTCCTGGCAGCCGAACAGCCCAGCACACTGGGTCACACAAAAGTGGACAAGGGAGGGAGGGAGGGAGGGAAAGCCGTGAGCGATCGCAGCGAGTTGAAACTGAAAAGCCAACCCCAGGGCCGCGCGAGCGTGCCACAGGGCGCCCGGTAGTCGCTGGATCTTTAACCATGCCTAAATTACATTTAGTCTCGAATATATATATATATATATATACAGCGAATTTCAAAAATTATGAGGTGACCAACATATCAACATATCGGGTGCATTGTGGGAACAATTACTGACCCTCACAGAGACTGACGCGATAATGGATACATACTGTTAATGTACATCTAAGGGTTTTAGATGTACATTGTAGTAACTAAACAAAATTTTCTTGGAACTAAACAGCTTTTAAATGTCGTATTTATTTAAGCACCATCCAGAAATAATCTCTGCAGTTATGAACGCGAAGATGAAATAATAATTATTGTCACGGCTTGTGATTAGCGCGCTAGCTATTTGGAACGTCAAGCCCAGAGTACGAGACGAAGTAAATAAAAATATATTTTTTCATTAGCCTCATTATCTAAGGTGCAGACAATTTCAAGCCCTTCTTACGAAAAGTCTTCCAACCTTTACCTACAATATCGGGCTGTGTTCAACAAACAATAACATAGAAAGGAGCTACTGAAATGTAAATTCAAGGCACGTGCAAGTTTCTGGATTTATTATTTCTAAATCATTTTTAAAAGCCAATGTTTGTTGAAAAATAGTAAGCAATGAATGAAGTTATTTTGTAAATTTAGCAAATCATGATTCATTGGAAGGTTTGATATTAGATCGTTATAACAGGTTTTGTAATTATCACATCAAGCTTGCTCAAGCAATTCGAATTTTTCGCTAATATGCAATTTTTTTCGTTTCCAGTGTCGACGTTTTCATAGCTAATAAAACTTTTACTTCAGAAATAACCTAATTGGATGATAAAGTGGGAAACCACGGATTTATTTACATGTTACATGTACTCCGTCTAGTACTCTCAGCTTTAGCTGGCACGCTAGTCACAAACCGCAACAATTATTTCATCTATGCGCTCATAACTGCGGAGATTATTGCTGGATGCAGGTGCTTAAATAAATACGACATTTAAAAGCTGATTACTACCGGTAAAATTTTGTTTAGTTACTACATCCAAAACCCTTAGATGTACATTAACAGTATGTAGCCATTATCGCGTCGGTCTCTGTGCGGGTCAGTAACGGGAAATCATTCCCACAATGCACCCGATATGTTGATATGTCTGGACACCTCATAATTTTTACAATTCGCTGTATATAGCATTGTATCGAGCACTGTTTGATAGAATTAATCGAAACATTTATTTATCTATATATATATGTATATATATCCAGAAGAAAATCTTGTATACGTGTATGACCTTTGGTCATGCACTGAAGAGTGCAGGTTTGTCTTGTACGAAACAGAACTGCAGTATGCATTAAACCAGAGTCAAAAGTGTAACCGTATCCAGTTATCCTATGTACATATATATATATGCATAAAACCTGTGATATTTTTTGCATAAAATAGGCCATATGTCAAACTTGCATGTATTTGTTGGCTGCTCTTTCCATGAGTTTATACTATTTATTTCAAAGAACAGAATTTCAGTTTGCATGGGCTTAGAGTATGATTTGTTTTATTAGAACTTCAGTTTAACACATTTGTTGCATGGGTTGATTAACTCCTGTCAGGGGCTTGCCTTGCCCCGCTAGTACCGATGAGTTGCTGAAAAAAAGTGCCCCCTGGAAATGTATAGGGGCTTTGCAATAGAAAATTAGCAAAGTCCCCAAATTTGCCAGCCCCACCCCATCCCTTGGAGAAGCAGATGATAAGTGCATAATACATGTAAAATAGGGCCAGACAGTGCCACTCGAAATGAGCCACAGTATTGGCTTACCCAACGATACAAAACACCCTAACCTTTAGAACGTGCAGTACAAAAACAATACATGTAGCTATAATACTAATTATAATTGGCATTGCTCCTAAAATATGCCATCTGTTCACAGCTTCTTGACTGCCTTGGATCTCTTCTGGATCGACCCCTGATTCATGCTGACTTTGAATTCAAGTATCCTATCCTGCTTAGGATGTTTGAGAAGGAATTGGATCAAGCCAAAATGATCTTCGACATGCAGATGGAATATTCCCAACAAGAAAGTACACCACCAATCAATAAGAACATGCCACATATTGCTGGAGCTCTAAAGTGGTCAAATGAGCTGAAAGAGAGAATCGCAAGGCCAATGCAGGCTATAAAGCTATCTTTGAATCATGGGTAAGTGTATATTATTCATTATTATGTACCCAACAAAATATCCGGAATCGGATTGGTCAACAACAAGTACATGTACATAATAAGGTTATATAGTGCTAAGTTTCATGCTCTCAGCAAATGTATAAACACAAAATTACATCTGCTTGTGCTCAAATTCACTCACCTAATTAGGCTCCTGCAATTATCAGAACTTTAAAAGTATCACTCTGTGCCCATATATCATGTATAACACTCGCGTTCATGCAATCTCCTTTACGTATTGATGGAGGAATCATACTTAAAAATTAATGTTGAAATCAATCATCCATTCATGTAGGAAATCAATGGAAACAAATTTGTTATGAGCTACTAACAGTACATTTTTGTTGTTGTTGTTGTGGTAAGGGGGGAGGGTGAGATTCGTAGATCAGGGATTTTGTTGTAATTTTATATTATCTGTTAATTGTCCTAGCTAGTGTTAGATCAATAGGACAATAATTTAGTATGACAGTAAGGATTCCATTTAAGTAATCCAGTGCTTTTGAAGAAAACCCTTGAATGGAAGGAAGCAGAAAGCAATCGGACTACTGTGATCAGCCATCGTGATGAAAATCTATCAGATATTTTTGTGAAACAATTGGTCGTAGTCCGCTGTTTGACAACAATCTGAATCCTGGTAGATTGTTAGAAATTTGGAAAAAGATTATAATTCCAAGAATGCAGTGCTTTACTTTATTACCGTCTCTCCTGGCAAACATACTAATTCAGGGATTCAAAATCCATTTCAAAAAGAACTGCAGAAGTAGAATGGTTTGCTATAGGAGTAGAAATGATTGATTGAAGGTGATCATGAAAAGATGAATATTGATGTACATGTATTGTCAGTACAGACGTCGATAAGGGCTTCTATACAGTGGTTGATACTGTATCTGTTACAAGAAGAATTTGAATGAAGTCAGGCAAACGTGTCAAAGTGGTTTGTTGAACAATGAATTTGGGAATCATCTTGATGTTCAGAAGCCTTTTCGTTTTTATCTTAGCACTGTATACATGTATGTACATGTATATATTGCAAGCTCTCCAATTTCTTTGCATTATTCTCCTGTGATTTAGCTCTTTACTTTCTATCAGAAGTGCTGCCTTTGCAAAACATTTATCTCCCTCTTCCCCAAACTGCAAATGGCTGACCCTAAGATCCACATCCTGTCGGATATATATTATGTAAACACTGGGCTTTCAAAATAACACTGAGCTTCTGATGGAGCTGTGGCACCTACTTATTGCCTGCCTGAAATAGCTGGTTACTTTTATGCAGTATTGTACTCTTGAAATACATTTGTTACCAGGGTATCTGGCTTCGGTGCGATTTTGCTAGAATTTGCACCTGTTTTTTTTATCTCCCCCACTATTTCCCGAAAATCTCACCCCTTTTTTTTAAACAGGGGAGACATTTGCTCTGCCATGTTTTAAAATCAAAAGCAAAGCCATAATTACTAAATTCTACCTACACAGTCTAAGATGTCAGCTATACTTTGAAAATCAATGAAACTCCTTTGTAAGGATGTTAATTAAATCATACAGGCCTCAGACTCAAATGAGATGATAGGCCTTTCATCAGTCATACAAGACTTGTCACCAGTTAAACCAACATCAAAGTAACGCTGTTTTACCCTCATGAATGTATTATATATACTGGTAAGAGCACTGCTCTTGTCTGATGTGGAATATTTCTGTGATGCCTCTTGCTCACTTTCTTCACCTTTCTCTCCACCTTGCTCTCTGATCAAGGCCCAACAGTATCTTTCCAGTAATTCATGGTCTAATAAGGTAATGTTGTGTTCACCATGCATGCAATACTTTGCATGCTTTCTCTTAGATCCAATCTTCTTCTATCGAAGGACTCTTCTGCAAATATTAGTATAAATATGGTAAATAAATATGTACTGAGATGAAGGTTGAATAATTGCTACTGGCAAAAAGTACAATGGTCACTTTTATATATGGTAGTAATTAAGTAAGTTAGTAATTTATTGGGTGTGATGGCAAAAGTTATACTAACTCCACAAAATAGCCAGGCTTTGACATATTAAAGCTCAATAGGTGCAATGTAGACACATAGGTACATGTAGTTGGTCATGCAGTTAAATGCGTTGTCGTTATAGTAATGAAACTGAGACTTGCTGAATCTATACCTGATGTATATCGTACATGTATGTATGTATATCGTATGTCTGTATATCGTATGTCTGTATATCGTATGTATTTATATCGTATGTATAAATGTACATGTATATCGTATGTATGTATATGCTACAGTGTATGTATGTATATCCTACTGTATGTATGTATATCCTATGTATCTATATCCTTGTAGCACAAATTATGGGAGCATGAATGTGATTTCATGGGAGCATGAACGTGATTTCATTCGCTCAGCATGCATGATTTCATTATAAATGCACACTCGAACAGGATAACCACATTTATATCATAAAACAATAAGCAAAGGATCAAGCAAGGCAGGACGTCTTTTTCCGGCCCGCTCACGTCAGCGCGCAGCATTACGGGTCATATGATAATTACAGATATGTTTAATCCTTGATCCTGCATGTGAATAATATGTGCATGTCTTTTATTATCTCCTTACAACCCTTGTGTCCTCCATTGAGTGTTATTTTTGATTTGTTTTATGTAAAATGTTTTGTAATATGGCTTTGTAAAATATTTGTAATATATTGGCTCCTTGCTCATGTATTTCATGTTTTGTGAATGCAAAATATTGTATATGTTGATATTTTATCCACAGGACGCTGGAAACAGCAGAAGCAATGATAATCTTCAACAAATACGATGAAATGAACAGACTGTTGTGCAGGTTAGTTCTGGGATATCCTGGCATAATAATGACATTTATTTAAAACTGTTCTTATAGTCAGACTTGCTATATAAGGGAAATTAATTGACTTCCTCTTCCTCAATAATTAACTCGTAAATATATAAAGTTAGTATTAAATAATAAAACAACAACTCATTTGTGGCTGAACAGCCTGCCAGGATCAGACCATGCCGTCGGCCAAGCTATAATCTCATTGGATAAGGGGATCACGTGAGGTACGAAAAAGCTCATGCGACTAAAAGGGTGGAAAGCATATCCAAGCACAGGAAGCCCGTTGGAAGATATTTGAGTGGGCTTTTTGAGAACCAAGTTCCTAACTTCAGGCTCCAAAACACAGCAAGAGTTGTCAATTAACTAGAATTTATTGCATTGCTCCAATAAATTAATATTTGACATAACAGAGTGTATACTAATACAGTTTTAAGTTTTTCATAATCATTGGAATTCTAAAAATCGGAATTTTAAACACAAAACGGACTCGCAAGTCGACGCAAATCAGTGCAAGTTTCCGACTTGCATTGGACTCAGAGTTACGTTTCGTTTGGCTACCCACTTGCATGGTTTTGCGTTGGCTTTGATCGAGCCCAAATTCGCACGCAAGTCGACGCAAGTTTTCCAACGTTTGGCCACCGGCAACGTGAGTTCAACTACAAGTCGAAAGTGGTAAAGAAGCGCATTTATCAATATAACTTGTGTAATTTATGGGGCTTTTAACTAAACAGTATGGAAATAACTTTTTACGGCTAAACTTGCGTTAAGTTGCGAGTCCATTTGACCACTTGTCCGCAAGTCTGAGCGCAAGTTTTGAATTCGAAACTTGCACTGACTAGCTTGTGTTGACTTGCATGTCTGTTTGGCCAAGTCTTTATGTTATTATTGAATAGTCATTTTTCAATCTTTTTGGTTTGAGAAGATGTAGACTGGACATGCAGGTGTCACACATACAACATACTGTATGCGTTGTGTGACCTGCATGTGCTGTACACTTACTAGAGCAGACAAGAGTAGACAAAGCATTTTATCGGCCTGCTGCTTGGGGGTATGGGGATCTATTTACCTCGGGTGTTCTAGAAATAGCCCGATCTGTGAATGTGCTGTCTCACAGACCCAGTATGGGAGATGGACGCTCCTGGTAATGGCTCCGGACTGTACTGATCATTGTCTTAGTATTCCTCTTTGTAATATCTCATTTGCTTGAAAACATAAATAATATTATCTGACCTAAAAAAAGGTAGTTCTGACTCGATAGCCCTGTGGTTCTTATCAGAACTTTCCTACTCTTTCTATCGTATTTTATCAAAATGAATGTAATTTTACTATTTAGAGTGAAATAAAACTTCTTGTTCTTGTTCTTGATGTCGTATGAGTGGGACAAACTACGGCATGTCCGTAACCGTGCTGTACCGTATTTCTGTGATTTGATTGGATCAGCAGGACAAAAACAATGGGAAACCATTTCAATGTCACGGCATGCCGTACGGTAACCGTGCTGTAGTTTGTCCCACTCATACGAAATCTGCTCTAAGTAATATGCCGTATGCCTGATGATGTCATGCTATTGTGATCACCACCGTGACCAAGCCTCGCTTTGGCACAACATTTCCTCTCAACACAAAAGTGACGCTTGGTGGTGATGACATAAGCATGACATCGTCACACAGAAGGCGTATTCATTTCCCCCCTACAATTGCTGGTGTTGTCATTTAAAAAATAATATTCTATGGTTGTTATACTTCTAGTCATGATGTGAAAACATACGATGAATGGACAAAGGGAGTTGATATTATTTCTCAAGAAAATCTGGATAAGCCATTGATATTGAGAGATCCCAATACAAAGCTCATCAAAGTCAATTTTAATCCAAAGGTAATGTACGTCTTACATAGTAGAGCAATTTTCGAGTGAGTATCGAAATTAATGTGGGCGTGTTCCATTTGAGCAGGGGGAAAAAAGAAATTCCGGTGGGACGGAAATTTTCGGTAATATTTTTTCCCAAAATTGTGGTATACCTCTCGAGGTTGTACTCTTTTTCGAGTTCCATTTTCTGTTCCATTTGTCTAATTCAACGATATCCGAAAATGGCTTATCGAAAATGTCAGTTTGATTTGACTTCCCACCCGGAATGTGTGTTACCGGATGGTACATGGTTTATGCGAATAGACATGCTCTTTCATTTTCCAACCAGTTTTCTGAGCGGAAAAATGCGTTACATTTGACATTCAAAATCTTCGAAATTTCTAATCAGGTGTTTTGGTCGAATGGAATGCACCCTCACTGGTTGCATTGATTTTGCGTTTACGTAGCTTTTCTATTGGCTGTTAAAGATGTTTTGTAATTATTAGCCAATCAAGTTCTAAACTATAAAAAACAAAACAAATTTTGGTCTGTTACACGAGAAATTTTCGTTTTATGCAAGAGATATCCATGAATTGCATTTACTTTTCCTTGTGACTGGTTCAAGTAAAGCCAATCAGGAATTACTTCAGTTCCTGGTTGGCTCATTACATTTTCGTTTGCTCCTGTGGTTGGCTCTATAATGGGCCTTTTGCAGGAATGCAATCACATGGTTGTACTGGACAGCAAAAAAATCAGACTTCATTTATTTAACCGCACTTGAATGAGATCAGTAAGGTTATTAGTAAAACCTGTTTGTAAATGCCATTTTCCACCTCCAATCGATTGCCGATCTTTCTAAAACAGCGTTTTGAAGTTTGTTTGCCATCCAGTAAAACCTTTCCCATCCATGGGAACACGAGCTCAATTCATTCGTACTTTACTCATGTACAAAGTCATACATGCAAATTAGGCTTTTATCTTTTCAAACCAAATGTTTGTACTTGCAAACGGCAGTAAATTTATTTAAAGATCCCTTTAATTTGATGGCTATGTTTATCGTGGTGTTCGGAATTTCCAAGACAAAACATTGTAGACATGTTGTTTCAATTTTTCCAGCTTGTGGCTGTTCTTCGTGAAGTGAAGTACTTGGAGGTTGCAAATAATGAATCACTGGAAGCTATTCCTGAGAGCGCAACTGTCATTTTTTCACGAAATGAGACATTCCATAAGTTCTGCGCCAACCTGGACTTGACTGTTGCTTGGTACAACAAAGTAAGAGAGACCCTATCAGACGTGGAGTGCCCATTGGTCGAGGGACAGTTGGAGACCATTGATACGCAACTGGAACAGGCCGAAAAGAGCTTAAACTGGAACAGTGATGGTGAGAAGACTACAAGTATTTTACTAATATAAAAATGACTTGTTTCGACCATTGTTTTGTTGATAAAACTAACCAAACACTTACGGAAATGTCCGCTGTTCTTCCAGTGTATAGTGAACAATAATTAGTCACCGAACTGGAGGTGAATAGCGACACTGAGGTGAATGATTGTTTTAGTATATACCACACAAGTAAATAGGCAGCAGAAAATAGTTATTTTATGTTCTGTCAAATGGACAAAATAGTCGCATGAGGTGATCGCTGTTTTGCTCGGAGATGAATAGCAAAGGATATTCACCTCTGGAGTAGCCAATCAGAGCGCGCGAAAAGCACTGTTAGCTTGTGTGGTATATACTAAGAAAAGTTATTACATGGAAGATTGTGTTAGTAATGTTTCAAAAAGTCATGAATAATTAATGAGGCAAAAAGAAAGGAAATCACTGAGCGAGAAGCGACCTTTAAATATGATATAGATTTCATCCTAATTTACATGAACTTCAACTTGTATTTTCTCCTCAGAAATAGGTAGTATCGCCAAAATAACTGAATTGGGCTAGACTTTAGAATACCCTGTCACTTTTTTAGCTACCATAAAGTACTGTCACCGCGGTCCGTGGTCCGCAGTCACAATCTTGCGCGTGCAGTTTAGGGTTTAGGGTTGGGGTTAGGGTTAGGGTTAGGGGTTAGGGTTAGGGACCGCGGTAGCAGTACTTTACTATACTTAAAATACTTAAAGTTAATTGACATTCATTGACTGCGGGACTGCAGACCGCGGTAGCAGTACTTTACTATACTTAAAGTTCATTGACATTCATCGACTGCGGGACTGCGGACCGCGGTAGCAGTACTTCACTATACTTAAAGTTCATTGACATTCATCGACTGCGAGACTGCGGACCACGGTAGCAGTACTTCACTATACTTAAAGTTCATTGACATTCATCGACTGCGGAACTGCGGACCGTGGTAGCAGTACTTTACTATACTTATAGTTCATTGACATTCATCGACTGCGGGACTGCGGACCGCGGTAGCGGTACTTCACTATACCATACAATATGGTACAATAGAATAGCATGACCGAAGACCTTGGTTCCATCGTTTTTTAGGTCGTGCCTTCAAAAGTGACAGGGTATTCTAAAGCTGCACCATTTTTATCTTCGAGTAGTGTATGTCATAATACAGGAGCGAGCACAGCAAACGAGTGTACAATGACAATAGACCTATTGTAGGAAACCGTCACGTGCTGATATATCACTTCAATAATGAATGAATTGATTCGTGATTCCATGGGAAAGGCTTTACTGGGTGGCAAACAATGAAACATGACATTTACAAATAGGTTTTTGCTAAAAATACTACTCGCTGATCTCGTACAAGTGCCTTTAAATAAGTGAAGTCTGATATTTTGCTGTCCAGTACAACCACGATGTGATTGCATTCCTGCAAAAGGCCCATTAAATTCACTACAAGAAGATCAAATGGTATGACTCCAAGATTGTTTATTATTCACCAATCTATAAATTATCAGGTAATGACTTCACAGATCCTTGTTTAACATTTTAAATATATATTTCACACGTGAGAAAATCACTTCTATTTTCTGGTTTGGTGAATAATAATGCTATGTATATTTTATGAGTCAGTTTTATTCCTTTCAAGCCTGAAATTAGGCAAGTAAGTAATACATGTACATGCCATTCATATATATATAAGGTGTGTTTTGTATATTGCAGGTGCGTGGGAATACATTGCGAAAACTAGGGATATAGTTCATGATCTGGAGAAGAGAGTCCAGGCAGCCAAGAACAACGTGGAATCCATGAATCAGTTGATGACCAAGTGGTGTGAGGCACCTTTGTTTGAGAGGAAGGAGGGCAAGAATGAAGGACTTCTGAACCTTGAGGTGAGTGATTAATGTGTTGCAGATAACCTTCAACAATTCAATAGTAAAATGTCTATCAAATATCCAGTCTCACTGACTGTTTTATCAACATATTTTTATCTCGGTAAAACACGCTGCAGCAACAAGTCCATTGGGTTTGATGTCTTTTTCTTTTGAATGTAACTAGTGTATCCTGGTGTATCATGTTAGGCTGGTGACTTCTGATATATATTCAGTACCTTTAATTTGTCAGTGGTACATGTAGCTTTAATGTTTCAGTGGTAGTTTTAGCTTGTCAGTGGTAGCTTTAGCTTGTCAGTGGTAGCTTTAGTTTATCAGTGGTAGCTTTAGTTCATCAGTGGTAGCTTTAATTCATCAGTGGTAGCTTTAATTTGTTAGTGCATGGTAGCTTTAATTTGTTAGTGGTAGTTTAATTGTTAATATGCCTGATGTTATACAATGTTACTAAATGACATCAGTTATATTGAATAAAAAGATTGCTTGACTATACAATATATATATTGTAATAATAATAATATATATAGCTAACAAGTCAGTGCTTCGGTCTGTCGTGCGGAAGGTCACAGGTTCAAACCCCGGCCGGACCAACAATCAGGGTCTTAATATAACTGAGTAGAAGGTGATGCCTTTGTGAAACAATCTCGTTCTCGAGCTGCAAATGGTTAGACCTTCACGTCTTCTCGGATAAGGACGTATCGACGTATCGTAGGTCCCACGTCGGCCAGGGATTATCAGTTTCAGCATATTGTCACGAGTTAACGATGTTAACTAAAGTTACGTACTGTTTAAAACACGAACAGCAGTGATAAAACACGTGCTGTGAGTGTTTTAAACGGCTTCAAAAACGCTTTAAGAATGCAATGAAAGAAAGACGCACATCTCAAGGGAATGGTTACTTAATGAACCA
This sequence comes from Actinernus sp. WN-2022, assembly GCA_030867875.1. Classification (NCBI taxonomy): domain Eukaryota; kingdom Metazoa; phylum Cnidaria; class Anthozoa; order Actiniaria; family Actinernidae; genus Actinernus; species Actinernus sp. WN-2022. The sequence continues at coordinate 74,344,671 of JAOWCC010001634.1, read as the reverse complement.
TTGAACCTTTGTATTCACAACGCCATGCAAAATATTCGAGTAATCACCACCTGCAATTACGAACATCTCAAGGAAATGATATGAAGAAATTACCATACTATCATTGTTTGAAGCGGCATTTCGCAATGCAAGAAGAATCTGCACTTGAAGGATTTGGTGTCGTGGTTTACCTCGATAAAGTTCAAGACTTGGAAAGCGATGTGACTGAAATGACGGCAGACTCTAAATTTTTGACTCCGGCACAAAATATGTAAGTTTAATGCACGTTTTTTATAATTTTACGGCTTTGAGTTTGGTTTAATAATTGGAACTAAACAGTGGCTCGGTAAACAAGTAATGGTAGTTGGATAACTTCATTTTAAAAATATTATCTGTGTATCTCGGTAGTCTGCTGATATTAGTAAATTTAGTGCAAAATTTATTATCTAGGTACATTATGTTCCGTGTACTTTTTGCTATCTTTGGGTCTTTATCAGTGAATTCTTAATTAGGATGAAACTTTATATAAAATTTCATGTTCATTAATATTCTTTATATAAAACGTTCATCCTAATTAGCAATTCAGTGAGAAAGCTGAAACATCAATAGAAATTCCATTGTCTCAATCATTAACCCCGTTTCCCTCTGGGACAGAATTCAAATCCCTCCGCGGGCCTTTTAGAATGATGAGATTTTATCAGGTATAAAGGAGCATGCACGTGACTGATTTGCTTCATCTGATTGGACAAAATGCTCATTAATTATTCATGAGTTTTTGAATTTACTTTACCAATTGATATTAACACTCATGTCATGCAGCCTTAAATTGAGTTGAATCATGTTACAGTTCTCGTTGCATTTACTGATATCCTGACCTGTAGGAACGTGAGACGATTACAACCAAAAGATATGCTATGATTGAGCAGTCAGGAGAGAAGATCCACAGCCTGTTACAGGTAGGTTTTGTTATCCTTTGAAGACGGGTACCACCTTATCGAGTTCTACCACGAACATTTGTGTTTTCAAAAATAAGAGAAATGGAAAACATTCAGCATGTCAGACAAGTTGCTTTCAATTGAAAGTAAATGACATCATCAACTAGACTTGACTTGTCTGCAAGTTCAATAGAGCAGATTTCGTATGAGTGGGACAAACTACGGCATGTCCATAACCGTGCTGTACTGGAACTCTGTGATTTCATTGGATCAGCAGGACAAAAACAATGGGAAACCATTTCAACATCCTGGCATTCCGTACGGTAACCGTGCTCAGTGTAGTCATTGCTGTAGTTTGTCCGACTCACATGAAATCTGCTCTATGATCAGATGTTTTTATTGAGGAACATAATATGACAATACACGCTCTAGGCCATCTTTTTCTTAAATACAATAAACAGGGTTAAACGTGCGCTCCGATTGGTCGATGGCCATGATCTGTTAGAGTACAGATGCACGGGTGACGTCAAATGATCACGCGTGCACTCTATTTCGCTGGGAAAGTTCGCACATTATTGTACAAAACAATCATCATTCTGCCGTGGGCCTGTCCTCTTTCAGATGCACAGATGACGGCAAAACGCGAAGAGAACATCAGTTACGTGACTGCGTCTTGTGGCGCACTTATTCGTTCTCGTCACGTTGTCACCCAAATTCACTTAATAGACCACATTCTAATTGTAAGGCACATGAGTTTAGCTTTTTCCCTTGAACCATTAAATGTTGGAATTCATTGCCGTATAATATTGTAAATATTATTGATAATCGGAAATTTAAAACGGCCATCATTAAGAATCACCTCATCACACCAGGCGAGTGGTATGAGTAGTTAGTCCTCGATCATCAGTGTTTAATTCATGATTATTAGTATTGTAACTTAGTTAATTTATAATAATTTATTTGCCGTTGGTATAATTTATTTAATATTTAGTTAAGTTTTATATTGGTATTGATATTATATACATTATATACAATTAAATATTCTGTTATACTAACGTGATGCGAATGTGCCGCTTTGTTAGTTAATAAACTAGAACCAGGACGTCATTTGTGCATTAATAAGAGGTGATGACACTAACAGTGTCGCTATGTTATTTCGCAAACTAGAACAATCTGGAGCTGTTTCAAGCAGATGCCAATACGGAGATCTGGCGTGCTTACGTTGATTCCCTCGATGACATGGTCCTGGATGGCTTCTTTAACTGCATCCACTGCTCCCTCAACTACCTCCTAGAGAACACAGATCTTAAGCACAACTCCACGCCTCTCTTTGAAGCCAAGCTGGAGCTACAGCAGCCTGACATGGTGTTCCTCCCCTCACTTGACTTTGGAGTATCTGATGGGTTTTATGATCTGGTTGAAGGAATCGTCAACAATTTGTACAAGATGGCGTCCCTTGTCAAGAGACTTGCGGAGCACAATGACTCGGATCACTATCAAGCCGATGTCGAGGACATGCTGGACCTGTCTGAGATGCGGCAGGATATGATGGATAGGGTGACAGGCATCATGAACAAGGCTAACGAGTACCGCAGCTCCTTTGATAACTACTCCTACCTCTGGCTTGATGACAGAAACGAGTTCATGCGGCAGTTCCTGCTGTACAATCACGTGCTTACTGCAGAGGAAATAGAGGCGCACACTGAAGATGGTGTACCTGAGTCACCACCTACACTAGAGCAGTTCAAGGAGCAGGTATTTTACGTTGGAATCATACGTCAAGCGTGCGTCCAATCGTTGTTGCATGTCTCGTTACGTGGCAGTGTGGTGTTCTGGAATGTGTGTTGTGGTTGTACAAATGTTGCTGTTTGTGTATTATGCTTACCAAAGTGAATCACAACGTTGAACGTTTAGAAACGTTACAGTTGAGTGTCCTGTAATTCACCGTAAAGAAAAAATATGGCGGCATATACTTTTACCACATTCCTTTTCAGAAAGAACATGACGCGTATGCGTGCACGCGGAGATATAACAAAATTTATAGTTGGAGATTGAATGTTTACGTGTTACGGCAAACATTAAGACTGTTAATTAAGATAATTTGGAAAATCACAAATTCCCATAAACGGGAGAATTGGATGTAAAGGACAGAATGGCGTTATATAGCCAAACAAATTCGAGGAGGCCGATTCAGGCGCAGCAGGCTTCTGCTTGGAAGTAAAATAACATGCTTGCTTTGCGTTTGATTGTAAGATCGACACGTACGAGAAACTGTACATCGAGGTTGACGATGTTGATGGCATGAATATCTTCGACACGTGGTTCCGTGTGGATGCGCGGCCCTTCAAACAAGCCCTACTGAACATCATTAAGCGATGGAGCTACATGTTCAAGCAACATCTTATTGACCATGTAACAAACAGGTGAGAGTACAAGCCTGTAATGGGAGTAGCTTGTACAATAGACCAGCTTGCGGTTTATTCCGACATTTTGAATGAGGTGTAAAAGCAAGTAAAAACACAATGAGCCAATTACGAACTGAAGGAATTTATACGAATGTGATGGTTTCTTTTATTATCTAGGGGAATGCAGTAGTCAGATGTATAATAACATTAAAAGTTTGTCCCATTTTTCCAAGTGAAGTTTTTGACTGTCCTTGTAACGTTTACATTCTAACACTTCATATTGTTTCTGAGTTTGTCCCATTTTTCCAAGTGAAGTTTTTGACTGTCCTTGTAACGTTTACATTCTAACACTTCATATTGTTTCTGAGTTTGTCCCATTTTTCCAAGTGAAGTTTTTGACTGTCCTTGGCACGTTTACATTCTAACACTTCATATTGTTTCTGAGGGAGTTGGCATTGTTATTAACTAGCTAAAATGCTTTTTAACAGCTTGAACGATCTGGCGGACTTCATCAAGGTGGCTGATGTCGGTCTGACTCAGTCAGTGGAGGAGGGTGACTACAATGGTTTGGTGGCTGTCATGGGACACCTGATGGCCGTCAAGGACAGACAGTCAGCTACGGACGAAATGTTTGAACCTCTGAAGCAAACCATCGAACTGCTCAAGATCTACGGACAGGAGATGCCAGAAGAAGTGCACACTCAACTGCAGGTTAGTATTAGCAACTGGTTTGTTTGGATCGTGAGCAAAGGTGTCACGTGTTTTACAAACTGAAGTTAGTTTTTTGTGTCTGTCCTATTATTGATGATGATTTTCATCATAACGTGATCAAAATAACTGTGGATCCACGAGGTGTCTTCGCTATTTTGACCATGTTATGACAAAAATCATCTTCAATAATAGGACAGACAAAAAAAAAATATAACTTCATTTTTTTTACAAGAACAGACAATGGAAAAGTGTAGGTTACTTTGACTTTTAACATGTGTGCCCCACGTCAGCATTATCGTCTGTCCTCTTATTGATGGTAAAAATTAGCCAATCATAGAACAAGAAAATAAGCATTTGTAAAATGTTATATTGTGCAGGTCAAGACTAATTCCAAAGACCGTGGGTGTTTTGTGCGCATATTTTATCTTTTTGTGATAGATTACATTCGAGCAACAATTTGAAAACTCTCTCTTTGCACTTCAATAATTACAGTTCCCATGGAATGAACCTTTCGTAATGAAGGAATTCAAATTGCCACAACACAAATATTTTAAAGTTAAATGCATACCAAATAGACCCATTCGCGAAATGGCGTCCAATTTAAATATGCCATTTTCTAAATGGACTGTGAACTGCAATATGACAAGATGAGAGTAACAATGCTAGTACCACTGTTCACTGAGCTCATACAACATGTTGACTAATGTTACTAGATGAATCCCCTCGACCAGTCTATGTGCCTTTTGCAGGAATGCCATCATGTGGTTGTACTGAATGGCAAAGAAATCTGACTTTATTTATTTAAAGTGCCTATGGAATATAGTTCCATTCTGAATTATTTTCACTGCCTTCTGAGTCAGAATTACTACCTGAACTGCAGTCTGACATTATTATTTAGTTATCACCTCCGACAACAGCCCTAAACTTTATCGGAATCGGTGAAGATAACAAGAGCGGTCCTTTAAGAGACAGGACAGCTTGGCCCATGTTCTTCGCGTGCCCACATTTTTAGGGCTGAGGTACGGTTTTGAATGCCAATAAAATCATGAAGGAAAAACCGAATCGGATTTTTTTCTTTTGAAGAAAATAAGTTAAACCTTCCTAGTTTACGGAAAAATGATAGCTGGCTAAGGGCTACGTCATCAGCCGACTCGTCCCAAGACCTTTTTATGATTATGAAATTATCCCACAGGGAGCTAAAATGATTGAGTAGCTGTAAAAAAATACCAATTCAAAGATTGGACGTTTTTTAGCAAAATAATGTTCTATGAGGCAAGTACCTTCGGAAAAAAAAAGGTGAAAAGGGGTTCTTAAGGCACTTTAAAGGAACTTGTACGAGATGGGTAGTGTTATTAATAAAACCTGTTTGTAAATGCTATTGTCCCTCGGATCAATTGTCGAGCTTTCTAAAACAGCATTTTTAAGTTTGTTTGCCATCCAGTAAAGCCTTTCCCATGGGATCACGAGCGCAATTCATTGGTTATTGAAGTGATATATCAGCACATAACTGTTTCCTGCTAAAGGCCTATTGAGCTGTCCTCTGATGACGAACATTGTCGTATTTTAGGAGCTACCAGAACAGTGGAACAACAGTAAGAAGATAGCTGTTACCGTCAAACAGCAAGTAGCTCCACTGCAAGCCTCCGAGGTGGCCATCATCAGGAGAAAGTGTGGACAGTTTGACGTGAGTTATAGAGGCTATGCCAACTTCCAAATGATAAACGTTCTCGTGACGAAAGACAAAAATAACTACTCAGATTAGCAGAGCATGCTTTCCAGATATACTGGAGAAAGTGTGAGACAATTTTGATAAAGTATGGCAAAGATAATATAGAGCAACTTGAATTCGGTTCACTGTAACCTAAATCAAGTTTCTAGAATAAGCTTTTGTAATCCACTTTAATCTTTGCCATCCTCTATCAAAAAAGTTTGAAAAGCATATCAGGGCATTCACATGGAGTATTTTTCTTTGATCTCAGGCTGTTATTTTTGTAGTTTTATTTTTAAGAAACTTGCAGATTCAGTTTGATTGACATATAACCATGTGCATCTCATTGAGAAAATTCCTTTCCTAAAAGATCACATGGTTCGCACGGCCTCGAAACGTCCTTGAAATAGTGCCAGGTCCTTGAAAAGGTCTTGCATTTTGACAAATTAGGTTTTAACCTTGAAAAGACCTTGAATTTTTATAAACGCCTCCTTGAATTTTGTTGAAACCTCATTGGAATGTCTGGAAAAAAAGTCAGTAAATAACAACCTCATTTTGTCTCCCATAGAGCGTTAGAGCTGCATGCGTGCAAACAAGTCAAATGGTGTAACATTGGACCTAATATGGGTAGAATGTTGAGGTCATTAATGTGTGATCATGTGGAAAACAAGTCCTCAAAAAGTGTGGATTGTCCTTCAAAATTCCTTCAAGAAATCCATTTTGAAGTGTGCATGAACCATGGATCAAAGTCACATGACGCACTGACATTAACGCTATTGGTTTCAACAGATCAAACAACACGAATTCCGTGAGGACTTCCGCAAAACGGCACCATTTGCATTCACATCAAAAAATGTGTACGAACGGCTGGATAAGGTGAGGGGATGAAGTGTTACCATCATGGTAATCGTGCTATATAGCAAGTGAAGGTTATTTATATAAACCGTGTGATTGATTTCATGGGGTCTCACAAAGCTAAATGGCATCTCTTATTCAAAGCCTGATTCATGGATTAAATACTAAAGTCTTGGCGAAGCAGACTCGCAAGTCGACACAAGTCAACGCAAGTTTCGAAATTTGCGTTCAGACTTGCGGACACGTTGCCAAACAGACTCGCAAATTAGGTCGCAAGTTTAGCCATACTCTATAGTTAAAGTCCCCCATAAATTTCGTTGAAATGCGTTCTTCACCACTTTCGACTTGCATGATCTGCAGTCAACTTGCGTTGGGTGGCCAAAACGGTGAAAATGTGCGTCAACGACTTGCGTGCGAATTTGAGCTCAATCAAAGACAACGCAAGTCCATGCAAGTGGGTGGCCAAACGAAACGCAAGTCCAACGCAAATTGGTAACTTGTATTGACTTGCGTGGCCTTGTGATTCCGTTTGGGCAGGATATCTCTTGGTAGAATAAGTACTTTTTTCCAATGTAGGAGTACAAGTTGAGATATACATAATACTCATTCCTTGTACTAAAACAATAATTCTGAGCCTAAATTAATTTGTCCACGAGCTAGAAATGCAAACCAATGATAGCCTTTGATGCTGAACTGACTGACACGGCTCTGGAGACCAAATAATTACTTATCTATTGTTTGCCACGATTCATGAGATAGAATGCGATCATAGACCCATTGCATAAATGGCATCCAATAACCATTGTTTAGAAATCGTTACTCTCGCATTCATGTGAAAAGGTTTTGTGTGGTAATGTGAACGCGAGGCTAAAGCCTCCAGGACAATAAATATTGACATTAGACGCCATTTATGCAATGTGTCTATGAGCCGCTTCCTGAGCTCCCAAAACCGATATGTTTTTTTTAATTCGTAAGTATTTTAGGTGGAGTAAATTGCATTTCTGCTGATGTTCCTTTAAAACGTCTGTTCATTTACTAACTGTTTTTCTTCTTCTTGTTATTCTACTAATTCAGTCGAATCGTGAGATATGTGCAATGGAGGAGGAGATGAATGCATTGTACGAGTCCGCTGGACTATTTGAAGTCAACTTCCCCGACTACAAACAGCTACGTGCGTGCCGAAGAGAAGTAATCCTCCTCAAGCAGCTGTGGGACATGATATTCGTTGTTCTCACCAGCATCGAAGAGTGGAAGACAACTCCCTGGGCGGACATTGATGTGGAAAACATGGAAATGGAATGCAAGCGCTTTGTCAAAGAGATACGTGGACTGGACAAAGAGATGCGAGCTTGGGATGCATTCGGAGGACTGGACTCTACTGTTAAAAACATGGTGACGTCACTGAGGGCTGTAGGTGAACTGCAGAACCCAGCCATTCGGGAACGTCATTGGCAGCAACTCATGCAGGCCACCAAGGTTCGTTTAGAGCGGTTTTTGATTGAGTGTCTCAAAACCAAAACCAGAGCCAATTTACCAACGGAATTTCAACAGTACATCACACTGATTTCCATAGACGCAGTGCCCTATTTAAAACTACTATATACAAGAATAATAAAATGTGCGCTAATGTATTAATTACAAAATAAATACTATATACAGAATCGATATACATTGATGCTAAATTTGTACTATTACAACTTTAATAATATACGTACTACTTGATAAAACTATGATAAAATTGACTTAAGTAATTGACTTAAATTGACTTATCACGTAGTTAAAAAAATATCATCAAGGAGAGGGATAGTTGTTATTTTCTTCTTGAAGGAAACCAGAGACTTCATCTTGCACAGCGTGGCTGGAAGCTCATTTCAAAGTTTTGCTCCATTATAGGAGAAGTTCTTTTTCATATAATAAGTTTTTGGTTGAGATAAACAAAGTCTGGTGGTAGACTCTCTCAGATTGTAATGGGTCTATTTTCACGGTGGAAGAACGGGGGGGGGGGGGGGGGGGGGGGGGAGCACTCATGTTTATGACGTAATATATATATGCGGCGGTCTGAGTTTGGACCTACTGATTTCGATTTCCGGTTCCGGTTTCTTGTAAAAAATATGTAGAATTCCGGTTATAGACGATTCAGAATAACCAAACAGGGAGAAAAACAGTGAAAATCTGGGTTTGTTTTTACAATAACTTGGAAATCCGGGTTTTGGAGCTATTTTTTCTCTTAAACCGGGTCAGTTCTGGACCCCATGGCCGAACATACGTACCCATTTATCATATAATTCCCCCCTACCCTCCCCCAGGCATACGGTCCATGTATATCAGTAGTAGCACTGTTTTGCTGGACACGTTATTTAGTATTCTATTTTTCTGCTAGACACCCTTCCTGTAGCTAGTAAACAGATCTTCATCGATCTTATAGGTGAAGTTCATCATGAACGAAGACACCACCTTAGCTGATCTACTAGCACTCAACCTGCATAACTTTGAGGACGAAGTGCGAGGTATTGTTGACAAGGCCACCAAGGAGCTAGGTATGGAAAAGGTACTGAAGGAACTGGACGTCACCTGGTCACAGATGGAGTTCGAGCACGAGAGTCATATTAGGACTAGCATACCTCTTCTCAAATCCAGCGAGGAGCTCATTGAAACCCTTGAAGACAATCAGGTACACAAACGGGCGATTTTGAGAATATGTCAGAGATGTATCTTCCATGCTAGGAGCTTGTTCTTTTTAGGTAGGATGTAAAAGAAATGTTCAATTCCACCACATAAACTCACAGGTCAGGGCTCCAACTTAACTTCTAAATCCACTAGCAAATGTCTGCTGGTATTTTTTTTTCTACTAGCAAAAAACTGGAGGGTATATACAAAGGCAAAATGAAATAGCACATACTCGCATAAAAATATCACTTTAATTCATTAGAAGTATATTAATACATTAATATATTTTATATATAATCTACACCGCTACTATAGAGGTTTTTCACATGACGTCATAGCCGCCATGTTGGTGCCCTTAAACAATAGATTCCTCGTTAGCTTCTTTTGTTGGGGCACTAACATGGCCGCCATGCCCTTTGTCATTTGAATCTCTGGAGATTGAGTGAACCCCTCTACACTAAATGCTTCGTACTTTTAATCCGACATGGGGTAAACATTAGGCTTATAAACTCTTGTAAATATACCACGTTAAGAAATGCTTTGGATTTCTCTCTCGCAAATTAACAAATCTGCGAGGTTGCGAGCGTTAATTTCGAGCCCTGCAGATATTCCTCGCACATCCGTGAATAAAAAAGAAGTAGAGTTCAACCTACCATACGTCCTTTAGGTACAACTGCAGAACCTCATGACGTCTAAGTACATTGGCCACTTCTTAGAGGAAGTAACATCTTGGCAGAAGAAGCTTTCAACAGCAGACTCGGTTATTTCGATCTGGTTTGAGGTACAGAGAACTTGGTCTCACTTGGAGAGTATCTTCATTGGTTCTGAGGACATCAGGAAACAGCTTCCTGAAGATTCCAAGAGATTTGATGGCATCGATGTCGATTTTAATGTAAGTAGTGTCTGCTGTTGTGTATGGAGCTGTGATTTTCTAGTGACATCTCTCCCACTCGGCTGTAATAACTTCCAAGTGAGAAGTGATATCTAAAATATACACAGGATAGTGTTACGTCAAAATTCCTGCCGATTTACGCGTTACCTCGCGCATGCGCCCTAGATATTCAGCTCTGTCTTCATACTCGATAACCTAGCAGTTTTACACGCTTATAACTTACTGCTTGTGCTCTTTGTTGTTAACATGGTTAAATGTCATTTAACTGCATATAATTTCTTGAACAACAGACAATACTAATGAAAACAGATTAATAATTAAAGCCTGAGTTCAATTCGTAGTTCTTAAGACTTAACCGCCATTTTGAAAAGTAACCAAGCCTTTGGTGACATCGAGGCTGGAGTTGAGACAGCTCAGTTAGGGGCTTCTATCTAGTTAGCACGATAATCAAAATCTATCCATATTCATAGAAAGGTATTGATGGAGCCAACACAAAATCCAACACACTAAATTCGATCCGTGGATTAGCCGGGTCCTGGCTTTGAAAGAGGGTTTGTATCAGTGCAGGGTCAACTCCAGCCTCCATGCCTTGTATCTAGTTAGCATGATTATCAAAATCTACTCATATTCATAGAAAGAGGGTTTGTATCAGTGCAGGGTCAACTCCAGCCTCCATGCGAGGCTAAGGCTTGGTTACCTTCCAAGAACTGTGAATTGCACTCTCAGCCGTATAACGTGTTATTTGCTCTTTTGTTTGCAGGAATTAACAAACGAGGGAGCCAAAGTCCCGAATGTAGTTGAATGCTGTAACCGACGAGGACTGTATGAAAAGCTAGAGAATCTACAGGAGAGGTATAACAACCTTAACGACAATATTAGCACCAAGGATTTTGTTGGAATTACATGTATATACTATCTGTCAATTGTCCTACCTAGGGTTAGATCAATAGAGTAGGTTTCGTATGAGCAGAACAAACTACGGCACTGACTACGGTACGGTTACTGTACGGCATGTTTTTGTCCTGCTGATCCAATCAAATTACAGAGTTATGATACAGTAAGTTACAGTACGGTTACGGAAAGCGGGCTCCAGAAAGGCTCCGGACGTGCCGTAGTTTGTCCCATTCGTACGAAATCTGCTCTAAGACGACAATAATTTAGTATGACAGCAAGGACAGTAATTCGGCGCTTTTCGTGAAAACCTTAACGGAAGGAAACGGAGAGCAATCGGACCAGTGATCTGCCATAATGATGAAAATCTATCAGACATTTTTTGCGAAATGATTGGTCATAGTCCGCTGTCCGAATCTGAATCCCTGTTCAGGGTTCTCAAGGGAAAAGTTAGGGAAAAACTAGGTTTTTTCAAGGTCAGGGAATAGGAGATATTACAGTCTACGAATAGGAGTTTCAGCGGTATTGACCCAAATGTCTCACTTCAATGCAATGAAGCGCCTTTGAAACTGTAATTCCTGTATGACACAAACACACTCTTAAACAAGCACAGCTAATTTAGATACACAGTTTGAATAGCGTTACATTGAAGTGAGGCGTTTGGGTCAATACAGCTGAAACTGCTATTCATAGAGGCAACTGTGGTATCTCCTACTATCAGTGAATTTAGGATTTGGTCAGGGAAATCCCAAATTTCAACGAAGAGTCAATGTAATTTTAGGGCATTTTTATGTTCAGGCTTCACATAGTTATTTCCTTGGGCTGTTTTCGACTGTAAAATGTTTCTGTCTCAAAATAACGATTGAATATTTGGAAAAAAATACGAGCATATGCCGCTGGAGGTCGCTGCAAAATGCTTCTTGGTCAGTGAAAACTGGTTAGGGAAAGTCAGGAATTATTTTCCTGCAAATGTGTGGGAACCCTGCTGTAGCACCATTGATGATCTTTGATTTGCTGAACGTTTGATGATCCTTGCAGGTTATCTTTGTGCGAGAAGGCCTTGGCAGAATACCTAGAAACCAAACGACTGGCCTTTCCACGGTTTTACTTCATGTCATCTGCTGACTTACTGGATATCCTGTCCAAAGGCAACCAGCCAATTGAGGTCAGTATAAAGGCAGACAGGTAGAGAAAGAGGCAGATCGGTGTACAAGTGTAAAATAGGATAATACATTACATTGATTCCCCGGTCACGCCTATCAAACTCTACTTCAATACTTGACTGGGTGCGAGGGCTGGATGGGAACGTATTTGGCTCGAGGTCAACAACTTTATTTACTTAGGTGGTAAAAGAAAAAAAAAGAAAAAGAAAATATTTTATTTGTTATAGCAGGCTGAGTATTATAGCTTAAAGCTGGTGGGGCCCTGCTTTTACTCCTCACACACTCCACACTACATTTAACTGTTTTGGACACTCGACTCACGGTTGATTTTTACGGAGGGAGGAAAACCGGAGAAAATCCCTTGAATGCAGATAAGGAATCAACAACAAACCTAACTCACATACGATGCCCGAGCTGGGAATCGAACCCGGGACCGCAGCGGTGAGAGGCAAGTGTTTTACCACTGCGCCAACCTGCATCCCGTGCATGCGCAAAGGAAGAACTAAGTAACAATTTCATATGTTTGAAGTTAAATGATGAGTGAGTTGGAACTAACAAACAACCTAGGGGTTGTCTAAGGCAGGATCTCAGGCAAAGAAAATATAGGAAAATACAAGTAAATACAAACGGTCATATTATTTACCCGAGCAGTTTAACCGTTGGAATCATAATCTAGTTGCAATTTTAACAGAGACGTGCTGATCGAGTGCATCATACATTTCTTTCAGTCTTGAATGCGCATTTGTGTTCTTTGTTTAAGGAGCTGTGTCATTGTGTTGCTCATGTTTGGAATCGATGTTCGATTGATAGCTGTTAAAATTGACTACAAACAGTTAGGGTCCTCCTCCCTTATGATTGATTGAAAGGATAGGCAATATTTTCCTTGAAGACTAGATCTACGCACAGTTTGTTAGTCAGTTTTGCATATTTTCTTTGATTTCATCGATCCCACACGTATGCTAGATTCGTCAGTTTATATGAAAGTCACTGAAAATAATTTTGTTCCAGCCCGGAATAGAAATGTAGAAATATGTGCCACAAATACAATGTATTGAGTGCTAGGTTACATTTACATCAGAATCTGTGTACTTCAACATGTACAGCATACACCCAAGCGCGACCGCGGCCACACCGCGGCAAAATGTCACGCGCACGCGCTTTTGATAAGCCCAGCGCGCGCGCGCGTCACGCCAGTTTCCCGCCGAAACTAAAAAGAAAACAAATTATAAACCCCTGTTTATAATTTTAGTTACAGCTGTACGTGTGTGAACTGTTTCGCGGGAAAAAAACCCAAATAAAAGCGAAGCCAAAAACTTTAACAGGTTGGAGTTTTCTTAATTTGTAATTCACTGTGAGTTTACTAAGTTATAAAATCGTTCTTTCGGCCAGCGGAGCACAAGGTTTTGCCGCGGTGTGGTCAGGGTCGTACGGGTCATGATAAGTATTGTTACCCAACATTGAAGGCTTGCTGGTTAACAAGGAATACGTATTCTTACCTGTTTTATTTACTCGTCACTTAACAAATAAAGAAGCTGTAGCCATTTATTATACTGTCGGAAAACACGACGGGCATTTGAGAATATGAGAGAAATGTTGAAAGCACAAGCCGAATGCAAAGGCATTAATGGAGTGTTCTCAAATGGCTGGAGTGTTTTTATAACAGTATAATCGACGGCTAAAGTTACTTTACTGGCTTTATGATATAGATTTAAGTGCACGAGGAAAGCAATCAAGCAATTTACAACAATAAAATACGCTCACGCATGGTACATACACGCTTTGTAGCCAATCAGAGCGCGCATGATATCGTGGCTGTGTTACAAATGGAAATACTAAAAACTGTGGACCTCTAGGTGGCTCGTCATTTGTCCAAGTTGTTCGATAACATGGCAAGCCTCAAGTTTAAGGAAGATGATGAGGGTGAGATGACGAAGGAGGCTGAAGGCATGTTCAGTAAAGAGAGCGAGTACGTGGAGTTTGACTCAATCTGTGACTGCTCTGGGCAGGTAAGGTGTTATCTTCATTGTATTGTAATTCCTCGAGACTGTTTTTACATATTGACAACAATGTTACTGGTCCTAGAACTAGGGCTACCTTCATTGTATCGTAATCCCTCGAGACTCTTTTGCATATTGACAACAATGCTGCTGGTCCTAGCACTAGGGTTATCTTCATTGTATTGTAATCCCTAGAGACTGTTTTGCATATCGATAACAATGCTGCTGGTCAGGGCTATCTTCATTGTATTGTAATCCCTAGAGACTGTTTTGCATATTGTCAACAATGCTGTTGGTCCTTGCGCTAGGGCTATCTTCATTGTATTGTAATCCCTCGAGACTTTTGCATATTGACAACGATGCTGTTGGTCCTAGCACAAGGGTCAACCTGCCTCCTTGTAAACGGGCTCTAAGAGGACTCACTGAAAGTTATTACAAATTAAGCCCTGTTTTGCAGCAACAGCTCAGTTTCTCGTTTTCCAATAGGCTTATTGGCTTTGAAAAGATTGCGTCATAAATAGACCCTACGGGATATCTTTTCCGCGCTTGATAGGAACGAGGCGCGTGGGTACAGAGAGCTATAAAAATTGCGCTACTTAGTAGTTGATGTAAGTAAAACGAATGAGAGTTATAAATAAACTCTGAAGTCGGCAGATTAACGTTTTGCATCACCTACTAGAGTAGTACAATTTTTATAGCTCACTTTATCAATCGCCTCGTTTCTGTGTTGCGCGGGGGAAATGTTTGGTGAGGTATATTTCGCTCGTTTTCAAGGCTACCGCCTCGTGAAATCCACAATAATAATAATAATGGCTTTATTTACAGAGGGTAGTACGTAATTATAGTGTTAATTACACTAATAAACATTAGAACTAAATACATTGTATCATTACACTAATTACATAATTATACAATCAACATATACTAGATTCGAAATATGCAAAATTTAAGTTAATAATTTAAAAGCTATATATTTAAAACTCAGTTTACAATACAATCATAAAAATAGGTACCCTGTGGGTACGTGTGTCTACTGCTTCTGTAATACAAATGTAAAGCTGATGGCCCGTCTGAGATTTTGGGCGGGGGTGCGCCACCTGGGTCTACAAGCGGTGACCCTATTCCATACCGTTTTTCAGACCTGTACTGATCTCTGTCATTACAAGCCAAATAAATGGTAATGTACGCCTTCGTATTTCCCTGAAAAAATCGTAACCTATTCCAGACCAAAAAGGCAAAATGTATAGCCTATTTCAGACTAAAACAGCTTGAAAAGCATACTATTTGGTGTGGCATGTACCTGTATGGCAGGTGTACCCCCTGGAGGCAGGCTATATGTTTTGATAATAACTTTCACTTCATTCGAATAGTGTTATGGTCAATGAAAATTGTTGTCTAGTCATGCACTGAAAAGTTGGGGAAACGTCAGATTTTTTTCCCTCGATGGTGGGCAATAATATTAACCTTAAAGACCCTGTGTCCGAGCCCATGGTGCTTTGCGCCAATGTTATGATTAGTTTGTTTATCAACGGCCGCATAAATTAAAGGCCAACTTTTAGGCGAACTAAAATGCTCTCGATTGTTTATAAGTTTCATAAAAGAAGTACACATACACTTTGGATAACGAATTTCATAATTTCTACCGGATTAGAAACCCAATCGAGCCCACGAATTTTCTCCAGATGCTTCGAATATGATTTTAACAGTACTCGGCAGGAAGCCAGTTGTTCTATCTTTAGATTCTAATTAGGTTTACGAGTGCGACTTTTCACAACTCTACAAGCAAACACATACTCTTGCTACCTTGTTTTCATGTTTCCAGTATTGCTTAGCTGTATTTGAAGATCTCTACTTTCCTTGCGAATGATATATTTTGAGTGTAAAATGAAATGTCGAGTAGAACTCGCACTCGAGTCAAACTCACAGCGAAGTAACAGCTGAACTCGGCAGTTTGGACTTTGACCCGCGATCGTAGTTTTGGTAGCAAGACTTTCTGGACCTACTGTAGGATGAAAAAAAAGGTTAAGGACATTGCTTTCTCTGCTAATAAAAATGCAAAACATATACAGATACGTCGTAACACCTCAGTGGAGCTTAGCCATGCGAAATTATAATTACGAATGTTCTTGATGCCAGAAGTGGTTGCATGCTTTGTTCTTTGTATTTCCAACGAAGCCCGCCGGTCCATTAGTGCAGCAAATCCCCGGGAAACCACAAGTGTTCTCTTGTAGATCTAGAGAAAGTAAAATGTGGACTGCTGAACGATTATTTTCGAGTCGCTTCGCCTCGCTGTCTCGGTCCTTTCTCCGGAATTCCTCTACTCGCCATTCAAAGAAATATTCGAACTAAAGTTTCATTTAAAAAAGAATATATTCAAAAGTTAAGATAAAAGAAAGTCAGTTAAGCATATATACCTATGAATAATTACACGATGGCCCAAACTAGGGATGGATTTCGAAAGATTCGAGAGTCAAATAACAACAACAACGATCTTTCTGATTTTCGTAGCCTACGGAAGTGATTTGCGCGCGCAAAGCACCATGGGCTCGGACACAGGGTCTTTAAGAACTCAGTGTAAACTGAGAATACTAGCCAGCTTATACGTACGCTGAGTCATGAAGCAGGGATTATCAATTTTATTGAGTTCTGATAGTTTTATTTGTATAATTACATTAGATGTATTTGGCATAATTGACATTAGTAATCTGAATGTGAATCATAATTATACGAGTCTAAGATCGTCAAGGTGTGTATATAGATGACAGGGCCGCAGCTAGTGGGGAACAAGGGGGGCATGCAGTTGCCCACCCCCACCCCACACCTCCTTGAAAATGTATAACCAGAATGACATTAAAACAAAGTTGTATTTACTAAATAATAACACGTTAGCTATAGACTAGGCGAAAAATTCAAGAAGTCCAATATTTAGAGTGCATGAGGCATTTTTTAGTAAAAGTTGGCGACAGGTGTCTTCTTGTGTGATTTTTGACGCTGAATCCGAATTTCGTGGTCGCCAACGCTGATTTTCCGTTTTTACCGGGAAAATGACGTCATCATGATTGACAGTTAAAGTGACATTGTCTTTCTTGTACGTTTTTATTTCCAAACCGCAAAACGTCATAGGTTGTTGTGAATTGCAAAAAAAAGCTCAAAACGGAAGAAAAGAATAAGATTTGTGTAGAGCACGAATTTACCAATTCAATAAAAAATATATATGTAAAGACCAAACCCTTATAACCGGAAATGCAAGCATAAAGTCGTATTTCCCTCAATGCTGTTTTTGTGTCTAGTGAAGGTGGCAATTTTAGTCTTATAAAATTCTAGTAAACTTTTAGCAACTAGCAGAGCAAAATACTTATTTACAATTTGAGTTTGAAACTATTTTAAAACGTTTTACAATAATAGGGGGCGTTACATTTCATATTTACAAAAATATGAAAGAATGTTGGCGGCGCCATGGCTGTTTTGATTCAATGAAATGAAATTTCTAGTCGCGCTTGTCTAATTTGTAAAATATATTTGAAAAGCTTTATTGCTATCTTGATATAATATATTACACCTTTTCAAAGGAAAATATGAAGACATGAAATAAATTTGCGATAATAAATTTCCATCGTCTGATTTAGGAAACTTTTAAGTTCATTAAATGTTAACTTTTAAGTTTTTAAAATTGAAACTTTAAAATTGAATCTCGATTGAATTTGGTTACGCGAGTAACAAACTTTGTTATTTTGATTTTTTTTGCCGTACATCTGCTTCTATTTTTTAAAGTGAGGATTTTTCTGCCATCATTGTCTCGCCAGTGTTTGTTTATTTAATTAGTCGGCGTGGGAAATCTCTTCTATCAGTTTTCTTGTTTGCTTGGTGTTTCACGTTCGAGCTGCAACGATGGATTCCGTTTTATCGCTAAAAAGACCTTCAGAAGTCGATTTAAAGGCGTGTATTTTCTGCCAGCGGCGTCATAGAGATGATAATTTGAGAGCGGCTTATGACTATAGCAGAACCGTAGTTCGCGAGGCCATGAATTTGCGGACCAAGTGTAGAGATGTCGAGAACAGGGAAACAATCAGTCGGCTGGAAGAAATCATAGGTAATACTGAGGTTTCAATTGTTTGGCATGCCAAGTGCTATTCTCTGTTTACAAGCAAGTATAAAATTCAGCGCTTACAGCAAAAGTTTGACAAAAGTAATGCGACTGCTGAACTGATCTCAAGTCCGCGTAGTAAGACGCGCAGCCAAACAGAACAGGTCGACTGGGACAAATGCGCTTTCTGTCAGGTTCACACGAAGGAGTGCTTATCGTCAGTTATGACATTTAAGATGAGTGAACAAATTATCGAGATTGCTAAGTTTAACTATAAACTACGCGTTCAATTAGCGGGCGTGTCGGATCTAATAGCGGCCGAAGGCAAGTACCACCTATCATGCTTTAGTGCATTCAAGAGATCCAGGGATAAGATAAAGAGTGAAATGAAAGACAATGACTTAGCATTGGTTTGGCAGCGCGGGGAATTAGAGTATGCGGCTGACAAGGGCCATGTTATCAAACTTAATGATGTATGGGATAGATATACCACTCTGGCTGAAAAGGCGGGAATTACGATCCCCCCTTCTTTTATAAGTCGCAGGGCAACATTCGAAGATAAACTCATGCATATGGTTGGGGACATTGTAGAGTGTGTGCAGTCACTTGATAGGGGGCCTTCTGAGCGACACACCCTGCTCATTCCCAAGAAGTGCGTCAACATGGCTCTGTCCCAGATAGTAGGTCAGAGTCCAGCTGACCAAGATGACGAATTGCACACTCTGCCAGGTTATCACCAACAAGATGGCGATATATTTCTGTCGCTTGTTCATGTTGCGCTGAAGATACGCGCTGACCTAAGAGAAACCCCTGGTTACCAAGGGCTGAATATCAGCGCGCTCGATGCCAGTGATTGCGTTCCCGAAAGTCTGCAACTGTTTTTACATCTTTTGATCGGCGGTGAACGACTTCTAGACGAGGAAACGATCGAGGAGAAAGAGGCTGAGGTGCGTAGCAAAGCGGTTGCTGTTGCTCAAGACATCGTCTACGGAGTAAGCAATGGAAAGAAATGGACACCCAAGCACATTGGACTAGGGAGCACAAGTCACAAGGTCCAAAGATCTGGTAAAACTTTTCCACAAGGCAGGCCACATTCTGAGTTACGACCAAATTCTTCAAGTTGACACAGGTTTAGCTGAGAGTGTTCTAAAGACTTTAGATGAAGAGAGTGGTACTGTAATTCCGCCAAATCTGGTGCAAGGCAGGTTTGTGCACTTCTCTGCCGATAACATTGACATTTTAGATGAAACGATGGACGGTAAAAACACATTTCACGCAACACAAATTGCTGCATGGCAACGCGGGACGGAAAATATGTCATTACTTGACGGTGTAAGTCCGTCCAAGAAATGCAGCCTTAGTGTTCCGGAATCGTTAGATAAGATTGAAGCGATTGATGTGAGAAAAAGCAACCCTGTCTTTATCAAGGCAGTTAAAACGACGTGGTATGTGGCTCAAGACAACAAAGGAGCTAAGCAAGCTGCCAAAGCAACGGATTTGGCATTGAACATGTTACGATGCAAAGGCGTTATCAGTAGGGGATGGACGGGGTTTAACCAGTCGTTATCACGAGAAGAACAACCAGAAGTAACAAAGGTGGGGTACATGCCAATCATTCAAGCACCCGCGCACGAAATGGACACCTTGAACACAGTTGTTAAGAAATGTATGCATGTGTCCGCCGCGCTTGGACAGCGCTAAACTATTATCACCGTAGATCAAGCGCTGTACTGCAAGTTAGTCGAGTTGAAATGGCAAGTTCCACAATATCAAGAGAGACTTGTCGTACAACTCGGCGGTCTCCATATATCTATGAACTTTCTTAAGACGATTGGAGATCATATGAAGGGATCGGGGCTTGTTGATTCGTGGGTGGAGAGTGGTCTCCTTGGACCAAATGCAGCTGAGCATGTGATGAACGGCAAGGCATATAAAAGAGCAATGCGCGCGCATAAGATAACACTGCAAGCATTATGGCGCATGTTGATGCCGTTGTTACTAAGATCTTGTGAAAGGTCGAACGCTGATCTTGCTCGGCAGATTTCGCATCTATTGTCTTCAGCGCAAGTCAATGAGCTGATTACATCTTTGAAGTCCCCAGAATTTTAAACGGTGTTTGATGCGTTCGTGGCGCAGAAGTCAGGAAAATGTAAACTTTCAGTTTTGGTGGAGCTATATTGAGATGGTGTCTACCCTACTTGATTTTACCCGCGCGCAACGGGAGGGCAACTGGGAGTTGTATTTGGATAGCTTCCGCTGCATACTTCCACACTTTTTCAGATACGACCATCTGAATTACGCCAAGTGGGGATCGGTTTTTATCGCGGATATGGAGCAGCTGCCGCATGAAGTTCTACAGGAGTTCCAGAAGGGTAACTTCGTTGTTAAGTGGAGCGAGGGCAAGTTCAACGAGGTGAGCGCTGACCACAGTCTTGAGTGGCTGAACGGAATCGGTAAACGAGGAGGTGGAATCGTCGGCATAACCAAGACATCTTCAGCCTTGAGCAGGTGAGTTGAAGAGCTTGGTTTATAATACATATTTATTTAGTTCCTGTACTGGATGGCATATTAATTTATTATGTTCTCTTTTTAAAAATTGGAATTTCCTAGGTGGGCCCTTTCATATAATTTGCGGTCGGAGATAGCCGAGAAAACTCATGACATGTTTGGACTACTACAAGAAGACACGTTTTCTCACAACGAGTCTGCACCAGGGAGGATTCTTCGCGACAACAAGGATGAGGGATCACTGGTTTCCGTCTTGGAGCAGCATAACTTGTTTTCACCGACATCTCATCCAGATTGTCTTTATAACATTGCTACCAAAGATCTTGTCACCGACAAGATTCAGGAGTCACTATTAGGCGCGAAAGATCTAGGACAGAAACAGGTCAAAGTTTTTGTGCAGCAACAGTTGATTGCACCGCTTCAACAGGCACAGCAACCTAATGACGAACAAGAGAAAACCAAGGTTCAGTTCTCGGACGCAATGCACAAGAACAATGCTCTTACTTTCGACACATTATATCAAGTCGTCAAAGGAAGTAAAGAGAAGGAAAAGAACACAATTTTACGGGTAGACAGGAGTGTTTTACAGCGTCTTATCGTTGCTTATGGAGCTGGTCGACAAGTAGATTTGCTTAATGTCCTTTCGCACGAGTTAATGCCAGTTCCGATATCACTGGCAGAGACGAATGGTAAACTTAGAACCGGCCAGAAAGCGCTATTGGCTGATGTTCTTACCAAGGGAATGGAGTGTCCGAATGCGATCGAGTTGCAAGGGAGTGCGTGCTTGCTGATAGACGGAATGACGTTAGTGGCAGCAATAGGAAAGCCTGCCGACGGCCAAACGTTCGGAGCCTATGCAGATAGCTTCCAAACTGCAGTATTAAGAGCAGGTTCGCATTATCAGCAGATCCACGTAGTGTTTGATAGATATGATAAGAGTTCAATCAAAGCAGGCACGAGAGAACGGCGTACCAGAACTATTCGCCCCATTCGTCGTGTTATTGAGAACAAGCACGTTCCGCTCCCGAACAATTGGTCAAACTTTTTAGCTTTACCAGAGAACAAGGAAGACTTGGCCAGATTCGTATCCGAGCATTTGATTACAAATGCACCGCAAGACAAAGTCATTGTTGTCGCTGGTGGATTCACAGATCGGAAAGAAGCGCAGTCGTCTAACCAAGTGGTTGATCCTTCAGTGTTTTGTGCAGATCACGAAGAGGCCGATACTAGACTGATTCTACACTCCATCGCCAACAATTGCGACACGGTAGTTGTGTCGGCAAGAGATACCGACGTACTTTTACTTCTAGTGGCGCATTCGCCGAATATTCCAGCTGCAAATGTGTGGATGATGGCTGGAACAGCGGCCAAACGCAAGTTATTTAATATCACGGCTATTAGCGACAATCTCCCGGCAGGATCACTGTACGCGCTCCTCCCTTTCCACGCGCTGACTGGTTGCGACACAACATCGTATATCTGCAACCACACCAAAGTGTCAGCGTGGAAGATCTTTATAGAGAAACACCACCTTCTCGCGTCGCTAGGTGAAGGAGAGCTGACGGTCAACAAGATCAGGGATGCCGAGAAGTTCATCTGCGCAGTTTACAAATGTGGGAACATTGAATCTGCGAACGATGCACGGGTTCTTCTATTTTCGAAGACCGCGAAACCCGAGCATTACCCCCGACAAAGGACGCACTGGAGCTGCACATCAAACGCGTGCACTACCAAGCACTGATATGGAAACAAGCTTCATGTCAGCAACCTTCCCTGCCAAACCCAGACGGAATGGGATGGGTGACAGATGGCGACAGTAAACTTGTTCCACTCCTTATGACAAAGGAACCTATCCCGAACGCGTGCAAGCGGGTGTAAAAGCGGGTGTAAAAGCGGGTGCACGACTCTGCGCTGTGGCTGCAAGAAAGCAAAATTGTTCTGTACTGGCGTTTGCAGCTGCTCTGCGAACCAAAACATTTCCTGCAAGAACAAATGCGAGAAGTAAACAGTGTAGTGCAGCGTTGCTACCATACCAGCAAAATGTACGAGTTTTCATATTATTTCGCCTCCCGGGCGCACAATATTGCTTTGTAATTAAGCAGTAGTATATTCGGCATTTTTCTCACGTTATTTAGACATTAAATGATAACCTACAGTAGGATTTATGATCGCCTATGACGTCACCATATGACGTCATGAGAACCCTTAATTTATTCATTTTTCTCGCAATCAACAAAAACATGAAAGATATTTGTGATTCAAGATTCAAACGTGATGAAATTAGATTAGAAATGTCCTCAAACGTTTTATATCTTTTAACTTCAGATTTACTTTTGCACAAAAGTTGTGACGTCATTTTCCCGCTAAAAAACGCAAACTCAGCGTTGGTGACAATAAAATTCGGATTCAGCGTCAAAAATCACATAAAAACGCACCTGTCGCCAACTTTTACTAAGAAATGCCTCATGACTTACGATTTTCCGAAATCTCGCCTAGTCTCATCGGGTAGAATCTCATTGTTTTAGGCGACATCGACTCTCGACCGCTAATGAGAAGAGAGATATGAATAATTATAATACGCCTTATTAGATATTCAGCCAAGAGCTTGTGATTGGCTGCTAGGGAATCCCTCATTCCCATGCTGGCTCTTGGACCTGTCAATTACTGTCATCTATCTTGTCATGGGACTAACTGAAATCCCAAAGGTCGTTAAGAGATTTCAATAGACCTTGGGTAAATAGCTAAATCGGTAAAAGTAAAAGATCACCGCAAAATCAATTTGCCGTGGCTACTTGGATAGCCTTCCCCGCAGCTCTTCTTAGTGGGGATGTAGGTAGGAGAGAACTCCTAAGAAGAGCGGGGGATAAGTATTGCCGCGCGAAGTTTGCAAACCTATTTCGTTTGGGTTCGACGTTTGACTTATGTCAAAATTAAAATGAAGTATCATATATGTCTGCATTTAGAGCTTATTCGAAAAGCCTAAGTGAAATTTAAAAAGCTTTATTTTAGTGCCATAGTTGTGAAACTAGTTAAATAAAAGTGAACCTCAGCATTGTTCGCACGAGCTATCCGAGCGAAAGATTTCAAACTCCATACAAGATAGTAAAAGTTTTTTTAACTCTTGAAACTAGCTGCATCGGCGTCGCGAGCAAAAGATTTTGAACTCTAGAGAGAAGCTACACGCCACCGCGCACTGTTTGCTTGCTTTGCCTCCCTTGCAGTCGCTATCGAGTTGAAATGATTCGTAAGATTGGTGTTTACACGGCACGAGAGCGTATTTCTTTCACTAAAGACTTTGCTCTTTTATGGCTTTCGGCGTTCGCCGTGGTAGTCGCGAAATCTTGGAAATGAGCAATCCCAAAATTAAATAATGGCTTGCCTGCCTCTTTTGCCGGTTTAGCTTCTTTGAAAAAAAATTAAATGAAGTAGAGCTTTTCTTGTGAGGTTACAATTTCTAGAGGAGGATTAAAAGTCGGGTTTCAGCACAATGGCTCGCCTGCCTCTTTTGATTTCTTTGACAATTTAGTCGCCGGCGTGCCTTTGTCTAATGGTTTTAGATCCATGCGTTTGCATGTTAATTGAGGTTACATGGAAAATTCAATAGGTAATTAGCGGCATTGTGCCCAGTAGAGAGGAGGCGGAGTTACAGCAGTTCAAACGAGCGGCCGCGAATCGCTTGGAACCCAAATATGGCAAGCGCAGTCCAGTCAATAACATGGCTTCTAGAAAAGTTCACTGCGATATGAAACATTATCAACAGAACTCTGCCAAAATATAAACATGGTTTACTGAGACATTAAACAAACTTTTGCCGTTTGTAGCATAAAAATCGAGCGAGATTTGGACGAGAAAATCAAGCTGAAGTCACAGGAATAGCTTTTTCTCATACAAATAAATCTTGAAAACACGGACTTTCGTTGTCGAATGGATATGATTTTCTTTTACCGCAAAGTTCAATTATTGCGCGCAAATTGTTTATTATAATGTCGTCTTTAAAATGCCGTGTGTAGCATACGTATAACGCCAGTGAATTTGACGAAATTTGAGGATTCACTGACACTACTTCAGCTTTTGGTGCCGTTTTCTTTGTTACAATTGACACTCGCTTTCGAATTTGCCGCTGGCAGCTAATTAAAGTGGTATAATAAGTCCCGGATGTGTCGCGTCATTCTGCCCGATGCTACTATATGGTATAACGTTTTTATTAATAATAAAGCATATCAATGCTTTACAATGTTGATTGCAATGTCATATTGGTCATTTGGGAAACCGCAATATATTTGGACGAGGGAAGTATGGCGCAAGAACAAAAAGGAAGTAGGGGAGGAGAAGGGAAGGGAACGCCTGCCCGCAACGCCTGTGATTTTGAAAAACGGCTCCTAATTAGTTATGCATGTCTGATCTGTCAAAAATTACCAGTACAAATTTCCTCGCTGATTGTAGGCCTCAGAAAATGTACATTTCCTCCAAAATTAATGGGGTTATCAACCTCTAAATCATCAACGTAACTTCTATGATATCAAGCGATTTTAATTAGTGTTTTTGTAGCAAGTTTTCTATAGCAATTTGGCCGCCACCAAGATTTCAATTTAGTAAACAATCTGATGCGATGTAACCGCAGTGTTGGGTTTCGTTAACATCATTGTTTGCACATCATGAGATGGGAATATAACTCGAAAGAATCTGAAAACAGCACTTTACTTTCGAAATAAATTGAAAACTAGAATCAGGCACCATCGTAGTTCTTACATATGTAACATGAAGTTCATAGTTTTAATAGAAGTGCTTGAAATAATTTTATTTATGCGTTTGAATAAGGTCGTTAACTTTTAGGCTTCCGTCACGTTTGCCCAGAAAATGTCCGGAGAAAATGAATGTTTTCTCGAAAATCAGTCGGGCTAATATAAAAATCATAAACATAACTTCTGTATAATGTCAAGCAATTTGGATAGCCTGTCTGTAATTTGCGTCAGTTGTAAATCTAGCCTTCAATTCCATTTTAGAGGTGAAACAACGACTTCGATCAGTTTCCTTCATACGAACAAGGAGTTGAAAAGCAGGAAAATTAATACTTTGGTATTCAATTGGTGGGAAGTACATCGACCAAGACCTTGAAAGTACTTTTGGAAACCTTTCATTTGACCGGTTACACACAATCTGCGAAAGCTGTAGCTAATCAAGTTTGTAAATCTTAGGAAATTCATAGTAAAATAACAATATTACTCACCGCTCTAGCTCTAGTTCCCGCAAACTCCAAATCGTCGTGCGAAATTGAAAAGACCAACTCGCGACCTCGTGAACATGTCACCATCGGCATATAGTCGTCACCTTCATTGCCATTTTGTGATTGGATATTGTCGCTAAATGAAGATTCCGAGTACTGCACGAAAGCCAACGACACATTCGATTGCTCCCGAATAAAACTTCACGACCACTTATCGACAATGTTAACAAACACACTATCTTATGCGCGTCATAGGACTCGATAACATAGTGTCTACAGCTTCTTAAGAAGCAGTAGACACAAAAACCTAAGTTAAAATGTAGAGCTGGAAGTGACTAAGAGAAACAACAAGTTTGACTGTGTTATGACGAAAAACGTGGTCAATAACGTCTCGGTAAAGTCAAGGCCAAAAAAAAAACATTTCCGGGAACAATAGGTAATTAGAATGGTGAACAGATGTTGAAACCGTTTTACCGAGGCTTAAGATGACATACCACGGTAACCTGTCGTAAATTTGTTAGTTCTATTTCTAGTTTTATGACACCAAGAGAGCATAGGTCATAATGGCGAATAAAATCTATTTTTAGTAACCGGAAACAGTTGAAGCAAAGCGGCCAATATTTTTCGCGCCATTTTTGTTGTTGTTGCCCACGCGCGCGCTCACACTGCTTCAACTGCTTCCAGTTACAAAAAAATAGATTTTATTCGCCATTATCATCGCACGCCACACACTACGAGAGTCTCTCTCTTACTTAATGCTCTCTTGATGACACTCAATCAAAAACTGCTTTATGTGATGATTCAAACTTGATATTTCGTTTGGTGTTTTCTTGCCACCATTTTAAGGTTGAAGTATGGCTGAACCGTGTAATGGATAGAATGCGAGCCACTGTGCGTCACGAGCTGTCAGAGGCTGTGATCTCATACGAGGAGAAGCCACGTGACCAGTGGCTGTTTGACTTTCCAGCACAGGTTGCTCTGTGTGGCACACAGATCTGGTGGACCGCAGAAGTGGTAATTGCCTTTAATAGGCTGGAGGAGGGCTACGAGAACGCCATCAAGGATTACTACAAGAAACAGGTTTGCTGTGTATTCTGTCATTATTTCTATTCTATTAATTGCATGTTCTTTTGGCGGTAATCGTTCTTTAGGGACCTATTCCATTTTTGGAATAAACAGAATCGCATTCTGTTCATTCTGCCAGAATAAATTTCTTGAATTGCATACTGATGACGTCATCAAAAATTCAAAATCTTATAACACTTAACAGATTAGTGGACTCGCCAATTAACTTTTTGCTGTCACGAAATGCTTGAGAAATCCTTATTTGTTCGCTTTTTGGAGCACAAGTACAAGCCTGAAGGCAGACTAATTATCGACAAACTTTGGCAGCGCGAAGACTGTTGCTAGGCAACTTATCAACCAATAAAAAGTTAGACATTTTGCCACGAATTAAGAACAAAACTTCTCCTTGATTAGCCAATCAGATTAAATAAATTTTGCCCTCCATGTTATAAGAAGTGAAACCCAATGATTTTGGGGAGAAATTAAGCTTTATTTGTATCGCCGCTTTATGGCCGCCTTATGTTGGTGTCTCAAAGAGGGGCATACGAAGTTATCTAGAATTGTCTTTTATACATTATACATTATAGTCATACATAGTTGTATATAGTTTCCAGTGTTTCCTTTCTTTTTTATAGTAATATAAAGTTATAGCTAATACTAATAATACTCATTAGTATTTTTCTCTTGCCTTTTATATATACATGTAATAGTGGTACATAGTCGTTTACATACCCCACCATAGTTTCCATAGTACTTTTTTTCTTTTTCTTATGTAATATAAAGTTATAGCAGTTGTAGTAGTTATAGTAATATTTTCACAGATGTAAAGCTACTTAGTAGACTAGAGATGCTGTGATTAAACCATTATTATTATTATTATTATCATTATTCATTGACCCATATCCGTTTGGAAGTATTCTAGCGTTCCAATATTCGGGTTATAATGTATGTTTGGTAGTTCTACAAGACCCAAAGTGTTTTATTTAATGTCATCAATGCAAACCCATTTTGTAATCGAGGATCATGACGATGACAACCACCAATAGAATGGACAGAATACGGTTTACTCGGAAGATGCAAAATTGCGTTCTATTGGCATTGGCGGGAAACCGGTGTAACGCACGCGGCCGGCGGAGTTGTTAGTTCCCAGTTTCCACGGTCATCTGTTCGTGTTCTTTTGGGAATTAGTATTCCGTGTATTCTGTTATTCCTATACCTAAATGTGACTTTAAAAAGGCTTTTGTGTTAATCGTAAAAAATATTGTTTTGTCCAAAGGCAAGTTATTAAATCAAATGGCTGTTATTTAACTTGATGCCTTATGGCACGTTGTTTTGGGACATATTCCTGGTATTCCGAAAAAGGAATACACCAAATACCAGTGCTGTTTACATTTGCAAACACGAACATTAATTCTTAAAGTACGTACACAAAGTAGCGACTAGAGCAGATTTCGTACGAGTGGAACTACAGCACCGCTGACTACAGCACGGTTACAGCACGGCATGCCGTGACGTTGGAATGGTTTCCCATTGTTTTTATCCTGCTGATCCAGTCAATTCACAGAATTACAATACAGCTCACAGGACGTATATGTACAGGCTTTCGAGGTATTCTGATTTCGGAATAGCTGGAATACGTCCCCAAAAATGCGCCCTATTTAGTGTGTGACCTAAAGACTAATAATAACCAAATATCGCTTATATCTGCCTTTTGAAGATATTTTATATATTACGCATTCTTAAACAGAGACCAGGGTTCGTACTATTCCCTCCTTCAATTTTAAAGTTTTTCTCCAAGGCCCTGGAAAACTGATGGAAAATTATTAATTTTGTTACTTTATAGACATATTAGGTGAATGTATATAACATGGTATACAATAGGGGTTGTTACTTTATAGACATATTAGGTGAATGTATATAACATGGCATACAATAGGGGTTGTTACTTTATAGACATATTAGGTGAATGTATATAACATGGCATATAATAGGGGTTGTTACTTTATAGACATGTTAGGTGAATTTACCTTTTTCATGAAATCTCATAGTTCAAGGTTCTGGAAATGTTCTTTTCTTATACTGGAAAACTCGTGGAATTCCATCATCTCGATGCAGTACAAACCCTGGTAGACACGTACTTGACTGACTGGTTTGTGTAGATTGCCCTTCTTTTACTAACTATCCCATTTTTGCCCCTTAATGAACAGGTTGCCCAACTGCTGACCTTGATTGGTATGTTGATTGGTGAATTATCCCATGGCGATCGTCAGAAGATCATGACTATTTGTACTATTGACGTCCATGCTCGCGACGTGGTCGCTAAACTGATTCAACAGAAAGTGGATAACGCCATGGCATTCCTGTGGCTCAGCCAACTGCGCCATCGATGGGAAGACCAAACAAGTCACTGCTTCGCCAACATCTGTGATGCGCAGTTCAAGTATTCGTATGAGTACCTAGGCAACACACCACGTCTTGTCATCACACCACTAACAGACAGGTAATGATGATATGTGCCTTTTGCACGATACAATTATGTGGTTTTACTGCATGGCAAAATAATCTGACTTAGTTAAACGCACTTGTACGAGATCGGTATATATAGTGTTATTAACAAAACCTGTTTGTAACTGCTATTTTCCACCTCCAGTCGATTGTTAATCCTTCTAAAACAGCATTTTGAAGTTTGTTTGTCATCCAGTATCGCCTTTCCCATGGGATCACGAGCGCAATTAATTGGTTATTGAAGTGATATATCAGCACGTGTCTGTTTCCTGAAAAGAAGCCTTTTACAGGACTTTCATCAAAGTCGTTTATGAAAGTTGAAGGAAACATTGCTAGGATCATACTAGGATGTTGTTGTCATTATCGTTCAGAAATAACATCAAATCGATGACGTCTGCAGTCTTACTTCACTACGCACCGCCCGTGCGCTCTTAGCACAGCATTTCTCCAAATGCCCCCCTCCCCTATGAGGGCAGGGCTCCGGTATAAAAGTGCCATGGCCAGGCCATTATTGACACCTGTTGTCACTCAGCCTTTGTGGAGTGACCATCGTGCGTGTGCTTTGCTTTAGTGCTCCGTTCTGATTGCTTATCGCGCGAAATTCATATATTTCACTTCAAAGTAAGGGCTACGCAGTTCGCAAACAGTTATAAAGTACCAGTGGCAGTCAGTAATGAACAACTATCTTCCCTCGGTTCGTTTTTGATTGGTTTGTTTAATGTTTAACCTTAGCAATCTAGCATTCTAGCAGGAGAGGACTGGATACACTCGCTTGCTTGCTTCACGGCTCTGCTCTTTGAATTTCAAATTACGAGTTCCAAAGGCGTGAAAAGAGGAGGGGCTAGCATTTTATACCGGAACTTCGTGTTTAAACAAGAAGCCACAATATAAAAGGGCCAGGCGATCAGCCCTGAACATTAAAGGGCTGTGTCACGGTAATAGACTTTACATTCGCGTTCCGGGCCGGAAACAGCTATTTCGAACCTCTTGGCCATGTGGGATGCTTAAAATCAAAGCAAATTTGCAAAAATGACTAACAAACAGTGTATATAAACAGTCTCCAGGGAAAATATTGAAAATCCTTTCAATGAAGTATTGAGCTAGGGAGGGAAGTTTAACTGTTTATATCCAATTAAAAGCCACCAACCGAGCGATTACTCGATACATGCGCAGTGCCATGACATAGCCGCTCTGCAACATGTGATGCTCCACTTGAGTCATCTCTGACATTTGTCGTCACGCGAAATTCAAATCGAAAACTTGGATATCTTAATTGTCCAAAAATACACGAGTTTGTAAACGGTTCTAAAGCACTATCAACAGGCATAACTGAGCAACTAGCTTCCTGTTCACCTTTCTTGGCTTAGTTTAATCTTAGCATCAGTTATTCTAACAGAAGAGGACTGATAACTTGCCTACTTGCTTTACTTTTCAGGGCCCGGTTGTTCGAAGCAAGGTTAAGCGTTAACCCGGAGTTAAACTGTACATATTACAATTACAGACTTAGCGATAACCTAGGGTTAAAGTTAACCTTGCCTCAAACAACCCAGCCCTGAATTTTAATTTCAAATTTATAACAGAAAAGGGGAGGAGGAGCAATCCCTTTTATTGTTTAGTGTTCAAAATGTGTCCTGAGTTTGACAGGGGGGGGGGGGGGGAACATCGTGGCCCCTCAATTCTAATTCAGAACACTGCATTTGATGTACAGTGGAACCCCGTTATAACGAAGTGCAAGGGACCGGAAAAATAGGTTCGTTGTATCGAGGATTCGTTATAAACGACTCCCGGTTAAAACGCTTTTCCAGCAAAAGCACCAACATGTTCGTTATATCGGTGTTTCTGCTAACAATTCAACAAGATTGTTAGAACTTTTATTAGTGACTCGGGCACTTCGGCATGAGAGAATATATGTGCTGAAATAAACAACACGTATGCGGCTGTGTACAGTGCCGGGTTTACAAGAATATGTAACTGAAAGTTGAGTCATCCCAAGGAATTAAAGAATCAAAGCGAGTTAATTGGTCGTGCAATGAAACAATTATTCATTATATCTGGGTAGATTTCAAAAATGAGCCTCAAACTTCTGTTCGTTATAACGGGGATTTCATAACCGGGTTCGTTATATATGGGATCTAATCCATACAAACTACTGTGTTTTTGCCAGGCTGAAAATAAACATGTTTGTTATATCGGGGACTTCGTTTTAACCAGGTTCGTTATAACGGTTTCCACTTTATTGGACATAAATTATCAGATGGGAAACAATTCTGGAACTTTGTCTTTCAGATGTTACATCACCCTGACCCAGTCCCTTCACTTGACCATGAGTGGCGCTCCTGCTGGACCTGCCGGGACTGGTAAGACAGAGACGACCAAGGATCTGGGCCGAGCGCTAGGTATCATGGTGTACGTGTTCAACTGCTCTGAGCAGATGGACTACAAGGTAACTAACAATCTTAACTGTCTTATGAAGATGAATTATGACATATTCCCAGGCTCTTCCTGGCTTAGTTTCCTAGTCCAGTCATGGTGAACCTGAAGAAAGGTTCTATTGTTACGGGGCAACCGTGTGACGTCATAAGATCCACGATGATGGCGCCAGGAAAATTCAAATGAGTTGTATGGACAGGGAAATGGGTCCATAAGTGGCATCTAGTGTACAATTTACAGGAAACAATCACAGCAATAGATTTAGGTATCCATAACAAACATTGGAGAGCAAACATTGTTTTTCAGTGGCTATGTCAATTTTTCTTTTACAGTCTTGTGGTAACATTTACAAGGGTCTTTCCCAGACCGGTGCCTGGGGATGCTTTGACGAGTTCAATCGTATCTCGGTAGAGGTGTTGTCCGTAATCGCAGTGCAAGTAAAATCCATCCAGGATGCCATTCGCGACAAGAAAGAACGCTTCATCTTCCAGGGCGAGGACATCATTCTCGTGCCAACGGTTGGTCTTTTCATTACCATGAACCCCGGTTATGCCGGACGAACAGAGTTGCCAGAAAACCTCAAGGCTCTTTTCCGGTAAGTGCGTGTATTTGTTTGCACAATTATTGTATTTACTCGAAAAATCACTCTGCTCGAACAATCGCCCCATTGAGAACACACATATATGAAATTCTCGCCGCACTTATATAATAGCGCTCTCTCCTTCCCCCTTTCAACCAGTCGTAACATACACCTCAGTTTGAGGAAGATGCCGCTGACATTGTTAGGTA
The DNA here is from genome assembly GCA_030867875.1 of Actinernus sp. WN-2022. Classification (NCBI taxonomy): domain Eukaryota; kingdom Metazoa; phylum Cnidaria; class Anthozoa; order Actiniaria; family Actinernidae; genus Actinernus; species Actinernus sp. WN-2022. Next base: position 74,311,863 of record JAOWCC010001634.1, on the reverse strand, counting down.
CTACTTGCAAGCTTATGAGTCAGCTGGACTCTGACAATGACGAGTTTTTTAAATAAAAGGGCATTTGTTTCGCTATACGACACAAACAATTACCATTCAGTGTAGTTTTTAACTCGTGGATATGCGAAACAGGAACGAGTTATGGGGAGTTTTGTCACTCGCCGGTTCTGTTAGCACGGCCAAGACCTGGGTACTAGGTTCAACCGATATATACGCGGTTGACAGAATGTTTCAGATATTTACCACAACCTGTTTTTCTTGTCATTCAGTTCGCATATTTTATTATTCTGCTTATTTTAAGAGCGATGTACAGTGTGGAAAAGTTTAGTAAAAGCGCTGTACCAGCGATAAAGCAGATACATGTACATACTGACAGACATGAGCTGATAAGACGAATCTTGATCATACATCAGGAGCCGGCCGATAGCTCCTTCAACTCTTGCTAAAAATACATTTGACCTTGTCTACGTCACCACACATATAGCAGTGCGCAAAAGGTTGTGCCATCCTAGTGCTCAGGCATGTATATATGCATTTTTGATTCAGTTGAATGAACTTTTTTGGCCACATTTGCGTAGTTTTTACGCTATTTCTCATTGCGGTTGTATGTTATTTTAAATTCGCTTCATTTAAGTTGCAGTTGAAGGTTCGCTTAAACCCCGGCTAAACGCTCAAACATTTTCATCCAACATCGTGAATGTTAAATGACTGTTAAATGGTCTCCCAACATTTTTTGATGTTTGTTCTAGATCAAACATTTTCATCCAACATATTGCGTGATGAACAAATGTTTATCGTTTAGCCACCTGTTCCAACAAAACTTGCGCGTGCAGGCGGTATTTAGCCAATCACAAATTGACCTGCAACATTGAGATTCAGCGGTATTTAAAAAAAACGCTCTGCGGGCTCAATTTTGTAAGATGTTTCCTGAATGTTTGATGTGCAGGCGGCTAAACGATCAAACAATGTGCGACCGTTTAGCCAGTTCAGTAAAATGTTCCAACACGATGTTTGATGAAAATGTTTGAGCGTTTAGCCGGGCTTTAGTTTATTAGAATTTTTCTGGATTTTTTCATGGCTTTCATTAGGAAAAATTGGGGGAGGGGGATTTAATTTGTTTTGAGTAAATAGGAAAAAAGAAGGTTTTATGAAGAATTAAAATTGAGGGTTTTGGTTAATAATTCATAGCTGGGCACCAATAGGTGTGTAGTAATTTAATTTTCCTCTTTTTATTTCATCCTCCATTCTCACCCCTTTTCCTACACATTCAACTGTATTCCCCCCTTAATATCTCATATCGTTTTGTTTGTTAGCCCATGTGCTATGGTGGTGCCAGACTTCGAGCTCATTTGCGAGATCATGCTGGTAGCAGAGGGTTTTATCGAAGCACGAGCACTTGCCAGAAAGTTCATTACGCTCTACTCGTTGTGTAAAGAACTTCTATCCAAGCAGGACCACTACGATTGGGGTCTCCGCGCTATCAAGTCCGTCCTCGTGGTGGCCGGTTCCCTGAAACGATCGGACCGACAGCGACCTGAGGATCAGGTGCTCATGAGGGCCCTTCGTGACTTCAACATCCCTAAGATCGTCACAGATGATGTCCCTGTGTTCATGGGCCTGATTGGTGATCTCTTCCCAGCTCTTGATGTGCCTCGTAAACGAGAGATGGACTTTGAAGCGCTGGTCAAGAAGTCCGCCCTTGACCTGAAACTTCAACCTGAAGACAGTTTTATCTTAAAGATCGTCCAGCTAGAGGAGCTGTTGGCTGTTCGCCACTCTGTGTTCGTTCTTGGACCTGCTGGAACTGGCAAAACACAGGTTATCCGGTCCTTAAATAAGACGTACCACAATCAGAAACGGAAGCCCCTCCTGCATGATCTCAACCCTAAAGCCGTGACAGCAGATGAGCTGTTTGGATTCATCAACCCTTCCACCCGTGAATGGAAAGACGGTAGGCTACACTAGGAGCATTGCATTGTGTTCTTTATATTACGCATTTGATTACCCCTTCTGACAATGCAGGCAAGCATTTTTAATCAACAGAAGTGTAGGTGTCATGGTGTTAACAGTGCATGGTATTGTCATGATGTTAGTGTTATGCATGGTGTTGGTGTCATGGTGTTAACAGTGCATGGTGTTGTCATGATGTTAGTGTCATTGTGTTATGCATGGTGTTGGTGTCATGGTGTTAACAGTGCATGGTGTTGTCATGATGTTAGTGTCATTGTGTTATGCATGGTGTTGGTGTCATGGTGTTAACAGTGCATGGTGTTGTCATGATGTTAGTGTTATTGTGTTATGCATGGTGTTGGTGTTAACAGTGCATGATGTTGTCATGATGTTAGTGTCATTGTGTTATGCATGGTGTTGGTGTCATGGTGTTAACAGTGCATGGTGTTGTCATGATGTTAGTGTTATTGTGTTATGCATGGTGTTGGTGTCATGGTGTTAACAGTGCATGGTGTTGTCATGATGTTAGTGTTATTGTGTTATGCATGGTGTTGTGCATGGTGTTAACAGTGCATGGTGTTGTCATGATGTTAGTGTTATTGTGTTATGCATGGTGTCGGTGTTATCAGTGCATGGTGTTGTCATGATGTTAGTGTCATTGTGTTATGTATGGTGTTGGTGTCATGGTGTTAACAGTGCATGGTGTTGTCATGATGTTAGTGTTATTGTGTTATGCATGGTGTTGGTGTCATGGTGTTAACAGTGCATGATGTTGTCATGATGTTAGTGTCATTGTGTTATGCATGGTGTTGGTGTCATGGTGTTAACAGTGCATGGTGTTGTCATGATGTTAGTGTTATTGTGTTATGCATGGTGTTGGTGTTAACAGTGCATGGTGTTGTCATGATGTTAGTGTCATTGTGTTATGCATGGTGTTGGTGTCATGGTGTTAACAGTGCATGGTGTTGTCATGATGTTAGTGTCATTGTGTTATGCATGGTGTTGGTGTCATGGTGTTAACAGTGCATGGTGTTGTCATGATGTTAGTGTTATTGTGTTATGCATGGTGTTGGTGTTAACAGTGCATGGTGTTGTCATGATGTTAGTGTCATTGTGTTATGCATGGTGTTGGTGTCATGGTGTTAACAGTGCATGGTGTTGTCATGATGTTAGTGTTATTGTGTTATGCATGGTGTTGGTGTTAACAGTGCATGGTGTTGTCATGATGTTAGTGTCATTGTGTTATGCATGGTGTTGGTGTCATGGTGTTGTCATGATGTTAGTGTCATTGTGTTATGCATGGTGTTGGTGTCATGGTGTTAACAGTGCATGGTGTTGTCATGATGTTAGTGTTATTGTGTTATGCATGGTGTTGGTGTTAACAGTGCATGGTGTTGTCATGATGTTAGTGTCATTGTGTTATGCATGGTGTTGGTGTCATGGTGTTAACAGTGCATGGTGTTGTCATGATGTTAGTGTTATTGTGTTATGCATGGTGTTGGTGTTAACAGTGCATGGTGTTGTCATGATGTTAGTGTCATTGTGTTATGCATGGTGTTGGTGTCATGATGTTATCAGTGCATGGTGTTGTCATGATGTTAGTGTTATTGTGTTATGCATGGTGTTGGTGTCATGGTGTTAACAGTGCATGATGTTGTCATGATGTTAGTGTCATTGTGTTATGCATGGTGTTGGTGTCATGGTGTTAACAGTGCATGGTGTTGTCATGATGTTAGTGTCATTGTGTTATGCATGGTGTTGGTGTCATGGTGTTAACAGTGCATGGTGTTGTCATGATGTTAGTGTTATTGTGTTATGCATGGTGTTGGTGTTAACAGTGCATGATGTTGTCATGATGTTAGTGTCATTGTGTTATGCATGGTGTTGGTGTCATGGTGTTAACAGTGCATGGTGTTGTCATGATGTTAGTGTCATTGTGTTATGCATGGTGTTGGTGTCATGGTGTTAACAGTGCATGGTGTTGTCATGATGTTTGTGTCATTGTGTTATGCATGGTGTTGGTGTCATGGTGTTAACAGTGCATGGTGTTGTCATGATGTTAGTGTTATTGTGTTATGCATGGTGTTGTGCATGGTGTTAACAGTGCATGGTGTTGTCATGATGTTAGTGTTATTGTGTTATGCATGGTGTCGGTGTTATCAGTGCATGGTGTTGTCATGATGTTAGTGTCATTGTGTTATGTATGGTGTTGGTGTCATGGTGTTAACAGTGCATGGTGTTGTCATGATGTTAGTGTTATTGTGTTATGCATGGTGTTGGTGTCATGGTGTTAACAGTGCATGATGTTGTCATGATGTTAGTGTCATTGTGTTATGCATGGTGTTGGTGTCATGGTGTTAACAGTGCATGGTGTTGTCATGATGTTAGTGTTATTGTGTTATGCATGGTGTTGGTGTTAACAGTGCATGGTGTTGTCATGATGTTAGTGTCATTGTGTTATGCATGGTGTTGGTGTCATGGTGTTAACAGTGCATGGTGTTGTCATGATGTTAGTGTCATTGTGTTATGCATGGTGTTGGTGTCATGGTGTTAACAGTGCATGGTGTTGTCATGATGTTAGTGTTATTGTGTTATGCATGGTGTTGGTGTTAACAGTGCATGGTGTTGTCATGACGTTAGTGTCATTGTGTTATGCATGGTGTTGGTGTCATGGTGTTAACAGTGCATGGTGTTGTCATGATGTTAGTGTCATTGTGTTATGTATGGTGTTGGTGTCATGGTGTTAACAGTGCATGGTGTTGTCATGATGTTAGTGTCATTGTGTTATGCATGGTGTTGGTGTCATGGTGTTAACAGTGCATGGTGTTGTCATGATGTTAGTGTCATTGTGTTATGCATGGTGTTGGTGTCATGGTGTTAACAGTGCATGGTGTTGTCATGATGTTAGTGTCATTGTGTTATGCATGGTGTTGGTGTTAACAGTGCATGGTGTTGTCATGATGCTGGTGTCATTGCGTTATGTATGGTGTTGGTGTCGTGGTGTTGTCATGATATTGGTGTCATGGTGATGTGCATGGTGTTGGTGTCATGGTGTTGTGCATGATGTTGGTGTCATGGTGTTGTGCATGGTGTTGGTGTCATTTAAAATTAAACTTCAAAATAAATTCAAAATGATTGATTGGTAGTTTGCTCAGCTTAGTGATTTACAGTAGAGCTCTTTAGTTTTAGCTCGATGTTGTCCCATTTCACATCACTTGACCGTCCCCTTAGACATGGTTTCTCTTATTTCTTGTTTATGCATGAGAAGATACATTGATATGGAAACACTTCGAACAAAGAATATTATTCCCGAAAGATTTGAAATTGGACAATAAAGTGGTCTATTGAGGTCCCCCTTTCATGCTCTAGACATTTTGTCGTAGTTATTGTTCCTAGTGAAAATGCGTTGGGGGAGTCCTTACATTGAAACCAGTTTATCCTACGTTTAAAAGTGCAAACGTTTTGAATGTTTCTTTTTAGTGATTGAATAAATAAAAAAGATAATATAAGTTTTAAGACATGAATTGTCGTTGCGGTTCTGTTTTATAGGGTCTGTGTGATGGCGAGTCACGCTGTGTCACGTGAGAGGCCTTTATATTAGCAGTCCGTACCAGACACAGTCATTATCAGCGATTTGAACTGATGAACCGCGCAGCAAATATGCAAATAACACTAACTAACTGTGTATAGACAAAGTATTCAAGACATATTGCGAATCATTTCAATCAAGCATCGAGAGAGGAGTCATTAACTGTTTGTAGCCAATTAACAGACACTAATCGAACATTAACTCCACACATGCGCAATGCATGATATAGCCTCTTTAGTGACGTGCTAAGGGTTGTTTTGTATTTCCAATGCGTTGCTTGCTGTCGTGAGTTTGTTCTTTAAAGGGGCTGTATCACGGTAATAGACTTTACATTCGCATTCCGGGCCGGAAGCAGCTATTTCCACCGATTTTGATATGAACCAACGAACCTCTCGGCCATGTGGGATGCTTAAAATCAAAGCAAATATACAAAAATGACTAACAAACAGTGTATATAAAAAGTCTCCAGGAAAAAAATATTGAAAATCCTTTCAATCAAGCATTGAGGGAGGGAAGTTTAAATGTTTGTATCCAATTAACAGCCACCAACCGAGCGATTACTCGATACATGCGCAGTACCATGACATAGCCACTTTAAATGGCCTTGGGTGACTTTCACAATCGATGTGTCATTATTTCCTTGCTAACACGTCATATGCAATACCTTGTGACAGGTCTGTTCTCGACAATCATGCGTGATTTATCAAACATTGCCAACGATTCTCCCAAGTGGATCGTACTTGATGGTGACATCGACCCTATGTGGATCGAGTCCCTCAACACCGTCATGGACGACAACAAAGTGTTGACTCTAGCCAGCAACGAGCGCGTTCCACTTACTCCCTCTATGAGGTTGTTGTTCGAGATCGGTCATCTGAAGACTGCCACACCAGCCACCGTCTCCCGCGCCGGAATCCTCTTCTTGAACTACGCAGATGTTGGATGGAACCCTTACGTGTCTAGCTGGATCGATACTCGCGAGGTGCAGTCCGAGAAGGCAAACTTGCAAATCCTGTTTGACAAGTACGTACCAGTGTGTCTGGACCTGCTGCGTTTTCGATTCAAAAAGATTACACCCATCGCTGACATCACCATGGTGACAACACTTTCTTACATCCTGGAGTGTTTGCTGACCCCCATTAACACACCGCCGGATTGCAACAAGGAGTTGTATGAACTGTACTTCGTCTTCGCTGCTGTTTGGGCCTTTGGAGGCGCCATGTTCCAAGATCAGGTAACAGAAGTTCCTCACTGGTTCATCATTCGTTTAATAGTTATGTCCAGTCACGGACCTAATAATCATGTTGTTTTTACAGCTCGTTGACTATCGAACAGAATTCTCCAAGTGGTGGGTGACGGAGTTTAAGACCATCAAGTTCCCGTCAGCAGGTACAGTTTTTGACTACTATATCGATCCTGAAACTAAGAAGTTTGTGCCCTGGACTGATAAGGTGGCCAAGTTCGAACTGGATCCGGAGGTTCCATTACAGGTTCGTATTATACTATGTTATGGTTCTCATGACCACTTAAAGCGAATAATTATGTCAGCTATTCTTACCATCAGTTTGAAACGCTGAAAATCACATGCAACACTAAAAGAAACTAAACAAATAATTGTCTAGTTTTATTAAAAGCTTCTTCATAAGTGAAATGAAACTACAGGGACGCTAATCGGGCTACTGATAGCAAGGATGGAATTACGATTATGAAAAACTTGAAACCTTGGGCCATCGTTTTCAAGTTGTAAACCGGTGTCTTTGATATTAGCTACTGGTTGTAATCTAATCTAGCTTGCTGTCTCTTCTTGTATGAGTGACAGGCTGAAGTGCTGTAGTTAGGGTATGCCTGCAGCAACACAGCCTTTTGATGCTAGAGCAGATTTCGTATGAGTGGGACAAACTACGGCATGCCCGTAGCCGTACTGTAACCGTGCTGTACCGTATTTGTGTAATTCGATTGGCTCAGCAGGACAAAAACAATATAGGGAAACCATTTCAATGTCACGGCATGCCGTACAGTAACCATGCTGTAGTCAGTGCTATAGTTTGTCCCACTCGAATTCTGCTCTACCAGCGAAAACCTCTACTTGTTACGATAACTACAGCACAGAAAAAGATGGCGGCCTGTACCCAGAATTCTTTGTGCGCGCAAAACTTTAAATTCGCTATAAAATTGCGTTTGGGAGGTTCTAAATCTTAAAAACAAGCCAGTACGCGTGCTGTTGCCGATATAATGTCATTGAAGAGAATAAGGGATTTCTACGTGCGTGTTTGACTGTGTGAGGTTCGCAAGGGATTGTTTTCCAATGGACAGCCGCCATCTTTGTTCCGTATGCTGGATTGTTCGACCATAATATTGATAATTTGTTTCGCACTCATACAAAATTTTGATGTCCAACTTACGACGAGCTATTTCGTAGTCATCTGTTCATAGTTCATAGTCTTGAAAAGTCCTTGAATTTGACTGTGACTACATATTTCAACATTAAATAATTCAATTTGATGGTTTCACTGTAATGACATCTAGCATCGCGTACTGTAAGTACTGCCACTTAAAATTAGTAGTTGTTTTTCTTGAAAATCCCTTGAATGTTAGTCTGGCTCTTGATAATACAATTACCAACCAAGGAGATCTACATGTTGTTTTATGTACAGTATATAGTATCACATTTAACCGCCTCCTAGTTAGTTCAGTCGTTTTAGCGTCGTTCTGTCGTGTGCCGGGAGGTCGCGGGTTCAAATCCCGCCGGTCGGACGACCACTCAGGGTCTTAAAATAACTGAGTTGAAGGTGCTGCCTTCGTGAAACAATCTCGTTCACAAACTGAAAATGGTTAGACCTTCACGTCTTCTTGGATGAGGACGTTAAATCGTAGGTCCCACGTCGGCCTCAAGATTATCAGTCTCACCAGTCTGTCACGAGTTATTAACGTCAAATAAGGTTGCTTTACCTTTATAAATCCATACCCTCATTCACCCCCACAGGCCGTCCTTGTGCACACAGCTGAGACCACCCGGGTTCGGTTCTTCATGGACTTGTTGATGGAAAAGCGCAGACCCGTGATGCTAGTGGGGAGTGCGGGCACAGGGAAGACGGTACTTGTCAACGATTACTTCCAGTCGCTGGACCCCGACTTGGCCTTGATCGGTAATGTGCCTTTCAATTACTATACCACATCGGCCATGTTACAGGGCGTACTGGAGAAACCCCTGGAGAAGAAGGCCGGTCGTAACTATGGACCACCGGGTAACAAGAAACTCATCTACTTCATTGATGACATGAACATGCCTATGGTAGGTCTGAAGGCGGCTTCGTGTATTATTTACTATATGAGCGACCGAATTGTGTGTACTAGTTACGATATGATCATCCGAATTGTGTGTACTAGTTACAATATGAGCATCCGAATTTTGTGTACTAGTTACAATATGAGCATCCGAATTGTATGTACTAGTTCAGGAGCCCATTACCAGGAGCGTTCCTCTGTTATGGGTTGGGTCCCCAGCACAGGAGTAGATGAGGCTATTTTTAGATTCGAAATTCCCGCGAAAAGAGGTTGCCGCCATGTTGGTGCCCTTAAACAATAGATTGCTCGTTAGCTTCTTTTGTTGGGGCACCAACATTTGAATCTCTGGGGATTGAGCGAAAACCAGCAATTCGAATTCCCGCGTTGAAAGTGAGAAGAATGATAATGAATAATAATGAGAAGTGATGTTAGCTATCCGATTGGCTAAGAATAGCCTACCTTTGTTCTTTTTCGCGCGAAACGCAATGCTAAAAATAGCCTCATCTACCTCTGTGCTGGGGTACAGACACAGTGGGGAAGATGGACGCTCCTGGTAATGGGCTCCTGACTAGTTACAATATGAGCATCCGAATTGTATGTACTAGTTACAATATGAGCATCCGAATTGTGTGTACTAGTTACAATATGAGCGACCGAATCGTATGGGATATACAATGGCGAGCCATACGATACGATTCGGACGTGAATATTGTAATGTACTTATGATATGACCTATTATATCAAATTGCAAACATTTTTGAAATTTTGATGAAAAGCGTAAAATAAGAGTTTGGAACTATAGTTTACGTCACGAACATGCAGCGTGCAGAAAAACAAGTCCCACATTGGAAAGACGGTCAGTATACATCAAGACTGGCGTTTTGCCTGTTGCTTTAGAGAAGACTATAGTAAGTTGTAGAGTAATTGGACGGAGTGTATTTTGTACGGGTGTGGAAACCTGCGGCAGGGTTTTCGCTAGGGTTTCAAAGTAAAGGATCATGCCGGAAAAGTACCGGACACGACCTCGGGACGGGCGGCGAAGGCGTAAGCTTGTAGGGGGTTTGGATCCAGGTCAGGGTCCGGGTCTGGTCCCCGGATATTGTCTGACTCTCTGAAACCACATTTCCGGCGTCCCTGACACCGGAAAAGCAGTTGTCATGGCGAGCTCTGAGTTCATTTCAACTCACCCTCTTTCTCATCGAGAAAAGGATGACCCGAGGACGAATTGGTCAGTAGTTCTTAAAAGACGAATGCGATCATAACCTCGGAGTTTCTTTTTCGAAAAAGCCTCTGTTGTAATAAACAACAATGTAGCCACTTTGTTTATAACATTTAATACCTCATTCGCTTTTCCGGCAGTCAATGGGTTCAAGCATGTTACGTTCGGCCTCCGGCCTCAAACGAAAAGCCTGGTATGGCTATGATTTTGTTGTACTGTAACTCTTCAATTCAACCCGGCGGCATGTAATGTGATGTAGTTGATACATATGCCTTATGTACAAATCACGTGTTACCTTGGAAGTCTCTTCAACGGAGGAAGCATATTTGCGTTCCAGTTAATTTGTTTGTTTTTGTCTAGGTTGATACATACGGTACTGTGCAACCTCACACTCTGATCAGACAGCACATCGACTATACTCACTGGTATGACAGGACCAAGCTAACACTGAAAGACGTCCACAATACCCAGTATATCGCCTGTATGAACCCAACGGCTGGTAGCTTTACTATCAACCCTCGGCTCCAGGTATGGTACACACCACACCGTGGCATAACATAACGCGCATGCGCTTTTGATGAGCCCAGCGCGCGCGTGTCCCGCTAGTTTCCCGCCCAAACTGAAACAAAAATAAGGCAAGCACCCCAGTTTCTATTTTTTGCCCAAAACAACAAAACTACTTTAAAGCTAAGCTTAATACTTTTAAGTTTTCTTAATTTGTAATTCACTGTCAGTTTACTTACTTATAACATTATTTACTAAAAAAAGTCCTCGACAACTCGTATTCGAACTCCAGAGCCTTCGTTCTTACTGGCCAGCGGAGCGCATAACGATTGCACTAGAGTGGTCTAAAAGCATTAGGTACTAGACGAGTGTCGATTTGGCAAAATCACTGATACAAACTCTAATTCATTATATCATAGATGTTTACAAAAGGTCATTTCTCTCTACCATCATGTTTTTGTATAATAAATGATTCCTGCGTTGACGTCACATTCATTAGTATTTTGGAGATATCAAGCTCTAACTCATAGGCGCAACACTAAAATCAAGAAATATTGTTCAACTATTCACTTGATATAGAATCGATATTTGTGATAACAAAATAAACGTTATTAACAGTCACATTGCGTGTATCAGCGTCACTTTGCAGTGTTTGCCATCAGTTTCCCTGGCCTGGACGCCCTCAAGACAGTGTACCTCAACATCCTGAATGGCCACATGAAAGTCCACCCATTTGTCGCAGCTGTCGCCAAAGTATGCGAGAAAATAACCGATGCAGGCATTGCTATGAACCAGAAGGTATGCTAAGTTATACAGTAAACAGGGAGAAATGCGCCTTCTGATTGGTCGATAGCCATGATCTATTAGAATACAGATTCACAGATGACATCACACGCCTGCTCTATTTAGTTGGGAAAGTTCTCTAGATATTGTATTAAACAAATAGATGCTACGTTGCCGTGGGCCTGTCTTCTTATACTGAGACGAACAGATGACATCATAACGTGAAGAGAATATCATTTACACTACTCGACTGCGTCTTGTGATGCACTTCTTAGTCCTCGTTACTTTGTGACGTCATCTGTGCATCTTTAAGAGGACAGACACACCGAAAAATGCTTGTTAGCTACTTGATATTGAATTCTGTGTCGATCCTGTTTGCCTTCTTCCTCTGCTTATTCCTCAAAATAATAAACAGTGTGACTTCATTAACACAAATGAAGGCTTATCACCCTCGCACGTGAGACAACTGCCGCATGAAAAACATTATAAAGTAGTTGTTGCTGCCGTTTATCTGAGACGGCACTTAAACATAGCAATATTGGTAATCACATAAAGAGTCACATATGGGAGAATGCCATTAGCTGCTGTCGTTTTATGTTTAAAACGCTAGTGAGGAATATGCCTTTGGTCATGCTTTTGTGATCACCACCAAGCCTCGCTTTCACCTAACATTTCCTCTGAGAATACCAAGACAATGGTCTAAATTAGAGGAACAAAAGAACATTCTGGTAGTGTAGGTATCATGCATAAGGTCTGTTCTCTCCTCTGAGAATACCAAGACAATGGTCTAAATTAGAGGAGCAAAAGAACATTCTGGTAGTGTAGGTATTATGCATAAGGCTGTTCTCTCCTCTGAGAATACCAAGACATTGGTCTAAATTAGAGGAACAAAATAACATTCTGGTAGTGTAGGTATTATGCATAAGGTCTGTTCTCTCCTCTGAGAATACCAAGACAATGGTCTAAATTAGAGGAACAAAATAACATTCTGGTAGTGTAGGTATCATGCATAAGGTGTGTTCTCTCCTGAGAATACCAAGACAATAGTCTAAATTAGAGTAACAAAAGAACAGTATGGTAGTGTAGGTATCATGCATAAGGTCTACAGACTCCTTGCACATGACGTCACTATTGTTATGTACCCCCAGAAGGTAATGGATAAAAGAAGTAATGAAACAAGGAAGGCGTATTCCCATGGGAAAGGAACAGGCAAACAATGAATTCCATGACGTTAGTGCAAATTACAAAATACAATAACTTCACGTGAAAATGCACACAGTCTCCTACATTTCGACTGTTTCTGCAAAAAAAATTTTAGGTCTACAAGAGAACACAAATGTAAGAAAGTAAGTATCTCCATTTTTCGTTCTGCGGGAACGGAACTGTATGCTTATAGAAAAGTGATTAAGGACGGTGCCTACTAATTGCAAACCCATTTGTTTTCTAAAAATATATATGGATTGTTTGAACCCCCTAAGGAGCTTTTGAAATCAGAAAAAAAATTATGGGGTACCCATACGTTTAAGAGAGATAATTAAGGATGAAAATCGAAAAAAGTGCTGACTCAGCATTTTTCTTTGTCCGAGAAACTATTTTTTAATTCGATTAATATTTTGGGTTATCTGGCAAAATATTAGGACAAAAAACGTTAGACATAGCGTTCTTCACAAAGGATGCCAATCAAACCATTTATCTTACAATGATTATCATTTTTTGTACAAATTTTGCTTTGTAAGCCTCATTAGTGACCATAAACAGACATATTTTTTTGCTGAAATGGGCATCAAGTTTCAATTTTATAAAGACAAAAAATATATGTAAACGTTGTTTAGCTTCTATATTATAGATTACAAAAATAAAAAATGGGGGTATCCACGCGTTTTAAAAAGTTATGTGGAATAACTCGCTAATTTTATTTTCAAAAATTGACATTTTTTACCAAGGCCTCCCTAGTAAGTCTGAAAATTGGTTTCTTTTATTGCATTCTGGGAGATTTTCAAGATGGCAGTGGGGAAAAGAGTCAGTGCCGTCTTTCGACTTTCTTCATTGAAAATCAAACCTGCTACTGCTTCCTTTGTGCTCAAACCCCATACAGTCCTCCCTTCTTCATTCTTCTTTGGATTTACAAGAGGTTTACCCGTTTTCACAAAGCTTATTTGACCGTATTCACACATTGTTTATACTCGGCCGAGTCCATGTTTGGAGAAACTGACGAAACTCGAAAGCATCGACAGGCCTAAAGCACAAGGCGCTGGGCGAAAAGACAGCAGCGATTCATGGCAGTCCAAACAACCTTCATTCAATTGGTCGGGTAAATCTCCTAAATCTACGATTCTTCGACCAACTCCCCACGATAAATCATTGAAATGGTCGGCTCTTTTAATACCATTTTAGCTGAAAATTGTCTTTCGTGGCCGTGTAGTGGAATTTAAAGATTTCCCAAATCGTTATTTCTCGAGCATATCTATCGACCGTATTTTAAAATCCTTCATCTTTCTGTCTGTCAAATTACACAATTAACACAGCTTTTTCAAAATAGTCCTGCAAATGGCCTATCTCGCGGGATGACCCGCGGGACGCAAGATGCGCAGAACAGCGTGCACGCTGACAATAGTAGGCACCGTCCTTAAGTAATGGTCCAGATAAGAACTGTAGTAGAATCCATTGTTCTGCGGCAATGAGCCTCCCCCACATACGATTTTGCTTGAATATGCCTTAAGTGCTTTAGGAGGTATCTACATTCCAAACTACGTCTCGAAAATAAAGTATTTGTTATGCTATTGGCTCTTTTTTCTGTGAAAACGCAGAGAAGCCACCATCCAGCCAATCGGATATAGAGAAAACAATGGATTTTTCAATCGCAAATTTGATAACTTTCCCCACACACGATATTCTTCGAAATTAAACCATAGTTAGTTTGATCAAAAATAAATTCAAACCACAAAATAATATCGAATGAAAATGCATTATTTCGATGGGTTTCTATTGAATTTATAAGTATCAACCAATGAAATTACGAGAAAGAATAATAGAAAATTAACACCTTTTAACATTCCTTGCCGTAGACACTACAGTTCTTATCTGGACCATTACTTAAAGGCGAATGAAGGACAAAATTTCGGCCAAAAAAAATATTTTCTGGTTTCTTAAGTCCCTATTTGTTGGATCGAGAGCCCGTTGGAGTGGACATTAATCTACCTTTGGTTTTTCACAGGTGACCAGCTCGTTCCTGCCAACAGCCGTGAAGTTCCATTACGTATTTAATCTCAGGGATCTGTCCAACATATTCCAGGTAAGGCTCTCCTTTATTTCTTGACCCTCAAAATTACGCGCGGACGTCCGATCAGCATTGGAAAGTATCGGCCAAAATTGATAATTACTGGTTATTTCATGGTTTTCTTTGGAATACGGGTGAATATTTCACGAGAAATGTATATTATCTGGTATACAACGAGCCTTTATACCAAAATATATAAATTTCTAGTTATTGTTTTTGCCAGTATTTCATAACGAAAACCATGAAATAACCATACGATCCTATAAGAAATGGGTAAACCTATTTTGTCTTCGGAAAGAGAGGCCAGATATGAAGCCATTACGAAAAACCTACTTTGAAATTTTCTTTGAAGCGAACGCGACCATCGTGATTGACGGCCTCGTCTCGAGACTAATTTTGTATTCAAATTTCTAGATTCTGATTGGCTGAAAAGAAATTGCGCGAAATTTCCTGTATTTTGATTGGTTTCATCTAGCCATGAAATACCCACACCGCGGCAAAATGTGACACGCATGCGCTGTTGATGAGCCGCACGCGTCTGATCTCCCCAGTTTCCCGCCAAAACTAAAAGAAAACAGAGGCAATCACCCCTGTTTCTAATTTTAAGTACGTATGCCTATTTACGTGAAATGTTTCGTGAAAAATAAGAAAACACTTAAAAAGATACGGTAAGCCTAAGACTTAACAGGTTGCAGTTTTCTTAATTTGTAATTCACTGTGAGTTTACTGAGTTATATAATTATTTACTAAAAAGAAGTTTAAGCCCTCGGTAATTTGTATTTGAACCCAGAGCCTTCGTTCTTTCGGCCAGCGGAGGATAACGTTTTTCCGCAGTGTGTGAAATACCACTCTGTATTTCATAGAACAGCTAAGTCGACGCGCACTTTGTTGGTTGCAGGGTATTCTTTTCGCCACGCACGAGTGTATAAAGACCCCTGTGGACTTTGTTCGTATTTGGATGCACGAGTGTAACCGCGTGTACCGTGACAAACTGGTGGACGAGAAGGACATGGAATTGTTCGACAAGATACAGGTTGACATATCCAAGAAGTTCTTTGAGGTATGTGTTGAACAGAGTACCACATGGCAGCTCCTAAACGAACGCCTGCCTGAAGAGTATCATTTGCGTAAAAAATATTTCAACAGAAAAGGCACCTAAAACTGATTTTCAACGGAGAGGTGATGGTACCTCATTTAATGTTTAGGCAATTTAAATAGTCCTGATCCGTTAAGGGTGATTTCTATCTTAACACATTTCAGGATCTAGACGAGGAAGCAGTGTACGCTAAGCCCAACATGTTCTGCCACTTCTCTTCCGGTATCGGAGAACCCAAGTACTTAGCAGTCGCCAGTTGGGAGGTTCTTAGCAAGATACTGGTCGAGGCATTAGAAAACCACAACGAGGTTAATGCCGTCATGAACCTCGTGCTGTTTGAGGACGCCATGCAGCATGTGTAAGTATGGTGAAACATGTTTCTCTTTTTTTAATTCGTTTGGGGCTCTCTTAATGACGCGTTAATATTTTGGGTCTATTCCGGAATAAGAATTGCCGGAATTGATCCGAGTACATGTTTCCTCGGCGGTATACATGCACTCAACACTTTATAAACCGTCTCCCCACACACAATTCCCTCTTTTGCTCTGACGAAGGGCTAGCGCTCGAAACGTCAGCTGCTACTCGCTTCCCATGGCGGTTAGCATACCTTAATCGACTTTAGTTGATTATACCGTGTTCTTTTGGGACCTATTCCGTTTTTGGAATGAACAGGGTAGCATTCTGTTCATTCTGTTCCCGATAGCAGAATAAACAGAATGAACAGAATATGGGTTACTCGGAAGAGGCAAAGTAGTTTTCTTTTTTGGATTTTTGGTGGGAAACGTCTGGCGTGCTCAGTCGCGTCCGGTGGAGTTGTTAGTTTCCAGTTCACCTCTGTCAAGATCACTCCGTTTTCGGAATATCTGTTCTTTTTGGAATTAGTGTTCTGGTAGTCCTAGACCGGAATACGAATCATAGTCCCAAAGGAGTGCGCCCTGAGACTCTATAAAAACCACACGTTAGCACAACCACACCACTGGACGCCGTTAATCAGCAACGCTAAGTTCTCTCAAGGCTACAGTTTCCACTGGATTATTTTAACACTAAGGTTTCTAGAGGATTATTGTTACCAATTATGTTTAGCCTAAATTATTATAATTAGATACTATTCATTAACATAATGAATAATAGCTTTATATTATGTACCTCTATCAAAATGCTCATGCGCTGTAAATTTTGTGCTTTTTACCTCCAAAAGGCATAGATTACTGCAGTATGAGTTGGAGAACACGTTCCATAATCTTTTCCATGTTATTTTTCTGGTTTTCGTGTCCGGCTCAGCATATTGTATTTGGTGTACGTGTTCTTGATAGGTTTTTACTGCATTCTGATGGGATAAACGGTTATCGCGTCTCTATTTCGCATCTGAACAAATGCTTGTGTTTATGTTCCTTACCTCTCAGTTGTCGTATCAATCGAATCTTGGAGTCTCCTCGTGGTAACGCCCTACTCGTAGGTGTTGGTGGCAGCGGTAAACAGAGTTTAGCCCGACTGGCTGGTTACATCAGTGCTCTGGAGGTGTTTCAGATAACACTCAGGAAGGGATACAGCATTCCTGATATGAAGGTCAGAGCATGTGTTTGTTGGGTGGTCCCTTCATGTACCAACACATGAATTGCTATCAAAATACAATAGAATCAATACAATACAAAACAATAGAACGAAACACACAATACAATAGAACACACTACACAATACAATTTGGTACTGAGTAACTCATGTCTGCCTACATGAAGGGAGAACGGTTTGTTGATATACACGATATTCACACCTTATTAGCATAATTTGCATACTGTCAAAGTTAATGTTTAAAAGAGAAATAACTCCTCTAAAAGAGGATGTTTATGTAAGTAAACTAGAAGTTTGAAAATGAAATTATATTTGTGCGCAGTTATCGATGTTTTTGAATCTAAAAAAAAAATCAAACTGAGTGAGGCTGCGTACGCATAGCCTGTGTACAACCGCTGGTCATCCTCAAAAATCGGGAGAGAGCGTCTGTGAGTTACGTTCTTTAATCGTGTTCCGAGTAATTTACGCACATTTATGCGTTCAATTACCCGTATCGCATTACGGTGTTCATTCAGAAATCAATCGATAAAATCACCAGCACATCGCCTTAAAATAAATTCTGTACACGGTTTCTTTTCCTATTAGCTATATGCCCTGTATTGCTTGATATTCTAGTTCTAAAATATATCTGCTTTAGCTAGAGAACATCGCGGCTACATTGTCGGCCGCGACGCGATGAGACATGAAATATAAACTCGGGAAACTCCGGGTATAGGTCTTCAACTCAATATCTGACATCCTTTCTCGGAAAAAAAACCTCTCGAGCAAAGTGCTTCTGAAGTTGCTGCGAAAAATTGAAGGAAAATCTCGTCTTTGACATCAAAACCTGAATACCATGAACTATTTACAAGAGCCATTAGTTTGATTTGTGTCCGAAGTTGTTTTCGAATAATCACAGGGCCAGGAAGTCTTATAGTCATCAGTTCCTCTAAAGTTTAAATTAAGGTCTGCAGTTCGTGTCTTGTATACCTTTAATATTCCAATGCAATTGTAGGCGATTTAATAATCACAGGGCCAGGAAGTCTTATAGTCATCAGTTCCTCTAAAGTTTAAATTAAGGTCTGCAATTCGTGTCTTGTGTGCTTTTAATATTCCAATGCAATTGTAGGCGATTTAATAATCACAGGGCCAGGAAGTCTTATAGTCATCAGTTCCTCTAAAGTTTAAATTAAGGTCTGCAGTTCGTGTCTTGTGTGCTTTTAATATTCCAATGCAATTGTAGGCGATTTAATAATCACAGGGCCAGGAAGTCTTATAGTCATCAGTTCCTCTAAAGTTTAAATTAAGGTCTGCAGTTCGTGTCTTGTGTGCTTTTAATATTCCAATGCAATTGATGCCCGTATTTTGTTCAATAACAGGAAATCAGGGCAAACAAGAACTCGGTCTAAACTCACATGTAAGGAAAATCCGCGGTTGGCGAGTAAACAGTGACATGTTCATTTAGCCAATCAAAGACCGAGAAGTGCGATACGTAATGATTAGGATATGAACGTAAATCACAGACGCTCTCTCCCGATTTTTTCGTGTGAGCAGTGGCTGTATACAGGCTATGACTGCAAAATCTCAGTCTATCTTTTCGGTTTTTCAGCCTACACTTAACTTAGTTAAGCATACTTTCGCCAGAGTATCGTTGGAGATTACTTACTTTATTTCTGAATTTTGTGTTGCTATGTAAATTATTCACTTGCGCTACAAATGTTTGCGCCTGTCCCGAATCCCAAACACTTTTAATTTCTCGACTTTTAGTTGATAATTTGGTATAGTTTATCAGCAGAAGTTAGTCAGTAGACATCTATTGAGTTATCTCTTTCAAACGTATATTAACAAATCACTTTTGGGAAAATTTCCTTTCTTCCTTTGACACTGTCTTGTTCTTTGGGCCCTAAATGTCGCTGTACAAATTGTAGGATTTATAGCGTTTCTTAATTTAATGCGTACTCTTAACTCGGTGGGAAAACAACCGATTCCTGTGAATGTGGCTAATTCTGAGGTGCTTTTTCTAGTCATGGTATTAGTTTTACTCTTTGATAAATAACACAAACGTGATGGGTGTTATACTGCCATTGCAAGAGGCACAGTTCAATCTATATCATAGAGCTAAGTAATATCGCATGCCATGATTGGTCAATTTGCTTTCCATAACCTACGGTAGGGACCTCGCACTCGGTTAATAAGATGTATTTTATTCTCCTCTCACTCATCAGCTCGACCTCGCCAATCTCTGTGTCAAAGCTGGATTAAAGAACATTGGCACAATGTTCCTACTGACCGATGCGCAAGTTCCTGAAGAGACCTTCCTGGTCCTGATTAACGACCTCTTAGCCTCCGGTGAGATTCCAGGCCTTTATCCAGATGACGAGGTGGAGAACATCATATCGGGTGTGAGGAATGAAGTGAAGAGTGCAGGGCTGCAGGACACCAGGGAGAACTGTTGGATGTTCTTTATTGAGAGAGTACGGAGGAACCTCAAGGTTGTACTGTGCTTTTCTCCTGTGGGTGCAACTCTTCGAGTTCGTAGCCGTAAATTCCCCGCTGTCACCAACTGTACGGCTATTGACTGGTTTCACGAGTGGCCACAAGAGGCCTTGGTATCTGTCAGTAGGAGATTCATTGAGGACTTGGAGCAGCTAGAGGTAAGTACCAGTATTCACAGTACAACGCTAACAGTAGAGCATATTTCGTATGAGTGGCATAAACTACGGCACTGACTGTACGACATGCCGTGACATTGAAATGGTTTCCCTATTGTTTTTGTACTGCTGATCCAGTCAAATTACAGAAATACGGTACAGCACGGTTACAGCATGGTTACAATACGGTCACAGTATAAAGTCTACGGACATGCCGTAGATTTCCCACTCATACGAAATCTGCTCTATTCAATTTCAAAACTTTCGTAACTCACTCACTGTAATAAGCTATGGGAAAAAGTTGATCAAGCGATTCAAGAAGAAATGGAACGAGTGCTGATCCACTCTACACGAATAGGAGATATTGTAGTTGAGTCTACGAATAGCAATTTCAGCGGTATTGACCCAAACGCCTCACTTCAATGTAATGAAGCGCTATTCAAACTGTGTATCTAAATTAGTCGTGCTTGTTTAGGAGGGTGTTGGTGTCGTGTAAGAATGATGGTTTCAATGGCGCTTCATTACATTGAAGTGAGGCGTTCGGGTCAATACCGCTGAAACTGCTATTCGTAGACTCAACTACAATATCTCCTATTTCCCGCAATAGGGCGGGAGGGTTGGCCGTTCCACTGCTCTCCTTGGCGCTGATCAATATGAACTGAGCTACCCCCTTGGGATAGTGATAAATACCAGACCCGTAGATATATGCAGCTCATGTTGATTGATTGATTGATTGATTTATAATGCTTTTACCATGAATGAGACTAGGTTACAAAAAAATGAGAACTAGAGTAATAAATAAACAAGGGTAGGGCCCACTTGGCTCCAAATTCAGTGTCCCATATTAGGCGTCATTTCTTATTTTACACTTCACATTTCATTATCGAGTGTTGTAAACAGCCGCATTATAAGCTACGTTCCCCTTAGTTACTGTTGCTGTGTTCCCCTTAGTTACTGTTGCTATGTTCCCCTTAGTTACTGTTGCTATGCTCCCCTTAGTTACTGTTGCTGTGCTCCCCTTAGTTACTGTTGCTATGCTCCCCTTGGTTACTGTTGCTATGTTCCCCTTAGTTACTGTTGCTATGTTTCCCTTGGTTACTGTTGCTATGTTCCTGTTAGTTACTGTTGCTATGTTCCCCTTAGTTACTGTTGCTGTGGTCCCCTTGGTTACTGTTGCTATGGTCCCCTTAGTTACTGTTGCTATGTTCCCCTTGGTTACTGTTGCTATGTTCCACTTGGTTATTTTTGCTATGTTCCACTTAGTTACTGTTGCCATGCTCCCCTTAGTTACTGTTGCTATGTTCCCCTTTGTTACTGTTGCTATGTCCCACAAGTCGTCGGGAAAATTCAAAACAAACAGTGGAAAAGGTTGAGTTCGGCGATAGTCTTCACAACATCCCAATGACGTATCAGTGTCCTACCTTTTGCTAAATTTCTGAAAGCTTCTAAAGACCCCAAGTTTATGTTCTCATCTCCTCGTGAACTTGTGGGGAAAGATGGTGTCCGCTGGGGCGACCAGGGGTTACAATAGGAGCCGGCTACTGCCGGAGCTGCAGTGGCTACTTGATCTCGTGCTTACCTACTTCGTTTTGCTAACTTCTAGTATTTATACAGCAGCTATTATTGCGTCTGATGCCTACTTTCAAATTCATGACACCTCTAGGTGTGGGAGCGTTGCTGCGTTATGAGTCCTTGGGATTTGCTCCATCGAGAAATACGAGTCTCAGACCAAAAAGAATGAATCCTGCAACAAAAAAACACAATCCTATAAACAAGAATGAAAGCAGTTTGTCAGAAATTTTTAGGATAGTTACTGGTGCAAGGAAAGGTTCTCATAGGGCTAGTCTTCTTCTGGTGTTTCTTTGGTGGATTTAGAACAAAGACAGTGTACAGAATCTATTAAACATATGTATGTAATATATATGTAATATATATATATAATCAGAATAAAGGTGAAAGAGAAAATATGTGCCCTGAGTGGGATTTGAATCCACGGCCTCGGCATACCAGTCCGCTGTGTTACCACTACACAACGGCAACGCAGCCAGTTGATGGTGTCATTGTGGAACGTAACCGTGGGTACTCCCGGCATTTTTTCTTTCTGGTTCGAGATGGGAAAGCCTATAACTTTAAACTAGCTTTCAACCTAAGGATCATACTGATTCACAGGCGGACAGACAAAGCTGACCTAGGCCAACTTAGGAATCATTAGGTTTAAAGGATCCCGAAGGATTCAGGCTTATTTAATAAACACATATAAACAGTATAAAGAAGAAACCCATCTTTATATATAAATAATCAGAATAAAGGTGAAAGAGAAAATATGTGCCCTGAGTGGGATTTGAACCCACGGCCTCGGCATACTAGTCCGCTGTGTTACCACTACACCATCAGGACCAACCACGCTGGCAACGCAGCCAGTTGATGGTGTCATTGTGGAACGTAACCGTGGGTACTCCCGGCATTTTCTCTTTCTGGGTCGTGATGTTTGAAAATTCCACAAATAACACTAGTCCTGCGGACTTGTGTTATTTTGTTAGAATTTTCAAACATCACTCACACTATTAATCGTTAATTGAACTTGCACACTAATGATGACCAATATCAATCAAGTATGTGATGACTCTAGATCATATATCTAATCTTCGTTGTGTAACTATTTTCAGACTGAGTTCAAGCCCTCCGCTGCAGATTTTATGTCCTATGTACACACGAGTGTGAACGAAGAGAGCCAAATGTATCTTGCGAACGAGCGTCGGTATAACTACACTACACCAAAGAGCTTCTTAGAACAGGTACTGTATCAGCTGCTTGCTTGAGAACCAGTGAAATTAGAGCAGGTTTCAATTGACTCAGGAGGAAAAGTAAACGCAATCGTGGATGATGGCGTGACACACCAAAATCAAAACCACGATTGGTTTTACTCTGGAATTTGATTCGCTGACTGATTACAAAACATTTTCACAGCCAATAGAAAAGCTAAGTAAACGCAAAACCAAATCAATCACCGAAAACGTTCGACACTCAATTGAAACCTGTTCTAATCAATAATTTTTATCCTCGGATGAAGTTCCAACGTAGGTTCCATTTTTCCATTTTTTTATTTCTTGACTCGTGAGAATATACATCTAACCTAGTACAATACTGGAGAGGAGGACATTGAGAAGAAAGAAAACATACAACACATATTTATACAGGTGCCAAAGTAGTTGAGCTCTCAAGTTGACCCCCATCAGGCGAATATTGAGGCTTTACGTTTACGGTGTTATCAAGTTTCAAAATATCATAGTAATGACATGCTCTTTCTTGATTTTGGGCAAACACACACTGATGTATATATTCTGTTTTGTAGGGGAACAACGAAATTTTAGAGGTTTTGGCCTTGCTTTGTTCCTATATAATCATATAAAATCATTCCACGTCAACAGATAAACCTGTACCGAAATCTGCTGAAGAAAAAATCAAAAGAACTGGCGCAAAAAACCGAGCGTCTTGAAAACGGTTTGCTAAAACTCCAGAGCACAGCCCAACAGGTGGACGATCTGAAGGCGAAGCTTGCGTCTCAAGAGGTGGAGCTGTCACAGAAGAACGAAGATGCTGATAAACTGATCGAGAAGGTGGGTGTGGAAACTGAGAAGGTCAGCAAGGAGAAGGCCATAGCCGACGAAGAGGAGAAAAAAGTTCAGGTAAGCCTGGAGGTGCTTCAATAAATGTACGCTAGTTTCCCGTGGTATGTCCTCTTATTGACCACATTTGGCGTCATCGAATGGGCAGGATTGCTGTGGATTTAAATGATAATAACACTTTATTTAAACTGGGTAACTAGAATTACAAAACGTATTTTTCATCTGGGCCCTAAAAAAACACAGGAAAGAAATCACATATATACATCTGAACAGAACAATCCCTAGGAACCCTCGAACAACCCCTCTCCCCACCCCCCTTAACTCTTCGTTTTATGATATGCCATCTTGAGGTATCTAGCTCTAAAAGCAGTCAAAGTGGTGCAGTTCTCAGTTCATCATCTAGATCATTCCAGTCACTTGCTGCTAAGAATTCGAAAGAGCGTTTACCAGCAACAGTATTTACTTTGGGTAGTTTAAGATTTTGCGAGCCCCTAGTGTTAATGCGATGAACACAAGAAAAAAGTTTAATAAGATCGGCTAGATAAGAAGGCACTAAATTATTAAGGGATTTATGTACAGTTAGGCATCTAAGTAACTTTGTGTTCATGGACAAGTAGCCATCCTAATTTCAACAACAGTGGTAGACATGTAATAGTGGTAATTTCACGAGGCGCTAGCCTTTACAACAACAAACTAAGAGTGGTGAAGAGAGCAGGGCCAAGACGACAATGTAAATTGTGGGGGAGGATTGATTCTAAGGCGCTATCACGTAATCTACCGTGGTATGTCACGTAATCTACCGTGGTATGCCCTCTTATTTCCAATGGCAATCAGCCAATCAGAAAACGAGAAACTGGACATTAGCCAATCAGAAAACGAGAAACTGGAAATTAGCCAATCAGAAAACGAGAAACTGGAAATTAGTTGTAAAAATCGACATCCTATTCTTTGTTTAGAGCAGGTTTCAATTGAGTGTCGAAAGTTTTCGGTGATTGCTTTGGTTTTGCGTTTACTTAGCTTTTCTATTGGCTGTGAAAATATGTTGTAATCAGTCAACGAATCACATTCCAACCAATCGGTATTCACTTTAGTTCGTGATTGGTTCGTTGTAATTGCTTTGGTTTTGGTTTTACTACAGTCAATTGAAACCTGCTCTATATAATGATAACAATTATACTACTGCTACTGCTACTGGTTATTGGTTATAGGTTTAATAATACCTTTAATCATCCATCATATTATATTAAGGTGGCCGCGGGTATTGTGACAGCCGATTGGGCATCGCAAAGATCGGCACTTTTAAGCGGGAAGATGTTGACCGATCTTTGAGATTTTTTGGACCATGCATTTCCTGATATTGAAGAACAGTAAAGACAAAACAAATGACCAAGATACATAATATTTTCGGAGATATAAGTGCTTCTTTCGACCCCTTTTCGAAACGAGGAGATATATATTTTTGAAAATGCTGTGATAGACGACCCATGAGCTTTGTTGGTAACGAGTTTTAATGAAATTGATAGGACGGAAACTTCTACAGCAGTAACATTTCCAAAAAAAAAAGCCTTTGTGAGGGAAAGGGGATATGGATATTTTCTGGAACCAGATACAGTGTACCCTTGCTAAAAATACAAATTACCATCGTATCCACGACGTATGCCAAATAGAATGAACGAATACCTGAGTATTCCCTCTTTGATTAGGTCATTGCCAAAGATGTATCAGAGAAACAGAGATCGTGTGAAGCAGATCTTTCCAAGGCCGAGCCTGCACTGCTGGCTGCACAGGAAGCGTTGAATACACTGAACAAGAACAACCTGACGGAGTTGAAGTCATTCGGCTCCCCTCCCGGTGCAGTAGTCAGTGTAACATCGGCTGTAATGATGTTACTGGCACCACCAAACAAGATTCCTAAAGATCGCAGTTGGAAGGCCGCAAAGATCATGATGAATAAGGTATGTTAAGGCCCGGGGGGGGGGGGACTCCCATATAAAAGGGGTAGGGATGTTCGTCGGACATTTTCAATTTGACCCCTAAGAGGTACTAAAATGGGCGTGGCTCAAGCTTATTTTGACCCCTAAAAGATAATAGAAATGTAAATTGATAACAGCTTTTTTGTTCAATTGACACCCGACCCCTAAAAGGTACCGCTTTACATAGAAATGTCTGTGTTTGATGGTGGATACCCTAAGTGGTACCAAACTCCTGATTTTGACCCCTAAAAGGTACGACGAGCATCCATGTACCCCTCACATAAGGGAGTCCCCCCCCCCCGGGTGTTAAGGTGGTCATTGTATGGACTAGAGTTCCTAACGAAGGACTGGGCACTAATCAAGCATTGAGTTGAGCATTTGTCACACTTCGA
Source organism: Actinernus sp. WN-2022 (assembly GCA_030867875.1). Taxonomy (NCBI): domain Eukaryota; kingdom Metazoa; phylum Cnidaria; class Anthozoa; order Actiniaria; family Actinernidae; genus Actinernus; species Actinernus sp. WN-2022. Next base: position 74,285,970 of record JAOWCC010001634.1, on the reverse strand, counting down.
GGGTGGGATGTTCGTTTAGTATAGTGATTATCACGTTGGCTTTGATGTCGTTGGTTCGGAATCCATAAAACTCTTGCATTTATTTCTCTCTATTTTTTGCTCTTCTGTTTATCTGTGAATCCTAGAGCCCTAAAATCTCGTCGCTTACCTGAGAACTTGTGGGTACGTTTTATGGTTCGGGTTAGGGTTTGTGTTAGAGATTGGGTTTGAAGTCTATTGAGCGATTCCTGGCATTAGGGGCGCGTTGTACGGACTATAGGTTGGATGAACTCAATCCATCAATCAATATCAGTTTATTTGAACCCTGTTTGGCAGTGTTACGCTGAATTACTAGGGTGTCAGCAGTAAACGTAACACACACATACCTAACATAAACAACATGAAATATACAGATAAATATGTGATAAATCATATATATGCTAATAATACGAGATCAAACAATACTTGACTGGTACTTAAAAGTATTGAAGTCATTGAAACGATTAGTTTTACCTTTAGGTTGCTGTACATGTACCAGAGCGCAAGCTATGGCCATGATGAATTTCAACCAGGCAATGCAAGGGATCAATATATTTCATATTGGCTACAAATTTCTTGCAGGCTTCAACTCGTCGGCAGGATAGTAGTTGCAGGCCAGAGTAAGCTATGGCTTCACGATAGGATCAGTTAGGGAAGATTATAATACGGAGGGCTTTCTTTTGAATAGACTTTAGGAGATCACTAAGGTAGTCTGACAGAGCAGACCATACAGTTGAAGTGAACTCAAGGACAGTCCTTATAAAGCTACAGTAAATTAGGACTAGATCAGCATAATTAATACCACCCTTTTTCAATACACGAATTGCGTACAGATGCTTATTTGCTTTCTTGTATACGAAATCACAGTGCATATTCCAGCTAAGGTCGCTAGTGACATATACTTACGATAGCTTAGGCTGGTAGGGTCATACTGTAAGAAGTCAATTACCATTTCCTTGCATGTTTTAGCAGTAAGGCGCATTTTGCGCTGTGAAGCATAACTGATTTCAACAATAGAGGCATCGTCAACATACGTAATACGAGTGTGCCACTCTCTAGCTAACATTAAAGTGCCTATGAACAATTCATTTTTATTTTAGCTATCAATTCTAAATAAAGTGAATAGTAGAATGGTAAAATATATTTTGCTTTGAATGCTGTGCTGTTGAGTTAAGGAGGTTTTAATATCCAAAATGCTAATTACATGACGTCAGGGGAGGTATCTGCAATCACTTCTTAGTGGTTGTGAATGGGCGTTTCTACTGATATAAGAAAACAAATTTCTAACATAATTTTATTTCAACCATGGATATAACACTGATTATAACATGACCTAAGAAATTTCTGCAATCTGATTGGCTAAGAGGAGTGATATTTCAACGTAATATTGAAATTACAAACTCCAAGAAGTGGTATTTCAAACTCCGGGGGGCCACTCACGTACATGACGTAAATGAGATGTGCGGCGGTACCGACGGTCCGTGTCTAGGTTTGAGCCCGATTTCGCAAACCAAGTCTTGTTTTTTTTTCTCCTAAATTTCATGGAATTCCTGTTTAATAAAAATACTTTTTTTTTTTGCAAACCGGGTCGGGGTCTGAATACAACACCTCACATACCTGCTCTTTATTATACAAGCGGTCCCCCTCCCCCCCCCCCCCCCCCCCGGTTTGAAGCTCGGTTCCAGGTCGCCGAGCGGGTGCAGAAAGCTACAAAGCTACGGAAGTTTACGGAAGGCTTTTGATGGCTAAAATTAAAGAGTTTGGTATAGAAATGAACAGCAATGTCATCTGTGCCTCTGGTAATGGAATCTTGTGGTGATTGAGAAAGTTCAAAGTGATTTTCAAGTCTTCGAGTGACCATGCAGTTGACAGATGAGGAAAGTTTGATTCCATGAAAACGGAACCGAAAATTGACGTTCATCTTGCTAAAAACTGCCCAGGAACAGCTGACATTATACAAGGACAAAATACCAACAAAGTAAGCCAAGTTGACTTTTAAATTTTCTTTTAATTGTTTTCTTTTTAGGCCATTGTAATGTTTGGAAACTCGGTCGCATGTGACCCGTTGCCGTGAGCAGTTGATTCAAATTATCTTGTTCAAGTTAAACCTAAAATACTTGCTTGTACTATAAAGTTTAAAGAACTTGGAATTTTATTTCCACTGAGCTGCGACAGTGCCGTTAAGTTTTCTGGTTTTGAGACGTATTAACAGTTACTATCTTTTAAATTAAAACAGCGAAGTGACAACTGTTTTATTGTTTGACTTTAGTTGTGCTCGATGAACTGCCTGAAATCAAAACTTCGCTCTTTGCTAGTGTCAGTGTACCAGAAATTGACTTTTTTACAGGTTAATTATAGCCATTCTCTCTCAGCTCCAGTCGATTATTAAGAGCGGCCGTCTGTAAATATCGCCTAAAGTGTTTAGGATGAAAAAAAATGAAATTCCTCAAACTTTCTCAGAATAATGACCTGGGTGAGTGATTCATATAAATATAACTTTTAGTTGAATCTGATTTTTATTTTCGCCAAACGGCGACAAAATCGGTTTTACGGCTCTGAGACCGGTTTTTAGGAGATCGATACCACACATCGGTAACGGCTCGCCTAAAAATGAAAATAGAAATTTATAGCAATACTGTGCAGCTAAATACAAAGAAAAGATAATGATTTCTCTTTTCATGGGTTGTTTATTACAAATTAAATATTTTATCAATTTTTAATTATTGTGTTAATTTTAGACATTTTTGGTACGCAAAATAATGACCAAATTGAGAAGCTAAAATCTCCAATGATACATGACTTGGCTGTATTAGAGTATAACCTAGCGAAAGAGCAATGTTTCTTCTTCAAATACATGCAATAAAATTTTTGGGCAATTAAAACTACGAATTTTCAGGGCATCAAACGCAAGTGACACCGACGTGAGAATACTCTCTTTTCTCGCAGCGTTCGAATGCACATAATCTGAGATGAACAGAGGAAAAAAATATGATATCAACTTCTATCAGGTTAAATTTAATACTAAAGAAGCCTGGGTACTTTCAGATAGATTATATATCGGTTTCTACCAATTATGTACAAAATCAGTGGCTTTTAGCGGTATTTTTGCGATGACATATTGTTGAATCTTTACTCATGCCGGCCGGGAGCGCCGACAACTTTCAATTGATAGACTTCTAAGTCAATCCGAATGATCTACAGTTGAACTATTCACTGTTAGGAATGTTAAAAGTAATTATTATGGCTTAATATGTACCTTTCATGTGGTTTCGTAGAGAATTGGTAGCTTTATAAACAGGTCTGCCGTAGTTCAACTGTCAACAGCCGAGATTGCGTTACACACAGGAAGCCCGCTTTTTCGGAACAAATGAACAACGTGTTTACGAAGCCTGTGGATTTCTGATTTACATCAGTTCCGATCCGGGGAACTAGTTATATTCGATATAGGATCTCAGTGTAACTGGATTTGGCTTTTATTTTTGTCTTTGAGTTTCAAACTGTATATTGGACGGCAATCGACATGTTACAATTGCTGGGAGATGGAGGGTACTTGTGCGGCGTCGGCCAGGTGTGCGGAAAGTATCTACCTCTCATTATCTGAGTACGAGGTCCGTACCATACGTTATGAAGAATGAAATGAAAAAGTCTAAAGATATATAACCCTACCAATAAGTATGAAATATTTTGCCCTTCCCCCTACAGCCAACCCTTTTTTACGACCCTCTATTTTGGGGGGTTTGAAAATGTATGACACTCCCCATGCTAAATTATATCCCATATGCCCGTTTCTCCGATCGCAGCGACCGCTGGAAAAAAGTACTTGTCAATCGTAGCGATTATATCTTGCTATCAAATGGAACTGAACCGAACTATCGGGTACAACAATAAATTATATCCTGGCGATCGTAATCGCTATGACCGCTTGAGAGTAGATTCCATGTTACCACTACGATCGCTATAAGGGACCGGACATTATTTAGCGTTGGGGGAGGGGGACTACTAGATTTGTAAGGGGTCACGATTTTTTATGCTCCCATTTAAGGGGGGTCAATTTTATTTATGCTCCTCTTTTATAGGTTAAATATATTTATAGGCTTATCTACGGGGAGGGTCATTATTTTGTGAGACCAGAGAACTGCAAGGTCACATTTTTTGGGGCAAGCCACAATGCAGAACTAGTAGCCCCCCCTCCCACCCCCCTACCGCTAAATAATGTCCGGTCCCTAAAGCCGACTCACCTTTACAGCGATCGCAGCGAACGACCAAATGAAAACCAGCCTACATTCGCGATGAAAGCAAACAATACGTATGGCATTATATATAAAATCTAAAAATAAACGATAACGATCCGGGTAATGGTCGGCCTGTTTATGTCTAAAGTATGATTTATTTCGCTAAACACGCTGGAGAATGCAGGCACCGACTGTAGGAGGAAAAGTGTATCATGTGCCAAGCAGTACTAGTAGTAGTATAGAAGTATTTTTCTGGAAGTAGCTATTCAGTCTTTATCAGCAGTGAATATATTACTTTGATGTTAAAGAGATGTTGATTTATGTTCAAGTTCTGCCCAAAAAGACCGCAAAAATGTACCGAAGGCGCTTAGGACTTAGTATTCTGTTCTTCGTTCTATCTAAGCGCTTGTGGGATCGTTTTGCGTTTTTTTAGCCGATCTAGAGTCATCCACTACTGATGAAGAAGACAACTCATTCAGGGACGGATCCAGGATTTTGTAAAAGTAAGACGGTTTCATACCGAGAACCGAGGTTCTAAGCCCTAAACATCCCGAGGGCCGAGTCCCGAGGGATGTTTAGGGATTAGAACCGAAGGTTCGAGGTATGAAACTGACTTATATCACATTTGGCGAGGTTTTCTCAAATAGAAAGGAGGTTTAGAACTGAATTATAAACCTCCCTGTAACAGTTATAAACCTCAGATTGACGATTTAATTAGTCTATTGTTCAACGGGTTTATACCAGAGTTTCACCCCTATGAAGAACAAAGAAAACCGTGTCAAGTGTGATATAAGGTGGGTTAAGCGAGTCATAGGGGGGGGGAGGGGGTGCAAAATAATAGTGTCATACTAGAGAACTATACTTACAATATGTAACAGGTTTCATATGATATTTCTATGATAATTTTTCATGTCTGAGTAGCATACATTGAAATATGTATTTAGCTATTCATTTCTGAGTGATATCCAGAAGTAAGGGGGAACCCACTCCCTGGATCCGCCACTGTATGTCATCTATCATTTACCAATCATAAATGCGACATCTGTTTAAGTTCTTTGGTACCTTACCTACAATATAAGTCAATATTCTTGCAAGTTTCCATCAATATTGAGTCTTTTGGGTTCGCGAGAGATTATCAAATTCAGCAAGTTTACTATCAATCAGCTGTTTTAATACCAGGCATGGAAATATCCGGGATGGGGGAAGGGTAGCACTTGCAAAATTAATTAAATGGTAGAGGTGTGTGAAAAACGTAGTTGTGTTGGCTAGAAATAACTGACACCATAACTGTACGGTATACGCGTTGGTATAGAGCATGGGAGTCCGTTATGTGGCCATGGCTGTACCCTTTTTATTGAATTCTAATTAAAATAATTTAAGGGGACAACATAAGAATGAAGTTGACCACAATAGTAATCCGTGTAAGGCTCAGACTGAGAATAATAGACTGAGAAGAATGTCTGTTGACCGCATCGGATGATTTAGCCTTTGCTGCTATCTATACCATTTTGGCAGGGTCTAAACATAAATATGCGTCCCTTTTTAAAATAGCAAAGTAATGTGACCTTCGATCTTAATGCATATAATATGGTGGCTCAACTGGCCATGGTAAATTCGAAATCCGGTCACTATGCTAAATAAATCAGTCAGATATGTGAACAATATATTAATCACAATACGGGTACGTCACACCGCGGCAAAACGGTATGCTCCGCTGGCCAAAAGAACGAAGGCTCTGCTATCAAATACAAATTACCGAGGGTTTCAACTTTTTTAGTAAATAATTTTATAACTTAGTAAACTCACAGTGAATTATAAATTAAGAAAACTTCAACCTGTTAAAGTCTTAGGCTTATCTTTTAAGTAGTTTTCTTATTTTTTGACAAAACAGCTCACAAATAGTACTTTTACGCAGAAATTTTAAAATCACGGGTATGTGCCTGTTGTTTCATTTCAGTTTCGCGGGAAACTGGGGACGGCCGCGCGCCGATAAGAAATAGCAAATACGCATGCGCGTAACGTTTTGCCGCGGTGTGCGGGTACGTACGTATGTGCCGCCATGGGGTCCGATCCAGATCCGGTTTTCAGAGAAAGTATAGTTCCAAAACCCGATTTTCCAAGTTATTGTGAAAACGAACCCGGATTTATGTTTTATTATTCCGAGTCGTCTATAACCTGTCTTTTTGTGAAAAACACGTACCCGGAAATCATAACCGCCACACAGTCCTCCTCCCACGGGCTCCATGGATTGTACAATCGGCAGGATAGAACTATAGATCGGTTTCCATATGTAGATCGTTACGATCGCTATCTATGATCGCTGCGATCACTGCGATCGTAACGATCCTATGGTAAACCGAGCTTTATAAAGTATGACTCGTTATCTCTCTAGCAATTCCAAACCTGCCCACTCCTCCCCTCCCCTCCCCCCACCCCATTTGTGGAGCATTTGACTTTTGGGAATCAGAGCTTTGCAAATACCTAACCGTGGGGCTTAGGAACGAGTGCAAATCTCTAATAAATATTGATGTAAAAATATATGCTCCACTCGTCACACACAAAGGTTTCAGTATAATGATGCTCCAGGGTAATTAAATTAATTTTATTCTTTGTTCAAATAATATAATATATTTAATTTACCCCGGAGACACATGTTGAAACCTTTGTGCGTGATAAGTGAAACATATATCGAATGTGGGCTATTCACCACCCCAACTATTATTTGCTGGTAAAATGCCCCATCCTGGGACAGACTGCGCGGCCAAATACTACACGTATACCGGGGGGGGGGGGCAGATTTGGAATTGATAGATACATTAACTTCTCTTGTTTGGTCAACCTACATGGCCATGGCTGCAACACCATTAATCATAAAATTACGCTTGTGATAGGCAAGCGAAAAGTAAACTCACGGAAACCGAACCATAAATAACGCGGTTGCATTCACGTTTTTTTTCACTCGGTGGCCATATTGGATCCAATGCGAGGTTTTGCTTGGCTAAACTCGTTCTAATATCCCTCAGTGCGAGGTTATAGCGTTACTAAAAAAAAAACTGATTTTCTCGCATTCGATCCAAGATGGCCACTGGGTGAAAAGATTGAATATACGTAATTGCCATTTTAGAACTCCCGAGAGATTATTATGCGGCCGGCGTCAGCTTCGGAACCTGACCAGGTGTGCGGAAAGTAGCTATAAAACACTTTTTTCCAAAATTTTGAGAAAAAAAGTCTAACGGATTGCTACATTTTTGCTTCAGAACCGTACTTGGGTTGCGAATTATAATAATCGGTCGGGCTCGCCAACTGGTCATACCAAAAGAGTCAAGAGACATAACATAAGTACTCCCGTCTCCCCCTAAGGGAGATAAGGTTACGTGAAGCTTTGATTTCAATTGGCGACCAAACTCAAAGACAAAAAATAATCCAGTGATACTGAGATCCTACACAGGCTTCCTGTGTGAAACGCAATCTCAGCTGTTGACAGTTCGACTACGGCAGTCTTGCATTTGACAACCTCTAGTTATACTACCGATTCTCTACAAAACCACATGAAAGGTACATATTAAGCCATTACAATTACTTCTTAACATTCCTAACAGTGAATAGTTCAACTGTAGATCATTCGGATTGACTTAGAAGTCTCATAAAGGTAGTCTATCAATTGAAAGTTGTCAGCGCTCCGGCATGAGTAAAGATTCAACAAAATGTCATCGCAAAAATACCGCTAAAAGCCACTGATTTTGTACATAATTGGTAGAAACCGATATATAATCTATCTGAAAGTACTCAGGCTTCTTTAGTGTTAAATTTAACCTGATAGAAGTTGATATAATATTTTTTTCCTCTGTTCATCTTAGATTCTGTGCATTCGAACGCTGTGAGAAAAGAGAGTATTCTTACGTCAGTGCCACTTGCGTTTGGTGCCCTGAAAATTCGTAGTTTTAATTGCCCAAAAAATTTATTGCATGTATTTGAAGAAGAAACATTGCTCTTTCGCTAGGTTATACTCTAATATAGCCAGGTCATGTATCATTGGAGATTTTGGCTTCTCAATTTGGTCATTATTTTGCGTACCAAAAATGTTTAAAATTAACACAATAATTAAAAAATGATAAAATATTTAATTTGTAATAAACAACCCATGAAAAGAGAAATCATTATCTTTTCTTTGTATTTAGCTGCACAGTATTGCTATAAATTTCTATTTTCATTTTTAGGCGAGCCGTTACCGATGTGTGGTATCGATCTCCTAAAAACCGGTCTCAGAGCCGTAAAACCGATTTTGTCGCCGTTTGGCGAAAATAAAAATCAGATTCAACTAAAAGTTATATTTATATGCCTCACTCACCCAGGCCATTATTCTGAGAAAGTTTGAGGAATTTCATTTTTTCTCATCCTAAACACTTTAGGCGATATTTACAGACGGCCGCTCTTAAGCCTTTCTTTGAGATTTGGCTGTTCAATTTGATAAGCTAAATTATCTGCCAAACGCATACTTACAGGATTTTCACTAGTCATTAGCTCAAGCTCAAACTCAAACTGTCAAAGAAGTAAACAAACTCGGTGCACCAGTTGAGAGAACATCTGATTGTCTTTTTCATATTATAAACAAACAAGAGCCCATCTGGGCTTTCACTCGGGCCACATGAGATTGAAGATGAAATACACTTTCATTTGAAATCCTTTTAGTAATAACCGAAGGGAAGAATTATTAGCTGAATTTAGCAGTCTTTAGGAGTGGCCGGTAGCGTGGTGACATGCATTCTCTGCTCCCCTAGTATATATATTTCTCGTGTATGCAAATTAAAGAAGTTGACCTCTACTTATTCATGTACCGCACGCTTACAATTTAGTCTGCTGTTCTCCAGGTTCAGAGTACTAATAGATGAGTGTCTCAAATATATGTTTATATTTGTCCCATATTATAAGCTGTATCCTGTCCACCTATGATGGAGCTATCATATGATATATTTCTCTACTGTTCATTCTACCCTGCGGCTCTTTATCCATATTTGGTATTTATTAACTGAAATGCCTGTTGGTTATATACCCTCCTTCCCAAAACTGGTCTGCTCATTATATTACAGAACTATAAAGGGAACTGTTGGAAGCCTTTAATTTCTCGAACCAAAACCTCGGCCGTGAGAGGATTCTTGTTTAAGTTGACCTTGAGAGTTGAATATTGCTTCGCTCATAAATTATTCTGTGCGAGTGTTTATTTCTCCGGGGTATTTCTGACAGCCAAAAACACGCTCAAAATTATTTTAGTGCATGTTGGCCTACAGATCACTGTGTTTGCGCTGGTATGCATTTTGACCGAGAGGCATAAAACCTACGAAACGTACCTCAAACAAGAATACCGTCCGATGGCAAAATCTATCAGCGCCACGAGGTCAACTAATCGACAAAGAAATGCAGATATAAACACGCAATGATTTCAACCTCACCGTACCTTAATTCATGACCTGACAAGACACTGTTCAGTTTCACTTTCACTCTCAGCTTTGCTCTTGAGTTTGAGTTCGGCTTTGTTAAAGACTTCTTATTCAGTTGTATGGTATTGTGCAGTATATTTGAGTATACCAATCCACAGAGATTCAAATAACAAAGCCGTGGCGAAAGAGAAGCTTAAACGAGAAATATTTTGTTCTCCTAGAAAAACACAACATCTTGCCCTTTCTATCGAAGAAGCCTTGGTTTCAGCAGAAAGGAAAACGCTAAATTCCAATTCGATATGTGTGGATCTTTGGGTCCTTCAGGTCCGGCGTCGTGTCGTATATAAAATCACAGGCCATCTGGGTAAAAAACGTGGTCCTTCGCCTCCGACAAGAGCGCCAGTTGCAATATCCTGAGCCTGTTGGAAGGCTTTCGCACGAGTGAAGTTAAATAAAACATTAAATTAAACTGCTTACATTTGAGAGATGGGACCCCAAATTTGAGAAAGATTTGCTCGCGGAACCACCAAAAGAATAAATTATTTGAAAGGTCAACTGAACTCTTGTGTCGATAAGCGCAAATCAATAATTGACCACGATGGAATAGATTTCTGACAATGACTCATTGAAATTGATATATCCTTGTCTCGCCTAGTCTGAAAGCTTTGAACTTTCTTATCTGAGCGCGCCTGACGAAATCTAACCTTTGATTATAATTCGATACCCGTTGATATCCAAACGTGTTTGGATATTGTATTTCGCTTACGTTTCTAAATGTACATTGGATCTGTCCAGACAGCGCTGATCGAATGTATTACGGCTCCTGGTTGTTCATGTATTTTTATGGTCAACAAGAGCGCCAGTTGAAATATCCTGAGCCTGTTGGAAGGCTTTCGCCCTCGCGGGCCGACCATTTTGATTTACTGTATTCAATTATGTAAATAAATTAACCTGGCGATTGTTGCGTGACCACCACAGTGCAATCTGATTGGTGTGAATTTGACCTTTAACGCATGCGCAGAACGCTTGCTACACTGAATAAAAAAATAAAAAATAAAATAACGACTTGCATTTTAAGACTCGTTGCTGCCACAGGCAGCCCGAGTAATAATAGCATGATATGTACGTGACAAGCGGCTCTTGATATTACGAACAATTCTGAAATACCACTCGCGGTATTTATGCCAAATATCACTACACATCATGCTATTACCTATACTAATTTGAAAAAATTGTTTAATTGTAACAAAAAAATTGTATAATAATTGATGCCTCCCCTGACGTCATGTAATTAGCATTTTGGATATTAAAACCTCCTTAACTCAGCGGCACAGCATTCAAAGCAAGATATATTGTACCATTCTACTATTCACTTGATGTAGAATTGATATCTAAAATAAAAAAATTGGGTTCAAAGGCACTTTAACAAGTATAGAGAACAGTAGGGGAGCAAGCTTAGTTCTTGTCACTTAAGAAGATGTGAAAGCCGGTCGTTTATGCATCAAAAATCTCCTAAGCCTTTTGAAAGTGTACTGGTATTTTTATCTGTGTTAATAATTGAAGAAGCTGTCATATCCTCAATCATTTTAAAATTAGATAGAGGAATATGTATATTGAAGGTCGTGCAGACTGAATCTCTATAATTTTCACGTTTTTTTTTATTATAGCTTTCAGAATTTGGAGTTGACCTATTGAATATGGTAGAGTTCTTGGGAAAAAAAGGAAATAATTACTTATTGAAGGCGATGCATTATTTACTTGGAGCTCCTCCCACGTGGAATACGTTGGATTTTGACAACTGCCACGTGACCCCGGATCAGCCAATGAGATCGTAAACTTATGGCTATGTAACACTATTCCATGATTTCTCTCCAGGTTGATCAGTTCCTGGACCAGCTCATCACCTACGACAAAGAAAACATCCACGAGAGCAACCTAAAGGCAGTGCAGCCATACTTAGACGACCCCGAATTTGAGCCTGATCACATCAGGGGCAAGTCCTTGGCTGCTGGTGGCATTTGCGCATGGGTAGTCAACATTACTAGGTTCTACTACATCTTCTGCGACGTCGAGCCAAAGAGAAAGGCCCTGGGGGCAGCCAACGCTGAACTGGCGGCTGCCGAGGACAAGCTGTCTAAGATCAAATCCAAGATCACGGAGCTTGACGAGAACTTGGCTGAGCTGACAGCCTCTTTTGAGAAGGCTACATCAGAGAAACTGAAGTGCCAGCAGGAGGCTGAGAGCACGGCGCGAACTATTGAGTTAGCTAACAGGCTGGTTGGTGGTCTAGCCTCGGAGAACGTACGCTGGGGCGAGTCGGTGTCGAATTTCAAGCTGCAGGAGAAGACTCTTCCTGGAGATGTACTGATAACTACAGCGTTCGTGTCATACCAGGGTTGCTTCACAAGAAGATACAGAGACAACCTGATGAATAACAAGTGGCTCATCTTCTTGAATAACCAATCTGTATGTATCATCGGCTCATAAGGCAGATTTCGAAATGTTATTGCTTTATCCTGGTTTCACTAGCAACGGAAGTGGAAGCATAAGGAGCCTTACGTTCTAGTGAGAATCAAGAAACGGAGACGTAAGCGTGAGCTAGAATAAATAAAATAAATCTGAGTATTACAGCTTACAGCTGGTGGGGGCCTGCTTTTACTCCTCACGCACTCCTCACTACATTGACTGGAACGGAAGGTTTCCTTCTTTTTACGTTTCTGCTTCTGATTCCGTCGCTTCTGTTCCAGTGAAAACTAGTTAAAAGTAGGCAGAAGAATTTAGCCAATCATAATGTTCATTCTCAGTCCCTTAGCAATGTAAATCTAGCATGCAAGCGAGGTTATCGCTTCTGAACGAGGCTTGTGGTTATGCTTCTGTCGTGTGCATTTTTACTAGAACATAACTGTCTTCCGCTTATGCTTCCGTCGCTAGTAAAAAACACAGGCTATATTATGAAATATTAGTGACGGGCTATTAGTTATTTCTTTATTCTAAGATTGTGTTCTTTTTGTTCGCCTTTCTCTCCTATTAGACTAAAATCCCGATCACTGAGGACCTGGACCCACTAAGCCTTCTCACCGACAATGCTACAATTGCCCAGTGGAACAACGAAAACCTGCCGAGTGACAGAATGTCCACCGAAAATGCTACGATCCTGACTAACTGCGAACGATGGCCGCTGATGATCGACCCACAGCTACAGGGTGTCAAGTGGATCAAGACTCGGGAAGGTGCTGATCTTCGTATTGTGCGACTTGGACAGAAAGGGTGAGTTAGAGAAAAGAAACAGCTTGTAACGAGAATCTAGCTTGTTTTCGCCAGCACAACAAAAAAAAAAACATTTTTACTCGGGCTGCTTGTGGCAGCACCAAGTCTTAAAATGCAAGCGGTTTTTTAAAATTTTATTTTGGGTGCAACAAAATGTGACTTTTGACCAATCAGATCGCACTGTGCTGGTCACGCAACAATCGCCAGGTTAATTTATTTACATAATTTAATACAGTAAATCAGGACCCGCGAGGAACTTTCTCTCTAATTTGGAGTCCCATCTCTCAAATGTAAGCAGTTTAATGTTTTATTTAACTTCACTCGTGCGAAAGCCTTCCAACAGGCTCAGGATATTTCAACTGGCGCTATTGTCGGAGCCGAAGGACCGCGTTTTTTTACCCAGATGGCCAGTTATTTTATATACGACACGTACGACGACCTGAAGCCAGTGAAGGGGCCAGGATCCGGAAAGCTAAAATTCGAAGAAATAGATATTGGAATCTATAAGCCATCGGCTCGCTGTACTGCATTTAAAATATCAGAGGAGATCATCTTATTTTGGGTGAAGGCACTTCAAGACCAATATTACGTGTCTCTTAAAAACTGTCAGAGATTTAAATTTACCGTAAGTTGGATCGACCACTTGCTACTGAAGCGAAATTTCATCATTAAAATGAAGATATTACTTGAAAGTCCTTTCGAATTGAGGAAGAACAGCATTTTTTGTTTGTCAATATCTCATCTCGTTCCAGAGATATTAAGGTTTTTGGAATATGCAAATTAGAAGATCTGTGACGTCATAAGGTTGACACAGCCATGAAGACAAATCACAAAATGAAGAATATCTCTGCAAATAGTGGGTAAAAACAATTGACACTTTGCACATGTATGGTACGAAGGAAAATACACGTCATTATGCAAATTAGGATGTTACCATGGTAACACTCTAGGCCCCAGGCTCCTTCAATGAGGAAATACTTTTCCTAATTTCTCCTTTGCCAAACACATTTTTTTCTACTGTTGGCATATCAGAAGGTTTGTAACAGTGTAGGCATTGTATGTGAGTGGCTTAAAGTAAGTTATTTTCTGTAACAGAGATAAAAACTACAATTTTATGTTCAAGGTGAAAGGAGCCTGGGGCCAAGAGTGTTTCCATGGCAACATCATGATTTCAACAGTGATGTGTGTTTTCCTTAGTACCACACATGTGCAAAGTTTCAATTGTTTTTACCCACTATTTGCGGAGATATTCTTCATTTTGTGATTGTCTTCATGGCTGTGTCAACCTTATGACATCACAGACCGTCTAATTTGCATATTCCAGAAACCTTAACATATCTGGAACAAGATGAGATATTGACAAACAGAAAACAACATTCTTACTCATTTCGAAAGAACTTTCAAGTGAGATCTTAATTTTAATGATGAAATTTCGCTTCAGTAGCACTTTAAATGAGGCAGAGACACAGTCAGAGAGTATTGAGATCAAGTTATTTCGTTCCAGCGAGGATATTGACCTAGCGGAAACGGTACAAGCTGTCGAAGGATTTTACTTATAACCATCCACGTCTACTTAACAACAGGAATAGTTATGTGCCAAGGCATGGGCAAAGATTGAGTTTCCCAGATTACAGATGAAAGTAGAGAACTTAATGAATGAAGAAACAGAGGTCACGCGCGACATGCTTGAGAACATGTTAAACACTTTATGAAACTCCAAAAGCAACATACACATGAGTCAAATTCAAACCGGAAGAGACGGAATTCTTTAGATTCTTCACGAGGATTGTTAGCCCGCAATAAGAACTCTCTCGCTGATTTAATGACCTTGATTTGTAACATGGAGGCTGACCTAACTGATATGCGTAATGAATTCTTACTCTCGTCACATCAAAACACGAATCACGAAACGAAACTCAGTCATTTGGAAGACAAATTAGTGCAGCAAGATAATATATACAAGACCGAAATAAAGATGCTGTCATCACGTATTATTGACCTAGAAGGTGAAAATGGCGAGTTGAAAGCGGATATAATAAAGCTGAGATCCGACTTTCAAAATCAAGAATACAAAAAAAACACAATGAAATACCAAGGTCTCCAGTGTTCCGAGACTACCCAACCTACTGAAGCTCTAGCAACGAATCAGTTTGTTCAAGAGCCATCTTTCTTACATGACAACCCGATCCCTATTCATCAGAATACATTTTCTGTGCTAAATGACGAGAGTTTACAATCACCTGACCGACAACCCACTACTAAAGAAAGGGACCATGAAGTACGGTAGTACGGTTAATTATCTGGTTCAAAACAATGAATATATGCCTGCTCAAATGCAGTGTGTTAAACGAATAAGTAGTGTTTAAATTAAAAGGTCAACATACGAGAAAAACAAAAAATATTAAATTACATATATACTAGGGGAGCAGAGAATGAAAGTCACCGCGCTACCGGCCACTCCTAAAGACTGCTAAATTCAGCTAATAATTCTTCCCTTTGGTTATTACTAAGAGGATTTCAAATGAAAGTGTATTTCATGTTCAATCTCATGTGGCCCGAGTGAAAGCCCAGATAGGCTCTTGCCGGTTACTATTATTATCATCATCATCAACAACAATATCGTCGTAGTCGTCATAACCATTGTGTGTTATTTGGGCTTCCTGCTTGGGTTTACTGTGTTCGCATAGGTAGGTTGAGTTTTGGTGTATACGGCATAGTACGTGAAACATCAGAATCTATAGATTCGAGAATTTACGAAAATGCTTCCGGATCTTGAAAACGGAGTGTTTCTCCATCCATCATCCTCCCTCCATCCATCTTCCACCCACCATTATACATCCCCCACCCACCACCATACATCCTCCATCCACCACTTACCATCCGTCTTCCATACACCACCACCACCACCATCCATCCTACAACACCACCATCCATCCACCATCACCCACCACCACCATCCATCATCCATCACCACCAAACATCTTGTCATCCTTTGATTGCTGTCATTGCATCACATACCCACAATTATCAAACCAGTAGCTCAGCTTCATGACGTTACAAGTACTGCAGTGACTTAACTAACTGGACCAACTTTGTTTCGTTGTCAGCAACATAATTTTGGAACATTTATTGCATAGTATTTACCAAGCATAAGCTATTCTTCCTTTCCACTATCGACCAAAAGCAAATTGTTAATTTTCTACACAACAGATACCTGGATAGCATCGAACACGCAGTTTCTAATGGAGAATGTGTGCTGATTGAGAATATGGGAGAGAACGTGGATCCTGTACTGGATCCGCTTATTGGTCGGAACACTATC
Source organism: Actinernus sp. WN-2022 (assembly GCA_030867875.1). NCBI lineage: Eukaryota > Metazoa > Cnidaria > Anthozoa > Actiniaria > Actinernidae > Actinernus > Actinernus sp. WN-2022. The sequence continues at coordinate 74,269,696 of JAOWCC010001634.1, read as the reverse complement.
AAAAAAGGACGGTGAGTACATGGCGTAAATGTTCTTATGAAAGGTAAAGCAACCTTATTTAACGTTAATAACTCGTGACAGTCTGGTGAGACTGATAATCTTGAGACCGACGTGGGACCTACGATTTAACGTACTCATCCGAGAAGACGTGAAGGTCTAACCATTTTCAGTTTGTGAACGAGATTGTTTCACAAAGGCAGCACCTTCTACTCAGTTATTTTAAGACCCTGAGTGTTGGTCCGCCCGGGGTTTGAACCCGCGACCTCCTGCACATAGACCCTATTCCAAAATGGCGAATCTTGTTTGAATAGTACAGAGAGAAGTAAATAACAATTGCATGCTACAATGTCAAAGAGTATGCCAAGATTAGCGATACTCTGAATGTTAGGGGCGATAGCATGACATGGTACTAAGTTATTGAGATTTCAATATATAATTTTGTGGGTTTGAGCCAGTTATGCCTAAGTAGCCTCGTTTCGTGTTTGTCCCTGTATTTATAAATACAATAACCTATTTGTGGCATCGAAATATGCCCTGATATTTCGTCCACGGACATTATCTGATCCGAGAAGAGATGCGAGCTTCGAGGATCAGATAATGTCCAAGAACAAATATCAAGGCATATTTCGACGCCACAATGTAGGTTATTGTTGTTATTATCCTTCAAATATTTTCTTTGACGCGCGCTTATATGCTCACAGGGGTGTATTCGCTGATATTTCCCCCTTGCGGAAAGAAAATATTGGGTCACGTGATGCAATCAACCAATCACGCGCGATAGAAAATATTTGATGGGTTATAATTGTCAATAACTTTGCAGCAATGAAAGACTTAACTCTCAAACTGCTCAGTATTACTTGCTATGGAGTGCTTTACTAAGTTGTTTTGGCATATGGGAGCACAGTTTGGCATGTTTTTTAAACAAAATGCGATACACCCTTTGAGTCATTGGGAAAGTATAAGAAAGTTTAACCTTACATTATCGAACTCGTGAATAATTCATGAATTAAAAACAAAGGAAATTAATTTGTAACAGATGATCTGTAAATCTGATATAGATTCATCCTGATTTACATAAACGTTTGCTTCGATTTTCTCGGTCGAAACAGGTCGCATTACCAAAATAAATGAAAAACACGACTCTCTACATCGAGACAGTGGATAAGTCAGACACATCATTTATGTCTCTCTACATCGAGACAGTGGATAAGTCAGACACATCATTTATGTCTCTCTACATCGAGACTGGATAAGTCAGACACATCATTTATGACTCTCTACATCGAGACAGTGGATAAGTCAGACACATCATTTATGACTCTCTACATCGAGACAGTGGATAAGTCAGACACATCATTTATGTCTCTCTACATCGAGACTGGATAAGTCAGACACATCATTTATGACTCTCTACATCGAGACAGTGGATAAGTCAGACACATCATTTATGACTCTCTACATCGAGACAGTGGATAAGTCAGACACATCATTTATGTTTTATCGCCTCCGGCTCGAGTTTGTAAATCCAATCAAACATGGCCACTCATTCTGTATCTATTATTACTTATACACATTGTTGTTCCAGATATATCAAGATGGGTGACAAGGAGGTAGAGTACCATCCGGAGTTCCGTCTAGTTCTTCACACTAAACTGGCCAATCCTCACTACAAGCCAGAAATGCAGGCCCAGACTACCCTTATCAACTTCACAGTCACACGAGAAGGCCTTGAGGACCAGCTATTGGCTGATGTAGTGCGTAAGGAACGTCCTGACCTAGAGGAAACAAAGGTGTGGAACCAGTGGGGTGATATCTTAAGCCTGGTTCACACTAGTGACACAAGCACAAGCAACATACGCAGACTCAGTACAGGGCTCGAAATTACCCCAGATCCTTCTCTTATTTCTTACGGAGAATGGAAATTGCGACGGTATCAGTCGAAAATGCGTCTAAAACATTAGGCTTTGCGACTAAGGCCCCGTCCACACGTAGCCGGATATGTTTGAAAACGCAACTTTTTCTTTGCCGATTGGCCTCCCGTCCACACGTATCCGATGAATACGGTATCGAATCCGCAACTTTTCGAAAACGCTCCCCAGAGTGGAAAATTACTCGTGTGAAGACGGAGATTTTCGGATACGCTGACGTCACGGTATCGGATCCAGTCTTTTACGTGTGAGATTATTTCAACATGGCGGAAAATCTTTTTCGCGGGCTCAAACTATTAGAATGTGCGCATGCACCCTCGTTCCCAGGGGTCTCTATGCGCCTAATCAAAGATGGCGTCGAAAGTACCCCTGGTACAGGCTGGTCATGTGACCCAAAAATATGCCCAATATGTGGACATAATTATTTTGAGGAGCATCCGCCATCTTGGATTCATCATCGTTGAAGAACGGTTAGCGGTTACGGTTGGAATTCATTGGGATCACACTTCACATTGTTCTACGTGTACCCAGTTGCGAAGTTAGTATTAAAAAAGGCAAAAACTCTAAGTTCTGATTAATTTGTAGTTGTTTTCAACGAATTTTGAACGCGCAATGTGAAAGACGACATCACCAGTTTATTTTTCAAATCAAAAATGCACGCACTATTCGAAATTCTCCAATCAGCGCGCGCAAAATGTCTAGCCAATCAGTGGCCGAATCCCGCCAGCCTGTACCAGGGCTACTTTCGACGCCATCTTTGATTAGGCACGTAAAGACCCCTGGGAACGAGGTTGGTGCGCATGATCTGTCAAGCCGTATTAGCGTTTTCAAATCGTATTAGCGTTTTCGTGTGGACGGCGAATACGATTCGTAAACGCTACGTGTGGACGCGATTTTTTTTTTAAACGAATACAAAAAATTGCGTTTTCAAACATATCCGGCTACGTGTGGACGGGGCCTAAAACTTAACGATCAGTCACAATTTTTGTTAGACTAATTCTAGATTTTATTTATTAGTCGCAAAATGTGACTAAGGAATTTGTTTTTTACTTTCGAGGCCTGCAGTAATGCATTGATCATTAGCAGCACTTGTTATTATCTCATAATTACGCACTGCCTCTGTGTATGTTGCCTGTGCTTATGTTTATAGTGTGAACCTTTACTTGACCCTAAAGAATGTTGCTACAGTGCAGCTCGAAAGTAAGTGTGCAGACGCCCGCGGGCAGTCCGCGGGCAGTCCGCGGGCAGTCCGCGGGCAGTCCGCGGGCAGTCCGCGGGCAGTCCGCGGGCAAGCCGCGGGCAGTCCGCGGGCAGTCCGCGGGCAGTCCGCGGGCAGTCCGCGGGCAGTCCGCGGGCAGTCCGCGGGCAGTCCGCGGGCAGTCCGCGGGCAGTCCGCGGGCAGTCCGCGGGCAGTCCGCGGGCAGTCCGCGGGCAGACTTCAGGCAGTCCGCGGGCAAGATTCAGGCAGACTGCCCATATTCAAGTTTCTTCCAGCTTCTATCGCACATCTACGATGTTCGAACGCAAACAAAACCTTACGCGTGTAAAATTTGTACCTGTGTATCAGGGTTAAGAATACTGGCTCAATAATATTTTCAACCAAAATACGCTTAATAGCTTCCAAAGTTTCCAACGTTGTGACAACGATAAACCCCTTCGATACAGTGCGATCTCACGGCAAATTAACAGATAACTACAGTATTGTGCTAAAGTCATGCAAACATATTACGACGAATTTCGCTCTTAATGTTCCTACGAATGCCAACGCGAATTCGAATTCATGACAAACAGTTTTACAAACGTACAGTAAGATGGTTTTGGTAAATACCCTGCGTGCCAGAGGCGTCAAAAAGTCAGGATTCTAAAATAATAGATTTGCCGTAGTTTGACGCAGTTTGACGCAGTTAAAGAACACGTGATATCACGTGGGAATCCAAGAGTTGTCCCGGTGAGTATTTACATTTATTAAAAGTGCTTGTCTTACTCAGTTTTAATACGGATCCCAGTTTACAAACACGAAAGCCAGTGTTCTAAAATAGAACACACTCTTGAAGTGAGAGAATGTTTTGCCGCGTATGAGCGAGTCTATAGTCGTGAGTACTTTCATTTAAAGTGGCCTCAGTCAGTTTACAAACACGAACGCCAGTGTTCAAAAATAGAACAGAACTCTTGAAGTGAGAAGAATGTTTTGCCGCGTATGAGCGGGTCTATAGTCGTGAGTCTTTTCATTTAAAGCGGCCTTAGTTTACAAACACGAACGGAGGTGTTCGAAAATAGAACACAACTCTTGAAGTGAGACAAGAATAAACTTTTGCCGCGTATGAGCGAGTCTTAATAGTCGTGAGTATTTTCATTTAAAGCGGCGCTTGCCTTACTCAGTTTACAAACACGAACGGCGGTGTTCAAAAATAGAACACAACTCTCGAAAGAGACACAAGAATAAACTTGTGTCAGCAGTCTAGTCGCGAGTATTTTTATTTTCAATAGTCAGTTTACAAACACGAACGCCAATGTCTGGCTTCTTCGCTTTAAAATAAAAATGCTTTCGCAAAGAAACAACGTACGTATTAATTCAAAACTCGGTAACTTTTATACGGGTAATCGAACACGAAACTTGTTACAAATGTAGGTGTATTGCCCGAAGTCTGCCCGCGGACTGCCCGAAGGCTGCCCGCGGTCTGCCCGCGGTCTGCCCGCGGTCTGCACGCGGACTGCCCGCGGACTGCCCGCGGACTGCCCGCGGACTGCCCGCGGACTGCCCGCGGACTGCCCGCGGACTGCCCGCGGACTGCCCGCGGACTGCCCGCGGACTGCCCGCGGACTGCCCGCGGACTGCCCGCGGACTGCCCGCGGACTGCCCGCGGACTGCCCGCGGACTGCCCGCGGACTGCCCGCGGACTGCCCGCGGACTGCCCGCGGACTGCCCGCGGACTGCCCGCGGATTTGCCCGCATGTCTGCACACTTACTTTCGAGCAGCACTGTACATACACTTAGCAAAGGTTTTCTCTCAGATATTTATCGTCAATATAGCACCATGAAGTGTCCTTGATATAACTTCCAGATTATTGTTTTAAACAATAATCAATTTGAAGCGCGGGCTCTGATTGGTCGATAGCCGTGCGATATTAGAGTACCGGTGCACGAAATTATTTTGTATCGTACTGACATTTCCCTTCATTGTTTTTACACAGGCCAATTTAACACAGCAACAGAATGCATTCACAATCAAACTCAAGGAGCTCGAGGACTCCCTCCTGGCACGTCTGTCAGCTGCGGGAGGTAACTTCCTGGGCGACTACGCCCTGGTAGAGAACTTAGAAACCACCAAACGTACAGCAGCAGAAATCGAGGTACAGGTTGGTGAGGCCAAGCAGACGGAGATCAAGATCAACGAGGCACGAGAGGCTTACAGGCCGGCTGCCGCCAGGTCATCTTTACTGTACTTCATTCTAAACGACCTGAACAAGATTAACCTGATGTACCAATTCTCGCTCAAGGTGAGGATTTAGATGAGCTTCTCCTGATGCGCGAGTTATTATAATAAGGGATGGCGTTTCAACAATTGGACGCGTTCTTTTTCTGAATATCGGACTTTAGTACATACCACGTTTCGCGCGCTCTGATTGGCTACTCAGACTCGGAATATCCTGCGCTGTTCACTGCTTTCAGCCGGTCTCTCGTGTGAATAATTTACTTGTTAATGGCTTTTTGAACTAATTTGAGGCTGGCTATTTAACTTAAGGTTGGTATATACTGGTATATACTTAAGGTTGGTACACACGAAGGGTACCCCTCGTCTGAACTAGGAAAAATCTTGTTGCGGGGACCAAATTTTGTCCCCGTGACTTGTCCCTTCAAATTAAACTGGTTTGAATTGAGGCTACAAGTCCCGGGGACAAAATGTGATTGTCCTCTCGTGTGAACTGTTCATGCAACATGTCCCTGGGACAAAATGTGATTGTCCTCTCATGTGAACTGTTCATGCAACATGTCCCTGGGACAAAATGTGATTGTCCTCTCATGTGAACTGTTCATGCAACATGTCCCGGGGACAAAATGTGATTGTCCTCTCATGTGAACTGTTCATGCAACATGTCCCGGGGACAAAATGTGATTGTCCTCTCGTGTGAACTGTTCATGCAACATGTCCCGGGGACAAAATGTGATTGTCCTCTCGTGTGAACTGTTCATGCAACATGTCCCGGGGACAAAATGTGATTGTCCCCTCGTGTGAACTGTTCATGCAACATGTCCCTGGGACAAAATGAAAATAAACCAATCGTAAAGCGTCATTTTAGTTTCCCACAAGCACTTACAAACTATATTTCAAGATGGCGTCTGCTAAAATCACAATGTCCCTGCAACACGTCCCCTCGTGTGAACACAACAAGGGATTTGTCCCTGGGACTTGTCCCTTCATGTATGCCGACCTTTATGGTTCGGTAAATACGCATCACTAGTCACCCCCACTTCGGGGAGTAATTGTTAATTATTCTTGAATGCAAATTTTAACTTTTTTATTTACAAAAATTACAAGGGCAACCGTAAAATGCTCTTTGTTCCATAAAAAATTAGCCTCAGCTCCCCTGTTTGTTATTTAATACACTCTGCTTAGGTAGTTATTTTGGAAGAAAAAGGTCTCCAAAATCACTGGATATGATGTCGATTCTCTCATTTTTGCAGATGTCTTTTGTAAGGTGATTTTACTGAAATATTTTCTTGGTTTTCAGGCCTTCAGTGTGGTTTTCCAGAAAGCCATTGAGCGTGCAGAGCCATCAGAAGAAGTAAAGCTTCGAGTGAACAACCTGATTGACTGCATTACATACTCAGTGTTCACATACACCACTCGTGGTCTGTTTGAAAAAGACAAGATCATATTCACTGCTCAAGTAGCATTCCAGGTAAAACTAAGTCTGGCTTCAGTTTGTAAGTTTCTTTATGCTGATCAAAATCATAGGCTTAAAGTGCCCATGAAACTTATTTTTTTATTTTAGATATCAATTCTAAATCAAGTGAATAGTAGAATGGTAAAATATATGTTGCTATGAATGTGGTGCTGCTGAGTTAAGGAGGTTTTAATATCCAAAATGCTAATTACATGACGCCAGGGGAGGTACTTAGTGTTAATTGTGAATGGGTGTTTATGCTGATATAGGAAAACAAATTTCTAACATCATTTTATTTCAACCATGGTATAACACTGATAATTTGGGGAATTTTTTTTTAATTGTAACAACATTTTTTGTATAATAATTATGCTTCCCTTGGCGTCATGTAATTAGCATTTAGGAAATTAAAACTTCTATAAGTCATTGGCACAGCATTCAAACCAGTATATATTGAACCATTCTACTATTCACTTGATGTAGAATTGATATCTAAAATAAAAATATTTTGTTCAAATGCACTTTAATCGAGTTAAACGATAGTAATGCATGCCATCCGTCAAATTGTCTTTCCTAATCGTATTAACCCTTTAATACTGAGAGTGCCATATTTAAAGAGCAAGGCCCTGAGATTCCTATACACCATAATGTATAGACCAATGATCCTATTGAACTGCATGTTGCCAATGAATAATTTCATCTAAATCCTTTCTTTGCATAAGTTAACTACAGTTAACCAGGGAGGTGGAAGAACATTACTTATTTTCAGTAAAAGGGAATAAATGACACATACATCAACAAATATTTCTCCTCAGATTCTGGCTAAATTTTCTTACAAAAAATGCATGCTTCACATCTAATCATATATTCAACAACATATTCTCGATGCTGATTGGCTGAGAGCAGTGCAATTTATCCCAAACCGACAATGCGTTCAATATGGCCGACTGAAACCTTTAAGCCCCCAGTATTATAGATCAGTTGAAAATTCTATGGTAACAATGACTACATTTTTTTAGAGGGGGGGAGGGTTCCTCTCAGTCTAGAAATAGCTAAATATCAGTTAAAACCCCTTTGGAGTGAAAGGGTTAAGGGTACAATAGTTAACTTTGTCTATTATAAATTAGCTTAGAACAAGTCTAAAACTGCCATGACTGTTTAACGGTAATGCACCTATCAGCGACTTCCCCGAGGGGTCGACCCCCGGGCTGATCAGGGGGATTGTAAAAAGACAGAAACAATCTTGACGATTTCCCCCAGGGGTAGGGGAATCGTCCCTTTCAAAGTCCCCTGGTTAGGTCTTCCACGACCTACAATCTCCCATCATTTTGCACGAAATGAGATCGATGGAGCTGAATTGACTACTGAATCTCATTACTAACGTTATTTCTATAACATTGAACACTATTTTCAACAGCTAGAAAATGGAACTTTATTAACACTTTACTGAACTTCATAGTATCTTTAAGGAACAAATCCCCCACCCCAGTTTTCCAACCCTAGAACAAAGTCGAGCATTTCCCCGACCCAGGGGCAATGTTTAAATTCAATCCTCCTGATTCCCCCACATATCTCCGTGGTTAGCCCGGGGGTCGACCCCTCGGGGAAGCCGCTGATAGGTGCATAAACATCGAGTGGGTATGAAAGCAATGTTGTATTTAAGAAATATAAAGCATTCCGTGTTACCATAGAGACCCGAGTGGGAGTTTGGGAGAACGAGATAAGGCTGTGAGAACAGAGCCCGAAGGCTATAAATCTATGAAAACATTGTCTTTATTTCCTTTATAAACTAACTCAAAACAGCGACTACAAAACGGGAAAACGCTCATTCGTTTTGATGATCAAAACGTAAATTCTCCCAACTAGCTCGAGTCGCGCGCAACTTTCTTTGTTTCCATAGTGTTTTAGAAAATGGTTTCAACCAATCAGAGCCCTTGTTATAACGGCGTTATTTTGTAAATAATGTTTGAAATACTTTGCTACAAGGAGACTAATTGGTAGAGCCGGGAAAACACGTCACGCAGCCGTTTAGCATTTTCTTGGGTAATGACTTAAATCATGAGTGCAAGCCGTGCTCAGAACATCTCAAGTTTTGCCGTATTGGATTTTCTACTCTTTCTGTATTCTCATCTTTATTAATATTACCTTCGTAACGCAGTCCGTGTGTGTGTGCATTTTTTGTACTGTTCTAAAAAATGATAGTGGGGGTGTGGTTATTTTCTAGAACTAAGTCTTGGCACTGACAATTTAGGAACATTTGTCGATTTCGCTAGTGCACGGTTTGATTGTTATAGTAGAATAGAGCGGTTTTCAGTTGAGTGTAGTAAAACCAAACACAAATTACCCACAGCCAGCCAATCATAGGAGCGAGTAATCACAAGTAACTCATAAATGGCTTCCCTGTGAGCCAATGACAAACCAAAGCAAAACCAAAACCAATTTGCATTTGGTTTTACTTTGGATTCTGATTGGTTGGTTTACTTTCTCAGCCAATAGGAGAGCTTAGTAAACGCAAAACCAAAACACTTCCGACACTCAATTGAAATCCGCTCTATTTTGAGGAGGTTACTCACAACTACTTCTATTGGTTAAAGCCTGTAAATAATTTTTCAATGCCTAATCATATTGACAACGAGACCGCTCCAGAAATGAGAAATCTTTGATTTATCATACTCGTAGCTTATTTATATCCACCTGACCTGGCCCAACAGCACAACAAACTATGTGTGCTACTCAAAACATCGACTTTTGTTTAAAAAAAAAGCACACCGACCTTAACCGACTTGCACTCCACTTTTTCAGCTTCCTCATTTTGCCACAAACAAACTTGAGGGAACGAAAAGTTGACACATGTTCTTGTTTCAGGTGTTGTTAATGAAGAAGGAGATAATTCCTCACGAGTTGGACTTCCTGTTACGATTCCCTGCCGTTGTGAACGTCACCAGCCCTGTAGATTTCCTCAACAACTTATGCTGGGGAGGAATCAAGGTAAAAACAACTTTCAGCAGTTATTTCATTATGTACTCAAGCTTTTAAAGTGCCTATTAACCTCTTTTGTCAGTGATATCGATTCTATAGAAAAATCACATGCCTGACGAGGTAATTCCACCGTAAATTGCACGAGAAAACCGATATCGCCCAAGTCGCTTCGACGAGGGCGATATCGGTTTTTCGAGTGCAATTTAACGTTTTTCCTTGAATCGCATAGTCGATGAATTACTTGAAGATTTAGTACTTTTGTTGATATTTTGCTAAGTTATAAATAGCATGCGTAGTCTCAGCCAATCAGCGTCTGATTTCGCAAATGCACTGTGCGATTCAGCTTTGGCTATGCGATTCTACATCAAGTGAATAGTAGGATATTTCTCGATTCAGGTGTAGCGTCTATAATAATAAACCTTGTGTTTATCCTCGGATGAATGAGGCTGGATTAGGCCTCTAGTAAGATATGCTGATGTTATCCGAGACTCTTCCACACACACTCCTTACTACATTCATATATTATCTGCACTCAACACTCAACTCACATGGGGATTTTGACGGAGAGACACAAACCGGAGAACCCGGAGTACCCGGAGTATTATAAAGGTTTATACGGTATTTGGAATATGCTAATGAGGTGACATCAAAGGAGGCATTAACTGTCATTTCTTTCTCCTTGTGAATGAAACCTATTTCTGATTGAAACAAAACACTTGGTAGAATCGCATAGTCACAGCTGAATCGCACAAGTGCGTTTGCGAAATCTTCAAGTAATTCATCGGACTATGCGATTCTAGGAAAATCACATGCCCGACTCGGTAATTACTCGGGCCAGTCCTTTGGCCGGCACGAGTCGGAAATTGCAAGCCGTTTATTTCTTTTTTTCTTTTTTGTGTCGTTGTTTTGCGCCGGAAACCAATCAAATTGCACTTTCTTTCAAGTTCACCACCAATCAGATTGCACTGTGCTGGTCACGTGAACAATCGCCAGGTTAATTTATTTACATAACTTAATACAGTAAATACAAGATGGCGGACCCGGAGGAAATTTCTCTCAAATTTGGATTGGCAAATTTTTCGCCAAGCGGAGTCGAAGGACCGCATTTTTTACACAGATCGGCAGATGGCCAGAGATTTTATATACGACACGATGACCAGGTCCAGGGGCTCATCAAAGCCAGGACCCGGCTAATCCACAGATCGAATTGGAATTTAGTGTGTTGATTTGCTGCTGAAACCAAAGGCTTCTTCGATAGAAATGGCAAGATGTTGAGTTTTTCTAGGAGGACTTTGGATAGAAATTTCTCACATTTTACGAAAGGATTATGGATAACTGGCGTTCCTAAAGTCTAAACGCACGTGGTGAAATGACATTTGTAAGTAAAATACACATAACACTTGTTGTTATTTAATATTCGTTTCTGTTGAAAGTAATGGCATAAACTTATTTCTTTTTTTGACAAATACTGTAGTAGTAAAGATACTCTACTAAAAATAATAACGCATATTCATGTTTTAAAAAATTATGAATTTTAACTCGTTCACATCATGATATGTATTCAATGTCTCGCATGTATTTATAATTTCATTTTAATACAATTGGATTAATTTTATCTGAACAAAATTTGGCCCATATCAGAAAGATGGTAGCCTCCAGTTTGCTTAAACTGCATTCCAGTAAGCTCAGTGATTAAGTGTCAGTCTGTTGTGCAGGAGGTAGTGGGTTCAAATCCAGGTGGGACCTTAAAATAACTGGGAGGACTGGTACTGCCTTTGCTCTGACATCTGCATATGGTTAGACCTTCGTGTCTTCTTGGATCAGAATGTTAAATCGTAGGCCGACACTGAGAATGCAACCAAATCTCTGGTAGTGACCACCCTCAAGTGTCCACTTTGCTTGATGGATCAGGTACCCAGGGGACCGACCTTGTATGAATTTTTACTAATTGTTGTCCCCCATACCAGGGGATTTGATACGATGGGTTTCATTGGGCATTTGGTACCTGGGGGTTGACCCCCGGGGGAAGCCACTGATACATGCATAACACTGCTGTAGTAGCTGCCAGTAAATATGCAAAGCTACTGATACAGTGCAAAACTGAATGCTAAATCACTGGGAGGAAGTTTAAAGGAACATTGCATGTGTTATTTTAAAGACTTGTTGTTGAGGTTTTACTTGACGTCTTGTATTCTTCCCTGAAAACCATGCCTTGAACCATGTGAGATGAAACTTGTTTGGTAAAGAGTTGTAAGTCTCATAACAGCAGAGCATGATGGAATTAATCATTCGTGTTCACTATATTATTCTCTCAAACTGTAAAATACTTTTTTTAATCGAACCTGCAAAGTTGTACCAACTATTCCTTGTTGAAATTCCATATGGCCCGAGTAAAGGCACAGCCTCTTGTTCCACGTGGAATTACTTCTTCAGGCATGTGATTTTCCTATATAATCACTGATATGAGTTTAAAGGGGCTCTGTCATGAGATGCGCATGAACAGGTTTCAAGCAATTTAATGATATGCATAACACTTGAAAAAATGTAATGAGTTTCAGTTCCTTGCGATCGCGATACAACGACAGTTATATTATATATATATAATACAAACTGGCTCTTGCTCGAAGGCATTCAGTTAGAAAAACATCTTTGTATTGTTATCACTGCTGCAATGGAGATTTAGGCTGAAGAGAAACACATTCTGGCGAGTTTCAGTGACCGGATGTCGAATTTACCGTGTTTTACCGTAAACTACATTTCTAGGTATACGTATGCGAGTTGTGCTTTCTCGATGAGAACCTACAAAATGTACTCATCTATTCTCTCTCCAACTTTCAGGGAGATAAAATTACTTACAAATGCAAGAGTTCTTGTAGTCAGAAACGTATTAAAGGGGACGAATGCAAGCAGGAATGAACAACCGAAGCGTAATTTCACTGGCCGCCGAAACCCGGGCACTGTAAACACGAAACTCGCATCTCAAAAGCGGTGTTTGAAATCGTTTCAGGCTTCGTAAATGTTCCAGACAAGTACTATACTCTTGTGGGCTTTCCTGGCACGTTCTCCAGTGTTCTTTCAGGCTCTTTAAAATCTTTCTGCGGCCAGATTTGTTTTCTTCGTCCATCACAGCCAGTTAGCAGTTGAGCCGCCATCGAAGCTCGAAGTTCTTGTCGTAGCCATCCTAAAATCTCATTACAACTACATCTGAATACGAACATTTCTGGTAAATATAAAACTTGAACAACTAAAAATGAAAGATAGACTACTATATACTAAAATGAGAGATGGCTGCGATGTAGACGGATTGAATCAATGTTGTGAGCTCCTCGGGATATATTTGCTTTAGTTTTGGTCGGCTTAGTAACCAGGCCTGTTATTCATGACAGAGCCCTTTAAATATAACATAGATGTTTATAGAAGGTCATTTATCTCGTCCAGCATGTTTTTGTATAATAAATGATGCCTCCTTTGATGTCACTCATTACCATATTCGAAATATAAACCTTGATAACTTATAGACGCAACACTCAAGTCAAGAAATATTCAACTATTCACTTGATGTAGAATCTATATCGATGGGGGGGAAAAGGTTCTTAGGCACTTTGATATATTATACCTCGTGTACACCAAAAGCACGTTTAAAAGCCGTTTAATAAAACAAGTTTAAAGTAATTCCTGTCTACACTGCATGCTCGCTGGCGCCAAATCAGCTAAGGCCCTGCTTAACTTAGCAAACTCTATGTAACTAAACACATTCGACTCAGAATTTCAAAACAGATTTTGCAAAACACAACTTGTATACAAGCTCGACTGAATTAAACAGGTTTGATTGGTGTAATGCGATAATACGCAATTTGAACAGGAATAAACTAGTTTGTTATGCCAGTAACAAGGTAGGGGAAGACTGACAACGTTTCACACGACTGATTTTCCTAAAGACGTCTTTTCAGATGCTACTATCTTTTCAATTTGATGCTACTAATTTTTAGCGATTTTTAAGTGAATCGCTATAATTTGTAGCCGCACTAATGTCACTAAAATTACTTTATTTTTCAGTTATGCAGGAAAAGAAACCTACTTATATTTTCAATCTACATAAGTTCTATTCTCATTCTCAATTTCTACTACATCCTCTTCCATATCACCAATATCCAGAAGACCCGTTTTCATCAGTTTATTGCTGAAACCAATCAGTCTCTAAATTTCGTCTCGTTTTTTCTCTTTTCTCAGATTTTCCCGAGTTTTTCTTTTAGCTTCGAAATTTGGTATATTTACTCTCGCTAATTCTTAAAGGGATAAAACACATTTGGGCTCAAAAGCATCTTTCAGATGTACTTTGTTCAGAAAATGTATTAAAATTGGCTCAAACTTTTTCAGAGTTGAGAACGAGCCTCTCAAAGTTGGCCCCGCGAAGACCTGGGCGCCGCCATTTTGTTGACATTAATTCCTGTGACGTTTTTTTACGTCACTTCGTCCCACCCGAGTCTTGCGGCTAACTTGTAGCGAATTTTCACACGCTTGAAATTAGAGTAGATTTTCATCGATATGGCAGAGCAATTTCGTACTAGAACAATAATATGATGAAGACGATATTGTGAGAGAAGTTCAGAAGACTGGGAGGGCGAAGAAAAGCATGTGGAAGGCGAGAATATCAACTAACAACAAAAGGCGACTACCGAGCTAGTGCTATAAAGATTCGCTGTGTGTGTTTTTGTATGGAACTTGTCAGCCTTAAACACAAGACTAAAGGTAGATTATTACAATATTGATATCGGAATAGCAATCGAAACTTGTTTAATTTGACCCAGAGAGATAATCAGGATGTAGCAAGCCACATAATTTTAATTTCGTTTACCTAACTGATGTGTTGTGAAACAGCGCGCGCGCCAAGTTCCACCACAATTGCACAAACATGCCGGGCTTGATCGCGCCAATGCTTTCACACAATTTAATAAGGGAATGTAGTTATTTTTGCAATAAAATTGTCCCGAGTGTCTCGTTCTTGTGTCATTGCCTATATTCTGCTATGTTGGGCTAGTTATGATCGCTTTTTACAGGGAGGTTTGAACTTTTCAGGTGTTTCGTTTCGGTTGCACAAAGCCATGCAGTCAGTACAGATCGAACCGGATAACTCGCAAATTATATAGCTCCAATAATACATAAGTTTCGAAAGCAATGCCAATATCAATATTGTCATAATCTACCTTAGTCTTGCGTTTAAGGCTGACAGGTTCCATACAAAAACACACAGCAACTCTTTACATCATAGCACAATACCAGTTTTGCACTAGCTCGGTAGTCGCCTTTTGTTGTTCGTCTGATATTCTCGCCTTCCGCATGCTTTTCCTCGTCCTCCCAGTCTTCTGAACTTCTCTCACAATATCGTCTTCATTATATTTTTGTTCTAGTACGAAATTGCTCTGCCATATCGATGAAAATCTACTCTAATTCCAAGCGTGTGAAAATTCTACAAAGAAAACAAGTCGCTACAAGTTAGCCGCAAGACTCCGTTGGGACGAAGTGACGTAAAAAACGTCACAGGAATTAATGTCAACAAAATGGCGGCGCCCAGGTCTTCGCGGGGCCAACTTTGAGGGGCTCGTTCTCAACTCTGAAAAAGTTTTATCAAATTTTAATACATTTTCTGAACAAAGTACATCAGAAAGATGCTTTTGAGCCCAAATGTGTTTTTCACTCGGGTATCCCTTTAAACATCTCGCTAATTAAGTTGCTCGCTAAGTATGGCATTTCAAAAATCACTAAATTTTAGAATCACTAAAAATAGTAGCCTTACGGTAACAAGTAAAGACGATGAATTAAGAAGAGACATCCTCCTCTTTCCCTTCTTTTTGTTATGTTTTTTCCTCTGCGCATGACATTGTTGTCTTGTATCCTTTCAGGCCTTAGGCAGCATGGAGGAGTTCCGTAACTTGGACCGAGACATCGAAGGTTCTGCTAAGAGGTGGAAGAAGTTCGTGGAGAGCGAGTGTCCAGAGAAAGAGAAGTTCCCGCAAGAATGGAAGAACAAGTCAGCTCTACAGAAGCTTTGCATGATGAGAGCACTTAGACCAGACAGGATGACCTACGCCGTCAGGTGGGTGGGTGGCGTCTTGCCTGTTTGTAGGGAAGTTGTACGTCCATCTTTGTGTGCAGGGTTATTAGAGTGGGTTAAAGTGTGTAGATGATCCAATGTTGGTTGTATATGACACACAAACTAAGGCGAATAGGCCTAACAGTCACTTGCTTATATATCACGTAAATAACTAATGAATCGAGCTCGTGATCACATGGGAAAGGCTTTACTGGATGGCAAACAAACTTCAAAACGCTGTTTTAGAAAGATCGACAATCGATTGGTGGTAGAAAATAGCATTACAAACAGGTTTTTCGGCTAATAACACTACCGATCTCGTACAAGTGCAGTCAGATATTTTTGCCACCCAATACGATGGCCAAACTGCAAAAGTCACATTGCTATTATTTTACGTGCTATTACAATGGACAGTATCTTGTCAGTTTACTTAGTTTAGTTGTATTCCCACTACTTTGCAAAGTAAAGTATTCGTTTTCAGTGATATACTTGTATTGGAATTGATCATAACATGGATTGAACATTATCACGAGTAAGTTGCAAGTATTTTCGTACAAGACATTCTTTATTATGTTATTAATGCTAACCGATCTTTTAATGTAGCAATTTTGTGGAAGAGAAACTTGGCCACAAGTATGTCGAGAACGCCCCAGTAGAGTTTGCCAAGTCTTTCGAGGAGAGTGGCCCTGCAACACCCATCTTCTTTATTCTTTCCCCCGGCGTGGATCCACTGAAGGATGTGGAAGCCCTAGGAAGGAAGCTTGGAAAAACATTTGACGCCAAGAATTTCCATAATGTCTCCCTTGGACAGGTAAGACTAACCTATCCTGCTTAGCGGCGCAACGGAGGGGGAGGGGAGAAGGGAGGAAGGGGGGGGGGGGGGGGGGTGAGAATAGGGGAGCTGGAGGCTCTCTTCCCTTCTTCCCAGCTCTCCCACTTCTCTCCTCCCCCTCCTTTGCACCGCTACGCAGCCTAAGACTAACCAAGCTATTGCGTCATATGTCTTCATCTTTTGCAATTTGAAATGGCATTAGATCACGGAATTCTAAGGAAAAAGGGAAAATATTATTTGCTAAGCGTGCTTTTGCTAACCAAGGCTACTTTTGACCAGAGTTTACAACTTGAGTGGCAATGGAAATCACCGCTTTGAACTTGCTTGCCATACAGGGTCAGGAAATAGTAGCTGAACAATGTCTGGACTTAGCAGCTGAAGAAGGTCACTGGGTCATCTTACAGGTGCGTGCAGTTTACTAGCAACACTAGTTAATACTAGCAATACTAGAGACAATAAAGTGGCACTGTCAATCGAATTGAACCTTCGATGTTCTTTAAAACGAAACTACAAAAATAACACCCTGAGATAGAAGAAAAATACCATGTCAATGCCCCGATGTGTTTTTCAAACCTTTTCGATAGAGGATGGCAAAGATTAAAGTGGATGACAATATAATTCTAGAAGTTTGATTTCGGTTACAGTGAACCGATTTCAAGTTGCTCTAATTTTTCTTAAAAACAGTATTTTTCATCCACTGGAGTCTTTGCCATCCTTCATCGAAATTGTCTCAAAGTTTCTCAATGACACCTTTTTTGTCTTTCGTCATGAGAATAAGAAATTAAATTAAAGTTTATAATTTGAGGGTTGATAATGCCCCTTTGACAACAGGCGTTTCTGACAACACGGACGTCACAAGACCGAAAGAAGACTGGAAGGAATGTTTTGTTCAAATCTTACTTATCTCGTACACGTTTCTGGCCGTTATCTTTTGATTTGATCAGAACAAAACCAAATCGCACATGGTTTCTAAGGCAGAACTCCTCAGTATGTGGAAACTTTTAGATGAATTACTGTCATTACTCTCCTAAAAGACTTCCAGATCACTTATAACAAAGCGTTAGTTTCTCTTGGCATTTCACCTTTGCTTCTATGTTTACGGCTAAACAACACACACTCTCTTCATTTAGGTTGCTTTTTTTTCCCTGCAGAATGTGCACTTGGTGAAAAACTGGTTGCCAAAACTCGAAAAGACACTGGAGGCGTTCAGCGAAGGTAGTCATGTGGATTACCGTGTGTTCATATCGGCCGAACCAGCTGGAACTCCCGAGGGACATATTATACCTCAGGGTATCCTAGAGACGTCCATCAAGATTACCAACGAACCGCCTACAGGCATGATGGCAAATCTACACAAAGCACTCAACAACTTTAATCAGGTTAGTATAGTAATAGTTATTTGTATAGATTGCTTTTGTCAAGTTCGCTCTAGAAAACAAACTAATGACTTTTCATCAAATTGCAGGATACCCTAGAGATGTGTGCACGAGAGAATGAGTTCAAGAGCATCTTGTTCTCTCTTTGTTATTTCCATGCCGTGGTCGCAGAGCGACGTAAGTTCGGTCCTCAGGGATGGAATCGATCTTACCCCTTCAACACTGGAGACTTGACAATCAGCGTTGATGTGTTGTACAACTACCTTGAAGCCAATGCAAAGGTAACATTGCCAAAAGTGGGACTACCTTCCATGAGTGTTTACCTTTTAAGTCACTCTATTTTGAACATCGTAAATCTTGTTCCCTACTCTCTCTGGATATTCTGAGATAGATAATTTCCCACGATTCATGATATTTGCCGTGATGTATACTTGTTTCCCATGCATACATTTTCCTTGTACCTGATCTATACCTTTCCTTATTCCTTCTACCTGACTTTGTCCCATGATATCATTGGTGTCACGATCTCACAATATCATTGTAGACCAACGTTTTAGCTACATCTTTAGTTATTTACACCCACCCAGGGGTTTCATTAAGTATTAGAGGGCGCTTCCAAAAGAGAAACGTAGGCGTATGAACAGCTGCAAATTCGTTTTCCACCATTTTCAGTCTTCATTTTGTTATTTGAATGGCACTCTTTCGTCGGCACGCTTTCACGTTTTGGACGCCAATTTGTTTTAATTGAGATCGAGGCTCCACTTTGGTAGTAGGTCGCTGAACATTTTTATCACGTGCTCAGTGTCCGCGGTAAACCGGCTTCTACTGAAACCGTTGATCCACCTGACTGTTACTCATAATGTTTCCCCCATAAAAGGTGCCTTGGACCGATCTGCGCTACCTGTTCGGTGAGATCATGTACGGAGGACACATTACAGATGATTGGGACAGGCGGCTGTGCAAAACCTATCTTGAGGAGTACATGAAGCCAGAAATGGTGAGTAACACATTGAAGAAAGTCGTTGTCTCCTGTACATCCAATCGATACCTAATTAATGAAATTACATTTATACATATACCAGGAGTATATTACAGAGAAGTGTTCCTCTTCCCACATTATATTGTCACACAACACTGTGGACGGTAGAGTTATTTTTGGCATAGAGTTTCCCGCCAGAAGAAACAAAGGCTGTCACTTTTAACCAATCAGGATGCACTGAAAAATTGTAATCAACACGGTTAAACTGCTAAGAAATACAAAAGCGCAAGAGAACAAAAGACAACGTAATCGCATACCAGAACTTCGCGACTATAAATAGACACACCATCTACTGTGTTAGGAGCCAACACAAGGGCACAGGAACACTCCTGTGTTATATACTCCTGTATATACGTAATTGGCTCAATAACCTGCGGGCTGCAAATTCTCTCCTTAGACAGAATCACAGCCTAGTATGCTTATGTAAGGACGTACATGTAACGATTATTCAGACTTCATTTGGGGAGATAAGAATAACACTACCCATATGAATGCTCTCCAAATCCTACAACACAAGGCAGCCAAGCTGATATTAGGCGTTCCATCAGACTCGTCTGCTACTGAAGCACTAGAGGTCCTGGGTTGGGAACACTCTATCAACGGCGTCAAGCCCATCGTTGTATTTTTATTTTTATTTTTAAATGTTTGAACAATCTTATAGAATTTGATTTAAATCTTACACAGAACAGTGAAATTCATGGTTATAATACCAGAACCAAGTCAAACTTACATCTGCCAAAGCCTAAAACAAACTGGGGCAAACAAAAAAATTCATACCATGCATCAAAGGACTTTAATAACTTACTAGATTTAGATGTTCGGACTGTAAGATCATTATCTCTATTCAAGCTCAAACTCCGTTTATGTAATCATGGATCATAAAAAGACTGGATTGGGCACGCGCTGACGTGATGGCCGCAACCAAGTGGAAAATCGTGACGTCACATGTAAACAAACATTTTCGTAATTTCTCGGCGCGCGCGATTTCGCGAGTAGCTTGGAAAATAAACATCGAAGAGAAAAAGATTAAGCCCTGAAGGATGGAGATCGGAGAAAACTTCGAGGGGTGCTCAAACGGCTTGTTTTCGGAGGAGAAAACGCAACTAAAGGAGAATGAATTTAATACGAAGTTGCCGATAGCTGTCGTTCTGGCAATTCCGAAAGTGAGAGTGAAATATTAGTATTTAGAGTGCAGAAAGGTCTATCATACTAAATGTTGGTTCATGATAAGACACGTAGGAAGCTATATGGAGCTATTAATATCAAACCGCGAAAAAAGCAAAAATTGTCAGAACATCAAACGAAATGCCATAAGTGAAAACACGAGTATTCTCTCTATTCATTCTATCGCGTGACTGTGTACGAACTCGTTTGAAAGGTCCTTGTTAGTGAAGTTGATAAAAGCCGAAGGGGAATAACGACGACATTCGTTATAACCATATAAACTCCCACAAACAACCGTAGGGTCTAATCATGCAAAGTCGGGACCTGGCTAAATCACCGAGAATTGGAATTTAGCGTGTCGTTTTTGTGGATGGAGGAAAACCGGAGAACGCAAAGAAAAATCCTCGGAGCAAGGACAATCGATACCAACAAATTAATAATAATAATAATAAAGACTTTATTTATGGAGGATAACACATAATAGTGCAGAACACTAATAAACTTGTGGCCCTAAAAAACTAACCCAGTACAACCACATGATTGCATTCCTCCAAAAGGCCTATAATTGGATTAGAAAAGTGAGAGGTATTCTATAAGTTTCCCACCCACAGTCACACCCCTTCCCCATACTATTTCCCCAGCACATTCAGTGATTTTTAGATTGTGTCCAAAATCTAAGATTTTTCGGGGAAAAATGTCTATTGTTGAGGCCTTTCATTTTGTTCTGAAACCCAAATGGGTATATTTAATAAGTATCCCAAAGGAGAAAGCTTGGTAACATGTTTTTGCTGGGTTTATTTATTTGTGAAGGCAATAATATGTTATACTGTTAGTACACTTTGAATTATGACCTCTGGGTACAGTATATTAAATTAGATGATAATATATACTTGTGGTTTGTACAAATCATAACTTATAT
This sequence comes from Actinernus sp. WN-2022, assembly GCA_030867875.1. Taxonomy (NCBI): domain Eukaryota; kingdom Metazoa; phylum Cnidaria; class Anthozoa; order Actiniaria; family Actinernidae; genus Actinernus; species Actinernus sp. WN-2022. Next base: position 74,248,481 of record JAOWCC010001634.1, on the reverse strand, counting down.
TCCATTCTAGCTGGCTGCATGGATGATATATGCTATTTAAATCTGTATATCTGAAGTGAACTAAGATACACATGAACAGTGAAAACAATAAAACATTTTTTATTGAACTCTCAGACTTACTGTACATCAAATTATAGTTCATGTACTGTACAACATAGTAACCTTGACAATAAACCTATCAAAATGATCTTATAGTCAGATGTAATATAACTGAAAATAAATTATTAGAAATGAAGATTTGGGACTCAGTTAGAATTAGCATAGATCTGAACCATCAAGTTTCATTGAAAATTATCAATCTAGCTAGCTCAGACTATTAAACATGCCTAATTTACATAGCAGAAACCTTGCTTATCGACTCTTCTGACATGGTGCAGGACTCGATTGACAGTAATGCTTACCCACTTGCCCAGGACAACTAAAAAGTTAAACCGGGCAGGTAATTTTTGTACCTAGACAACCAGATCTCAAGGCAACCAGCCTAAAATCTAATGTTGAGCACTGTGCCAGCCATGTTGATTAACTGACTCCCAGGAGGATAAAAAATATTTGTTTTTTGCTAGTCTAAAGTTGTTGTGAAACTGCACAATACTTCAGGGCATTAACCAACAAAGATATTTTTAAATAATAAATGTGCAGTATTTTTTTCCAAAAATAAAACCTTGTTCACATGCTAACTTAGTTCTCTGGGAGACTGCTTGCACTATTGGTTACGAAGTATGTATACAGTGTTACTGTAAATACAACCCTTGTATTATAGCTTAATTTTGGGGGATTTTTTTCATGAGGAGTAAATCTCAAAATTTTAATGCCATCTCTATGGGGGATTATGAAATGTCTTGAGAACTTTTATAATTTCTCATCTCGCCCCTCTTCCTCCATAAATAATGAATGGTCCATATAAAGTTTTGAATCATGGAGTCATGATATGAAAATAAAAACATTCAAGTACCCTGTAAAATCTGCATGTAATGATGTAGACTACTTCTTTTAACACATGCATGTACATGTAATATGGAACATAAGAAAGAGTTATGAATGTTTGGCAATTAAGTTCCACTGGTTATTATAAGTAAACCATCATTTGATATAGAACTGTGAATACATAACAATAGTTGTAGATAGTAGGCTAATTTCAGATGAAGGAACATTGTGAATAGTAAACTGAAATTCAATGGAAGACCACAAGGAGGTAATCTCGATCTGCAGTAGATTCACTGGGGCATCCCTGGTGCCTTAACTTTCTCTCAACCATCTTGACATATGTCTAAGTGGATAAAATTAAGTAACATTTACATTTTGTTCCGCATAACAACCTTGACATAAGCTACACCACTATTACTCACTATCCTCAAAAGTCGCCAAGTTGGTACATAATTTGCAGCTTCAAATTACAACCCTAACTCGTAAAACTATGTCTAAGCCACAATTTGATGCAAATACAATCAAGTAAAGGAGAATTTGAACAACGACAACGTGAAAAACTAACAAATATTTGTGTCACAAAATACACAACATTCTTCCAAATTTGGCCCTAAAAAGGCCCGTTTCTGGGATGCGATTTTCTCCGAAACAGAATAAAATGAAAGTAAACAACAACAAGATGGGCTTACCTTGAAGTTTCTCGTGTGGCTTAGGCGGGTTGGAATTGTCGTAAAACAACGGAAGAAGAAAATATTGTTACTTAAAAGTGAGAAGAGCACTAAAACACGACCAAAAGAACAGAAGTAAAGGCAAAGAAACAGCGAAAAACCTTTACCTACGCCACTCTTCACGTCACGATTTTCCACTATGATTGAGCCATGTTGAAGTAGAGAATCAGCAAACCGGAAATACCCCACGTGACCTGTAGTTTCCAATCCAGTCTTTTTATGATCCATGATGTAATCAATCGTTTTAAACTCTAACCATACACGTTTAATACGTAACTACTATTCTATTTGTAACTTTTATGCTTACTTAGTATTCCATTTAGTTAGCTTTTCTTTTTACAGGGCCTCTGTGAAAAACACTTCGGTGACGAGAGCACCCTGTCAAAATATTATTATTATTGTTATTATAACTGAGCGTATTGACCACTACAATCTATTTCTATGTCTAGCTTGAGGGTGAGCTAAACCTGGCCCCAGGATTCCCACTTCCACCCAACTCCGACTTCAAGGGCTACCACACTTACATCGACGATACTCTTCCACCTGAGAGCCCATATCTGTACGGGCTGCATCCCAACGCTGAGATAGGCTTCCTCACCAACACCTCAGACAATCTGTTCCGTACATTACTCGAGATGCAGCCTAGAGACAGTGGAGGTGAAGGGGGTGTTTCACAGACAAGAGAAGAGAAGGTATTACCCAATAGTCTTATAGCTTTATACTTAAAAACAAAAGGAGTTTGAATGGCAGGTCCGTAGCCAGACCAACATTTTTACCGAGGCACTAAAATGAAAATGACGAAAATGGCGACCAAACCAAAGAAAATGTCGACAGGAAATGGCGGGAAAGAACGCCAAAACGAGGCTCGTAACCCGTGGAAGGTCGTTGCTTTGTAACTATTGCAAGCTCACTGGTTGATGAAGTACCGCCTGCCGGTTAGCTCAGTGGTTAAGCGCCGGTCTGTTGAGCGGGAGGTCGCGGGTTCAAACCCCGGCCGGACCAAATCTCAGGATCTTAAAATAACTGAGTAGAAGGTGCTGCCTTTACATAATACAGTAAACGGTTAGACCTTCACGTCTTCTCGGATAAGGACGTAAAATCGTAGGACTAGTGTCCCCAATTAGCTGCAAAGCTAAATACATGCATTGACACTTAAATAAAGTCACTTACTTGCTTACTGAATACCATTGGACCCCTCAACTTCAAGCGATTTCTTTTATTTCAAAATAGTATTGATGTTTATGTTTAAATTCCACAATCAGCTTTTGCCTTCAGTCTTTAATTTTCTATTTACTCCTGTCAATGAAATTCATAATTATAACACACGATCTGCAGCAAAACAGTCCTATTATCTACCAAGAGCTAGAACAAACTACGGCCAATTTAATATTAGATTTCAGGGACCAAAAAATTGGAATTCAATTGAAGAACAAATAAAATTATTAACCTCACTGAGACAATTTAAAACAAGATTAAAAAACATCTTTTTATGTAAATACTGACCCTGCCTATTTCTCAAGATAATATGACTGTTTTCTCCTTTCTCCTTTCTCTTTTCCTTTTATACAAAATCAATTAAACTAAGTAAATACATTACTTCAATTGTGCGTTAAAATAGAATATTAGGGTTTTTATTTTTATTTGTGCTTAAGTTTGTGTGTTTCGTGCCTGTGTGTGAATCGTACCCGACCTAATAATGTAATCTTCTTATTTGAAATCTGGCTTCCAGGCATTTTTAGCTTTTAAGTTATTTCTGGAAGCCAGTACCCTATATTACTTTCAACTTCCTTATGTTCACATTTCTCTATTGTAATTTAAAAGGGTACAATAAAGATGTTGTTGTTGTTGTTGTTTTTACCGAGTACACTGCCTCGGTTTGCCTCATACTGGCTTCGGGCCTGGATGGGATGACATTTGATGGAAACGGTTTGGAAAGGATGACATCGAACTTGGGAGGAAATGAAAAAGGAAGGAATCTATTGAAGTTAGATCAAATGATTTGCAAATAAATTATTTAATATAATATCATCAGGATTTGTATTTACTTTATTATATGATTAAACATACAAAGTAAGGGTGTGATTTCTCTAGACGACGTAATTTGGTTTGAAATATATAATTTGATTGTGAAATGTTGGCATTATATGAAATGAATGGTATATATATAGGAATATATCGTCGGACCTGTAGGGAGAAAAGTTGTAACTAACTGTAGTCCTCCTGACTAACTACTTACTCATTTTGTATTACTATAATTATTTTTTATTATGAGAAAAAAAATGGGGAAAAAGGATGGTGGTTGACCAGTTGGATGGTGAGAGTAAATCAGGGTAAGAAGTCGAGCATGCTCATCCACGATTGCTCTCATCTGACTTGATAGCTTAGTTGGTAGAGCGCCAGACATGTAACCTGGAGGTCGTTGGGTTCGAGTCCCACTTGGGTCAGAGATTTTTTCTCTTTCCCTCGTAGGGCGTGCACATTTAGCACTACAGCTTACCACTTTACATCACATTCATCCGAAGTGAGACTGAGGAAAAGGACGTTGAAAAACTAAAATAATAAAGTATAACGAGAAGTCGATCTCTCTTTTGAAACTTTGACGCTTATGTTTTTGCCCCCATTGTATCTTGGAAGGTGAAACAAGTGCTGGACGAGATCTACGAGAAGCTGCCCGACGAGTTCAATGTACCCGAAATGATGGCCAGAGTAGAGGATCGTACCCCATACACGGTGGTTGCTTTCCAGGAGTGTGAACGAATGAACATGTTAACTGCAGAGATGAAGGGATCCCTCAAGCAACTTGATCTGGGTCTCAAGGTAAATACGTTGCAAGGTCATACGATGTCAAGAGTGAATACTGCTATTATGTTCTGTTACTTCATAATGAAAACTGTTGTATCAGTATCAAGGATGAGTTTCACGCGAAACAAGATGATGCAACGAGTAGCCTGTGTACGGCCGCTGGTCACCCTCAAATATCCGGAGAGAGCGTCTGTGACTTGCGTTCATTAATCGTGTTCCGAGTAATTTATGCACATTTATGCAAGAGTTAACTACCAAGAACCTCGGTATTCAGCCATATAGATCCCGAGGGCCGTATACCCGAGGGCCGTATGCCCGAGGGCCGTATACCCGAGGGCCGTATACCCGAGAGATGTATATGGCTGAATGCCGAGGTTCGAGGTATTTATCCGACATATTTCATTGTTATTCGATAACCTTTATTTCACTAACATTCCAGTGAATTTCAATATAAAGACAAGAGCCTTTATATAGCTCATTAGATATTCAAGGTCTTTATATCATATAAAACCTCTATATGAAAGCCTTGAATATCTAATGAGCAATATATTGAAATTCACTTGGATCTTAGTGAAATAAGGGATGGACCATTATATTTTTGAGGGGGTGGATTCCAAAAGAAAATAATTCGTGCACAACAAACTGAAGGAAAAATAATATCGTGCAAACGTCATTATTATTACAACTTCAATTTTTTAATAAAAAACAATTCGTGCAGAACTTTCAGTAATATAAAAAAAAATCCTTAAAAATATAATGGTCCATCCCTTAAAAGGTTATCGAATAACAATAGAAAATGTGTCAAAATGAAATAAACATGTTCAATTACCCGTATCGCATTACGGTGTTCATTCAGAAATCAATCGATAAAATCACCAGCACATCGCCTTAAAATAAATTATGTACACGGTTTCTTTTCCTATTAGCTATATGCCCTGTATTGCTTGATATTCTAGTTCAAGTATCTTTGTTTTAGCTAGAGAACATCACGGCTACATTGTCAGCCGCGACGCGACGAGACATAAAATAAATTGAGTTACCTTGCGAGTTTGAGTTTTTAAAAGGTACTGATTTGGGTGTACCCCTGCTGGCCGAAGCTGATCTCGGTCTCTTGGGCGACACCACAGGGTTCGTTACAGCTCTTCTGAATATGGATAAGATCCTCTTCAATCGTGCCTCTCCAGGTCTTCTTAGCTAGCTAGTCTGCCTCTTTCTTTTCCCTCTGGGTTTCCATTTAAACACCTTTCGTACAATTCTATCCAGCTTTATTCTAGCTAGGTGTCCGAACCAAACGGAGACTATTAACATGCCGTCATGAAAACCACATTTGTACAGTGACGATACGTTGTAACTATTCGCCTTTTAAAATGTTTGTTTACAATGAAGCCGATGGCAATCGAACTGATAAGTTATTCTTCTTGTGCACTAGTGCTGCCAGTTGCTCATGAACCTTTTCTCTCTAGGGCGAGCTGACTATTACATCCGACATGGAAGATCTCTCCAACGCTCTCTTCTTGGACGATGTACCCGAGTCCTGGACTAAGCGCGCCTATCCGTCAATAGCTGTTCTTGCAGGTTGGTTTGCTGATCTCATACTCCGTATTAAAGAACTCGAAAGCTGGACCTCTGATTTCTGTCTTCCCAATGTTGTGTGGCTGTCCGGGTTCTTCAACCCTCAATCCTTCCTCACAGCAATCGAGCAGTCGATGGCTCGTAAGAACGAGTGGCCACTGGACAAGATGGCTCTCCAGGTAGACGTGACCAAAAAGAACAAAGAGGACTTCAACAGTCCGCCCCGTGAAGGCTCTTATGTCCATGGGCTGTATATGGAGGGTGCCCGATGGGACATACAGACAGGCATGATAGCCGACTCCAAGCTCAAGGATCTAACACCTCCTATGCCGGTTATGTTCATTAGGGCTATCCCAGTCGATAAACAGGACAGTAAGAACGTCTATGAATGTCCTGTGTACAAGACTAAGCAAAGAGGGCCTACCTACGTGTGGAACTTCTTCTTGAAAACTAAGGAAAACCCTGCGAAGTGGACCCTCGCTGGTGTGGCATTGTTGTTGAGTGACTAGAAGGACGTATTTTAATATGTGCGGAACAGTATGTGTTCGCCTTTGTGTGCGCTAATTATTTATTTATGGCGGTGTTTTGAATTCTGAATGTCCGATTTTGTCAAAGATGGTACTTTAAACGTGTTAAATTGGCGCGCAGAATTATTCTTGGGCAGTTCCTTTGGTTATGTGGTGAATGCAAGAAAAGTGATTTTTTTAAATGTATATATCCTTTCAAGACAAGACATGCTTAGTTTATACTTACTCTCTTGGAGTGTTTTACACATGCGTAGACATGTACTGACATAAAGGTCATAATCAGAACATTCATCTTTAACTAGCAACAGTAGACTATACTTTTGTATAAGGTAATTATGGCTACAATCAATTGCGCTTATTACAGCGGTTTTCAATTGAGTGTAGAAAAGTAATTAGGTGATTGCTTTCAAATTTGATTGGTGAATTATCCACGATTGCGTTCAATTTTTCCTCGTGATTGGTTCAAGTAAAACCAATCATGAATTACTTCAGTTCGTGATTGGTTCATTGATGTTTTTACTTGCTCGTGATTGGTTCATTGATTTGTTTACTTGCTCGTGATTGGCTCAGGTTTTGATTTTACGACACTCAATTCAAAACCTCTGTACCGTACCTCCTACAAAACAAATGTCGTTCAAAGGCATGCAAAATGATTCAATACGAGATTTACGTTAAACTGAAAAATGCAGTCACAAATTGGCAAACATAGCTTAAACGAAATGAATATCACTGCTGTGTCTTATGTTTTATCAATCACCTTTTTGTATGCCAGTGGTTTAGCGATTTGACCTTTTTGGTAGCTAATAGGTTGTTTTGAAATCTTTAATTTGGTACTGTGAAAAATATGATGCCTGTACATTATTGTGTATAGAAAGAAAACTGTTTTAAAAGGTACAGGCGAGAGTGTCTTTACGTTATGCTTTTAGCGTTTAAACGTTTACGAGCATAGTCACCATGTCCGTGACACAATTATCTGTATCTGCATGTTTAAAAATAGTGGTTATTTTAAGGCCTAGAAAGTTTGTGTCTATTTTACGGACATAGTAACTGTACTATAGTGCTTTCTCCAAACTAAACTTATTATTTTAGTCTTCATACTTTCGTTTACGTTTACAAGAGAAAAACATATTTCTGTTCAATTTTTCAAACAATTTCGAATCCAGTCATGCAGTCGTGGTGTGCATCCAACGTCTCATACGTAACATGCTTAGATCTTTCCATGTCATGCATACTTTGATGCCATGTCCAAAGAGATGAGAGGAAACCAAATAAACGAAATTTAATTGCTTGTGTGTTTACAGTATCTTGAATTGGGGTAATACTAACACACGCTTCACAAGTAAGGTACCGTCACTGAAGTAAGTTGAACAAGAGCCCATCTGGGCTTTCACTCGGGCCACATTAGATTGAAGATGAAATACACTTTCATTTGAAATCCTCTTAATCCTCTAATGTTAACCAAAGGGAAGAATTATTAGCTGAATTTAGCAGTCTTTAGGAGTGGCCGGTAGCGCGGTGACTTTCATTCTCTGCTCCCCTAGTATATATGTAATTTAATAGTTTTCTTTTTCTCGTATGTTGACCTTTTAATTTAAACACTACTTATTCGTTTAACACACTGCATTTGAGCAGGCATATATTCATTGTTTTGAACCCGAGAATTAACCGTACTACCGTAGTTCATGGTCCCTTTCTTTAGTAGTGGGTTGTCGGTCAGGTGATTGTAAACTCTCGTCATTTAGCACAGAAAATGTATTCTGATGAATAGGGATCGGGTTGTCATGTAAGAAATATGGCTCTTGAACAAACTGATAAGCTTCAGTAGGTTGGGTAGTCTCAGAACATTGTCTTCTTGTTTGTATTCTTGATTTTTTTTTTAAGTTTGAAAGTCGGATCTCATGCAGCTCAGTTTATTGTATCCGCTTTCTGAGGCTCGCCATTTTCAACTTCTAGGTCAATAATATATTCGAGATGACAGCATCTTGATTTCGGTCTTGTATATATTATCTTGCTGTACTAATTTGTCTTCCAAATGACTGAGTTTGGTTTCTTGATTCGTGTTTTGATGTGACGAGAGTAAGAATTAATTACGCATATCAGTTAGGTCAGCCTCCATGTTACAAATCAAGGTAGTTAAAGCAGCGAGAGAGTTCTTATTGCGGGCTAACAAATATTTTTATCCTCGTGAAGAATCTAAAGAATTCCGTCTCTTCCGGTTTGAATTTGACTCATGCGTATGTTGCTTTTGGAGTTTCAAGGATATGTTGATCCAAAACTAGAAGCTCTTGGGGTTTTTCATTGACTTGTGAACTTGCAGGCTCCGTAATTTGTTTTGTTTTCTTAGTATAACATAAAGTGTTGAACATGTTCATGTTATCAAGCATGTCGCGCGTCTCTACTTTCATCTGTAATCTGGGAAACTCAATCTTTGCCCATGCCTTGGCACATAACTATTCCTGTTGTTAAGTAGACGTGGATGATTATAAGTAAAATCCTTCGACAGCTTGTACCGTTTCCGCTAGGTCAATATCCTCGCTGGAACGAATTAACTTGATCTCAATACTCTCTGATCCAACTTACGGTAAATTTAAATCTCTGACAGTTTTTAAGAGACTCGTGATATTGGTCTTGAAGTGCCTTCACCCAAAATAAGATGTTCTCCTCGGATGTTTTAAATGCAGCACAGCGAGCCGATGGCTTATAGATTCCAATATCTATTTCTTCGAATTTTAGCTTTCCGGATCCTGGCCCCTACACTGGCTTCATGTCGTCGTACGTGTCGTATAATAAAATCACTGGCCATCTGGGTAAAAAACGCGGTCCTTCGGCTCCGACAATAGCGCCAGTTGAAATATCCTGAGCCTGTTGGAAGGCTTTCGCACGAGTGAAGTTAAATAAAACATTAAACTGGCTTACATTTGAGAGATGAGACTCCAAATTAGAGAGAAAGTTGCTCGCGGGTCCTCCGCCATCTTGCTTTACTGTATTAAATTATGTAAATAAATTAACCTGGCGATTGTTGCGTGATCAGCACAGTGCAATCTGATTGGTGTGAATTTGACCTTTAACGCATGCGCAGAAATTTTGCGACACCCAACAACAATATACCTTGTAGTCGGTTTGCCTGTTTGTTGACCATTTCAGACCACCTGACTTTTCCCTTGAGTAATGCTTTTTTGATTTTTTGTATCCCAAGAGGAAATGTACCAATTTCTATAATTGGTGAACAAAGCACTAACTCCTCAGGAGAACTATCACGTGGTCTGAAATGGGACAGCAAACAGGCAAGCTGACTAGGTCTATTGCAAAAACATCAAATCGTAGCAAACGGGTACGACTTTAGCAGATCAAGCTCGCTATTTCTGTGTTTTGCACTTGTTTTTTTTCGTCAATTGAGTTCCAAACAGTCCATTCTAATTTTCCAGATAACAAAATATGCATTGCTCAAAATTCATTTCTTCAAACATCTCTATGCATTCACACATTCACTGGGAAAAATGCACCGAAAGGAAGAAACATATTTAAAATGCCTACACGACCAAAAAACGATATTAATAATATCGATTCTACACACAGTAGAATGGTACAATATTTCTGGGTTTGAATGCCGTGCCAATGAGTTATAGAGGTTATAATATCCAATATGATAATTACATGACGTCAGGGTACGTAGGCACATTTATTATACAAAAAGTGCTCAGATAAACGATACTTAAAAAAAATGTGTTCTACTTTAAAGTTTAAATAAATGATTTTACAAATTTGTTTTCCTATATCAGCAAATACGTTCATTTACTAGCGTTAAGAAATAATGGCAAATGCCTACCCTGACGTCATGTAATTAGCACGGTATTCAAACCCAGAAATATTGTACCATTCACTAAGCGTAGAATCGATATTATTAATCGCATAGGCACTTTAAACAAGCGCTTCAAATCGGCGTGATTTCCATGGCACATCAGTGTTCATAAAACCTTATCATTACCGCGTAGAAGACATCAACATTAGTGATCTTGGGGAATTTGTGTGCTGGAGCTTAAAAAGCAGTGCAGTAACGGCCAAGTAGAAATTAAAGAGGTTTATGTGAGAAATACAAAGGCCTCACAAGCCTCGCTTCCATTTTTTTCATATGCGCACTTCTTTGACCTCCTGATGCACGTAATCTGTATGTGCATCTGTGTCAAATATATTTATTCTCTTGCTACTTTTCTGGTTTTAGTCTTGAATACTTCTCGACCTCGTAACATACGCTGGATAAACTACTATTAACTCTTTACCGTCCGAGCCTGTAAATAGGAGACGTATAAGTCCGTTACTAGAAAAATTATTGCATCACATCTAGACATGCTGGAAAGACGATGTTGCGATATTATGCGAAGGGATGTATGGCTTCAAAGTCCGAGCTATAACAGGGATCACTCAACTCTTTCACTATGGAGAAAAGCTCATTTGTTTTGGCGATTGTTTTGTTTCTTCGATTTTCACGAATTTTAAGGAGCTAAAAATCAGCTCAAAAAAACCTTCCCATTCGCACTTGAAATCAAGAGCAAACACAAAATAACCACTCAGTCGTTACAGTACCTTGTTTAATCTTTCCAACCAGTAGGTTTGTTTTCACAAAACACACCAAGCGACGGTGAACCACGCCGATGTTTGCACTGCATTTCACTCGACCACATTATCCTGCTCCCACCTCCAATTGCATGCTGGGTAATGGACAAAATAATCACAAGGGGTCCACCCCTCTGGGACTCCGGTAGGTTTTTTTTAATAAGTCTTTTACCCCTACAACCAAGAGCGGTGATTTGGACTCGAGCCGTTGCTTTAAAGTGACAAAAACACATCCTAATAGGTTGAGCAGGGGTAAAAGACTGCCAACTGCAGGATTCCAAGGATTTAATTGAAGATTTTTTTCCTGTGTCTCAAAGCACAAACACAACGGAAAAACCCTGTGAAATCTCCTCACAAAGCCTACTAGAAGCAAACCAAGTACTTTTCAGCCATCCTCAGACTTAATGATGTCTTCAAGCTCTCTGACAGTTGCATATTTCTCCAAAATTAGATCACATTTCATTAGAAACCCTACCGAAGCAGCGATACCTACCGTCAACGAGTGAACAGAATTCTCCCAAATGGCATTGTGGGAAAAGGTTGAGCACTCGGCTTAAAAAGTCAGCAGTATTTAACTAGGCCGGGCTAGCCAAACTTGAACTGAGGGGGGAGGGTTGAGTTAGCACTCAGGATTTCACCAATTGAGCTCACACGATCGGACGACAAAGAGTTAAGATAGAAATACGCATTTATGAATCTCTGTTGTGGAATTTGGTCTAAACTCAATCTTAATTACAAAATTGCACGAACTTGTGTGATTTCAGACAGTGGAAAGATTTGAAAACGCTATCGTTTTCGTGTGAACAACAACAACATTTATTTCACTCTAGCTGTAGGAATTACATGTAATACAATAATAATACGAATTTAACAACGTAAATGCAAACTTTAGACAGCGCTCAGTCCTAAAAAAATCCAAGCTGGAGAATACTGATGGACCGGTGAAAGATGCCCTGTCCTCACGTTTTCAACTGTTTGCGTTTTCAAATGAAAATGTATTCATGTGCAGTGGGCATTAAGACAACGGTCTAAATGTGGGCAACTGCTTGCGTTTCCATGTGCAGTTATTGTACTTTGTAATTAAAACTACTGTGCATATGAAGCGAAAATTAAGTTGATCTAATGTTAAAATACTTTCGAAATGAGGAATAATGACATTTTCCGTTTGTCAACATCTCATCTCGTTTCAGAGATATTCAGGTTTTTGTAATATGCAAATGAGATGACCTGTGACGTCATATTGTTTGCGCAGCCTGGAGACAAATCACAAAATGAATATCTGCAAATATTGAATAAAAATTACTGACACTATGCACATGTATAACACTGGAAAGTACACTGTGCAAATTATGGTGTTGCCATGGAAACTCATGGCCACATGCACCTTTCACCTTGAACATAAAATTCCAATTTCTTTCCTTGTTACAAAAAATTAGTTGCTACTCGCATACAATGCCTACATTGTTCCAAATCTCAACTTCCAATGTATGACGATGGAAAGAGTTAAGTCGAACAAGTTTTGATAAACAGAATGATTGATTGTGTAAAGCATATACTACCAACCTCGAATGTATGACGATGGAAAGAGTTAAGTCGCATAAGGTTTTGATGAACAGAATGATTGACTGTGTAGAGCTGGTTTTATTTAAGTCATGGTAATATAAGTTAAGGCCATTGCATGAGAATTAAAGGCATTAACGTGCGTCCACTTCTGTAATAAAACTAAGATGTTTTGTGTTTTATCATTCTAAACCATATTTTATGCTATTTATAACGATTTTAAGAGAAAGAAACGACTTTAACAAGTACTTCCAGTTTTAGCACTTTTCACTTCCGGTACAAAATGGCGGCCATTTTGAAAATTCGTATTTAGTGAATACCCGAATTTGTTTAAACGTCCAACATCAAACATTCCTTTTAAAGCCCGCAATCAATGCAATTGGTAGATTCAAGTCTTCTAAGATCAACAAAACAACATTTAACAGCACTTAATTTAAAAAAAAAAATCTACTTCCGGTCCAAAATAGCGGGCCATTTGTAAAGACCGCCATAACTCACCAAAAAACTAATTTTCGCAGTGGCTCCATATCCATTTACCACATCAAACTGCTTCTCGCTGCCAAATATCATGCTTTTAACCCAAAGTGCACAATTTTTTCACATAACCGCCTATGATCCATGCTACGAGTCGGCTCATTGTTTTCTCAGGCTAGCGTCAAACCGGAAGTCAAAATCGCATCTGCTCCCGCGAGCATATGTCAATGGACCCTTAAGCCGTTGTCTTGGACTCGCCGTCCTGATTACTTTAAGTCGCTATAACATCACAGTGACATCATCCACGCGTAGCTAGCTGATATCACCAATCTTCTGTAGCTGAAGTTACCTTCGTAGTGAAGCTCCTTGAATATGAAAAAAGTTCTTGAGTATTAGAATTGGAAATCTGTCGAAAGTTGAATAGAGACCGACTAAATTAAACAAAAACGTCTTTGACGTGAAGCATTGAAGGATTATTGGTCTTAAGAGTTCCTCTTTTCTATAAGCAGGTGCTTCATAAACTAATTGTTTTCTAAATCTAGTTCGTGTTACTAAATTATTTACCGCAACCACAAGAGAAAATACTATTGTCTCAAACGTCAATGTTCGAAACTAACTACTGGTATACTGATTAGGCAAGCTTTTGGACGAACACTGAATTAAGTACTGAAAACAGAAAGACGCTATTCGCCAATGTGGTTATTAATTAGATTTATTAGTGTTCACCACCGACTGGCCGGGATCAAATTAGTTTTAAGGATAGGTTAATGTGTGGCTTGTTAGTGAAAACGTTCAAGTTGAACGCTTGGCTAGGGCAACAGCCAAGAATCAGCACAATTTTTTGGGGAAATTGTCAAAACTGAATTAACTTGAAAGAGATTTTGAAGAAGTTCTTGTTGGAAATCGTACGTGTTATCAGAATATTGTAAAGCTGAGTTACGTTTGAAAATGTACTACAATGGAAACACCAAATGAGATTGAAATACAGAATGCATTTCCGCCGAGTGACAGAAAGTATACATCGGTGGCACGACGAAGTAACGACAAGTTATTTTTAAGTGATGAAGATTTGGATGGAATATTCAGTGATATAGAGGATATAGAAGCTCTAAACAACTCGCACAAAGCATCGAAACACACAGGTCAAGTAGAAGATTCAATTTTAAAAAGGAAAAGCCTTAAAAAGTGCCGAAATGCTGAAGAAGACTTAGATGAACTTTTCTCCGAGGTCGAAAAAAGAAACAAGGAGCTGCAAGAACTGCTTTCATTTGTGGAAAAATCTCGACAAGAAAATGACAAGAGTTCGGAATGTAGATCTGACATATCGATGGATTCTGAACTGGATCTATTGATGAAAGAATTGGAAGGGGAAGAAAGTAAAGGAAACGCGAACGAGGAAAAGGAAACACGAAATATTAATGAATCTACCTTGCCGGCATTAAGACATTCAGATGAGACAATCCATTCAGATGAAGAGTTGGATAGTATGGTGGCGGAATTGCTACAGTTCTAGTTCCAGTAAATATTAATGAAGCGGGACTTGTATCAAATTGCAAAAACAGTGAATTTTTTATAATGTTACTTAATGAACTCAATAAAATGTGAGCGAGACAGACACATTTGATCACTGTGAAAACCTGCAACTGAATTCAGAAATGTTTCTCTGACTATTCATTGCTGTTGAAAACCGGGTATGTAGGAACCGATAATGCGATATAAAGTGATCATATTTACTGATTATATAGCGGCAGATCTTCGGTCAAGGTATATTCCATAAATGACCGGATCAACACCGGGAGATGTTTGTCTCTATATTTTAGCGGAGCTCCCGCGCACCATACATATAGCATGAGAGATAAATTTTAGCGACATGTTATTGCCCGCCCGCATGACCAGGGGTGGATCCAGGGTTTGGACTGAGTAGTTTACTCTGAGTAGTTTACTCCTAGTAGTTTACTCCTGAGTAGTTTACTCCTAGTAATAAACTACCTAAAATTTAGAGGTTTGAAAAAAGTTGAGTAGTTTACGGAAATCACATAAACTACCCTGGATCCACCCCTGATGACCGTGCACCAGCGCGTGGAACACGTGAGGTTTTCGAGTCCTGAATCTATGGCTTTTAACGCCGTCCTGTCCTTTACATTCAATCTTCCGTTTATGGGAATTTGTGATTTCTAAATTATCTCAATGATCAGTGTAATTTTTTTGCCGTAATGCGTAAAATCAGTTGTAAAATATTCAATTGCCATCTTTAATTTCCGTTACATCTCCACGTGCACGCATACACGTCATGTTCTTTCTGTTGTATGCCGTCACCTTTTCCGTTACATTAATGTGCGTGCAACTCATCTGCACGTGCAGAATATATTTTTGTAATTACGTATGCACGCATGTATTACATTCCCGTTACATAAGCGCATGCAACTCGACTACACTTGCACTATTCATTTTCGTAAATTAATTGCCATTACATATATGCGCGTGCATCTTTCAGTATTTGATTATTGGGAGCTCCGCTCATAGGCAATATATATGTGTTATTCTTCTCTAGAAACAACATTCTTGTCCACTGCAGAGGGAGCCAGTGTCATCCTAAAACTAACTCGCTAAATTCTAATTCGATCTGTGGATTAGTCGGAACCTGGCTTTAATCAGCCCCCATGGTTGTTTCATGTCTCGTTAGAAATTCCGAGTTGTTTTTTCCAATGAATGGAACTCAATCAGGCGAAGGCCCGCCCACCCGACCGTGCATCAGCGCGCGGAACACGTAAAGTTTTCACGTCCTGAATCGGGTGCTCGATTTGGTTTGGCTATTCATGCCATGACTATTAGAGTGCACCTATCGTTTATTTTGTTGTCATAAATATCGATTCTACATCAGGTTTTGAGTAATTCTGTGAAGAAAGTTTTGGTTTACAGGGAATACTCTATGTTCTATGTTTGTTTGAAATCGTGAAAATGTGACCTTTCCTGACCCATGAACGCGTAAGCAAAAGCCTGGGTCGATCCCTGGATTAACGTCATCTTATTAATGCATTATTCTCCAAGCGTCTTTCTATCACAACAACATGATTTATAGAGAATATACACTGTTTGCGAGTTGTTAGTAAAGAAAAAGTCATTTTAGTCAACATGATATGTTAAGTATTTATTCAAAATATTGAAAATCGAATTAATTGTATGACGTCTACCCAGGGATCGACCCAGGCTTTTACTTACGCGGTCGTGGGTCAGGAAAGGTCACATTTTCACGATTTCAAACAAGCGTAGAACATAGAGTATTCTCTGTAAACCAAAACTTTCTTCACAGAAGTACTCAAAACGTGATGTAGAATCGATATCGATGATAACAAAATAAACGTTAGGCGCACTTTAATGAGATTTCGCGCATGACTGCATTACCATTATATAAAGCAGAGTTAATTATGCATAGTTGTCAGTTGGACTAACCAAGCGGACCATTCACTTGGAATATGGCGCTGCGTCCGTCCAGCCAAACAAACTCTCGCGTCGAAGTCGAAGTTCGAAAAATTGTACAAAGTCTCCAACCAACGGCCGGAACTTCCCAGCTGCCGAGCCAATAGCCGGACAAAACCAAGTCTTCGCCTGGTGGGGAGAGAACCCAAAGTAATGAATCGAAAATACTTCAACAAACCCTGGAACAAGCGTATCGAGCAAAGAAAGCCTTGAGGTAATTATTTCTTTCTTTCTTCTACTCGCGTATAACAGAACAAAATCCCTACTCGCGTATAAGCAGAACAAAATCCCGCCGAACAGCGTCCACTAGAATCCAATATTGTCAACATAGCGCGAAATTGACCATATTTTTGCGCCAGTTTAGACCATGTGCTCGCTAATGTTTCTATACTTGGGATTCACTTGTTTTTAGTATCAATTACTTTATTGTTCGGTGCTTTCTCTCTGTATTAAATGACACGTCGTGCATTAATACTTGGCTTGTGACGCCACTTCGGTGAAAAGCCTCCTGGATGAAAATGTTTATCATTATTATTCGTATTGTTATTTTCATTCTAGCCGTTGAGACGGATTTGAGTTTACCTCGAGTACTCATGAGATCAATGTTTCGGGAATCTGCTTAAGCATAGTGGACACTGGCACAGACCAGTGAAAGGATTTGAGATTGGCCACGGGAGGGTCCAGATCAGAACCTATTCAGGTATTACAAAAGCAGGTCGAGGACCTGGGTCCAGACCAGTGGGTAGTCTGTGACCGGCCACGTGGTGGCCTAGAACCGGTAAAGGGTTCTTAAAAGCAAGTCCAGATCAGTGGGTAGTCTGTGACCGGCCACGAGATGTTTGAGAGACTAGCAGTGGCACGATTTATAAAACCAGGTCAAGGACCGTCTCGTGATTTTGGCCAGGGGAGCGGTCTGTGACGTAAAAAGCGCGAAACTTCAGGTAAAAAAACACTGGTTTTTACACAAGGGCGATGAGTGACCGGTATGTGTTGTTTTCCCATAGGTTTCAGCCGATATTTGTCTTTTTCCATACCTGGGTAAAAATATTCTTTAGAGGAGCTAAAGCTTAGACTAAGGTCAACGAATCCGATAACTGAGACTGAGGATCACTGAGAGCTTGCCGACGGCGCGTCGTCTCCGCTGTCTTCAAGTTCAATACTCTTAAGTTTCGAGGCGCCATCATCTGATTCTGAATCACCACTTTCTGCGACTAACCACACTGGACGTTCTCTTAGCCGTCTGAATTTTTCCTTTCGCCACATTTCGTCCACAATGGTACACTTCCACTGAAAAATGTAAAAAGAAGGCTCTGAGCGAGGTCGACTAATGGTCCGCCATGTTGTGTTAGGTAGTCACGCCGACTAAGCGAAACAATCCGATTGGTTTCTATTTTTGTACATGAGGTCTAAAAAAAGATTTTGAAACATTCACGTTGGAACATACCCATGTATTGGAAATGGGCTCTCTTAGGAGGTTTCATTTACAATTTGTTGATCTTTTTGGGCAACTTAAGTATACGGCTTGTGTATGTTTGTTTCTACTCCTTTTGAGTGCTGAAGTTGTTGTTTGCTCGTTTGTTTGCCGTGTACATATAACAACGTAGAGAAGGGTAGCAAGATAAAACGTTGCTAAAATTCGTTTAAAATTAGTGCAGACATAGCTAAGAAGCACAAAGAGAGACCCTGTAAGTTTTGTCGATTTTTGTCCAAGATTTATGTTGAAAGTAGAAAACTAAAAATTCCATACGAATGCTATTAATTATTACCCATCAAATATTTTCTGGCGCGCGATTGGTTGATTGCGTCACGTGACCCGATATTTTCTCTCCGTGAGCGGGAAATATCAGCGAATGAGCGTATAAGTGCGCACCAAAGAATATATTTGAAGGATGATAATAACAATAGCTTACATTGTGGTATAGAAATATGCCAATATTTCATCCGCAGTAGTATAGGGCGCATGTAATTATCCTGTTTTTTTGCGGTGTTATGCTAATTTTTGCGGTGTTATGTTAATTTTTGGTGCGCGCTCATTAATTCAATGACGTCACGGTTCTATTGTCTCAGACTCATGAATAAAGTGCGGTGGTTTCTCATTATCTATTGTCTTAGACTCATGAATAAAGTGCGGTGGTTTCTCATTATCTATTGTCTTAGACTCATGAATAAAGTGCGGTGGTTTCTCATTATCTAGTGTCTCATTAAATGAAGTGGTTTCTCGTTATCTATTGTTCCTTTGGATGAGGTCATCGATCTATTCGGGCATGTTTGGGCAAAGCCTATTGTTTGGGATCGTCTGTAAAACCAGGAGCCGTCGGCCCTGAATACATTCAAGAAATTGAGTAGCAACAAGATGGAAGTCATCTAAAATCCATTCGAAGTTGAATGAAAAAAGTAAAACATATCTCGCAATATCTAAACCCCTTCGTAGCGTAAATAGTAAGAACAAACTACTCGTGATAGGCTCTAAACTGTCTTTATTATTTTCCTTTACAGTTAATAACTCATAAGATAATTGTATATAAAATCCGGTATGGTTCATTAGATCAACTCTGCTGTTGTTATTAGGGATTAGCGATAACTGAAGGGCCTATTGTTTTGAGGAAAACTCTTGTGATGCAAATTCTTCTCTAAAACTGAACTATAATTACCATACGAATATAAACAAACCACCAGATAATTAAACAAAGTTTATTCAATCTCAAAAACACCAATTTTAAAAACAGTTCGTTTTCCTTATCCTCGCGGAGTTGATAACTTTCTTATTTCTCAGTTCTTGGGTTGATATAATATACCATGTTACAAGATTACACTGATTTGTGTTTCATTGATTTTTTTCTTATTGACAAATGCTACAGACAGTTGTGTTTTTACCGAGGAGAGGAAAATTAATGATCTAGGTAGTCTGGTCTAGTCTAAAAACTCTACTTTAGCTATCATTTTCTAGTCTAGAAATTGTATTATTTTCTAGTCTAGCCGTTCTAGACTACAAAGTATCTAGTCTATAAACTCTAGAAAGTCTAGGCGTTCTTCGCGAGGAATCCAACGACCTCGCCCGCTGTGCGAAAGAGGAAGCTATCGATAGCTCCTATCATACCAGGCAGGATATGCCCCAGCTTTTTACCAAACGTCTGTAGCCCCTTACCGACCCCTCTGATCATCCCCTGGAGCCCCTGTTGTAGCATGGAAACGATGACACCGATGACGGTGCCCGCCGCAGCCAACACCCCGAGCACGGTGAAGCCGTACTTCTTGAAAATAGCCTTCACCCTATCACGAAGTGGCAGACTCTCCTGGAGGGCTTCTTCTCGGCGTTCAAGGGCTGCTATCTCCTCATGGAGAGAGTCGATCTCCTCATTGGCTGCCTCTCTCTGAGCCGTGGTCGACGTGGGGTCTTGGAGAATTTCTTCATTCTGCGCAAGTCGCTCTTCGAGCTGTTATGCCTGTACGACTTTAATTCCTGTTCTGCCTCTTCCCGCGTAGGACCGAGGGCTGCTCTGAGATCTTTACCTATCCTCTGATATACTTCTCCTGTAGTTTTGGTTAAGGGTATGGGCTGCTCTTTGCTTCCGATCGCGCGAATGACAATTCGGCCGTCGGCTAGGGTAGATATCTCAACCGTACCTCGAATCCCTGCATCAGGGAAGAATCTCTTGATAGCAACAACAGCAAGCTCTCTTTCCCTTTCTGGGAAGCCTTCGAGGAAGAGGAACCCTCGGCTATCGTCAGTCAATGAGGTATTTTGGGGCGTGCGCCCTGCTGTTCCCAGAGAGGTCTGTTGCGGGTTTTCATGGGGATTTCCTCACCACCGCCCGCAGCTCCGCCTGGATCCGTCGGAAAGGGGTTAACAGTGTTATCTTCGCCATCGCCGCCAGCTGGAAGTGATGGAGTCTCGTCGGTTGTGTGCGAGGGGTACTCGTAGTCGACATCCATATTGAATGGTTATCCTACAACCCCATAAGGCTCCAATATGTCACTCTCTGTAAAGCTGGACCCCACGAGAGCCTCGTGCACTCAAGGCCAAAGCGAGTGCTCTATCGCACGACTTTCAATCCATCGAGCGCCAATCCTGGCGAAACGCTGTACGTCACGGTGCCCAAGCTGGGAGAAAACATGAGCCTGGTACCTGCCAGCTTGGGGCTTCTGGCCGATCTCACCCTCGAGGGGGGGGGGGAAGCACGTTAACAACCGCGGGCCAACGTCGCTCGCTGCCTGGTCTCACGTCGGGTCATCAAAATGAGCACGGAGGTGCTGGAGGACACCGCGAGGCCCGATCTCTTGGAAACGTATGCAGACAAGTTTCTTCCTACCAAGGAGCGGGAGGGCCGGGTAGCCCAAGGCATCCAGTCGGTCAATGTCTCTAATCTTCGCTCAGGCGCCGGCGACGCCAGCACCAGTACTACCGCCGATAACGCGGTACTGGCCGCATACGCCAGTAAGTATCGGATACCCTTCGACTGCGACATCATCACCGGGCACGGCGTCCTATATCCGCACGGTCTTAGCGACAGCATATCCTTCGAACTTACCCTAGCCCCCGCAACAGACGTGATCGTAGGATCCGACCCCACCAAGATAGGCACGTACAAACTCTCCGGTCTCCAGCTCGAGTGCGAGGTGATCGAAGACGCCGGGCTCGCGGCCTCCACTGCCGCGCTGTACACCGCCGGCACAGCCTTCCTATACAGCCACGCCGTCCATTACAAAACCATTCCAATCGACCAGGCAACCAATACGCTGGTGTCTGAGACCATTAACGTCCCACGCCGCTCCTTCACAGGATTGCTCCTCCTATTTGCAGCTTAACATACCGCAGGCACTCGAGACAGCGAGCAATTCGTGAACCCAGGAGTCACCAAGGTCGAGGTTGACGTAAACGGTGTTCCTAACGCCCTATTTCCCTCGGGGCTGCTGCCACGTGACCTGTGGCAGGCCGCGAAGGGGTGGTTTTGCCGCGGTGCCGATGTAGGGACCACGGACATGACTCCCGCCAAGTTCTTCGAGAATCGCTTTGCCGTCCTGATTGATTGCCGCATGGCGAAGGAAAATTCAGTCCACGGCGA
The DNA here is from genome assembly GCA_030867875.1 of Actinernus sp. WN-2022. NCBI lineage: Eukaryota > Metazoa > Cnidaria > Anthozoa > Actiniaria > Actinernidae > Actinernus > Actinernus sp. WN-2022. Next base: position 74,226,743 of record JAOWCC010001634.1, on the reverse strand, counting down.
TGGACTGGGCCAGGTTGGAAGCGGCAAGGATATTAGCCTCCGTCTGCACCGTTCGGGGGGCTCCGGGACGGTCAATTGCCATGTCTACGTCCTGGCCGATGCCCAACTCACTCTGTTGAACGGGGGGCTCCAGTCCATTACATATTAACCGCGCAGAGCTGACATGGCTACGCCATAACCAGACCGTAGCATGGACGCCCTGGTAGAGCACACACCCTCAAACGTGTTGATCGTCGGACCTACTAATTCGGGTAAAACCAAATTTATCATTGACAACCTCCGCGGCCCCTTCCGTGGCAAGTTCGACTATATAGTCTTCGTGTGCCCCACGTATGCCCACAACAAGACCTATCGAGGTTTCGCCCGTGGAGACCCGCACTTTTATGCTATCTCGCCCCCGCAGGATGCTATCGACTCCGCGCTGCGCGTGTGTGCTTGCGTTTTCGGAGGAACCAACACGCTGGTTATTCTCGACGACTGTGCCGCCAGCAAGGACGTCAAACGGCGGACGGACAAGCTTGTCGACCTGGCCTTCTCGTCGCGCCACGTGGGGCTTTCCGTCTGGGTGCTCACACAACAGCTCACGAGCATCTGCAAGCCCTTTCGCGAGAACGTAGCTGCAGTCGTCGCCTTTCACATCGCCTCGCAGAGCGACGCCAAGATCCTCTTCGAGGACTACGGTGGAGGCCTTCGACACGGCTATTGAAGGTTCGCAGCCTGAGGTAGACATACGAGATGGCGGAAGCGGATCGAATCACTGCGGACCCCCCGACGACCAGCCCCAGGGTTAAGGCCCCAGGCGGGTAGCTGCAGGGAAGGCGCTAGCGGTATCGAAGAAACGCGCCCGAGAGGCTCTTGCCCGCGAAGAGGCACGCGAAAGGGAAGAACCCTCTGCGCTTGAGGGCACTGCCTTGGATCTTGGTCGTTGCGAGAGCAACTGTGCCCGTGCCGAAGGCACAAGCACTAGCCTACTCGAAGGGGTGTCTGCCACAATGGTCCTGTCTGCGATCGGCGTAGGGGCGGCCCTGGTGGGGCTGTGGTATCAGGTGCGACAACGCCGTCTACAGAACTGTTGTAGCCCTAGCCTTCCGGCAGCCACAGCATCAGTTGTGCCTTTGGCACAGGCACAGTCGCTCTCGCAACGGCAAGTTCCCGCAACGACAAGGCCCCCGCCGCCACCTATGGAGTAGGTAGGCAGCTACCTATTGAAGCTTGACTGGTTTCTCGTCATACGTAGCTATGACGGAAAGCAAGCTCGTGAAAGCTGTGCAGGTATTGGCTGGGTTGCAAAGAAGGTGGTGAAGGAGCCTATGACTAGCGACCCCTCGACCAGCGTACTAAACTACGTGAAGTGGACTGTCGTGTTGGCCGGAAGCATAGCGGCTAAGGAATACCTTGAGGACAAAAAGCTCATTCCTATGAACCTGTAGGTGTAGCAAAGCTACAAGCAAAGCTACAATGGCAACCATTGCAATGATTATATAGGAGGGGCCCTTCTGAACGCTACGGCCTTTGTGGGAGGAAGCTACCTCGCCCGTGCGGTCTCCGGAAAGGGCCCCGATGCGCTCGCAGCTGAGAAAAGCGCCACGATTTGGCCCTCGAGAAATGTTAAGCTGATTGGGCGGCATTCCAAGAAAACCGCGAGAAGCTGGGCGACTGGGTTTCCGAGCAATCTCGTCTTCAGCGCCACGCCAAAGGGAACTTGGAAAATACGTACCGCGCTCTCGAGCTATACAACGCGGCACACGTGGGGTTACACCGCATCGCTTTGAAGGAGCCCCAATTCTCCGCCTACTATCGGCCCTCAAGCGCTCAAAACACAGGTGAGTTAGTCTATGTCGGAGGGGGCATGCTTGCCCTTGGCTACGCCGCTAGCCGGTGGCTATAGGGTGTAGCCATACCATGGGGTTGGCGGAAGAGTTGATTATAGCGAAGCTATAGCTATACCGCCAAGCGACTGTGCCTCCGGCACAATCCCTGGCCCCCTTGCGCACACCCTCTTAAGACGCGGTCCGCATGTTGCTATGGCGTAGCCATGCAGTGCCGGAGGGACAACGTGACTGCGGCAGTTCTGTTGGGGCCATCCGACTTGCCGGAAGACTGCACCCGCGCTTGTTGGAGGTTCAGTTAGTTTGCTAGAATTCATTGCCGATGACAGTGTAGCAAAGCTACAATGGCTACGCCATATTCTCGCCGTCTCTCGGCAATCTACTATAGCACCCAGGGCTACTGGAAGAGTTACGCCGCTGTGGGCAAGCTCGCGGCTGCTGGAAAGGTGTCGGAGACTGTCGCGGAGGGTTGGTTGGAGAAACAGGCCCTGTGGCAGATATATCTGCCGCCCCCGCGCGACGTCCCAAGGCCGCATTGGACAGTGTCGAAGCCCAACGAGGTCCACCAAGCCGACCTGTTGTTTCTGCCACATGACCAACATAGGCGCCGCACCTACAAGTACGCGCTAGTGGTAGTGGAGGAGGCTGAGCCTTTGGCCTCGAAGGACAGTGGTGAGGTCGCGGGCGCATTCGAACACATCTACAAGCGCGGATCTTTGTCTTGGCCAAAGCAGCTCCAAGTGGATCCTGGGCGGGAGTTCATGGGGCGCGTCTCTGCTCTCTTTGAGCAGCATGGCGTCGAGGTCCGGTGCGGACAAACTGGCCACCACTGGGGGCAGGGTTTCGTCGAGCGGGCGAACCGCACGCTTGCTGAGAGGTTGTTTGGACACCAATACGCGCAGGAGATGGTTCTCGAGGCACAAGGGTCAGCTGCCCGGTTGAGGGAATGGGTAGAGAGGCTTCCTGCTGTGTTGATGGCTATGAATAGCGAGGTGACCCGGCTGACGGGCAAGGAACCTTCGAAGGCTGTGGAAGCCTCGCAGGTGGCCGTAAAAGCCCCTTCCTATTCGCGGCCTGTGGGGTTCGCGGAAGAGCGACTGCCTTTCGATGTCGGGGTCCGCTATCTCTATGCGCCTGGCGAGCTGGAGGGTGGTGAAAGGCGGCGCGCAACTGACCCTGTATGGAGCCTGGAGACGTATGGCGTATCGCGAAGTGTGGTCTCGAAGGGGCAGCCGGTGTTGTACTACCTCGCTGACGCGCCTGGCCGTGCCCCAAAGCGGGAAGAGCTGCAGGTGCTGCCTCCTGGCACGGAGCTGCCCCCGAAGGGTGTCCTACAGGGGCGCCGCCGCTAGACAATACTATATAGGCTCGGTGTCGATACCATCTGGGAGGACCCGTCGCTTGTCGTAGAAGGCTGAGAGCCCTAGTTTTTGTTGGCAATACGTGCGTATGGTGCCTGCGACGAAGCGGAAGCCAATGTTTTCCGCTTTGTCCAGACTGCCCTCGAGAGCCGCCTTGTAGCGGGCCCTTGTGAGAGCGTTGTGCCGAGCCGACATCCCTTTTGCCGATGTTTTCGCTTTCGCGCCTCCTCCCACGTAGTAGCACTTTGAACAAAGCGCTATGGCTCGGTGTCCCTCAAACTCCAGCTTGAATAGCCCCGGTGTTGATCCACTTGTCGTAGCTGGTGCCGGGGCCTAGATAGTTCATGACGTCGAGGAACTTATAGTCAGGCGTAATCAGATACATCGTCTGATTCGCCTTCTTCCCGACGATGACCTTCTCGCAAACGGCGGTCAACTTCTCAACGAAGTACTTTTTGATCAAGTTCAGATCGTATTTCCCGGAGTTGAACCCCAGGACGGGTACTTGGTTGCACCACTCTTCGAGGAGCCGCTGCTGTTTCTTCGGAAGGAGGTATGCGTCCTCGGGCATGAACTGTGCTCTAGCGGCCAGCTGGAGTTTGGTGACCCTGTACTCTAAGGCTTGCATGAATTCTGCGATGAGGACCTTGGGGTCTCGATTGACGAGGTGCGTAGGCTTTCTATCCATCATATCGCCTAGAGACACCGAGATGGGGACGTGCTCGTTTTCCAGGGAGAGGTCGGCAGTGGGCTTTCGCGCTTTGGCCTTGTCTCCGTAAGACTCAAAGTAGTAGACTATCGCGTGGGGATAGGTTTTCGTTGTTGACTTCGGGAGGGGGTCCTTTATCCAAGCCCTTACCTCCTCATGCTCCCACCGAACTACGAGCTGATAACCCTCTGCACGAATCTTGGCCTCCCGCTCGAGGGTCTTCTGATAGGCTATAGCGTACGTGACGTCCACGCCCTTCACGGTGCGAATGACTGTTTCCTGCTGCGCCTTGCTTGGGAAGCAGCTTCTATACCCGTGCCAGTGACAACCGTGGTATTGATAGCATATCCGGTCTTTGGGTCGTAGCCGTCCACAAGGGCCCCGGCTATCCACCGCTCGCCCCCATGCCCGCAGCTATGATGGTGGATGTGCGTTTTTCGCTGCCTGGACTCATACTCGAGCCAGCAGGTTGCCTTTTTCCCGGCGGCAGCTTCGGGATAGAAGGCCTTTTCGTAGGCTGACCGTGGGGCTTCGACCCGCTCGCCGGGGCATACTACTCTGGTTTCTCCTCGGGTGCATCGGTCGGCATGTCGCTGCAGATTGTAAGATTTGGTGATGCGCGCGTTGCAATGTCCACACACATACACGTTGGCTAGTTTTGCGACGTTCCAGATCAAGAAGGCGTGCTGGTCGAAGAGGCCGATTGACATCGTGTCCTCGTAGCGAGCCGGCTGTCGTGTCAGATGCCAGTCACCGTTTTCGGCGGGCTCGTATACCCGTATTCCCACCTTGAGGCATGCCTCTACACGTGGGAGCTCGTCGAGGGAGGTCTTGGGGACATCTGTGGTCTCGGTTTTGTGCCCATAGAACACCGCAGCGAGTTCCCTTGCCTAGGTTGTGCACCAGTCTGCGCGTGCCCCCTTGTGGACGGCGAGGCACCGGAAGAGACATAGATTATCGTTGTATGTATCGAGTGCGTGCATACCCTGCTTGTAGCGTAACCAATCGGGCAGGGGGCCTGTGCCTATCAAAGGCTCGTGACCGAGGACGGCTTTAACCTCTACAGATATAAACCGTACGAATGCCCATTTCGTGTCTGGGCGTTCGATACCGTCTACGTTCAGCCTCAAGTCCTCTCGAACTGTCAGCCATTTTCGCGCTGTTTCTGGGGGCGCTACCCCTTCTATCCAATCCTCCGGTTCTTCTAGCGCGCGGATCCAGGGACTCCCTGTAGAATCACGGCACCGTCCTCTACGTTTTTGATGCGATAAGTGTAGGAGTACCGGAGATAGCAGCTGGTCTGGACCTTTGCCTCCAGCTTTTCCATGATACGGTCTGTGAGATCGCCTCCGACCCCTTTGAAGAAGATCCACTTGATGAACAGCCGCCCTTTCTCTCCACCTTCCCGTTCCCCGTCAAGCTCGTCGATGATGTAGGTACCCTCCTTTGCGATTTGACCTGCCCGCCTCCCGAGCGCGGGTGGCGAATCTCCGTAGGGCGGCTATCCGTTCTTTGGGTTTCTTCTCGACCAGCTTGGCGTGTAGACGAACGCCCGTTACGTTCGCCTACATGAACAATTGGGACAATTCTGCATTTAGACGAACGCCCATTTGCCTACATGCAGAATTGTCCCAATTGTTCATGTACGTGGAGCCTTATGTGCTTGATATATACGAGAAGGCGACGTCGCTACCTCGCGGATATACACTCGGTGACAGCTCGTATGGGGTCTTTTTCGAGGGGGGTGGGGGGCTCGACGCCCCCGGCGGGGCGCCCCTGGGTTGGTGGTATCTTTTTGACTCCGGTTATACTACTCCTTTTGTTGTTCGTTGATATTCTCGCCTTCCACATGCTTTTCTTCGTCCTCCCAGTCTTCTGAACTTCTCTCACAATATCGTCTTCATCATATTTTTGTTCTAGTACGAAATTGCTCTACCATATCGATGAAAATCTACTCTAATTCCGAGCGTGTGAAAATTCTGCAAAGAAAACAAGTCGCTACAAGTTAACCGCAAGACTCCGGTGGGACGAAGTGACTTAAAAAAACGTCAAAGGGATTAATGTGAACAAAATGGCGGCGCCCAGGTCTTCGCGGGGCCAACTTCGAGGGGCTCGTTCTGAACTCTGAAAAAGTTTTATCAAATTTTAATACATTTTCTGAACAAAGTACATCTGAAAGATGCTTTTGAGCCCAAATGTGTTTTTCACTCGGGTATCCCTTTAACAACTTCATAACATTTTTGAGATTTCGAAGATTTCTTTCTCGCTTCCTTTTAATCAGATTCCAGTGTTAAACATTCAGTGAATATTAGACGCCCTCATTAGTGCATAGTACTATTTTCAATATTTTACACAAGGAAGAGAAGTCAGGTTAGGACGTGCAAACATTGCCGAAAATGCTGAAAATTGGCCATGGTTAAGAAAACGTTTTCTGATTTTAAACTGATATTTTTTTCAACATCATCGACGGGTTTAAATTTATCGTAATTATATCTTACCCAAATTTCAACAAGTCCACCCATCACGTGTTTGTATTTTGTGGAAAGGTAATCGTATATATAGAATACAATGTTCAGAGAGGTTGAGCGTCCTACACATTAGACATATACTATTAAAGGTACAACTAAGTGTTTGCCGTTGGTGCCCCATTTACTGTCTGAAATTTAAAATACTAGGGTGGTCAACTTGGTAAAAAAAAAAAAATTCATCCACCATTTTTGCTCGAAATTATTTTCAAGATATCTCATCGCCAATTTAAGATAAAGGTAACCTTTTGCTAAGTTTATGAAGTTCTTATCCAGGTCTACTTGATCCACCAACTATCGAAATTTGGTAATAAGTCTCACGAGACACTTAAGGGAGCAAAAGCCAAAAGTCACATTTTGGAGCTGTGTATATTGAAGGACAAATGTCAACTACACCCAATTATAGTATGTTATAGTACAAATACATACTAACAATAACGTGCTATCCGCGTGGTTACGAGACCTTTCGTTTCCATGGAAACGATACACGAATATGGTCGGAAATCAATGTTAGTGAAATTTTAAGGTCCAATTAAGCTTTAAATGCCCAACTATGGTTTCGCTGTAGTATAACATTGGAAAATGGTTAGGATGAAACCATCACATTCAAATTTTTACTTTAAATCAGTTTTGACTTTAAAAACGTATTACCATGGTAATGCTAAATACCAGTTCTAATAGCCTAATCTTGTTACATCAAGAACAGATCTATCACACTGTGCTATTTGTTTCTTCAAATGTTTTAAAAAACCTTCAATTAGCAAGCATTTGAATTAAATAATAATTAGAAAAGCTCAACGCCACATTGTTGTTTTTGATGCCATTACTATCCGTGTGAAAGGATGACCTCATAGAGTCATTCCTTCCATGTTAAAAATTAACACCAATTTTGTCAGGCTTTACTGACTGTGATGTCTACGATGTTTCTAGATCTCTTTTGTAATACCTGTAACCACCTTACGTTTATATCATGTTTTTAATTGTCTAATTCTAAAGTTATATCTGTTTATATTTTATTGAATCTTTCTCATATCTTCCCAATAATGTATATTCCTTTTTTTGAGTAGTTAAAGAATTATCTATTATGTCTTATAATGTAATTAATAATGTTTCTATCTTGGCATATAATAGTTAGGAGGACCAGATTGGAAACAAGTGTAAACTTTATCTGCATATCCTCATTAAATAAATTGTTATTGTTATTGTCAGCAAAATGCTGACCATGCGTAAAAGTCTATATCCTGCGCATGCCCAGCTATCGAAACAGGTTTGGTGCCAAATAAAAGCTAATCACCCAACTAACAACTCCTAAACATTTCATTGCAATAGCTCAACAGGAACCTATTCAAAACTACTTAACTCTCTTTTGTGCAAACTCATTTTTTAGACCTATATCGACCTATGGTCTTGACGTAGACTTGGCTCTAAGGTCCTTTGGCAAAACACCAGCCTAACCTTACTTATATACTTATTCGTAGAGAAAACAAATTTGGTACATGATGAGCAACACGCTCCCGGTGTCTGTTTGTTGATCGGGCGTCAGGGGAAGTTCCAGGGGCTGTAAAGTTGGCCTCTAACCTCGACATTTTGACACATAATTAACTTTGTTATTATGCAAGAGATCGAGTCAAACTCAACGAATAAGTGTTATACTCGTCATAATACTTCAACAGTGTCTTCTAACACCGAGGGCAGCATTTGTCACCGATGTTATAGTTATGGGAAAAAACGGTCTATTATTACCACGAGCTAAAAATGTCCTTTTCGTCGCCAAACATTTATGATAACTCATTTACAATATCCTATTGGTGTTTATGTGACCGTAATCAAGAGAAAGACTCGTTTACAATATCCTAATGGCGTTTGTGTTACCCTAATCAAGAGAAACAGACGCAACAGTGTTTTCAAAGAATTGCTGGGATTGGTAAAAAACGACAGGAAAATGGTCTATTATTACCACGTGCTAAAAATGTCCTTTTCCTCACTAAACATTTATGATAACTCGTTTACAATATCCTATTGGCGTTTGTGTTCCGTAATCAAGAGAAACAGACACGACAGTTTTTTAAGAATTGTTGGGATTGGTAAAAAACGACAGGTAAATGGTCTATTATTACCATGTGCTAAAAATTTGCTTTTCCTCACTAAACATTTATGATAACTCGTTTACAATATCCTATTGGCGTTTGTGTTCCGTAATCAAGAGAAACAGACACGACAGTTTTTTAAGAATTGTTGGGATTGGTAAAAAACGACAGGAAAATGGTCTATTATTACCATGTGCTAAAAATTTGCTTTTCCTCACTAAACATTTATGATAACTCGTTTACAATATCCTATTGGCGTTTGTGTTCCGTAATCAAGAGAAACAGACACGACAGTTTTTTTAAGAATTGTTGGGATTGGTAAAAAACGACAAGAAAATGGTCTATTATTACCACGTGCTAAAAATTTGCTTTTCCTCACTAAACATTTATGATAACTCGTTTACAATATCCTATTGGCGTTTCAATAAAAAAATGAAATAAAATAATCTGAGTAGCTATGACTGACAGTAGTATAATAACTAGCGGTTCTGGCGCACATTCCTGAAATTCCTCAAATTCCTAAGACCAATTAGTAAAATTGTTGCATTTTCATTGTTTTTTCATCTAATGGACTATCCTCACTTCGTTCGGCCCTCACTTCGTTCGGGGTCCATTAGATGAAAAAAAAAAACGAAAATGCAACAATTTTACAAATTGGTCTTAGTAATTTTATGAATTTCAGGAATGTGCGCCAAAACACGCTAGTTAGTATTCTACTATAGTTTATTTATTGCATTTATACATTATATTAATAGACCGGTTTCTACCGCTTTTTTCCGGATTGGAGCAGTTGTTGTACTATTTTTTTCGTTGTATTTTTTACATTTTAACACCCTATTAGAGAAACGTGTTTATAAGGTATTATTTACTACTATAGTTCATTTATTGTATTTATACACCATATTAAAGGATTGTAGTTATAAGGTATTATATCAAAGCTCGAACACTTGGTTTATAGTGAATTTATTACATTTCAACGTCTTATTAGAGGAGTGTTGTTAATAAGGTATTATATCATGGCTGAGCATACACTAACATTTGTTCGAGTACGTCCTTTAAAGAACTACTTACGTGGATGGAAGATGGATATTCCTGATGATAATCCTATGGGAGCGGATCCAGCCGTTTTCCTTGCTGATGTACGTAAACAAACTACCGAAAAGTTTAAGGAAGAACTACAAAACCACAATACCGTTAAGGCCCAATTAGCTTTAAACATAACTTTCGTACTCGATAAACCTGATGGTTACGTATATGAGACAGCTACCTTTTATAGCAAACAATCTGTTTTGATCAATGATGCTGGGATCCGTGGTGTAATAGTAGACGCACATGCTCAGATATACAACCAAATTGAGAAGTGGATCAGTCGTGGATCGAATTGGGTCATAGATAGAGTCAATATTCTATGGTTAAACATTGCTAAATATCAACCACTACGTGGAGGTTCATATTTACCACTACCTGAAGAAATAGCGAATAAGAAAGCTGTGATCAATGTAAACAACAAAGATGATCATTGTGCACTTTGGTCGATATGCGCAGCAATGTTTCCAGTTAAGAAAGATCCTCAGAGGATATCGAAGTATCAAATAGATAAGGTGAAATCCAATGGGGTGGACTCACCAACACCAATCTCACAAATACCACTTTTGGAGAAGCAAAACAACATTTCTATTAATGTATATGGATGGGACCCAAAGAAAAAGTGCTTAATCATATATCATATCTCAAAGAAGACTTTTTCGAAGTATATACATCTACTACTAATAGAAGACCCAAAGAGCGGTAAACAACACTATTGCTGGATAAAGGACTTCAACAAACTCCTATTCGATCAGACAAAGTACGAACATAGGAAACACTTCTGTGAACGATGTCTACATGGATATTCCAATGAAGCTCTTCTTACAAAGCACATTAGAGAGTGTAACGGTACCGATGACAGAGCCATACGCATTGAAATGCCTACCAATAAGAACGACAAAGTTTCGTTTCAGAATATACACAAACAGCTTAAAGTACCGTACATTATCTATGCAGATCTCGAGGCATTGACCACTAAGATCGAAGGACCTGCTCAAGACCCAAAGAAGAGTAACACGCTTAAAACAGAGGAACACATTCCTTGTGGATTTTGCTATATAGTCGTACGTTCCGATGGTCATAGCGAACCACCAGTACTATATAGAGGCAGGGATACTATTGAACGTTTTCTACGATGTATACAAGAGGAAGAGGCGAAGATCAAAGCCCAAAAGGCTAAACCACTATGTATGTCATGGAAAGACTATAAGGTTTATAATAGCGCAACGATTTGTCATATCTGTCAGAAGCCATTGGTTGGTGATAGAGTACGTGATCATTGCCACATCACAGGTGAGTTTCGAGGTGCCGCACACAATACCTGTAATCTAAAATTACGTGCTTTTCCTACCATCCCAGTCGTATTCCATAATCTTCGTGGATATGATGCTCATCTAATAATGCAATCCATATCCATAACGTTAGGTAAGATATCTTGTATTCCAAACAATATGGAGAAATACATTTCATTCTCACTTGGTAACCTACGATTCATTGATAGCTTTCAATTCTTACCATTCTCTCTCGATAAGTTGGTAAAAGGATCAGCATCAGACACATTCCAACAAATTGTAAAATATACATCTAATCAAGAGAAAGCCAATCTATTAACTCGTAAAGGAGTATATCCATATGAGTACATGGATTCGTGGGATAGATTTGCAGAGACTTCTCTACCACCGAAAGATGCGTTCTATAGTAAACTAACTCTAGAGGATATATCCGATGAAGATTACGAACGCGCAATAAAAGTTTGGAACGTATTTGATTGCAAGACATTGGGTGATTATCATGATCTTTATCTACAAACTGATGTACTTCTTCTAGCAGATGTGTTCGAGGACTTTCGTACAACATGTATGCAAAACTATGGATTAGATCCCGCACATTATTATACGAGTCCAGGACTTTCATGGGACGCTTTATTAAAGATAACTGGAGTGAAACTCGAACTATTAACTGACTATGACATGTATCTATTCATTGAGAGAGGTCTACGTGGTGGTATATCCATGGTATCACAACGTTATGCCAAAGCAAATAACCAAAGTATACCTGATTGCGATCCTAATAAGCCATATAGCTACATACTATATCTTGATGCTAATAATCTATATGGTTGGGCAATGAGTCAATATCTACCAACAGGAGGATTCGAGTGGTATACACCAACAGAAGAACAAATAACCAATCACGCAATAGATTCAGATAAGGGTTATATCCTTGAAGTCGATCTCGAATATCCTCGAGAACTTCACGATACGCACAACGACTATCCACTAGCTCCCGAGAGAATTCAGGTGAATAAAGATTTGTTCTCAGAGTATCAGACCAATCTATTTGAGGAACTATATAAAGGTAATGGATCTTTGAAAGTAGAAAAACTTGTACCTAATCTATATAACAAAGAACGATATGTGCTCCACTACCGTAACCTACAATTGTATCTATCTCTTGGTATGCGTTTGAAAAAGATCCATAAGGCACTACGATTCGACCAATCACCATGGATGGAACCATATATACAAATGAATACAGAGTTACGAAAACAAGCGAAGAGCACCTTCAAGCAGGATCTATACAAACTGATGAACAATAGCGTATTTGGAAAAACAATGGAGAACCTACGTAAGCGTATAGATATTCAATTAGTGCGTGCATCAGAAGGAAACAAACTACAACGTCTATTGAATAAACCTAGTTATGCTCGATCCACAATGTTTGACGATGATCTTGCCGCAGTACGTAACTACAAAAGTAAGCTATTGCTGAACCGCCCCATATATGTTGGAATGTCGATTCTAGATTTATCGAAGCATCTGATGTATGACTTCTACTACAACGAGCTCAAGAAGCAATATGGACAATGCTGTAATCTACTTTATACCGATACCGACAGCCTACTACTACACATTAAAACTGAAGACATCTATACAGACATAGCAACTAATAAACATCTATATGATACTAGTAACTACAGCGAAGATCATCCGCTGTATAGTATTGACAACAAGAAAGTACTTGGTAAAATGAAAGACGAATGTGGAGCTATTCCAATTGTAGAATATGTCGGACTACGATCGAAGCTCTATTCTATATTGAAAGTAGATGGTGGCGAGATTCGTAGAGCTAAAGGTACCAAGAAGTCAGTAGTGAAACATCGTATTCGTCATGATCAATATAAAGAGTGCTTGATGGATAAGAAAGTATTCAAACATGGAATGAATATGCTTCGAAGTGAAGGTCATAAGATGTATGGTATGCATATGAACAAAGTATCTCTATCACCATTCGATAGTAAGAGATGGATTTCAGCAAACGGAATAGATACAATAGCCTACGTTTTTCCAGAGGATGAAGAATTAGATGGTTTTATTAGCAATATACTATCAAACGTAGTTGATACACTATCATACAACAGTAAAAACGTCATTACAGAGGATGAAGATATAGACGACTTTATTTGTGAGTTGCTTCTATCTTAGAATACCTTTTGGTGGTAGTTCTGTATCTGGTGGTATCACTTGTATCTCTTCACGAACGAACCCTCGCTTTGGTGCATCTTTTCCTAAATAGTATAGAACTGGTTGATTTGAAGATACCACATTTCGAGAAATATAATATGTCTGTAAACTCCATACAGGATCAGTTGCTCGTTTTACTCCACCTTCCAATTCTCCCGGTGAGTATAGATATCGAACTAAAACATCGAATGGTAGTCGCTTTTCTTTCAATCCAATAATTCGAGAATATGTAGGAGTCTTTATGTTTACTTGTTGTGCCTCTATAGAATTTGAAGGTTCCTTACCCGTTAGTCGAGTAACTTCATTGTTCATAGCCTTGATAACATCAGGAAGCCTCAATACCCATTCTCTACTACGCGCATCCGATCCTTCAGATGTAAGTACCATCTCTTTTGCATATTGATATCCAAATAATCTTTCAGCTATCGTTCTATTTGCTCGTTCGACAAAACTTTGTGCCCTATGATGACCGGCTTCACCTCGTTGAACTTTTGTACCACGTAGTTCTAATGTTTCAGACATACGTCCCATGAATTCTCTACCAGGATCGACTTGCAATGTTTTTGGCCATTCTAGTGGACTACGTTTGTAGATCCGATCAAATGCTGCAGACACTTCACCACTATCTTTCGATGCTAAAGGTTCAGCCTCTTTATATCTAGAAGCTACATCGATTACCACCAAAGCATACTTATATAGTTTCCTTCCACGTCCAGGTCGATCGTGAGGTAGAAAGATCAAATCAGCTTGATGAACTTCATTAGGTTTCGATACAGTCCAATGTGGTCGTGGAATATAGTGTGGTGGTGATAGATATATTTGCCACATGGCTTGTTTCTCTAACCAACCCTTAGCTACATCTTCCGATACCTTTGCAGCCACCGATAACTTACCAATTGCGGCATAACCTTTCCAATAGCCCATAGGACCATAGAAGATATTCGCAAGTTTAGCATCCATTATATATCTATGTATTCTAACCTTTAACAAGCAGAAAAAAAAGAATAAGAACTTATCTAACCAACTAGTTCTTATTCTTTTTTTTCTTAGTATCTCGTCAATCGTAAAAATTCTCGTTTTTAAAAAGCATATCGACTAATAGCATATCCAGCAGCTAGCGTTCCACCACCAACGAAAATCAACTCACCAGTCTTCTGATTTCTTGAGGGTTGATAGTAGTCGGATAAACGAGGTTCTTTCATTGCTTCGAGTCGTTTCAGTGCCTGACGTAACTTATGGGAGCGCACGAAAGCTCGGTTGATATCGAGTTGGTTATTATGAGCATCACGTTCGGCGACTTCATGTTTGCGCGTCCAATCGGACAATTTTTGACGTTCTTCGATATATGCCTCCCTAGCAGCATCGAATTTTTCCATTGCCCTATCATGTCTCTCTCGTTCTATATTAGCAGTTTCATCTTTTCCACCAAACATCCTAGCAAGCACTCCACCACCAGTGAATGCCGCTGCGTTTACAATCGCCGTGAATAGCATCATTGCGCCAGCTGCAGCCATTATGGTTTGGCCTTTTGTTTCTCGAGATATTGTTTTGCATATATGCTACCAGCTATTACTGCAGTCCACTTCACGTAATTTATAATAGAAATAGAAGGATCGTTAAGCATAGATTCCTTGGCAACCTTTTTTACGATCCAACCAATACCAGTAGCTATTCCAGTTATCATAGCAGCATCGGTCGCTATTTTCGTCAATTCTTTATCCATCCTAATATATATCGTATATCTCTAGTCTTTAATTGTTACTCCATATCTGGTACCGTAGTCTTTATCGGACTTGCTGGTCGTATAGGACTAATGTTCTTAGAAGTGTCGTCTCTGTATCTTTTGTATTGATAGTATGCGCCAAACAATGCAGCACCCGTACCAATAACTGCGATAGTAGTATTAGTAGATATGTTTTTAGTCCAACTTTCATCTTCGTATATTTCTTTAGATAATTCACTTTCACGCGAAATCTCTCTCTTTTGAGCCTCTCTAGCAAGTTTATTACTTAGTGCTAATGCTTTCCCAGCAGCAACCCTCTTTGGATCTTTTACTTTAGTTGGTGTTGTTTTCGGTGGATTCGCAGTTATCTGATCCGTCTGTTCTTCCATCTTGATTCGATATAGTAGTTACTTGCGAAGGTTCAATAGGTGTACCAGGAATGACTATGTGATCAGCTACAATTGAACAAAACACTAGCTAGAGCTACAAATCGACCGTGTTTAAGTGCTAATCGACCAGCCGCCATAGATATCTGATGGCGGGCTAATTGGTTTTCTTGTAGATCCTTAAACAGTGCTTGTTGGTCGTCTAGTGTGGCTACGTATGAGACTGCGCGAGTAGCTTGACGTAGTACACCATCTACTAAGTGTACTGTTATTTGATTTGCTACTACGGCCTGGTATCTACTATGTAAACGTTTTACGTCCTTCTCAGATAGTTTAGTTATATCTGTTAGGGAGAAATTCTGTCCTAGACATTCTTTCGTTTTACCCAATACAGCTAAGGTCTTAAGTTCTTCCCGCCATTCTTCGATATCCTCCAATTCGATTGGAAATTCCAATTTGGTTGGTGGACCTGTTAAATCCTCACCTTCCAGTTCTTTGACGTATTCATCCATGATAATATGTTATAGGTGCGGGTATCTCTAACCGGCACTACTGCAAAAGGATGTCGCAAACAGAAACATATGCGAGCAAACTTATGAGATCGAAGTATCATTCGTAATTCATTACATTCTTGTGAGTCTCCGTAATCGTCAAATATATTTTTACCATCTATAACCGATGCTGTATGAAATGCTACTACGATAGCTACGTTCTCACGAAAAGGTTTACATATACTCGTTAATTGTTGGGATAGTACCCAAATAGATAGTCCTATATGTCGAGCAGAGAATGCTAAATCTACTAGTTTGTCAGTTCTTCGTTTTACATCTTTTGATGCGGCGCAATCATCTAGAATCAATAATGTATTGGTACCTGACCAAAAGGTTGCACAAATATTTAATGTGGTATCGATAGCATCCTGAGATGGTGATATGACATAAAAATGCGGATCTCGATTAGCAAATCCATGATATGTTTTGTTGTGGGCATACGTAGGACAAATTAATACTATATAATCGAACTTACCACGAAATGGTCCACGAAGTTGTTCTATGAGAAATGCAGTCTTTCCACAATTCGTTGGACCTACTATGAGTGAGTTGAATGGGATGTGTTCTACCAAGGAATCCATCAGTATGTTATACTATGTAAAGATCTGTTCAATATCTTAAGCTGAGCATCAGCAAGGACGTAGATATGCATGTTTACGTTTCCACTTCCTTTTAAAGTTCTATGTATACGAATATCGATATCTTTTCCGCCACCAGTTTGTGCCATTCCATCGCCATGAGCGGAGGAATCTTTTGCTGTACGACAATCGACTAGGATGGCAAATCTGTTATTGTAAAATTTGGTAGGAGTCATGGAAGTATTGGATGTGGCAAACCATCCTTTTGCGGACTCCCAAAAATCTGGTGTTAACATACCTCCTGGAAAGAATCTATTTGGAACTCCATTTACGTCTATCTCTATCTTTGAAATATCAGGATTTACGTCAATGCTTCGCTATCTCGTGAACCGGCGGTGGGAGGATCTACGAATAGAAAGAGTAATCCAGCGAATGATCGTCGTGGAACATTTATATTCTGAGATATCAAAGTATCTGATGCCTTAGCGATAGGTACTAACTTGAAGTGAACTGCGTGATCGTATAGGAATGCAGTACCTTTTTCATATGCGCGAAATGTATTCCTAGCTAGCGTTTCATTCTTGATTGCTTCGTATTCTAACTGGATGTTGGTAAGCTTGTACGTACCTATCTTTGTCGGATCTGATCCAACGATTATATCGATAGAGCGGGCTAGAGTTAATTCGAATGAAATAGTGTCTTCTAATACATGTGGATATAGAACTACATGTTGTGTAAGAATATCAACGTCTAACGGAATTCTATATTTTGAACCATATGCAGCTAACAATGCATTCTCACCAACATCTGAAGTACCTGCATCACCAGCCTTAGATCGTAGCTTATTTGTGTTATCTGATTGGATACCTTGTTGTACTCTCGATTCTCTCTCCTGCGTAGATAGATAGATATCGGAATATGTTTGTAATAGATCCGATCGAGCAATGTCTTCTAATATTTCAGCTCCCATCTTACAAACTCGATGTATAACTAAGCAACGTCCAACATTTGCAACGACTCTATTATTAGCATGCCCCCCAGACAATACGATATCACCCAATAATGCTAAACTACCAGGTACTAATACGATATCTTCTCCCATCGTTGGAACTTCCACATAGAGCGTCTCACCTGGATTAGCAGATGATGGAGTGAAAGTTTCTCTATATAAGGTTCGTTGAGCTTTGAGTGCGCGTGGCACTCTTAGTGCTTCTGTATGAATTAACTTCGACGATATCATGTTGAATATACCAAGATATATAGTTATGTTCAATATGGAAGATAGGATCGACGTTGATGTGAGACCTGAGGATAGTACCGACAGATACGAAGAACAACAACGAGATGAAGAAAACCGACGACAACGAGATGAAGAAGATCAACGAGAACGAGAAGCAAATGAAAGATACGTGGCTTACTTATTGAGTGGCAATCAAGATGAAGCTGGGGGTAGTGAGACAATTACCATGGATAATTTGCATGACTACGCTATAGAAGGTGACCCACTTCGAGGATTCACATTCGAACAAACCATATCAGATTTGTCAAAAGAAATGTTGGTTGACAAAGTAAAAGGGCAATATCCGGATGCTGGTGTTCGATATAATATCGAAATATCCTTAGTAGACGAACAAGTCGAAGTTCGCGAACTTGGAAGCAAAAAACCCTTTACACGTCTATTTGTAGGTGATGAGAAAAAAAAGAAATTACGTGTGCAGATGAGGAAAGATCTCAAAGATGCTTTAGGTCCAAATAATGAAGAGGCTGCTAATGAAGTAATATTTGCAGAACGACAACTCGCTGATCGGGAAGCAAATAACGAATCTATTCTTGAAGACTCCGAATCGACCGACGCTCAGAAAGAAATAGCTAAGAAAGAGTTAATATCCATCCATAAGGCAAGAGAATTACTTGAACGTCAAGAAGAAGCCATACTAGAACGTATATCGCTACGTGAAAGGGTCAAATACATTTTCAGGAAGTATGGAATGACTGTTCTTGCGGTGGTAACTGCTATTGGTGCTATCGTTAGTGTAATAGTTTCCCAGCTATCGAAATCCGTACCGAAACCAGTAAAAGATGGTATCGACAAAGTGACAGATACAGTAAAGAAGGGATTAAAAACGACGGGTGATTTGTTAAAGGATATGGGAAAGAAACTTGGACAGATGCTACCTGGAATGATTGGATCAATTGCGAATTTCATATTTACTATGGCCGGTAAAGCTCTAGGAGTATTAGCAGAGAACGTTTGGTTATTCATCGTAGCTATAGTGGTGATCACAATAGAGCAATACAAACGACGTTAACGAAATAACGCCCACGCAATTCCAGCTCCTGCAATAGATACTATCGCTAGATTGATCTCATGTTGTGGAACTCGTTGCTTTACGCTATGTGGAACTTGTTTCTTTACGCTATATGGAACTTGTTGATACGTACTATGTGGTAATTGTTTCTTTCGTATCTGTCCTTCCATATCTGGTGGTGGGAGTTTAGTTTGCTCATCGTTGATTGAGTTTGATCCCATTATCATATCTTTCGTAGCTATCTTGAATGCGTTATTGTAGCCACTAATCTTTTGAGTATCGAACAATAGATTGCTTGGTAATAGCCATACTCCTATAGCTATTGCCAGATCTAACTTCTTATTCGTACCATCTATTGCAACCTGCTAGTTTTTTACGCCTTTCACTAAGTTGTTTTCAATAATCGTGGCTTCAAGCAAAACTTTGAACTCTAGTTTGGTGCCATAACTACCAATGATTGGTGTAAGCATATTAACTTGAGCACCTAGAATGCAATACGCGAAAGCTTCGACAGATCGATTCAATCTACCTAATCCAGTATCCGTTAATCCCTTACCGATTGGTGGCGTAAACCAATTGTATTGTTTTCTATTAGTCTCGTCACCCCTAATAAAGTGAATCATATTGGAATTAGCTAACTTACCACCCTCATCTTTGAATATATAGAATGGGTCCTTTTGTGTCCATGTGTACATGTCTGGGGCACTCGACCTTAACTCATACTCATTCTTATCGCCGTACCTGGGGAAGTAAACGAATATGTCACCTAATCCTTTATTACGACCTCCACGCCATCTGAAGTCTGGTGTTCGAGATAAACCAAATTCGATGCACAAAGTCTCAAGTGCTGCTTTGCTATAGAGGTTATCAATTTGCTTGAAAGAAGAGTCACCAGGTAGAGGTCCACCAAGTTCATATAGAATTCTTCGTATTGTGAAATAAACGTGAAATTGTAGGAACCCTTGAATGACGGGTGGATACGTTTTGAAAATAGGATCAAACAATGACACTCCACATCCAGAAGTTGCACACCACGTTGCAAAATTCAATCGTTGAGGCCAATATTTGAAATCTGGACCTGATAACCAATGATGGGACTCCTTCGCTGTCATATGCTTTACGACAGTCTCTTTGAATATGTTCGGAACGCCTGCTTCAAACTTTTTCGTAGGTGTGACATATATCCATAGATTAGTTAAATCGATATCTTGTGCTTTTTCAGTAGGTGGGACCGCCGTAATAGGATATTTCACACTTTTATCTAGTGTTAATGTATGTGGAAAACCATCATGCACATCCCACAATGCGTTATCGATGTGTTTTTGAATGGTGGTAGGTAGCTTAGAGACATCATCGCCATAAACCACATAACCATGGTACCCATCTCGAAACCAAATACTAGTTGAATATTTGCCAGGGCCGTCTATATCCGTTGATACATAGAACTGGTGAAAATCTGTATGTGGATATTGTTTCTTAAACTTCGCTAATAGATCGACATTCAACGTTGCGACCTTCTTATTTTCATCGGCAAGGAGCGCTATCTGCTCAGATTTCGACAGTCTTGGTCCACCCCTAGCAATCTCTGCTATGTCCTCTGCAGATAGACCATCATCTTCGTCTGACACAACAAAAGGCATCGTAACTATTGAAGCTATACATATCCATAGTTTATACCTTTAATATATAATGGTTATCTTAAATGTCACATGTCCTACGGCTGACCATACTGTCTACTTCGATAACCCTATTCTTATCAATAATATTTCGCTAGTTGAGGTCACTCTTAGTCACAATTGGTGGAACCTAGCAGAGAAAGGGAGCTTTAAGTGGGATGTCGATGGTGTGATGTTTCCACACGAAATTAAGGCGGGGCATTATAGTATAGGAAGCTTGATGACCCAATTCGATCCCGCGGTTGATGCTGGTTTATTGGAATTCATAAACAACACATTTAGGAAATACTATATTTTCGATGTTAAGAAACCAATCCAGTTAACTAAGAATATCTGCGATTTGCTTGGTATCAAAGTAGGTGGGGGTCCAACAGGCTATGTGACTATCAATGTGGGAAAATACCCCCTGGTGCCAAAAGATATTAATCACATATATATCTACTGTGATGTGGTGGATTCAGATTTCTCACTTCTTGATGGGAAGCCATCTAAAATCCTACATACTTTTAAAACGACATCGCACGTTTTTGGTGAAACAACTTACTTTCCACCAACCCTCATACCCATTCGAGCCTTAGGAACGATACGGAACTACATTCGCCTCACAGTTTGCGATGAGCAAGGCAATCTCATAGACTTCAACAAGCAGCCTCTACGTTTCGTATTGAAGCTTGAGTAAATCATACGTATATACAATGGATGGCGATTCGATTCAACCGTTTCCAACAGCACCAGGTATCTATCCATCGGGAGCTATAAAGGAACTTAGCGATATAAATGGATCGAGTTTTAGACTGCAAAAAGTCTGTGATACGCTTGCTGAGCTAGAACAACAAGCAAAGCACTACGAAGTTGTTCGCAAAAAATATGCTCGAGCGCGTGGTATCGTTCATGGGATTGCTGTGGCCACAGGTAGCCTGAGTGGCGTTTTATCAGCTTCTGCGCTAGGTTCATCATTTACGGGAATTGGGATACCTGTGGGTATTTCCTTAGGATCAGCGGGGTTCCTGTGTGCCGTCATATCGGCTTCGATGACTGTTGTTAGTAAGAAACTTGGCGTTCGCGTCTCGAAGCATGAAAAGACTGTTATGTTAGCAAAAGCTAAGGCGAATTCCGTGGAAGTCAAAGTCTCAAAAGCTCTAGCCGATTGTAACATTTCAAAAGCCGAGTTCGGAAGCGTTATTGATGAGAAAAGGAAATATGAGACGCTTAAACTCGAAATACGGCAAAAAAAACAGACAAGAAAGAGGATCAAAAAACGTAGAACAACTTCGATCCGAGATCCGAAAGGAGATGAGAGTAAAACTTGGCAGTCTAGTGGGGTAAGAATAAATATCTCCTTCGAAAGAAACCAGCATGGATTTCATTTTAACTTCGATAAAAGCAACTGCACTTAATTCGTATAAATTACCGTGTTGTTTTGGTTCATATGCTAATTTCGAGACAACGCGTGGGTGACGCTAATTAACATACGTCAACTGCTTAAAACATAAGTATGATATTTTATCACTGAATACTTTGTCTAGCACACATAGCCCCACGGGTTTGTCGCTGGGACTTGTGATCGAGATGGGAGCCGTTCACGAGTTCTGGTGTTCAAACCTTGGCGGACTATGTGTGGTAGATCGGCTTGTGTTGGGTAAGAAGCTCCCAGCCCAACACAAGTCGTAGCGCGTCTGCCGATGTGGCAGAAGTTAAAGTAAGTTAAAGTAATAGAGTAGAAATCAGCGGCCAGAGTACAAGATACCTGTGTGAGAACCAAATGTGGTCAGAAGCTGAACTACAGTAGAACGAATACAGTGAAAAGCCGGGCCCGGCAAGAATAAAAACCTCTCTAGGAACAAAAAGGAGAAAGAAGGAAAAAGGTGAAAGTGGGTTCCTAGAGAGGTTCTGGTGACACCAGTTTTGGTATTTTGTTTTTTTGTTTTTTTTCATTATTAATTTTTTTTCTTCTTACTGTCTTAGACTAAATTCTTGAATGAGTACATATCAACGGATGTCGTTCTCACGAATTAGCCGTTTTGGTTAAATAGGAAATGAGTCGTTAAACTTTTGGTTAAGTAATCGCCATATGTTATTCGAGGTACATACTGAGAAAAAAATACCAATTAAACTTTATCACTATTTAGACCGTGTCTCGTATAGATGGGCTCAAAGTGGGAATTGTAAGCAATCAACTCATTGATAAAACGCACGACCAAACCCTTATGTATACCACACCGTTTAACGACGTCAATAAGAGACATACGAGATCCCGAACGATGTAGTACCTCGTAACTTGCTCCAACGACTTTAGTTCGAAGTATAGAGCTGGTACCTATATTGTTTTCTATTGCCGTATGAACAATCTCATAGACTATTTGTTGGACATTCTTAGGTACTCCTTGGGGGTCGAGTTTAACAAAAGTCGTTGTAATGTGAGGAGCTATTCGATCGGTATTCAAATCTATATCGATCTTATCGCCATCATGTAGAGAACGTATAAAGACCTCTCCACGACATATGCTTTTATTGTTTAGTTGCATAAAACGAGCGACCTCTCCTTTAGATCTAATGAACCCACATTGTATACATGCTTGATAAAGTATAGCAGCTAAAATAGTTCGTTTCGCATAGCTACGTTTGATACAAACTTTCTGTACTTGAATGAATGCATCGGCTACGATTACTAATACATTTGTGGGGAACAAGAGGTCGTAATTTTGTTTATAAATAGTGTTGTATGCCTTTAGTTCTCGCATTATCGTTCGTAGTTGCAATTCTTTGTTATCGCTTTGCTTTGGGATTGTGCGGTCTAGATCATGTTGATACCTAAAGCTATCCGGACCTACTATGCGTAACCTAGTAGTAAGATTGGTAGTTGTTTCTTCACATGATTCAGTCTCGGAAATAAGACCACAGGTGGTACATATGAATTCCGTTCCTTGCATTTCCATCGGGCATAGACATTCGGAACATGTTTCACCAGTGTTAATATGCAACCGTGGTTTGATATGTAGGCTTGCACAAATTTCTGGACCAAGTAATCTAATAAGATCATCCATACTAGTTGTATACCATGTGCCTGTCAATTGTCCAATTGTTTGTTTGTTTTTAAAAAAAAAGAAAAAAATGAAGATAGGTCGCATAACAATTTCTCTTCATTCTTTTTTTTTCGTATCGTGATTTCTACTTATCCTCCGATCCTACCACATTTAGATCTTTCTCACTGATGGAGAGGTCATCCAATGCATTATCGAGATCGTGAATGTCCACCACATTTTGATCTTTTTCCGATTCCACTACATTTAGATCTTTCTCCGATTCTACTACATTTGAACACGTGGTGTTCGCCGACTCGTTAGCTCGTTTCTTATCAAGGTTCTTCTTATTGCGAATGGTACGGCGTTGAGGTGCACCACATTTTGCACAAAGTTCGTAAGTAGTACGACAGCCTCGACCACACGTCAAACATGGAACGAATATAGCACATCCTCTTCCTATCTGGAAGTTGTGCTGAGAGCAGTACTCTGACGTCTTTGGACACTTACTTATACATTTCGTGGTCTTTCCTCGCATCAACCAATCACAAGTTATTGTCTCAATCATCGTGCAACTATCAATCATCATGTAATATACCTATATATGTTATATTTCTAATTGGTATCTTAGTTGTGACGTCTACGTTGAGGTTCTAATCTGTGTGGTATTAATACGTACTAAGATAACAGCATACGTTAATATCGTGAAGTAGAGAATGTATGTTAGTACCATGGATGGAGATAACAACGTAAGCTAATATCGTGGAGTAGAGAATGTATACTAATACCATAGGTGGCGATATACGGTATACTAATGATATCTCTAACAGTTGCTCAAGTTTGGATCTTTAGATGCAAGAATGCCTAGGGACAATTTGGACGTTGCGAGAGATCCTATGTGGCAGCATAAGCATTTATGTAGTAATCTAGTAGAGCGTTTTCGTCCTCTATGGTGAGCTGGGAGCGCTTAATGAGCCACTCAATGATCCATTTAGCGGTATTAAGATGATCATTGCTACAGGCGCATAGTAGAGCATGATGAACGTATTCATACTCTATGGTTATCTGAAAGCGTCGAATGAGCCACTTAACGGTATTGAGATGGCCATTCATACAGGCATCTAGTATAGCAAACCCGACGGCTTTATCCTCTTTGGTGAACTGGAAGTGCTTAGTGAGCCACTTAGCGATATCAAGACGGCCATCCTTACAGGCAGCGCATAGAACGTAATCGGTGTGTCCATCCATTTTATCGAACCATAAGTGCTTAATGAGCCACTTAATAACGTTAAGATTACCATATTCACTGGCGTAGACAAGAGGAAAGCTATCATCGATGTAGTTTGCGGAAATACCGAAAGTCCTAGCCAAATTGTCTCGATCGTTGTCATTACGAGTAGACCTAAGACCGAAAGTGAGTACTCGTTTACGGAACTCTTGGTCTACGTTTTTGTAGCGCACGAGAGATGCGGCACCGTTTAGGCGTTTCGATGTCCTTGCGATGCTTGCGAATGATTCTGGGCCTGCATGCTCTACTATCTTGACTAAGATTTCTATGGGAAGGCACGATATGCTATCCATAGTGGAAGAGATCGATATACTGCATAGTAATCACTTATCTAATAGGTTCTCAAAACTGCTTTAATCCGAAAAAATCGGTAGAAACCGATCTCTTAATATAATGTATAAATACAATAAATAAACTATAGTAGAATACTAACTAGCGTGTTTTGGCGCACATTCCTGAAATTCATAAAATTACTAAGACCAATTTGTAAAATTGTTGCATTTTCGTTGTTTTTTTTCATCTAATGGACCCCGAACGAAGTGAGGGCCGAACGAAGTGAGGATAGTCCATTAGATGAAAAAAACAATGAAAATGCAACAATTTTACTAATTGGTCTTAGGAATTTGAGGAATTTCAGGAATGTGCGCCAGAACCGCTAGTTAGTATACTACTCTGACTATCTAACTACTGAGAAAACGATAAACGTACAGAAACATAATAAGACTCTTGACTGATCTGGCCCGTAAACCAGTTCAAGTTCGATCTTCAGTCTTGGCGTCTTGATTGCACGCATGTCAAGCGGCTTCAGTTCTGTTTCTGTCTACACATTTATGCACGTAAACCCGTCGAGTTCAAGTCGATAAAGCCCGTTCGATCTTTAGTTTTGCCGTCTTGATTGCATGTCAAGCAGAATCACTAAGTTCCCCGTTTGATCTTCAGTTCTGTTTCTGTCTTCAGGCATATATGCAACGCTTCCGGTTTTCGGTTACACATAATTGTTGAAGATATAAGCGATTTTCGAAAACGTTGTTTTTTAGGAAAGAGCGTATATTTCAAAACCCAAAAGATGGATTTGTTCCATTTTACTTTCAACGAGTGCCCAACCTCCAAGGTCTGTGACAGGCAAGTTTCAGGTTAATCGGCACCATACAAGTTTATCGGCAAACGGCTGATCAATTTTAACCTTAAAATGTTATGCTCATGCATCTGGTTCAACTGCCGGAGAAATATTACAGTAATAATTAAATCGTACATACCATATGGAAGTTCAATACCACTTGAAACTCGTTTACAATATCCTATTTTTCCTTTTCTGTTGGATCCATTGATCTGTATCTCTCTCTCTTATTTTCTAGCATCACTTTTTTCTTTGCAGGTTCCATGTGTGTATAATTGCAGTCTTTTCTTTTTGTAATTACCCTTTTTTGTTTTCTTGACTTATGCTTCCTCGTAATCTTTTTCCGTTCAGCATTTGTCAACTGACAGAAACATGATAAAAAAGTAATGGTATATGCTTTTTCGGTACAACTAGGTCTGTCTGTTACAATATTGAAAATAGTTTGAATAAGAGAGTTGGCATCACGCACCCAGTCATGCTTGTTAATCTTTTGACTGCCATCACATGTTATGACAAAATATTTAAAGCCTTTGTAATTTTTGTTCTGCTGGATAACACAACTTATGCAACAGTCTTAGAAGCATAGCAAAAAGCCAGTTATTGTCTCATTGGTATTTTCTACAATTAATCTTTGAAGAAATAAATTAGAATTTCGAAGCAGAAGTATGTGACAGTATTCCCTGGTATCTTGACCTATATTCTTCAATTATATGAGCATCATATATTTTAAGTGTGCTTGGCAATTCATATGCATCATTATTTACCAATTCTTTGTAAAATAGATTGGCATGCTCAAAAATAGCATCTAATGTAACAGAATTCCAGTAACCACATGGATTGATGACAGCAAAACAGATTGAGTAAAATGATATGGCACAACACTGTTTAATCTGTCCAACATGCACGTTCCCATTGTCTAAGATATTAACATTTTGTTCAGTTGATGCAATATGTTGTTCAGTAGCACTATAAATGCATTCATTTTGTATAACTTCAACATGCACACCTTTAAGCTCAAATAAAACACCATTTGTGTATAGCGATTGGAAATACATGTATTCCTTGAAATCATTTAAAGTTTGCACTTCCAACAGTACACATGTTCCTTGGCTATGAGTCATGCGAAATGAATCTCTACCATATTTTAAATTTACCATCTAAAGTACAGTAAATACCAACAGCCACAGATCCTATTGTTAAAACAAAGGAATTAAAGGTTTCTTGGATTAAAGAATGCAAAGCAAAATCCAATGGCATACAGTATGGAAAGTGTGGGATTGAAGAAGCACCATGTAACCTTCCTGTATAACTTTAAATGTACTGAAGTCGATAGTTAGAGTCAAACATTGTTACCATATATAGTAGGTAATTATGTTAGCATTAAATATGACTGATGGGATAATCTCAATAATTAGAATATAACTCATTACCGATATTCATAACCTGATCTAAGTCTTTCGATGTAATATATACAACACTGTCACGTATCACATATCCAAACACTGAGAACTGAACTTGAAAAACGACGCGAAGCGGAGTTTTTTAAACTCAGTTCGAGGTGTTTGGATATGTGATACAACACGGCTGACAGTGTTGTATATGGCTTCTCCAACGAATTTACCATTGAAGAGAAAACGGAGAAGAAAGTTTGGATAATTTATGGAAGTGTTTCATCACATATCCAAACTCCTTCACGCTTGTGATTTTCTTTGTAATATTCTCATTAATTATTCATGAGTTTGAGAAGAGGTGATTGAATATCTAAGAACACATAAAGTCATTGCAACACACTGTTGTCCTGCATTCAAGCCAAAGACTGACACATATTACCTTGGCAGTAAGATGCATGAATTGTCTTGCTATGATCAATAGGAGGACCTGGGTTTATTTCTACATCTCAAGAAAGGCAGAAGTGACAATAATTCACTCTGTGATTAAGATTCTTGTAAACAGGTACTCGTAAATTGTTATTACTGGAAGCTTCACACTCTACATTTCTGGACAAATTACCTGCATCAATCTTATAGCCAGCATAATGACCAAACACCGAAACATTCCCTTGACAATAAGGTGCTACAACAGTTATATCTGGGTGTATAAGAATAGGTCCTGGATCGGTTTCACTGTCATGGCATGATAAAATTCTACAATGCTTTTTCTTGTGGTTTTTACTTTTGTAAATATAGGGGAGTTATTACATTAACGAATTTCGTCTGTAATTGTATATACATATGAACCGAATATTTCGTTAAAATCCGCATCGGTAAATACTATAAAAAAAAAATTTATAGTAAACATATTTACTATACTACCGATACTTTTCCGGCCGTTATGTAATGACGAAATTCTGTGGGGAGGGGGGAACGTACGGCACTAAGAACGCTGCAAAGGAGACTTAAATGAGACTGGGCCGTTAGTAAACGTTAGTAATTGGGAGTTAGTTCATAACTCGCAAAGGATCGCAGTTGCTCTGTTTTTCGTGTAATTAACAAACTTTGGGCTTTCTGTTTGGTGAAACCTTGAGCACACGTCGACTCATGTGCATAACCGGTCAGTGGGAGGTCTCGCGGGTGTATGCGCATGGTTAAGGTCTGCCAGGAAATTGTTTCCGTTTCACTGCACGTGCCTCTTTCTGTTTGGCTTATGCTGCAGAAAGGACGTCTTACAACACTCAGAGTTCTGATCCGTTTCATCTTGTCATTTTTCATCTGGCCCTTGTCCGGTACAAATGATGTATATCTCTCCTGTAAACGATGATGGCAGAAGATGGGTCGGAATTCTTCCTGGGCAAGTTCACATTCACAGTATTCCTGCTCCACATGTGGTATCAACACATGTCAAAGAAATGATGATACATGAGGCAATAAATAAAGATGATAATCTCACTACAAAAGACCTGCAGACAGGATTCGGTCTGGGTTTACTACCAGGCGAGGTATCACCGGCGGCATGCAACACCGAAAGAATCAGAAGAGAAAGATCTATTGCCCTTACGCAAGCCAAAGGGACCACAGGACTGCAGCCTTTATTACAGATCATCAACTTTTCTGAAATACGAATAAAAATAGAAAATGACCAGGATGGGTCGGATGATAGTATTACCGATAAAGTGAACGAGCTAATGGGTCAGTATCAAATGGAAGAAGAAAAGTACATTTTTACTTGTTGTCGGTGTTATTGTTTGGGTCCATACGAAATTTGAGGCGATTCCGCATCAAACTGAGAGAGTTAGAGCAATTTTAATTTTTCGAGTCTTCCCCGTATAGAAGAGAGACCTATATACAGATATATACAAATATATATACAGATGTTGAATTTCGTCATTACATAACGGCCGTTTTTAGATTTCCCTTATAGATATTCAGATGCTGAATTTCGTCATTACATAACGGCCGTTTTCATGTCCCCCCTTATATATATACAGATGCTGAATTTCGTCATTACATAACGGCCGGTTAATGTGTCTGTATATAAATATATATACCGAGAATACCGAGAAAGTCAATCACGTAATTCTCATTGCATATGTATGTAGAGTTAATGACCAAATTGCCGGTTAATGTGTCTGTATATAAATATATATACCGAGAATACCGAGAAAGTCAATCACGTAATTCTCATTGCATATGTATATAGAGTTAATGACCAAATTCGTTATTATAAAAACACCGGCACGTGACCAATCCTTAGTATCTCGCGGAGTGACCAAAGGCTTAGAGCGCGACTTGTGATGACCGCTTAATGTGCGCGCTTCCAAATGGGTAAAAGAATCTCCCCATGATAAATGTCCTCGTTCTATTTCGAGGAGCACTGAGCCATGGAACGCCAGAACTGCATTCCAGTCGTACTGTTCGGAGAGATACATCAAGGCCACTAGGTGCTGTTTGCGCGCCTTTGTTTGAACGGCTGAGACGAGTGGATTTAACAGAATCGATGTATAGCCTGCTACGAACTGTTCGATGGTAAAATCTTCGTATTTGATATCAGTGGAAATATGAGTCAAGCTAAGCTCACTGTGAGGCCAAAATTGGGGATTAACCACTCGTGTTGTGACCTTAGCTTCTTTTCCCGATGTAAGCTTTTTGGGTGACTTACCGCGTTTGATATTCGGTCGTGAACTTGCTGTGGCGGACTCCATATCGGAATCATCATCGGAGCTGCTACTGGTGGGAGCAGCAAGATCCCACTGACCTATCTGGCGCTCAACCTTTGCAGACAAGTCGTCCTTTTTTCTGAGGTCGGCGATTGTCAATAGCTCCTTGTGGACCGACTTGGAATGCGAGGCCGCGTGCTGAGGGCGTGTATCCCTGTGCTCCTTGGCCTTAAGTTTCTTCTTTAAGGTAGTTTTTCAGTCGAAGTTTCTTTAGCTGTGCTTGAAGAGACGAGACCTGGATAGCTTTCTGGAGAGAGGAATGTTGCTCTTCTTCCTCGTCGATAAGTTTCTGAAGTTGCTCGGGGTCATCTATCGATTCTGCGGCTTTAATGCTTTAATGAGTTACTCCTAAATCAGTACAAGACTATACTAGGAGGGCGGTATACTTAGCTTCTACAGCTATGAAATTATGCATTGTGAAAGATTTATAATAAGTAACAATATTACAAATATTACTAAAATAATATATATGCTAGCATACATGTATAATACTAGTAGTGAGAATTTCAGTGGGACTCCAGGGATGGCAGGGCAATAGACTTAAATTCTTCTAAAGTTACTGGTCTGGTACTAAGAGGAATATTATTCCAAACTACTATTGATCTAGGCATGATAAAAAGAGAACTTATATACGTTTGTAGAACATTGAAGCTGACGGTAAGGCCAGGGATTTGGTAGCCTGTATGCTTTAGTCAGAGCTGTAACTTCCTGGGGAACTTAATACCAACGAGACTCTGATTGATCTTAAAAAACGAGGACACTTGGGATAGCAACCTGCGCTGCTCTAAGGTTACCCATCCTAATTGATTTATCATAGGAGTGACATGGCTATATCTAGAGTAATCTTTGAAGGTAAAACGAGCTGCTCTGCGCTGAACCATTTCAATTTTGTTAATATTACGTTTGGTATGTGGATTCCAAGCAGAACAAGCATATTCAAGTTGAGGGCGAGCTAAACTAGTATAAGCTCCAGATTTAACCTTTGTACTGCATTCACTATACCCTGGTTCCAGAGGCCACATTGCAGTGACTGGCGTAACCGAGTGGACCTGGGGTCGATAGCCGGATAGTGTCACAATGAAGATTCCAGCTAAGATTACTAAATTGACAATCGATGTGAGTTCGTTGTCTGTCTCGCTTAGGGAGGTACTTTCTGCGCTGGAGGACATAGCTCCTTTGTCCAGACTAGAATAATCTATACGTTTGCTGTGTCGAAGATTATACATAAGCGAACTCGCTCAAGTTGAACTAAAACTATAAGACTCGAGCAGTAAGCTACAAAGCCACATGTAAATATGAAAACTAACTAACTGAAACTAGATATAGGTGAACGCCCTGCTAACTGAGACTAGATATCACACAATGACCGTACTCTAAACCAATGACGAGGTGGCCTCATCAGGAGCAATTAATTGGTTTAAGCTAGGGCAAGCTCAAACCAAACCGAAATGAAGCAAGAACTAAATGTGGAATACTGAATAGACGTGCACGGGTTCTAAACTGATAATTATACTTACCATTGTCATTGAAGTCCAAAGTCAAAGAGTCGAGAACATCGTCCTCGGCGCTACGCTCGCGTTCACGGTTCAGCTTGCCTTGATCCTCCTTCTAGGCTAAAGTCTATCTTTAAGCGAACTGCGCTTTCAAAGCATTGCTTAAAATGTTTTGAAAAACGTTGTCCACTGTGTTTCAATAGTTCCGGGATCAATACTATAAGAGTAGTTTCAGTTGAATCGTGCTTTACTCCCAAGCTCAAACTCAAAGTGACACAAGATACAATATATTATATGTTAATTATACTAAGACTAATTCATCTATGATTGACGTGTACATGACATATTGTAACATCCTTCCCGTTTTGGAAGTGTCTCTTGCAACTAAGGTATTACTAAAAATGGTAATCATAAAATTAATCACTATCAAACAGTAACAGGTTTCTAATAGTCTCTAAGTTATCTGTACATTGTCTCTCGTCCATCAGTCACACAGGTCACAGTTCATTACCGCATGTAATCTCCCAGATATGATGGGGGTCGTCTGATGCGCTGAGGTTGTGCTGAAGTCCTGCAGATTTGCTGGTGTTGTCTGTACTGTATGCTAATTACTGACTAAGACTAATTCATCTATGATTGACGTGTACATGACATATTGTAACACACTGGGAACGAGAATGCTTGAAAATCTTGATCGCGATGCATGCCGATCGGCAGAACGCATGCCTTTTGGTGCCGCTGACAAGTAACACCGGTGTCGCATGGTACACCAAGACAGATAAACTGTTCTGTAGTTCATGAATACCATGAAATTGGACATATATAGCGTCACTTTCTTGCCTCACGAAAGCTTACAAAAGATAGTCATTCCTAAATCACGACACATTTGTCCAATGCCACCTAACGATGGCAATATTGCAATCACTATACCGGCGTCTGTCCAGGAAACCGCGTCGAAATTTTGTCCTTCTGTGCGCAGTGTTTTCAGCCGTCTTCATGATCACATATCATTATCAGTATTTTTTCAAAGACAACGTCGACATGAAAAACGACTTTCATCCCAGACTACAGTTCGAGCTCGTGTGGCCGGATCATGTGCCTCGTGTTACTTTGCCTCGTGGCGAACGTCTCTTCATGGACATCTCTCTTTACAAAGGCGAAACATGATTAGGAAAACATGGGGGAATGCAGTATTACATCCAGCAAGAACAACGGTCCAGTCACGTAATTCAACTAGCATTCAAATTCACACCAACTGGAAGTTAGTTTTCGCTTTAGGAAAGACTTTCAATAGCATTTTAGACGAGCGTGTCTTGCAAGAGGCTCAAACGCACAACGACATATTGATTGGTAACTTTGACGATACTTATGTGAATCTTATTGTGAAGACCTTTATGAGTCATTTATGGGCATGGAATCAAGATTGTCGATATGTTTTGAAGACAGACGACGACGTGTACGTTCGTGTTCCAAATCTTATTGAGTGGCTAATTGAAGCACAAACGCCGAATCGTTTTTATGGCGGCACAATAAAACTTGAATCTCCTGTAAACAGGAATCCTCAAGACAAATGGGGCCTTAGCTGGAAGTATTACAACGAAGAAACGTTCCCTCCTTATTGTCTAGGTACTTTTCACGTGCTCTCCTCAGATTTATTGCCGCTTATTTTCAACCATACGAAGAAACGAATCCCTTTTCACATCGATGATGCTTATATTGGAGTTGTTGCGAAGGATTTGGGAGTTAATGCAGTGACCATATCGGGTTTCCTGCTCAAAGATCGTATGTTTAGGAAAATTCCGTCTTACTCCTATTGTGAACTAAACAGAACCATTGCTTTAGGACACCAACTCGATCCATACCATCTTGAACAAACTCACACGATATTCCAAGGCATACAAGCCATGAAAAGAACTTATAATTTATTTCCTTGCAAAGTTGAAATCAGAGATTAGAAACGCTGCAACCGTTGCTGTTCGATGTGTACTTTTTTAGTCATATTACTTGGCATTGTACTAAATGTCACAACTTGCCCAAGGGGATATTAAGCACTTTGTCATGCCAGAAATGGAAAAAGCAAGTCAAATCCGAGTCAAATCCGAGTCCGAGTCCGAGTCAATTGACCGAGTCACTCAATTTTTTTCCTCCTTATTTCGGCTACACTTTTGATATTCTTCTCGTGCATGGTTTTCGTTTGCCAAAGAGAATTCCAACAGCTGCCGCGTTCGGTGAAGAAGAGGTCTGAAATCTCGCCAAGCACGCGCAAAGTTCTATAAATACACTACACATAATATAGGTTGATTATATAAGTTGATTTCATATTTCTTTAGGCACAAAAATAAATTTTAGTAGATCGAGAAAACTCCCTGTCCAAGGACAGGCCGAGATTCGAACACTCGAGCCGATGAACTGATTCGCACGGCCACGGTTTCTTTACGCGAAACAGCGAGCGCGTGGTTAGACATCGCTCGTTCGGGATTTAGACATCTCATTGGGATCAATCTTTCCTAATGCTAAATAGCTTTCAGCCTCCCCCGTTTCTGTCTCCATTTACTAGTTGAGGCTCGTTCCAGCTCGTTCCAGCTCGTCCGTGAGAACACGAAACTCGATCATATATTACATCACAGACGAGGTCGCATATTAGTTGTACATAAAATTAACCGGAAATTTAAAGAAAAACTAACCGTCTCCGAGAGAAGATTAGTGTCAGTAAATGACCAGAGCTCGCTCACCTAGGGCTAGAGTTCACAAGTAAACAACTGCCTTACGTATACGTGTAAACGACTGTGACTCGGTCATTTGACTCGGACTCGGATCTGACTCGGACTCGGACTTAACTCGGTCTACGGATTTACTCCGGTCACACCAGGGATTTGTGTTCCTGGAGGAGAGGTGGGGGTACACAAATCGTTAGCATTTTGTGTTCCCCGACTTCTCAAAATGAAATTTAAACCAGATCAGAAGATGGCCGGTAAATAGGTAGTATGAAGGTAGATCCGAGACAAAATTCGTTATTCGACTTGTCTCGTCGATTTCTGGTCTCGTCTCGTGGGGTTCCGAGTTCGTCTCGTTGGCTTCTGAGGTCGAATCGTCGTTTGGAAACAATTAAGTTCCTAGTCTGTCATGTTGCTTTATCGGGCTGTTTGGAAGCTACTCCGGTGGTGGTTTGTACATACATGACGAGAGCTTGCAATGGGAAAATTGTTCAAACAACTGGAATAACTGCAGTAGTGATCATTTCGTACAGTTATCTTTCAAATTAGACGATATTAAAAACCGCTGGCAAATAAAAAGCTATTCTGTTTAACCAGGATGAAAATATTCGAAGACACTTCCCAGGTAATGGATTTATGTGAATTTTTCCCAGCTCAGAAGAAGTAGTCACAGTTAAAATTTCCTAGCCCCCCAAAAAACAAATCCCAGGGTGGGTCAGGGAATATTCCTTGCATGCTAAAAAAACCAGGCTCAACTTCCAGGAGTCAAAACATGTTCCTGGCATGTTAGTCGCTCCCAGGAGTCAAAGTACTTTTTTACCATTCCCAGGAGTCGAGGCATATTATTTCTATTGTATTCCCAGGAGTCAAATCTTATCAAATTTCCAAATTCCAAATTTTAAGGATCCCAGGACTATTGATGTTTTGCAACCGGAAATCGCCAATGAGCGAGCGATGTATTTTTCGAATGCTCCCAGGATCTATTTTATGTCAGAAAAATTCCCAGGGTAAATACCTCTGCAGAATAGCTTTTTGAAAGAATAGCTTCATTGCAAGCTCCTGACATGAGCAAGGACGGCCTTCCTGTGTAATTTATAGTTATCATTATCTAACCTAGAGTTTATTCCCGGGAGTTTATTACTTTGATATATAGACCTTGATACGGTGCAGACATTTTGAAAATGTTTCCAAACAGTGGATATCGGAGGATGCGAGGCCATTTAAAAGGAAGGGGTATGCTTGTTCAATGGGACCGAATTCGAGAAAGTATGAAGAGAGTCTGTACAGAAGGCATACTCATGTGGGCACTCCAGCTTACAGCAGTTCAACAAAGATGTTACCATGTGAAAGCTCCTTTGTCACTCTGGCACATAGATGGTAACCACAAGTTAATCAGGTTATTTACTTGTCAATCTAACATCTCTAATGCATCTATCAATTTTAAGCCTCGGGTTGGAGATGAAAACTTTGACCAGATATTGATTTGATGTCAGACTATTCGCCACCATACAAATACTGTATTACAGGCTTTCCTAAAAGTTTGTGCCCCTACATGCATGTACTTTCAGCTTATTTATCTGAGGTTGCACTTACCTGCATTTACCTATGGGTCTCTGATGCATAACATTTTCCAAAGACAAAACAAATTTAAAAGGTTAGGGGTCGTGGGATGCAAAAGAATCAAAGATAATGGACATCAAATTTATATCATGTTTAGGGCAAGTATTTTTATGCAGTTTTCAGTATTGGAACACTCCTTTTTGTAGCGGTCTAATAGGGGCTTTTGAATCAATTGATCATGTGACGATTTCCCATAGCAACGCCTGTGTGAAGGGCAAGCCATTCTAACATTCCTTGACAACAGAGAGAGCTTCTGATTGAGTGCATTTGGGTTTTCCGCTTGCATGGGTTACGTACGTTGGTTAAACATCGGAAACCTTTCGAGAATTTCCGGAAATCCCGAGTATGTTAATCTTGGAAACCGAGTGTTCTGATTGGTCAGTCGATTATCGGTAAGCTTTCAAGCGCTCCGATTAGATTGTTTGCTCATTACGCCATAATCAAGGTGCGCTGTGCCATCTCCGTGCAAGTATGATGTCATGTATTCTACTAAGTAGCGAGCTCGCTTGCAATTGGGTTTAATAATAATAATAATCTTAGTTTATTTAAACACGATAGGTTGTACAGCATAGCTGATGTGGTCGTGTGAAGAAATGTGAATTTACGCGGACTTCAAGTGTCGTATACACATGCATGCAGACATGCATGCCACTTAACGGTAGTTTACAATGGTTTCTTGTGTTCGCCGAAAGGCACTGCGCTGTAATGATAATCAAACTGACAATAAATATTCTATCATTATTATCTGGGGCAAGGTTGGACAAACTCTGATCAAAATTTACACGAACATAGTCGTGAGGCTTCGCTCCTGAGGTGACTGAGGACTACGGCCTGGACTGGATCTGGGGACGAGATTCCGAACACAGTCCCTCTGCCCACGCATCCGTTTGTCAGCAACCTCGTTCCCAGGGCCCTTTCCCTTCCAAATACCGTAGAAGCGGGCAAGTCTGCCGGAAGTGGTCGAGAGAGTGATGATTTTTAATACGAAATTCGATTATTTCACTTAACTTGGAGCAAATTTTACCTCTGAAAAGGTCCGGTTCTGGACCGTGCCTCACAGCAAACAGGACATTCATTAGCTATGTACAGGAGCCCATTACCAGGAGCGTCCATATATACTATACCCGTGAGTCTGCGTATGACCGGTTTACATGACAACAGGAGCCCATTACCAGGAGCGTCCATATATACTTTACCCGTGAGTCTGCGTATGACCGGTTTACACGACAACAGGAGCCCATTACCAGGAGCGTCCATATATACTTTACCCGTGAGTCTGCATATGACCGGTTTACATGACAACAGGAGCCCATTACCAGGAGCGTCCATATATGCTATACCCGTGAGTCAGCGTATTACCGGTTTACATGACAACAGGAGCCCATTACCAGGAGCGTCCATATATACTTTACCCGTGAGTCTGCGTATGACCGATTTACATGACAACAGGAGCCCATTACTAGGAGCGTCCATATATGCTATACCCGTGAGTCAGCGTATGACCGGTTTACATGACAACAGGAGCCCATTACCAGGAGCGTCCATATATGCTATACCCGTGAGTCTGCGTATGACCGGTTTACATGACAACAGGAGCCCATTACCAGGAGCGTCCATATATACTATACCCGTGAGTCTGCGTATGACCGGTTTGAACTATTTTTAGAACATGTTTCCCGGGTAACTGCCTTCTGACTCTGCCGCGATCGTGCATATGCTTGCCGTAATTATCGAGATTAAGAATGATATATTGTTCTTTGAGGTGATTTTAACGCTGATTGTCCTGACTATATGGTTTGATTGGATTCCCAAAGGGTGAGCTGATGTGAACTCCCGTGAAATCTGTTCTAAATATAGCTCAATGCGGTCACCAGACCTAGTATGGGAGATGGACGCTCCTGGTAATGGGCTCCTGTTACTGCCTATTAGGTAGTTTAATAACTAGAGGTTTCTAATAAAAGTGAAGTGCTGCAAGCAGTAGAGTATATGAAATTGTAGTTAAATAATCTCACTCCTAGCTAGAGCCGTGTGATATTAGTGCACAAGTAAATAAATTGCCTGAATCTGCCATTGACACTTCATGTAGGGGAGACAACCATGCATTTCCGAGGTTCTCTCAAAACCTTTAGTTGCTTAATTATTGATAATGTATTTGACTATAGTCAATAGAGTGGAATGGTTATGAAACTCACCTTCTTTGTTATATGTCTTTGTTAGCTTTATTCAACCACTACCGTGCACAAAACACAACATGTTAATCAATCAGCCAACTGAAACGTGTGAGTTCAGTCGTTCAGGGAACGCTAACGGAACTATGTCCGTGCACAATCTTTTGTCGGCTTACCCCCGTCATAAATCGCAGCGCCTTTGTTAGCGCTTTTGAAGTTTGCCGGGTTTCCTAACCATTCCACTCTATTAACTATGATTTGACTTAAGTTATAATCCGCTGGACGTCCGTGGTGCATTGAATAGTGTATATGTTTATACGAGATTGCAGCAGTAGCCAGTACATTGAAATGTAGTGAGGGATCGCTATCGTCGACAGCGCGCATTCAGTTTGTTTTTTCAGTGTTTCTCTCATTTAAAAAGCTTGGCAATTGTTATAATTAAAACAAATAGATTATATTTTTCCCGTTTGTTTGTTGTCATATATGAACAGAGGACATCACAGCGTGTGAAGATCGACAGTCACGACTGTGCGACGACCCAGTTCATTTGTGATTGTTTCAATTTGTTATTTGCATTAAATGCGTAAACACAATGGGTCAAGCAGCTGTTCTTCAGTTCGTCAGTTAAAGCAAGGAACATCCGTCAGACAAGGCTTTAATCCTTCTAGCCTTCCCACAACACCGGGAAAATTAACATCTGATCGTATCGTCTGTTACTCTGGTGATAAAAGAATCAAACACAGAAACTCTGCTCGGATACAAGCCGCATTCACCGAGGACACAGGGTTTTCTTTCACAACCCAAAGCAGTAAACAGCATCCTAATGTTTTGATAGAATGTTTCAATAACTTTCTGTGCAAAATCCTACTTACCTAAAGCGATAGAAGCGGGGATTATTATGGGTATAGTTAAGGTCTCATTCGCTATTCAAAATGGCGAAAGGGCAATGACACAATGAACCGAAAGCACGGATTGTAGTTACCAGTATCATCTATATTAATAAACTACCATCTTGTGCGAGGTGCTGCGAGTGTCTCTCTTTACGCTGCCGATGACACAGTCATATATTACTCCTCAAATGATGTAAAGAACCTTACAGACATTTTTACCTTTACTTGACTATGCCGATTTAGTATGGGGCGACAAAAATAATGTAGTTCTCATGGGCCATTTACAAATTTTACAAAATAATGCTGCCAGAACAATCTTAGACTATACTCTTCAGGGACACAAGCTATAGAACAACTACAATGGCAGCCATTAAGTCGTCGCCGTCACAACCAGCGCTGTATAGCTATTAATAAGTGTTTGAATAATTCTTTTAATTTTAACTTTAATCTTAAAAAGAATAATGAATACCATAATGAGGGGCTGAATGGGGTTAACTGATAACTGAGAAATGGCCAAAAATATTACTGTTAACTGAGAATTTTACCTTTTTTTAGCTGTTAGCTGATATTTGTGAGATAGCTGTTACCTGATATTTCATTATTTTCTATTAAAATGACGTAACGTCACATGCTACTATTGGCTTTTCGGATGGTTTTCGACAGATTTGATCCAATTGATAATAGTCAAATATTAAACATGACACATCAGAGTTATCTGATACTAGAAAAATCTATTGAATAGACAAAATGTAGTGTTTGATGTTGAATTAGCGGTTATTATTCATTTCATACCAGCAAATATGTATTCAAATCAGGTTAGGGTAGTCTTTTTATATAACTTAACTGATAACAGCAAAATTTAACTGATAACTGATAAATAGCTAAAAATTTAGCTGTTAACTGATATTGGTACCCCCCCATTCAGCCCCTCCATAATTACAATACGCGCCGCAGTGGAGATTTACATCTCCCACGCATCCGCACAAATTGGGGAAAGCAGCGCTTTGCGTTCCAAGCAATCGAAGACTGGAACGCATTAGACCTCAATTCGAAGATCGCTGAGAATTTGATCGTTTTTAAAAGTTTTTAAAAGTAATGGCACAATTGTCTAACATTAGTATTCTTAGCATTTTAGCTCTAGTTCTTAACCTTTTATAGCCTTTTAGTCTTCATTGCTACTTTTAGTTATGCAGGACCTCCCTGAAAATCACAATACGTGAGGGAGTTTTTCCTGTAGAAATATTGTTGTTGTTATTATTATTATTATTAACTTCGGTATCGGCACATCAAAGACGTTCGAAAACTCATGCCCTCGCGCGCTCCCCTGCCTTTTTTTGGCGCCCATGGCTTTGACCAAATAAGGGCAACTGGTGCCGGCGGGGGTGGGATCAGCTCGCACTCGAAGGCCGACACGACGGGCAGGATAGGGGTCGGAGTTTGTGGCGAGATTTTGCCGTCAAATTGCACGATTTCCCTTTAGAGAAACAACAGCATTACCTTCAAAATGGAGGCTGTTGCAAAGCACGACTTCCAGGCGACCAGTCCCGATGAACTCTCCTTCAGAAAGGGCAGCATTCTAAAGGTAGAGTTCTGTTTCTCGCCGATCAAATCTTCGTCGTTTTCAAATATTAGGTTAATGAGTTCTCCTGCAGTCAGCATAAGCACACGCTTAAAAATAGAGGTACTAAAGCGCTTTCGATCTCTACTGCATTTAGGTCTTGAATATGGAGTGCGACAGTAACTGGTTTAAAGCTGAACAGAATGGCAAAGATGGCATGATACCGGCCAACTATATCGAAATGAAACCACACGAGTAAGTAATAAGCTATTACGTTGTGTGTGGTTTTTCCAAATCGAT
Organism: Actinernus sp. WN-2022; assembly: GCA_030867875.1. Classification (NCBI taxonomy): domain Eukaryota; kingdom Metazoa; phylum Cnidaria; class Anthozoa; order Actiniaria; family Actinernidae; genus Actinernus; species Actinernus sp. WN-2022. Next base: position 74,186,078 of record JAOWCC010001634.1, on the reverse strand, counting down.
TTGTGGTAGATACTATAAAAGATCACGGAGCCTCTAGGGGTACTGGGTAGTCGTAATTATAGCTTCCACACTTGGTTAACTAACGTTATGTTAAGTAAATGTGCGGGAAATAGAGTATGATTATCATTCAGATGGACTTGTTCAATTGCTCCTCGAAGAACTTCCGGGAGTTAGAACTTAAAGTTTAGCTTCCAGAAGTTTCAGTTTGTTTTCTCCCAAATGGAATTGTCTAGTTGGTTCTATGACTATATTCCTGCATCTAATTCCAGTGATTGTATGTTGATATTGTTGTAATCTGGTCTATGGTACATTTAAAAAATGACTTTGACTTTGAGCTTAGAGTTAGAATGAACATGTTCATTTGTACATCGAAGTCTTGTTCATCGGAAGTGACTCGCACTGACACGGGAGAAAGCGAGCATGTTTTTGTGCATTGCTCACAGATACTACTTTATACTGAAATTTACTCACGTTATTTCTATTGTTGATTCATGGTTGATAGAGTATTTTATTTACAGTTGCCCAGGTGTCAAACCACGAAGTCAAAATAAGCATTTTTCTTTAGAGAACATTAACTGCAATTAATTAAGGCAATGAAATAGAGAGTACCTGAACTGCCCTTGGCAGCTAAAGAACTGGCACTAATCAGAATTTGTCACTTTGAGGGTGAATGTTCAGTTAGTGTAGTGGTTATCACATTGGTTCTATCACATTGGTTTTGAAGACAGGTTTATGGATTCGGAATCCATAAAAATCTCACACTAAAATAATTCTCTCTACTTTTTTCTCTGTTGTTTACCTGAGAACTTGTTTTCAAAGTGGTTATATAGGGTAAGTCTTTTGGTTCGGGTTAGGATTTGTGTCAGAGATTACAATTGGGTTTGAAGGCTATAGATGGGTTGCACATGACGTCACCAACATGGCCGCCATGCCCTTTGAATCTCTGTGGATTGACTGCAAGTGCAATCCATCTATTGAGCAATTACTGTCATAATAAGGAGCACATTGATCTGCACTGTACTTACATGTACATGTTTTAAACTACTTTAAATATAGTTTTCCACCTTGAATATGAATTATTTTCATAGGACGTACATTGGAAAACTATCTTCTATTTGTTTCATAATCTAAAAGTTGATCTAGGTGAAAATATACTAATTTCATTCAAGCAAGAAGTAGCTTTTAAGATGAGGGAAACTTTGGGGCAGAATGAAAAAGCAAACAGTGATGACAGGAAAAGAAAAGCAGTGCTGATGTCAACCTATTTCAAACATCTTTGATGTGCATACCAAGTTCATATGAATTATTTTGGATTCCTTGACCTACATTGTTCCTCGTTATCATTTCATCGGAGCAGAAAACTGGTACATGTAACTACAATCACATGCTTTTGGTACATGTCGTTGGCCTTTCGCCATTTTGGATAGCGAATGAGACCTCAATATAACCACAATAATCCCCGCTTCTATCGCTTTAGGTAAGTAGGATATTGCACAAAAATTATTGAAACATTCTATCAATGCTTTGCATTGTGAAAGAAAACCCTGTTTCCTCAGTGAATGCAGCTTGTATCCAAGCAGAGTTTCTGTACTGTGTTTGATTCTTGTTTGGTTAGAAGGATTAAAGCCTTGTCTGATGGCTGTTCCTTGCTTAAACGAACTGAAGAACAGCTGATTGACCCATTGTGTTCATGCATTTAATGCAAATGATCAAACTGAAACAATCACAAATGAACTGCATAGTTAAAAACACACTGAATTGCACGCTATTGATGCTAGCGATCCCTCACTACATTTCAATGTACTGCTGCAACCTCGTATAAACATATACATGTACACTATTCAATGCACCACAGACGTTCAGCGGATTATGAGTTAAGAAGTCATAACAAATACATTTATTTATCAATAATTAAGCATGCAACTAAAGGGTTTTGATGAAGTGTCGATTGCAAATTCAGGCAATTTATTTACTTGTGCACCAATGTAACATGGCTATAGCTAGGGTTCAGATTATTAAACTACAATTTCATATACTATACTGCTTGCAGCACTTCATTTTTGTTAGAAACTTCTAGTTTAACAACAGTCTTGTTGCTGGTTGGCTAAATTTTGGGTCAGTTTGCAGTGCTTAGAATAGCCACACCATTGGCCAATGAACAATAGGGTAGCAAACCACAATAATAATTATTATTAAAGAACATGGCTTACCAAACAATACAGCAAACCTAACCAAACAAATTGTATTGAGCTGCAAGCCTAACCAATGAACCACAAATCCCTTTCCAAGCAACTGTGATCCTACCATAGATTTTGATCATGCATTTCTCCTGCACAAGATTAAAAAAAAGAAAGCATGTGAGCTCAACATAATTATTCAGCCAATGAAATATTGCATGTTTTTAGGATGCTCCCCTAGTTTTCAAACCAACAACTAGTTTTGTAGCATCATGCACTTAATGTGCCTGTATATAAGCCCAAGTTTTAAAATCATTAAAATATAATTATTCTACATCAAGTAATGAAATATTAGTAAAATTGAATAGTAAAATAATTATTTCTTGATTTGAGTGTTGCACCTAGCTATGAGTGATGAAGTTTTGTATTTCAAATGTGCTAATGATGTGCTGTCAAACAGGGAATGTACATGTATTGTCATTTCATTTTCCTTGTGAATGAAACTTGTGATTTAGACTAAATTAATAAAGTTTTAGTATTGATCCAAATTTATACCAAAAAGTAAAAGTACAAAAAAAAATTGGCTTATAATGCATATCAGTCTACTCACTAGTTCTTTAATCGAGACTAAATGCAATTTAGACATGGTTAAATACACCAGCGCTTGGTCTTCCTGTGGCATTCTCCGCGGGGCCTGGGCCGGCGTCTCTTTCGGGACTTTGTTTACTGAATTTTGGCGGGTTCTCAGTTGCTCTTCGCATCGGTCGCAAGTGTTGGTCTCACGTTCGCTGTTGCCAGGATTATTAGCGTTCCTCGGTGCTCATCTTAATATTGCTGGCTTCGCTGGATCGCATTTAAATATAGTTTCTTCGTCGGACTCGCGGTATCGTTGGTGGAATGCAGCGATCGAACAACATGTCAGATCCAGAGGCGATCGGAAACACGGCAAGTCCATCAGGTTCGGATGCTGATGTCAATCTCTCTTCCTCGTCGAACTTTCAAAGTCTAGTTTCGGCTTTGATTCAGGCAGGGTTCCGGCCATCAGTACCACCTTCAACGGTCGTGGCCTCTGACAATTCTTCAATGCCAGGGCCTTCGGCGGCCTCAGTTTCGCCGCCTCGAACAGCATCTCCTTCGTTCCCATCCTTCCCGGCTCGTTCAGATACAGCAGGTACGTATTCTTCTGTTTGGTCGGCCCCCTACTTCATGCGTTCTGCTCAGTCGGCTCCTTTCCCGATTCCTTCCATTCCATCTACTTTTGTTCCCGGCCCAGCGCTGCCTGGTTGGTCGTCAATTCCGATGCCGGCAGCTCCGACACCTTCCTCGACTCGCCCATTTCTCGTAGCGGATTCCCTTCCACCAATTCCTCCCAAGCTAGTCAACCTGGCAAATTCTGGGCAGTTCGTGGATTTAACAGAATTCCTGCCAGCCAATCTGTCATCTATCCCTGATCCTTCCAAGCCAGCTACTGTCAGATTGTCAACTTCTAACTCTCTTGCCCCTTACTTAGAGCTGGCACCTACTAGACCTAAACATAAAGCTCTGCTAAACTTCCATGATTGGGTGGAGGCCTTCTGCATGTATGCTGCGGTGTTGCTGGCCTCTTCTCCCCACAGATCGTCCGACCTTTTGGCCTATCTTCTCCTGATTTGCCGGTCTGCCCACAACTACCAAACCCCCCATTGGTTCGCCTACGATCGCAGCTTTCGAGCTCTGGCAGCGAACAAGCCTTCACTTTCTTGGGGGGAACCACATCCCAGTTTGTGGAGCCTCAGCTTCACAAATGCCAACAAGGCTACAGTCTCTTGTCGGAGTTGCCAGGCAATGGACCATTCGACGGAGCTCTGCCCTTGGACCTCCCCAGTTCTATCAGCCAGAGGCGCTCAGCGTTCCACCTTTGAGGCTACCGGTTCCACTACTAGTCTATTCACTTGCCGTTCTTGGAACTCCGGTCAGTGTATTTCGAGTTTTCGGGTTTGCCGTTTCCGCCACGTGTGTAGCACCGAAGGCTGCATAGATATCCACAGAGCCCTTGACTGTCCCTTAGGAGTTTCTCAGTCTCAGGCCCCGACACCGTTACCTCTGAAGCGCCGTTCCGCATCATCCCAGCCCTTTCGGAAGGAGAGGAGGAAGTGAACCCCCTACCTCCTCCTCTACTCCTCATCAAAATCCTGCCTGGCCAATCCTACCTAGTGTCTCGTCAGTAACTCCTCTTCGGCTCTCTCGCTGGATCAATCTTCTCTCATCGCATCCTGACCAACCACTTGCCTCCTTCGTCATTACAGGCATTGCAGAAGGGTTCCACTGCGGCTTCTCTGGTTCGCCTCTTCGCTCTGCACCCCATAATTTGCAGTCAGCCCTTTCTCAGCCAATAGTCATAGACGAGTACCTGGCTAAGGAATGTTCATTGGGTCGAGTGGCCGGCCCGTTTACATCCTCTCCTGTTCCATTCTTCCACTCTAGCAGATTTGGCGTTATTGTTAAGCGGGGCCAACCAGGGAAATGGAGACTGATCCTTGACCTCTCCTTCCCAGAAGGGTCAAGCGTTAACGAAGGAATATCCAAAGAGGACTTCCCCATCCATTTCACAAGCATAGATGAAGCCATTTACCTCATTCTTTCCTGTGGTCGCGGTTCCCTGATGGGCAAATTGGATATCGAAAGTGCCTATCGTATTGTTCCTATTCACCCAGATGATCGTTTCCTCTTGGGTATGGTTTGGAGAGACCAGTTGTACATCGACTTAGCTCTACCTTTCGGCCTTCGATCTGCCCCGTCTATCTTCAACCGCATAGCAGAAGGCTTGCAGTGGATTGCAACTCATCACTTCAAGGTATCGCCATTGATACATTATTTAGATGACTACTTCACACTTGGTCCTCCAAACTCCCTTGTCTGCCAGCAGAACATGGATGCCTTTTCCCGCGCTTGCAACGATCTAGGAGTTCCTCTCGCTATTCACAAATCCGTAGGCCCAGCCCCTCAGCTCTGCTTCTTGGGCATCCTCCTAGATTCTACCCGTTTGGAGGCTCGCCTGCCAGAAGAAAAATTGCTGAAGGTTCGTACAGTCGTTAAGTCTTGGATTTCTCGCCGTTCATGTACTCTCAAGGAACTGCAATCACTCATTGGCTTACTACATCACTGCTGCAAGGTTATCCGCCCTGGTCGCACCTTCCTTCGGAGACTCATAAATCTGACTTGCAAAGTGTCCTCTCCAGCGCATCATATTCGCCTCTCCTCTACAGTTAAGACTGATCTGCTGTGGTGGGATCACTTTCTCTCCGACTGGAATGGCTGTAGTTTCTTTCTAATGCCAAACTGGCTCCCGCCGTCCGATTTCCAGGTTGCCAGTGATGCCTCCGGTACCATAGGTTTTGGTGCCATATACCAAGGACACTGGTTCCAGGGCCTTTGGCCTTCTCAATGTTTGCCTCTTCCTATCGCATTCAAAGAGCTATTCCCAGTGGTAGTGGCCGCCCACATCTGGGGCTCCCAGTGGACTGCAAAACGCATTTTGTTCCAATTGGACAATGAAGCTGTAGTGTATGCCCTGCGCTCCGGTACCTCCCGTTCCCCTTGTGTGATGCACCTATTACGTAGTTTAATTTTGGCTTCCGCCAAACTTTCCTTTATTGTGTCAGCCACACACATTCCAGGTGTTACAAACTCGGTTGCTGATGCCCTCTCTCGTTCTCAGATGCGCAGATTCCGTCAGTTGGCTCCTGCCGCAGATCATTCTCCAGTCTCCATTCCTCAACACCTTTTACTCTCGCTGACAAAGTGGTTCTAACATCGGAGATGTGCTCCCTCTTGCATGCAGGGCTTGCTGCTAACTCCCGGAAATCCTATTCATCAGGTCAAAGACTGTTTCTCTCCTTCTGCAAGCGCTCTAACCTGGTATCCGAAAGCCTACCTGCCTCAGAAGATTGCCTTGTCGCATTTGTTGCCTTCATGGCAGGCAACAATCTCTCTACATCCACCATTAAGGTGTACCTTAGTTCTGTGCGGTCCCTTCATATCGACTTGGGCTTTCCCAATCCATTACAGAACTGTTTACGTCTTCAACGGGTTGTTTGTGGTGCCCGCAGGCGTCAAGGTCGTTCCAAGGACACAAGGCTGCCAATTACTCCAGCTGTCTTGGCGTCCTTACGCTCAGTTCTGGTTCCCAGTTCGCCAGGAGACGTCATGCTTTGGGCTGCTATTTGCCTTGCCTTCTTTGGTTTTCTTCGCTGCAGTGAATTTACCAGCCCCTCTTTAGAAGGCTTTGATCCCACTCTCCATCTTACAGTGGATGACTTGGTTGTAGACTCTCATGCGAAGTCTAGCCTCCTGTTTGTTCGCATCAAGGCTTCTAAATCAGATCCTTTCCGCCAGGGATCTACTATTGTGGTGGGCCGCACATTTACCCAAGTATGCCCCGTGGACGCGTTGTTTGCCTATTTGGCTGTCAGGGGCCCAGCCCCGGGGCCCCTATTCATTCTACAGGACGGTTCTGCTTTGACCAAAGCGAAGTTCAACAGCCTGCTCAGCAAAGCTCTCACAGATGCAAAGGTGATAGGCCACTTCTCATCTCACAGCCTCCGCATCGGAGCCGCCACAGCGGCTTCTCTTGCAGGTTTATCAGAATCTCTGATAAAAACATTGGGGCGGTGGACTAGCGATGCATATCAAACATATATTCGCATTGCTCCTCAGGACCTAGCCGCCGTTGCTCCTCAACTGTTGCAGCCTTGGCTAAAGATTTAACTCCAATAGGAGAAATTGCGGGTTGGGCTGGTTCAAGGTTGTTTGCTACTCTTGACCAGTAATGCTTAGCGTGTGAAGTAAGTGTCAAGTTGTTCAAATGTTGCCGTGCTGCTGTCAACAAAATTTTATGAGTGCTCAAGTGTATACCTTGTTTGGTTTGCTTCTCATCGCCTTGGAATCTCTTGCGTTCTTCTGTGGGTTCCTGGTAATATCGTCTGGAGGTAAGTTTCAAGCGCTGCATGGCTACCTGGTTGCTCCGGTTATGCCTGCTAACTTCGGGGGACTTAGCTCTCAGTGTCGCCCGCGGCCGTTTGGCCCGGGGGGTGCTGGCCAGGGTTCCCCTGGCCAGCTGCCTCGGGGCCTGACCTGAGACTAGCTTCGCCTTGGTTCAAGCTCCTCAAGTTGCTCCCAGTTGCTGGGAATTTAAATAGATCAAGCCAAAACCAGATGGCTCTGGACATTGCTTGCTTGCTTGCTTGCTCGCTTACCTCATCGGGCCTGTCCAGGCTTTGGCATTGCAGGATCCTGAGGTTAGTGTCAGAGTTCGGTCAGTCCTCGCTCGGCTCGACCGCGGTCTCGTTGGGCTGGTTGGTTGCCTAGCAACCAAACTCTCGAGCACTGACCCAACTTACAGCCTGGGCACTGAACCTCCAATACAAATCAACACTATAGGTTATCCATTTCAATAGCAGGGAAATTTAATCGAGACTAAATGCAATTTAGACATGGTTAAATACACCAGCGCTTGGTCTTCCTGTGGCATTCTCCGCGGGGCCTGGGCCGGCATCTCTTTCGGGACTTTGTTTACTGAATTTTGGCGGGTTCTCAGTTGCTCTTCGCATCGGTCGCAAGTGTTGGTCTCACGTTCGCTGTTGCCAGGATTATTAGCGTTCCTCGCGGGTAATTTCCTCTCCCTCCCTCCCCTTTTTTCTTTTCTCATGTCCACTTCGGTGTGACCCAGTGTACTGGGCTGGTTGGTTGCCTAGCAACCAAACTCTCGAGCACTGACCCAACTTACAGCCTGGGCACTGAACCTCCAATACAAATCAACACTATAGGTTATCCATTTCAATAGCAGGGAAATTTAATAGGTTTTGTGAACTGAACCATACTTTGAGATATGGTAATTAGTTAATTAACTAATGAATATTTAATTAATGCTTTTTTAATCAGTGAATTTTAATTATTCATAGACTGTAAGGGTTATTGGCCTGGGGCGAGGGGGTATGGTATTTATTCACTAAGGGAACAGGTAAATCGCACGAGGGTGCAGCCCTAGAGTGGCACTGAAGGTGAATAAATCCCAAACCCCGAGTGTAATGCAGATAAAATACTTATTTTTCACAATGGCAAGGTTTTCTTGTGGTACCCAATAACAATATCTTTTCATAAATCATTAGAATCATTGTTAATTATGTAGTGCATAGTAGCACAACATTACTTCTTATTGGCTTGTCGTTTTTTTGTCTCGATTCTTTCAACCAATGTACAGTATAGCTTGTAGTGTAGTACTGGATAGGACAGATGACTAGAAACCAAGAGAGTGAGGGTTCGAGCTCGATTCCAGCTTGTAACGCATGCTGTTTTTTCCATCTTCTCCTTTCAAGTTACTTCTCTGTAGGTTAAAAGTAAGTCAGTAGATCTAAGTTACTATGAAATGCATGAGGGAATAAAAGTGATAAGGAAGGTCAGTTCAATAAGTGATGGGACAATGGCCAATCACTTTCTCAATTTATGTGCCATAATTTTTTTACTTGCCATTTCACATAAAGAATCAAATTATTTAATTGTATAATAAAAAAATATTTATGAAAAAAGTCTTCTCACAAATGTCCCAAGAGAATTTAGCCAAGCATGATTATTGTGAAACCACTTAATTTGCATACAAATGATCATGGGACAGCTTTCCTCTCATTGGTCAAACTCCTCGACCTCTAGACAAAAGTGTGATACCAATGCACAGGGGTAAAATGAAGGGCTGTGTGTGCAACAAGAGCAGAAGTGATCATGTTCTAAATTTTCCCTTAGAAAACAAATAATTTGAAGGAGAATTTATAATATGACCAGGAGTCACTTTGCACCCTTGTTACACACAGCCCTTCAAAGAGGTTTAAGATTCTTACTCGATATTCTTTGCATTTTTATAAGGTTGAAAACACTATGCTTCTTCACTAAACTGACTTAAATGGAAAAACCTAACAGTTTACGATGGTAATTTTTTTCAATCAACTTTGGGTTTTGCCTGAACTTCTGCCATTAACCTGTGTTTATACGGTATATTAACATGAATTTACTTCCATCACTCATGGTTGTATAAGTGGAAATGTTTAAGCTATTTTTTGATACAATCATGTTTCAGGTGGTTCAAGGAGAAACTAACAAGAATTAAAGCAGAAGATATCCTGAAAAAACAGAATGTGGATGGAGCATTTCTTATAAGAGAGAGTGAAAGCACCCCAGGTAAGCTAATTTAGAGCACTTACATTTGCACCGAACACCAGTATTTTTGGTTGGGAATTCAAATGGAATGGTCCATTCCACTGGAATGTTTTTGGTAAGGAAGGCATTCCTGCAGGTCTCAAAATGGAAACAAAATATGACCTGACATTTCATTTGGCCATTGGCAAGTCACTATTTCAAGCCCTGATTCCTCTATTTCCATTCCATCCAAGATGACTGAAAATTTGCCTCCTGGTTAGCTCAGTGGTTAAGCTCTGGTCTGTCATGCGGGAGGTCATGGGTTCAAACCCCGGCAGTGGACCAACACTCAGGGCCTTAAAATAACTGAGTAGATGGTGCTGCCTTTGTGATCGAACTGCAAATGGCTATATAGACCTTCACGTCTTCTCGGATAAGGATGATAAATCGTAGGCCCTCAGAAACCTCCACAGAAGGGACTTTAAGCCCTATTGAGGTTCGCCATCCACCGGTCCAAGTGGTAAACAGAACAAATCAATTTGTGTAGGTTTCCAGCAGATTTTAATGACTTAAAACTAAATGATATACCGTATTCACTCACGGATAAGCCACACCTTATTACCAGAAATCTTTGTTTAAAATCGGGGGTGCGGTTTATCTGCGAGAACATCTAGATATACTGAACATAAGGTCTGGAAATTTCCAAAAAATAACATTTAAAAGAAATACTAAGCTATACTAATAAAATAATACTACACCAAACCAAAAGAAAGTAAGCACTTGCCATTGCTTTTGAAAGTTTGATGGCTCCTAACAGATCCGTTTAAGTTGTGAATATTTGTTCTCTGCAAGTGATTAAATTCCATGCTAAATGGCACAATGTTTCTTTGCAGCTTTTCACTTTAACAGCAAATTTGTCTAACAGATCTTCCACCTCTCTTTGAGTAACAAGTTTTTCTCCAATAGAGGGCTTCCGGATATCCTTTTAGGTATGATAGCAACAGACAGCTGATGAAAAACAAACTACTCGGCCATGTTGTTTTGACTTTGTTCAGCGAAAACAAAACTTTTAGTGTCCAGTTCTCTCTCTTCCAACAGGTACCTGGTTACTAAGCTATATACTAAGCTATATACGGACCTAGTAAACTTTACTCAACGCTTAACAAAAAACAACGATCGTTTGAAGTAGCCGGCGGTAAGAAGAAAAGTAACCGGCTGTTTATCGCCGGTAGCCGCCTTCTATTGAAACCCCTGTGTTGGTTTGGTTGACATGTAAAATTCGATCTAAAAAGTGACCCGAATGAACAGATCTCGGTAAACAAATACTATGGAAAGATAAATCATATATCTAAGTATGTAGACATGAAGTTTATACTATTTCAGAGCTGAAATTACAGGTACAACTTTGGAGTTTTCTCCAGTTTGAAAGTCCGATGAAGGTTTATACAATGTACATGTACGTTTGATATTCTTCCCCAAAAAAACATTTTTTCCCTGAATCAAGCTTCTAAACTTGGGGTGTGGCTTATCTGCAAGTGCGGCTTATCCGTGCCTGAATACGGTACTTGATTTACCATTCCATTTGGCATTTTTCCAACTGGTTTTTCTGTGCAAATGGTAAGTGCTCTTTGTTTCATAGACAAACCTATTGTTACTGTATTTTGGTTTGGTCCATTGCTCATTAAATACAAACAAATGGTTATGATGTTCAATATGCATGTGAATTTCAAGATTGTGGCTGTACATTTAAACATTACCCATGTAAATTACAGCATGTACAATCATCAACAACTCAAGGGGGAGTGCACAAATGTACATAGTGCGTAGTACATTTTATAATATATATTATGGGATCCTAAGAACGCACGATTTGATTGGATGTTCAGCATGCTTGATTTTCTTATAAATGCACGCTCAAGAGAAAATCAAAACAAAACGTATTGAATATTGTTTTTCGTGAGTTTACATGTATACATAATTATAGATAACAGAGATAATTTCATAGTCTGGAAGACAACATGTCCGACTTTGAGTTGTTAAGGCGTGTTGAAGAAGAGGAAAATATAAGTCGCTTAATCCAAAACTAAAAGAAAACAATTGCCAAGAGAATTAGCATTGACTTTGTACTCTAAACTAGACTAAAGCGACCATGATTAAAATGGGATGCAAAAACATTTGAAGTTGAGAAAAGCAATGTCCACATTCTAATACAGTGTTACTCATTGAGAGGTCGATATAAAAAATGATTGAATTTAAGAAAAATGTTTTGTTTTTTTACAGCCTGGTCTATTAAACGAGTGGAAAGTGACAACACAACAAAAGACATGACTCACCAATAACTCAACAATAACTTTAATATGCCCGTTTTATGCTAAAACCTAAACAGTGAATGGAGAAGAATACAGTGGGGTTTCTCTGGTTTCATGTAGAAATTCGTTTGAGATGTTCCTGAATGTTCCTGAATGAAAAACCGGGCAATACAACTTGCAAAGAAGCCAGCACTGGCAGAATTTCAGAAGAGTAGATTATCATTCATGTGTATATAGCGGCTATGCTAACGAAGAGAGCCTCAAAAGCTACGCAACACGGCCATCAGAGCAGCAGTTGCAACACTGTTCCTTGGGATAAATAAAATATCCTTCAGACCACAGAATCAGTAATCAGTGTCAACTATGCAGTTGTTGTAGAAAATAGTCGGCAATCCTCAACTCACGTGTCCAACTCTACTGTTGCTAAATTGCTAACTCTTTCTCTGTGAATTTTTTTTCCATCAGGCATTTTCAATGCCTTACACTATCACAATGTGCAGATTAACCTCTCCTGTCCTGACCAGAAATTGTAAAAAGAAAGCACTTTGTTTCCAGTATTGACCAGATGACAATTTTATTACAACCCAGTTCATTTGCCGGCTCTTGCAATTGTTTCTGTCTTTCACTTTTATCGATTGACATGTTCTATTCTTAGCAGGTTACTTCATCCAATAAGAAACCAGCTTTCAGATCGACAATATCAAGCTGTCACAATTGAACCAATCAGTGACAAAAAATGTTGTAAACAAGTCAAGTACATTAAAATGTGGTTTTCGCTGTTGTCAGTTTGCTTTTAGATTTTTACGTGAATTCTTAGGATGATAGCTTAATTTCCTTTGTCTGCATTGAAGTTTGTTATAAAACAAATAAAAGATGGTTCTCCTTGTTAAAAGAAAATAATGCTCTTTCGAGGTCTTGAAAAGCTGCTAAATGCACTCTCGTTCCGTTCGTGCATCCACAGTTTTTTAAGACCTCGAGTGTGCATTATTTTGTTATAACAAGGAGAACCATCTTTTATTTGTTAAAGGTAAGTAGGATATTGCACAAAAAGTTATTGAAACATTCTATCAAAACATTAGGAAGCTGGGCTGCTGTTTACTGCTTTGGGTTGTGAAAGAAAACTGTTTCCTCAGTGAATGCGGCTTGTATCCAAGTAGAGTTCCTGTGTTTGATTCTTTCCTCACCAGAGTAACAGACAATACAATGAGATGTTGGCCCGGTGTCTGACCGCTGTTCCTTGCTTTAACGAACTGAAGAACAGCTGCTTGACCCATTGTGTTCACGCATTTAATGCAAATGATCAAACTGAAATAATCGCAAATGAACTGGGTTGTCATATGGATCCGTCGTACTCAGTGGCCTAACGATACTAGACACAGTTGTGACTGTTGATCTTCACACGCTGTGACGTCCTCTGTACATATATGACAACACAGAAACAGGAAAATATAATCTATTTGTTTTATATAACAATCGACAAGCTTTTTTAATGAGAGAAACACTGAAAAAAATAAACTGAATGCATACTTTCGACGATAGTGATCCCTCACTACATTTCAATGTACTGCTGCAACTTCGTATAAACATACTGTACATGTATACATGTATATACAAATAACAATGTATTTATACAAATAGAGTGAATTACAAATCCCTACTTGTACACATATATTTTCAGTGTTTTACATCTACCCATGTATAGTTTCATAATTGTATACAGGGGCAGATCTAGGATTTATTTATTGAGGGGGGGGGGGGGGGCTAGCTGGAAACATAGCATCATTTTGAATACATTTTTGGGGGGGATGTAATAAATATTCTCCATGGCTTAATAATTTATGAAGGTCAGAATAATACAACTATTACATAAATACAGTTCCATAAAAATGAAACTGATTCAAACAAAATGGTAAATAAGTATGAATAACGTAAGAAAGTAAAGTAAATATTGTATGAGTTATTATTTGGGAAACTTTCCAATAACTAGATTTAATACAATCTTAATTAAATGCTAAAAATGATTTTGTTTTCTGTTTTGTAGGAGAGTTTTCACTTTCTGCCAAGTAAGTATATCTAATTATTATGATATGAACTCAGAAAACATCATGATTTAATAATTGAAGGACTGTAATGCAACACTTGGGGCATACGTGACTCCTGATCACATTCTAAATTCTCCTTCAAATTCTTTGTTTTCTAAGGGAGGAATTAGAAACAGATCAGTAGTCACTTACGCCCTTGTTGTACACAGCACTTCAATTATTTAGAGCAAGCAATATACATGTTTATAAAATAACCCAGAGGAAACTCGTGCGCTGATTGGCTGAAAGCCGTGTTTATATGAGAGTCCATAGACATGGAAATTCGCTGGCACGCGATTGTGAATGAACTGATCAAAATGGCAAACGACAAGGAAGAATGTTTTCACCAAACGTTGACTTTCAATAATATGATTGTAATCAGCAAAACCAACATAAAATTATATATTTAACAAAAATACAGCCAACCGACGAAGTTATCAAATTTGCTAACCATCCCGGCCAAGATATTTTTATTTGTGGTCCAACAAACAAAAGTCGAAACCACTTTTCGTTTAACTTATTTCGTACGGTAAAACTAAAACACACAAACGGCTAACACGTCTAGTTTTTAAACAACCTCCTTATAGACGAATAGAGCAAGGAATGGAGCTAGAGACTAGAGTAGACGAGAGGGAAAAGCAAGGCAACACTCTTTCAATTTTTTTTCTCTGTCTTTTCTTATCCCAAACTAAAACTAAAACTGGACATATACGTATTTGTCAGCGACGAAGTCACGAAATAATAAGCCTTCATATAAGGCCAATTGTTATCATTCACCCTGTTTGGTCTTAGATAATTCAGATAAGGTTTTTAGCTTTCTCCTTGCCATTTTATGAACAACTACATGAATTTTGCAAACTCATGTGCGACAGTTGTGAAGTTGATATTTTGTTGATTTTTTCACAGAACAAAATGAGTTTTTCCCTCTTACCTTGCCCTCTTACCTCATCTCATTGGAAGGAAAGTTCCAACAGCTAGATCTTTCCATTGAGTTTGGTGAAAATAAAAGTTCATTCAACTAAAACCTGCTTCAAAGTTCAACAGGGGAATCATGTTTCCTCATGTACATTCAGCGACAAAAACACCCAGTTCAAGGCCTCCACTCCTTGAATGCCTTTCGCCTTAAATTTTCGGGAAAGCATGTCTTGAATTCCGAGTTAGTCTTTTCGGGGACTGTTGAAGCAGATGTTTTTAAAATAAAGCCACACACTGACAGAGCCAGAGGATCCACAGAGGATTCCTTCGTTTTTTTGTATCGGGGGATTTCCCGCGCTGTGCAAACTCACCGTCGGTCGATTTCTGACGACTGTTACGGTTAGGAGAATTGATCTTCTGATCGTGCGTGCGTACAATTTTCTCTCGTGTTTTTCCTGTTCGTTATTTTATAAAAGCAATATAACACGCTTTTCATGTCTTTGTTCTCTTATATAAACACTTGGGACATGTTGGGAGAACGCAGAAAAACTTGAAAATCACTCAGCTAAGGGCTCGTGATTATCAAGTTTTTCTGCGTTCTCCCAACATATCCCGCATGTTTTTATAAGAGAACAAAGACATAGAAAGCATGTTACATTGCTTAAATATGAACCATAATGCATTATAATCTATTTGTCTATCACTAATTGCTGACCTAGGTGCTGAGAAATACCTACAATGTAGTATAGGACTTAAAAGCAAATTAATTCAAAGCGATAACACAAAAGTGATGATAGTTTTTTTGATGGTAGAAAATATACAGGTCAAATGCACTGGGAAATAGTATGTCCTGGTTCACTGACAAAAGATACAATTATAGAGCTACATTTTGAAATCCATTGACATAAGAAAATATGTACACCAAAATGTGCTATGATGGATGCTCTGGGAAAAAAACATGCAGTAAGTGAACTCAGATCTAGAGATCTCTGAGCTCCTATTGGTTCAGGGTTCCCAATTCCCAATGAATATTTTAATAAATTATCAGTCTTTACTCAGATTTTTGTGTATTGTATGAAATTATTCTAACCAGTGGGAGCCAACTTCTCCCCATATTTTCCTTCATTATTTTCCTTTCTTTTAACTTCCATTTTTATATTTAATAATAATAATAGTAATAGTAATAGTAATAGTAATTAGTAATAATAATAGTAATAATAATAATAGTACTAATAATAGTAATAATAGTAATAATAATAGTAATAGTAATAGTAATAATAATAATAGTAATAATAGTAATAATAATAGTAATAATAATAATAGTAATAATAATAATAATAATAATAGTAATAGTAATAATAATAGTAATAATAATAATAATAGTAGTAATAATAATAATAATAATAGCAATAGCAATAGTAATACATGTAGCAATAGTAATAGTAATAATAATACATGTAGCAACAGCAATAGCAATAGCAATAATAATAGCAATTATTATAGCAATAGCAATAGTAATACATGTAGCAATAGTAATAGCAATAGTAATAGCAATAGTAATACATGTAGCAATAGTAATAGCAATAGTAATACATGTAGCAATAGTAATAGCAATAGTAATACATGTAGCAATAGTAATACATGTAGCAATAGTAATAGCAATAGTAATACATGTACAATGTAGCAATAGCAACAGCAATAGTAACACATGTAGCAATAGCAACAGCAATAGTAATACATGTAGCAATAGCAACAGCAATAGCACTTAAAGTGCCACTAACCCCTTTTGCAATTTTTATACACAAATCTTTGAAAGGTTTTAAGTACTTCTGTGAAGAAAATTTTGGCTTACAGAGAATACTCTATGTTGTATGCGTGTTTGAAATGGTGAAAATTCGACCTTTCCAGACCCATGACCGCGTAAGAAAAAGATTGGGTCGATTCTTGATCTTACGTTATCTAATTCATTCGACTCTGCAATAATTTAAATAAATATTTAGCATTTTGTCTAAAATCACTGTTTTCTTTACTAACAACTCACAGACTGTGTATATTCTCTAGAAATCGATGTTGCTGTGATAGAAAGGTGCCATGGAGAATAATGCATTAATGAGGTGACGTAAGATCAAGAATCGACCCAGGCTTTTTCTTACGCAGTCATGGGTCAGGAAAGGTCATTTTTTTACCATTTCAAACACGCGTAGAACATAGAGTATTCTCTGTAAGCCAAAAATTTCTTCGCAGCAGTACTCAAAACCTTTCAAAAAATTTAATGTATAAAAATTGCAAAAGGGGTTAGTGGCACTTTAATTATACACAGTACGGTTAACTCAAGCATAAGCTGATGCGGCCATGTTTAAACAGAATAGGATTCCCAGTCAACGAGGAGACAAATCGACTGGTTATTTACAAATGTGGTCGAACACATGAGGAATATTCACAGTAATATCCATACCAGGTGTTGCATGTTTCAGCATCATAATTTTATGACACTGTAGGAGCAACAATGTCATTTCTCTTTGGATGAGTTACAAGCGTAGCAAAGTGCACAAAGGAAAAGAGAAATTAGTTCCTAATCGAAAGGAAACACTGTCTATTGTTTGTGCTGTCAAGTGCCAACCAATCAGATTTTGCTAGATTAATAGTTGAATACCGGTAAGTAATGAGCATGTTGTTTATATGGGAATGTGTTAGGATTATTCAGTTATCATGGTCCTAATCTGACTCAAATATAATGTCTAATTTTAGGTAAGCTGGATGTAAAGTAAATAAAGTAGACTGGGGCTAGCTGATTTGAACCATTCCACCGCATATGTGCTTGTGTGTTGATCTTAAGATTAGGAAGTATTATTATCTTCTTAATCAAAATTACAAAAAGAAATAGACTCTTACATTGCAGAGCTTGAAATTAAAATCAAGTTATTGTCCCAATTACCACTAGTTATGTCTCTGTAATACCGGTAGGTACGTCTTGTTTAGTCTCTAAACACGTACAATCCAGTGGCCATATGACAAAATGCTGTGCCTGCAATATACTTTAAAAAGAAACTGCTTTGAAATGGTGTCTTGAGTGAAGGTTTGTGTCACTTGCTTAAAGGGATATGAAAAGGGGAAAGTGAAGGTAAATGGTGCATGAATTTGCTGAAAAAATGTAAAATCTCAATGAAGCACAACACACAAGACTGTTGGACATTATTTTTGTTCATTTATTTATTCATTTATTTGGGTGAAAATTATTATAGTTGCCAAATTTGCAGCTGCCAGAAAAGTTTTAGTCACTGTATTGGTTGCAATTTTGAGTCCTGTATTGCACATGTACATGAATAAATGGTCAAATTGTAAATTAAATTGTTAATCTTAGATTTCAAGGCAGCGTGCAGCATTTCAAGGTACTTAGGGATGGATCTGGCAAGTATTTCTTGTGGGTTGTGAAGTTTAACTCTCTCAATGAGTTAGTGGAATACCACCGTACATCGTCAGTTAGCAGATCACAGCAAATATTTCTAAGGGATGCACAAATACAACAAGAGGTAAGTCTTATAATCAACTGTTTAAATATTTTCAAGATTTTGGTGTTTTTTACATGAATGTAACCATTGTTTTGGGATAATTCTTCACATAACTTTGGTGTAGTACTATGGCTTCCTAATTTCTCTCTCTCTCTTGTTTATTTCTCTTCCTCTCTCTCTTTCTTTCTCTTCTGTATTTTGCTGGCCATTTTTTCGCCTACCAAATGAAACTTCATGCGACCCAGTTCAAAGACTAAATATTTTTTGAGCATTCCTAAGCATTGCTTTATAATTAACAATAATATTATTCCCACAAGTGAAGGTGGTGGATATTTACCGAGCTGTGAACAGTCTGCTATAGTCTCCATCAACACTGAAGGGAATAATATTATTGTTTTACTCTTAATACTGCACAAGTGAAATTAAGCCAGCATCAAATCAGTTTAAAAAATTCAAAAAGCCATTTTAAAACAAGTGATTCTTCGTACGTGAGACCAAAAATAGTGACTAGTGCTGGATAATCTGAGTTTGATCGAGTAGCCTGAGACAGAGTGCTTGAAAAGCAATATTGACTTGTGTTGTATAATTCTGTAAAAATGTATATAATAATCAATGGTTTTTATTAGTTAAATGCATTTACAGTTGTACCATGGAAGCACTGCCAGTAATCCATATTACTGTATTTTATCACATATAAGCTGCACGTTTTTGACTTTCAGATTTTGAAACTACCAAAAAATTGCTGCAAAGTTTGGGGTGTGGTTTATATGTGAGCATGGTTCTTCCAGCACAGGCATAGTAGGGGGAGAACAAATTTCAAATCCAGGCAGTAAGTAAAAAACAAATAATTGTACAAAACTTGTAGCTGGCATGGTCAAGTAGAGTACATGGAGGAAATCGCTTGTGCTTTGGGAGAACTCTGTGTGAGTGTTTTCAGAAAACTTTTTTTGCAATGACCATAAACAAAGCCATATGAACAATAGAAATGGCACATTATTCACAGAACACTAGTGTCAGCAAGATTTCTACTCAAGCTCTCCTCCTTCGCTTTCCAAAGAAAGCTAGCTGTCCATTTGCTTGTCATCTTCTCAGTGCTAACTTGAATGGTTCCTTATTAAGGGTTGTTAAGTAATGATTTGTGTAAGAAGTACGGCACCAATCGGCATTCAGATGGAGCAAGGTGTTAATTTTGTATTGTGAAAATTCTTGATCTCATTGGTTGAAACCAATTTTTCATCCAATTTTTCAAATTTATAAACTACAATTTGCAGTGCGGTTCCAAATGTCGTTTTTCAAGCAAATTGTATGTTCGGAACCTTATCAATTGTGCCTGTTTTGTAGCCATTGTTTTTGGCTGTTCCTGTTGGTTGGAAGAGAATTTGTTCATAAAAATAAAATAAACTACCGGTAAGGCTTTTTGCTACTTTTATTTGAGAATATTCATAAGTTTTCATAGTCTAAACACAGACAAATCCCATGTGAGGGAGGCTCAATGGTGCAAAACAATGGGTTTTATCATACATGTACTTCTTACATGGATCATCACTTAAATCCCGTAATTGGTCTTGGAAACCTTCAAATTTCACTCTTGTCAAGTTCTTGTTCAACTTTGGAGATCCTGCTCAATCGGATGTTCAAGAACGTTCAAGGTTTTTCCTTAAACCTCGTTGGAAAAAATGGGCTTCTGTTTATCAGGCTGAAGTTAGGGGTGCAGCTTACATGTGAGGTGTGGCTTGTATGTGATAAAATATCTATATATATAGATTTCGCCTGATAATAGAATGGCTATGTGCAACAAGGGTGTAAGTGACTCCTGATCACATTCTAAAGTCTCCTTCAAATTCTTTGTTTTATAAGGGAGAATTTAGAACGTGATCAGGAGTTTCGTTTGCCCTTGTTGCATACAGCCCTTAATTTATTAGAATAGTGTTAATTTGTGATTGAAGTTTTACTAAGATTTGGTTCTCTTGGTTCTCTTAAGCCTTTTTTGTTTGCATGGAAACTGAAATAATACAATTAATATGAACAAATGCATTTAGGGGTGAACCATCACAAAGGTGAAGGGGGTGTGGCAAACCCCTCCCTCTCCTCCCCCTCAACAGAAAAAAAAATTGGGCAAGGCAAAATAGCTGGAAAGAAATTTCAAATTTAGTTTTGTGTAAATCCAAGGTGACACATTCAGTATCCCATTCAAGAACATCAATATGGACCTCAACACGCATTTAAGATGTTGTATCTTTATCAACAATCAATTAGCTTGTACTTGCTAATACTATTGATTATGTGATGTTTTTGTTGTTTAAATGGGTTTATTTTTATATGGTCACTGCAAAAAAAGTATTTTTGGGACACACCCCCAACTACATGTTGTTAGATTCAAAATCGTATGTGCATATTATTGTATCTCGTTTTCGGCACATATACAAAAGTCATTATTGTTGCAAAATGGTAGGTAAGACAGACATAATGGCTGAAATGCACTAAAGTTGTGCCAGAAAATGCACTTCCAAGAACCTAAAATTCAAAATTTTTCTGGGGAAGCTTGAACAAATCCCCTTGTCTTCAAGGCCACAGACATTATCCACTTGTTTCCAGTTCTTAGTCGTCTGTTCAAATAAATACTAGAAACCTTGGAGAACTATTCAGTGAGCAGTGTCTGCCTAAATTAATATGAGGAATCTCTTGAGTAAATGCTGCACAAAAAAATATTGCACTAGAGATGGGCAAAAAGAAATTACTGTGCCATAAAAATTAATGATCTCTCTCCGTCCATGCCTTAGTTCAACTACTTCTGCTTTCCATTTATCTTTGAAAGAACAAAGAAGTTGGAATGGGGGGATTTCATAAGATGGGTTGATATCCCTAGTGTTCTTGTGCCGGTTGAGGGCAAAATCCTTGGGACACCACTACTACTCAGTGACCTACGAAATTAATATGTAGCAATTATTTCCAAAATGCCCTCATAAATATAATTAAAGCTGGTCTTTCTTTTTGTTCTATACAGCTTGTCGTGGTAGCTAGATTTGACTTTGTGGCACAAGAGAGCGGCGAGTTGAACTTCAGAAAGGGAAACCATATTACTGTCCTGGACAAGGAGGATGACAACTGGTGGAAAGGGATGGTTCAAGGTACAAATGAAGAAGGCCTCTTTCCTTCCAATTATGTGGAGCCACTTTCTACCTAGACATCATAAACTGCACCACTGAACCATTGTATCCAGAATCTCGTCAAAAACCTCTGGAAGGTCTTTGTTGTTTGTTAATCAGAAAGATTACAGATAATCCTTAGTTAGTCGATTATTGGTTGCCTGATGGTGATCGGGAGGAGTATGTGTAGATTAGTGGGACTTGCTCTAAATGCCAGTCTCTGTCTTACCACAGGAAGCCAAGCACTACATGTATTTATGGTTGAATTTTTAAATGTAGATTTTTGATAAAAATACTTTAATAAAATAACTGAAACATTTATATGGTGTCTCTCTTTCGTGTCTGGGCAATTTCAGCAAATTTGATAGATGTTTGACTTCCCAGCTCTCCATTTTTCTTATGAGAGTAGAAAAGGGGGTCAAAAATAACTCGCAGACAAGTGTTGCCAAAACAATAGTTTAAAGACACCATGTAAGTTTCATTTATTTTCTTAAAGTATTTTTTTCAGAAATCTACATTTAAACTCCAGCTACAAATAGAGCTTGTGCTTCCTGTGGATTTGCATAAATAAGATTCATGTAAAAAAGATGCTGCCTACAAAGATGTTAATTTCTTTGACATGATTGATGTATTTTAGGGCACATTTTTGTGACTTGTACTGGCTATTTGAAATCAGACATCCAAATCTCCAAATCCTAATGTAAACAACATCAGGCCTGGAAATATAAACATTTTAGTCACCGACTAACAAATAAAATCTAATTGCCAGCAAAGCAAAAATTACGGTAGTATCAGAGTTGGCTAATAAATTGGTAAATTTTAGTTGCCAAACAAATAGTTAGTTGCATTATGGTTACCATACATGTCCATCACAATTTTGCACCCTGATTACATTGTTTCTTTGGGGAATTCCTTTTTTGGAATATCTGGAACATGTCCCAAATATGTGCCCTTAATCTTATTAATTATATTTAAAGTTTATTTGATGTGTTATAATTGTATTCCTGTTTCTCAGATTAATTTTTGTACAAACTTATACTCAAACAAACAAACAAACTTCAATATTATTATATTTCAAAAGGTGATTCGGAAGCCATAATTTTAAAGCTTTTGTTGCAGACATAATCTTGATTTTTAAATTAAGTGTCAGAAGTACAAACGTACATCTCTTTGTGGTGGGTCTTATACAATGTACATGGATCCATTGCATTACATTATGACCCTAATTAGGTGTGTAATTTAAGTGTACCGGTATTTGTACTAAACATTTCCTTTCCGTTCCTTTACTTTAAATAATGTTTCATAGAACTGTAAGTTGCACCATATCAAAATAGATTTACATTTAAGTAATGCTCTGGCTAAAAACGAATAGCATGAACGGCAAAGGAATGTAAAAGGTGCTAATTTTCTATTCTTCTTTCTCGTAATTTCAATGGTTGACACAAACTCGAGTTCTTCGCAAAGATTTAACAAATTCAGCCAAAGATAGGAAATCGATAACTCATTTGGAATGTTGCGAAGACTCGCTAACTCAGCATTTCTCGCCATGTTTGTTTTGAATTTCCACAGGTTAAATCTAACGGCTTGTAGGACAGTAACTAAGGGGGTGGCCTAATTCTGCAGCCGTTGGGATTATGAATATTGCATGAGTGGAAAATAAATATCACAAGTCCTGAAATTGTAAATTTATGTGCAATAATCTTAGTGCACTATGAAGGTTGTTTAGGCATCAGCTGGGAATAATTAAATTAAATTAAATGGGAAGCTTTATCATAGCTGCCCCCTACTACTATAAACACATTTTCACACTCAGATGAAGTCCACTTTAAACAGGAAGTTCCGGAATAAAAAGACCATGGCCAGGCCACTAACACCTTCAGTTGTCACTCAGCCTTTGTCGAGTGAACATCTCTGCGATGATCTCATATATCTATGTAATGCTTAAACAGGAAGTTCTGGTATAAAAGGGACATGGGCAGGCCACTGACACCTTCAGTTGTCACTCAGCCTTTGTGGAGTGAACATCTCTGTGATGATCTCATATATCTATGTAATGCTTAAACAGGAAGTTCTGGTATAAAAGGGACATGGCCAGGCCACTGACACCTTCAGTTGTCACTCAGCCTTTGTTGAGTGAACATCTCTGTGATGATCTCATATATCTATGTAATGCTTAAACAGGAAGTTCCTGTATAAAAGGGATATGGCCAGGACACCGACACCTTCAGTTGTCACTCAGCCTTTGTTGAGTGAACATCTCTGTGATGATCTCATATATCTATGTAATGCTTAAACAGGAAGTTCCTGTATAAAAGGGACATGGCCAGGACACCGACACCTTCAGTTGTCACTCAGCCTTTGTTGAGTGAACATCTCTGTGATGATCTCATATATCTATGTAATGCTTAAACAGGAAGTTCCTGTATAAAAGGGTCATGGCCAGGCCACTGACACATTCAGTTGTCACTCAGCCTTTGTTGAGTGAACATCTCTGTGATGATCTCATATATCTATGTAATGCTTAAACAGGAAGTTCTGGTATAAAAGGGCTATGGCCAGGCCACTGACACCTTCAGTTGAACTTCTTGTCAAAGGGTGTAAAACTTTGTGCTGTAGCTCACGATTAGACGAGTTTTTCATTGCAGTCCTGAAAAAGTAGTTATTCAGGTTAAAAACTGCTTTGTAAAACCTGTGAAGGATTTACATACTGTAACACTTGTTCTCAATGAATTTAAAATTAACTTTAAATGCCTATGAACAATAAAATTTTATTTTAGATATCAATTCTGAATCAAGTGAATAGTAGAATGGTAAAATATATTTTGCTTTGAATGCTGTGCTGCTGAGTTAAGGAGGTTTTAATATCCAAAATGCTAATTACATGACGTCAGGGGAAGTATCTGCAATCACTTCTTAGTGGTTGTGAATGGGCGTTTCTACTGATATAGGAAAACAAATTTCTAACATTTTATTTCAACCATGGGTATAACACTGATAATTTGAAAAAAATGTTTAATTGTAAGAAATAATTTTGTATAATAATTGATGCCTCCCCTGACGTCATGTAATTAGCATTTTGGATATTAATACCTCCTTCATAGGCACTTTAACAGCCAAACCTTCAACACTAGTAACCAACTCATTAATAATTCATAACGCCAAAACAAAGGAAATGACCGACCGATAAGTGATTTTTAAATCCGATACAGATTTCGTCCTGATTTCACTTTGGCTTCGATTTTCCCGGACAAAATAAGTCTTATCGCCAAAATAACTGAAAACATGACTACTGGTCCAGGAAGATTACAGTGTAACTGCTGAAACCGGGGCTACATAGACCACTAGAACCAATCACATTGTAGAACGAAAACAGCATTCCAACTTTTGGCCATTTGAGCCAATCAGTGTCGATTACAAGATTTCAACTTGCTCGAGCTTAGATCCCGTAAAAGGCAAATTTGGTGACTAGTTCTGAAGTCGAAGTTGTTTGAATGAAGAAAATCGCATGGATATGCTAGGATTTGTAAGTTGGAATAGTTTATTTTCGTTTTGTAGTGTGTTTTGTTCTCGTGGTCTAAGTGGCTCTGGTTACAGTAGTCGCTGTATTTAAAATCAGAAGATGCCAGTGCTGGGGAGAATTTGCCGCTCGATTCAGCGAGAAAAACACGGCGCAAAGCGGATACGTCCATAAGTCGAAGCACGAGCCAGTATGCAAAGCAATCCTTTACCTTAATTTCATAACTTCTGTGGAATAATGATCTCATGAAATTTGTCGGCGGTTTTTGCTTTAAAATTTGCAAATTTAATACCATTTTTTTTCCTATTTTGTTTTCATTGACGATATTAAACTTGTACTGGAAACAGACACTGGATCCGTTAAAGTGCATATGAGCCAAATTTTTTAATCATTAAAATCGATTCTCCATCAAGTAAATAGTTGAACTTTTATTATATTTTTAATTCGAGTGGCGTCAGTTATAGATGTTTCTATTTCCAATATGCTAATTATGTGACGACGTGTGACAAGGGCACCCAACGAAGTTTTCGGTTAAAAAGCTGTTCGGGAGAGTAAGTTAGCCTAAAACTTTCGGATTTGAAAAAAATGTCCCTAGAAAATTGTTTTCTGAAATACTGGCTAGAAAATTTGTTTTCAATCCCTAGAAAATTATAGAAGAAAAGGGAGACTAAAAGGTTTCCCCTAAAATATTCGTACGTCCCAATTCGTCTGATAAATAGAGTCAGAACAACACATTTTCCTTCACTAAAATTGCCTAAAGGAAAAAAGAAACCCTAAAAAATTCATACCTCCACAAAACTTTGCAACATGAAGTTACTTGGGCTAGAAAATTCTTGTTTCTGTACTAGACTACTAACAAATTCGTAGGCCTGGAATATTTTGCCATAGTATTTTCGGTTGACGCGATTTCCACCTAGAAAACCCGAACAGCTAATAGCTTTCTAGAATACGTCAAAAGACAGTAGGCGCCTTAAAATGGCTAGATAAGCTGCAGGCAACTGGTTTCAAACGAATTTCAAAAAGTACTCGTTGGGTGCCCTTGATGTGAGGCCAACAAAAGGTCACTTCTTTCTCCTTGTGAATGAAACTATTTCTGATTTATACAAAATATTTGGTAAAATCACTGAATAAGGCCCAAATATTACATGGGCCTTTAGAAAAATATGTATATTTCTGCCAGCACACTTTTGCATAATAAATGAGTCCTCACATGTCGTCACATACTTAGCATATCGGAAATAGAAACCTCTATAACTCATAGACACAGCACTCAAATTAAGAAATATTTTACAATTCAACTATTTGCTTGATGGAGAATCGATTTTAATGATAACATATTTGGGCTCATATGCACTTTAATGATTAATCTTTAAGTGCCACTACGACGAACATTTACTTTTTCTATTTGCTGCTTTTTCAGTGTCAATGGTTAGAAAATCCAAATTAGAAAAAAATGTCCCAAATTATTCAGTGGAAGTGACGTCATACGCGCAACACGACACTGAACCACGTCGCACGAAAAAGTATGCATAAAAAGTAGCCAACCTCGAAGATAAATATAATTTTCTTCTTGTGTACGTGGAAACGTTTTTAGAACTAAGAAATATGCCTCCAAGGTGTGTTGTGAAGTCGGCGAGCGTTGAATGCATGACGTCACTTAAAAGTTGTGTAAAGCTGAACAAAGGGAACGGCCTCCAGTAATGGCGGACGTTTAGATTCAATACTCAGAGTTAAAAAAAAAAAACATTAATTCGTAGTGGCACTTTAACGAACATGAATATAGTTAGAATATACACAAGTATGGTTGTGAAATATCTAATATTAGTAATTAGTATGTCAAATAAATAAATGCTCTATTTGCCTTAACGTGTAGATTGTCTTAAACCAATATTAAAACTTGACAGTTTTGAATCCTTTCACAGCGGGAGGGTTGCGTGATTGCTCGCGCACGCTCCTACACTTCAGTTTCCCTCTTTTTCAAAGTTTTACTTTTCTAGTTTGTTGTCGTAAAAAAAATTATGAACGTTTATCCCGAATAAAGAAAAAAATGTATGACAGATCAGTATAATCAGGAAGAGGAGGACTGCAGATCACTTCATTTGAACCAATACTGACGTTAGCTAAAGAATTTCCAGTTTTGGAATGCCATCGAATCCCACTCTTCAGCTAAATATTCAGTGTGCCTTGTCACAAATGAGTATACCTCACGGCCATCTTGTTTTACTAATTCACCAGCGCAAAATGAGCCATCAATGGCGTATGAATCCTAGACTCTAATCACCAGCCGTGCCGGAGAAAGGCGGAAATCGAGCCTATGTGAAACCCGGTAATTTGTTTTCATGTACACAGCCTGGCTCTAGGGGGAGGGAATAGAAAAGGTTTACAGGAAAGCGTTTTTGTGCCCCTGTTTACAAGCTATTTCCAAAGATCATAGAAAAAACTTAACTTATCTGTGTCAAGGTCACTCCATAGATACGTGCGCATCTGGGATATCACGCGTGCATTTTTCGTCGAGCTTGCGCAGTAAGAAACAACAGGGTCTGGGTACGAGATTGCCGCGCGCGCTGCTACAGCCGCTCAAACGTCACTATAAGAGTGTTGTACGTCATCAAGTAATGATTTTTTTCAAAAGAGCCACACCATGACTCGCATATCAAATGTCATAATTTTGTTCACCTTACTGGCGCTGGCATTTGATGGATGCCTTTCGACCACACGAAGCTCGAGCAGAGATAGAATACTTGGACGACAGGTGAAGTGAACTAGTCTTATTTTGCTTTGAGTGGTTTATGATTGAGTGTAGTGAAACCAAACCAAAGTAACTACAGAACCAATCACAAGGGCAAGTAAAAACGCAATGAGCCAATCACGAACTGAAGTAATTCATGATTGGTTTTACTTGAACCAATCACGAGGAAAAGTAAATGCAATCATGGATAGAGCAGTTTTCAGTTGAGTGTAGTAAAACCAAACGCAAACTACCCACAGCCAGCCAATCATAGGAGCGAGAAATCACAAGTAACTCATGCATGGCTTCCCTGTGAGCCAATGACAAACCAAAGCAAAACCAAAACCAATTTGCATTTGGTTTTACTTTGGATTCTGTTTGGTTGGTTTACTTTCTCAGCCAATAGGAGAGCTTAGTAAACGCAAAACCAAAACGCTTCCGACACTCGATTGAAATCCGCTCTAACTCAAAACAATGTTCAGTGGCTGATGATTACAAAACGTTTTTCAGAGCCAACAGAAAAGCTAATCAAACGCAAAACCAAAGCAATCATAATACTTTCGGCGCTCAATCGAAAACCACTACCAGAAAAAACATTAGTTTGCTTGAAGACAATTCTATATATGAACTTTAATACACAACTATAATCCAAAACAACTGAATTTAATTCATAGTTTTGAAAGTGTTACAACGCTTCCAATTCTGTCTCCATCGTCCTTGGCTATTCTAGCGATCATGTTATATCAGTGTAATATTTAGTTATGTATTTAAAATCCTTATAAATTTGAAGTGAATCCCCCTATAATGGCTTCTAGGGCGCTTTAGGGGATTTTCCCTTCTCGGCTTTATTTAAACTATTGTTGTATTTTATTGAATGCCGAGTAAATGCTAAGCCGGGATTAAACATAAACATACGTACTACGTAATTAAGGACTCTGTCAACCATTTGCGAGAGCGGGCGTAGCCATCGGTAGCCTGATTGCAGGCTCTGGTTGATTTGCAGTTAGGAACCCCAAATCAACCAAAGCCTGCAAGCAGGCTATATAGCTATTGTTACGTACCTTCTGGTAATACTAAAAACAATCCCAATTTCTTATCCTTACCGACAGAGTCTTTAAAGGGCTGTGCCACGGTGGCGGTAAGTCACGCTGTGTCACGGTGAGTCACGATGAGTTACGCTGTGTCACGGTGGGTCACGCTGTGTCATGGTGAGAGAGACCTTGATGTCTGCTGTCCGGGCTGGACACATTAATTTTGAGCGATTTTCATATGAACTAACGAACCTCGCGCACATGTGATATTAACATCAAAGCTGTAAATATGCAAAAATGACGAACAAACTGTGCATAGGCATAGTCTTCAAAGAACATTTTGCACATTACCAGCCACCGGTCGGACGTTGACTCTATACGTGCGCAACACCATGACTTAACTAACCTGTGTACAGCCGTCCGTCTCCCCTCAAAACTCGGGAAGGGACGTCTGTGCTACACTGTCGTTAATCGTGTTCCGGCATAATTTTGCATAAACTACATCTCGATTTCCATTGGCCGAGAAACACTAGACGGTACACATTGTAGATTTCAGATTGTTCATTTCCTATTGTTTAACGGCAATGCAAGAGACAAAGAGGGAGGACGCGCTGGGAAGCGGGGGAAATAAAATAAATTCCCTTCTTCGATAGCCATGATACACAGACCTCCGTAATCCCTTCAAAGGAAGGGGTTTGGAGATCTTTCTTTCCTCGAGGGAGTTGAAGATTGGATGAATTCGTGAATTTGAGAACCACGTGAACTTCAGGCTCGTAGCAACTCGCCTGACCACAGGCTTCCCAGACTCGACGTATATTTCCCGCTTATTAGTCTGTTGGGTTACCTGTGGTTTATCGATTACTTTCATAACGATCTCAGAAGAGTTTATAGAATTGCTCCGTGTGAATTCTCTTTTCCGATTCCTACGAAATAAAACTTCAATAATAAAAGATTGATACTTAATGAAGTTGTGTGAGTGGTTTTTTGGCGATTTTGGGCCTTCTAAAGCAATTTATTAGAATACAAAATGTTGACCGTTGGCCGCAGCTCTAAAAAAAATTACAAGGTAGGAAACTCGACCTCGCCAAAGCACAGACTTACCTTAAAGATCACCCAAAAATCGGCACTTTTTTTCCTCGCTCGCTATTCAGCTTTCGGCACAGGAGGGAATAGTTATCAAGCAACATCTGACCCGAGATTTAGGAAAATCCATCAAACTTATCACCGCCAAACGGCCTCCTCAAGACCCCAAAAGCGCGACCTTCCAATGATCTGTAAGAACCAGACCGACCAAAGAGGTCGAAAATTTTCCCGCCCCTACCCAAAACGATGCAAATCGCCTTTTTTCATGGGGGCCCCCACAGCGTGAAATTATACTTCCGCTCGAGGAACGGAAACAAATATATCGCCAATCAGAGGTCCATTACTAGGCTTTTAACGAAACTGGCGGTTACCGACTAATTTTAAATTTGGAACTAGCGAAAATTTCTCACGTGGAACTGTCATAACACTCGGTGAAGACCCAGCTCACTATCTTGGTCCTCTGACTGGCGATATATTTGTTTCCGTTCTTCGAGCGGAAGTATAATTTCACGCTTGAGTGTCCCCCATGAAAAAAGGCAATTTGCATCGTTTCAGATGTTGCTTGATAACCATTCCCTCCTCATGTACCGAAAGCTGAATATCGAGCGAGGAAAAAAAGTGCCGACTTTTGGGTGATCTTTGAGGTAAGTCTGTGCTTTGCGAGGTCGAGTCCGCCGTAATTTTTTTTGAGCCGCGGCCAACGGTCAAAATTTTGAATCCTAATAATTGCTTTAGAAGGTCCAAAATCGCCAGAAAAACACTCACACAACTTCATTAAATATCAATCTTTTATTATTGAAGATTTATTTCGTAGAAATCGGAAAAGAGAATTCACACGGAGCAGTCATATAAACTCTTCTGTGATCGTTATGAAAGTAATCGATAAACCACAGGTAACCCAACAGACTAATAAGCGGGAAATATACGACGAGTCTGGGAAGCCTGTGGCCTGACCGCCAAGGCTATTGATATTGCTTCTGGTTGATCGTCTCCCACAGCCATTCGCTTTGCAAAAAGAGCTCTTGAACATGGACTTTCTTTTCGTTTTGAAGAACTAGACGATATCTGAAGAAGAATTTCGTTTGTTCCCTGCAAATTCTTTCAAACTTCCTAGGCACTTTCTGCATATATGTTGAGGCCGACTTTTCACTTGAAATTCGAGAGAAATAATTTCTTCCCAGACTTGAAATGCAGCAGTTCCATGAACGATATTCTTATCATTTTTTTCTCGACATTAACCGAGCACAGGACACAAAATGACATAGAGTGAATCGAGCTCGGGTTTTCCCGCGGAGCCAGAACTAAGGTCAACATAACCGCTAAGCCAATCAGCACCCGCTATGAGGCACCAGCCAATCAGCGACTGGTTACAACATTCCTGTAACTATCCACGTGACCTAGAACACGATTAACTCATCCGTAGTACAGACCTCCTTTTCATTCCTTTGAAGGGTTACGGAGGTCTGTGTACAGGCTATGACATAACCCCTTTAATGAAATACGCAATTGCTGGTTTGCAACCAATCCCCAGAGATTCAAATGACAAAGACGTGGCAGCCATGTTGGAGGACATAACAAGAGAAGCTAACGAGACTCTTTTGTGAACGTTCACCAACATAATAATAAAATAATAAATAATAAACTTTATTTAAGTGTCGATTAAAATCTAGCTGACAAAGGTCTAACTGATTGGGGATACTATTTACAAAGAATAATAAATAATACATTGCCCAATCTAATATGGATTAAAATATTAAAAAGATATAAAATAAATATGTAAAAATAGAATAAAGGATTAGAAACATATATATGTACTATATACTCTCATTGCCGATAAAATTGTTAAAAATATATATAGTCTTTAAAAAAAAAAAATTTGAAGGAGAATTTAGAATCTGATCAGGAGTCATTTACGCCCTTGTTGCACACAACCCTTCAATGATAAAAATAATAATAATTAGTGCATAGTTGTACTTGTCTGTTAACATGGCGGCGATGACGTAATGTGTAACCCAAGAATTGCTTGTATGTCAAGGGCGTGAATTGAAGATAACCGTGCATATTTCCCTTTAACCCGTCACCCAGAGACGAACTGTATCGGAGATGATCAGGAGCTGCAAGCACTGGAAGAGAGCATCGACAGACGAACCGACTGTTGCTGATGTCATTGTTAGATTGCACAACAGCGTGAGTTTGTATCGATGTTAGTGTTTTATTAAAAAAAGATCATAGCACCTAAGTGAATTGCAATCATTTTTACAATATAATACAAAGATAGAAAAAAATTACAGGGTATAGTGATACTTTGTATTGATAAACATTACAATTGTTATGCTAATATGCCAACCATGATTTCAAAAGGCCGCTTTGTGTCAGGAACCAATGGATCTCTGGTTGGCACATTAATTATGACGTGCAGTAAGGAACGCTATATGAGAACTGAGCTACATGCAGTAAAATAGAAAAAAAATACTTACAAGGGTAAAGTTAATAAAACTACGTGTATCTTCTTATAATTAATAATATAAACATCTAAACACTGTGTATATACCAACCTAATAGTCTGAGAAACACTGGAAAGCTAAGAGATACAAAATTCACATATAACATACTATGGATGTTGGCGCACATTGCCGGGAAAAAAACTACGTTTATAGTGCTCGGCATTGCACCTAAAAAGCGAAGGGCGGAGCAAACGGCCGTGGGCGCTAGCCCTTGTCGGCGGTATAAGATAGTTCAGTCGTGAATTGGGCTGCATGGGATCTTATTAAATAGCTTGCCGCACAAATGATCCCGTCTTGGCGGTGACAGCCAGAGATGTGCCTCGGGATAAAGCAAACCCGGGTACAGAATGCGGAGGGCACGCTTCTGGATGAACTCGATTTTGTCCGAAAGGTAGGCAGGAAGGGTGGTATCCACACCGGACAACAATACTCCAGCAAAGAATGAACAAGTGCAAAATATATCCTGAACAAATAAAGTAAGTGAAAGTAAAGCAACTTTATTTAACGTCGGTAACTCGTGACAGTCTAGTGAGACTGATAAACTTTTTTGCTCTGACGAAGGGCTAGCGCTCGAAACGTCAGCTGCTACTCGCTTTCCACGGTGGTTAGCATACCTCAATCGAATTTAGTTGATTACATACCATTGATAAACTTGAGGCCGACGGGAGACCTACGATGTATCGTCCTTATCCGAGAAGACGTGAAGGTCTAACCATTTGCAGTTGTTTTACAAAGGCAGCACCTTCTACTCTACTGAGTGTTGGTCCGGCAGGGGTTTGAACCCGCGACCTCCTGCGCAACAGACCGGAGCTTATCCACTGAGCTAACCGGGGGGCGGCAAATGTGGGGGAGGAACTCTACCCCGCTTAAAGTCGACAACTAGTTCAGCTAGTTCAAAAAGGTTGTCAGGTCACAAGCAACAAACTAGGACCGCAAACGATGTCGGTATTTTGTGCTTCTTGACGAATTTATTCAGATGTGCATGTGGTTATGGAAATTTACCAAGATGGCCGTCGCGGAGTGGAAGATAGTGAACTTATGTTTGCGGCTATACCATGAAATATTAATTCGAAAATAATTGTATTCATAAGAACTTCGCTTGCAATTGTTGCCTGCTGCTTTTTTTGTTTGAAATAGTGTGTTAGTCACAAAACTGGACTGGCTCATATCTTTATTTATACAGTAAATAGTGTGAAACGCGCTCTCTAATTGATCTATTAAGCCTGGCTCACACTAGCGACGCAAGCATAAGCACACTCGACATACGCAGACGCAGCAATGTACTGATCATTAGCGATACTTGTTCTTATCTACACCTGTGAATAGAACAAGTACTACGGCACTGTGTCTGTGTATGTTGCTTGCGCTTATGCTTGTGTTGCTAGTGTAGCAAGGACTAAACGCACGCGACATACGCAGATGCAGTAATGTACTGATCATTAGCGGCGCTTGTTCTTATCTACACCTGTGAATAGAACATTCAAGTACTACGGCACTGTGTCTGTGTATGTTGCTTGCGCTTATGCTTGTGTTGCTAGTGTGGCAAGGACTAAACGCACGCGACATACGCAGATGTATTAGAGGTATTAGAGTACAGATGCACAGATGACGCCACAAGGTTATACGTCTGCTCTATTTTGTTGGGAAAGTTCGCTAATTATTGTATTTTGCTGTGCGTCTGTCCTCTCATAGGTACACAGGTGCGTGACAGCACAACGTGACGAGAACATCAGTCACGCTACTCGACTGCATCTCGTGGCGTATTTCTTTGTTCTCGTCACGTTGTAACGTCATCTGTGTATCTATAAGAGGACAGCTGCACGTGTGCGTTAAGTTTCCCTTTGTTCGTAGAATCAGTTTTGTTACATGCGCAACAAACTGCGTATTGGTCTTTAAGAAGTCCATACAATAGTTCTCCTGGATTTTATGGAGTGTGCAAAACAGGCGAACGTTGAAATGGTTTGAGAGAGTAACATTGTAATATTCAATATACAATATAAAATCCTACGTTGTGTCAGCTTTGCCGTAGTCCTTGGACTTCGTATTCATTTTCATTTTGGCTGATTAGATCTGACTTAGATCCAACGTAGCAACCAGCAGGATTTTCGTCCACGGTTCTTTGCAATTTTCAAGTTTAACATTGTTAAACATTTTTTATGTAGCAGTTATACACATGTACACTGACAAACCAGTGGTCCTTTTTTTCTTACTTTTTAGGCCTCGAGTCTAAAGAAAATGTCGGCTGCTCTCAGTTGCCCAACAATGAGGAAACTTAGAGAACCAAAGCTACAATACAAAGTAACTGCCGTAAGTTGAACCAAAGCTACATTACAAAGTAACTGCCGTAAGTTGAACCAAAGCTACATTACAAAGTAACTGCCGTAAGTTGAACCAAAGCTACATTACAAAGTAACTGCCGTAAGTTGAACCAAAGCTACATTACAAAGTAACTGCCGTAAGTTGAACCAAAGCTACAATACAAAGTAACTGCCGTGAGTTGAACCAAAGCCACAATACAAATAAAGTAACTGCCGTAAGTTGAACCAAAGCTACAATACAAAGTAACTAACCAAAGCTACAATACAAAGTAACTTCCGTACGGTTGAACCAAAGCTACAATACAAAGTAACTGCCGTAAGTTGACCCAGAGTTACAATACAAAGTAACTGCCGTAAGTTGAACTAATTTAAAAGTAACATTACAAAGTAACTGCCATAAGTTGACATTGATATCTTCTTGTCCTTGCATTAAATGCCACTACCATTACAAATATAGGTTTTTAGGTCATAATTTCAAAGAAAACATAGCTCCAAATCCCAGATTTCCAAGTTATTGTGAAAGCGAACCCGGATTTTCTCCCTGTTTAATTATTATGAATCGTCTATAAACCGGTATATGACATTTCCCCCCGAAAAACCAGGACCGGAAATCGAAATTAGATTCAAAATCGGACCCAGTACCCCCGCACACATATATTACGTCAAAAACAAAATGTTTGAATATATCGTATTTCCTCGATTAGCGCCCTCGGCGTTTAAAAAAAATTGCGGCCAAGGGGGCGCTTAATCGAGGGGAGCGCTTATTTAGTTATACGTATAGGGACATGCCGTAACTTTTCAATAAAACACAAGTAATGTAATCTGTTAATCTTTTAAAACTCCGTACGGTAGCGGGAAGGGGGGGGGGGGGGGGGGGGGAGGGGGTGGGGGCGTGCTAAATCGAAGGGGTGCTTAAACATCCTGCAAGACCAATTTAATTTACAACATTGTATACGGTTCTAAAAACGTAACATAAAAGTTGCCAGTAAGAATGTTCTGTGTAGTATATTTTGAAATAGCTAGGTGTATATTTCAATCAGATACGTTTCACTTCCCAGGGGGGCACAAAAGTGGTTCTTTTTTCCATTGCTGTTTCGTTTGCTCAATTCCACTATGACACGAGCGTGCGCGAACACAGCTGTTTGCTGTCCACGTGGACCGAGGACCGCAATAGTTACGTCACCTGCAAGATCGCAGTGTCTGTCTGGCCAAACGGCTTGTTCTACTACAAGTGTAAAGACTGTAAGTAAGTGAGATGTGAATCTTTAAAGTGGTAGATAAAATATGAGCAGACGATCTTTATGGCTTCGGCGAGCCATCGTAAGCGGATCATGAAGATCGGACGCGAATATTTTATCGTGCTTGTGAAATGAAACAATAATTGGAATGCGCATTATTGTTATGTGATTCTGTGTTATTCTAATTATGGAACTTGAAATGACCATGTATGCCCCAAAGGAGTTACAGATCTTTATCAAAAGTTATGCATACTTATTAGCTGAGTACGAAAACTTTATCAAAAGTTTATTTACTCATTAATAATTTTATTGGGATTTACAGTACTGTGCATGTGATATGAATACTGAGCTGGGGTTGGTTTTCACCCTCATTAATTATTCATGAATTTTACAAACATATTAAATACTTGTACAATCACTCATTTTTGTAAACTTCCCGGCAGCACTTGCGCCACAATAGCAGTTCGTATGACAAAAATAACCTTGTGACGCGCATTTGAATATACCCATATGGAATTTGCGCTTTATAAATGAATACCTTTTTTTGCTTTATACAACTCTTAGACGCAATCGGGCAACTGTCGATGACAGATCACGAGTATTCCCATGGCACAGAAATCAAACTACATAACAATGGAGAGGTAAGTCTCCATCAAGTCTACAGAGCAGAGAGAGCACGAAACTCAACAACAAAAGAGCACGGTAGCCGTACCGCCCGTGTCTGTAACGTGTAGTACTGTGCCCGGCTGCTGTGCAATATTCTTCTTATTCACGTGACGTCATCGCCACCATCTTAGTTGACGTTAAAAGATTACTCGTTTCTCTTGTTAGATCAACCGATATGTTAGTTTGAATCTCTGGGGATTGATTAAAACCCAAGAAGGGTAAAAACCAGTCTAACATCCAGACTCTTCCTAACGTCTTGCTGCATATACTAACGAAGCAAAATGCTTGGTAGGGTAATTTAATATGATCAAGAGAATGAAACTATCTGGGAACAAAATAATATACCATATACAGGACATGATACGTAGGAATACTGTGGGCTGGATATAGGTAAAACAGAAGTCAACTCGGTAAAATGGGATATCGTCTAGCGACAACAATGCACCATATAGAGCGGACATGTCCGTAGCCTTACCGTAACCGTACTGTAATTTACTGTACCGTAACTCTGTAATTTGATTGGATCAGTAGGACAAAAACAATAGGGAAACCATTTCAACGTCAAAACATGCCGTAAAGTAACCGTGCCGCAAGTCATTGCCGTAACTTGCCCACTGATACGAAATCCGAAGAGGGATCTGGCTACGAAATTTAGTAAAAACACGCATGCGCAGTTAGTTAAAGAATGGATACCCTGGTACAGGACTTGGAGGGAGAAGCTTTCCAATCAACGACAGAAATACATTTGTACTAGGAATTGGCAAGGGCAGAACAAAATTTCCATCATTCCTTAAAGCTTCTTTATAGCCGTTACTGCCTGATACATTTTGCGTTCTCCCAAGGAACATCTTGGTCACAACGAGGCAGTTACCGATAGAAGATGATTCCAAAACTCTTAAACGTTTGCCTGGTTATTGTCGTTTGGTTCGCTTGTAGGCCTATGGAACGAAATCCTAATATTTTTTTATCGCTCATTGTCAGTTTATTGTCTTTTCAGAAATCCCTATTCATTGTGAATTCTACATGTGAGCCCGCAATCTTGACGCTGACCCATATTAA
This sequence comes from Actinernus sp. WN-2022, assembly GCA_030867875.1. Classification (NCBI taxonomy): domain Eukaryota; kingdom Metazoa; phylum Cnidaria; class Anthozoa; order Actiniaria; family Actinernidae; genus Actinernus; species Actinernus sp. WN-2022. The sequence goes on along the minus strand of JAOWCC010001634.1, from coordinate 74,148,633 downwards.
CAAGTACAAAAGACTTGAGAAGGGGGAGGACTGGACCCTAGAGTTCCCTGCCTCCTGGTAACTGAATAAGAACATATTTAAATTAATGTCGATACTTTGAAACATGTAAATTTTGTATGTGTTTTACCTTAGCGGTTCTTCTGGGTAGATTTTCGCTCATTCGTTTCAGATTGGGCTACCTGTGGTTTTGATCGCACGCCCGGCAGGTAGACCAATCCGAAAACAAATGAGTGGAAAAAACACACAGAATAGCTAGCAGGCTAATATGCCCTTTGCAGCTAACAAATCATTTATTTAAAGGCCTTTCCCATGGGGATCACGAGCTCAATTCATTCGTTAATGAAGTATTATATCGGCACTTCACTGTTAGCTGCAAAGGGTCTATTTACCTGTTTTGGCCGACTATCTCTCTTAACTAGCGTTCTGCCCAGATTCTAAATTTAACAAATCGCACACATTTTGCCATTGTCTGTACTCGTATTGATCATAGAAATGACGCCATAAAATGTTCAAAACTCAAGTGGAACAACGAGCGTAGCGAGAGAAAGCTTTCTTAATAGACAAATGGCAATTTGGTTCACCGATTAACTTCTGTAATTGATGGCATGCATGTGAAATCCTTTAAAAAAAAATTCTGGTTCAGAAAAGTTATTGTTATATAATTCAAAACTTCTGAGCTCTGAGAGAACTAGTCTAGTCACAAAGTCTGACTACAACTACAAATTCGCCGAAACTTTCTATTCTCCACTCAAGAGAAAACTCTCATTTTGCCAAATGGCACACTACAAAGAAGTTTGACTCACCGATTGACTTCTCCTAGTAATAAAATGCTTGTGAAATCCTCACTTTCTTGTTTTTGGAAGCGAAGTTAACATCCATTTGAATTCACAAACCTCGCCGTGAAAGCACTTTGCAAAGCTACCACGCGGCTTGCGAGTGACGTCATTTTCATTGTATGTACTTATTTTGCATATAGCGGAGAGCCAATCAGAACGCGAGAAAATTGGATGTTGTTGTAAAAATAGGAAATTCATAATTGACGCAAAGCATCATGGGATTGAAATGCGGACAAATATTCCAGAACCCAACTCAAGATTATGTGTAGCTATGAAGAAAGCAGGTGCTACGAAGCACTGTTTTGGGTGTATTTGGCGATCAAATTCACGATATACTGATAAATTACCGCCAGGAACCTTCGGGTCAACCTTGATTTTAAGAGCAATACATCCTTTCACCCGATCAACGCAACCAATTCTTGTCTTTTTCCACTTTTTTTCTCCCCGTGGCACTCTAACCAACGTTTCAGCTCCAAAACATTACATTCACCAGGTGGTTTGGTTAATTTGGCACCTGGAACGTACCTCATCTTCTGTGAGTAAAACTCTAAAATTATCCATACCGCACGCAGGAACAACTATGTCCGAGGCAGCCATTTTAAAATATTTGTCCGCATTTCGATCCCACAATGCAATGTTGTCATTATGCTAATATTTTATGACGTCAACTGGGGAGAACGCTATTGACGGCGCCGTAAATAACCACATTCCTTTGCGGCACTATTGTATTTAGTGATCAAATATACTATTTACTATAATATCATCATAAAGAATTTCTCGCTTAATGTACTGAGATATCATTTTCATATTGAGGCAGTTGTTACATTCTAATGATGGACAAGCTCGAAAGCAGTGTGACTAAGTATTATCTCTTTATACTGAAGTTTTTTTTTTTTTTTTTCTTGGTTCGAATTTTTCTCTACAATATTTTACCTCCAATATCAACCCTCACACATTTATCTTCTAAATCTAATCTAAACACATAACTTGAGAAGATGCTGTAAAAAATGAAATCGTGAAACCACAATTATATACAATGCTCGCAGTCGCCGAGTGGAATCTGGATAAGAAATCGTGCATGGCATGGACAGTAACTCATACTCGATACTATAAGCTATGTTTAATTATTTCATTCATTTGAATCATCAGAGCACTTTTCATATATTTTACGGTTTTCAGCGACGGCAGAATGGGCGTAAATTACAAGGGTGAATGTAAAGTGAAGGTATTCCACATCTGTCTGAAGACGACAACCTTTATCAAAGAGATCAAGTTCCATTTTGAAGATGGTACGTGAAACAAGTAGCTAAATGTTAAATTAATGATAGTTTCACAAGATAATCCCAGTGATAGAGAGATCAAGCAATTAACATTGATCGGTGAGTTGACACACGACAGGCCGGAGAAGAATCGAATAATATTATACATCGTGCGGAGGTTGTGACGTAACTGATTAAAGCATGCGATAATGCAATGAAGTGCATGCTGTAACGTAATTAAAGTATGCGGTATCGCAATGAGGCGCTGGTTGTGACGTAATTGAAATATGCGGTGACGCATTGCCACGCAGGTTGTGACGTAATTAAAGTATACGGTGACGCAATGAGGCGCAGGTTGTGATGTAATTAGTATTGTAGTATTAGGATTAGTACGGATTTAATTTGAGTGGGAAAATACGGCAAGATTGGATTAGAAGAACGGACACAATGAGACCATATCAATGTCAAGGTATTCCGTACCATGACCGTAATATATGTCATTACCGTAATGTTCCCTTTCATACGAAATCCGCTCTATAACGGCCGTATTATATAGAACTTCACGAACGTCGTGGTATCCGGGCACAATGAAAGACATTCCTGCTTGCTGCGCGTCAAAGGAGCTGTACACGCCTTTATGTTCGGGGCCGGAACACAATTGTTTTCAGTGATTTTTATATAAACTGGCGACCCCAGCACACGTGTGGGATAGGTGAAATCAAAGTAAATGTGCAAAAATTACTAACAAACTGTGCGTAGTCTTCAAGGAAAATATTGCACATCCTTTCAATCAAGCGTTAAGGGAGGGTACTTTAACTGCTTGAAGCCAATTATCAGCCACCAATAGAACATTGATTCCAGACATGCGCAAAATTATGACACAGCGCCTTTAAGTCATCGACGACAACTACTGAAGCGCTTTGATGTTTACGAAGCACTTGAATATCATCGCCGTTCAAATCTTTGTAGAGGATTTATTTTCATAAAATTACTAAAACTTCTCAACGTGTTGGACGCAGGTGAAATAGAAGAGTGTGAACATCGCAAATCTGAGTACACAGCGTACACACCTCACTGGCTGCCTGCTATGCTGGGGATGAACGATCTGACAACTGCTATACTGGTACCTGTCGTCTTCTTCTTGATCGTCGCTAATGCCGCAACTTTGACTATGAAGGTACGCGCTAATATCACAAAGTAATTCTGGAGCTACATGAATTAATATGAAGCACTTGATCTAGGACTAGTCGTGCGTGCTTTATGCATGGGATCCTCAATTACTAGACATAAATGATTACAGTGAACTGAGAAACATGAAGAGTTCTTATTTCTGCGGGATGACTGGTCTGCATCTCTCGGGCGACATCCCCTTTATGCATCCGACTTTATTGTTCTTCATTTCAATTTAGCGAGAATATCATGGTACTGTGTAGGTACGTCGGATTTAAGGCTAGAGCAGATTTCGTATGAGTGGGGCAAACTACAGCACTAATTACAGCACGGTTACCTTACGGCATGCCGTGACGTTGAAATGGTTTCCCATTGTTTTTGTCCTGCTGATCCAATCAAATCACAGAGTTACAGTACAGCACGGTTACAAACATGTCGTAGTTTGTCCCAATCATACGAAATCTGTTCTACTGATGCCTTAAAAAACAAGCTATATACGTCAGTATGTTTTAAGTATAAGTTCACTAGCGTATTTTCTCCAATTGTAAGTCAGGCGGAATTCCAAATTATCTTCTAATTTCCTTTCAGTTTTTTCTGACCGCTCTCAGCCATGGCGTTGCAGCGGCCAATAGAGAATTCCATCACCGGTTTCACAATATATTCCAAGCCCGCTTGGTGAAATACAAAGATTCCATATCAGATGCTTTGTATGGAACACAAAGCGCTGATTAACAGGAGGGTAAGTCTATGTCTGTTTTTGAACAGACACCTTTGCTTTTGATTTTCAGGGGTTACTAGTCTAAAAGAATTAAACACTTACATACATACCTCGTTTATTTATTTATCCACGTAACGCCTAGGAGTGAAAAGACTCGTTAAAACACGCACGTGCCTACTCAGCTTTTCGAGAACGTTTTATCCAATAAATAAAATCGATGTAAAAGAACTGCCTACATCTAGAAACGAATTCTGTAAGATCAAGAGTAAAAACGTCGGGCGGAGAATGCAACGTTGGAGTTCGGTTTATTTCTCGCTACTTATCTTGAGAAGTTTTTTTATCACTGCTCAGCAGTAAATGTTGTAAGCAAGGAACTTTTATTAGACAGGGTACAGGGGCGTAGCCAGGGGAGGGTTCCAGGGGTTCTGAAACCCCCCCTGTAAGATGATGGATCGCCAGACTCGGAAACCCCCCCCCCCCCTCCCCCTCGCGGAACTCCTGGCTATACCTCTGGGGTAGTCCATTCATCTACAAGGCTGGTGGGGAGCACAAATTCTCCCGTATGAGCCTCCATCGAGGGTTCGTTCGCAGCTCGTCCGTGAGAATACGAATATTGCCTATTGGCTGGTACTTCCTCCAGAAGTGTTACTCTGCGTTTGCGAGCGAGCACCTCGCTGTAGCTCTGCCACTGACCACTATCAAAAGATCTATCTCCTTGCAGCTGAAATCTTTTCTGAACTCCAACATAGCTGGATAATAGTCCAGTTTCGTATTCGAAAATTACCGCTGAATGCAATGACTACAGACGCATGTACGCAGGGTTAGCCTCATTCTCAAGTTAAACATTCATAAATACCAGCGAGAACGTGTCGCTATTCACAACACTGCGTATTGTTGTAGTTTCGCGTTTTGCACCTTCTCGCTGGTATTTATGAAGTTTAACTTCCGAATGAGGCTAACCCTGCGTACATGCGTCTGTAGTCATTGCATTCAGCGGTAATTTTCGAATGCGAAACTGGATTATTACGAGCAGCGCATAGATTGCGCTTGTTTTAAGGTTCATAAAAAACAGTTTTCCTTTTGGCATTACTTTTAAAACTACGTAATTTACTGCACGCGTTCTTAGAAATTGGCAATAAATATATGTTCTCAAATACTAAAATACACTAAGAAACTTCAAATACTACCCCCTCTCTTTCCTAAGAGACATTACTGAGACAACAACACTGCAAATATGAATACACGATGCTTACCGAGAGCTTCACTGTCATTAAACAATATAATGTTCACTTTCAGGTTTAAAATCGCGTCAGTTACTGCTGTTGATTAAGAGTGTGACAAGACCTGTCAAGAATACTTTACTTAATCTATATAGTAAACTGGTATCTTAAATATTCCAAATTAAGAAATAACTGTCAGATATCATTTTACCATTGTCTGTGTAACTTTTATATATAATAAATTTTAACAATATATCAAATCTATTCTGTTATGTGAATTCCAATCCGCTTCAGACCAGGATCCCATAACCAGGAGCGTCCATCCCGCATACTGGGCCCTGATAACCAGGAGCGTCCATCCCGCATACTGGGCCAATGTCACAGCGTTTTCACAAGTTATATTATTTTCAGAACGATTTCCGGCTATTCTCAGGTTGCAATCATTCCTAAGGGAATAAAATCACAAAGCGTAGCAGCCATGTTGGTTGGTATAACAAAAGCAGCTAATCAGGCATCTTTTGTTCCGCCACTTTTGTAACCCACCAATTGGCGGGAAAATACTCTAAGAACAGCCGTGACATCAATATAGGAAATATGGACGCTCCTAGGGATGGGCTCCTGAACGTTCAGACTACATATCTCATTTGCAATAAAATATAATTCTTCTTGTTATATTAGTGGCTTTGCGTTATTCTTGGAATTGATTTACGGGTTTATTGCAATCACTCTATTGTTCAATATTGTTCATTGTTCAAGCTGATCAATTTTTTGGAATCCGTACTGTGGGCAAGTTTTATTTTGGGTTTCCTGTGGTCGGCGCGGTCAAGGTGATAGGGACTGGGACCAACGTAAGCACACCACAGGTAACCCAGAATCAGACTTTCGTCAAAAATACACCCAGAAGAGCCCCTAGCATACTACTGTCTGTAATTCTGCACTCAACACAATTCAACACAATTCCCCACCCACAATTTTTTCTTTCGTTCTGGCGGACGAAGGGCTAACGCTCGAAACGTCAGCTGTTACTCGCTATTTATGAGTTACTTGTGATTACTCGCTCCTGTGATTGGCTGGCTGTGGGTAATTTGCGTTTGGTTTTACTACACTCAACTGAAAACCGCTCTAGCCATCACTTAACTTCAGTTAATTTTTCCTGACCAAACTGATATGAAGAAATCAGATATGGAAATAGTTAGTGACTTCTTCCCTGACATCTCCCTGACCTGTAACAACCCTGTACCTGTCTGATGTTGTAACAAATCAGACATTTCAAAGTTACGCTTCTACTAAGTCATTCCTCTTCACAAGCTCCCTTTTAAGATGACCATTGCGCACGCGCAAATTGCAAACCTATTTTGTTCTTACAAGGATCATGCGTCATCTTCCGTACGTTCTTGTCGCCGAATAAAACAATATCCTCTAGATGTCAGTTTGAGTATTTAGCCTGAGACTCCATGTATAGAGACATTTCTCATTTCCTAACTCTTAGGTACTCCAACCTTCCACGGGAAGCTTTGTCCATAACTGTCTTTGTCCATAACTGTCCCATCATCTGAAGAATGTCTTGCACTGTCTTATTCCTATTGCTCCTTATATAATCAATGTTATTAAACTCCGCAACATGTCCAACACACATTCGAATATAATACAGAAACAGTTCTATGGTCCATGCTGGGTTCACGTCGATAGCATGTGTCTCGATGACGTCACCAAAGAGCATGACGGGAACAGTTGGTCCCGTAATCTCAAACACTTCGATATAGCATCCCGAGTGAAACCCGAGGGATCGGAGAGACTTACCATAAATACTCATGTCGTTATAAAGCTGCTTGATTGGAGCCGTTGTCATGCCCTTATCCGTTACCGGAAAATTGCGTTTTTGGTTTGCAACAAGATCTCTCGCCAACTCCACGTCTGTACTGCTTTCTATTGCTTTGCTTGTTTGAAAGAAAGACTTCTCCTGAACAGGGAGGTAAACCGTTAGAAAACTCCAGGGCTTTAGGCGAAATGCTCTGCGTATGGCGATATCAAGGTAGCGAAAGGGTAGACTAAGGTTCATAGGCATTTCTTTGATCTCTATTCCTGAAACGGAGACCACGACCATCTGTATGGTATAAGACAAAATATTAGAGTGGATTTCGTATGAGTGGGCAAGTTACGGCATGACTTACGGCACGGTTACTGTACGACATACCGTGACATTGAAATATCTTATTGTTTTTTTCTTTCTCATCCAATCAAAAATATAGAGTTACGGTACGGTTACGGTAAGGCTACGGAAAGTACTATTCTTGTTTCCGTTTTCTTGCACCTAATTGCACCAGCAACTATGATTGGTCCAAAACATGAAAGCCTTTGTTTTAATAAGAGAACTGATTTTGTATTTATAAAATACCATGATCACGACGGTTCCCTCTTGCATACTTTTCTAATTTTTCCTCACTGACATGCAAGCCGGGAAAATTAGAAGGGCATGCACGCTGATAAGGGAACATTGGACTGTCCCTTGGCACACCGGGTTATGGCGTAATGCCTGTTAATCCTGTACCCTACTTATTTTATTGCTCAAGAAAGTTCTCTTCATTTCTCAAACCCGCTTCTTCCATGTGGGACACTTAAAACCATAAACGTGACGTAATTAAATTCCATGCATGCGCTTTGAATATTTAGTCAACCACACAATTACATTTTATTTTAGTGTTATTCTTCTCAAAAACAACCTGACGATTCGCAGGAACCATTAATATTCGTCCCAAAAAAAAAAACGAATTCACCAGACTTTCAGCTTCAACAAGTCAACCACAATCCATTTGGGTGTGGAAATGTCGCTTGTCGTTTGCCGTTTGTCCGGACAACTTCTTTTGAAATAGCTGTATATTAATTGCTCATGGGTGCATGACAATAGAGAGTTACAATACTCACCTCTTTTCTAGAAATCTCGTAATTTCTCGGCCCAAGTTTTGTCAGCATGAATATGTTGTTTCGCCTCTTCGCTTGCACAATACTTTTAAGGGTGAGAACACAGTCGATGACGTCATCCTTGCCTATCACATCTCTGTCTTTGAGTGACATAAAATGTCTGTACAAGTTGAGCCTCGTATTGGAGGCGAGGCCAAGGACGTGCCGTACAAGCCATACGAATTCGCTAATTACCATGCCACTTCGCGCGATTAAAGACGTACTGCTGTAGTTCTTAAAATCTGCCGGCCAGAGGTTCAATTGAACGTTTATCTGCGATTCGTTACAAAAGTGATCACGGAATTCCATGGGCAGACATTCCACTGATGACCGACGCATATGTTTGATCCATACTACCGCTGACCGAAGGCACAGTATTGTAAGCGGAGCAGGCTGTGAATTTCTAGAAGGACGAAACAAATATATTGAATCTTAAGCATTTTATCTTGACAAATCTAGCATTCTAGTACTCTAAATTACTCAGGGATGGACCATTGTATTGTTATTAGGAGGAAATAAAGAATGAAGAATTGATCCAGGACTGGCCAGGAGCCCAAAGTATTTTTATAGTGATTAAAATTAGAAAATTACGAAAACAAATTTTACGTAGGCAAATTATTTGTTAATGTATGCTTCTGTAATTCGTTTTCCATGTAGGATTCTGGACGTCAATTTTCCAATTTTTACTGGCAACGTTTAAGTAATTTCCAGATTTGTATGTTGCCTAGCAACGCAAAGATAAAGACTAAACCTACTTGTGGAAATGTTGAGCAGAGAATTAACAATTGGCCGGTAACAAAACGAGCAGGGGACTGGGACCGAGTTTATCAGAATTACTCTAATTCTAAAATGAAGTTCATCACATGATAGAGCATGTTGAAATTAGCATGTGTGCCAAGTTTGACATGATACAAGTGAATCTTGACTGAATTATAAGCAATTGAAATTTCTTTGTCCCTCCAAAATTTTACAATGAATGTATGGTTTGGAGGGACAACGTTAAAACATAAGAGAAATTGACATATTTGATGCCCTCTAGCATCGTCAATATTGAGCCAAAGTTCACCAAACTTTCTAGACAAGCTAAGTTTGATCTGTTCTTTTGGAAAATAATGCTCACTTTGACTAGTTGTTAATTGATTTAGTTTTACTGACTCGGTTCCAGTCCCCGGCTCGTTTTGTTACCGGCTAATAGCGCTACTTCATGCAATATCGCTTCTGTCACGCATTCTCGGCTTACCGATGGAGTTGAAAACACGAGTCTGCCACGCGAATGAATGAACCATTATTATCAACAATCAATAGAAAAACATTAACTATTTTAAATGCTCGATGATTAAATGAAATGACTGCTTTCTGAGCGACTTTGAATTAGTAGAAGCCTTAAAGATTTATTTCTACTGATGATAAAATAAAGAAAATCCAACATTCATGCTATATTTACCTTTGTTTGAGCGACCAGAGCTCGCCGTCTACCGGGTTTCGATCAATTGAACCTTTATGAATAACTACCAAACAGAATCGCATGAACTCTTCCGGGGAAGTCCCTGGCTTCAAAACCATGACATCAGAAGGTTTATTTTGGCCGCTAAACCAGACTTCAACTGTATCCCAGTCATATTTAAAAGAAAGCCTTTCTCCACTAAAAGGACCCCATATAGGAGACAGGTTAAGACTCATGGACTCGTAATAGATTTTGTACTGGCTGTAGTCATCCTTGTAGTTATTGTCGACAAACTCAGAAGGATCTTGGATATATTTGTATTTTGGAGTTTGACTCTTGTAGAAGTGTCCTTTGCCAGTTGTTCTTGCTAGCCTTGTAATGTGCTGTTTTTCTGGCATCTTTAGAAACCTTGAACAGAGCCGGTGATATCACCGCCACGGCTCTCAAGTGTGATATTGATATATGCAAAATATAATAATTTATGTATAGCAGCCGGTCAAATATCATAGTTGTGAGGGCAACATGAAGGTATCTAATGCATTTATATTTAACAATAGACCGATTTAGCTTGTAATTTCTTGTCCCAATTCAGTCACCTGACTTTTCCCTTGAGTAATGTTTTCTTGTTTTTCTGTATCCCAAGAGGAAATGTACAAATTCAGAGCACTACATCCTCTGGAGAGCTGGCACATGATCTGAATTGGGCCAACAAATGTACACGCTAAATCGGTCTATAATATGGAAAGCCATAGTGGACAAAAGTGGTCGAGAAATATTTTTCAGGTCCAGAAATACTTTCATGGGTCGAGAAAAGTTTTGACCAGTCGAGAAGTTTTTCTTCCGGTCGAGAACATTTTTTTACGGTCGAGAATGTTTTTTTACGGGCGAGAATTTTTTTTTACGGTCGAGAATTTGTTTACGATTGAGAATTTTTTTTACGGTCGAGAATTGTTTTTACGGTCGACATTTTTTTACGGTCGATACGCTGCTACCCGGCATGCTCTGCTCTCCCCGTTAAATTTTCCGGCCAAAATGCTCTTGTCACACTTGCTCAACGAACAACAACAAATATGGCGGCTAATGAAGAAGAATTGAAGAATTTCCTGTTGTCCTTACAAGACTGTGTAACGCGTATAGAACAAACCACAGCTCCTGGAAATGACAGATATTTGGAATATTTACACGATCGTTTGGAAGGGCACATTCAAATAGTTGCTGCCATTTCTTTGGTTCTGGCCACTGTCCAATATTTTTTGGCGGTAAAAGTGCTAATTGAAAGCCTTTTGCAATGCCTACGGGAGCTACTTCGGCATATCAGGGAACAGATAGCTAATTCTAATGTAGACAGTGCTGTGTTCAGTCGTGTGCCTTCCCGAGCAAAAAGTTCTGGAGGAAGACCAAAATATAACATAACAGCAGAACAAATTGAAGTACTTCGAAGCACTGGTATGCAGTGGACAGCCATTGCAAAGTGTCTAGGTGTTAGTGCCAAGACCCTGTCCAGAAGAAGGATAGAATACGGTATAGCTGATTACAGCGAGATTACCGATGAGGAACTTGAATCAGTGGCATGTAATAATAATAATAATAATAATAATAACCGTTCTTAGAACGCATTATGCAAGCCTCAATGCGTTTACAATATGAATATAAATTTAACAGTACTTAGTTTAAAAAGATTCGAGATTTACATTTTTCTTAAAATATATAATAATGAATAAATTGTTCCACGAAGCAATAAATAAACACACTATTCTAAATTATAATTGAAAAGGTGTGTCTTAAGACACGACTTAAAATTAGTTATTGAATTTGCACTTCGTATCCTAGCTGGTAGTGCATTCCAGAGCCTGGGTCCTGCGATCGAAAAGGCGCGGTCCCCATGCGTGGCAGAGAAAGATTTGGGTACGGTTAAAAGGCCCAGGTTCCTGGAGGAGCGCAAACTACGGCCAGGAACATAAGGCTTAATTAGATCATTAATATAAGATGGCGCGCACAAATGGATAGACTTAAAAATTATTAAACAAATTTTAAAAATAATTCGCTCTCTAATAGGTAACCAATGTAACTGGCGCAAAATCGGTGTAATGTAAGAGATATTTTACGATTAACCCCCTTCTCTGGTGAAACCTATGTACGGGGAGCTATTAGAGCACGCGGCATTTACATCCAGAGGTGGAAAATCAGGAAAGCTTTGCATAGTATCGATCCTGTAAATCGTGCCATAACGCGTAGGTATGCAATTCAAAGGCGCCTCTATAATGTTAGGAAACCAAACCACCTGTGGCATATTGACTCAAACCACAATCTTATCCACTGGCGATGTGTTTTGCATGGCTGTATAGATGGGTATAGCAGAGCTATAATCTATTTGAAGTGCTTCACTAATAACTTTGCGAATACAGTTTTGCAATGCTTTGTAAATGGTACACAAGCATTTGGACTTCCCTTCCGTGTTAGAGGGGATAGGGGTGTGGAAAATGTAGACGTTGCTCGATTTATGATTGATCAGAGGGGACTAAATAGAGGAAGTTTTATTGCCGGACGCAGCGTGCACAACCAGAGAATTGAGCGCCTCTGGGCAGAAGTGAACAGGGTTGTTTCTGCGTTTTACATAAATCTCTTCACTTTCATGGAAAATAATGGTATCCTGGATGGACATGCATGACGAACATGATTTGTTTGCTCTTCATTACGTTTATCTGCCAGCCGTTCAAGCATCTTTGAATGAGTTCATCTCCCAATGGAATCACCATGGACTGCGCACCATGAGAATAGTATGCCCCCCCCTGGCACTCTGGTACTCTGAGGTGGTCCAAACTGGACAGGTGTGGATGATATTGATGTAGGTAATAATTCCTCCTCGTATGGCATTGATCCTGATGGTCCAGTGTCAGACATTGAGACAGATAACATGGTCGTTTTGCCAGAAAGCACAATTCAACTAACTGACAATCAAGTAGATGAAATCAAGGACCTTGTCCCAGATCCTCTAGCTGATGATGGCAATCATAGAATCGGGCATTACCTCAGTATTGGTAATTATTTGAAAACACATTGTCAATCACCATAAAATTAGCTGTATCATTGTACATTTGATTGTTGGTCACCGAGGCCCAAAATCTTAGTGTGAGTTTGAGTCATACTCAAACGTTGTCTATAAGGACCTGGTTCTTTTTCCTAATTGTTTTCTGAAAACGTTTTTGCAAGGTGTAAATATCAACACAATCAAGTGCAATCCAACTGAAGTTGCCTTTTGCTAATTATAGTTTTGTATATTATGTGATGAATACAATAAAAAAATCCTTAGTTGTTGCTCACTTGGTAACTGTATTAAATCATATTCACAAGACAGATACATGTGTGACAGGGAAATGCTCACGTGACCATTTTAGGCGGGAAATAAGAGAGAATGGCAAAGCATGCCGGGTAGCGATAAATTCTCGACCGTAAAAATTTCTCGATCGTAAAAAAAATGTCGACCGTAAAACAATTCTCGACCGTAAAAAATTCTCGATCGTAAAAAAATTCTCGACCGTAAAACAATTCTCGACCATAAAAAAAATTCTCGATCGTAAAAACATTCTCGATCGTAAACAAATTCTCGCCCGTAAAAAAACATTCTCGACCGTAAACAAATTCTCGCCCGTAAAAAAACATTCTCGATCGTAAACAAATTCTCGCCCGTAAAAAAACATTCTCGACCGTAAAAAAATGTTCTCGACCGGAAGAAAAACTTCTCGACTGGTCAAAACTTTTCTCGACCCATGAAAATATTTCTGGACCTGAAAAATATTTCTCGACCACTTTTGTCCACTATGGCTTTCCATACTATTATAGATAGATAGATAGATAGATAGATAGTTTAATCTTGTAATAATCACATTGCAGCCTCACGGCTGAATTGCGTAATTCACAATAATTATATATACTAGTGTTACAAGCTATAAAATAAACACAATCAATATCTACATAAGTTAAAAATATAGTGTATCGTAATGGTAAAAATTACTCTAGGAATTACACATGGACGGGATGAAGGTGCATTTAAAACGATTTATTAGATTTATTTATTATTTATTAGACTGTGAGCTCGTCCGCGAGGTTTCTATTATATAAAGGTTCAAACACTTAAGGGCGAGGACATTCTTAAAGATAAAGACCAAAGGCCCAGCCCAAGCCCGTGGGTTTGAACCGATTTAAAAACCAGTCACGCCCCAATCATTATTTCAATAAAAAGTCGACCATTGCACCGTGTTGTTCATTATTTGGATTTCAATGAAAAGTCGATAATTGCACCAATCCGTACGTAATGAGGCATTATTGTTACAATTTTGTAATGACTACCGTGTCAGGCTTGTGTTATTCAGCGCAATCAGCCGCTTAAAATAATTGCTTTCCATTCTGCCAAGGTGACGCTTTACAAGAATGCTAGGGCCGTACCTGGACCCCAGGGTCTTCTCGATCAGATCCAAGATGGCGGCTACTCGGGCCGTCAAAATCTTCGAAACATGGCCGCGAGGAGAGATTTAGCAGAACTGTCTTCAACAAGGAAATGAAGTGTTTGGTAGAACTTGGTAAATATCTTTCACTGTTTATTGCAAATCAAATTTGGCTAATAATTTATTCACATAACTTTTATCAGCCTCGCTCTCCTGCCTTTGCTATTCTTAATGAATATTTTAAAATGAGACTTCGCGCATGACCAGTGCATTACCATTATATAAAGCAGAGTTAATTATGCATAGTTGTCAGTTGGACAAACCAAGCAGACCATTCATTTGGAATATGGCGCTGCGTCCGTCCACGCAAACAAACTCTCGCGTCGAAGTCGAAGTTCTAGAAATTGTCTCCAACCAACGGCCGGAACCGTCTCAGCTGCCGAGCCAACAGCCGGACAAAACGAAGTCTTCGTCTGGTGGGGAGAGAACCCAAAGTAATGAAAATACTTCAACAAACCCTGGAATAAGCGTATCGAGTAAAGAAAGCCTCGAGGTAATTATTTCTTTCTTTCAGTTCTACTCGCGTATAACTTATGGTAAATTTCTCGCTATGTTGACAATATTGGATGGCTTACTGTATTTTTCGAAACGAAATGGAAAACGAAGTAGAAAACGAAGTAGAAAACGAAGTAGAAAACGAAATGAAAAACAGAGAGCCATCACTAGGCTGTTACAGACTGGCGGTTACCGACTAATTTTGAATTTGGAACTCGCAACAATTTCTCACGTGGAACTGTCATAACACTCGGTGAAGACCCCGGCCCAATATCTTGGTCCTGTGATTGGCGGTATATTTGTTTCCGTTCCTCGAGCGGAAGTATAATTTCACGCTTTAGGATCCCCCATGAAAAAAGGCGATTTGCATCGTTTTGTGTAGGGTCGGGAAAATTTTGGACCGCTTTGGTCATTCTGGTTCTTACAGATCATTGGAAGGTCGCGCTTTTTGGGTCTCGAGGAGGCCGTTTGGCGATGATAAATT
Source organism: Actinernus sp. WN-2022 (assembly GCA_030867875.1). NCBI lineage: Eukaryota > Metazoa > Cnidaria > Anthozoa > Actiniaria > Actinernidae > Actinernus > Actinernus sp. WN-2022. The sequence goes on along the minus strand of JAOWCC010001634.1, from coordinate 74,133,547 downwards.
TGATGGATTTTCCTAAATCTCTGGTCAGATGTTGCTTGATAACTATTCCTTCCTGTGCCGAAAGCTGAATAGCGAGCGAGGAAGAAAAGTGCCGATTTTTGGGTGATGTTTGAGGTAAGTCAGTGCTTTGGCGAGGTCGAGTTGCCTACCTTGTAAATGTTTCTAGAGCCTCGGCCAACGGTCAAAATTTTGAATCCTAATAAAACTGCTTTAGAAGGACCCAAATCGCAAAAAACCACTCACACAACTTCATTAAGTATCAATCTTTTATTATTGAAAATTCATTTCGTAGGAATCGGAAAAGAGAATTCACACGAAGCAATTATTTAAACTCTTCTGAGATCGTTATGAAACTAATCGATAAACCACAGGTAACCCAACAGACAAATAAGCGGGAAATATACGTCGAGTCTGGGAAGCCTGTGCTTACAATGATCAGAAACAAGTTAATTTGCTCCTCAAGTCCACAAAATAAATCAAGTATCTTTGTGAAATAGGTTGGTTATAATTAGCATTTCGACAATGAAGATTTGGGTGAATTGAATCACTCAATCATCGTGGGATTGACATGCAGTTTTATAGAATATCTCAGGTTGTCTCACCTGAACGCGGTGTGCTTGCCTTCCTCGCATCTAATGATTCTTTTTGCATGATTTCCGAACAGGAGAATGTTTAAATTATACTCATCTTATCTTTACTCAAACCCTAACCATAACTTTTTCCAAAACGACAATAAACGAGTTCTCACTGATAGGGGAATACAAAAGAAATATGGGAATACACATATCACTGCGACAGTAGTAACCCGAAAAAAAGGTGGAAAAAAATTACGCGAAAAATAAAGTTACGGTCATCTAGACTTCAAATTTCATTCGTCCAAGCTTTAACTACCCAATAAAATGTTTCGTTTATCATCGACCGACCGACCCCCCCCCCCCAATTTTTTTTTTTGTTGGGGGGTGGAATAGTCTGAAGACCGACCCAATGCTTTGGAAAAAGTAAACAAAAATGTAACTACACCTCTTTCCCGAGCTCTCTACGTTTTAGGGAAGAGGTCAAAACAATAGAACTTTTAAGGGACCCAACTTTGAGGGAAGGGGGGTTGTAACCGGAACCCCCACCTATGTTTATTGAAGAAGTAACTATATTTCTAGTTTCTACATGGAGAGAAGAACGTGTGTCCGCATTAAAATCAGGTATCCCTATTTTACAACGCGAGAAAATTACTCTCGAAAAAGGGGTAGGGGTATTACCGGCACCCACCCCACATCCCCTGACAAAATTGGGTTCCATTCGAAATATATGGTTTTGGACTCCGCCCTTAGATTCTTGCCTTTCTCATGCAAATTGTAAATCCACAACTAGTAGAAGAAAAAGTAGTCGAGGAATACATAAAAAAATTACGCGAGTCTTCTAGCCGAATTGGTTCCAGACACCAAACGGTTTCTTTTACCAACCGACCGTCTCACCGTCACGAGCCAAAATCAAGTGGTCTGGGTTTTGCCAGTTTGGCCTGCATTAAAACGTACAGGATTGCTCGTCCGACTCCATCGCGGCCCCAGCTCTAATCCCAGTCCTTCGCGGCTAGAGGCATACCATCCACATGATCCAACCTGACCTACAGTCAGAACCAAAATACCATGACATAGAGGCATATAAGCAAATAGCCTCAAAAATAAGGATTATCCTATCGGTGCAACAATTTTTGAACCCGTACGCATAGCTATGGGCCGTCTATCGTAGCAGTTGATCAACCCATCAAACCTCATGCATGCATGTAATGAAATGTGTTTAACGGCTAAACCCCCCTCGACCACCGGTTAGAGTTAGGGTTTAGTTTGAGGTTAAGGTTAAGTGTTATGATTTGGTAGGAATATTACTTCATAAGTCCTACACAAGTAATACTTATGTTATGTATTTCCCAGTAGGCCCGAAAATATCGTTCCTTCAAAATGCCAAAAATAGTATAATATTCTCAGCGCTCTCCCTCTCGCTCTTTATTGAGATTGGGAGCCGACAGTCTCTTATCGAAGACTGCCCTTTAATAGATCCGCTTGATCACGACAAAACCCAAAGGTAAAACCCATACTCAAGAAAACACGTGCACCCAATCTCAACAACCCAGAAACAAAAGCAAACATTTTACTGTGTACAAACTGATTCAAGATCGTGGGAATGCGGAGACGAAATCCTTAAGTCTGGTAAGTTCAGAGTACTGCAATGTTGCAGCCTAAGTAGCGCTATCGTCCAAGGACAGAAGGTCAGAAGGGCTTCCAGTGCGAATAATACAACGTTTTAAATAATACAACGCGGTTCCCATGTTATTCCAACCCACATGGCACATAATATCCGCTAATTGAGAGCCCGATAAAGCCAGAGTGATTGCAGAGCCAGTCCGGAAACTGTGTAGGGTTTCGCCCTCGTCAAGCTGTGCGTCCCTCAAGTATATTTTCAAACGCGCCTCTGCTGAAGAACTTGCAAAGGATTTATCGATGATGTGACCTTCTGAGTTAGTCGGTCGGAAAAGGTGGCCGTGTGTCAGATTCACACGTAGTTCAGAGGCGACAGCTGGATAGGTTTCAATTGCCTTTACTGGGCATAGTTCGGGATTAGGGTGGCGGCGAATGCCGAACACGTTGGAAGCGCCGTCTCTGAGCGTCTTTCCTCAAACGTGGTTGAATAGGAAGCCATCGTCCTGGGGAACGCGTAATAACTCTTCTGTCTTGACGCAACCAAGGTCAGCGCCCCTGTCGGCGCTAAAAACCAACGCCTTGAAGAAGGCCTGATCCCTGGACAGGACAAAAAGGTTGGAAGGGGTGATGGACGATTCTGACATCTTCCGATTCCACAGTCGCGATAGGAGCAACAGCTTGGGGAGAAACAGAGGCACTGCTTGCTTTGGGGTAATATGAGCCCGCAATTGCTCCTCCGCCGAGGCCTTTAAGTATCTCTGTACTTGAGGGGAAGCGGCAGGGTTCCCAAAGCCTAACATATCGTTCCATTCTCCAGAACGCCCTGTTTCTTTAAAGGTAGCGCGAAGCTTCCCTATGTAGGAGTCGACGGTTTTATGCGCCAGACGTTTTGGACATTGACACGTGGCTGAACGTTGGATATGAGCCTCAGGACAACAGGCCACGTGAACAATGGTTTTGCCGTGACGATCCTTCCACACTAAAAATCTTGTGACATCTGTAGGGCTAGCGGAATAGACGGTCTTAGCTTGAGGGAGTGAAAATAGGAAGTTTTCGAACTCTTGTCTTAACGATGACTTTTGTTTTGAATAGGATGACCTCAGACCAGAAGTCCGTAGGTATTCAAGCCGGTCGTATATGGGACCGAGATCTAAAGTGAGTTTAGGAGTTGGCTCGTCATCAGAAACGCTCTTTCTTTTGTAGCCGCATGTCTGGCAAAATCGGAACTGGTAGTCGTTGGAGTAGGAGCACGAGGGACACGCAACCGCTGGTACAAATAGTCTTTGTGCTGGAGGAAGACCCTAAAACCAGATCACAAGGACATTGCTAGCACTTATGGAATTGATTGCACGCCAGCAAGGATAAGGGAACAGGGGGGAGGGGGAAGAGGCGAGACCAAACACAACAGTGGAGAAACCATCTTTATTAGCCCAAATGAGTTAAATCATATAATGGAAGCCTACAAAATGGTCAATTAACAGCGATTGGCCTTAGAACTTATATGACAAAGTTGGCCTTGATCATATGGACTTTATAATAATAAACGTCAATGTTTTAAATAGAAAAACGAAAGACCCAGAGGTCCCAAGGGATTGGCCAATGGTCTGTAAATCCATTCTTAGAAGGGTTGAGGAGTGCCCCAGTGGTTCCCTTAGCCGCCAATAGGCGGCGCGATGTACAACCAGATACTAATAAAGGCCACCAAAATCGTCTAGGTCACACGTCAGGGAGCACCAGCGTATAGGACAAACGCGACGCATCCAGGTACTTCAGAACGTGAGGGATAAGACAAATGGGCGGGAAAACATATGGGTTTTGAAATAGTTCAGGATGATGATGGTCTGAGCACTGCGCAAACATGTTGACGCCCGCGGAACCGGGAAGAGGACTTTCGGAGAAGAATGGTAAGGCATTACCTGCCAAGTCTTCCTGAACGTTGGATGGCCGGGCCATGAGATCGACGGAATGGCCATGGGAACCTCCATATAATCCTTCGACCTCCTGCCATAACGTACGACTCAGTTTGGAATCTTGAAAGCTGAGGCAGCGCGAGGGTGCGTCCACTGGGTTCACGGAGCCAGAGATGAAGTGCAGGCGTAGCTCGATGTTTTTGCACATGATGGTCTCAGATAGTTTCTTCAGCGCCTCGATCAGTGGCTGAGAACGACTTCCCTGACTGTTCCAGGAACGGATCAGGGTTTGGCTGTCTATAAACGCGTCAACCCACGAGTCTTTGACGATATGTCCAAACGTTTGTAGTACGTTATTCAGGGAAAGTGTCTCCTTCGTGGCAATATTAGCAGACATCGTAGTGGCGTCCCAATAATCATATATATTGACCTTGATGGCACCCGGACTCAAAACCCCTCCCCAGGCAAATGAAGAGGAGTCAGAGTAAAGTCTGACGTGGAAATGTTTCTCTGAGCGCCAAGGAAGGAAACTGTCCCAGGACTCTAGAAAGATCCAGTGTCCCAGTTCTAGTCGTAGCGATCTTGTTACTTTGACAGGTCGTGAGGAACGCATAGCACGAGAAATGGCCAAGTTGATTTCATTGGTGTAAAGTCTTGCCCCTGGGACTGCGAGGGCCAATGAAACACACTTCCCACTAAGCCTTTGGAGGGCGACGAGATCCAAAGTATCCGAGCTTAATGCTTGTTTGAGCAAAGTGATAAGTTTTTCTTTCTTGCGTGGTAGCAGAGTGAAGGCTTGTTTCTGGGAGTCACATATAAAACCAAGGTAAGGTTCTTGCTTGGAGGGGACGAGAGACGACTTTTCCAGTCCAATAAAGTAACCCAAAGAAACCAGGGTGTGACAAGTCACAAAGATAGCTGCGTTGGCGAGGGCTAAATTGACACCGTCTTTGGAGGTTAGACCACTATAGGCAGAGGGCGGTGAGCCATCCGGCAAGGCAAACTGGCAGCTATGACGATCGTCTATGTACAAAGAAGATGGAATACCGCAAGAGCGCAAGTAGTGTGAAGCAACGAGGCCTGTAGTGTGATATATAAATACTAACCAGCCCACTCGAATCCAAAGTACGTTTGGCTGTCAGAAGAGAGCTGTATGTGGTCGTACCCGGATTTGTCGTCACACACGGTTTGGTAAAAGTCTTTTTGCACGTACTTTGGCAAGTGATGGACGCTGTCCAGAGTGAAGGGCCGATCGACCATCCAGAGGTTCAGGAATCTGTCATCATTACAGAGGCGTGGTTTTGAAGGTTCGACCAGAGCGATGGCGCCCGACGCGAGCCTATCCACGATCGTGTCAGAAATAAACTGGGCAAACAGTTTGCATGAGAAGTGGTTGGAAAATATACGGGCTGGAGGGGTATTACAATCGTAGGTGACCCCTTTGTAACTTCCTCTAAAACGCGTAAAGAAGTTCTTGACATTCACCCGGTTTTCTATCCAATCGCGTACTTCGTCAAGAATTTCGTCTCCGTTGTGATCTATCAATGCATTCCACTGTTCAACATGATGGTGGAGTTCACCTGCTCTAAAACTGTTTGGGTCTCGAAACGAGAGTTGAGAAGCATCCGCCAAGGCGTTGCCCTGGACAACGGAGTCTACAAACTCTTTAGGAATGCGAGCATTGTTCGCCATCCCCTGGGCAAGTGGGAACCCTATGTGGTCCACCCAATAAATAGGGTTAGGAGAGCTCTTGGTTGGGTCGAAATTCGGTGTTTTCTCCCATGGATGAAACAGCTGAACAGGACAGAAAGGGAGAGGTAAAGAGAGCACGAGCGCCCAGGGGATGGCAAACTCAGCTCCGGTAGTCCGAGCGGGAAAGTAAGCTTCCCGTTGAGATTGCCATCCGAAGGACGAGACAGAATGAAAGAAAGAGTGCAGGAAAATAATGAATAAGGGATAAATAAAAGAGTTCAAAATTAGAGTATATATGGAAGCTTCCAACCTATATAGCCAATAGAAGTTCCGACTGAGGGGATAAACAATAGCGTTGAACAATATGAACACAATGAACGGAAACAACAATAGAGAGATATTCAATGCTTTATTATCTATTCGATGCCGGTATTCGGTGTTGAATGCTTTATTAAACAAAGTAAAAGAGATATTCAAAGCCGTTAATTGAGACTCAAAGCTTTAAAGGGGCCGTCTCACCCACAGTGCTTAGCGTGCTTTTGTTATTGTTTATATCCGGGACTTTGACCCCTGTTCACGGCGGGAACCTCACGAACTAAACGTATTCTTTATGTTGGTGACATGATAATTTTGATTTGAACATGGATGACCTTGATGAAACTTAAATAGTACCTTACAAGTTGAATGTGAAGTAAACAAAGTGTTATACAGCAGTATTTGGCTGTACTATAACATTTACCGCTCACGCGTCGCTGCTATAAACAGAGAACACACTCTCCGAGTATAAACACTAATAATTATGAAAGCGAGAGGTTTCTCTAGGGTTTCTCTCCTCGGTTCTTTTTTACTTGCAGACAGAGAGAGAGAGCTAGAGAGAACTGCTAGCAGGCAATCTCGTTGCTGGCCGTAGCAGAGAACCAGTTCAAGAGAGTTACAGCTTGTTTTAATGGGAAATTATTATCACGGCGGCTCTGTTGTCAAATTTCGTGCGAGTATAAACTTTGATCGATATGATGAATCCGAAAATCTCGGCGAAATCACTGTGTGAAAACCCTTCGAAACCATAGAAAGAGACCTGTTTCCACAAATTGAACGCCGAAGCCCTCAAAATGATTTTAGGAAATTGCTCAATTCTTTTCGGGTCGACCAAACGGAGTTTCGTTGCCTATATTATTTTGTTGACTTTACCGCTCACCCGTCGCTTCCGCGCGAACCCTGTCATCATGCAGCATGCAGTACTATAAACAGAGAATACTAATAATTATGAAAAGAGAGGTTTCTCCCCTCGGTTTTATTTTCCCTGCAGAGAGAGATAGAGATCATCTGCTAGCAGGCAATCTCGTTGCTGGTGCCAGAGAATCAGTTCAAGAGAGAACAGTGAACGAATAACAGCTCGCTTGAATTGAATAGGAAATTATTATCATGCAGTCTTGGCGGCTTTGTTTGTCAAATTTCGTGCGAGTATAAACTTCAAATGATCAACCCGATGAATCCGAAAATCTCGGCAAAAGCACTGTCTAAAAGCCCAAATTCCGACCTTCGAAACCAGAGAGAGGACCTGTTTCCACAAGTTAAACGCCAAAGCCCTGAAAATGATTTTAGGAAACTGTTCTTCAAGTGGAGTTTTGTTGCAAATTGTGGTCACGTAAGCCAGCCCGCACGCTGTTCAAAAACCCAAATCGGCTCAAAGATAGTAGATACTCGAACTAAGCGCTAATATATCTTTACATATAAAGATTAATGGTCAGAATAGCTTCTCCATGTTGTAGCTGGAAATCGTGGACACAAACGGATAATTGTTTCCTTTCGTTGAGGACGAATGAGACTAGCATCCATCAGAGAACTACGGCCATCTGAAATAAAACTAAAATTTACAAGACCGAATAATTTAAAACACTTAAATAAGAGGCTCAAGAGGAAGAGCAATAAAAAAGGTTCAACCTGGTGTGATTTTTTTGACGATAGCTGGAAGGATGACAGAGATGTAGAGAAGATTATAACCACTACCATAAAACTCTGGATTTCGATGGCATCGAAAATGGCCGCTATGCTATGTGAGCGCGCTAAGCACTGTGGGTTGTGGGTGAGACGGCCCCTTTAATAATGACACACATCCATAAGTTTGGTTAATTATGTTACTGCTGTTGGTGACGCGGCTGACGAGGAGGCAGATGACAGCAAACCATGCCGAATATTAGTGAAAACCTGCAGAGCCAAACGGCTATCGTTGACAAGCAGGGCAGAACCGAGAAAATTAATGTCACACCGTAAACATTTCAAAGTCCGAAAAGGTCAAACGGCCATGGCCAACATTGAGCCCAAGCGGCTAACGTTACAAGCAGGACTTGAAAACTTGATATCACCATAAACATTAAAAGCCCGCAAAGCCAAACGGCTAACGTTTTGAGCAGGGCAAAAACTGAGTATCACGTGTATCATAGCTGTCTGCAGTAATATTAAAAGGCCCGCAAAGCCAAACGGCTAACGTTTTGAGCAGGACAAAAACGTAATATCACATGTATCATAGTAGTAAACATTTACAAGGCCCGCAAAGCCAAGCGGCTAACGTTTTGAGCAGGGCAAAACTTAATATCACATGTATCATAAGGCCCGCAAAGCCAAACGGCTAACGTTTTGAGCAGGGCAAAAACTTAATATCACACGTATCATAGTAGTAAACATTTACAATGCCCGCAAAGCCAAACGGCTAACGTTTTGAGCAGGGCAAAAACTTAATATCACATGTATCATAGTAGTAAACATTTACAAGGCCCGCAAAGCCAAGCGGCTAACGTTTTGAGCAGGGCAAAACTTAATATCACATGTATCATAAGGCCCGCAAAGCCAAGCGGCTAACGTTTTGAGCAGGGCGAAAATGCATTTTGAAACCACATACAGAAACAAACTATAAAGAAGCCAAAAGCAAACAGAAAACGGCGAAGGATAAAAGACGTAACGAGGGCACCTGGAAAGCAAAACTAGAAAACAAACCTCTAATGTCGCGTCTTCGGGGGCTTGGATAGCTTGCGCTTCGTCTTGCTGGACTCGTGGCGCTTGAGGAACTTGAGGAGGAACTTGAGGTAGGACTTGAGGAGGAACTTGACTGTAGGACTTGAGGAGGACTTGAGATGGAACCTGAGGAGGAACTTGAGGTGGGACTTGAGGAGGAACTTGAGGTGGGTCTTGAGGAGGAACTTGAGGTGGAACCTGAGGAGGAACTTGAGGTGGGACTTGAGGAGGAACTTGAGGTTGGACTTGAGGAGGAACTTGAGATTGGACTTGAGGAGGAACTTGAGGTAGGACTTGGGGAGGAACTTGAGGTGGGACTTGAGGAGGAACTTGACTGTAGGACTTGAGGAGGACTTGAGATGGAACCTGAGGAGGAACTTGAGGTGGGACTTGAGGAGGAACTTGAGGTGGGTCTTGAGGAGGAACATGAGGTGGAACCTGAGGAGGAACTTGAGGTGGGACTTGAGGAGGAACTTGAGGTTGGACTTGAGGAGGAACTTTTGATTGGACTTGAGGAGGAACTTGAGGTGGAACCTGAGGAGGAACTTGAGGTGGGACTTGAGGAGGAACTTGACTGTAGGACTTGAGGAGGACTTGAGATGGAACCTGAGGAGGAACTTGAGGTGGGACTTGAGGAGGAACTTGAGGTGGGTCTTGAGGAGGAACTTGAGGTGGAACCTGAGGAGGAACTTGAGGTGGGACTTGAGGAGGAACTTGAGGTTGGACTTGAGGAGGAACTTGAGATTGGACTTGAGGAGGAACTTGAGGTGGAACCTGAGGAGGAACTTGAGGTGGAACCTGAGGAGGAACTTGAGGTGGGTCTTGAGGAGGACTTGAGATGGAACCTGAGGAGGAACTTGAGGTGGGACTTGAGGAGGACTTGAGGAGGAACTTGAGGTGGAACCTGAGGAGGAACTTGAGGTGGGACTTGAGGAGGAACTTGAGGTTGGACTTGAGGAGGAACTTGAGATTGGACTTGAGGAGGAACTTGAGGTGGAACCTGAGGAGGAACTTGAGGTGGAACCTGAGGAGGAACTTGAGGTGGGTCTTGAGGAGGAACTTGAGGTGGAACCTGAGGAGGAACTTGAGGTGGGACTTGAGGAGGAACTTGAGGTGGGACTTGAGGAGGAACTTGAGGTAGGACTTGAGGAGGACTTGAGGTGGAACCTGAGGAGGAACTTGAGGTGGGACTTGAGGAGGAACTTGAGGTGGGACTTGAGGAGGGACTTGAGGTGGAACTTGAGGTGGAACATGAAGAGGAACTTGTACGGGAATAACCGCTTGGGCTGCTTGGACGTTATTCGCAGGAGCTTGGGAGTCTCCCATGTTCGTTATACGTTGGCTAAGCAACTTTGACAGAATGGCATTATTCCACTGGTTGGAATAATGCTCGAGGTGAGACCGCTGAGAATAGCTAGCGCTTCGGATGCTTCTCAGGGGCATTAAGGCATGGGTCTCAAACTATTTCAATATGGCCGCCGCAAATCAAGAGGGGGTGGTCTATCTCTTCGTGCTTGTTAGATATATGATAGGCAACTAGTTCCTGTAAAAACTAGTTTTGGTCTGCGTCGGCGGGGAAGATAAACACTGGTATGTAATCAACTAAAGTCGATTGAGGTATGCTAACCGCCGTGGAAAGCGAGTAGCAGCTGACGTTTCGAGCGCTAGCCCTTCGTCAGAGCAAAAGAGGTTATTGTGGTTGGGGAAACGGTTAATATAATGTCGAGTACATGCTTACCGCTGAGGAAACATGTACTCGGATCAATTGGGATAAAAGGAAATTGCGCCAATGCATGATTAATCTCGGATCAATTGTGATCAAAGAAAAATGCGCCAACAATAGAAATGCTAATTGTTGTAACAGCAAGTGTTGATGAGTAAACTAAGGAAACATGCTGATCTAAGTGTGAGTGAATACGTGAATTCTGAAATTAAATGAACGAAAAGCGTTCATTAATACCGTGAGGTGACAAAGTTCCTAATTTGAAAATAAAGTTCTGTTCTTTGCGTTTACGAGTGTCGGTAGTACCTTGATGCAGAGAAATGCCGCATACAGTGATGTGATTAGTGCAATGACCAGGAAGGTTAAAGTGACGAGCTACAGGTTTGGCGAGATCCTTGCTGTTAGTTCTAACATCTAGCAAGTGTTCGCGGAATCGATCTCCTAATCTTCGCCCTGTTTCTCCGATGTAGAGTTTGTTACAAAGTGTGCAGGTGATACAATAAATGACATTACTGGAAGTACAATCAAAATGGTCACTGACTTTAAGAGAGCTTTTAGGTCCTGAAATAGATGTCGTAGGTTTAGTGTAAGCACAGGTATTACATCGTGTCCTAGAACATTTAAAAGTGCCTGGTTGAAGATCAGGTTGTAGTGATCCTTTGACTAGGGAATCACGGAGATTCTTGTCACGTTTGAAAGAAATGAGAGGAGGCTGAGGGAAAATAGAGGCGGTCTCTGGATCACTCTGTAAAATCTTAAAGTTCCTCTGGATAATTTTCTTGATAGACAGATTAGACGGATGGTACGTCAATGGAAACGGAATCCTATCTTGAGTTTTAGGTTTGGACGGTAGCAGAGCCGTTCTTCTGTCGATGACACGGACGCGGTCCAATGCAGTTGTCACAACAGCGTTAGGATAACCGCGCTCGACAAAGAACTGGTGCATCTCCTCGGACTTCGAATTGAAGTCGGATTCATCGCTACACAAACGGCGAAGCCTAAGGAATTGAGAATACGGGATAGAGGTTTTAACATGTGTAGGATGAGAAGATGAAAACAATAAATAACTGTGTGAATCAGTTGGCTTGTAATGAACAGTAGTGGTTAGACTATTGCCGCTAACAGAAACATTGACATCCAAAAAAGTGATAGAAACATCTGAAATCTCCCATGTGAAGTCGAGAGCCGGATGAAAGTTGTTAACAAAATCAATAAACCGTTCTAGATCCCGTTTACTAGAAGAAGTTGCACCGATGCAGTCATCGATGTAACGACCGAAAAAATCAGGCGTAGGACCGTCGTACTGATCAAAAATTTGTTCCTCTACATAACCAACAAAAAGGTTAGCATAACTGGGGCCCATTTTAGTGCCCATAGCTACGCCGTTAGTCTGCTTGTAAAATTCACCAGAAAATGAAAAGCAATTGAGAGTAAGAACGAGCTCGGCTAAACGAATTAGAGTTTCGGTGCTGGGCTCCAGGTTAGTTCGGTGGTCAAAGAAGTGTTTAAGTGCTTTAAGTCCCTCGTCATTGGGTATGACAGTGTACAGAGACTTAACGTCCATTGTGAATAGGAACTTATTGTCGGTATGAAATGTAAACTTGTCAAAAATCTGGAGTGCATGGTTAGTGTCCTTAATGTAGGAAGGTAAAGATTGTACGAAAGGAGCCATCTGCTTATCCAGGTAACTAGAAATTAATTCAGTAGGGCAACTACAAGCAGAAACAATAGGGCGTCCCGGATTGTTAGCTTTATGGATCTTAGGCAAAAAGTATATGTGTGAAGTTCTAGGAGTAGTAACGATAAGGTTACTAGCAGTATGCGGGAGTTCCTGTGCAGAAATTAAACCATTAATGGTCTCCTTGACGAGCTTTTGATTAGCCAGAGTGAGATCTTTTTTGACTTTAGTGTAAAAGTTAGTGTCGGCGAGTTGCCGAAAAGCTTCCTGCTTGTAAAGATCGGTGCGCCAAACAACTACGGCACCGCCTTTGTCGGCTGATTTGATTACCACATCTTTACGATTGCGAAGAGTTTTAAGTGATAGGCGTTCCTCTGTAGTTAAGTTGGAAAACTTAATGTTCTGATTAAAATTAAGGTTTTGAATGTCCCGACGACATTTTCTAACGAAAAGGTCTACTGAAGCGAATTGGCCTTCAGGAGGTATCCAATAAGATTTACGAGTATTGAGCGATTCGAATTCGTCTCTGTCAGGTAGGCTGGAACTATCTTGCTGGTCGTGAAAAAAAGCCTTAAGTTGAACGCGACGGAGAAACCTCTCAGAATCCTGTTTAGCAGCAAATTCGTCGGGTTTTTTAGCGATAGGTACAAAGTTTAAGCCCTTGCTGAGAATCGATTTCTCAGCATCAGAAAGAGGTAAATTGTCAGGAATAGTGACAACTGTGTTACGTGGAACTTCTGGTTGCACAGTAACGGATGCAGGGCCGACAAGTTGATTGAGTTTCTGAGTCTTAGTTAATGCTAAATAGTAAAAGAGCCTAGAGTTAAGTTCCTGAATCTTAACGCGTGTAGAATTAACTAAAACAGTGGGGCAGTTACTTACGAGTTCAGAGCGGCAACTAAGAATATTGCGGTCAAGTTCCTGGCGTTTAGACGACATAGCTCTAATGGTAGATCTCATAATACTTCTAGAAAATGATACACAAGCGCGATTAACTTCCTCTATATAACGATCACTAGTGCTAGAAAAAATGGACGGGTGAAAAGACGAGCGAAAGCCCTTAGGAATAACTTTAAAGTTAAGACAACGACCTATGAAATTAATGTGGCTACAAAATCTAGTCTTAGTAAAAATAAGTACGGCTAAGCGAAATGCTAAATTACTACTAATAGAAGGAAAAGGTTGAAGGTAACTTACGATTTCCTGGCGCAACTCCTTGATGAGTTTCTTGAGGCTCGGCATCTTGGGATCCTGGTGGTCGCAGTAGGTTGTAAATATGATAGGCAACTAGTTCCTGTAAAAACTAGTTTTGGTCTGCGTCGGCGGGGAAGATAAACACTGGTATGTAATCAACTAAAGTCGATTGAGGTATGCTAACCGCCGTGGAAAGCGAGTAGCAGCTGACGTTTCGAGCGCTAGCCCTTCGTCAGAGCAAAAGAGGTTATTGTGGTTGGGGAAACGGTTAATATAATGTCGAGTACATGCTTACCGCTGAGGAAACATGTACTCGGATCAATTGGGATAAAAGGAAATTGCGCCAATGCATGATTAATCTCGGATCAATTGTGATCAAAGAAAAATGCGCCAACAATAGAAATGCTAATTGTTGTAACAGCAAGTGTTGATGAGTAAACTAAGGAAACATGCTGATCTAAGTGTGAGTGAATACGTGAATTCTGAAATTAAATGAACGAAAAGCGTTCATTAATACCGTGAGGTGACAAAGTTCCTAATTTGAAAATAAAGTTCTGTTCTTTGCGTTTACGAGTGTCGGTAGTACCTTGATGCAGAGAAATGCCGCATACAGTGATGTGATTAGTGCAATGACCAGGAAGGTTAAAGTGACGAGCTACAGGTTTGGCGAGATCCTTGCTGTTAGTTCTAACATCTAGCAAGTGTTCGCGGAATCGATCTCCTAATCTTCGCCCTGTTTCTCCGATGTAGAGTTTGTTACAAAGTGTGCAGGTGATACAATAAATGACATTACTGGAAGTACAATCAAAATGGTCACTGACTTTAAGAGAGCTTTTAGGTCCTGAAATAGATGTCGTAGGTTTAGTGTAAGCACAGGTATTACATCGTGTCCTAGAACATTTAAAAGTGCCTGGTTGAAGATCAGGTTGTAGTGATCCTTTGACTAGGGAATCACGGAGATTCTTGTCACGTTTGAAAGAAATGAGAGGAGGCTGAGGGAAAATAGAGGCGGTCTCTGGATCACTCTGTAAAATCTTAAAGTTCCTCTGGATAATTTTCTTGATAGACAGATTAGACGGATGGTACGTCAATGGAAACGGAATCCTATCTTGAGTTTTAGGTTTGGACGGTAGCAGAGCCGTTCTTCTGTCGATGACACGGACGCGGTCCAATGCAGTTGTCACAACAGCGTTAGGATAACCGCGCTCGACAAAGAACTGGTGCATCTCCTCGGACTTCGAATTGAAGTCGGATTCATCGCTACACAAACGGCGAAGCCTAAGGAATTGAGAATACGGGATAGAGGTTTTAACATGTGTAGGATGAGAAGATGAAAACAATAAATAACTGTGTGAATCAGTTGGCTTGTAATGAACAGTAGTGGTTAGACTATTGCCGCTAACAGAAACATTGACATCCAAAAAAGTGATAGAAACATCTGAAATCTCCCATGTGAAGTCGAGAGCCGGATGAAAGTTGTTAACAAAATCAATAAACCGTTCTAGATCCCGTTTACTAGAAGAAGTTGCACCGATGCAGTCAAGGTCAATCCCAATTGATCCGAGTACATGTTTCCTCAGCGGTAAGCATGTACTCGACATTATATTAACCGTTTCCCCAACCACAATAACCTCTTTTGCTCTGACGAAGGGCTAGCGCTCGAAACGTCAGCTGCTACTCGCTTTCCACGGCGGTTAGCATACCTCAATCGACTTTAGTTGATTACATACTTGTTAGATATAGTCTTTGCACTTTTACAGATTCCATAAAGTCACAACCTTGATACCTTGTTGTGGAAGTTTCCATGGAAACGTGTTATGTGACCTTTGAACTCTAATTTTAAGGAAAATTGGGAAAAGCCTCCTGGAGGTCGGTAAAAGTTGTTAATATAGTGGATATTTTCATGCAAGTGAATCAAGATTAGTGCACACGTTCCTGCTCCAATTTGAAAAGTTGGTTATTTTAAGGGGAAGGCAATTTAAGGCAATTGTGAAATTTGATACCCTCAAATTTCCACCGAATTAACAGACATTCCAATGATAACCAACTTTTCAAATTGGAGCACCAAAGTGTGCCCTAACATTGATTCATTGGCATGAAATTGACTACGCGCCAAATATTTTCGAAAACCATTCAGTGACAGAATAGGCTCAGGCGTAATGAACAGTCGGTTCAATTGAAGAGGACATCTATTGTTAATCGATTAGCGCCATCAAGTTATTTCTGGCATTGATTGACGGGTGCCTTATCAGCCTTGGGACATTTGTATTCCCATAACGATTAATGAACAACCAATCAGGTATCGTTAAAGCGAACTGCTCATGCGTTACATTATAATTATTCCGCTTTAGATTAATTCTTCAACAGTAAGTACATGTCGCGAAGAACAATAGGATTCTGCCCGATGAGGCCTGGGACCGAGATAACTATTTTATAATCACTATCTAGAGCACATGGCAGTACCATTGTTTTGACCTTCGACTGTACTGAAACGATATGGCAGACAATTCTGAACGTATATTGAGAGAGTGTGCCCAACAGTTGCTGAGAACAGCAGAACAACTAGTGAGACCAAGGTGAAACCCGGCTGGAACTGTCGCAGATGTGAACTCTGGCAGCCCAGCGATCAGTACAGCAGCTAGCCTAGCGTCGCCTGCTGCCCTGCCCAATGCCAATGGCGTATCAAGGTCAAACTCAGCAGTACAGGAGCACAGCCATATTTTCGATTTCCAGCCTCCCATGCCAGCTCATCAAGAAGGCCTATTCCTAGCGGCCGTTCTGCTGGTCGCAGCCATCCGTACCAAGAGCCGGTGAGGAATACATGGACCCGTTTGTTCGTTTGTTCAGCTATGGTGTCCCAAAGTACCTCACCGACAACAAATGAACGCATGGCAGGCTTGGGGAAAAGAAGATCTCCTTCGACAAGGAAGGCAAGGCGGCACATGCAATGGAGAAATGGAGGCTTTTCCACCGCTGGAAGACCGAGGTTTTGTTATGGCTGAAGGACGGTCCAAATCATTAACAGAGCTCTCTATATCTCCTGGTGGGTATACGGCCCGGAGGGGGGGGGGGGGTACTTACATGAAAAATGGGTATGTATGTGAGGCCAAGAGGCTCAAACCCTGACCCTGTTTGACCCAATCCGAGCTCCAAAACCCTGATTGCCCCCTTTTGGGGGAAAAAAACCCTGAATGCCCCTTCTTTAAATTGTTTTCAAAACAAGGTCGGATATATAACCCGGCCGGTATACCGCGTACCGGGATTGCATGCAAAATATGGAACATTTCAAGTCGGGACGTGGCATTGGGTAAACAAATCAGCAGACGAAGTACATAGATAAGTACTGAAGTACGGGAACCTCAGTGCTTGCATGTGGGCAGGCGATCAAAATGCGGCAACAGAATGCCTTTTTTTGACATAGTAGCTAAAAAAAAACTACTGCCTAAAAAATACTGAACCTCGACCCTGACTGCACCCAAATTATACTCAAATCCTGACCCTGATCTGCCCAAATCAGGCCAAAACCCTGACCCTACCTGCCCAAACTGAGCTCAAAACCCTGACCCACCCGGGCGGCACATACATAATACGTCACAAACAGGAGTACCCCCCCCCCCCCGGGGGTATACGGTGCCATATTTAAAGAGTGTCATTGGCCAGGCGAGGGGTTACGTGAAACTGATATCGAAGTAGAGAACCTAAATATCAGTCAAATTTTACATACCTGATTCCTTCTTTCCAAATATATATATATGATAACAAAACAATAACAATACTTTATTCGCACTCATAAATATGTTTATACAAAAAGACCCGGGAAAAAGATAGTATAACAAAGAGACAGGTCTGCAAAATGTGCGCATGTCCAGTCAGTGGTAGAAATTGCGGGAGCAGTTCTCAGAAAATATTCAGAAACTCAACGCATCGCAGCAAATTAAAGACTGGTCATCAAGCCAATTAAATGTGAGACTCGTCCATGAAAGCACTTTAAATTAGAAGCTAATACGTTTCTGTAACAATGCTTTGAATTCAAAATTTCAAGTGAAAATTCAACTAAAATGATGCGCGCGAGTGTGATTTTGCGCTTTCTCGACCCCCAAACCCCTTCTCTTATTTCTTACACAACCGTGCATGCTCGACGAAATCAATTTCGTCTGAGCATGCGCAATAAGAAATAAGAGAAGGGTCTGGGGTCGAGAATGGATTTCCCAGTTACCTAAGTCAGGCCATTCTCGACCCCAGACCCTTCTCTTATTTCTTACAAGAAAATTGAAATAGTGAATGGATGTGGATGTTAGCGTAGTGAGTTCGAGTTTTGTGTACTAGCTTGGACTTTTGTGTAGTGAGTTCGAGTTTTGTGTACTGACTTTGTGTTTTGTGTACTGAGTTTTGTGTTTTGCACTTGTGGGCCACCGTACTATATAATAGTTATCATGTCTGCAGTAAACTGGTGATGAGCTAGTTCTTGTCACGTTCATAAACAAAATGGGGTCAGGTATAGTTTACGGCTCCACTTGACAAAGGAGTTGTAACTTTAGAGTCGTAAACTACTAAAGAGTAATGTTTTAGTAATTTAGATCAAAGCAAAGATCAAAACATTGAATAAAAGTTAACATTTGAGTAAGTTGAGACTTTGGAGTTACGTTAAAATGTTTACGCCAAGCGCAGAGCGTATGGAAATTTGAATCCAATCCACCACACAGTTCTGTCACGCAATACCGAACGCGTGAACTTGAATTAAAGAAATACATACCAAACAACGGCCTACTAGAGTCACATGAATTTCAGTTGTGTTGCACTTGCAGTATTATAAAAACATGGCGGCCTAAGCAGGGATGCATGGGAATATAACAGGGTGACTGCAACAATTTTTTCATTTTTATTTGGCTCCTGTCTTTCCGGATGGAGACCGTCGTCTTGCAGCGGTGACAGCGCAAGTTATATATGTCCCGAAGACTTTTGCGTTGACCAAACGCCATGGGATGAGAACATCTTGGACGGTCCATGTGATCAGCAAGAAGATCACGGAGCTGAAGAAATAAACAATAAACAATTGAATTTGGCTAATTAGCAGAGACGCTGTGAAATCTAACACGTCCTAAATACAATGGAGCAAAATTGAATAGCTTTAGAAAAGCTGAAAATAACCACAGAAGTGTGCTTCGATTATAACTTTTTAATGCATACTTTTAGTTTATAAGTAAAGAATAGTTGTTTAATAACTGAAGTGATACATAATAAGTTATTCCCTCGTGTTTTTACTCTCATGCGCAGGTGAGTCGTAAACCTTTTTATAAGCAAAGTTTGTCTATTCTCAATCGACACACTATGAAGAACCCTGGCAGAACCCTGTTTATTTGACTGACTTCACTGGCATCCCTTGACTGAAATCAATCAGTCACAAGAGCCGGGCCGTTCTGCGCGTTACCAAGGGAACTGTCTTGAAATAAAAAAACCTGGCAGACTGGGGCGAGTCATGGCACTTCGGCGAAGTAGACATCCAGATATCCTGAAATATCGATGCAATAGTCATTGTTAAGTGTGATTCCACTAATATTTTTCCTCCAACAAGTTAATAAAGTCTCAACTAACTGTTGATCTTGTTTTGAAAAAGGAGTCGTAAACTTTAGAGTCGTAAACTGCACGGTGTTACGACTCCTTTGTCAAGTGGAGTCGTAAACTACACCTGATCCCAAAATGGCGCTCAACAACAGATGCTAGACGAAACATAACATTGAAACTTCAATATCTTGTATTTTCTCTTCACTTTTGGGTCTGAAAACAAGCTTAGAAGATACACATATTACTTGTTGGTAAGTTTAAAGTGTCGGTAAATTCGTCAATATCTTGTCTTAGAAGATACACGTAATAAGCTTATTACTTGTCGGTAGATTGTCGGCCGATTTCTTGCAGTTGTCGGTAGATTGTCGGTAGAATTTACGTAGTTGTCGGTAGGTTGTTGGCGTGTTGTCGGCCGACAATCTACCAACAACCTACCGACAACCTGCCGACAGTTTTTGCGCCGACAACCTACCGACAGCCTACCAACAGCCTACCGACAACCTACCGACAACCTAACGACCAAAATTTGGTACGTGATTGTTCACTATTACCTAAATTCCACTCATTCTGATTCGCGAATGTGTTCAGTATCTTGTTTACTGCAGTTACTTTCGATTCGCTTATAGAGAACAGTCATCAGACCGACAGAGTAAACTGGAAATGCATGGTTACCTTAGTACCAGGAGAATCAGCAACAATGTTATTACCAAGATCCAC
Source organism: Actinernus sp. WN-2022 (assembly GCA_030867875.1). Lineage (NCBI taxonomy): Eukaryota > Metazoa > Cnidaria > Anthozoa > Actiniaria > Actinernidae > Actinernus > Actinernus sp. WN-2022. The sequence continues at coordinate 74,113,870 of JAOWCC010001634.1, read as the reverse complement.
AATACGCTCCGCGACCATTCGTGGGCTTGAGTGCCAGTACGTCATTTGTACCGACGTGAATGATAATTTCATCAGGTCGATGATTCACTGTGGGCTTTACGTAATGAAACGTATCGTCCACTCTGGCACCCGGGAAAGCCTTCGCCACTGTTTTCTGTGAACTGTTGGATAATTTCCAACCGTGGACATTCTTTACGATGGAGTCGTCTATAATGACGACAGACTTCTCTCCTTATTAGCATTGGCTGGCTCCTGTTCCCTGTTTTCTGGTTCCTTTTCTGATTCCTGCACCTTTTTCTTACGTGATTTTCCCGGCTTTATTTTCTTCGAATTTGAGATTCCGCGCTGTTTGACGGAAGGCACTTGGTCAGTCGGTATTTCACTTGAATTCGATCTATCAAGATTATTCTTAGAGGTGTCACAACGAATGTCGTTAGAATTACCAGTTACCTTTGATTTGAAGCATCGTTGGAAATAAGTCTCAGGGCAGTCAAAAGGCTCTTCTTTTCCTCGCTCTGGATTTGTAATTCTTGTTTAAGATCTTTGTATTTGGATTCCATAAACCGAAGCTTACGTTCCAGATCAGAATTTGCCATTCGAAGTCGTTCAGCTTCAGTGGCTATTGTTAGTTTAGGTGGGAAATTTGAAGTTCCAAGTCGGATTTCAGATCTGAGACTGGCCAATTCACCCCACTTGATAGTATCGCTCTGGATTTGTAATTCTTGTTTAAGATCTTTGTATTTGGATTCCATAAACCGAAGCTTACGTTCCAGATCAGAATTTTCCATTCGAAGTCGTTCAGCTTCAGTGGCCATTGTTAGTTTAGGCGGGAAATTTGAAGTTCCAAGTCGGATTTCAGATCTGAGACTGGCCAATTCACCCCACTTGATAGTTTTTCTTCAATTTCACGAATTTTGGTAACGACTTCCAGCTCAAAAGAATCAGCAACAACCCCAGGAGAAAGTCCTGATTAAGAGCCCCTAGATCTTGTCTACTCTCGTCCGCTAGAGAAGAATCAAGGCTAACAACTCCGTTGTCTTCTGTGGCGCTCTCTAGTCCTGTCTCTGGATTCTCTCGTCCGCTGGAAGTAAGATCGCTAGTTGTAGCCTTACCCGTATCCGCAGCAACTGCCAAAACAGACACAGAGGCATCCAGATTTTCAGGAGAAGAGTTAGGATTTATATCTTGAACTTGGCTTCTATCATTGACGTTTCCATCGATCATGGCGGACAACATCGCACCAACAAATCAGCCTTCGTTCCTTTACTGTCGAGTTCCAAGTTAGATAATTCACATCGCAGCTCATGAACTTGAAGCTTTACAATGGCTTCCAAATTTAATTCACTCATGATTAGATATATGAATCCAAAAATAAAGGATAAAGGACAAGACGAAGCGGTAGAAACCGACAAATTACAGAGCGGTCCGAAAACACGTCCGACTCGTCCAACGTCCAACGATTTTACTAAACCCATGAAATAGATATTAGAAGGCCCATATTAAACTAATAGGCACAATTAGTCCCTAATTCCATTTTTTTTTTGTTTCTACTAGACTATTAGATACTGACTAATAATCTTTGTTTCATGGCTTAAATAAAACCACTCTATCAAGTTGCTATAAGTATCTCTCTAAAGCAGTATTTTTCATCCACTCAAATCTTTGTCATGCTTCATCAACATAGTATCAAATTGTCTCCAGTATACCTGAAAAGAATACTCTGGTTTGAGTATTATTCATTCTGGTCGTGAGACTTTTCCCCTTTTGTTGTTGACAGCATGTCTTAAAAATGTTTTATTAATTTGCCCGTGGCGCCGGTAACAATGGACCTTTTGCAGGATAAAATCACGTAGTTGTACTGGTTGTCAACAAAATATCGGACAATCTCGCATGCAATTGTACGAGGTCGGTAATGTTATTAACAAAACCTATTTGTAAATGCTATTTTCCACTTCCAATCGATTATCGATCCAGTTTCTAAAACTGGGATCACGAATTCAATACATTCGTTATTGAAGTCATATATCAGTATGTGACTTATTTGAGTTTCCTGCAAAAGGCCTATTAACCATGCATTAAAATTATGCTTTGAATAATCACTGAATAAGCCTTCAGTGTTCCTCAGATCCTCAAATTGTTAAGTATAACTCTTATATATATATATATATATATACACTGAAACAAAAAAACTCTGCCAAAGACTTATATATATCATATATATATATCCTTTATATTTCCGTCAAACGTTTTTGACAGTTGTTGCTTTGGTAGACACAAAGAAACATAATAGGCTTTGTTTTTCTTTGTCTTTGACGGTAATGAACTAATATGTTTAACCGTGAAATTCTGGCATTTTGGCCAGCAAGGTTTTGATCACACGTCAGTAGCAAGAGCAATAGCAAATTAAAATACAAAAACCGGTAATTTTGTTGGGTCGATTTACAGCGTCCAGCGACCGGTTTGTATTTCAATTTGCTCTTGCTCTTGCTACTGACGTGTGATCAAAACCTTGCTGGCCAAAATGCCAGAATTTCACGGTTAAACATATTAGTTCATTACCGTCAAAGACAAAGAAAAACAAAGCCTATTATGTTTCTTTGTGTCTACCAAAGCAACAACTGTCAAAAAAGTTTGACGGAAATATAAAGGATATATATATATGATATATATAAGTCTTTGGCAGAGTTTTTTTGTTTCAGTGTATATATATATATATATATATATATATAGCAGAGGGTAAAAATGACTCAGTTCTGATTTTGGGGTATAACCTATAAACACCTAATAACATGCATGGGTTCTCTTAAAATTGTCCAAGGTGACACCGAACTGAATTTGAATAATCCTCAACTTTCTTCTTCCCTATGCGATAGTTAAAGGGAAAGATTGAACACGTCTTTTACAAGCTTGATGTGACTTTTCTTCAGCCTACAAAGCACATCGCTCTCCACCTTTAACATTCCTTTCCAGAAATACGGGTGCCGCTGAAGAACACATCTCTTCACGCAATAAAACCTTGAAGCCTCCTTCTTCCATGTGGGCTCCATTTGAACTTTTCCGTCTGCATCTTTCTTCGGGTAGAGGTATCTCTCCTTATGAAAAATGGCGATATCTTGCGGAATGCAGATAACGCCACCTCTTGGAAATTCTACTTTGCACGACTCGCACTTTGCTGAATTCTTATATTCCTTCGTAAACACAATGAAGAAATTGTTCTTGTTGTGATAAATCTCCGTGAATTTCAGCGGTTTAGGATAGTCGAGGTCGCTGTCTTTCCTGCGCACTTCTTCTACAATAGGGCAAAGTTCAACATTATTCTCTCCTTTTCTCCTCTTTTTTTCCTTCGGCTTGTCACCCGCCCGCTTTGGAATATTGCCGAAAATAATGTTGCTGGCTTTGCCTTTCTTCTTGTTAAAGGCTTCCACATACTGTAGAAGTTTTCCCAATTTGTCTGCTACAGCAAGAACATGTGGACATGTAGTGCTTGTAAACTTTCGGCACTTACAACTAATGACGTTACCTTTCACTATGACATTGACACTGCCACCAAACTCCGTAACACAATGAATTTCTCCACCAACATCGATGATGCAGTATTGTGAAAGAATAACCTCTGCCTCTTGCCAGATTTGATTCAACATACCAGCGGCAACGCTTACGACCGCACAATCTCTAACTATCACTGAAAGCTTTTTTGTAACTGCAGTGTGTTCAAATGAAGGGGATACGGGAGACTTGAACACCTTCTTGATATGCTCCAATTGCTGTTCGGGTGTTTTCTGTGACCAGATGACTGGGTTAACTGCATATTTCTGGTTGCTTACTGGTAGTCGATACTCTCCCATGTTGTAAATGGCTTTGGTGTACTCATTTTTCTGTTGTAGAAATATTAGATTTTTTAGAATTTCGTGGATGTTGGCTTGGTCTGTTACTTGATTACCGGCTTCTTCTTTGATAACATTGTTGAGTGACTCTGTCCGTTGATTGGTCCACTTGTTTGGTGGATTTCCAAGGCCCGCCGCTATCCTTACTTCCTTGAGCATGCTCGTTTTCAAAGCATCTTTTAGCGACCTGTGCCTACCTCTTTTTGTTAACATCCACTCTCTGAATTCTAAAGGCCAGTTTTCTTCTGTGTCAGCATGGGGAATTACAACAATTAGTCACGTCCGGCGTCTTGCTTGGGCCGATGCTCCTATAGACTTCACTCTTCCTTCAACTTTACGGATCGGAGTTGATTGTAAACTTGTTGCCTGTCTCGTGGAATAGCAGATGGAGTGGTAACTTCGATTACACCGCCTGCCTCTTTCTCTAGTTTGGTTATAATGTGCTTTGCGCTGTCTTTTGACCCCAAACTTTTCATCTTCGAGAGTACGCTTGGTTTTGTTCTGACGTGGGGTTCTGGGTTATGCCGACGATTGCCATGGGATTTCACGAAAAGGTCATCTACTTTATCTATCTTAACAGTATATTGCACAATCGCATAACGCAAAAACTGCCCCCCGTTTTCTACCTTGTGCCAGCTGTATTGCCGGCGAATGGTGAACCGCGCGTAAGTCGGTACTTCACTTTTCCTTTCGCGTCGAGAAGTACGTGAAATTCTTCCGACGGGCTAGAATGAGATCCGTAAATTCCACAGTCGTCAGTTGTCAAGTCTTTATATTCCACTGCTTCGAGGTCAATGACAAATACTGCATTTGTGGTAATGGCGGTCGGTACCCCTTTGCAAACTCGTTGCTTGTCGACTCTTTGTGTCAAACAGATGTCTAGAATTTCTTTCGTAGAAATACCAGCATCGGATCTCTTATATACTGGGAAGCCATTGATCATACCTTGAAATAAAAAGTAATATCAGTTAACCTACCGATTATAATAATGTACGATAAGTGCTATAGCAGTTTTCACACGAGAAAGTCAAGTACAGTATTAGAAACTTCGAGCATCCAAATTTAGTCTTACTGATCTTAGGGTTTCCGTATACGTGTGCAGTGCCGGTTGGTTTTTAACTATCTTTTTAAAACTACTAAATGACACGTTTAATGAAAAATAGATAACACTTGCATGGAAAAGTGATAATAGACGGGATTTCGCATGAATGGTAAAGACATGCAGGAAGGCTGTTAAGTCGTATTGTACTACTATATTTCATAGGACAGTAAGTTCATTCCCAGACCGAAATGCATGAATTGTGCTCTCTGCATGTTTGCTCTTTTTGCAAAACAAATTATTCTTTTGGACTTGTAACACATATTGCACGTACCTAGTATGTACTATATGTAGTAAACAATGAATTAAAATTTCAAATGAGATAAAAAATCCTCTGGGAACGTGGCTTATGTCCTATCGTCCAGACAACAGTAATTGAAATGTGGATGGACCGTTATGCAAAACGTTCTAATGGTATACTGGAGATATCTCACGAGTAACTCAATTAAGTTTTAAGTTTACATACTTTTCAGTTTTCGATGTGATATTTCACCGTTTACTCCACGAGAAAGTATTATATTGACCAAATATGTTATCACATGTTACGCCGGGGCTGGATACAGCAAATATATTCGGCGGTATCTACGGGTTGTATTCTGACATAATGGCACGTGATACAATATTAGATGTATATCGTAAATAACCCACTCTAACTTGATTTTTCCGGCATTGTATTCACACTTCCCTAAATGCTCGTGTGACTATACTGAAAACTCAAGTCACTCGTGGCGTATGTCACGGTATTGCACTCGAAAGCATTGCATATCTGATATTTATCTCAAGATGTTATTGCGGAAAACAGAGAACGGTCCGGATACGGCTTCCCAGACTTCTGATTTGCTAATGTATCTCCCGTGAATCACATATGATAAATGTTCACATAGGAGCCCAATACCAATTAACGAGAGACTCCCTGTCATTATAGCGGATCTCTGAGCGGAGCACCATACATACCAACCGACCGCCCACCCGGCCGACCGTGCACCAGCGCGTGGAACACGTGACGCCGTTTTCGAGTCCTGCATTGGGTAGCTCGATTTTGTTCGGCTATGTAACGCCGTCCTGTCGGGCTTTACATTCAATCCTCCGTTTATGAAATTTGTGATTTTCTAAATTATCTCGACGATCAGTACTGATGTTTTTGCCGTAATGCATAAAATATTCAATTTCCAACTTTAATTTCCATTACATCTCCACGTGCACGCATGCGCGTCATGTTCTTTCTGTATTATGTCGTCACGTGTTCTGTTACATGCAGTATTTATTTTCGTAATTACGTCAGCACGTACGCATACATATGCGCGTTCAACTCAACTGCAGGTGCACTATTTATTTTCATAAATTAATTTTCATTACATATATGCGCGTGCATCTCTTCGTATTTAATTATTGGGAGCTCCGCTGATTGGCTTGCCTAAGTTTGAGGGAGAGAGTACATATTAATAATATGGAGCTATGCTAAGCTATAGTAACCATATCAGCTCCACCGTTTACGTTTTTTTCTGATTTTGTTCCGGTTTTATGGGGATATTTTTTAGTATCCATTGAGCTAGAAAATATAATTGCTCTTCTCTCTGCAAATCAGAATAGAAACATTGTGCAGGGTATTAGTAACTGGTATTATATATTATTGTAAAAACAGTTTCCCTGTGGATATGTCTGAACTTCTGTTCCCCTCCTTATCCAGGGTACCTGACTCGATTAGTTTTATACAAACCTATTTCAGGCCGTATCCTGACACCCTCCCTAATTTAATTAGATATTTATCTTAATTACTCGGGCTGCCTGTGGCAGCACCGAGTCTTAAAATGCAAGTCGTTATTATTTTAATTTTATTTTTTATTTCATGTCAGACGGCTTCTGCGCATGCGTTAAAGGTCAAATTCGAACCAATCAGATTGCACTGTGCTGGTCACGCAAACAAAGGTTAGATTTCCTCAGGCGCGCTCAGATAAGAAAGTTCAAAGCTCAGACTAGGCGAGACAAGGAGATATCAATTTCAAATAGTCATTGTCAGAAATCTATTCCATCGTGGGCAATTATGCAATACAACCTAAATTTGGGTCAGGTCCATGTTTTACGACAGAATAACCAGAGTCTTTCTACTGGATTCGGAGAGCTCGAGACATTATACAAGTCTGCTAATATGGGGAAAACTGAAACTTTGACGGCAGAAACCCTCATATTTGAGCCAAGCGGAATATTTACATGATCCGCTAAGATTTTTACAAATCTAATTAGTTAAGCAGATGTACGCAGTGTATGCCAACTGAAATGCTGTGCTCGTTTTCTGGTTACGGCTCAGTGGGGCAACTACACGAACAAGAAGCATGAACTGCCAGCAAAGAGAGAGGAATTGATCGGAGACGTTAAATTACGTTACTGTGAAGAGGATCAAAATTCAAGTTCTTTGAGACTGTCTTCTGCCGTGACTCGTGAGAGAAATTGGAAAAGATCTAGCTGTTTCATTCAGACACTGGCAAATTTATTGAAAGCTACGGGCTTACTTTGTGAGATTATTATTCATTGTGGAATGAAAGGAAACAGGTTACAAGGGCACCCCAACGAGTACTTTTTGAAATTCGTTTGAAACCAGTTGTCTGCAGCTTATCTAGCCATTTTAAGGCGCCTACTATGTCTTTTGACGTATTCTAGAAAGCTATTAGCTGTTCGGATTTTCTAGGTGAAAATCGCGTCAACCGAAAATACTATGGCAAAATATTCCCGGCCTACGAATTTGTTAGTAGTCTAGAACATAACGAGAATTTTCTAGCCCAAGTAACTTCATGTTGCAACGTTTTGTGGAGGTACGAATTTTTTAGGGATTCTTTTTTCCTGTTCTGACTATTGATCAGCCGAATTGGGACTTACGAATATTTTAGGGGAAACCTTTTAGTCTCCCTTTTCTTCTATAATTTTCTAGGGATTGAAAACAAATTTTCTAGGCAGTATTTCAGAAAACAATTTTCTAGGGACAATTTTTTCAAATCCGAAAGTTTTAGGCTAACTTACTCTCCCGAACAGCTTTTTAACCGAATACTTCGTTGGGTGCCCTTGAGGTTAGCTGAAAGTTAAGTTCGAGGTAGGCTTCGACTTTCATTCCGATTCAGTGCATATGTGCACGAAGGTGGAATGCTTTCAACAACACTAACAAAAGAACCAAAACGAAAGATTCAGTTACGTAAGTACTGTAAGTAAACTCTTTTAGATTTGAAAACATTTCCTCTCAGTTTGTCTGTTAATGTACTTTTTTCTTCTAATTATCGCTTTATTTAACATCTCTGTGATTTAGAGTATGCGTACCTCAGAATAAATTATTTGAAAGGTCAACTGAACTCTTGTGTCGATAAGCCCAAATGTTTTTTGTAAAACAGTCTGTGAATTTGAGAAGCGGACTTAGAAGAGCTTTCTAATTAGGAATTACATGTTTTTCTTGCTATGAAATTTATGTTTCATTTCACATTTATTCATACAGTTTTAGCCGGACATTTCCTCGAGTTTTTGATCTATTTTCAATCAAATTCAAATGAAAGTGTATTTCATCTTCAAATTATCTCATGTGGCCCGAGTGAAAGGCCAGATGGGCTCTTTTCTACTTTCAACACACAGTCGCTAAACTGTACGAAATCGCCAACAATAAATCCCTAATGTCCAAACTAACGGGAAAAACTGAAAGAGGAAATCCTTGTGAGAAATCGACGTACATATGAAGCTATATAAGTTATCATCGACTATATGGGAGTCAAACATCGAGCTGCTATGAAACCGCTTGTGACAGTTTGTTTACGCACTTTCATGACAAACGAACGTTTCTACTTTCGACACAACGGTCGCTAAACTGTACGAAATCTCCAAGGATATATCCCAACTAAAGGGGAAAAACTGAAAGAGGAAATCATTGTGACCAATCGACATAAATATGAAGCTCCAGAAGTAATTATTGAATACATGAGAACCCATAGAGAAAACCGATAATAATGAACACGGTATTAGTTTCACCGACATTTGTGGCGTAACTGAACTCGCACTACAGCATAGCTTGAAATACTGCACGAAAACTCCCGTTTAAAAAATTCCTGATGCCGAAAGGACCGTAGCATTTAAACAAGATATCCTTCTGACCAATCGACATACATATTAAGCTGTGAAAGTATGTTTCCATTCCATAACAGCCGATAGTGCAAACTAGTAAACTGCCACTAGTAAATTGACCTTGCGTACTTCCGCGAGTACTGAACTTTCTAGCGTCAAATGCATGTGTTACGTTTCCAAACTTTAGGACAAGAAATCTTCCATAGAATGTTCTATTTTTTTTACAGCTGAGAACTGTATTATTAAACATAAGAAATAAAACAATGGTGCCATTTGAAGAATTATATCATGTCAAAAGTGCAAACGAAGAAATATATATCTACGGACGCGAGCAGCTCGATCGTTTCACTTTGGTCAAACTCGGACTGTTTACGACTGGAACCTGCAGTTTTATCGGACCTGCAGACTAAATTGTAAACGTGTGGCCGTGTTCAGGCTAGTAAATCTAGCTAGCTAACCACAGGAGGTAGCGAGCTTCTTTAGTCTGAACAGTTTTTCTGCTCTGGTGATTAGCTAGCTAGTGGTCGGTGGAATACTTTGAAGTTCCAAGCTACCTAGCGAGGTAGCTTGAATAGAATCTAGCGCGCTAAAAGCCCATCGATGACAGATTTTAGTTATTTTAAGGTTTTGAAATGTACACAAATGTCAAGTCAGTGTTAACATCCGATCTAGCCGACTTCTAGCTCCAAGGTAATTTCTCTTACCACGACAACTACCGGGTGTATTGTACGTCAATTGAGCCATCATGGATAACGAGGATCGCCAAACACCAGTCAGTAGCAGTTTTTCGCACAGTTTTAATATTTTGGTTGAAATTTCAATTGAGCACTTTGGCGGTCAATTATTTGCGATTACGAAACACTTGCGCCAAGGGCAGTTATAGACCAAATTTCTATCTTTTAGAGAGGGTCTGAATGGGGGGGGGGGGGGGGGGGGGGGTCTACATGTCAGTTGTCAGTTAAAATTTTGGCCATTTGTCAGTTGTCAGTTAGCCCTAGTTAATCATTACTAGAGAAAATTTACAATGTTTGACCCACAAAAAACAAATTTGTCAGTTGTCAGTTATTTTTCGGTTGTCAGTTGTCAGTAAAAAAATCGTCATTTGTCAGTTGTCAGTTATTTTTAAGGCTGTTTGTCAGTAGTCAGTTAACCCCATTCATGCCCTCTTTAGAGATAGAAACAAACCAGAAGAGGGAAAAACAAAAAGTAAAACCTACTAAGTTACTAGGTCTGAACAGTACTAATTTATTAACTAGCTGCGAGTTGCTGACAGATATCTCAAGACTCTAGCTAGCTGCACGATAGTAGTCTGAACATACATACACACATGAATAAGTAGTGTTTTCAATAAAAGATCAACTACTTTAATTTACATACGAGAAAACAAAAATATTAAATTACATACATGTATATATATACTAGGGGAGCAGAGAATGAAAGTCACCGCGCTACCGGCCACTCCTAAAGACTGCTAATAATTATTCCCTTTGGTTATTACTAAGAGGATTTCAAATGAAAGTGTATTTCATCTTCAATCTCATGTGGCCCGAGTGAAAGCCCAGATGGGCTCTTGTTCATTGTAAAATACGGGTGTGAAATAAAGTATTTGTTGTTCAGTCGTATCATGATCTCTAAATGTTCATATGTGTACTATACTCACCACTGTCTCCAAAAGGACTCGTTTCCATGTCTTCGTCCGACTCACTGGCACTATAATCGTAAGTCGATTTTCTTTTCCTAAACAAGTCATCCTAAAAAAAAAGGGAGAGTAATCAATGCAATATATATAAGCCACATTCACACGACATTCATTTTGGAATCGGAACTCTTCATTTACACGACAAAAAAATCAAGAGTTCCGGTCTCAAACTTATCGGCCCGCGTGCCGTACTCAAAATGCTTGTCACCGTGTAAATCAGGCTATAGTGTTGACTCCCACGATGGAAAATGAGAAAAGTAAACATGCAATAACAGGTTTTAAGGTTACCGTACTTTCGGGTCATGATTTGTTAGATTTTTTTTATTCAGAAAGTCAGGTTGTTTTTCAATTTAGAAAATAAATAATAACGTACAAAATTTTGTGAGATACTTAAATAAAAGTATCTCAAAGAAAAACAAAGAAATAGTTGACGTGTGATGCATTTGCCTATTGTTGCAAGATCACATTTCACGTCACACTTCGTAAACTCTGCATGTATGTTTATATCGAAAAAGAAGAAATTCAGTCGAAATAAAGCAATTAATTTTGTCCTGCTTTGCTTCCTCAATTTACCCTATCTCGCTTTGTTAGACCACTTAAGAGAAGAAACAATAATAATATTTTGGCCAGGTCGTAATTCGACAAGCATTCCGCTACGTTATCACATTCTGATCTGAAATGCGCGATCTTCAGACGGCAAAAACTAGTTGACCTCAGTTTATAGGAGACACTGAAAAAAACAGAAACAAGGGTAATGCCACCGGCTCGATATCAAACTTAATACTACTTGAAGGACGATTTATATACGAACAAAATAAACTAGAAGTTCTCAATGAGAAGTGCTGCTTCCATTCCACTGGCTGCCTCTTGGTAAACTACAGCTGCACATTGTGTGGCAGTCTAATGACTGGACCTTTCCTAGAGCTTATACCTTATCTACATTCATGTAAGATACTAGTGGCGATGAACCACTTCCACTTCCAAACCACGCTTACACTTATCTTTGGGGTAGGCTTTGTTCCCTTGAATCCAATTAAAGAACATTGTCAGTTTCTATGAATTATATTATGCACTTTATGGACCCTTTGCACTTTACGTCATAGCCGCCATGTTGGTGTACCTTTAACAATAGATTCTTCGTTAGCTTCCTTTGTTCTGTACACCAACATGCATGGCCGCCATGTAATTTGAATCTCTGGGGATTGAGTGCAAACCATCTATTACATATGTAGAAAGTATATAATAAAAATGGAAAGGTGTTATACTTGTGTGTTACATGAATCTAATTTGTAGGTTTGACTTGAGTGTAACGTCTCTAACTGAAGCCTGTTTGAGCGGTAGCTTGTTTTTCCAACAGGCGTTCCGATAGATTTTCCTGGGGCTCTCAATTTCTGACATTGCGGTTATCCAATGAAGTGTAAATACCGGAAATTAACACAATATTGCCATTAAGTAATGTAACTATTTTGATTTTGACTTTATCTGAAGGTAATATAAGAAATTTGTTGTTCACCGTGTTAATGAGAGAAGTTATCTTGTTCTTTTGAAAATAAAGTCTTAATCTCCGGCCCAAACTATCACACTATACATATTTAACTGACCTTATCTACATCCATGTAAGATACTAGTGGCGATGAACCACTTCCATCACTTTGCACATGAGCTTCGATCTCATCGTCGCTTACACTTTTCTTTGGAGTAGGCTTTGGTCGCTTGAATCAAATCAAAGTACATTATCAGTTTCTATTGATTATATTATGCATTTTACTTACATACTTATATGTATAATGTTATACTATTGGCAAACAAATGCCATATAATAAAGAAATGAAACGGGATGACAACCAAATCAAGATGAACTGCTTATCACGCCCGAGATACGCGCTAGACATACATTTCGAGCACTGATAATCATCTTGTTTGTTTTATGCTTTTTCTCTTACTATATCTCAATGTCTACAGTTGGATATATAAACAGTCAAATAAAATAAATACGTTTAGTGATCGTAATGCGTTAAGTATTCAAAGCCAGATTTACTGATTAGTGAGTAACAAATCGAACAATCTTCTTTTTTACAAAACTAAGTTGAGAAGTCTGTTTGAAATTATATGCCGTAGGCACTTTGAAGGAAACTAATAGTTTGTGTACCTTGCAATTGAGTGTTGACACTAGCTGCGGTTCGCCACTTCCGCCTGCATCGCTGGTGTTGTCTTTTTGAAACTCAGCCTTGTTATCTAACTATATCGTTCAAGAAATGTGGAATAATTATGATAGTGTTAGTTTCATAGTAATAATGTTCCCTAAGACTTGAGGCTGGTTTTCACTAGCGACGGAGGCGGAAGCGGAAGCAGAAGCGTAAGCGTAAGGAGCCTTACGTTCTAGTGAAAATCAAGAAACGGAGACGTAAGTGGAAGCGTAAGCTCGACGGAAGCATTAGCGGAAGGTTTCCTTCTTCTTACGTCTCCGCTTCTGCTTCCGTCGCTTCCGTTCCAGTGAAAACTAGTCAAACGTAAGCAGAAGCGGAAGCAGATGAATTTAGCCAATCAGAATACTCATTCTCAGGCCCTTTGCAATGTAAATATAGCATGCAAGCGAGGTTTTCTCTTCTGAACGAGGCTTATGCTTATGCTTCCGTCGTGTTGATTTTCACAAGAACATTAGTTTCTTATGCTTACGCTTACGCTTACGCTCCGTTTCTGCTTCCGTCGCTTCCGTCGCTAGTGCGGGGCGCGTACCATCGACCGTATTCAGTTCCGGAATAAGAATACACAGAATGATCACTACAAATCGCTTATCAGTATCGGGATTGTTCGATCAGCCACTGGAATACTAAATGTATCCTGAATATCATAATATCAACATGCGTTTGTAGCTTACAATGCAAAATGTGCCTCAGCCAATGATTTCTCATCGATTATTATTCTAGAATACGTTTAATCGAACGTGCCCAGCCTAATTTAATTTATAAAGAAGAGAAATATAAAAAAAATCGAAAACTCCAAACTGCGAGTTATACCTAACTTTTAAGCTGCGGCAAAATATTATAAGTCCATCTGTTTGTAATTAAGAGAAAACGCCAACCAGTTTTAAGTCCCCGACCCCTCTTCCCAAGTTTTCCAACATAGTTTTTGAGTATAGAAACGTTTTTGTTTATAAAACAGTAAAACCAATTTTACATTAGCGCACATTGTCAGTGCCTTGTGTGTTCTATGAAAAATAATAATAGTTATCCCTTAGTATGTAAATAAATAGTTCTCTCTTAGCCAAATCTATAACGTTATAAATCCCTGCGCAGGTTATAATTATGTGCCCCTAGATATAAGCCCAACAAAAATCCTTTACGAAGTTTTATATCCCATGAAAATATAACCGGTAGTTTTCGATATCACTAAACATAAATCAAGCTCTTACCAGTGAGAAGCGTTCGGACTCTTGAATCTGTATCTGTGACAAAGACTGGTCACTATGATCTTTAAGTCGGGCTCCTGTGCAAGACGCCTCCAAAGCCAATGGCAAACGGAATCAAGGCTTTCGGCGGTTAAACTTGGAAAGACTACCAGCAAAACATGGCCATCACCGCCTAAACTTTCGCCGATAGGATGGCTATCGAGTATAAAATATGAGTCGTCGAGAACTCCGATTAAGAAAATATAGGGCTCACAGGTGTACAGATAAACTGTTACCTTGTCATCGATATTAGAAAACAGCGCACTACGGAGACAGCTGCGGCGCGTGCCTTCTATGGAGAGAACGTTGGCTCTGCGGAAACTATCTTTTCAATAAGCACTACTTCTGCTGGTAAAGGCCTACCCCGGGTCCTAAAGTTGCCGTAATTTTGGGTAACTTAAGGCGACTTTAGGCGACTTTAGGCGACTTAAGCAAAATCGAGGTAAAAAATGTGGAAACTTAAGGCGACTTGATGCGATTTAAGGCAACTTCAGGCAATTTTGGGCAACTTAAGGCAACTTAAGGCAACTTAAGGCCAACTTAAGGCCAACTTAAGGCAACTTAAGGCAACTTAAGGCCAACTTAAGGCCAACTTAAGGCAACTTAAGGCAACTTAAGGCGACTTAAGGCAACTTTAGGACCCGGGGTAGGCCTTGGTAATAGATCCTGGGCTTTCATTAACTGAGCAGCTTCTAGCACGTCGTAATGGCGATAACAGTTTCTAAACGTGTTAAAAACTGAGGGCATCTCAAGGAGGATTCGGCGTGCTTCTTCCACTACTTGATTCCAAATGTAGTTGTTGTCGCCAGAAAAAAAACAAGGCTTTAGCCAAACTGTAACCGATTGCTAGGCTAACGGAAGCTACACGCATTGGTGGCATTGTTCTCTAGTATTTCCTCAGTTACTTCGTTAATATTCTCTAACGATTTCCGCCAGATCTAGCTGTTCGACAGCACTTGCTTGACTGATTCCTATGCTGATAGTTTGGGCTTTGCTTCCACTCGAAATCTCACGGAATTTTAGGACCTCATCGGCACTTGGTCTTTGGCCGGCATCAAACACAGTACATAGTTGGTATGCTTTTTCTATTGGATACCAATCCGACGCTTGTCTGCGATGATATTCATTCGCCGTTCGTGGCTTCTTTCCTTCCCGCATTAATCTCTCAGTATAACCTTCCTGTATGTCTGACCTACTTTTCCCTCCATCAATTCCACTTGATATGGCGCCACCAAAACAGGATTAATGATGACAAAGAATGTCATCCCGAGGGCCCATATGTCAATTTTCTTAAGGTCTTCTAGTGACGCACTTTCGATTTCATCCAGTATTAGCTCGGGTGCCATGTATGGTAGAGTGCCCTTCTCTATGTTCTCTGTGCGAGAGTGGCCATGGAGAGCAATCGTCGTTTGAACGAGCTTCGATCTGCTCTCCCCAAAGTCAGTCACTTTACATGTGAGCGGATTCGCCTTGAAAGCCTGTGCCACGTGCTCCTGGTCTAACGCACTTTAGTATAAACCAACTAGTGGACTATTACAAATCCTGCATTCTGATTGGCTACGCTACTATAGGTCTATTTGTGATAGCCCATGGTAGAGAAAAACCGCACGCATTTTCACGAAATAATAAAAAAAATTCAACTTCAGTTTGTTTCTTTCTATTATTTCTACTGTCCAACTAGTTAGTTTATACTAAAACAATTAGACCTCTCGCCCTCATTCGCGCTGCGGGTCTAATTGTTAAGTAGTGGATATTGCTCACAAGTACGTTGCTCGGTTTGAGATCTCTGTGAGCAACATCTTGCCCGTGGAGGTAGGCCAGTGCGCGAGACACATCATTCTTTGGCTATTTTTAAGAAAACAGGCGAGAAAAGACTTAAAATGAGTCTTCTTCAAAAGAATCAACTAAATTCAAAAATTGAAGTAGATTAGTGACTTTGGTTTGTTCACCGAAAGGCCTCAAGTCAAAGCATTCGTAGTCCAGCTAGCATAAGTGCATATGGTGAATCGCACCATCCCTTGAGCTCCACGATATTCTCATGCTTCAGTGACTTAAGGAGATTCCCTTCTTTTATAAACACAGGAGCATCCAACGGGCTTTGACGTTTTAGTCGCTTCACGACTACAGTTTTCCCGCGATACTTTCCCTTATACGCCGTAGCAAACGTTTCGCTTCCGATTTCGACCCGTTCCTGGATATCGTCCCAGACTGTTCCCAGGAGCTAAAACTAGTCCGGTAAAGAAACCAGGCACGAACTGTCAAGTATAACAATTGAAGCCATTAGGAGCTTAGGCCAGATCTACCAAACTCTGACGAGATATGAATGAGTTAGTCGGAAGGGCGAGGTGTTAACTGGAATGATATGTAGTTGACACATATTCTACAAAATGGTATCATGTTTTGGCCATCATGTTTATACTGCTCTCGGGCCAGAAAGCGAAGCACATAACATCAACCAACACAGATTCGCCTTTTCTCTTGCCAACTCTTTCTTTGATCAACTGCCGTCCATAATTATGGACGAGTCAAACCAGTTTCGAAAACAGGTTTTACCAGAGAAAAGAGAAGTACACATGGCCAAATTGCATCTTGAGTTCACTGTGTTATCAGTTTTAGTTCGTCTGTGGGACTGCTTTCCTCTCATTGGTCAAACGTGTGTTATCAGTTTTTGCTCGTCATTTGCATAATAATTACAGTGGGACTGCTTTCCTCTCATCAGCTCGAATCACTCGAAAATCAAACATTTTAGAACGACAAAATCCCCGAATACTGACAGAGAATGCCAAAATCATTTGTCTCTGTACCAAATTAAATTGTTTTTATTTTTATTATAAATTGATGTTCTGAGAGTACCATTCGCATAATTTTCAACGAAGTACCGAAGATTTTCAAAATAGCCTTCGCACGCGCGTAAACTGATTGACAGTGCAAGAACAGGCGTTAGGTGTTAAGGACGAGATGTAAACCGTAAACTATCGATTTCCGTATTCCACATGAGTAAGCAATCCTATTTTTGTGTTGAAAACGTCCCCTCTCACATTCAAGACGTCCGTCGTCTCTGATGACGTCAGAGTCAAATGATACATGTAACGTGGCGCCTGATTGGTTGAGGATTTTTCTATATTATATAGGCGAGATTTGATACAATCTGGTTGAGACGTTTAGAGCGGTCTAATAAGGTGGACGTTTTGCGGGGTTGTGAATCTTATTATACCTGAACAGGTCTCCTGACCTAGCCTGACCTAGCCTGACCTAGCCCGGACCTGACCTAGACTTTTTTTCTTCGAATTTATGAGAGTGAAAAAATACGTCTGCATAGCAGGCTACTCCTGACCTGAACAAGGCTGGTTTGGCCAGCTAAAATATTGTATCTTAAAAAAACATCAAAATTCTACGTTGTATTGGCCTTTGCCTCTTAATAGTTGGTTTCGACAGTTTTAATAACGGTTCCGGTGGTTTGGGTCGTTCCGGTGGTTCTAGTCCGGTGGTTTGGGTTGTTCCGGTGGTTCCGTTCCGGTGTTCCTGGTTTTAGGGTTTTAGTACATGCCTCTCGAAAGCTCAATGAATTTCTATCGAAAGCTCTATAAGATATAGCTGAATGATCGGTTTCACTCAACTCGTACTAATACGACGGAAGCTGTCACTTGTGTCACCATAAAATTTTCCAGAAATGTTTTTCTTGGCAGAGAAACGGTATTATAAACACGGTATGTTTCATTTCCTCTCCTAGCAGTCTCCATTAAGTTACTATTTGAAGCCGTTGATACGCCGAGACATGAGTACTCTGGTCCCAGAGGGCTCGCTGATCGCAGCTTCGAGGCTCTCTCTACCAGGACAGGAACCCATTACCAGTCAGCGTTTATAATTAGGACAGATCTCACTGGAGTTTTCGTGCCCACACTTTGAGAATCCAATCAATCCATAGTCAGGACAATTTAGTAAATCACCGTTAGGTCTCAATCTCTATAATTACGGCAAGCGTGCACGGATCACTGTGGAGTCAGAAGGCAATCCGGTCAGGGCTGGTAATGGGCTCCTGAACAGGGTAATAAAAGAGCCGAGAAACGAGATGATAAACGCAGGCTACGTTAACTTTCCTCTGCTAACACTCTCCGTTTTACCAATACTCGCTGCATGCTAGCAGCGAATCTATGTTCAGTGACCTTCAGTATGTAGAACTTCGCAAATTACAACTTCTTGTCTTTTCCCATTTCGTTTCCCACTTCGTTTTTCATTTCGTTTTCTACTTCGTTTTCTACTTCGTTTTCTACTTCGTTTTCTACTTCGTTTTCCATTTCGTTTCGCAAAATACAGTAAGCCATATTGGATGCTAGTGGACGCTGTTCGGCAGGATTTTGTTCTGCTTGTACTTTACGAAGACATGCGTCCAGACCAGTGGATAGTCTGTGACCGGTCATGTGGTAGCCTAGAACCGGTTGAGGGTTCGTGAAAGCAGGTTTACGACCTGGATACAGACATGGGGAGTAAGTAGCCTGTGAACGGCCATGCGGTGGCCTATAATCGATTGGGAGTTCGTGAAAGGAGACCAGACCAGTAGAGTATACGTAGTCTGTGACGGGCCACAAGATGGTTGAGAGACTTATTCTAGTGGCATGATTTATAAAACCAGGTCAAGGACCGTCTCGTGATTTTGGCCAGGGGAGCGGTCTGTGACGTAAAAGCACGAAACTTCAGGGAAAAACACTATGGTTTGTACGCAAGGGCGATGAGTGACCGTTACGTGTTGTTTTCCCATAGGTTTCAGCCGTAGCCGTGAAGGAAATTCGCAAGGATCTCGATGAATGGAAGCGGAAATCGGATGCCTCCGCGATTGAATCAGCCATGTCATCCTTGTGAACTCCTGATTGCGCGTCCCGCGGCTCTGTTTGACGCTTACGCCACCATGGCCGCTCTGGAAGAGGTCGTAAACATTGCCAGGGACAAAAGAGACGACAGGGCAAATCGTTATTCAATAGTCCTGCGCCAATGCCGCCCTCTGATTGGGGAAGGCTCTCTCCATCAAATACTCATCAAGCTGGTAGCGTCTAAGGAAGATGTAGCCTGCTTTCAGGCGGTGGATGGTGTTTTTTTTCGCGCAGCAAACGGTCATCGAAGCGGCCGCCATATTGGCCGAGCGTGATTGAGACTTGGGATCGAATGACAAATGGAGGGGGGGAGGGGGAGAAGCAGAAAGGAAAGAAAACCCCTGGTTTCTGAGTCCGTCCACTAGCGGACGGGGTATATGATTGGCTGAAACGGTGTCAATCAAAGCTTATCGCGGCAAGTGTTGAAAGCAAGAACTGAAAGGAATAAGTGTAGCCACAGGCAGCCCAATCTCATGATTTGTGTATTTATACGCTTACAAATATCGCTTGAATAGTTCATATTATAAATCCTTCCAAAACATGTATGTTAGACAAATAAATACACGACTTCACCCTACAATGTTTCAGTTGTGGTTATTCATACCTCTGAGCTCTTCTAGGGTCGTTTCCGCTGTTTTTTTCGAACCTCTTTCCCTCATTAGGAGGTTGGGCTGCCTGTGGTGTAGCCTGCGAAGCGGCGTAACTAGAATAAGTGTTGTGTACTGTGCTTGCAGTTGCTAAAATATGACGAGTAACACAAAAAGCTTTGTCTTTTTTGAAGACTAAGGCGAAGTACGTACCCTGGTTCCAGAGGTTTTCTAGAGAGAACAGCCACGGAGAAAGAGCCGCGAAGGCGGCGATCGGCGAACTGCGAGAGGTTTGTTGTCGAGTTCTCTTTTCGCAAGTTCGTAAACCGTAAATATCATACTCTTTCCAAAGCGCCAGAAGAACTTTACTTTGAAGTAGGCTCTGTATATAGCTTCCTCCTGCTCCGTTTTCAAAGTTCGCTTTCGCCTTTACCCTGATTCCAGAGGTTTTCTAGAGAGAACACACGCGGATGGGTAAAGCCGTACTTTGAAAACGGAGCAGGAGGAATCTATACAGAGCCTAGGCTTCTAGGTAAAGATATTGTAGACATGGCTGTGCTTTCGACAGGCTTTGGAAAGAGTATGATATTTACGGTAAAGAGAACTCTACAACGAACCGTGATTTAATTCGCCACTGAAAAGTATTGTTGTTGACTTCACGGCCGTTGAACAAGGAAATAATCAGAAATCCGCCTCAATACATTTATGCAACGGTCGTCCATTTCTTTCGGCAGACATTCACTAAGATGGACTTCGACTTGTCAGAGAAAGACGATCACAACATTTACCTGCGTACGAGTTCTGACAAAACATTGTCTCCATCGGAGTTTTCTTTGAAGTTTAGATATTTTTTCGATCCTGTATTTATCTTTATGCGAGCTTAATTCTTTTAAGAAAGGAAGCAGCCGCTTGTATGGTAGCCTGATTATCAGACGGTACGAGGTCGTCCGCTCACTTACTCCCCCTCCCCGTCTGATGGACTTCATAGACTTTCATGTTCCCGACGTCATAAGTTCAACCAATCAGAGCGAACTTTACACTTTTGGCAAAGTCTGGAATTTAAGGAATGTGCCCGCATATTTTTCTAATGGCGTTGGGGAAGAAGAACTTGAGCAGTGTGTCGACCGAAGTTGTAAAGTTTTCAGGATTTCGAAGCTATAATCCACGGAGCAGAAGGAAGCATTGGAATCGTTCATTCGTCGAAACGATGTGTTTGTGAATCTACGTACGGGATTTGGTAAATCACTAATCTTCCTCTGCCGTAGGCCAAGTAAAAAAAAATAATAGTTTCTCGTCCGACCTTTTTCAAAAAAGGAGGCGGGCGGTTCTTACTATTTACTATTTTTACTATTTTTACTATTTCTTATTTTTGGTAGGTTTAAAGAATCCATAGCTCACAAAAATCTCTATAAAAGGTCCAGAAACAAATATAGTCAATATACAAACTTTTGCTGCACACAAAAGAGCATTAACTGATTTAGTTTACAAGTTTTAAATATAAAAAACCATGGCTTCAAAACTTCCTTTGAAGTTCGAATACTAACACACACAAAGACTGACATTTTCTAAGCTTCCACGAGCATTCACCACAAAGGAGACAAGAAAGTGAATCACGCATTCGAATCAAGTACAGTACGAGTTCAAATTATTTTATTGCACAATAGTCAATAAGAATTACAATTTCTCACATTACATGAGCCAGACAGATAGACAGATTGTGTTACAAATGTGTTGAATAGATAGTGTTTCATTTTTAGTTCAGACGATCGATATAAAATAGAAGTGAGCAGTATTTTTTTCCAAGGACGAAATGCAGTATAAAGGTTTATATTAAAATAGCAAATAGTAAAAAATAGGAAGCGGCTGCCTTATATAAATCTCATGCATTTATAGATCTGAAACATTCTCCTAGGTTTTTGGCTTTTAGAAGACCAAATCTTTCATGGAATATTATGATTTTTCTGCAGGAGTGAACACACATACTGAGTATGTTTTGGAAAAAGTTTCATGGCACTTTGGTGAATATTTCTGTTTTCAGACGGAATTATGAACACACTTCCGTAAGTTCATGTACGGCAATGGCATATAAACTTTGCACAAAAAGTCCGGTTAAAACAATCTCTGGTACCAAAAAAACTACAATAGGACAACTTCAGGGTCTTGTATGACTAATCACCATACATATCAACCCTCAAAACGTTTTAAAAATAAAAGTAAAAGCGTAAAAGTTCCATTTAAAAAGTTCCTGTTCCATTATGAGAAATCGACAGAAGTTTGAAGCTGTAGAATGTTTTTTCCAGTGCATGAAAGCTGATAGATCCAACTAGTAAAAGCCGCTACTGCACCACTGTTCTACACTTCACGCTTCAATTCTTATGCGTGTTCGTATTGGCTCATTGTAAAAACAAAGGTTGATGACGACAGGAACATGAAAGTCTATGAAGTCCATCAGACGGGGAGGGGGAGGAAGTGAGCGGACGACCTCGTACCGTCTGATAATCAGACTACTTGTATGGCACCTCTTCTGGTTCGCCAGACTGCGGTGCTGGACGGCTTTTTGAAGCAGCTTGTATTAAATGTATGTATTTCGGAGGATTTGCAAACTCTTTGTCTTTGAGAGATGCAACAAGCTAAAACCGGACTGTCTACATATATATCTAAAGTGGTACTGTCGCAGTCCTTTCCATGGAAAACTTTGAACCAATTGACAATTTTACCAACATTTTGCATTGCATTTGACAGCGAGCGAAGTTTGTTTTGAATATTGCACGCATTTCAATCAAACCAAATCAAAATTTTATTGGCAGGCTGTCACACGTCGACTCCTATTGGTCAATTAAGAATGGGTTAAAAGTTAACGGAAATCATGTGCGTGGTGGGCGGATATTCAGAAACCTGGCGTTTTATTCTCCCCCACCCCCTTCCATTTGTCATTCGATCCCAGGTCTCAATCACGCTCGGCCAATATGGCGGCCGCTTCGATGATCCGTTTGCTGCGCGAAAAAAACACCCTCCACCGCCTGCAAGCAGGCTAATGGTGGAGTGGCTGGAGTTTATTAACACTATGAAAATAGTTGAACATAGCGGCTGATACGTCTATCATGTGCGCGAGGTTCGTCAGTGGTTAAAATCAAAGTAAATATGCATAGATGACTAATTGTGTAAAAATATACAGACATATTGAAAAAACTTTCTAACAAACTTTAGCCAATTAACAGCCACCAATCGAACAATGACTCCATACATGTGCAGTACCATGGTTTTCACAAGCGACGCAAACAAGACCTTTCACAGTGGTGAAAACAGGCGACAGTTAATTATGCGGCCAATCAAAACACTCGCTCTAGGTGGCCGTTTCACAAAGAGGACGAGAAAGTAGCGAATCTTGTGCTAATTTCACGGTTCGTTTTCACTGGACGCATGTCTCTTGTGCTTGCATTGCTCGTGAAAACCTCACCACAGGCAGCCCGTGTAATGACTTTGAATGACAATACGACCTAGCCTCTGATCTCGCAAATCGGTAGTATCGTCGTGTACCGTTGAGATCCGTGGGGAATCACACCTCGCGCGCTCGGTGGGTTGTCGTACCGCTATTATAGTATATATTATACTATAATAGAATATTTTATGAACATGCTAATGAAGTTGATATAAATCTGGTAAAAGAAACGACTCCAATCAGCGAATTCTCTCGTGGTCTAATGGTTAGGGTTTGGGTTGGTGGTGGGTAAGCCATTGCATTGATTCTTAACCAGCCCGGGTTCGAATCCCGGTTCAGGCGGTATTTTTTTTTATAGTGAGGATAACATATAATCGTTCTAAAATTTCTAAGTGTCGATTCCGATGTTCGTATAAAATTTCTGAGTCTCAAATTATTCATAGCGAACGTGGGTAACAAAGGGAATTTTATGACGCAGTTGGTTAAACGGTACACGACGATACTGCCAGCAAATCTCCTTCGAAAATCGAGTGGTAAATTTCTTAGTACCACTTCCAGACCTGCCCCTTGCACATTTTCGGCCTCGAAGAACGGAAGACCGTATTTTAGTTCAGAAAATAGTCTAACTACGACTAAAACTTTAAAATAATAACATACAGACTAGCAGTATAAGAGAAAACTTTGTTTCCATCGGCCTAAGTGTTTACGTTAAACTCCCTATATGTCCTCCATTTAACCTGGCATACAAAATGGCGGATTCCCACTTGTGAGCGCGCAATGCATTTTGGATGACTTGGATTCTTTAAACTGTAGATCTATTGTTTTTGTACTGCTCCTTCTAAAGGTTAGGGTATTTTGTATTGTTGGAAAAGCCAATACTGTGGCTCGTTTCGAGCGGTACTGTCGGGCTCAAATTTCTTAGAAATATTTACAAAAAGATCAAATTGTTTACAAGCTTCGCGTGCAGTTATAATATGCCGATTGCGTTTCAAGATGGCAAAATCGCTGCAAAACCAGAATTTCCAAGTTATTGCGAAAACGAACCCGGATTTTCTGTTCGATCTATAATAACCCGGAGTTCGATATATTTTTACGGAAAACACAGACCCGGAAATAGAGATTCGGTTTAAACCCTGACCCTCCGCACACATATATATATTACGTCATGACAAGATTGATTCCATCCCCCCCCCCCCCCCCCCCCCCCCCACCTTACCCCCGGTGGCCTCGTCAGTGCTGTATAATAAGTAGTTTTCACTAGTGATACAGTAATGAAACTGGGACATCACATTTATTGAACTTCATTTACGTAACAAACCTGCTTCAACCTACCACCTTCATTACTTCCTATTTACGATCATTAATATGCTCATTACCTATTTCACAAGGTTTAGAGCTAATTATGACATTGGGTAGGACCTCAACTTGTTTTTCCTGTTAAACTACTTTTGCTCCGTACCAAGGCTTTTCTTCTCCTTTTTTACAAAAGATTAGTATATAACAGTTACTCGACAGTCACACTATTTGTATAATAGTCCCATTATTGTAAATAAAATAAATTTATCCCAGAGCCTCGCATATCGCATCAAAACGTTTGTGCGTGACGAGTGAATAATATATCGAAAGTGGGATATTATGCTTCTGAAAACTCATATGTTATATCTTACATAACATAAGCATTCATAGTATACCCAGAAACATTTAATCCATGTATTTTGTAAGTATTTGCACTAAATACCCCGCGCCGGGTTAATAATCACAAATATAAAACGAAATGTGTTTTGTATGATTCAAACGCATCACAGATAGAACAATAATGACGGTTTGCAATGACTAAGTTCCTCCACATGGCGAGCAAACGAACGCATACGCTATCCAAAACACCATTTTACCTCGACCCTTCTAATTTCGTAGAGCATGCGCAGTAAGAAACTAGGGCTGGTTTCATCCTCGTTCCCAGTGCCTCCTCAACTTAACTGAAAATTCGTCCTATCCAGGACGTAACGGCGCCGTGTATCAAGCTTCACAGATCAGAGGCAAAGGGCTATTATCGAACGGCGGCCATGTTAAGTCCCAGGAGAATAAAAACCTTTGTTTTCGTCCGGTAAACTCGTTGTGAAACAAACCAGTGCGAGGCTACCGGGGCCAAAACTATTGTTTTATCCAAGATAGCCAAACTGCGATAACAGCCCAATATGCTGTCGCGTGATGCTGATACTTCGACAGTATTAACTCGAATAACAAGACAAATTGGTACAACTAAACAAAGCACATAGCCAAATTAGGACTTGCTGATTTGTGGATCACGCAGCCCGATGAACCTCACGAGCAAAAGTATTATATTTCAATGATAAAGCAGAGGCTGCAAGACATTGAATATCAAAACTGGTGGAGTGCAATTCAAAATGATGACAGAAAAGGATCAAAGAAACAAGTTGCGAACGTATCGGTTTTAAAATTAGCTATCTGCTCGAACCTTATCTTTCGAATTTTCACAATATTGAAAACAGAACAATACTGGGGCAAAAAGGGTTCATGTTGTTTTATGGCGCTACTTGCGTTTTAAGGTGCTACAAAGTAACCTTGGACAGACTGTCGGTAACAGCAGTATCATTTTTTATAAGTCAAGTTGGGGGAAACATTAGATGGCGCTAAACTGATTTTTTTAATTTCCATTCAGTCTTTAGGGACAGATGTTACTTTGTGAAATAGTCCAATTCATTGTTCTTGAAAGGTAACCAAGCCTCGGCCTCGCATGGAGGCTGGAGTTGACCCTACACAAATACAAACCCTCTTTCTGTGAATATGGATATATTTTGATTATCATGCATGCTAACTAGATACAAACACTCAACTCCAGCCTCGATGTCACCTAAGGCTTAGTTACCTTTCAAAATGGCGGTCAAGAACTACGAATTGGACTATTGCCAGACTAAAATACAAATGTTCACATGTTTATATCGATTTATATCTTGAACATGGTCACAAGAAGGGCGGAGACAGGGGGTTTACCAGTACACTGAAAGAGTTGGTTCAATAGTTGGTGCACAAGGGTCTCGATGAAGAAAATTAGTTTGTAATTCGATTCCTGCCAAAACTATTATGGCACTCGAACTTCACAGGACTACGAATCGTTTCATGTTTTTTTCCACGTGGTTGATAATCCTATGTACAAATCATTGCCACGTGAAATCCACTGGAATTCAAAAACGCACCGTGCCCCGCCTGTAATGCTGGAGAGCGGTGGATGAGAAAAAGGGGGGAAGGCTGAATTGTTTTGGGCCTGAATGGGGGCAGGCTCTCTGGAAGTTTCTCACTAACCCTTAAATAAATAATTCTCTACCTCAATAGTGAATTAGAAATTTTAAAATAATTACACAGTGAATTTCAAATTAAGAAAACTTATCAAACTCATTAATAATTCATGAAGCGAAAACAAAAGAAATAACTGAGCGATACGTGATCTGTAAATCTGATACAGATTTCGCCTGATTCAGATAAACTTTTGCTTCGATTTTCTCAGCCAAAATAAGTCGTATCGCCAAAATAACTGAAAACACGACTATATACATCTAGACGTTTGATAAGTCAGATACAGAATTCGTGTCCGTGCTTTATGGGATTTACAAACTC